>CM046880.1:479689884-480971375 GCA_025667525.1 Glebionis coronaria
TTTGGGTAGGATGAAAAATTATGATAAGTGGAGAGTGCAAACAATAGCGGTATAAGCGCATAGATCTGAAGGCCAAGCGTCTACCAACAGATTGCAGCAAGGTATGACGTGCATACAACATTTTCATTATATTTAGTGAAAGTTTTAATATTAAGTTTTACTATTGGGTGGCAGGAGTATCTCCTAAAAGTTCCCCACATGACTCAATCTGTTGTCATCTTCAACTTATTCGATCTTAGCAATGAGTACAGGAAGATGGAATACGAAAAAGTAGCAACAAGGGAGACGATCTTTTACTCAAGAAACTTAAACAATAAAATATATATGTTTTTTTTCACTGAGCTAATGCGCAACACTTGATAAGATGAGGCTTCGTTGCGAACTTGCACACCTCGGATAGATTAGCAAAACGCCCGCCCTTTGCGCCGCAGCGAAGCGCGGGCAAAAATCCTAGTTTATTTCATTTAATGTTTCAAATTTTTGAAAAACTTATACTCTGTTAATGCTCTTAGATTGCAATACATTTGTTAAAATTGCTTCATTGAGATGAAGTCATTCTTAACACCTTCACATGTCGTGAAAAAATTCTTGAAACTGTCTTCCTGTTTTGTTTTTTGGTTTCTCGAAGTTTTCTTCGTATATGACGTACGACAAACCTTAATATATTCCAAATGTAAACATAAAACATGTACTACTTATGTTCGAATGGAGCTACACTTGGTCAAGATTCATCCTAGAATATGGGGTCAAATGTTGTAATGTACGAGGGTTTGTGTCTCTTTGGGTCCCATTTTTCTTTGTTGAATTGTTCTCTTCTTCTTTCACATTTCAAACACTCCTTTGAAGGTTCTTTTCGAATCTTTTCAGTTTAAATATGCAACCATAATCGGCTGCGCAAACTTTTTAATATATAACTCTTCTACCCATGGCCAATTTAGTAATTTATTGCATAAAGTGTGAAAGATGTTAAAATATGAAACTGCAACCAACTTATTACATCCAAATGTGAACTGAAATCAACAAATTCTTAATTTGGTACGTATTTAATTTAATACTGGTATATATCATGGTGTGTGATAATGTGATACCATGATTAGGTATTTAAATAAGAGAACTTCTAAAAAACGTCAATTTTCTAAACCACATGTTTTACAAAATTTAGTTTTGCTTGACCACTGTACTCTAAGACTTCATTGAAAAGTTGATACGTCTTCAAACGCAAGTAAGCCCAAGTCATATCCACAAAATTATTCTTTCACACATGACATTTTGCTCTCTTCTTCACTTTAACCACACCCACTAATTTTATTTTTTTATTTTTCAATTCTCATACAAATTAAAATTCATTTCATTAAAATAAAAATTACAAAATTCATTTTCTCAAAATTTTCATACCAAATAAATTTATTTT
Source organism: Glebionis coronaria (assembly GCA_025667525.1). Classification (NCBI taxonomy): domain Eukaryota; kingdom Viridiplantae; phylum Streptophyta; class Magnoliopsida; order Asterales; family Asteraceae; genus Glebionis; species Glebionis coronaria. The sequence continues at coordinate 479,691,296 of CM046880.1, forward strand.
ACTAAAATAAAAAAAAAAACCACACAATTTTATTCTCTTTTCTTCTTTACACACACAACACATACTCAAACACACACAAAATAGATAAAAACATACACAAAAACTTCTCCATTTTTCCCTTTCTCTCTCTCCTCGTCGAAATATGGTGAGTTCATGAAGAAAAGATGGGCAATGTGGTGGCGATGGCAACCCAAAGTGTCCATCTCAGCACGGCGAAACCTCCCTCTTCACAACACCTCTTCCTGTAAGTACAGGTCATGTATTTAAAGGACAAAATTAAAATTTTACTTATTGTTGATACAAAAGTTGGATGATCCTTGTTTAACCCGAATTAGGCTTAATTCGGGTAGGCTGGGCTCCGGCTCTTGCACCAAGTGAATAACTTGCTGAGATCCTGCACATGAAAGCAACACGCGTTCGACTTACCGTGAGAGCGTGTCCCACGATTAGACTCCGGCGTGAGAGTAAGTAATCGGTTATGGTTAAGAATCGGATGTGAGATGAGAGTATGGAGAATGTAATACCTTTGTGGAACCCTTGGGGGTTCCTTATATAGGCAGTGAAACCCTAATGGGCTCACTGTTACTTCGGCCCCAAGCATAACATAATCACCATAATTAGCTTGATTGTTATCTTCTAATTATGGTGAGTGTATATCCTTTTCTTTGAGGCAAATCCCAATCCTGATAGGAATGTGATTCTGTCTAACCTTGTTCCGGCCGTGCCGGGTCGTGGGCCGCATACAATTTATGCGACCACTATTCATTCAAGCCCATAAGCTGAAATAACATTAATCTAACCCATTCGTGATGGACCGGATACGGGTAGTACCCTTGGGCCGGGTTCATGACCCGGATGAGGACTATACGTCATCATGTCCCCCCAGTCTAGTTGTTACAGCCGTAGGCGTAACCTCTAGACTAATTAATGTCCTGTAGATATCGCTGTCACAAACATAGCCACACTCCAAAAAGGCCGGCCGGGACAACATTAATGAATGCATTAATGGTAGTCATTAGTCGGATGTTTTGTCTGCAAAAGTGCACCAGTGGGGCCCACTCTTAAGCCTTGTAAAACTGTTTAAGAAGTGACCCGTGGGTCCCTTCTGACGTTTCAGAATTGTCAGACATCCCCACCGTTAGATAGGCGTAGTGGGTTACACGTGTCAATCATCCATGGTACCCCGTAACTCGAGGCAACCCTATAAAAGAGTTGGTGCGTGTAACTATGTAAACACACAGTTTACATCTCCATTTCCGCCATTGTTATACTTATGCTCAATTCTTCATTCATTCTCTTCTTTTTCCACGGAAATTTACCAGAGCAGGTTAGACCACCGCGCCCTTCTAATCCTTTTTATAAATCATGGTGAAAGATAACCCCGTGATCACGGACGTCCTCAATGTGATGTCCGCGGAGCGATATATGGACTTCCTGTCCGAATATTACATTCCCGAGAGCGTACACCCCACCTATCCAGGTGATGGTGAAGCTATCACGGATGCACCCAGGGGAAAAATAGGCGTGTATACGCGCCTATTTGACTCGGCTAACTACCGCATCCCCTTATCTAGGTTCCTCGTAGATGTTCTTTTGTATTATGACTTCCATATAACCCAGCTTCACTGCATAGGGGCGTGTAAGGTTAACCAATTCGAGGTTACCTGTCACGCCTGCGAAGTAACCCCCACAGTTAATCTATTTAGGGTATACTACTCCCCCCAAATGGTAAATGGGTGGCTGTCGTTTAAAAAACGATCCGCAACAGCCCCCATGTCGTATAGGAAACCCCTAAATTCCCTCAAAAAGTGGTACGACCATTACTTTTTCGTAGACGCCAAGGTATTCCCCACCCCGTTTGTAACACCCCATTTTGATAAATGGAATGTCACGCGTGATTATGGCGTGTCATCAAAGCATGCAAGGTGATATGTAGTAAAACATACATGACCATAGGGAAAACCGGAATCAAACATCGGTTCCCAAACATAAGCCCAAAACATAAATAAAGGAAATGAACTGAATAAAGACTAAACAAGCATAACTATATGAAGGCAAAAAGGAAAAGAAGTCTCTGGCAGCTTCCATCCTATGTGCGTCCTCCAAATGCTCGAGTCTTGGGTACCTGCCGTTTTGGGACATGGAAAGGAAAGTAACGGCTGAGCAAGACGCTCAGTGCACGGATGTACAATAAAGCATGAAATAGGATAAGCATGTAACATATAACAGCGGAAGACTAAGTACTGAGTAGACTGGTTAAGTAACATGAAAACTGGTTTTATAGTTTGAAAAGCCTTATGTTTAACCTGTGAAATCTGTTTAACATATATATACCATAGCCCATATAGGTCATGAAAAGGTTACGTGCATGAATACTTGGAGGGGTGACCTCATCATGCTGATTAGAGGGGATGCCTCTAATCAATATACTGATTTGGGTAGGAGGGATCAGCTCCTTGTGAAGGATGCAAGGCACACATCGCATTCACCATGATAAACTGAATAAAACATGTAACTAGGATGCACCCATACGCCCCACATGATATAATAATATGGCCAAAACTGAAAGGGACGCCACGAGCAATCACTCCGCCGTGGGGAAGTCATAACATCGGTGCCTCCAATGCTATGGTTATGGTACCTCCATAACTAGGTGAAACTGGTCATGCTTGTATATGGCTATAGATTATGCTAATTAAACATAAGCAGTTCAAAACAATAAAACAAATACTGGGGAAAACAGTTGGCTGCATACGGGGAAATCCTAATAAGGAAAGAATGTCCATACTGAAAGGACGGGAATCCGTACCTCAATTCCAGTGAATGAACGGAAGTAAGACTCCTACTTCTGGATCACTAAAGCTACATAAATACACACGTGTATAAGTATCGATTCACTGATTACGTACTGGGTTTTATGTCTCATTTTAGCTGACTTGGTATGTTTTAGGTCATGGTTCACTGTTTAAAGTCTTAAACTGTGTTTATCTTGTATTTTGATTACTCTGTTTAAGTACTACTTGTATTTCATGTATTATTATACTTACTGTGTAATAATAAGTAACTTTCCAAAAATAGCAGGTTTCCAAAAATAGAAAGTTTCCAAAAATAGAAAGTTTCCAAAAATAGAAAGTTTCCAAAAATAGAAAGTTTCCAAAAATAGAAAGTTACCAAAAATAGAAAGTTTCCAAAAATAGAAAGTTTCCAAAAATAGAAAGTTTCCAAAAATAGAAAGTTTCCTAAAATAGAATTTACTGCTTAAAATAGATTAGTTTCTAAAAATAGAAAGTTTCCAAAAATAGATCAGCTGCCTTAATTAAATAAGTTTCCATATATAGAAGGTTTCCATGATTAGATTAGCAGCCTGAATTAGATAGATTTCCATATATAGAAGGTTTCCATTAATAGATTAGTTGCCTTATTTAATTAAGTTTCTATAAATAGAAGTTTCCATATTTAGAATTAAGCTGGTTACATAAGCTAACATATAAGTCTACGTGTTTATAAGCTGATTTCTTAAGTCATATGATATAGTATATAGTTTAATTATTATTTCATGTATTTTAATTAAACTATAGGTTAAGCATTTTAATTAAAGTATAACATGTTTTAATTAAAATGAAATGAAAATACTTAGGTTAAAAATGTGTATTATTATTATTAATAATATAACCTAAGTCATGTCTAAATTAATTAATTATAGGCATGTTTTAAATAATTAATTAATTATAACTTATAACATAAAATACTTAGGTTAAATTAATATCATGCTAAATTAATAATTAGAATAACCTAAGTCATGATTTAATTAATATTTCATGTTATTAATTAATTATATCCTAAGTTCATGATTCATAAAAATTAACATGTAACATAGATCATGATTTAACCAACGAACCATGAATCGGGTATGAATTCGACACCGTACCCCGGGCCAAACCCGGGGCACACGTGTCCCCTTGCTGCCGTGGGTCCCACATGAGCCAACCAAGACCAATTGTGGTCTTGGTGGTGGCGGCAATAGCAAACCAAAACCCCCCCTCGGGTTTGTTTGCTAGGCGGCCAAAAACAAACACCCTTATAAACCATTCTTTGATTTTAATTAATACCAAAACATGTTAGATCAATGATTAATTACCTTGTTTTTATAAGAAAAATAATAACATGTTCATGAAAATAATCAAAGATTAAAAGAATTAAAAAGAATTAAAAAGAAGGGTTAGAAAGGTATACCACTATGTAGCTTGGAAAAGGGATGAACAAACACTGATTATACAATAGTTTTCAAGATCAAAATCAAACAAATCACCCCCTATGGTGGTGTTTATGTGGCGGCACAAAGAGGAAGAAAAGGAGAGGAGGAAAAACTCTTTTAGGGTTTTTGTTTATTTCTTGAAAAATGAAAAGTGAAAACATGTTTTACTCTTTACCCCCCTTTACTTGTAAAGTCCATGGGCTAAGCCCATTTCTTGTACATGAGCCGTGGGTATGGGGGCCCCACATGGGGTACCCATACCTTTCTCGTGTCCCGATGTTTCGTGTTCGTTCGTGGTTAAACGTGCTCGTGTTTAACGTGTTTCTGTTTCTTTTAACGTGTCGTTTATCGTAAACTCCACGCTCGTGAATATATTCTGAGTATTTACGTAATTATTTTAGTTAGTATTTTAAATGGTGATCATGATTTAATTATGTTCACGTGATATATTATTAACTGTTTATCATGAGTTCGTACGTAATCGATACTTGTCATGTCATACACGTATGCACTTGCTTGATTATTAGCACATGAACGTGATCAATACTACATGAGGTAAGTTTTAATCTAGAACGTACGATCTTAAGGGCACTATTCATGGTAAAAGCATGCGGGTTTTACAATTCTTCCCCCCTAAAAAGAATAATTCGTCCCCGAATTATAGATAAAGTAACTGGAAGCAAAACATACCCGAATCAAACTGGAAAGGTATGCAAAATTACGGAAATGAAGGTGACATGGTAGAAGGGAACGTGGGACGTGACATGTCTTGAAAAGACATGGAACGTGACGTGACTGAAAGGACATATCTAATTGATGAGAAAAACGGATAAAAGTCCGGATGAACTTGTCCGTTTCCAAGTGGCCTCCCTCTTGGAACGGTTCCTTCAGAAGATCCTGACACTAATGATAAATCTTGGTCCTCCTGACCTTGACTTGGAATACGAAGAAATTCTTGGTTATCAACGGAAGGTAGATCCCCTAAATTCGATCGAGAAAAATAAGAGTTAACGTGCAAGGGTAACTGAAACGTTACGATGCAAGACCATCTGACTTAACTGATAATTAGAAACGATGCGCGAGACATAAAGAAACGTAGTACGTGAACAATTTTGAACGTGATACGTGAAAAATTTTGAACGTGCTACGTGGAGGTATGGCGAGTGTAGTATGAGAAAACATATCGTGATCCATGATACGTGTAACCTAATTTGATCATGATATGAGGAACGTGGAATGAACATGACATGTGAGACATATCGTGATCATATAATATAATGGCGGTGATGCCAAACGCTACAAGGTGAGACGTGGAATATGACGTGAAACGTCTATCTGATGATGGAGAGTTATACTAAACCTGGCTCTGATACCATAATTGTAACACCCCATTTTGATAAATGGAATGTCACGCGTGATTATGGCGTGTCATCAAAGCATGCAAGGTGATATGTAGTAAAACATACATGACCATAGGGAAAACCGGAATCAAACATCGGTTCCCAAACATAAGCCCAAAACATAAATAAAGGAAATGAACTGAATAAAGACTAAACAAGCATAACTATATGAAGGCAAAAAGGAAAAGAAGTCTCTGGCAGCTTCCATCCTATGTGCGTCCTCCAAATGCTCGAGTCTTGGGTACCTGCCGTTTTGGGACATGGAAAGGAAAGTAACGGCTGAGCAAGACGCTCAGTGCACGGATGTACAATAAAGCATGAAATAGGATAAGCATGTAACATATAACAGCGAAAGACTAAGTACTGAGTAGACTGGTTAAGTAACATGAAAACTGGTTTTATAGTTTGAAAAGCCTTATGTTTAACCTGTGAAATCTGTTTAACATATATATACCATAGCCCATATAGGTCATGAAAAGGTCACGTGCATGAATACTTGGAGGGGTGACCTCATCATGCTGATTAGAGGGGATGCCTCTAATCAATATACTGATTTGGGTAGGAGGGATCAGCTCCTTGTGAAGGATGCAAGGCACACATCGCATTCACCATGATAAACTGAATAAAACATGTAACTAGGATGCACCCATACGCCCCACATGATATAATAATATGGCCAAAACTGAAAGGGACGCCACGAGCAATCACTCCGCCGTGGGGAAGTCATAACATCGGTGCCTCCAATGCTATGGTTATGGTACCTCCATAACTAGGTGAAACTGGTCATGCTTGTATATGGCTATAGATTATGCTAATTAAACATAAGCAGTTCAAAACAATAAAACAAATACTGGGGAAAACAGTTGGCTGCATACGGGGAAATCCTAATAAGGAAAGAATGTCCATACTGAAAGGACGAGAATCCGTACCTCAAGTCCAGTGAATGAACGGAAGTAAGACTCCTACTTCTGGATCACTAAAGCTACATAAATACACACGTGTATAAGTATCGATTCACTGATTACGTACTGGGTTTTATGTCTCATTTTAGCTGACTTGGTATGTTTTAGGTCATGGTTCACTGTTTAAAGTCTTAAACTGTGTTTATCTTGTATTTTGATTACTCTGTTTAAGTACTACTGGTATTTCATGTATTATTATACTTACTGTGTAATAATAAGTAACTTTCCAAAAATAGCAGGTTTCCAAAAATAGAAAGTTTCCAAAAATAGAAAGTTTCCAAAAATAGAAAGTTTCCAAAAATAGAAAGTTTCCAAAAATAGAAAGTTACCAAAAATAGAAAGTTTCCAAAAATAGAAAGTTTCCAAAAATAGAAAGTTTCCAAAAATAGAAAGTTTCCTAAAATAGAATTTACTGCTTAAAATAGATTAGTTTCTAAAAATAGAAAGTTTCCAAAAATAGATCAGCTGCCTTAATTAAATAAGTTTCCATATATAGAAGGTTTCCATGATTAGATTAGCAGCCTGAATTAGATAGATTTCCATATATAGAAGGTTTCCATTAATAGATTAGTTGCCTTATTTAATTAAGTTTCTATAAATAGAAGTTTCCATATTTAGAATTAAGCTGGTTACATAAGCTAACATATAAGTCTACGTGTTTATAAGCTGATTTCTTAAGTCATATGATATAGTATATAGTTTAATTATTATTTCATGTATTTTAATTAAACTATAGGTTAAGCATTTTAATTAAAGTATAACATGTTTTAATTAAAATGAAATGAAAATACTTAGGTTAAAAATGTGTATTATTATTATTAATAATATAACCTAAGTCATGTCTAAATTAATTAATTATAGGCATGTTTTAAATAATTAATTAATTATAACTTATAACATAAAATACTTAGGTTAAATTAATATCATGCTAAATTAATAATTAGAATAACCTAAGTCATGATTTAATTAATATTTCATGTTATTAATTAATTATATCCTAAGTTCATGATTCATAAAAATTAACATGTAACATAGATCATGATTTAACCAACGAACCATGAATCGGGTATGAATTCGACACCGTACCCCGGGCCAAACCCGGGGCACACGTGTCCCCTTGCTGCCGTGGGTCCCACATGAGCCAACCAAGACCAATTGTGGTCTTGGTGGTGGCGGCAATAGCAAACCAAAACCCCCCCTCGGGTTTGTTTGCTAGGCGGCCAAAAACAAACACCCTTATAAACCATTCTTTGATTTTAATTAATACCAAAACATGTTAGATCAATGATTAATTACCTTGTTTTTATAAGAAAAATAATAACATGTTCATGAAAATAATCAAAGATCAAAAGAATTAAAAAGAATTAAAAAGAAGGGTTAGAAAGGTATACCACTATGTAGCTTGGAAAATGGATGAACAAACACTGATTATACAATAGTTTTCAAGATCAAAATCAAACAAATCACCCCCTATGGTGGTGTTTATGTGGCGGCACAAAGAGGAAGAAAAGGAGAGGAGGAAAAACTCTTTTAGGGTTTTTGTTTATTTCTTGAAAAATGAAAAGTGAAAACATGTTTTACTCTTTACCCCCCTTTACTTGTAAAGTCCATGGGCTAAGCCCATTTCTTGTACATGAGCCGTGGGTATGGGGGCCCCACATGGGGTACCCATACCTTTCTCGTGTCCCGATGTTTCGTGTTCGTTCGTGGTTAAACGTGCTCGTGTTTAACGTGTTTCTGTTTCTTTTAACGTGTCGTTTATCGTAAACTCCACGCTCGTGAATATATTCTGAGTATTTACGTAATTATTTTAGTTAGTATTTTAAATGGTGATCATGATTTAATTATGTTCACGTGATATATTATTAACTGTTTATCATGAGTTCGTACGTAATCGATACTTGTCATGTCATACACGTATGCACTTGCTTGATTATTAGCACATGAACGTGATCAATACTACATGAGGTAAGTTTTAATCTAGAACGTACGATCTTAAGGGCACTATTCATGGTAAAAGCATGCGGGTTTTACACCGTTTGTTATGAAGTACAAAGTAAGCTTCGACCCCCCACCCTCATCTAAGGATTATAGCAGCCAGGATGTGAAAATACTAGACACCCATCGCACTGATTTCCATAGGGGGCTGCTGGAGCACTTCCTATGCTTAATAGGGATCAGCCGCAACTATTTTGGGAGGGAGGATAGATATCCATGCTTTCTGACAGAGCGTAGACAGCGTAGGTATTTTTTTGAATATGCGTATGAACATGTCAAAAATACTTGTAAACTTGCTAACACTTATGCATGTTTATGTCCGCAGAGATGAAGTTGTTTGGTCTTCTACGCCAAGGTGATCCAAGTAAGGTGCCGTAGGGATTCCGACCCCTGAAAGAGGACGAGCCCCCGCTACTGGTCGCTACCGCAAACATGACCATCGCGTTGGAAGAAACAACCGAGCAGCGGTCGGATGAGCAGGAGCCAGTAATCCAAAATTCACCCCTGGATTTCTTCAATGAAGACGGTGGGGAGCTGCTGCTAGAGAATGTCACCTCCCTCCAAGGTGAAGAACAACTCACAGACCCATCCATCAACCGTGTAGTGCATGATGATGAAGGAGAAGAAGAAGAAGTGACGCAGGATGTCGGACCCCCCAACCATCAAAACCTGCGTCCAAGAAGCGCAAAACCACCAGGAGGGTGGTGAAGAATGTGGAGGCTGAGGCGGGGGAACACAATGCTCCTCCCAAGAAACTGAGGAAAGACCACCCGCAGTTCCAAGAAGGAAGCAGCACCAAAATGCCTCAAGGCAACCCCCCCCCCCCCCCCCCCCCCCCCCCCCCCCCCCCGCGCAAGTAGATGCCCATGTCTAGAAGGCGACACCTGTTAGCACCGTGGCTCCTACTATCATGGAACCAATGATAGGCGTGACGTAAGTACTAATGCTACTCCATAATATCCAATCCACTAACAAAAACTCATAAGTGTTTGTTTTAATAACAGGACGGATCCGTTGATAGCATCACAAGAGAAGGAGGTGGAGAGAGAACCTTCTCCTATGATATCCATGAGGCCCCCATCCACTCCCCTGACTCATGAAGAGGAGCCCCGTGCTGAGGGTTCGGACACCAACCTCCGCCCGGCATGGAACTTGTCCAGCCTCACCAGACTAGAGGCGGAGTCTGAGTGTAAAGAGTTCATGGACCACCTAACCCCTCCAGCATTGGCATAAGATCTAGATGAACTTGAGCATGGGACACTTCTGGAGCAGTATGATGTGGCCACGACGCACCAAGTAACAGTTGGTGCAGCCTTACGCCGCCGTTTGGAGGAAGCCTTAGCTAATGCGAGCCGTGCTGACAGGAGGATTGCTCGCAGGGAAGAAATGGTGGAGAAGCACGAGAAGACAATAGCCTCCTTGTAGGAAGACTTGGTCGTGGCGAAATCCACAATAAAAGAACAAACCAACCATGCCAACGCCCACGAGGAACGCATTGCTGAGTTAGAGGTTCTCCTGGCGGCATCCAACGATAAGGTACATACCCTTACTCATTTATACCCATTGCTCGCATAAGCACTATCTTTCTTTGTAGTAATCCTAAGTGTTTTTCACAAGTATCCGCAGCCGAAGCCGCCGCCAAAGCCGCAATGGACCAAGCCTCCATTATGGCACAAGAGCGTGACATGCTAAAGGAAGAACTCACCCAGGCACAGACTGTCATGGAAGAGCGAGCAGCGGTGGCAGATGGAGAGCTGAACCTGCTGGCGACAGACTGCGCCGAAGTGCTGTGCCCTCCACTGCTCACGGCCATAGCCGGTCGTAGGTAGATGGTGGGCCAAGGGATGCGCCTAACTTTGACCAAGGTAACGGAGGCTCCTCATTTTGTGCAGGCCTGTGCGGATGTTGTATCAGACGGCATTGACTGTGGTAGGCATGAGGGTTTGATCAAGGCTGCAGAATTGATAAGCAACAAAGAAGACATCTCCCAGCACGCCTACCATAATCCTGAAGCAGAGGACAAGATGACCATCGTTAAAGGATGCTTCCAACGAGGAAGTCATGGCCAAGCTCACCACAGACCCAATCCAACTTACCCTGCCAACATATGATGCTAGCTTGAAGGTTATGAAGGGTAAGAAGCTTTTGGCCGAGGCGTTGGATGCCAATCTGGCTAGGGCGCGAAGTGGGAAGGATGCGCGTGGTGAGGCCCTTCGTGCCCTGATTGCGGAAGGGAAAAGAGAAATAGGAGAGTTTATGCCTCCTTTGTAATTTAACTTGTAAATATTTGTATCTTGTACTTGTTCGTCCGTGCATGTACACGGCTGGAACTCACAATATTGTTTAGCATATTATATTTAAGTTCGTGATGATCACGACAATTTTGTTTATTGAATTTGAAACTTGTTTATTTTCTTTAGATATCGTGTATCTATGTTGCATGACATGTCACGGCTTATCAAGAATAAAACTAAGTCTATATTTTACTAGACGTGCAGCGTGTGTCTTTATCATGTCCGGTACTATGTAAGTACGGCATGCGGAAACTTATTACAACGTCTTGTAAATAAGTTGTCTAGTAAGGATACATGATCCGTGTCACTGGGGTTGCATCCCTCTTATGCGACAAGTTGAATTATTAGGTTCACTTCCTCTTACCCCGCCTGGGAGCGAATAGTACATGTACGGTTTGAATGAATGCATATGAATAAAAAATAGCATATTATCGAAATAACAAATAAATCTAAGACATGAGACAATAATTTGCACAAGAACAGGCCGTGGAGCTAGCTAGGCACCACGACATTTTATTAGAACGTTTACAATTTTTTGACAGAATTAAAATCCTAAGACAAATAGAAACTAGAAAGCATGAAAACAAAAAATACATGGATCTTTATGGAGATTGACCATAGCGAAGTGTCCATGCGGAGGCCATATCCCTTTCAGAGGTAGCATCTTTTAAGGTTGCAAATATTCCATGTATGATCTAAGTCACGACCATCCATATCACGCAACTTGTAAGCACCTAGTCCCAAAGCTTCTGTGACCTCATATGTTCCTTCCCACTTTGGACCCAACTTCCCTGTGTTCTCCGTGCGACTTTCCTTGTTAGCACGATAAACAAAATCCTCCGGTCGGAAGGAAACACCCTTGACTTTAGAATCGTAATAGGCTTCCATACGTGCCTTAGACTTGGCTTCATTGATGGCTGCTAGCTCTCTTTTTTCCTCTAATAAGTCCATATTGATCCGGAGTTACTCATCGTTCATGACGACATTAACCTTCGTCGTGCGGATGGTTGGCAACCCAATTTCTGCTGGGATAACAGCCTCGGTTCCATAGGCCAGCGCGAATGGAGTGTCCCCATTAGCTGTTATAATCATAGTCCTATGTGCCCATAGAACATGCGGCAGCTCATCTACCCACTTGGCACTTCGTTCATCTAGGTGTGCTTTGATGCCTTCACCTAGGCTTCTATTTGCCCGCTCCACAAGACCACTAGTCTGCGGGTGTTTAACTGATGCGAAACGCCGCGTGATGTTCAATGCCGCGCACCAATCCTTGAATGGATTATCCGCGAACTGATTCCTGTTATCCGAGATGATTTCTCCTGGCAAGCCAAAGCGACACACAATATTTTCCCAAACAAACTTTTTGACCTGTTTGCCTGTAATGGATTTAACCGCCTTAGCTTCTATCTAACGTGTAAAGTAGTCCATTGCGACGATCAAGAACTTAACTCCTCCCGCGGCAACAGGAAATGGTCCTGCAATGTCGATCCCCCACTTATAGAATGGCCATGGCGATGTGATGGGTGTTAGCTCTTGCTGTGGATGTCGCGGTACCGGCCTGTGCACTTGGCAATCGCTGCATTTACGAATCATGTCTCATGCATCCCGATGCATAGTCGGACAATAGTACCCTATGCGTAAAGCTCGTGCTACTACGAATCTGGGGCTTGCATGCATACCGCATGACCCTTCATATATTTCACTAATCACATAGCTAGCCTGGCGTGGTCCGACGCATCGCAACCAAGGCTGTAAGAAGGAGCGCTTTTATAGAATACCTTCTCGGAGCTCAAAGTGCTGCGACTTCCTTCTGATACGTCGTGCCGCCTTTTCATCATCTGGAAGGTTCTCATTAGTTAAATAGCTGATGATCAGGGTCATCTATGTAGGTCCCTCTTCCTCAACTATAGTTGCGATTTCCCCTCCTGTAATAGAATTTTACTTGAGTATTTCCACCAACACTTGTTTGGATAAATGGGCGAAGCTCGTGGACGCAATCTTGCTAAGAGCCTCCGCCTTCTTGTTTTTACCTCTTGGTACCTGTTTGATAGAAAACTTCCCAAAAGTGGCTATAAGTGACTTGACTTTCTCCAAGTATTGGATCATGTTATCCTCCTTGTCTATGTATCCTCCTAGGATGTGATCCGCGACAAGCCGTGAGTCCACGTAGGCCTCAAGGTTGCGGACTCCCATCCTAGCGACAATTTTTAAACCCGCAATCAATGCTTCATACTCCGCCTCATTATTCGTGGTTGTGAAATCAAAACGTAGGGTGTAGGTAAACTCCATTCCTTCCGGATTCGTAAGAATAAGGCAGGCTCCTGATCCGTCCGTGCACGGAGATCCGTCAGTAAACAAAACCCATGGTTCCGCTAGAATTTCCTCTTTTTGTACCATTGGTACGTCCTCCTCTGGTTTCTCAATTAGGAAGTCTGCCAAAATTTGGCCCTTGACCGCTGTCCTTGGTCTATAGGAGATGTTATTTTCTCCTAGTAGAACGATCCACTTCTGTAGCCTCTCGGCCGCATCTGGCTTAGAGATGATTTTTTTATTGGTTGATCAGTGATAACCACAATTGGGTGCGCCTGGAAGTATTGGCGCAACCTTTTCGCGGCGTATACCAATGACAAAACCAACTTCTCCATAGATGAATAGTTCATCTCCGGTCCTTGCAATGCTCTTCTTATAAAGTAGACCGAAGTCTGGACTGAGTCTCAGTCGGTCATAAGGACTGCACTTATTTCTCCGTACGTAGCGGATAGGTACATGATGAGCTCCTCCTTAGGTCGGGGTGCAACTAACATAGGAAGAGTCGCGAGGTGCTGTTTAAGCTGCTCAAAGGCTTCCTCTGCCTCCTTTGTCCAGCGGAAATCTCCTTTCTTCATGCACTTCTTGAGTGTTTTGAATAGAGGTAGTGATTTCTCCGCGGACTTCGACAAGAACCTGTTTAGCCCGACCAGCTTTCCATTTAGTGATTGTACCTCCTTGCGTGTCCGAGGGGATGGTAACTGTATCATAGCGTCCGTCTTCTCCGGACAAGGCTTGATGCCGTTTGGATTAATCATATACCCAAGGAACATCCCTTCGGTTTCCCCAAACGTGCCCTTTTTTGGATTCAGTTTCATGTTGATTCTCCTCAACGTGTCAAACGTCTCTTGGATATCACGGAGAAGTGCTTCCTCCGTAAGACTTTTGATGACCAGATCGTCAACATAGACCTCGAGGTTGCGGACTATTTGGGAGTCGAAGGCTTTATCAACAAGTCGCTGATATGTCGCTCCGACGTTCTTTAGTCCGAATGGCATTTTTGTGTAACTATACACGCCCTGACTAGTGTGAAACGCCGTTTTCTCCTAGTCTTCTTCCGCCATCTGGATCTGATGGTATCCTTTGTACGCATCTAAAAAATACATGAAAGGGTATTCACATAAGGATTCTACCTTTCAATCAATTTTTTGTAACGGATAGCAGTCTTGCAGACAAGCTTTGTTCAAGTCCATGAAGTCCACACACATGCGCCAACTCCCGTCATGCTTCTTGACCATGACTGGGTTAGATAAACACTTATGGTAGTATACCTCGCGCATAATTCCTGCGTCTACTAATTTCTGTACCTCATCCAGTATTACTTGGCTGCGTTCTGGTGCTTGACTACGCTTCTTTTGTTTAACAAGAGGATATCCCTGGCGGATTTCAAGTTTATGTTCTGCTATCGAACGCGACACACCTGTCATGTGCTTGGGCTCCCATGCGAATATATCAAGGTTTGCTTTTAGGAGTGAGTACATGGCCCTCTTCCCGTTATCCGATAGCGTTCCCCCTATGGCCACCTCTTGCTCCGGGTAGTCGGGGTGGATTACAACCTTCCAATTAGGGGGTGGTGATCCTTCCTTGATGGGAACAGGCTGGACTGGTGTTGTCACTGCGTGGCATTCAGATGCCGGCACGATCGAGTTATAAATTGTAAAATTCCCCCTTCGACTAGGAATTTAATCATACCATGATCCATGGACGGGACAGCCCGTATGACCAAGATCCCTGGTCTTCCGATAATACTATTATACGGGGAATGTAAACGTATCACCATAAAGTTCATCCACGCCGTGGTAGAATGTTCTTTATCCCCAATGGTCACCAGTAGACGCAGCTGTCCTATTGGCCAGATAGTATCTCCACTGAAGCCAATGAGCGGCGACGTGGCCGGCACTAACTGGCTCTTTATCTCTGGTCGCAGTTGTACAAAACAGTGTTCATAGAGAACTTCTGCCGACGATCCTCCATCCACATACATACGACGAACGTTGTGTGTTCCAATACTTACCTAAATCGTGAGAGTTGCATCGGCCACGTTGCTTGCCGTAATGGGAGGGAATGAGATCTCTCTGCCGCGTAAATTTTTTTTACTAACTTTCTGCTTTGTGCGGCGCTGCCAAGATTGGATCATATATATGGTTGAAGGCTTGTCCTTTTGGGGGTCCTTCTTATCGTACTTTTTGTTATCCTTCCCATCCTTCCAATCCTTTACCAAATGTTTGAGTTTGCCTGATTTGATCAGTGACTCAATGTGCTTCTTGAGCTGGATGCATTCCTCCGTGCCATGGCCCTTGTCATTGTGGAATTCGCAGAAGCGATTCCCTTGACGGCGATCCACTAGAGTTGTCATTGGGGGAGGTCTTGGGAATTTCTCCCCCTCCGTCAACAAGATATCCTGGTAAGTCATCTTTAGAGGGGTGAATTTGTCATTCGACCGCCCTCCTTTATTCTGACTCTTGTAATCCGAGCTCCTTTCATTACCTTGGGTACTTTGCCCCCCTGATTGCCTCTTGGGCTGGTCATTCGATCGATTAGTTATGGTTTCCCTTTGTAGGATATGTCGCGGCTACCGCGGTTTCTCCTTCTACAAAGTTTCTGACCCTTTCCATGAGGTCGTCATACCTCTCCGGTCGCTTGTCATTGAGGCGCCTAATTAATTCCTTGTTAGTTATGGCATGCATGTAATCAGAAATTTTTAGGAGCTCTGGCATCATTTTTGTGCGCGTGCACTCGTCATTGAAGCGTTCCGGGAAGTCTTCCGTGGACTCTCCGGGCCGCTGCTTGACGGTTGCTAACGAGACCGGGTCCCTATTATACTTCTTTCGCTGAGTATAATTGATTTTGAACACAGTGCGCAACTCGGCGAAGATATCAATGCTTCGGGAAGGGAGCCTTTCAAACCAATCATGGGCATTGCCAATCAAGGTAGAGTTGAACATCTGACACCATATAGGCATCGACCATCGTTTAATTTTCGCATGTGTATCAAATATCTTTAGGTGATCATCAGGATCACCAGACCCATCATAGGTTTTAACACACGCTGGCATACGACGCTTCTTATCCTCAGAGTAGTTCCGTATGCGGAGAGTGAAGGCATCTTCTCTGTCGTCGCACCATGGATGGGAGAGATCCTCCTCCTCGTTCTGATAGTAGGGATCATCATAGTATCCCTCATCATCAGATGGTGGTGGGGGAGTGTACCTAGGTCGGCGACGCTTGGGGGGATGGTCATCCGAATCCGACCCTGAAAGGCCGAGAGGAGGGGGCAGTGCCCCACTTCTCGGCTGAGGACCACTTTTGTGAGAAGAGCTAGGAGCTTTCTTCCCACTATTCATCATATCCCACACGTTGGTGCAGCGATTGTTCCTGGTTGATTCTAACACCGGGCGTTCGATAGAGCCATCAGACCTATCTCCTTCCTCACGAGGTTGTAGTAATTCCTGCATAACGCGATCCCCTATGCGCTCGAACACATTCCGAGGTTGAGGGTTTTCCTCGAGGGGTGTTCGTTCCTGGGGGCGCGCCCTCTTCTTCTTTTGAGTTTGAGGAGAGGTGTCGGACGCAGTCCTACCAAAGTTGAGCCTAGATTGGAGGTTCCTTCCTAGGTTCAACCTTGACGTGATACCCGGGATGATCCTGTCAAAGTTCTGCGTGAGAACACGGGCGAGGTCTTCGTCAGTAAGTGGTTCCATTTCTAATTCCGTCTCGATTGATGGCATGTGCGACTCCTTGTTAGGGGCGTTAGGCGTACTCCCCGGATCAGGATTATCCATGGTAATGGTTGGTGGTGGGGTATTGCCGGACGTGTCGGCCCCACCAAGAGGCTGAAAAACGTTTCGGTTATTCGGTCTGCCTGTTTGGTTGCCAAGGGACTGGGTGGAGATGAGTATCCCATCCCCTGTGGACTTCCAATTCGCAGGATTCGTGTTCCTGGGATTCCCTTGCAGATGTCCCTTCATCATTAAAAGAGATCGTTGATTAAGGTTCTAGCTTAGTGTTTGGGTCCCACGGATGGCGCCAACTTGTTGATACAAAAGTTGGATGATCCTTGCTTGACCCGAATTAGGCTTAATTCGGGTAGGATGGGCTCCGGCTCTTGCACCAAGTAAATAACTTGCTGAGATCCTGCACACTAAAGCAACACGCGTTAGACTTACCGTGGAGGTGTGTCCCACGATTAGACTCCGGCGTGAGAGTAAGTAATCGGTTAGGGTTAAGAATCGGATGTGAGATGAGAGTATGGAGAATGTAATACTTTTGTGGAACCCTTGGGGGTTCCTTATATAGGCAGTGAAACCCTAATGGGCTCACCGTTACTTCGGCCCCAAGCATAAGATAATCACCATAATTAGCTTGATTGGTATCTTCTAATTATGGTGAGTGTATATCCTTTTCTTTGAGGCAAATCTCAATCCTGATAGGAATGTGATTCTGTCTAACCTTGTTCCGGCCGTGCCGGGTTGTGGTCCGCATACATTTTATGCGACCACTATTCATTCAAGCCCATATACTGAAATAACATTAATCCAACCCATTCATGATGGGCCGGATACGGGTAGTACCCATGGGCCGGGTTCATGACCCGGATGGGAACTATACGTCATCACTTATCAAAATTCATTCATTTATTTTATAATAGACACTTAACATAAGACAACAACAAATATAATTATACATACTTAATAGGAGATGAAAATAATATCTTAATGCAACAAATTGTATGTTTCGTTCGAGGGGCTTGTCTTATTAAAAAGTAAGTACATTAATATTACAATTAATCAACCCAATACTACTGATGTGTATAGTGCGTACACGATTTATTGGGCTTAACTTACGCAACAAATCTTGGGTCGTGGTTTAAGTAAATATAAGCTTACCACATATCAAATCCGTAAGACATAATCGGATCAGCTTTTTGAGAGCGGTTTAACAAGCAACTAACGGATCAAATTCTCGAGAATGAATCCACATGTCATTAACGATCGACTCCACGGGAGCGGATCCTCATGCCATGAGTAAACCGTAAACCTTTGCTCAACAAAGGCCCATTTCAAGCACTACTAGAAATATTAGGTATGATTTTCTCACATTTTTTGTTGAACGGCAAATTTTTATTAATGAACTAGCAAGAAGCTAGAAAATTACAATGTATAAACCTCAATAGGGTTTCTAATCCAATTGCCCCAAGATATGGAAGACAACTTGTTTCTCGAAGAATACCAACGAAAAGAAAAATCTACAATCTAATCATATAAAATGCTACATTTAGGGTGTGAATCTTCAAAGATTGTACCGTTGCGGAAGTTCCATAGAGACCATAAAACAACACTACACACCAATTCGATGACGTCTTTCCGTTTCGAAGAGAAATGGAGCGTATCGATCCAAGAGAACAAACCTCGTAAATTGGAAATGTCGGGAAGGTTAAGGTCTAACCATTTGAATGTTGGGAATAAAATGAAGGCAAGACACTTAGACGCTGACAAGAGGAAATTGGACGTTGATAGGAAGAAATCAAGCGTTGTCAAGTCAAGCGTTGACACGAAGAAGTCAAGCGTTGATAAGAAGAAGTCAAGCATTGATAGGATACTTAGTCTACACGTTTTATGTTTCAAGTAAAGATATGTTCGACAATTTATTTCTTATGTTTATCTTTACCTAAAATAGCTGATACGTAGACTCTTGTACAAAGTTCCTTAATCTATAAAAGGAGGCCTTTAGGTTTAGTTCAGTATATGTTTTACACTTTCATTGTACGCAAGTTCGATTAATCAATCAAAGTGAAAATTTGGTTTATCATGTTTGTGTGTTCTTGTTCCGCATAATACTTAGATTATTTTATATACAACAAAGTTTCTCTAAGTGTCTAACTTGATTCATTCTCGTTTACACAAGCTAAATCGATCTACGTTGGGATCAACAGTGGTATCAGAGCTTGTTGAGGAACTTTGATCTAAAGAACACAAAACCCTAAAAACCCTAAATCGCCAAAAACCCTAATTTTTCAAGAAACCCTAAAAACCAGACAACATGTCTACTCCAGAGTTGACCTCCTCCTCAAGTCATAACCTAAAAATCCCCATGCTAGACCCTGGCAACTTTGAGCTATGGAAGTTCAATTTTGAGCAGTTTCTTCAAATCCATGACCACACCCTATGAGAAATTATTGAATTTGGAAACACATTCGATAAGGCTGCCAAGCTTCAAGCTGTTATTACTTTAAGATCAACTCCAGGCTCAAGTGAAGTTTATCAAAAAGAACAACCTGCAGATGTGAGAGCTGTCTCAGTTGAGGACATTGCAAAGAGAAGTAATGACATGAAAACTCTAAGCATTCTCAAACTTTCTTTGGGACCAGCTAATCAGCACAAGTATAGAGGTTATGAGTCTGCTAAAGAGCTTTGGGCAGCCCTTCAAGTCACTTATGGTAGTAATGATGATACTGCCTCAGAGAAAAAGAAGCAACTCTTGCATGAGTATGCTGTGTTCAAAGCTCTTCCCAATGAAAAGCTAAGTGGGGTAAGAAGCAGACTTCTTGACATCACAAGCAAATTGTCATTTATGGGAACAATGCATGATGATGCTGATATCATCACCACTTTCCTTAAAAGTCTTGGTGATGCATGGAAGATTGAAGCAAGGTCTATGATTGCTAATAATGCTCACAAAAGTTCCACTTTTGATGACGTCTACAATAAATTGACGATTGTAGAGAGTGAAATCCTTTTGGATCAAGGAAGAAAATCTACCAATGGAAATATGGCCTTCTTCTCACATAGTGAAGGTCAATTTGATCAAAGGGAGTCATACATGCACCTGTTACTGGATCACCTTGTGTCAACGTTGGATCAAGCTTTGACAGCGCCCCACATTCAGACGCTGACACATACAATGTTGACTCACCAAGAGTTAAGCCTGCTGGTATTGATCTAGATACAGTGTGTGCATACATTGCTTCATTTCCTAATGGTTCAGTGATTACATATGAGGACCTTGAGCAAATTAGTGATGAGCATTTGGAGGAGATGGACATAAAGTGGAATATGGCACTTGCAAGCATAAGGGCCAATAGATGGATTAGGAGATTTAGGAAAAAGATGACCTTTAATGCTAAAGACACTGCTGGGTTTGATAAATCCAAGGTTGAGTGTTACAATTGTCATAGAATGGGTCACTTTATGAGAGAGTGCAGATCTCCAAGAAGATCTGATGCTGGAAAGCCTTCAAGCCAAATCATTAAGGTTGAAGATACAAAAGCTATGGTAGCCATGCAAGAGATTGATGGTGTTGGCTGGGACTGGAGCTTTTTGGCCAAAGATGTAGAAGAGAACAAAGCCATGGTTGTAGAAAAGAAGGAAGAGGAGCATGTTCACTATGCTCTCATGGCACATTCTTCATCTTCATCAGACAATGAGGTATATGATGATGCATTTTGTAGTAAAGGTTGTCATTTAAACACTGAAAAACTTAACAAAGAAATTTTAAAGTTAAAATCAGATATTTTTGATGAAAAATGCAAGTTATCTAACTATCAACTTGCACTTGTTCAAACTGAAAAGACTGTAGCTGAATATAAGAAAATGGAGCTTGACCTAAAAGATCAAATAATGCTATGACTCATGACCTAAATGCTAGTATTGAGATTAGGGACATCTTGGAGAGATCCAAAGGTGTTATACAAGCTAAGTTGGATGAGGCCATTAAAAACAAAGATAATGTAGGGCTTAAAATTCAAAGATTTGATAAAGCTTCTCAAACCCTAGAAAAATGTGTTAGTGAACAAAGGGATTCTAGGGATATGACTGGGATTGGGATGAAAGAGTATGTTGGTGTTCCACCACTTGCTAGGAACTTCTATGGTGTCCTTAGAAAGGATTTGTCTTGGACTGGTATTCCAGAACTCCAAGAAAAGGAATTTATTCCTCCACCAAAAGTTCTTACTCTAGTAGAGGAATATAAGCAGAAATTGACAGATTTGGACCAATGGAAGAAAGCCAATCCTACTTTGTTTGTTAAAGGTGGCATGCTTAGTGAAAGCCCAAATGAGTCAACACCCATAAAAGTGATCAACCCTACTACTGAAAAGACTGCTGACCTTGGCTTAAACGTTGATAGAAAACCTAGTATTAAATGTGCAGAAATGTATAGAAAACCTAGGTCACCAAAAAGTCAAGTTAGTGAAAATGGGACAGGTTTCTTTTCATCTAGACCTAAAGTTATGTCTAGAAAAGCCTGTTATACTTGTGGGAGTTTTTCACATTTGGCTTATAAGTGTGTCATTGCTTCAAATGTCAACGCTGATAGAAACTCAACCATGGTCAGACCCAAACCTTTTGTCCAACAAAGTCCACAAGTCATTAGACCAGCTCCATTCTTTGCTAAAGGGTCTAATACTTATGGACAAAGACCTTTTGAAAAGACAAATATATGGTCTAACAGACAATGGGTTCCTATAGCAAACCATAGTTTTGGCGCTGACAAAAGCAATCGCAGCGTTGTCAAGAATAATTTTAACGCTGACAGGAATGTTTCCAACACTGTTAGACCAAGTAATAACAAATACTTGTAACCAAAAGGAAAGGGGTCTAAAGCTTCTTCTAGCTTAACTTGGAGACCCAAACAAGACCAAAACCCTAATTCAGATGGGATTTCTCTGACCTGTAACAAATTTCATTATATTTCAAAGGTCATAACTAAACCAACTGGGGTTAACTGGGTGTTTAATCCAAAAAGGGATGAACAAGGGGTTGTTATAAGGACTAATTCTGTTCTTGTTGAACAACCAAATGAATCCAAGTCTGCTCAGGCTTGGGTTCCCAAAGAAAACTAATTTGTTTTCTTTATGTGCAGGGAATTCAAAAGCAGGTTAATGATCATGGATATTGGGATAGTGGATGCTCTAGGCACATGACGGGGAAGGAAGATACTTGACAAACTTTACCCCCATTAAGGATGGTGAGAAAGTGTACTTTGGAGGAGGATATGGAACCATTACTGGCAAAGGCACTCTTATCACCAACAATTTGCATTTTGAAAACGTATTTCTGGTAAAAGAACTTGATTATAAACTGTTTAGTGTATCACAAGTTTGTGATAACAAAAATAAGGTTCTTTTCACTGATATTGAATGCTTGGTGTTAAGCAAAGATTTTAAATTACCTGATGAGAAATTCATTGATTATAGAACACCTAGGCATAAGGACATATATAATGTGAATCTTAATGGAATTAGGATGAATAATAATCTGTCATGTCTATATGTTAAGGCTTCAGTTGATGAGAGTAATCTTTGGCACAGAAGGTTAGGGCACATAAATTTTAAGAACATAAATAGACTTGTGAGACATGGTTTAGTTGATGGTTTACCTGAAAAGGCTTTCCACAATGATCACTCTTGTGTTGCATGCCTTAAAGGCAAACAACACAAAGTCTCTTTTAAGTCTAAACTTGTGCACTCTAGTTCTAAACCACTTCACATGCTGCATATGGACTTGTTTGGTCCAACTAATATAGAAAGTTTAAATGGTAAATCTTTTTGTTTTGTCATAATTGATGATTTTCCTAGATTTACTTGGACTTTCTTTTTGGCTTTGAAAAGTGAAACTGCTGATGTTTTGATTAACTTTATTACCCAAATAGAGAAAAAGACTGGGAATGAGGTTAAAATTCTTAGAAGTGATAATGGTGGTGAGTTTAGAAATAAGCTGTTAGATGACTTTTGTGCCAAGAAAGGGATTACTAGGCAGTTTAGTGTAGCTAGGACCCCACAACAAAATGGGGTGGCTGAAAGGAAGAATAGAACACTCATAGAAGCAGCTAGGACAATGTTGGTTGATGCTCACTTTCCCATTGCATTTTGGGCTGAGGCTGTGAATACAGCCTGTTATGTTCAGAATATGGCATTAATCACCAAAATCCACAATAAGACACCTTATGAGCTATTTTGGAGTAGGAAACCTAATATTGGTTTTCTTAAACCCTTTTGTTGTCATGTAGTTGTATTAGATACTAGTGATGCCTTAGGAAAGTTTAGTGCTAATGGTGATGAAGGCTATTTTATGGGCTATTAAGTGTAGACTAGAGGATATAGGGTTTACCTTAAGAAAGAAAAACGTATACTTGAAAAGGTACATGTTAGGTTTTTAGAAAGTAAACCTAGTGATCCTGAGAGTGGACCAAATTGGTTATTTGATTTGGAACCTTTATCTAGAACCTTGAATTATATGCCTGTTACTAATCCAGACATTGTGAAGGTGAATTCAAATGTTGTGGAAGAACCAGTTCACATGCAGACAAATCAGCTCCCATACTTGAGTATGTTACCATTCCTATATGGACAGATACATTTGTTGCTGCTGAAAGGGACAAAGGTGGTCCACAAGAAACACCAGTTGATGAAAACATGCATGAATCTTCAAGCGTTGCCAAAGGAAAATCTGCCGCTGACAGGATAAATTCAGGCGTTGATGGCTCAAACGTTGACAACCCTAATTCAGACGTTGACAACTCTTTTGACCATTTATTTTCTTCCAGTGTTTTTGAACAAGGTGCAGCTTCCAACATACATGGCGAGGTTCATTCAGGTGATGATGAAGTAGAACTTGAAGATGATATTGGCAACTTGGAGACTGAAATTGAAGACAACACAATTATTGAAGGAGGAGTGCTTACATCTACTATCAAGAATCATCCTTCTTCTATAATTATTGGTGATGTGATGTCTCATGTATAAACTAGAAGGTCTCATCAGAATCATGGAGGATTTATTGCCAATACTCACAAGAAGGTTGATACCCCTCTTGTTCAGGCATGTTTGTTTGCTTGTTTTCTGTCACAACAGGAACCCAAGAAGATATTTGATGCTCTCAAAGATCCAAGTTGGGTGGAAGCAATGCAAGAATAGCTTCACCAGTTTTCTATTCAAGATGTTTGGGAGCTAGTTGATTGTCCCAGATATGTCAGACCTATAGGGACAAGATGGGTTCTTAGAAACAAAAAGGATGAGAAAGGAATTGTGGTCAGAAACAAGGCACGATTAGTTGCTCAAGGCTATACACAAGAGGAAGGGATAGACTATGAAGAGGTTTTTGCACCTGTTGCAAGGATTGAAGCAATAAGGATTTTCTTAGCCTATGCTTATTGCATGGGCTTCACAGTTAATCAAATGGCTGTGAAGAGTTCTTTTCTTTATGGCAGAATTGCGGAGGAGGTTTATGTTATGCAGCCTCCTGGTTTTGAAGATTCTGAACATCCAGACAAGGTATATAGAATGAAGAAAGCAATGTATGGACTTCATCAAGCCCCGAGAGCATAGTATGGCATCTTGTGTAAAATGGATTCAAGAGGGGCACCATAGACCAGACTTTGTTTACCAAGAAGACTGGAAAGGACTTCTTACTTGTTCAGGTCTATGTGGATGATATCATCTTTGGCTCTTCAAGTCCAAAGATGAGTGAAGACTTATCCAAGCTCATGACAGACAAGTTCAAGATGAGTGCAATGGGAGAGGTGAACTTCTTTCTAGGGTTACAAGTTCAGCAGAAAGAGGATGGTATCTTCATCTCTCAAGACAAATATGTAGCAGAGATCTTGAAGAAGTTTGGCTTTTCTCCACATGAAAAACAGGCTAGCACACCCATGGATAGGGAACAACCTTGGGGAAAGGTTGGAGATGGAAAAGAGGTGGATGTCAGGCATTATAGGTCAATGATTGGATCATTGATGTATCTTACAGCTTCTATACCTGACATTATGTTGTTGTGTGTGCATGTGCACACCATCAAGTGACTCCCAAAGAATGTCATCTTCATGCTGTCAAGAGGATTTTTAGATACCTTAGGTGCTATCCCACCTTGGGATTATGGTATCCAAAGGATTCTCCATTGGAGCTTATTGCTTATTCAGACATTGATTATGGGGGTGACAAGTTTGACAGAAAATCCACAACTAGTGGATGCCAATTTCTTGGAAGTAGGTTGATATATTGGCAATGCAAGAAACAAACATTGGTGGTCAACTCTACAACTGAAGCAGAATATGTAGCTGCAGCTGCTTGTTGTAGACAAGTCTTATGGATTCAGAACCAACTGTTGGATTATGGGTATAATTTTATGCATACCAAGATTTTTGTAGACAATAACAGTACTTTATGCATTATTAAGAATCATGTACATCATTCTAAAACAAAACACATAGAAATTAGACATAATTTTATAAGAGATTGTTTTGAAAAAGATTTAATACAACCATATAGGGTTGACACAGAAGAAAATGTGGCTGATTTATTAACTAAACCTTTTGATACTGGGAGATTTCAATACTTGGTAACAAGTACTGGAATGATCAATCTTACCTAATATGTGTTTTTGGAACTTATTGTAAAAGTATGTACAGGATATGCATTGTTATTGGTCTTTGACAAAATTAGGTTTTCCACTTTGTTTATCTAACGCTGACAAAGGTTATTTTAACACTGATAAGTGTTAAAATGACGTTGACAGCAATGTGTTAGTTTTGTGGTTTTTGATCTAATTATGCAGGCATTGTTAGCATTGTACAAATGGATACAGAGTTGCTTATGGATCCTTGGAGCTTACTTGGAGCATGTTCAAGTTTATGGATGATGGTTGGAATATTTATATTCCTATCTTGACATAATTTTTATTGCATGTATTTTATTTAGCAACTTGTATATCTTATTTTAAGGGGAGGTTTAGGAAACCTTTAGGACTTTTTGGGTATGCATATAATACTCTTATCACAATTCTAGATTGTGTCCACTGGTGAGTACGAGTTAGTTTACTAAATCGTGAGGCACTGTAGCATGCAAAGTTGATATACTTTGCACGCTGCCAAGACTTTTTGCCCTAGAATTGGATGTGGTCTGTTGGGAGACTTGGGTATGATTTTTATTGGGCTTACCTGGGACGTTACAAAGGATTTTATAAGATAGCTTCATTGTTAAGAACTTTGGTTAGCAAGGGACACTTGAGGACAATTATGTCTATCTTGCTTAAGCAAGTGTGCATGATTGGACAGTGCTTGCCACCCTATGGTAATTTTCAGTCTATAGGTTATCTTCACTAGGATAAGTTACTTTGTTAAGGTCCTTTTTCTTTTATATTATCTTTAGACGCTGACAGTTTTATTTCCAAACGTTGTTAGGACCATTTTTGACGTTGACATGGCAAAATCCAACGTTGACAAGAATATAGCCGTTGGGCGTTGTTGAGTTATTTTTGCCCGTTGATAAACATTAGGTCCTACCCAGTTTTTATTTTTGACGAAAATTTGGGTCGTAATTTTAGGAGTTGGTAACTTTTTATTAATGCACAAGAGAAGTTATATCTTTTCAAGATTTTAATCATTACATTTTGAAAATAACTGCCTCATCTTTGACCAATCACATGTTTTCACCTCTCCTATATATTTGGCTCATTATTTTGAAACAGGGTAACTGCTTATTCTTGTCTAACTAAATTTTCACACACATTCAACTTTCATAACATTTATCACAGCTTTCTACATCAATGGCGCCTAAGTTTAAACCAAGTGATTTGGAATTGGGGTTCAGAAGTCAGCACAACATGGTTGCTTATTTAGAGGCTAGCAATACTCTGTTTCCCTAATATACTCAGATGGTGGAGTATTTAAATGCATCCACAATAAGGTATGCACTTTCTCATGCTCCTCTTATCACTGTCACTCATATTAAACAGTTTTGGAATACTGTCACTTCCTCAACAGTTAATAATGTGACTATATTGATTGCTATAGTCCATGGGCTTCCATGGGTGGTTACTGAAGCCTGGTTCGCCAAGCTTTGCATCTTAATGATGCATATGGTATAACCACCCCACCATTGGTGAGCTAGAACAAGGACTTCAAGCTTTGGGTTATCCTTTGCCTCAAGAAGGCACTTTAAACAAATATTCAAAACAGGAATTTCCCCAGCTTGGAAGTACTTGATACATGTCATTATTCAATGTTTGAGTCCCAAATGTACTACACACAATGAAATTAGCAGATCAATTGGGAGTGTCATTATGTGTATTGCTACTGGGCAAAAATATAATTTTTCTAAAATGATTTTTGATGGCATGTGTCATAAAAAGGGTAGCAAGATGACTATTGCTTACCCAAGATTTTTACAAATGGTGTTTGATGAACAAATATATTGCACTAGGGATCACAATGATTTTTATAAGATCCATGTGCAAAAGAAAGCAATTTTTAGAAAGATGAATACACCACCAAACAGAGACTTACCCCTTACCCAAGCCATGCTTGATGTTATTGCGGTAGCACAACCTCAACCAGACCCACTACCACAACCAGATCCATTACCTGAACAACCACCATCACCCCAGCATATGGAAATTGACCAAGATCCCTTCAACGCTGACACGTTAAATGTTGGCATTGACATTCCAAATCCAGACTCTGATACACTTTTACAACAAACCCAAACACCCCTTAACCTTCAAACAGACACCCAATCTACGTCATCTTCTACACCCCTATACTTTAGGATGGAAAAACACCAAAGGACTACTGGAGTGTTCTCCTCTAGTGGTCCTAGCCATGTTTCAGAGAGAATCACCACTAAAAGTGTGGTTGGTGACATGGGTGGGGCTAGGAATATTGGTACTAGCTTAGATGCAAGCCAAGCCAGTCCTAACATCATTAAGACCCCATCCATGCCCCATGACTCTACTTTGGGAGGTCAAATTCTCTTTCTAGAGGAGGGCAGATTGGAACCCTACACATTGTTGGAATTGACGGCTGTCTACATTAGCTTGCAAAAGCAAAATGCAGACCTTGTACATACTGTCTCTACACAAGGCCTTAAACTCAAGAAATTGAGGGAGAGTATTATTATTTTGGAAGGAGCTAACCCTAAGCATGGAGTGGAGGATTCTTCCAAAGGGGAGGATGAGCAGATACATGTGAGTGACAAAGGCTCACATGAAGGAGAATCTTTGGGTATAGCTGAAGCTCTAACAGATTTAAAGAGGCAACCAGGTTTTGATGCTTCATTGGTTACCCCTACAAATTTGAATTTATCTTTTACTTAGATGTTGGAGCAGTTCACAAAGCCAAGCGCTGACAAGAGTAAGTTAAGCGTTGACAAGCAGGTTTTTGACGCTGACAAGCTAAGCGCTGATAGGAGTAAGTTAGCGTTGACACACAGGTTTTGGACGTTGATAGACCTGCAGGTATGGTTGATGTATCCCAGTCATCAGCTATCATCAAGGATGTGTCTACACAGGTACCATCATCTTCTTTACCCACCATTGATATATTAGATAAAGGTAAAGGGATTATGGTAGAAACTATAGTTCCCAAGGATGCAGCTCAAGTAAAGTTTGATTTCATGTTGGCTGCACAACTTGATAAAGAGGAGAGGATAAAGGAAACTACTATTGAGAGTAAGGAAGGCAGTGATGATGAGAGTACAGATTCAAGTGTAATGATTATTGAAGAAAAAGAGAGACTTGAATATGGTGATGAGTTGGTAAAGGAAAAGATTACAGAGTTGAAAAACCAGGTGGATTATGAGATGCCTAAGGTTGCTCAGATGTACTTTGCATGGCAGAATAAGGTAATGGATGTTGATCCCAAACTTAGATCGATTTAGCTTGTGTAAACGAGAATAAATCAAGTCAAACACTTAGAGAAACTTTGTTATATATGAAACAATCTAAGTATTATGCGGAATTAATACTTAAACAATAACACACAAACAAGTTAAACCAAACTTTCACTTTGATTGATTAATCAAACTTGCGTACAATGAAAGTGTAAAACTTATAAAACTTATATATAAAACAAAACCTAAAGGCCTCCTTTTATAGATTAAGGAACCTTGTACAAGAGTCTACGTATCAGCTATTCTTGGTAAAGATAAACATAAGAAATACATTGTCAAACATATCTTTACTAGAAACATACTAGAAGCATAAATCGTGAAGACTAGAATATCCTATCAGTTCTTGACTTCTTCTCATCAACGCTTGACTTCTTCCTGTCAACGCTTGTCTTGTCAACGCTTGATTTCTTCCTATCAACGTCCAAATTTCTCTTGTCAGCGTCCAAGTGTCTTGGCTATATTTTATTCCCAACAATCCTCCCCTAAACTTGATATCTACTCTAGTAATCAAGTTTTCTGAATAAAAACTAAGCACTAGGAGGATTCTTACAAATCTTATCAAATTAGAAATAAATAAACCTAATCAAATCTTTGGCCACGTCACTTGAGTAATCCATCTAGCTGTGTTGTCATCATTTTCTTCAAAACTTCTTTAGACATAGGATAATCAGCATCCACAAGAAGATACTCAGAAAACTTATTAGTACTCAAATGATACACTCCAGCTGCTGAATATAAACGCCATTGAAGTCCACTGATATCATCATCAAGATCCTTCCAAACTGGATCTTCTTCATCTGGTGCACACATTCTCTTGAATGTTGACCAAATCTTTATTCCATTGACTGAAGTAGGTGATTCAGTCTCATACTTGGCCTGCATCAACCTCCAAAGGTCTGCCAAGTCTTCCCTATCCAGGCTTGCAAACAAAGACATCAAAGTAGTGAATGTATGTACCTCTTTCCCATATCTTCCAACCATCCAAAAACCACTTGCATCTTCTTCATAGCTAACTATAGGGTTTCTGTAATCATGAGGTAATACTTCTACCATATGTGAAGCTTCCAAGGGTGAAAGCTTAATACTCTTTCTAATAACAGCTTCACTAGGATATACTCTATCCAAACTTGGTGGAAACTCAAGTGGAACTCCCTTCTTCAATGGTCTTGGTGTAATCAAAGCCCTTTGAATCTCCATCTCTTCTGCAAGTTCTTCTTTTC
Organism: Glebionis coronaria; assembly: GCA_025667525.1. NCBI lineage: Eukaryota > Viridiplantae > Streptophyta > Magnoliopsida > Asterales > Asteraceae > Glebionis > Glebionis coronaria. The sequence continues at coordinate 479,721,393 of CM046880.1, forward strand.
TTTCATCTGAAAGAAGTCTAATAGTATTCTGCTCTTGCACCTTTGCCTATATAGGATAAGCCTTATATTCCAATTCATCAAAAGACAATCCATGCAACTTTCTAAAAGTCCAACCTGTTTGATGACATCTGAGCAACATTGTTGGGTTTTCTTCTTGAAGGATCTTTGAAGCCTTGATCACAATACAAAGAGTGTGCGGAAACCAATCTTTATATATAAGAAGAACAATAGAAATAACCAAATATCCAAGCCTCAATATATTAATACGATCACTCTTAATAGTGATAGGGTTTTACAACCTTGAAGCTATAATAAACAATGAGAGAAATGTGTAGAGAATATGTGTGTATCCAAGTGTGTTCATCTCTACACCCTAGGACCTCCTTTTATAGTGTAAGGGGTCCTAGGTGGTTACAATATAATTAATACTTGCCTAAGTATTATACATTAATATCCTTTAATAGTTTCTTAAACAAACTTGTAACCTTCTCATCATAATCAATATATTTAATACTTTCCATATGAATAGGAAGACTAAATATTTGATCTTATCTTCTACAATCTTCCTTGATCATATCTTCTATAATCATCTTTCAACTTTATAATACGACCAGGAGGAATAAAGTACTCCAGTAGGAACTGCTATATGACCAGGAGTAACTTCTAAATACTTTGTTCCTAACAATCCTCCCCTAAACTTGAATTTAACCTGGTTGAGTTCAAGTTTCCAAGTAGATGTGCCACCAATAAGCATGAGGATTGGAATATGAACCACAACAGCAACAATCTCACTTGATAACACTAGAAGAAACACAAAAGTAGTTGCTGATACACTAACTGCTGAACTACTTTAAAGCTTGAAAACATCTGCACATGTTGAATCTTGAGAGCAACAGGAGTAGATTTGATAAGCCTTTACCAAGTAGCTGCTCACTCTTGGGCTAGCCAGCCTTTTGGTGGAATCATGACATCACCCTGGGAGACAAGTATCCAGTCTAACTCTTGGAACATGAATCATCGGTGAGTTGGATTACCCTGATGATTTTGGGTAAACCATCACAGCCGTCAACGGATTTGATATGTCTTTACTAGAAGTCGTACCCTTCTGGACTCGCCAACTCTTAACAATGAAGCATCGGTGAGCTGAAAACCCTATAGCTTTGAGCAAGCTATTATAGCTATCAACGGATTTGATAAGATCTTTACCAAGAGCCGTACCCCCTTGGATTAGCCACTTTTCAGTCTAGGACCATGGCAAGTGAAAACCATCCAGTTTTGGGTAACCTGGCAACCATCAACAGATTTGACTATCACACCAGAGTCGTACCCTCATGGTGAATCAACTCTTTCTTGTCTGTTAAACATGGTGAGTTGAGCACCATTTGTTGTGTGGGGGGCAGCCAACACCTAAGTACCAAACAAAAACAGCCCAAAAAGTGAAATATATACAAAGTTATTTTGATTCGAAAGTTTTTTTTTTTTAAATTATTTTTTTTAACCAAACAAAGACTATGAGACAAACAGTAGGAACGCAGAATGCAGCAAGAAGAACAAGGGTCCACCAGAAGTAGGATGAGTGCAACCAGGAGGATCCATTGGTCGACTAGGAGCAACTTAGTTCTACTAGGAGGAACCATATCCACCAGCACCAATGTCAACCTGTAAAATTGATTAGACAGAAAAACACCAGAATATACATAGTTATACATACAACAAGCCTCCCCTTAGGCTAAAACCTCCCCTCAAACGGAGCTAAGTATCCACCATCAAGGAAGTCCCCCCCTTTTTTTATTCTAAGACTTTTCTTTTCCTGCAAAAAGTTAGTTCACACAAACATAGAAAAATATAAAACATATCAATTGACAATCACACTTGCGGAAATAAACACAAACCAAGCAAAGATTAGTGCTTATGGAAGTCCCAAGCTAAGACAGACTTGAATCTTCCAAAAACATCAACATAGTCATATCTTGTTAAGGATTTTGATGTACTATTTGATTTGGAGACATGTTGTAAACCATCTTGTTTAGGTCTCCAAACCCACCGAGCTAAGGCCTTAACAATATTAAGTTTTGTTTTTGACCATGTAGACTCAACCCTTGTACCCTTAACATTATTAAAACATCTTGGTTGTGGAATTATGTTATTTTTTGGATTGGGGTGAGAAAATCTACAAAAGTTATTGTGATTCACCTGTCTTGAGTTATTCCACACTGTTTTAACCTGTTGTTGATCATTAATCTTTCTTTTGTGTTTACAAGTATAATGCAAGTGATCAAAACTACCACACACATAATGTAACACCCCCAAATTTATGCAACATAGTACAGCGGAAGACTAGTTGGTGTTACGGGATAGCACATTACTCACATCATAGACAACGCATAAAAATCGCGTCGTTTAATATTAAATCATTTCCATTCATAAACAACAAAGTTACATCGGTCCCAAGTCATTGCATTTCATACAAAATTTTTACAAAGAGTTTGAATGGAAAAATATTGTTTAAGTGCGGGCCATGAATTCTTGTCGTCTTCCCGAGAATTACCTTCAAGTACCTGAGACAAAACATGTTAAAAGAAAAGGTCAGCGATAACGCCGAGTAAATTCATAGAGTTTAATAAATTCCATCAATATAATTTTGGTATAAAATTAGTACCAAAAATCAATTCGTACAAATCGTTGTAATAGGCCGTAAAATAGCCAAAATCAGTTTATACAAATCTTTGTAATAGGCCATAAAATAGCCAAAGTCATTTTATATAAATCCTTATCGAAAATCATAATATAGGCATTTGCCTTAAAAATCATTATACGAGCCAATGTCGTAAAAACATCATACAATACGTTTTACAACGTTGTATAGATTAAATAAAAACCGTTATATGAATATGGTTATGAAAACCAAAATACAAACATAATATCAATAGTATGACCCTGTATTGCTAGTAAGGCAATACATCGTAATTCGGAGCGTCTATTAGTATTTCGTTAATTCGGATTATTATAAGCCGCATGACATTGTTACCTTACTAAACCAACAACGGGTAGCTAACCCGATACCAATTTTTCCCATCTAAAGTAGCGTGTCGTCACAAAGGTCACGCTATTGGAAATCTTCTCATACATTAATTCGCTTACCAATCAATGTGGCACGACGGGGATCAACCGTCAAGGCGCGAACTGGGGTGATCGTCCCCAAATAGTACTATTAAATGCATAAGCGTCTACCAACTCCCGGTAGTTCACAATTCATGCTAATGGGACTTTTAGTGACATAACCTAACTTTAATAATCCATTTGATTTCATCTATCGGGTCCATTAATCATTTATCGGGTCATACAATCGGGTCATTCAATCATTCGGGTCCAAAATCAATAAACAAACAATCGGGACAAATGGTGTCCAAACTTTTATAAAAACTAACATGTTATCTCCCTCGCGGGTTTATAAAGCATTTATAAAACATTTAAAAGAGTGCGAGGCTATGAACTCACGTTGATGTGGGAAGGCGGGTTATCGGCAATTCGGACGTACGGTACGTGCTTCAATCACGGAAACCTAGACAAATAATACTCGTCTTAGACTCATGTCCAATGACTTTATAAAAATATCAATTATGTATACATATGATGATTATATATATATGATGATCAAGTGGGTTTACATATTCTCGTTTACTCCTTTTAGTGTTATATGTCGATAACTTTTTATATTAGTTTTCTCGTTGTACCTATTTACGTGTCTTAGGTCCAATAAGCCTATTATAGGTTCTTAACTTGTATTAATCCTTTTTGTACTTATATTATCAGTACATACACTTTCAAGTTGGGCCCAAATGGGTTAAGCCCAATAAGTTCTTTTTATGGGTGTTTAATCTTATTTAGTCCAATTATTAGCCCAAGTATTAGTCCAATATGTTTACTTAGCTCGTAAATGTCCGTATGCCCTATAGTTCGGGTTTTATCAGTTTTTACTTGTTATACATGTCTATATATCAGTATATAAGTTTTATAAAGTTTTCATTAGACGGGTCCAACCATCTAAGTTTTATTTAAAAAAAACGTTAATTTTACGGCGATAGCCGAAAAAGTCGTAAAAATCATGTTTATAGTTTTATAACTTATAAAACTTAACAAGTTACTATTTTTATCATTTATACACTTATTACACCTTTTATATATTTATATAAATAAGTTTTATAAGTTAGTGGGATTTTATTTTACATTTTATATATTAAAATGTGAGTGCTTATATAATAGTATTATTCTTTAATTTCCAAAAATCTGATTTTTAACTTCATCTTTACCAAAACTGCCATATCTTGAGTTCTACATGGAGATAGAAGCTCAAATTTTTATCACATAAACTACATGATATGTGCTACATTTAACTCGTCTATAGCTACTGTTGAATCATCCTTTAAGTATTTTCTAAAAATCGTCCAAAACAGTAACTTCAGATTTATACCCTAAACTTGTTTTGATCATATCTCACTCATTATTTTGATTCTATTGCATGGCCAACTCTCACATGTGTACAAGACCCATAGCTTACTGTAAATGTGTTCTACTTCATCATATTATCAGTTTACCACTTGGTTCTTTACTGTTTTATACAGCCATGCAAATTAATCAAGATTTTAACCTTGCTTCATATGGTTTTTCACCTTTTTAATCATGTTTATCAACAACAAATCCCCACATAACATTTTTATCATCATATAATCATCATAAATATATACAATAGGAAATAAAATACAAGTTTACATAATCAAAATAATAAGAAGTTGAGGAGGACAATCTTTATACCACCAACTTGATGTAGGTTATGAGTTTGGCATGGTTTTTGATGGAGAAACTTGTGCTTAGCCAACACCATCTTCAAGAACTCCAATCTTCATCAACTCCTTGTGGAAAATCAGCCCCATGACACCATGAAAACTCCTCCATGGATGTTATAAGTTGCACCAATCTTCATCTTTTTGAATGGAGATTAACATATGTTGATTATAACATATGTTCATGGTTAAAATTTGTATGAAATTGGTGTTTGAAGATAAATATGGGACGGTATAGATGAGTGAGAGAGAGAGAGTTGTGAGTTTTTGAGTGGTATTGCATGTTGTGTGTGTGTGGGAAATGGTTTAGGTAGTGGTTTTGATGGAACTTAGCTTACTTGGTAAGCTTAAGTTACATGTGTAACTTAATAAGGTGTACACTTGACACATAAGTGTCATTGTGGCTAGTTAGGCCGGTTTTGAGAGTGGGGTGGGACAAGTGTCCCACTTGTCTCATCCCATTTATTTACGGGTACTCCTCGATTCTAGTTTCCTCGATTTGCGTGCCCTCGGGTCGTTTTACGAAAAATGTTTTTATAAATTATGAATCGACGTCACAAAACGAATCCAATAAAAATTGTCTCATCAAAAACAGAGTTCGAAAACGTAAATACGTAATCCTAAGGTTTCCGGTTTAGTCGTAAAGGACGTTAAAATAAAATCGTAAGTCCTAATCTCTTCTCGTAAATTTGTGAGTTTATGAACCAACACAAATTTAAAACTCCAAAATAATATTCTCAGATAAATTTATTTTCTGAAATGTCGGACTGTCACCAAAGACGGTGTATGTAAACGTAAGCACGTAACGTTGAATCCTCCGGTTTAGACGTAGTCGATGCTACTCCAAGACGTAAATCCAAATTTCTTCCCAAAAATATGTGAGTTCATATTGTATCATTAAAATAATATTTTCAAATAATATTTGAGAATAAAATATCAATCGTAAATTGACGGATTGTCACAGCATTTACCCCTAAACAGGATCTTTGTCCTCAAAGATCATCTTACCTTACTACTCGCTTCTTATAGAGTTAAAGCCATGTGGGTATTTCCTCCACATTCGGTCTTTTTCTCACAAGTACAATTCATTACAATACGCGAGTTTCATCAAACATAACTACGGGAATAAGATCAGGCTTAATGTTGACTTACTTTCTCTATCCATGATGTTCACGGGTTTTTGATGAATGCAACTTTTCGCCGATCTAAGCTTTACTAAGAATAATCAGAATTTCACTTGATAGATATTCCATCAAGTTCGATTTACGAAACATAATTCACGCAGTCTTTGAAGTCCTAGGGTAGATCCAGCTTATATGCCTTTCAATTCTAACTTTTACATCATCTCAATGGTCCCAAACAACGGGGACTTATATCCCATGATTTGTCAGATCATGAATTCATCTTTCCAAGGTTAAAAATTGTGGCATAACTTCGCTACCCTTTTGGCACTTCAAGATCTACATTTCACATTCACATAATCTCTTGCCCACTATCGGCTGTCAATAATCAAATCCTAATTTCAACAATCATTTCAGATCTCGCGGGTCGGGTATTTTACAAGGATAGGTTTGCCATCATAGGAAACCTTAAACTTAAAAGACATGTCCAACTCACAATGGGTGTATGTCGGGTGTCTTCATCTTAACTCTTGCTTACATATGCTCTAAGATTTAGATCCTAACAAGATTCGATCTCAATCCTAATACGATAATTATCAATGATAATCTTTCCAAAGGAAAACGATTATACGGTCTATTACCAAAGGTCAATCATTCAAACATAAAACAGCACTTATATTACTTTGTATCGTTACTTTACCTCGTCCCTTCGATTTGGGATGGTACATAGTACTCTCATCAAGGTTCGTTCTTATTGATTTCTGAGAAAATCTCTAGAAATTCGATGCGAAGCGAGGATCTTGATATAGATGATCGATACAGGCACGTTATGTTTACACAACTCTTTTGCATTTATCATTAACGAGAATGATATTAGCAGATTTGGTCAGTCTGTCGACGATGACCCAAATCGAATCAATTTCAGATGATGACCTTTGCAATAGCTAGATGTTTACTAATGTATGAGGCGATGTCTGCCTTCATAATTGCCATTAGTACAACTACTTCAGACAAAGATACTTTTAGTCATAGATTGACATACATATAATACTTATACTTACAAATTCCAACATAACTATATCTCACAATCCTCCATATTTAGACAATCACATGTGGTCTTTAAAATATTTAACGCCATTGGCTTCTCAAATCTGATGGTTCACATTAGCCGTGAAACCTTTCACTATTTATATTGTCCTTCTTACAAACATCGTTTATTTTTGTATTGCTCGGCAATTTATTTTGCACCTTTATTATTAGGGAACATGTCCTGATTGGTTCTTTATCTTTTCTACATAATGCGTCGGTATCTATATTCACTTCTTATGATGATATAATTATCATGTCCACAATTCACTCAGATATTCTTTCTATATTAGGCGTCAGTAATTACGTTCATCTTCCTGATGGAATAAATATCACAACCGTATTTATTCAAAATTCTTTCTTCATAATTTCTAAGTTTCAGTTTCGTCTCATCTATCATTTTTATCCGTTTTACTCAATCCGTCGTCTAAGGCGTCGATAATTATCATAATTAATTAAATAATTATTAGTTAATTTTTATGAAGCGTAAAAGTTTTAAATTTCTTAGTTCGACCAATTATATAAAATGTTCAAAAATAAATTTGAATTTAATTAACAAGATTTTTGGTTGATTTATCGAAAATAATTAATAAGATTCGTAAATGTTTGAAAAATCTTTGTTTATACTTTGGTCAAAATTTCTTTAGTTTGAAAAGCGTAAATTATTGTTTCAAATTTCAAGTCATGTTTTATATAGTTTCCTCAATTCCTCTTAAGTTGTCTAGAAGTATACACAAACATTTACCCCTAAACAGAAGTTTAGTTAAATGATTTGTGTATAAGGGAATAATCCCTTAAAATCCTTTGTTAAAACATTTGTCAAAACATAGTTCCATTTCTTTTTGGTAAAATCCAAAGTCTTAAAAGGGCTCTTAATTTTTGAAGAGTCAATTTATATTCCATTATCCTTTTAATCCCATAGTCAAATCATGTAAAGTATTAAGTCTTTAATCACGTGTTAATTATTCAAGGTACAGGTTTTTATCGTTTAGCCAATTCAGGGCAATTTATATCTAATTATTAACTCATTCTTATTCTTATAAACAAACAAATGATCCTTAATGATCGCAAGCATGAATTTATCAATTTACAGCCTACACACGTGATTCACCAAATTTATGAATGCTACATGTGCATCGGTCAATCCAAACGCCATCACGTGAAACTCATAACGTTCATTACAAGCACCGGATGTAGTGATTGGAATAGATAATCTCTTTCGCAGATGCGAAGTTGATGATAACCATGCTATGGATCAAATTTGCTAGAACCTTGTAAATGATCGAACAATTCTTCCATTTCGAGTTATGGATATCGTCTTCGATTGTCAATTTACTCAGTCACATTAATCTATAATTATAAGGAAAGATAACACCATAGCTCTTCAGGATGACAGGCTTGGTATAATAAAATCTTTCTCCGACAACTTTCTCAGTTGTACGGTAATTCCTTAAATTCAGATGGTGCTGACGTACAGTGCACACGCCACAAGTGCAGCACCGGAAATATAATCAATACCAATTTCTACTTGCCTTAATGGCGAAAGTTTAGGTAATTCACTAATAAATACCTCCTAAAGTTTCAGATAAGATAAACATCTTTTAATAAATTCATATTATGTTCTTTTAGATTACAATATCTATGACTAATTCACAATCAATCACAATATAATCTCAAGTCTAAATGCAGGATATGGTCATCCATCAAGAATTATTTAGATCAATTTTGATAATCAACATCTTATCATTTAGGGGAATTCTACTCGAGTTCCCATCAATTAAGACAATGTCGTCATGTCATAATCAATCAATCCATTATACTGGCACTATCAACTTTTCAGTTTCATTGCCGTCGATAAGATGTGAACTTCTCAAAAGACTAATAATAATTCATAATCCTTCACAATTTCAGGGATATCTGGAGACACAACTTCTATTAAAAGAGTAAGGTCAACGCATAATCTACGCGATAGAATTTCAAATCAGATACAGACGAAAACATTTAACGAATATGAATATATCCCATGTTTTCATAATTTGAGTACGCATTCGAAAGCTCCTCGGATCGTTACCCAGGTCATTCAAATGAAATCAAATCAAGAGAAATGATAAGAACGTCGATACATCCAGTCGGGTATCAACACTCAGTAATCAAATACTTTTCCTAAGAATCTCACTACGGGAGAATTAGACAAGAAAGAATTGTCAATTGTCAAATAAGACAATTTCCACAGATGAGTAAATTCAACTCAGAAGAATAGATGCTACAGGCACATATGTAGGTGTCCCTAACACTATGTCCTTATTTTTCACTTCTTGCAGATCTCATTAAAATTTAATCTTTCACAATCTTCAAAGGAAATGTGGTGTTTATTAATCAATTTTATGGTGACTACTAATCAGTCTTGCATAGTCCATTCCAAATTGTATGTAGGCGCGCAACTATATACAATTTCAAGATTAACGATGCAATACTCAGTTCGTCAAAATTTTATCATCATGTTTATAATAAAAACATTTACATGTTTAATTCTTAAATAAGAATCAAAATAAATTTACAAAGATTTTCCTTTGTTATGAAAACAATTAGGTTTTCCAAAGTGTTTTATAAACAACTTCATTTCGATAATAATCACTCATAAATCTCACTTTGAATAATCCTTATTGTGATGAAAATTAAATTTTCCCAAAGGATATCGTTTTAACTTTATAAATAATGAGTGATCTGCAGAAGAGTGATGGAAGCTTGTTCACCAAGAACTAACTACAATATGATAGGAAATGAGCTTTAGCCAAATAATCATGAGGTTCATGATCTTGATGGCACTCAAAAAGAATAATCCACAACGCAACTCAATTCGAGATGAGTACTTGTTCAATGGTTGCATCACTAATGCGAGCATTACGGTGAAGCAATAAAAGATAGATAACATCGATGCATGTAGGATTTAGCAATCAAAGGTAGTCTTTTTCATTAATCACAAACAAGTCAAATTGTATCGTAACACATTACGTGTCACTATGTCATACAATTCTCAAAACTCATCCTACCAACTGATATCTCAGTTAAGTTAGGGATTTTTAAAAGATACCACAATGAATACTAATATACAAGAGTCATTAGGTGTTCCACATGTCCCGAAAGATCCATCGGTCTCAATTCAGAAGAAGATTTCTTCAATTTATTTCTCGGACACTGGGCATCCTCATTAGTGGACAATGGCCTAGGAACAACCCTTAACACTAATCAACAATCAATTAGAACCTTATAATTCAATTACAGGACTTAACGACTTCTCTTAACAATCCCGTATTCCATACAGGTTAAGTTTTACTTTATTCAAGTTTCAACCAAATTTTATACTCAATTTAATATCCTACCTCATATTCCTATACTTTCAATCTTATTCTTCGGCCTTGTAAAGGCAATACAATCTCAATATGAATCGACACTTAATTTCCAATCCTATTAGCTCTTACAACAACAATTATTAAATGAGTCATTAATATGAAATGACTTTATCATTCAATCAGATTTCTCGGAAAGGTACTAGTGGCATGAGGCTTTTGGGTAATGGTTCCAATAACAGCCTCAAGTGCAACATTCACCCTTTCGATTTCAAATTTAAGAATTGGATGACAACGAATCAGATGACATCTTTCCAGGTGATAATGTTTTGTCAAACTCCACTTTATAAGGTAAGATCGTCATGACATCGATATCAGATTTAATCTCGCCAATTCTTTTCTAATATCACAATCAACTAATACCTACATTTCTACGAATATCAACCATTTGTTGGGATCATAAATATCCACAACTTGGTTTAGATCTAGGATAGCTAGAATTCCTACGAGAATAGCTTCGATTAATTTACTAGGGGATTTAGGGTACATTGTGACAATCTACGTCGTATAAATACCTCGTATAAAAATCAAAATAATCATCAAACAATCATGTAATAAAATTACATCATATATATAATCCAAATTATATATATATATTAAAATAACACTTCTCAGTCTTGGCCTTGTCGGTAACTCGAGAATTCTTCGGCACCGTTATAGTCAAAAGATTTTTAGACATTTTTAGAAAAATGTTTATAGTTAAATGATTTTGAAATGTTTTATTCAAAACCATAGTTTTAAAAATCTTTCGTTCTCTATAACGAGAGCTCTGATACCAAACTGTAACACCCCCAAATTTATGCAACATAGTACAGCGGAAGACTAGTTGGTGTTACGGGATAGCACATTACTCACATCATAGACAACGCATAAAAATCGCGTCGTTTAATATTAAATCATTTCCATTCATAAACAACAAAGTTACATCGGTCCCAAGTCATTGCATTTCATACAAAAGTTTTACAAAGAGTTTGAATGGAAAAATATTGTTTAAGTGCGGGCCATGAATTCTTGTCGTCTTCCCGAGAATTACCTTCAAGTACCTGAGACAAAACATGTTAAAAGAAAAGGTCAGCGATAACGCCGAGTGAATTCATAGAGTTTAATAAATTCCATCAATATAATTTTGGTATAAAATTAGTACCAAAAATCAATTCGTACAAATCGTTGTAATATGCCGTAAAATAGCCAAAATCAGTTTATACAAATCTTTGTAATAGGCCATAAAATAGCCAAAGTCATTTTATATAAATCCTTATCGAAAATCATAATATAGGCATTTGCCTTAAAAATCATTATACGAGCCAATGTCGTAAAAACATCATACAATACGTTTTACAACGTTGTATAGATTAAATAAAAACCGTTATATGAATATGGTTATGAAAACCAAAATACAAACATAATATCAATAGTATGACCCTGTATTGCTAGTCAGGCAATACATCGTAATTCGGAGCGTCTATTAGTATTTCGTTAATTCGGATTATTATAAGCCGCATGACATTGTTACCTTACTAAACCAACAATACCAATTTTGCCCATCTAAAGTAGCGTGTCGTCACAAAGGTCACGCTATTGGAAATCTTCTCATACATTAATTCGCTTACCAATCAATGTGGCACGACGGGGATCAACCGTCAAGGCGCGAACTGGGGTGATCGTCCCCAAATAGTACTATTAAATGCATAAGCGTCTACCAACTCCCGGTAGTTCACAATTCATGCTAATGGGACTTTTAGTGACATAACCTAACTTTAATAATCCATTTGATTTCATCTATCGGGTCCATTAATCATTTATCGGGTCATACAATCGGGTCATTCAATCATTCGGGTCCAAAATCAATAAACAAACAATCGGGACAAATGGTGTCCAAACTTTTATAAAAACTAACATGTTATCTCCCTCGCGGGTTTATAAAGCATTTATAAAACATTTAAAAGAGTGCGAGGCTATGAACTCACGTTGATGTGGGAAGGCGGGTTATCGGCAATTCGGACGTACGATACGTGCTTCAATCACGGAAACCTAGACAAATAATACTCGTCTTAGACTCATGTCCAATGACTTTATAAAAATATCAATTATGTATACATATGATGATTATATATATATGATGATCAAGTGGGTTTACATATTCTCGTTTACTCCTTTTAGTGTTATATGTCGATAACTTTTTATATTAGTTTTCTCGTTGTACCTATTTACGTGTCTTAGGTCCAATAAGCCTATTATAGGTTCTTAACTTGTATTAATCCTTTTTGTACTTATATTATCAGTACATACACTTTCAAGTTGGGCCCAAATGGGTTAAGCCCAATAAGTTCTTTTTATGGGTGTTTAATCTTATTTAGTCCAATTATTAGCCCAAGTATTAGTCCAATATGTTTACTTAGCTCGTAAATGTCCGTATGCCCTATAGTTCGGGTTTTATCGGTTTTTACTTGTTATACATGTCTATATATCAGTATATAAGTTTTATAAAGTTTTCATTAGACGGGTCCAACCATCTAAGTTTTATTTAACAAAAACGTTAATTTTACGGCGATAGCCGAAAAAGTCGTAAAAATCATGTTTATAGTTTTATAACTTATAAAACTTAACAAGTTACTATTTTTATCATTTATACACTTATTACACCTTTTATATATTTATATAAATAAGTTTTATAAGTTAGTGGGATTTTATTTTATATTTTATATATTAAAATGTGAGTGCTTATATAATAGTATTATTCTTTAATTTCCAAAAATCTGATTTTTAACTTCATCTTTACCAAAACTGCCATATCTTGAGTTCTACATGGAGATAGAAGCTCAAATTTTTATCACATAAACTACATGATATGTGCTACATTTAACTCTTCTATAGCTACTGTTGAATCATCCTTTAAGTAGTTTCTAAAAATCGTCCAAAACAGTAACTTCAGATTTATACCCTAAACTTGTTTTGATCATATCTCACTCATTATTTTGATTCTATTGCATGGCCAACTCTCACATGTGTACAAGACCCATAGCTTACTGTAAATGGGTTCTACTTCATCATATTATCAGTTTACCACTTGGTTCTTTACTGTTTTATACAGCCATGCAAATTAATCAAGATTTTAACCTTGCTTCATATGGTTTTTCACCTTTTTAATCATGTTTATCAACAACAAATCCCCACATAACATTTTTATCATCATATAATCATCATAAATATATATAATAGGAAATAAAATACAAGTTTACATAATCAAAATAATAAGAAGTTGAGGAGGACAATCTTTATACCACCAACTTGATGTAGGTTATGAGTTTGGCATGGTTTTTGATGGAGAAACTTGTGCTTAGCCAACACCATCTTCAAGAACTCCAATCTTCATCAACTCCTTGTGGAAAATCAGCCCCATGACACCATGAAAACTCCTCCATGGATGTTATAAGTTGCACCAATCTTCATCTTTTTGAATGGAGATTAACATATGTTGATTATAACATATGTTCATGGTTAAAATTTGTATGAAATTGGTGTTTGAAGATAAATATGGGACGGCATAGATGAGTGAGAGAGAGAGTTGTGAGTTTTTGAGTGGTATTGCATGTTGTGTGTGTGGGGGAAATGGTTTAGGTAGTGGTTTTGATGGAACTTAGCTTACTTGGTAAGCTTAAGTTACATGTGTAACTTAATAAGGTGTACACTTGACACATAAGTGTCATTGTGGCTAGTTAGGCCGGTTTTGAGAGTGGGGTGGGACAAGTGTCCCACTTGTCTCATCCCATTTATTTACGGGTACTCCTCGATTCTAGTTTCCTCGATTTGCGTGCCCTCGGGTCGTTTTACGAAAAATGTTTTTATAAATTATGAATCGACGTCACAAAACGAATCCAATAAAAATTGTCTCATCAAAAACGGAGTTCGAAAACGTAAATACGTAATCCTAAGGTTTCCGGTTTAGTCGTAAAGGACGTTAAAATAAAATCGTAAGTCCTAATCTCTTCTCGTAAATTTGTGAGTTTATGAACCAACACAAATTTAAAACTCCAAAATAATATTCTCAGATAAATTTATTTTCTGAAATGTCAGACTGTCACCAAAGACGGTGTATGTAAACGTAAGCACGTAACGTTGAATCCTCCGGTTTAGACGTAGTCGATGCTACTCCAAGACGTAAATCCAAATTTCTTCCCAAAAATATGTGAGTTCATATTGTATCATTAAAATAATATTTTCAAATAATATTTGAGAATAAAATATCAATCGTAAATTGACGGATTGTCACACATAACAAGCCTTATTTTTGAGCTCAAAGTTATCACCTAATTTCTGAGTCATCATGCCATTCCAACCTCTTTGATTACCTCTAGGACTCTTGTTGTTTTTCCTAAGGTTATCTGTTTTCCTTTTACTTTCATTCTTAGCACAAGCAGACTGCGGATAGAACTTAGGTGATTTAGCATTTAAGGTAGACTTACAAGAGGCATATTTATGAGTCATGGGTTCATTTATAAATGGTTCAGGCATAGACTCAAGTGTTTCTACACTAGAGTCAGACTCACAAGAGTCAAGGTTACTAGTCTTAGGTTCTAAAGACTTGTCACTAGAGTTACAAGAGACAAAGTCATTAGACACAGAAATAGTTTCAACTGAGCCATTGGACGTTGTACCATATGTCATTTGTGATTCATCAAAGTCAGAGTGGTTTGAGGTAGGCATGAATTCCTCGGTGATAGGTGGAGGAACAGCATGCATCTCTGCAGCTGGTTTATACCTATTGAAAACATGCCTACCTTCCACATCTTCAGGGGTAGTGTCGAACACACTAGACAAAGAGGAGTCAAAAACATCGTTTGGCCCTAGATAGTTTTCAAATCCTAAGACCATTTTGGTTCTACCAGACATAGAGCTATCTACTAATTTGACTAAGTATTTAGATGAATTTTTCCATTTATCAAACCTAGCCAAAGCATTATCTAGTTTAGTCTGTAGCTCCTGCTTCTCTTTATTTACCTCAGTATTAAGCTTTTCAGAATATGTCAATAGATTAGTTGTATTTTCTAAGTCAATACTTAATACCCTAATCTTATCTTCATACTCTAATTGAGTATTTTGAAACCACTTTTTCTGTTGTTCTAATGTTTTAAGAGCACTTTTGTATGACTGAACTTCTAGATAATATTTAGCATTTTCAGCATTCAGATCAGCACATTGTTATTGAAGTTCTAAATATTTATGTTCATCTGTTTCTACACAACTAATTTCCAAGTCATAGTTATTATAAACATGCATTTTATTCTTTAGTCTAGCATTATATTCTCTAACTTCAGATTCAGTCATACGAATTACCTCATTTTCTAGAATTGAAGTTCTGCACGCCATATCTTCTTTAGAAACACCTTAACTAGAAATCTTGTTCTTCTCAATCAAAGCTTCTCAACGAGGCTCTGATACCACTTGTTGGGTTTTCTTCTTGAAGGATCTTTGAAGCCTTGATCACAATACAAAGAGTGTGCGGAAACCAATCTTTATATATAAGAAGAACAATTGAAATAACCAAATATCCAAGCCTCAATATATTAATACGATCACTCTTAATAGTGATAGGGTTTTACAACCTTGAAGCTATAATAAATAATGAGAGAAATGTGTAGAGAATACGTGTGTATCCAAGTGTGTTCATCTCTACACCCTAGGACCTCCTTTTATAGTGTAAGGGGTCCTAGGTGGTTACAATATAATTAATACTTGCCTAAGTATTATACATTAATATCCTTTAATAGTTTCTTAAACAAACTTGTAACCTTCTCATCATAATCAATATATTTAATACTTTCCATATGAATAGGAAGACTAAATATTTGATCTTATCTTCTACAATCTTCCTTGATCATATCTTCTATAATCATCTTTCAACTTTATAATACGGCCAGGAGGAATAAAGTACTCCAGTAGGAACTGCTATATGACCAGGAGTAACTTCTAAATACTTTGTTCCTAACAAACATGTAATAGAGCTCCCTTCTTTCTGTCTTGGTCTGTTCAAGAACTTTGCTAGCTTTATACTTCAGAATCACCTTGCAATCTATTTGAACTCTAAGTAGAATCTCTAAACCCCAAATTTGATCTGATAAAGTCATGTCTGGATTTTCCATTACTTTATTCTCCCATGCAAAGTAAATCTGAGCAACTTCAGGCATCTCATAATCTACCTGATTCTTCAACTGTGCAAGCTTTTCCCTTGCCAACTCATCACCATATTCAAGTCTTTCTGGTTCTTCAATAATCATGACACTTGAACATGTGCTCTCATCACCACTGCTTTCCTTACTCTCAACAACAGTCTCCTTCATCCTATCTTCTTTCTCAAGTTGTGCAGCCAACATGGAATCAAATTTACTTGAGCTACATCATTGGGAACCACTGTTTCTACCATAAATCCTTTACCCTTATCTAATATATCAATGATGGGTAAATATGATGATGGTACCTGTGTAGAAACATCTTTGATGATAGCTGATGACTGGGATACATCAACCATACATGCAGGTCTATCAACGTCCAAAACCTGTGTGTCAACGCCTAACTTACTCCTATCAGCGCTTAGCTTGTCAGTGTCAAAAATCTGCCTGTCAACGCTCAATCTACTCTTGTCAGCGCTTCTTGTGAACTGCTCCATCATCTCAGTAAAAGATAAATTCAAATTTTTAGGAGTAACCAATGAAACATCAAAACCTGGTTGCCTCTTCAAATCTATTAGAGCTTCATCTATGCCCGAATATTCTCCTTCATGTGAGCCTTTGTCACTCACATGTATCTGCTCATCCCCCCTTTGGAAGAATCCCACACTCCACGTCTAAGGTTAGCACCTTCTAAAATAACAATCCTCTCCCTCAATTTCTTGAGTTCAAGGCCTTGTGTAGAGACAGTATGTACAAGGTCTGCATTATGCTTTTACAAGCTAATGCAGACAGCCGTCAATTCTAACAATGTATAGGGTTCCAATCTGCCCTCCTCTAGAATGGGAATTTGACCTCCCAAAGTAGAGTCATGGGGCATGGATAGGGTCTTAATGATGTTAGGACTGGCTTGGCCTGCATCTAAGCTAGTACCAATAGTCCTATCCCCACCCACGTCACCAACCACACTTGTGGTGGTGGTTCTCTCTGTAACATGGCTAGGACCACTAGAAGAGAACACTCCAGCAGTCCTTGGACGTTTTACCAACCTAAATTCAGGGGGTGTAGAAGATGATGTGGACTGGGTAGCAGTTTGAAGGTTAAGGGGTGTTTGGGTTTGTTGTAAAAGTGTGTCAGCGTTTGGATTTGAAGTGTCAACGCCAACATTTAACGTGTCAATGTTGTAGGGATCTTGGTCAATTTCTATATGCTGGGGTGATGGTGATGGTTCAGGTAATGGGTCTGGTTGTGGTTGTGGGTCTGGTTGAGGTTGTGCTGCTGCAATAACAGCAAGCATGGCTTGGGTAAGGGGTAAGTCTCTGTGTGGGGGTGAATTCATCTTTCTAAAAATTTCTTTCTTTTGCATAGGGATCGTATAAAAATCATCATGATCCCTGGTGCAATACCTTTGTTCATCAAAAACCATTTGCAAAAATCTTGGGTAAGCAAGAGTCATCTTGCTACCCTTGTTTTTACACATGCCATCCAAAATCATTTTAGAAAAATTATATTGTTGCCCAGTAGCAATACACATAATGGCACTCCCAATTGAACTGTTAATTTCATTGCGTGTAGTACATTTGGGACTCAAACATTGAAAAATGACATGTATTAAGTACTTCCAAGCTGGGGGAAATTCCTGTTTTGAATATTTATTTCAAGTTCCCTCTGCAGGGAAAGGATAACCCAAAGCTTGAAGTCCTTGTTCTAGTTCACCAATGGGTAGGGCGGTTATACCATCTGCATCATTAAGATGCAAAGCCTGGCGAACCAAGTCTTCATTAACCACCCATGAACGCCCATGGACTATAGCAGTCAATGTAGTCACATTATTAATCGTTGAGGAGGTAATAGTGTTCCAAAACTGCTTAATATGAGTGACAGGGATAAGAGGAGCATGAGAAAGCGCATACCTTAATGGAGATGCATTTAAATACTCCACCATCTGAGTATATTGAGGAAACAGAGTCTTGTCAGCCGTTAAATAAGCAACCATGTTGTGCTGACTTCTGAACCCCAATACCAAATCACTCGGTTTAAACTTAGGCGCCATTGATGTAGAAAGCTGTGTGATATGTTATGAAAGATGAATATTTGTGAAAATTTAGTTAGACAAGAATAAGCAGTTACCCTGTTTCAAAAGAATGAGCCAAATATATAGGAGAGGTAAGCACATGTGATTGGTCAAAAATGAGGCAGTTATTTTCAGAAGATAATGGTTAAAATCTTGAAAAATATATAACTTATCTTGTGCATTAATAAAAAGTTACCAACTCCTAAAACTACGGCCCAAATTTTTGTCAAAAATAACAACTGGGTAGGACCCAATTTGTCAACGGTCAAAAATAACCTATCAACGCTCAACGGCTATATTCTTGTCAACGTTGGAAAATGACATATCAACGTCAAAGTTGGTCCTAACAACGTTTGGAAATAAAACTGTCAACGTCCAAAAAAATAAAAATAATAAAAATGAAAAAGGACCTTAACAAAGTGATTTATCCTAGTGAAGATAACCTATAGACTGAAAATTACCATAGGGTGGCAAGCACTGTCCAATCATGCACACTTACTTAAGCAAGATAGACATAATTGTCCTCAAGTGTCCCTTGCTAACCAAAGTTCTTAACAATGAACTTATCTCATAAAATCCTTTGTAACTTCCCAGGTAAGCCCAGTAAAAATCATACCCAAGTCTCCCAACAGACCACATCCAATTCTAGGCCAAAAAGGTCTTGGTAGCGTTCATAGTATATCAAATTTGCATGCTACAGTGCCTCATGAGTTAGTAAACTAATTCATACTCACCAGTGGACACAATCTAGAATTGTGATAAGAGTATTATAGGAACACCCAAAAAGTCCTAAAGGTTTCCTGAACCTCCCCTTAAACAATGCTATACAAGTTGCTAAATAAAATGTATGTAATAAAAATTTATGTCAAGATAGGAATATAAACATTCCAACCATCATCCACAAACGTAAACATGCTCCAAGTAAGCTCCAAGGATCCATAAGCAACTCTGTATCCATTTGTACAATGCTAACTGATAGTTGTAAAATCACACTTGTTTAGGAAAACAAGGCAATTAGGGTAAGTATTAACAAGTAGTTTAGGAAAGCCACAAGTTATGACCCAAATAAGAGTGAAGTGAGTTCGTTCTCGAGGAGGCTATGTGTTGTGTAATGAATTGATTAATGTTTGTGATTATATTAAGAAAAAGAAAAATAGAAATGGGATGAGAAGAGAATGACGGTTACGAAGACGGATCGAGCTAAGACGAAAAAGTCGTTCACGTAAAACCGTAAAAAAACTACAAAATTAAAAAAGTTAAACCTAAAATTTTAATTAAAAGTTAAACTAAGTCTATAATAATATAAATAAGAATAAAAATCCAATAAAAATATTTTAAAACCTTTTATTAATTAAATATTCAATTTTAAATGCTAATTAAAGCCCAAAAATTAAATATAATTAATCAAAATGTCCAAAATATTATTTTATTGAACAAATAACTTACTTATATTATCTAAAGACTAAAAAGTATTTTTCCTAAATTTTAAAAACTATTTTTCTTTTTATAAAACACTTAAAACTATTTTTAAACTAAAATAATTATAAAAAATAATAAAATAATGCCAAAAATAATTGGACAATTTTAAAAATCCTAATTTACTCTAATGAACAGTAAAAAATGAAAAAGTTTGAAAAATATAAAATTTTGCACTAAAAGACAAAACAGTTAATAAATAAAACCCTAATTAAACTAAATTACTTCTAAAAATTAAATAAAAAGTGAACAGTGAAAACTTTTAAAACTAAAAATCTTAAAATCTTTTTCTAAGTCTATGAAAATTATTAAAACTGAAAAATAATAATTTTTACCACTAAATGCCAAAAACAGAAAATAAAAAGTTAATTAAAATAGCTATTAATTGTAAAAAATAGTAAATGAACAGTAAATAAAAATCTAATTAAACTGAAAAATCACAAATAAAATTAGAAAAATAATGCAACAAGTTTCAAACCCTAACTACTAAATTAAGGCACTAAAGACAAAAAAATTGGAATTCTGATAGTGATATGTGACTGGATTTTGCCCAGTAGTGTAGCAGGGTTAACTTTTGTGCTATTAGTGGGAAATTTGTTCCCACTGCTAGTGTATTTTTTTGGTCTGGTGACCAATAAGCTCAGGAGAGCTTATTTGAGGGCTTATTGGGCAATAAGGCAACCCCACAACCAGTTGGGTTGTGGGGAGTCAATAATAGCACAAAAACACACAATCACTTCACAAAAATTCACACAAAATGCACAAGATGGTTTCTGATTAAGCTTGCACAGGTCTGGGAGTGTTTTGCTGATTCAAAGTGCACAAAAGTGAGATTCAAGGCCTCAAATCAAGCACACAATCTCACCAAATGACATATAAGCACTTGCAAGCCCTTCCTAAACCTAATATCTAACATATACCAAGATTTGATGGCACAAAAATCACAAAACAGACAGAAATATGAGTTGACTGTTTTTATGTGCTATATTCCAATTTTTAACATGCAAGTTTGATTTAAGCTTCACTAAACTGAAAACCAAGGTAACATACAACCTATTGATACCCTAATGAGTGATTAAGACAGATTTTTAAGCAAGATTTAAACCATTAATCCCCACTTAAACCCTAATCCAAACACCTCTTTATAATCAGAAACTGAAATCTAACAAAGCAAATGCTATCAAACTCAAGCCAAATTGATTTAAAACACTGCTAACATGCATATAATCCTAAAAACAGTAGAATCAAACCAAATAACCAACACTTAAACAATTTTCATACAAATTCATGCAAATCTCATAAAACTGAAATATTTCAAAACTCAAACAAAGAACAAGGAGATTACCTTGTGGGACCCACATCCAGGTCCCACAATGGCTGCTTAGCCATCTCCTTCAGGCTGGGGCCTGAGCAGAACCTTGGACAAACAAGCTTTCAAATAACTTCCTGCTAAGAACAATGAACAAACACAATATGCAAATTCTGATTTTATCTTTCTCTTTTTAAAACCTTTCTCACAAATTTCTCAAATGTTTTTCTTTCAAAACACTTAAACCAACAACTTACAGTCCTGGAAAACCAAATCTTGAAACAAGATTTTACCAAAAATCACCCTTTTTTAGAAACCTTTTTCTGAAAATTCAAACACACAATGTTTGAAAAATATTAATGGAACTCAGATTCTACTCAAACATATACCAACTTTTAAAAATAATAAAAGGAATTACAGTTTCACAAAAATACCAACTTTATAAATTTAAAAAGGGATTACAATTTTTTTGAGTAAAAATTTGGAACAAGAGCCTATCCACATGTTGGAAGGTCTCTTATATAGACTGATAGAACTATCTAGATATCAAAACCCTAATGAGCTGAAATCTCCAAAAAGCCCTTGGAATCTTGACTGAAAATTTGGTCAGATTGTGCCCATGTGATGATTTTGATGGATACCAGCTGTTGGATTGATCTTGGGCGTTCAATGTGCTCCTTGGGTACCAATGAGTGATTCTGGGATGTTGGATGGACTGCAGGATTCGTTTCTTGCCATTTTTGTCCAAACAGGGGTGCAGGGGACCAACGTGGGACCCTTTTGGGTCACGGGTTGAAGAATCTGGGTGTGGGGTTTTGTTTGTAGTGAGCTTAATCAGTGATCTGGAAAGATTAGCCAAAAAACCCTTTGTTTTAAAGTTGATTGGGTCTGGTAAAATTTAGGGTTTAAGGGTGATTAAGGGGTGGTTTAATCCGGTTTGGGGGTTAAGTATTTTAAATATTGTGTTTACCCCCAAAAAATGGTTAACTGATTATTTAAAATCGGTTTTAAAATTAAGTGGAAAGTGAGGTGGATGAGGGGAGGCTTTTGATTGGTTGAGGGGAGAGAGGGGGTGACGTGGCGTAAGGTGATAGGGGGTTGGGAGGTTTGTTGTCTGGGCTAAAACAGTCCCTTGGTTTTCAAAATTGTGGCATAAGAAGATTTTCAGCTTATATCCCTTTTTCCTTTGTAAACATCTATGCACAACTTGTCAAAAATGGCACAACATTTGTTCAAGGTTTTATCAAGGACCATTCATGCAATAATATCAATCTTCAAGGGCTATTCTTGCAAACTCTTGACATTTTTAGGGACCCACATGTAATATTTGAGTTTTACAAGGGCCTAAAGTGACAAGTCTTCAAAAGATGAGGGACCAATCTTGACAAATCTTCACACTTCAAGGTCATTTTAGGAAATTCTTGATTCGGGTCCGGTTCATTGTGCGGCTTCGTTTCCCGTGTTCGTTTTTTATTGATTCTTGTGATCTTTTTGTCATTTCCTCAATATCCGTACCTAAAATACACAAGCAATAAACACGAGCATATATTTGGCAGTTTTAATGATATTTTATGCATTTTAAGCCCGATATGGACGATGAGACTATGTATAAAAGCAGTCTCATCACTCCCCCATACTAAACCATTGTCGTGCCCTCACGCAATGCTAAAGTATCGTAGCACCTCCAAAATTAATTTTTATTCATTTTATTGAAATAATAAACTAGCTACACTACTACTATTACTACTACTTGCGTTTAAGACATAATGTATGATTTTCATCGCAAAATGGGACGTTTAGGTTCATAGAATAAGAACACGTGAATGCTTCTTTAGAAATAATTTCATCGTCCTCGATTTTCACCTCAATTCCATGCCAAGCGTGCAACGAGATCATTGTCATTATAAGTTAGTAATGCTAACACTACTCATATGCCCTAATCACGTACTTATTCTCCCATTATTCCTAAGTTGTATCTCTTATATTTTATATTGTCTTGAATGTTTCACGAGGATACATTGTTTGACTTATGCGATAATAGAGATTTAGGTCTAAAAATAGAGTCCTAACGGTGTAACTAAGACCATCAAATCAATAACCCCTCCGAATAGACAACGATGTCAAAAAATTAAGTCAATAAGAAGAATCGATAAACACGGTTTTATAACGGTTTTGAACATGAGACTTATTACCAAGACTTTTATACGCCCCCTAACGGAAGGGCCTTATTATCTTTGGTTTACCTCCATCTTTTATTCAACTTCGCCATGAAGCTTTTATTATGACTTCGGTCTTGCCTTGCCTTTTATTATCCGCCTCATCGGTGGTTTTAATAGCCAAAGACGTATATCCTCACGCTAAGGCGAATTTTGGATCTTTAAAGCTTCGAAGATTAAGGCTTGATTCACTTTCAATTTTGCATAGATTTTTCGGCCTTGTGGGGCTTCAAATTGTTTGCTTGATTTAGGTGAGCACTTGAAATCTTATTATTGGGTGAAGCTTTTGATTATTAGGGTGCCAATACTTCAAAACCATGACGCTGGCGATACCTTAATGTCTTCCCAATTTAATTACACGGAAGCTACTAGAAAAGACTAGAAATCCAACAATCCTAACTAAACCGCTAAGTCAATATTTATTAAGCAAAAAATATTTACATGCGAAGGGAGAATAAGCAAACAACGAGAACACATGAGTTTTTGAAAGAATACGAGTACTCTACGTTTAGCATAGTAACTTATAATTAACTCTATCATTTCTCGTCCTCATTTAAGAGACTTAGCCTAATGTGAAGTTAAGGAACCAAAGCTAAGTGCTCAACACGCACGGTCGAGTCAAAAATTACTCTTATTCTCGCCATCGGAAAACCTACATTCGTGTCTTCAAACACTTATAAAACATGAGAAAAATTTTAAAATTTGGCCATTTTTAGCCTTATTTGCAACAAAAACGATAAACAAAAAGATAAACTTTGGAAAGCATGAAGGTTTGGCAAGGCAAGTATCTATTCACACCCCATACTAAAGTTAAACATTGTCCTCAATGTTTCGAGTCTAGGGGTGCAAACACCCCCATACTAGAGACGTAGTCGAATTCCTAATCTAGCATGGAAAGGGTGTAACCGATAAATTAATAGCCGTTTATGAAGTGTGCTAAAAACCTAAGGTTAGAACATCAAAAGGATATATCATTTGGATATTGAGAAAGTCTCCAAAGCAAACGATCGAGTGCTCCCATAAAACGAACACGAGAGGCTCCAATCGTGAAGATCATGATCTAAAAACCACAATTCACAAACAACCACGGAACAAAGGTTGGAAGGGCACAAATCCCCTCACATTAAACTAATTAGAAAGCAATAATATGTACATGGATAAGCATGGGTCTCCCCCACGAGGCACCTTGTTTTTGATAACCGAGTCAAAAGCTCGACTCGAATCCCCATAAATGTGATCATTTTGGGATTATCTTGGTATGGTCAACTTTTAGTGGGGCTTACATGATAAACAAGGCCCAAAAACAACCGGTATTAAGGACTAAGTCCTTTGATGGTGCAAAATACCGGGATCGAAGATGGCGTTCTCGTTTTCATTGGAAAAACAAATCAACGCCACTTCATCATGTGCCAACAAAAACCCAAAGGGTTTCAAGAAAATAGATGAGAAGAAATAGAAGGGTTGGACAATGGGTAAGTCATAGAAACATTGAGCTACTCGAGGTAGACTCGCACCAATCAAATAGAAAGATTTTCCATTTATTGCATCGGTGGAAGACCGAGATTTCCCTTTATAAGCAGTTTCGGGATCAAATATCTCGTCCTCGTTGGAGAAAGGGGAGGGAACATAAGGGGCTTCCCCCACACTAGGTCCACACAAAGCATCGTCAAAAGGAGAAGACGAGCTTGTAGTACTCAATACACGTGGTGATGACGGAGTTAGAGTTGTAGAAAAATCTTTTAAATCCAATTTAAAATCTTTCCCTTTTTCATCTTTTAAACTCTCCTTATGAAAACCCGACTTAATTATGTCAAAAATATTTGGCGTTTCTAAAGCAATATTAATCACACTAAAAATTCTCACATTTGAAAACCGTTTTGGTAAGGGTGGTGGCAAGTTCTCAAAACGTTTATTGATAAAGAAAACTCCCCCATCGGGATCAACACATTCATCATCCGACGAATCATTCGAAATTGGAAGCGTAGGCTTAACACTCTTAACCTCCACCGGCGGAGGGGACAGAAAATCGTTTTTATCATCAACTTCTAAAACTCTTTTTGAAATCTTTTTGCAAATGTTTTTGATGGGACTAACATTGTTCAAAGACGTGATAGAATACACATGAGAAAGTGTGGAGTTTTGAGTTGCATTTATGACTAGTTCTTCCTCATTTAAACGAAGAGTGATTTTCCTAGCATGCACATCGATAAGTGCTCTCGAGGTATCCAAAAATGATCGACCTAAAATTAGAGGAACTTTAGGATCGATGGGAATGTCAACAACAATAAAGTATACGGGATAGTAGAACTTTCCAACTTTCACGAAGACGTCCTCGGCTACTCCACAAGCTAGAATCGTAGAATGATCGGCCATCTCGATTGACATTCTTGAAGGAGTGAGATTGGGAAGATTGAGTGATTTAAAAATCTCAAGAGGCATCAAATTAATACTAGCACCAAGATCGGCCAAGGCGTAGCATTCTTCCATATCTTGTATAGCACATGGGATTAAAAACTTGCCGGGATCACCGACTTTTTGAGGTATGCGGCTAAGAAAAACCGATGAACAACTAGACGATTTTTGCAATTTCTCTTTGTTATTCAACATACTTTTGAAGTTTGCGGCAAATCGAGGCATCATGACTAAGGCGTCGGCAAAACTTATATTAAAATGCAAGTCACGAAACATTTTCATAAAAAGTTCAAATTGATAATTATTTCGTTCTTGTGCCTTTTCCTTATCTCGTCTTGAAGGGTAAGGTAAGGGTGGTGTGGGTTGGGGCATAGGCATAGGTATCGGCCTTGGAATATCGGGTTCCATGATTGGTATTGGTTCAACCGTAGGTGTGGTTTGAGCGGTACTTCGTGGGCTTGGAATTTGCTCCTTTTCAACCACCACCTCGGGTTCTTTCTCTTTTTCCTTCTCCATAGAAGTACTTGGACGAGAAATGGGTTCTTTGAAAGTTTTACCACTACGAGTAGTAATAACCTTCAATTCTCCTTTCGGGTTTACGATGGTATCACTAGGAAGACCACCCGAAGAAGAAGGTTTACACATGATAGCTTCAAACATTTTTCCCATTCGGTCTTCAAACTTAGATTGCCTAGCATCCGCTTTTAACAACTCTTGCTTAATCTCATGTTGACCTTGCTCCATTTTTTGTTGATTTTGTTCGAGATGTTGAACATTTCCTTCCATTTTATTAGCATGAGTTTTAAGTTCATTAGCAAGTTCGTTTTTAAGCTCGTTTTTCAACTCGGATCTTAAGCTAACCATTTCACGTTGCATATTGTCAAAGTTAGCATCGTTTGCCTTAGCATAATTCAAAAACTCTCCTTGAAGATTTTTGGTGTTATCATTTTGAAAACCTTGAGTGGTAGTTTGAAAATCACGGTTTTGGTTTTGGTTTTGGTTTGAAATTTGCCCATTTCCACTTTGATAATTACCCTTTTTGTAATTACGTTGACTTCCTTGATAATTACCACCTTGATTGTTGTTTCGATGGTTATTAGCATTTTGATTTGGTGGAGCTTGATTTTGGCGGGAACCTTGACCGTTTTGGTTATAAGTTCCCGTGGCTATATAAGCACTCGAAGTGTTACCATCCGCGGTAATGCACTCGGAAAGATCATGAGCTCCACCACACGACAAACAACTCTTAGCAACCGCTTTAACCGAAGCGGAATTCGAAGCTTCTTGAGCTTTCCAATGGGACATAAGGTTAGCAAATCTATCAAAAAACTGATTTTCTTCATTTGCTTCATCATGTAAGGCATTAATGCTACGAGACGATGATGAGCCCAATTTGGTAACACTCGGTGTGTTACGAGGGCTATAAACCTTAGACCTATTTTCAATTATCACCAAAGCTTCCTCAACCGTTTTACACAAAAAATTACCACCCGCGGCGGCATTTAAATAATCTCTTTCATGATCATTAAGTCCATTGTAAAACGTGTCAATTTGATGCAAGTCGGAAAAACCGTGATGAGGACATTCATGTAACATCTCCTTAAACCTATTCCAAGCCGTTGAAAAACTTTCATTTGATTCTTGTGAAAACTTTGAAATCTCATTTTTCAAATGCGTAGTCTTAGAGGGCGGAAAAAATTGGTTCACGAACTTTGAAACGAGATCCTTCCACGTCAATATAGAATTGGGTGGCTCTTTCTCTAACCAAATTTTAGCGGGCCCCGCTAAGGAATACGGAAAAAGCATCATCTTAATCGAGTCATTCGAGACATCCTTAAATTTGCAAGTGGCGGTAAGACGATTAAATTAGCGGATATGGTTGTGTGGATTGTCCTTCTCATCACCACGGAATTTGTTGTTTTGGATCATCGACAACAAACCCGTTTTCACCTCAAAATTCTCCGCAAGGATAGCGGGAATCACAATAGCTTCTCCATAACCCTCGGTGGGTGCTTGAAGTAACTCCATCATAGTTCGATTTGCCATGGTTGGTGCTTCTCTTACAATGGGTTCGTCAATAGGAGACTCCTCACTAGAATGATTTGGAGTGGGAGTTTTGTTCTTTCTTTTACGTGCACGTCTTGCTTGATTACGAGTTAGCATAAACGTCACGTACAACGAGGGGACGAGCAAAGAAGATTCTTTTTGGTGTTTTGTATTTTTCCAATTTTTTTTGTGGTTTTTGATTGTATTAACTTTTTGGAATTTGGTGAATGTATTAAGTAGACACAAATCTACAAATCTCCTCCTTAATCAAATCTCTCGATTAAAGAAGCCTCAAGGAATGAAAACGATCACGTGAAGTGAACGCCTTCGATGACTTTAGAACGTTGGTGGAACACCAAAACGTTCAAGAGGGTTTAATCAATGGAAACCAAGAAAATATATATGATACTTAGTAATACTTTGGGCGGCAAAACCCTCGATTAGCCTTCAATCTCAAAATACGCACAAGCAAGCGGAGGAAACGAGGCGGCGCGAAGCACTTAAGAGCCTTTTTCCTTTAGGTCGTGAAATACAACCGCCTTATACCCACCTTATAGTTTGTATTTTTCAAAATCGAGCTTCACGAAAGTATTTATCTATTTTTGCCTTTTTTCTTTGGTTTGAGATTCGAATACAATGATTGGGTAATGACCTCCCAAGTCAAGGTTGTGATTGCTCACGTATTTGGAGTACTTGTGAATTTATTGTTCTACGTATACAATATAGTAATAGTATTCACACAAAAACCGAAAACCGATAATACGTAATAGTAGAGTGCTACTAATACAAATACTAATTATGTTTAGTATATAAAAACAACAATGCCAATCAAAACACAACACGCCTCCCCGGAAGCGGCGCCAAAATGATAGTTGTAAAATCACACTTGTTTAGGAAAACAAGGCAATTAGGGTAAGTATTAACAAGTAGTTTAGGAAAGCCACAAGTTATGACCCAAATAAGAGTGAAGTGAGTTCGTTCTCGAGGAGGCTAGTGCGTTGTGTAATGAATTGATTAATGTTTGTGATTATATTGAGAAAAAGAAAAATAGAAATGGGATGAGAAGAGAATGACGGTTACGAAGACCGATCGAGCTAAGACGAAAAAGTCGTTCACGTAAAACCGTAAAAAACTACAAAATTAAAAACGTTAAACCTAAAATTTTAATTAAAAGTTAAACTAAGTATAAAATAATATAAATAAGAATAAAAATCCAATAAAGATATTTTAAAACCTTTTATTAATTAAATATTCAATTTTAAATGCTAATTAAAGCCCTAAAATTAAATATAATTAATCAAAATGTCCAAAATATTATTTTATTGAACAAATAACTTACTTATATTATCTAAAGACTAAAAAGTATTTTTCCTAAATTTTAAAAACTATTTTTCTATTTTTAAAACACTTAAAACTATTTTTAAACTAAAATAATTATAAAAAATAATAAAATAATGCCAAAAATAATTGGAAATTTTTTAAATCCTAATTTACTCTAATGAACAGTAGAAAAATAAAAAAGTTTGAAAAATATAAAATTTTGCACTAAAAGACAAAACATTTAATAAATAAAACCCTAATTAAACTAAATTAATTCTAAAAATTAAATAAAAAGTGAACAGTGAAAACTTTTAAAACTAAATATCTTAAAATCTTTTTCTAAGTCTATGAAAATTATTAAAACTGAAAAATAATAATTTTTACTACTAAATGCCAAAAACAGAAAATAAAAAGTTAATTAAAATAGCTATTAATTGTAAAAAATAGTAAATGAACAGTAAATAAAAATCTAATTAAACTGAAAAATCACAAATAAAATTAGAAAAATAATGCAACAAGTTTCAAACCCTAACTCCTAAATTAAGGCACTAAAGACAAAAAAAAATTGGAATTCTGATAGTGACATGTGACTGGATTTTGTCCAGTAGTGTAGCAGGGTTAACTTTTGTGCTATCGGTGGGAAATTTGTTCCCACTGCTAGTGTATTTTTTTGGTATGGTGACCAATAAGCTCAGGAGAGCTTATTTGAGGGATTATATTGGGCAATAAGGCAACCCCACAACCAGTTGGGTTGTGGGGAGTCAATAATAGCACAAAAACACACAATCACTTCACAAAAATTCACACAAAATGCACAAGATGGTTTCTGATTAAGCTTGCACATGTCTGGGAGTGTTTTGCTGATTCAAAGTGCACAAAAGTGAGATTCAAGGCCTCAAATCAAGCACACAATTTCACCAAATGACATATAAGCACTTGCAAGTCCTTCCTAAACCTAATATCTAACATATACCAAGATTTGATGGCACAAAAATCACAAAACAGGCAGAAATATGACTTGACTGTTTTTATGTGCTATATTCCAATTTTTAACATGCAAGTTTGATTTAAGCTTCACTAAACTGAAAACCAAAGTAACATACAACCTATTGATTCCCTAATGAGTGATTAAGACAGATTTTTAAGCAAGATTTAAACCACTAATACCCACTTAAACCCTAATCCAAACACCCCTTTATAATCAGAAACTGAAATCTAACAAAGCAAATGCTATCAAACTCAAGCCAAATTGATTTAAAACACTGCTAACATGCATACAATCCTAAAAACAGTAGAATCAAACCAAATAACCAACACTTAAACAATTTTCACACAAATTCAAGCAAATCTCATAAAACTGAAATATTTCAAAACTCAAACAAAAGAACAAGGAGATTACCTTGTGGGACCCACATCCAGGTCCCACAATGGCTGCCTAGCCATCTCCTTCAGGCTGGGGTCTGAGCAGAACCTTGGACAAACAAGCTTTCAAATAACTTCCTGCTAAGAACAATGAACAAACACAATATGCAAATTCTGATTTTATCTCTCTTTTTAAAACCTTTCTCACAAATTTCTCAAATGTTTTTCTTTCAAAACGCTTAAACCAACAACTTACAGTCCTGGAAAACCAAATCTTGAAACAAGATTTTACCAAAAATCACCCTTTTTCAGAAACCTTTTTCTGAAAATTCAAACACAAAATGTTTGAAAAATATTAATGGAACTCAGATTCTACTCAAACATATACCAACTTTTAAAAATAATAAAAGGAATTACAGTTTCACAAAAATACCAACTTTATAAATTTAAAAAGGGATTACAATTTTTTTGAGTAAAAATTTGGAACAAGAGCCTATCCACATGTTGGAAGGTCTCTTATATAGACTGATAGAACTATCTAGATATCAAAACCCTAATGAGCTGAAATCTCCAAAAAGCCCTTGGAATCTTGACTGAAAATTTGGTCAAATTGTGCCCATGTGATGATTTTGATGGATACCGGCTGTTGGATTGATCTTGGGCGTTCAATGTGCTCCTTGGGTACCAATGAGTGATTTTGGGATGTTGGATGGACTGCAAGATTCGTTTCTTGCCATTTTTGTCCAAACAGGGGTGTAGGGGACCAACGTGGGACCCTTTTGGGTCACGGGTTGAAGAATCTGGGTGTGGGGTTTTGTTTGTAGTGAGCTTAATCAGTGATCTGGAAAGATTAGCCAAAAAACCCTTTGTTTTAAAGTTGATTGGGTCTGGTAAAATTTACGGTTTAAGGGTGATTAAGGGGTGGTTTAATCAGGTTTGGGGATTAAGTATTTTAAATATTGTGTTTACCCCCAAAAAATGGTTAACTGATTATTTAAAATCGGCTTTAAAATTGAGTGGAAAGTGAGGTGGATGAGGGGAGGCTTTTGATTGGTTGAGGGGAGAGAGGGGGTGACGTGGCGTAAGGTGATAGGGGGTTGGGAGGTTTGTTGTCTGGGCTAAAATAGTCCCTTGGTTTTCAAAATTGTGGCATAAGAAGATTTTCAGCTTATATCCCTTTTTCCTTTGTAAACATCTATGCACAACTTGTCAAAAATGGCACAACATTTGTTCAAGGTTTTATCAAGGACCATTTATGCAATAATATCAATCTTCAAGGGCTATTCTTGCAAACTCTTGACATTTTTAGGGACCCACATGTAATATTTGAGTTTTACAAGGGCCTAAAGTGACAAGTTTTCAAAAGATGAGGGACCAATCTTGACAAATCTTCAAACTTCAAGGTCATTTTGGGAAATTCTTGATTCGGGTCCGGTTCATTGTGCGGCTTCGTTTCCCGTGTTCGTTTTTGATTGATTCTTGTGATCTTTTTGTCATTTCCTCAATATCCGTACCTAAAATACACAAGCAATAAACACGAGCATATATTTGGCAGTTTTAATGATATTTTATGCATTTTAAGCCCGATATGGACGATGAGACTATGTATAAAAGCAGTCTCATCACTAACAACGCCTGCATAATTAGATCAAAAACCACAAAACTAACATGTTGCTGACAACGTCAATTTAACACTTGTCAAGCGTTAAAATAACCTTTATCAGCGTTAGACAAATATAGTGGAAAATCTAATTTTGTACAAAGACCAATAACAATGCATATCTTGTACATACTTTTATAATAAGTTCCCGAAACACATATTAAGTAAGATTGATCATTCCAATACTTGTTACCAAGTATTGAAATCTCCCAGTATCAAAAGGTTTAGTTAATCAATCAGTCACATTTTCCTCTGTGTCAACCCTATCTGGTTGTATTAAACCTTTTTCAAAACAATCTCTTATAAAACTATGTCTAATTTCTATGTGTTTTGTTTTAGAATGATGTACAAGATTTTTAATAATGCATAAAGTACTGTAATTGTCTACAAAAATCTTGGTATGCATGAAATTATACCCATAATCCAACAGCTGGTTCTAAACCCATAAGACTTGTCCACAACAAGCAGCTGCAACAACATACTCTGCTTCAGTTGTAGAATTGGCCACCACTGTTGTTTCTTGCATTGCCAAGATATCAACCTACTCCCAAGAAATTGGCATCCACCAGTTGTGGATTTTCTATCAAATTTGTCACCACCATAATAACTGTCTGAATATGCAATAAGTTCCAATGGAGAATCTTTTGGATACCATAATCCCAAGGTGGGATAGCACCTAAGATACCTAAAAAATCTCTTGACAACATGAAGATGACACTCTTTGGGAGTCACTTGATGGCGTGCACATGCACACACAACAAACATAATGTCAGGTCTTGAAGCTGTGAGATACATCAATGATCCAATCATTGACCTATAATGCCTGAAATCCACCTCTTTTACATCTCCAACCTTACCCCAAGGGTGTTCCCTATCCATGGGTGTGCTAGCCCGTTTCTCATGTGGAGAAAAGCCAAACATCTTCAAGATTTCTACTACATATTTGTCTTGAGAGATGAAGATACCATCTTCTTTCTGCTGAACTTGTAACCCTAGAAAGAAGTTCATCTCCCCCATTGCACTCATCTTGAACTTGTCTGTCATGAGTTTGGAAAAGTCATTACTCATCTTTGGACTAGAAGATCCAAAGATGATATCATCCACATAGACCTGTACAAGTAAGAAATCCTTACCAGTCTTCTTTGTAAACAAAGTTTGATGTATGGTGCCCCTTTTGAATCCATTTTCCACCATATAGGTGGACAATGTACAATACCATGCTCTTGGGGCTTGATGAAGTCCATACATAGCCTTCTTCACTCTATACACCTTATCTGGATGCTCTAAATCTTCAAAACCAGGAGGCTGCACTACATAAACCTCCTCTACAATTGTGCCATAAAGAAAAGCACTCTTCACATCCATTTGATAGATTGTAAATCCCATGCAGGAAGCATTGTCTAGTAAAATCCTTATTACCTCAATCCTTGCAACAGGAGCAAAAACCTCTTCATAGTCTATCCCTTCCTCTTGTGTGTAGCCTTGAGCAACTAATCGTGCCTTGTTTCCGACCACAATTCCTCCCTCGTCCTTTTTGTTTCTAAGAACCCATCTTGTCCCAATAGGCCTGACATGTCTGGGACAATCAACTAACTCCCAAACATCCTGAATAGCAAATTGGTGAAGCTCATCTTGCATTGCTTCCACCCAACTTGGTTCTTTGAGAGCATAAAAAATCTTCTTAGGTTCCTGTTGTGACAGAAAACAGGCAAACAAACATGCTTGAACAAGAGGGATATCAACCTTCTTGTGAATATTGGCAATAAATCCTCCATGATTCTGATGAGACCTTCTAGTTTGTACAGGAGTCATCACATCACCTATAATAAGAGAAGAAGGATGATTCTTCATAGTAGATGTAAGTACTCCTCCTTCAATTATTGTATTATCATCAATTTCAGTCTCCAAGTTGCCAATATCTTCTTCAAATGCTCTTCCATCATCATCTGAATGAACCTCTCCATTTCTGTTTGAAGGTTCACCTTGTTCAAAAACATTGGAAGAGAATAAATGGTCAAAAGAGTTGTTAACGCCTGAATTAGGGTTGTCAACGTTTGAGCCATCAACGCCTGAATTTGTCCTGTCAGCGCCAGATTCTCCTTTGCCAGCGCTTGAAGAATCATGCATGTTTTCAACTGGTGATACTTGTGGACCACCTTTCTCTTTTGTAGCAGCAGCACCAGCAGCAAATGCATCTGTCCATATAGGAATGGTAACATACTCAAGTATGGGTACTGATTTTTCTGCTTGTGATCCAACCTCCTTGTCAACATGTATACCTGAAATTTCAACAACTGGTTCTTCCACAACATTTGAAGTCACCTTCACAATGTCTGGATTAATCACATGCATATAATTCAAAGTTCTAGATAGAGGTTACAAGTCAAATAACCAATTTGGTCCACTCTCAGGATCACTGGGTTTACTTTCTAAAAACCTAACATGTACCCTCTCAAGTATACGTTTGTCTTTCTTAATGTAAACCCCATATCCTCTACTCTGCAATGAATAACCCATAAAGTAGCCTTCATCACCTTTAGTACTAAACTTTCCTAAGGCATCACTAGTGTCTAAAACAACTACATGACAACCAAAGGGTTTACGAAAACCAATATTAGGTTTCCTACTCCAAAATAGCTCATAAGGTGTCTTGTTGTGAATTTTGTTGATTAATGCCCTATTCTGAACATAACATGTTGTATTCACAGCCTCAGCCTAAAATACTATGGGGAAGTGAGCATCAGCCAACATAGTCCTAGCTGCTTCTATGAGTGTTCTATTCTTTCTCTCAGCTACCCCAATTTGTTGTGGGGTTCTAGCTATACTAAATTGTCTAGTAATCCCTTTCTTGGCACAAAAATCATCTAACAACTTATTTCTAAACTCACCACCATTATCACTTCTAAGTATCTTATCCTCATTCCCAGTCTTTTTCTCTAATTGGTTAATAAAGTTAATCAAAGTATCAGCAGTGTCACTTTTCAAAGCTAAAAAGAAAGTCCAAGTAAATCTAGAAAAATCATCAGTGATGACAAAATAGTAGGATTTACCATTTAAGCTTTCTATATTAGTTGGACCAAACAAGTCCATATGCAGCAAGTGAAGTGGTTTAGAACTAGAATGCACATGTTTAGACTTAAAGGAGACTTTGTGTTATTTGCCTTTAAGACATGCAACACAAGAGTGGTCATTGTGGAAAGCCTTTTTACGCAAACCATCAACTAAACCATGTCTCACAAGTCTATTTATGTTCTTAAAATTAATGTGCCCTAACCTTCTGTGCCAAAGATTACTCTCATCAACTGAAGCCTTAGCATATAGACATGACAGATTGTTATTCATCCTAATTCCATTAAGATTCACATTATAAATGTCCTTATGCCTAGGTGTTCTATAATCAATGAATTTCTCATCAGGTATTTTAAAATCTTTGCTCAACACCAAGCATTCAGTATCTGTGAAAAGAACCTTATTTTTGTTTTCACAAACCTGTGATACACTAAACAGATTATAGTCAAGTTCTTTTACCAAAAACACGTTCTCAAAACGCAAATTGTTGGTGATAAGAGTGCCTTTGCCAGTGATAGTCCATATCCGCCTCCAAAGTACAATTTGTCACCATATTTAATGAGAGTGAAGTTTGTCAAGTAGTCTTCCTTCCCCGTCATGTGCCTAGAGCATCCACTATCCTAATAGCCATAATCATTAACCTGCTTTTGAATGCCCTGCACATAAATAAAATAAATTAGTTTTCTTTGGGAACCCAAGCCTGAGCAGACTTGGATTCATTTGGTTGTTTAACAAGAACAGACTTATTCCTTATGACAACCCCTTGTTCATCCCTTTTTGGATTAAACACCCAGTTAACCCCAATTGGTTTAGTTATGACCTTTGAAATATACTAAAATCTGTTACAGGTCATAGAAATCCCATCTAAATTAGGGTTTTGGTCTTGTTTAGGTCTCCAAAATAAGCTAGAAGAAGCTTTAGACCCCTTTCCCTTTGGTTGCAAGTATTTGGCATTACTTGGTCTAGCAGCGTTGGAAACATTCTTGTCAGCGTTTAATTAGTTCTTGTCAACGCTGAAGTTACCCTTATCAGCGTCAAGCCTAGGGTTTGCTACATGAACC
This sequence comes from Glebionis coronaria, assembly GCA_025667525.1. Lineage (NCBI taxonomy): Eukaryota > Viridiplantae > Streptophyta > Magnoliopsida > Asterales > Asteraceae > Glebionis > Glebionis coronaria. The sequence goes on from CM046880.1 coordinate 479,758,017, forward strand.
CACTGTCTGTTAGACCACGTATTGGTCTTCTGAAAAGTCCTTTGTCCATAAGTATTAGAACCTTTAGTAAAGAATGGGGCTGGTCTAATGACTTGTGGACTTTGTTGGACAAAAGGTTTGGGTTTGACCATGGTTGACTTTCTATCAGCGTTGACCTTTGAAGCATTGACACATTTATAAGCCAAATGTGAAAAGCTTCCACAAGTATAACAGGCTTTTCAAGACATAACTCTAGGTTTAGATGAAAAGAAACCTGTCCCATTATCACTAACTTGACTTTTTGGTGACCTAGGTTTTCTATACATTTCTGCATATTTAATTCTAGGTTTTCTAACAACGTTTGAGCCAAGGTCAACAGTCTTTCCAGTACTAGGATTGGTCACTTTTATGGGTGTTGACTCATTTGGGCTGTCACTAAGCATGCCACCCTTAACAAATAAAGTAGGGTTGGCTTTCTTCCATTGTTTCAAATCAGTCAATTTCGGCTTGTACTCCTCTACTGGAGTAACAACTCTTGGTGGAGGAATGAATTCCTCTTTTTGGAGTTCTGGTATACCAGTCCAAGATAAATCCTTTCTAAGGACACCATAAAAGTTCCCAGCAGGTGGTGGAACACTAGCATATTCTTTCATCCCAATCCCACTCATATCCCTAGAATCCCTTTGTTCACTCACACATTTTTCTAGGGTTTGTGAAGCTTTATCAAATTTTTAAATTTTAAGATCTACATTATCTTTGTTTTTTTAGCCTCATCTAACTTAGCTTGTAAAACACCATTAGATCTCTCCAAGATGTTCCTAACCTCAACACTAGCATTTAGATCATGAGTTAAAACATTGATTTGATCTTTTAGGTCAAACTCCTTTTCTTATATTCAGCCACAGTCTTTTCAGTTTGAGTAAAAGCAAGTTGATAACTAGATAACTTGCATTTTTCATCAAAAACATATGATGTTAATTTTAAAACTTCTTTGTTAAGCTTTTCAGTGTTTAGACGACAACTAATAAGTGTGAAAACACTTATCCTTTTACCACTTATTTCCAATAATAACAAGACCAAAACGTGTGATTTATGTCATAAAAGTCGGAATTATGCGTGGTTTGTGTTTTTATTGTGTTTTAGGACCAAAATATGAAAAAGGAAGAAAACACGGGCTTTCACGGGCTTTTATCGAAGAAAACGGGAAAAGACGAAGTCAAAAGATCAAGAGTGCAAAAAGAACGGAAGTCCAAGACCTATTCTGAAGATTTATCGAAGAAAAAGTCTAAAGACAGAAGTTTGATGAAGTCGAAGAACTTAAGTCTAATAGAAGAAGAAAATTAAAAGACAAGTTCAAATCTCGAGACGACATCGAGAAAAGACAAAGAATTAAAGTCGAGTCGAGAAGACGTGAAGAAAGAAAGAAAGAAGATGCAACACATGCACTCCCTCCTTCCCTATAAATACCCTCCTAATACACATTAGGAGGGAGTTAGTCTTTAATTTTTAGTTTTTCATTTTGCACTTTTCTTTCTAGCTTTAGAGAGAGAAAGTCTTAAACTTTCTCTCACTAAGTTTCATCTTTTCTCTTAATCTTTCAAGATTAAACATTTGTGTATTGCTTATTTCATTAATCAAGCTCTATTTAAGCTTTTAATCCTTAATCTCATTCTACCTTTCTTTGATTTTTAGATTGATTTTGGTGCGAATTTCATATGATCCGTGTTGTTCTTAATGATTTCGTGCTTAAAAAGTTAATCTTTTGATCATTACATAAGTTTTCATTTGTTTAAGCTTTAAGATTCTTGTGTTTATTGGCTTATTTTTATGATTAGCTTATTTACTTATAAAAAGTTTTCTTTAAAAGTTCATATTTTTATGGTTTGATTTAAAAAGTTTGTTTATTTTGAGGTTGGATAAGTTGATACACGTGCTTATTTGATCCGGTTTAGTCATTGATTCGTTTTAGTTTGGTGATAAGCTTATCAATATAGCTTATTCATTAGCTTTTACCGAATCCCATATAAATTGGAAAGGGTTATAAACCCCTTTCCGATCGTGTTATTCCGAGCAGCCTTCCCTCCCTTTTCCGAACACCCAATCGGAAAAGGGTTTTGAACATTCCAATCTGCCCCTTTTTGAATATTCCGATCAGGAGTTTTTGCATGTTATTCCGATTTAAGCTATCCCCGTATTCCGATTGGCATCATTTCTTTAATATTCCGATTGTGCTTGTTTCCCTTCATTCCGAATTGGTTGATTTATAAACATTCCGATTGCTCCCCCTTTATTGATTATTCTGACGGTGAGACTTTGAGTATTCCGATTGAGCTTATTTTCCCACATTCCGATTGGAGCCTAGTTCCACATATTCTGATTGGCCATCTTATTAACATTCCGATTGCTTATTGTTTGATACATTCTGATTGCAGCTCACTTCCAACATTCCGATCACCAGATCGGAATATATTCCGATCTGGACCAGTGTTGCCCATATTCCGATTGCACAACTTTCCGACCAATATTCCGATTAGATTCCAATTTGGTAACTTTACGATGGTTTAGTTTCTTGTTTTGACAAAGTTCTAAGTGTTAGTTTTATTTAGTGTTTTAGTATTTTTCTAAAATTGCCTTTAAGATTTCAAGCATTTATTTTAACTCGTCATTTTAGTATTAATCTTTAAACTTCTACTTTACTCAACGACACTTACTTATTTGCTATTAGTTAAAATAGATAACAATCCAAACCATTCTCTTGTTACCAAAAGACGATTGAGTCGCACTCTTAACAATTAGTCAATTCGAAAAGGATTCGGACGATAAGATTTTATACTTAGCCAAAAGCCGAGTATTAAATGACGCCGCTGCCGGCTCTTTTCGTTAAGATTAAAGGTTTTTAGTGAGAGACGCATTGAATTTTGGGATCCGTTCTTTGAACGTTATTTTCCTCGCTTCAAAATTTTTCAAAAATCCTAAAAAATATAAAACTCTTCAAAATTACAAAAACATTAAAAAATCATAAAAAGCAATTCTTTTCCAAAAGGTTTTGCACCAAGAAGATTATATAGATATTCTCTCTGTGTATATTTTTCTTCTGCAGGTGTATGCGTACTAGATCTTCGAACTATTCTGAGCCCGAGACTCGTGAAGATTTAGATATGGCTGGTGTTAATAACAACAATAACAACCCACCTATACCCAATTTAAATAACAACAACAACAACAACAATGTTCTCCTACCTGATTTACGAACAATGGAGGAATTGTGTCAACCCACCATGAACGGACGCGGAGGCCCGATTGCGCCGATGCACGTCACGGCTCAGGAGTTTTCGTTGAAGCATCACATGATCCAGCAAGTGCAAACTAACCCATTTCGCGGAATTCCGGATGATGATTCCAACAAACACCTCGATAAATTCATTACCATCACCCAAAGCATGAAATGCCCCGGTGTTTCTATGGATGACCTTCGCCTCCAACTTTTTCCCCACTCGCTTTCTCACCATGCTGAAAAATGGTTTGACCGTCTTCCGAAGAATTCTATTCATACGTGGAATGACATGACTCAACGCTTTTTGTCGCGCTACTTCCCTCCATCCATGGTCACAAGCCTTCGTAACCAAATCAGTGGATTCATGCAAGACAATGATGAATCGCTCTTCGATGCTTGGGAACGATACAATGATTTGATCGACCGCTGTCCAAATCACAATATGCTCCCCGTCACTCTCATTGATACCTTCTACAATGGTCTCACTTTTCGTGATCGTGACACGATCAATGCCGCCGCCGGTGGTACTTTTATGAAAAGGAGACCGGAGGAGTGTAGTGAGTTGATTGAAAACATGACTACTCACCACAAGAATTGGGATTCATCCGCATCCTCAAGATCTAACTCGAGAGTCAATGTTTCTTCTACTACTTCCAATCTCGAGATGACTGAAATTTCTCGACAACTCGCTGAGATGAACAAGAATTGCATGGCCATTGCCACAAACCACTTTCAACAAGCTAAAGTCGTTGCTATTTCTTGTGACACATGTGGTGGTCCTCATTCTTACAATGATTGTCCTTCTACCCAAGGCAATTTCTCTGAAAACGTTAACGCGGCATACGGTACTTATCCCACGGGAGGCTATCAAGCTCGTCCTCAATGAGACCGTAGTTTGCTAAGTTATCGTTCCAACAATTATCTTGCTCCACCCGGTTTCCCTCCTGCAAACCAAAACCAACAACAAAGCTATAACCGAAACAACCAATCCCAACCTCGTGCTAACAATCAATATCAATCCCAAAGAAACCCATACCCAACTCAAGGAAATTCTCAAGCTTACCAAGCTCCACCTCTCAATCAACCGATGGCAGTGAATCAAGACGTCGAGACGTTCATGAAGACTAATCGGGAGCTGGTGACGAATCTTCATAGTCAAGTCATCAACTTGAAGGGCGAAATGGCGAAACAAGGGAGTGATATTTGAGCCGAGCTAAGGAATGATATGGCAAAACAAAGCAATGAAATTCGTGCAGACATCAGAGATTCTTTCAGCACTCAAGCGCTTAACATTCGTGATATGATTGGTTCGCTCATCCAAGGTAATCAACCCTCTTCTTCGGGTACTCTTCCGATTAATACCGTTGCGAATCCAAGAGGGGAGATGAAAGCAATCACCACTCGTAGTGGAAAATGTTATATGGAACCCGAGCTTCCTACACCTCCACCCGTGATTGTGAACAAGGAAAAAGAGCAACTTTCCTCACCTCCTTCACCTTCTATCCCCATTTCCCCACCACCCGTGGTTGTGAGTGATCCTATTCCCCTAAAGCCTTCTTCTTTATCCAATATACCTTATCCTTCAAGGTTGAGGAAAGAGAAGCAAAAGAGCAAGGATGATATTCAGGTTTCAAACTTTCTAAAAATGTTTAAACAATTGAATTTTAACATCTCCTTTGTCGAGGCTCTCGCTCACATGCCTAAATACGCTAAGATGTTTAAAGATCTTCTAAGTGATAAGGAAAAGCTTCTTGACATTGCTCAGACCCAACTTAATGAGAATTGCTCCGCCGTTCTCTTAAGGAAATTGCCCACCAAACTTGGTGATCCGTGTCGCTTCTTGATTCCTTGCAACTTCTCGGGAGTAGAGAATTGAATGGTCCTAGCCGATCTAGGTGCCAGTATAAACTTAATTCCTTTAAGTGTTTGGAAGCAATTATCTCTCCCCGAGCTAGTCCCCACCAAAATGACTTTGGAATTAGCTAACCGTACGGTTGCTTATCCAGTGGGGATAGCCGAAGATGTCTTTGTTGGCGTCGACAAATTCACCTTCCCGACGGATTTTGTTGTCGTTGACTACGAGATGGATCCTCGTGTTCCATTAATCGTTTGACTTCCATTCCTGAGGACCGGTCGCACTCTCATTGATGTAGCCGCGGGCGAAATAATCATGAGAGTTGGTGACGATAAAAATGTCTTCAACATGGGTAAGATTTCTAAGCAACCTTATTCATATGAGAGTGTTAATGCTATTGATGTTCTCGATGAGGCTTGTGAAGAACATATTCATGATGCTTGCAGAAGTACTATTTCTTCTCTACCCAATGTTGAGACTGTTGCCTCAATAGCTCCGGCATTGACTCCTTTTGGAGAAAGTGACTTGGATGATTTCGAAGCTAGCTTGGGTCCTCTCGATATTAAGTATGATAATTCTTCCACTGATTCGGATGAAGACATTCGTACTATTGAGAGACTTCTCAATGAAGACCTGTTTTCTCCTCCTGCTCCTAAAGAGGTGACTAAAGATGACCCATCGTTAGTTACACCATCTATTGAGGATCCTCCTACTCTTGAGCTTAAGGACCTACCTCCTCATCTTGAGTACGTTTTCCTGGAAGACAACGAGAAGTTACCGGTCATCATCGCGAAGGACCTGAAAGAAGAAGAAAAAGCCCGACTTATCGCCGTGTTGAAGAAGCATAAAAGAGCTATCGCTTGAAAAATCTCTGACATTCGCGGAATTGATCCTCACTTTTGCACACATAAAATTCTCATGGAGGACGACTTTAAGCCCACAATTCAAACCCAACGAAGGGTGAATCCTAAAATCCATGAAGTCATCAAAAAAGAGGTTATCAAACTTCTTGATGTGGGTATGATTTACCCTATTTCGGATTCACCATGGGTTAGTCCAGTCCATTGTGTGCCTAAGAAAGGCGGCATCACCGTTGTGCCCAATGCTAACAACGAGTTGATTCCTACACGTCTTGTTACTGGGTGGAGAGTTTGTATAGACTACCGCAAACTCAATGAGGCCACGAGAAAGGATCATTTCCCTCTACCTTTTATGGACCAAATGCTTGAACGTTTAGCGGGTAATGAATATTACTGCTTTCTTGATGGTTTCTCGGGTTATTTCCAAATACCCATCGATCCCCAAGATCAAGAGAATACAGCATTCACTTGTCCCTATGGCACATTTGCTTACAAAAGAATGCCTTTTGGCTTATGCAATGCCCCCGGGACTTTCCAAAGGTGCATGTTGGCTATCTTCCATGACATGGTTGAACAAACCATGGAAGTCTTCATGGATGATTTCTCAGTCTTTGGGGATTCCTTCTCTTCTTGCCTTGCCAATTTGGAACGTATGCTTAAGCGGTGCGAAGACACTCGCCTTGTTCTGAATTGGGAAAAATGCCATTTTATGGTAAAAGAAGGCATTGTGCTAGGACACAAAATCTCTAAAGCCGGTCTTGAAGTCGACCGTGCTAAAGTAGATGTCATAGCCAAATTACCTCCACCTTCAACCGTGAAAGGTGTGAGAAGTTTTTTGGGTCATGCGGGCTTCTATCGTCGATTCATTCAGGATTTCTATAAAATCGCTCGCCCGATGACCCGCCTCTTGGAAAAAGATACTCCTTTTATCTTTTCTAAAGAGTGTATCGAAGCCTTCACTCTTCTTAAGGATAAGCTAACTAAGGCACCGGTCTTGGTTACCCCTAATTGGGAGCTGCCTTTTGAATTGATGTGCGATGCTAGCGACTTTGCTATTGGTGCGGTTTTGGGCCAACGAGTGAATAAACACTTCCAACCAATCCACTATGCTAGCAAAACAATGACGGGGGCTCAATTGCATTATACGACAACCGAAAAAGAGTTTTTAGCTGTTGTATATGCTTTTGAAAAATTTCGCCCCTATCTTGTTTTATCCACCACCATCGTATACACGGACCATTCCGCGTTGAAGTACTTGATGACTAAGCATGATTCTAAGCCAAGACTTCTTCGCTGGGTTTTACTCCTTCAAGAATTCAACATTGAAATTCGTGACAAGAAGGGTGCCGAAAACCTAGCCGCGGATCATCTGAGTCGACTTGAGGATCCATATCAAGGGGATCATCCAAACAAAGAGATCAATGACTCTTTCCCCCTTGAGACCTTAATGTCTATAAATCTCAATCTTGATGACACCCCGTGGTTTGCGGACATTGCAAACTACATAGCGGGTGGTATTCTCATCAAAGGGTTAACATCCCAACAAAAGAAGAAGTTCTTGAATGATGTTAAGACTTACTTTTGGGATGAGCCTTGTTTATTCAAACAATGTGCTGACCTGATCATTCGTCGTTGTGTTGATGGACCGGCAGCTTTTGACATTCTCCAGGCTTGCCACAAAGGACCCACCGGTGGTCACTTTGGTCCCAACTACACCGCTAAGAAAGTGTTTGACTCTGGATTCTATTGGCCCACCATTTATCGTGATGCTCACGAAATGGTTAAGCATTGCGATGATTGCCAACGCCAAGGCAAGATCACACATAAAGATGAGATGCCTCAAAATTTCATACAGGAATGTGAAATCTTTGACGTATGGGGCATCGACTTTATGGGGCCATTTCTATCCTCCAAAGGGAACAAGTACATCCTCGTCGCTGTGGACTACGTTTCCAAATGGGTTGAAGCCAAGGCTCTCCCTACGAAAGATACGAGGGTGGTTGTGAACTTTTTAAAGCAGCTTTTTGCTCGATTCGGCGTTCCTCGTGCTATTATCAGTGACCGCGGGACTCATTTTTGCAATGATCAATTTGCAAGAGTCATGGCTAAGTATGGTGTTAATCACCGTCTTTCCACCGCCTATCATCCCCAAACCAATGGGCAAGCCGAGATATCCAACCGTGGATTGAAGCGAATTTTGGAGCGTACTGTGGGAGAGCATCGCGCCGCGTGGGCCGATAAGTTAGATGATGCTCTGTGGGCTTTCTGTACTGCTTATAAGACCCCGATCGGTTGTACGCCGTATCGTCTTGTGTACGGGAAAGCATGCCACCTCCCCATCGAGCTGGAACATAAGGCGCACTGGGCCTTGAAGTGGGCAAACTTCGACATAAACAAAGCTGGTGATTATCGCAAGATTCAACTCAACGAGCTCAATGAACTGAGGAATGAAGCTTATGAGAACTCGCTGATCTACAAGGAGAAGACCAAGATCATTCATGACGCAAAAATCAAGAACCGAGAGTTCCACGTTGGTGATCAAGTCTTACTCTTTAACTCTCGGTTGAAGATCTTCTCTGGCAAGTTGAAGAGCCGCTAGTCTGGTCCATTCACCGTCGCCAAAGTCTTTCCATATGGGACCATTGAGCTTTCTCAGCCAAATGGGCCCAATTTCAAGGTGAATGGCCAGCGTCTAAAGCTGTACTTTGGTGAGGACATCTCTCATGAGATGATTCCATCCCTCACCACGTTCCCCATGAACTAAATTTGGGTCGAGTCAGGCTCGTGACTCGGTGAACAAAAACAAGCGCTTCTCGGGAGGCAACCCGTGATCTATCCTTTACTGCTTTCATAATAAGTGTAGGGGGAGCCCCGTATGTGTTTGCTGTCTTGTTTCTTGTGCTGTGCAGGGATTAAAGCTTCAAAGATCCACCTTGATGACTTTTGACGAACCGTGATACCGTGTTCCCATCTTCCTGGTTCTATCCTAAACTCTTGTGATTCAATATTTCATATTTTATATGTTCACATTGAATTCACTTTAGTTGTCCTTTCCTTAGCAAGATTTAAACAAAGTGCACAATGTCCTAAGTGTAGGGGAGTTTACTCCCACATGCTTAAACATTGAGGACAATGTTTATATCAAGTGTAGGGGGACTTTTATCGAAGTAAGTGGTCTTTTCCATGAATTTTCCCTCATTTTAACCGGAAAATTTGATTTTTTGACATTTTTCAAAATTTTTAATCTATTTTGGCCTAGTTGTATAGTGGTATTTCTCTTCATTATGGTTATTTTCTTTCCTTGCTTAAATAAAGTGGTTTTAAATTTTTCTTAGTCGTGAACATTTTGACTCAACCCGAGTTTACTTATCTAAGTTTACTCTAGCTAGTATCCTTAACGCGTTTAAGTCAGGTTTTGCTAGGCTTTTATATAGGGAGCTATAAAACGTGAAAGTCTTAACTCTCACGGGTTAAGAACAAGAACTTTTCGCAAGTTCCTATAATTGATCCTAGAGAGTTGTTTATCAAGGGAACTTTAAAATGCGATTTCTAAACTTGAAAAAGTCTAAGAATTTGCATGATCCTATAGATGACTCGAAAACCCAAAAATTTGATTTAATAGGCTAAGCATCCACGAGTCTCATTCCTTGAGATTTTAAACTGTGGAGAACGAGAGATGATAGAGCCAATTATAAGTTTGGTATTCTTTCGTGAATTTATGTGAGTTAATTATAAGCCTATTCTCCTTTCGCTTGTTAATAACTATATCTGCAATAAATAAGGTTGTACGATTTAAAAGGTTACTTAGCTTCTAGCCCAAGATCGTTTAAAAGTTGCTCGGTACGGATTAGAGTTCATAGCCAAGGCATAACTTATTGAAGCGGGATGCGAAGATTGGCGAGTCCGAAAAGGCCCTAACAAGGCATGAGGGCTACATTTTGTTGCTAAAGATCCAAAAGTGATGTGAAGAATCATTTATCGAAAATCAATATGAAGGATCGAGACACACGACGAAAAGCAAATACTCCCCAAAAGATTATGGAGAAGTCTATCCAAAAAGACCCTAACAAGGTATGAGGATAAATAGATCCAAGTCCTAAAAGGAGGCGGATCGTTGTATATCAAAGTCCAAAATAAAGATTGGAGAAAAATGAAGAAGTCGTGGTCTAAAGATGAAGAATCTCTCAAAACTTCAAGTGGAGAAATTCCTATTATGAAGAGAAGGCCATTATTTCATGAACGTCTCTCAAAGATTCGAAGTATGAAGTCGTTGCCAAATATCGGTCCGAGAAAGGTCTCAAATCGTGAAGCGAGTTATGCCAAGATATGAAATTTATGAGGTCCCGAGAAGCAGTTTTAAAAGATTTTGTCCTTTAGCTAACTATTGATTAAATCGTTCACTTTATTTTCGGCTTAAATAACTATCGAAATAAGTCAAACAATGCATCCTCGTGATCATTCAATACAAAAATAAAATATAAGAGATACACCTAGGAATAAGGGAGTCTAAGTGAATAATTGGCCCACATGAATTCGTGTTAGTTTTCTAACTTATAATAACAATGATCTCGTTTTTAAGCTTGGTATGGGGAACGTGAAACTTGAGGATGATAAACGTTCATGGCTGCCAAAACCCAATGTAAGTTTTTAATTTCTTTACTTGTTTCTATCATTTTATTTTTCTTAGATGTTTAGTATTTAATAAAGGCCAAGGTGGATTATGTATGATGGAAAATGTAAACCGTGCTTTAGAAGTAATGCATTGCATGAGGGCATTGCAATGGTCAAGTGTAGGGGATTTAATAAGTGTGAAAACACTTATCCTTTTACCACTTATTTCCAATAATAACAAGATCAAAACGTGTGATTTATGTCGTAAAAGTCAGAATTATACGTGGTTTGTGTTTTTATTGTGTTTTAGGACCAAAATATGAAAAAGGAAGAAAACACGGGCTTTCACGGGCTTTTATCGAAGAAAACGGGAAAAGACGAAGTCAAAAGATCAAGAGTGCAAAAAGAACGGAAGTCCAAGACCTATTCTAAAGATTTATCGAAGAAAAAGTCTAAAGACAGAAGTTTGATGAAGTCGAAGAACTTAAGTCTAATAAAAGAAGAAAATTAAAAGACAAGTTCAAATCCCGAGACGACATCAAGAAAAGACAAAGAATTAAAGTCGAGTCGAGAAGACGTGAAGAAAGAAAGAAAGAAGATGCAACACATGCACTCCCTCCTTCCCTATAAATACCCTCATAATACACATTAGGAGGGAGTTAGTCTTTAATTTTTAGTTTTTCATTTTGCACTTTTCTTTCTAGCTTTAGAGAGAGAAAGTCTTAAACTTTCTCTCACTAAGTTTCATCTTTTCTCTTAATCTTTCAAGATTAAACATTTGTGTATTGCTTATTTCATTAATCAAGTTCTATTTAAGCTTTTAATCCTTAATCTCATTCTACCTTTCTTTGATGTTTAGATTGATTTTGGTGCGAATTTCATATGATCCGTGTTGTTCTTAATGATTTCGTGCTTAAAAAGTTAATCTTTTGATCATTACATAAGTTTTCATTTGATTAAGCTTTAAGATTCTTGTGCTTATTGGCTTATTTTTATGATTAGCTTATTTACTTATAAAAAGTTTTCTTTAAAAGTTCATATTTTTATGGTTTGATTTAAAAAGTTTGTTTATTTTGAGGTTGGATAAGTTGATACAAGTGCTTATTTGATCCGGTTTAGTCATTGATTCGTTTTAGTTTGGTGATAAGCTTATCAATATAGCTTATTCATTAGCTTTTACCGATATCCCATATAAATCGGAAAGGGTTATAAACCCCTTTCCGATCGTGTTATTCCGAGCAGCCTTCCCTCCCTTTTCCGAACACCCAATCGGAAAAGGGTTTTGAACATTCCAATCTGCCCCTTTTTGAATATTCCCATCAGGAGTTTTTGCATGTTATTCCGATTTAACCTATCCCCATATTCCGATTGGCATCATTTCTTTAATATTCCGATTGTGCTTGTTTCCCTTCATTCCGATTTGGTTGATTTCTAAACATTCTGATTGCTCCCCCTTATTGATTAATCTGACGGTGAGACTTTGAGTATTCCGATTGAGCTTATTTTCCCACATTCCGATTGGAGCCTAGTTCCACATATTCCGATTGGCCATCTTATTAACATTCCGATTGCTTATTATTTGATACATTCCGATTGCAGCTCACTTCCAACATTCCGATCACCAGATCGGAATATTTCCGATCTGGACCAGTGTTGCCCATATTCCGATTGCACAATTTTCCGACCAATATTCCGATTAGATTCCAATTTGGTAACTTTACGATGGTTTAGTTTCTTGTTTTGACAAAGTTCTAAGTGTTAGTTTTATTTAGTGTTTTAGTATTTTTCTAAAATTACCTTTAAGATTTCAAGCATTTATTTTAACTCGTCATTTTAGTATTAATCTTTAAACTTCTACTTTACTCAACGACACTTACTTATTTGCTATTAGTTAAAATAGATAACAATCCAAATCATTCTCTTGTTACCAAAAGACGATTGAGTCGCACTCTTAACCATTAGTCAATTCGAAAAGGATTCGGACGATAAGATTTTATACTTAGCCAAAAGCCGAGTATTTACTATAAAATGCATCATCATATACCTCATTGTCTGATGAAGATGAAGAATGTGCCATGAGAGCATAGTGAACATGCTCCTCTTCCTCCTTTTCTGCAACCAAGGCCTTGTTCTCTTCCACATCCTTGGCCAAAAAGCTCCAATCCCAGCCAACACCATCTATGTCTTGCATGGCAACCATAGCTTTTGTATCTTCAACTTTGACGATTTGGCTTGAAGGATTTCCGGCATCAGATCTTCTAGGAGATCTACACTCTCTCATAAAATGACCCATTCTATGAAAATTGTAACACTCAACTTTGGATTTATCAAACCTAGCAGTGTCTTTAGCATTAAAAGTCATCTTCTTCCTGAATCTTCTATTCCATCTATTGGCCCTAATACTTGCAAGCGCCATCTTCCACTTTATGTCCATCTCCTCCAAGTGCTCATCACTAATTTGCTCAAGGTCCTCATATGTAATCACTGAACCATTGGGCAATGAAGCAATGTATGCACACACTGTATCTAGATCAGTACCAGCAGGCTTAACTCTTGGTGAGTCAACATTTTATGTGTCAGCGTCTGAATGTGAGGCGCTGACAAAGCTTGATCCAACGTTGACACAAGGTGATCCAGTAACGGGGTACATGTATGACTCCCTTTGATCAAATTGACCTTCACTATGTGAGAAGAAGGCCATATTTCCATTGGTGGACTTGCTTCCTTAATCTAAAAGGATTTCACTCTCTACAAGCCTCATTTTATTGTAAACATCATCAAAGGTGTAACTTTTGTGAGTATTATTAGCAATCATAGACCTTGCTTCAATCTTCCATGCATCACCAAGACTTTTAAGGAAAGTGGTGATGATATCAGCATCATCATGCACTATTCCCATGAATGAAAACTTGCTTGTAATGTCAAGAAGTCATCTTCTCACTCCACTTAACTTTTCATTGGGAAGGGCTTTAAATACAACATACTCATGCAAGAGTTGCTTCTTTTTCTCCGAGGCAGTATCATCATTACCACCATAAGCAACTTGAAGGGCTGCCCAAAGATCTTTTGCAGAATCATAGCCTCTATACTTGTGCTGATTTTCTTGTCCCAAGGAAAGTTTGAGGATGCTTAGGGTTTTCATATCATTCATTCTCTTTGCAACGTCCTCAGCTGAGACAGCTCTTCCATCTTCAGGTTTTTCTTTTTGATCCTCAACACTTGAGCCTGGAGTTGATCTTAGAGTGATAGCAACTAGGATCTTGGCAGCCTTATTGAATGTGTTTCCATATTCAATAATTTCCCATAGGGTGTGGTCATGGATTTGAAGATACTGCTCAAAATTGAACTTCCACAACTCAAAGTTGTCTGGGTCTAGCATGGGAATCTTGATGTTATGGCTTGAGGAGGAGGAGGTTAACTCTGGAGTAGACATGTTGTTTGAATTTTAGGGTTTCTTGAAAATTAGGGTTTTTGGCGATTTAGGGTTTTTGTGTTCTTTAGATCAAAGTTTCTCAACAAGCTCTTATACCACTTGTTGATCCCAAACTTAGATCGATTTAGCTTGTGTAAAAAAGAATAAATCAAGTCAAACACTTAGAGAAACTTTGTTGTATATGAAATAATCTAAGTATTATGCGGAATTAATACTTAAACAAGAACACACAAACAAGTTAAACCAAACTTTCACTTTGATTGATTAATCGAACTTGCGTACAATGAAAGTGTAAAACTTATAAAACTTATATATAAAACAAAACCTAAAGGCCTCCTTTTATAGATTAAGGAACCTTGTACAAGAGTTTACGTATCAACTATTCTTGGTAAAGATAAACAAAAGAGATACATTGTCAAACATATCTTTACTATAAACATACTAGAAGCATCAAACGTGTAGACTAGAATATCCTATCAGTGCTTGACTTCTTCTCATTAACGCTTGACTTCTTCCTGTCAACGCTTGATTTCTTCCTATCAACGTCCAAATTGCTCTTGTCAGCGTCCAAGTGTCTTGGCTCTATTTTATCCTAACAATGGATAATCCAGACATGACTTTATCAGATAAAATTTGGGGTTTGGAGATTCTACTAAGAGTTCAAAGGGATTGCAAGGTAATTCTAAAGTATAAAGCTAGCAAAGTTCTTTCACAGACTAAGAAGGATAGAATGGAGCTCTACTACATGTTGCTCAGATGTCATCAAGGAGGTTGGACTTTTAAGAAGTTGCAGGGATTGTCTTTTGATGAGTTGGAATATAAAGCTTATCCTATATGGGAAAGTGTTCAAGAGCAGAACACTATCAGGCTTCTTTTAGATGAAAGAAAGGAAGAACTTGTAGAAGAGATGCAGATCCAACAGGCTTTGGTTACACCAAGACCATTGAAGAAGGGAGTTCCACTTGAGTTCCCAGAAAAATTGGATATAGTGAATCCTAGTGAAGCTGTTATTAGAATGAGTATTAAGCTCTCACCCTTGGAAGCTTCACATATGGTAGAGGTGTTACCTCATGATTCCAGAAACCCTATAGTTCACTATGAGGAAGATGCAAGTGGGTTTTGGATGATTGGTAGATATGGGAAAGAGGTACATACTTTCACTACTCTTATGTCTTTGTTTCCAACTTAATAAGTAATTTGTATTTGTAAGAATCTTCCTTGTACTTAGTTTTTATTCAGAAACTTGATTACTAGAGTAGATATCAAGTTTAGGGGAGGATTGTTGAGAATAAAATGAAGCCAAGACACTTGGACGCTGATAAGAGGAAATTGGACGTTGATAGGAAGAAATCAAGCATTGTCAAGTCAAGCGTTGACAGGAAGAAGTCAAGTGTTGATAAGAAGAAGTCAAGCACTGATAGGATACTTAGTCTACACGTTTTATGTTTCTAGTAAAGATATGTTCGACAATGTATTTCTTATGTTTATCTTTACCTAAAATAGCTGATACGTAGACTCTTGTACAAGGTTCCTTAATCTATAAAAGGAGGCCTTTAGGTTTAGTTCAATATATGTTTTACACTTTCATTGTACGCAAGTTCGATTAATCAATCAAAGTGAAACTTTGGTTTATCCTGTTTGTGTGTTCTTGTTTAAGTATTAATTCCGCATAATACTTAGATTGTTTTATATACAACAAAGTTTCTCTAAGTGTTTAACTTGATTCATTCTCGTTTACACAAGCTAAATCGATCTAAGTTTGGGATCAACATTGAACACTCGAATCCATAGATCAGAAGCAAGGGAACACACCCATAGTATATGATAAGATGTTTCAACCCCATTATCACAAAGAGAGCAAGTAATAGAAGCAATCTCAACTCCCTTTTGACTATGGTTCCAGCAGGTGGGAAGACGATCACGAAGAGCTCGTCATATAAAGATATTAACCTTCTTAGGAATGAGCCTACACCATCTGGATTTTGACTCTTCATCAGGAAGATAGACATCATCTATTTTCCCACGAGCATCTCTAACAGAAAAAGGAGCTTTCTTCGAGTCCCATAGCCATAAATCATCCTAATCATTAAGAACCGTACTCCTAATTAAGCTCTTAAGGTTGTCCAACAAGTTAGTAGTATTTCCATACGCGACATCCCGAGACCATAGAAAATGCCACCCATTATTCCAACAGTCAATAACCGAAGCTTCTTTGTTCAACGCTATACGAAAAAGGCGAGGAAATTGTTTCTTGAGAGATGATTCACAGATCCAAGTGTCATACCAAAAACTAGTAGAACTCCTATTATTCACACGCCTCTGCATAGATGAGTAGGGTATAAATCCCTTTTCATGCATAGATTGTATTGAGCTAACAATTCTACTCCAAACTCCTTTAACTTTGATGTGGCTAAAGAAGGATGACGGGTCTTTGTTCTGACCATGAATATCAACAAGCAAACGCACCCAAAGAGCATGAACATTATGAAGAAATCCTCATCTCCATTTTTGGATAAGAGCGTGGTTTAATGAATAAAGACTACCAATACCTAGGCCTCCTTTGTCTTTTGATGTGAGCGTTGCTTTCCAAGATATCCAAGGAATTTTTTTTGTGCTACCATCACTTCCCCAAAAAAAATTTGGATCTAATAGACTCCAATTTCTTGTTCACCAGCACAGGCATAGGAAATAAGGAGAAGAAATACGTACCGAGTGCCCTAAGGACAGAAGAAATGAGAGTGGTTCTGCCATAGATGAAGAGAATAGAAGCTTTCCAATTGTTCAGCCTCTTGGATAACTTTCCAATGATAGAGTCCCAACTCTTCACCTGTGCCATATTGCATCCAATAGGAAGACCTAAGTAGCTGAAAGGGGTATTCGAGGCATTGCAACCAGAGAAAAGGCCATCATTTTAACTTCGTCCATGGATACACATATCCCAAACAAACTGGATTTAAGATAGTTTATTTTGAGCCCAGAAACCAAGTGAAAACAATCCAAGATCGTTGTCAAACTAGCAATATTACTCTTCGACCATTTACCAATGAATAAGGCGTCATCTGTAAAAAATAAGTGAGAAAGGTTCACTTTATTAATTTTGAAGCCATTGTAAAGACCAGCAGCCATTGCATCTTCCATAGCAACATGGAGACCTTCTATAGCTATAATGAAAAGGAAAGGCGATAATGGATCCCCTTGACGAAGACCACGTGGAATGCTAAATTCACAAATAGGGCTGCCATTGGCAAGGATCAAAGCCGAAGCAGAATGAAGACAACCTGAAATCCATTTGATCCACGTTTCATTGAACCCCATGAAGTGCATAACTTGGAAGAGAAATGTGAGACCCCCATAATCTAACATGGAACAACTAGGCAACGAGGGGGTAACACGTCATAGTACAAGAAACAATGAATTACAGTTGACACAAAGTGATGTAATAAAAACATGTATATTACATCATAAAAGATCAGAGTTTTACTACAAAGATCCCAGAGTTTTATATGCGGAAATATTTATTATTTCATCATGATTTATAACATCTAGTTGCCAAAAAGATAGAATAAACTTCTGACAGTTTTACTAAAATCAATCTTTTAAAAGCATCACAGAAATCTCCAAGCTGCGATAATATCCTACGGGATCCCATCCAAGCAAAGCTAAGTAATAATACCTAAGATTAAACATGTAAAATAGTCAACATAAAGTTAAGTGATATTCATAGATTTAGCAATAAGAATGTGGAACACAAGCATTCATTTGTAAACATGAATTAGGGAAAATGGTTATGTACAGTAACCATCGTCAAAAATTATTATTTTTATTGCAGTTCAGTTCATGAACCGAAGCTTAAGTCAATGTAAGTTCCTCTAGGGAGTATTCGGCCTAAATACTCAAGTATAAACAAATATTAGTGCGTCAAGGTAATTGGGACGGGGATAGTCAATCCCGATGGATCCACCCATAATATTCGCGCTTCGCGCAATGCACACAGGACAATTAACGGTTCATGATCAGGAGAGGAAACTCAAGGCTATACTAAAAAGCAGTAATAATATGAAGGTCTGGAAAGCATACTCGTTCTGGATAGCATACAAGTTCTGGATAGCATACAGTTTTTAAATGGTTGTGTTCCACCATGTAAAATGTCACCCCGTGTTTAGAAACCATGTATAAGTAAAAAAGGCTATGAACTCACCTTAGCCACGAGGTAAGTGCATCACGGTACTCAGAATCTGAGTAGAAACGGTAGTGGTAAGACGATCACCGGCGATATGGATGCCCGGGAAACACGAAAACCGCAACATATCACAATAAGGCACGCGTTAAGACTTGAACTCAAATATCGATATGTACCAAGTATAACATGAGTTTAAATGTTTTCAAAGTACTCGTATTTCAAAACCAATGACACGAACGAAATGAATCCATACTAACCTATTTATCTAACACTACCGGTTAAAACACTTGTACACTTGAAATTGACCCGTCATAAGACGCCAAGTCAACGCAAGTCAAACTATCCTTTTACATCGCTCGGACCAGTAGATATATCATTTCTATTATGACTAAACACTTGAGTAAGTCACCATGTCCGATAGTGAATACTCAAACTCACGCAACACAATCATTGAACTAAGTGTCCAAACCAATCAGCAAGTACACTCCGAATGTACACACCGATCTACCCTATCTATACTTGTCCGATTTAGATGAAATTTGGTCTCAAGGTCACTTATAACTTGTATAAGACCTCACCAAAGTTTGAGCCAAATTTCACACTTAAGAACCCATCAGCTCGACACTTTATTCGACTCCAAATTTGGGACAGATTGTATACTTGTTTTATAAAATCGTTCATACCGTTTTAAAAGTACTAACTTGACAATCCGCGTTTTAACACCACTACTAGACTCATCAAATTAAGTTTATAGACTTTGAAAACCAGTAGTACACATTATCTAACCAAGCCTAAAGTCTCCGAGAGTCGACTTAAAATCAGCCACAATTTCGGATTGTGCCGATTTGTGTCTCCCGGTACACGAATACTAAAAGTAGCATAACTTTTGACTCGTAAAGAGTTAGAAGCTCTATCTTATATCAAAACGAGCGTATCGAAAAACTCTACAACAAAATCAAATAATCTCATTCTATCTCAAAACTTAAACCCACTAAAAATCAGCCTAAACCCACTGATGTAATATATACTTTTATAAAATCATATCAAAATAATTTCCCAACCAAAACTAACCATTCCCATACCTTTAGAATCACTCTACTATTATACCCATCAAACAAACACTCTTATAACACTTGCATTTAATTTTTTTACAAAATAGAAGATCAAAAATTAAACTTTTTATGATCAAAATATGATGATCTTACCAAAAATAACACATGCATGATGATTATAACATAAACCAACCATAAATCATAAAAATCTTAAAACCTTGATGCATGTATATGATTTTGGTGTCATTAGAATCACCATTGAAATCTATGAGGTGGTCCTAAATTAGTTTTTGTTCAATCATGATGGATGATGGTGGTTTATGGTGTTAGGGGTGGCGGCAAAATGGAGGTGGGAGGAGATGTGTGTTTTTTTATAAGCTTGTTTAGTTATGTGGTGTGTAAAAAAGAAATGTATTTATATATGATGGCAGTGGAGGGGCTAGTTTTGCCTATTTTGAATCTTATGGACTAAAAATAAATTAGATAGTTGAAAGGGTAGAAAATGGTTATTAGTAAATATTGAAATATTTACGGGGCTGGGGTTTCGTAAAAATACTTTTTCAAAAGTTACAATGCATCATAAATGGGATATTATGGTTTCCCTACACGACTTAATACGTAATTAAAACGAAATCGTCGAAAATATTAATTATCGAAACAATCGATAATAAAACGTAAAATTTTGGGCATCCGTCGGCATCGTGATCACTAGGAATTCTCGTTGTACAATGATTTTGAGTAAACTCGTTGTAAAATGCACGCGGGTGATTTTAAATTAAAAACTTTGATTTAAATAAATATGAAAAAATAAAATAATTTTTTATAATTCCAGATAAAGTATTTATCAATGATCAGAAAATACTTGAAAAGTATAATTTATTTAAATTATCATGATCTCATGATTTATATATAAGAATACAAGAAAACGTAATACGTTGGAAAATTCAAGAAGTACGAATAAAAGAATAAACTAATGCTGGGAAAGTATGGGTTCTTACAGTCTTTCCCCCTAAAGGAACTCTGGTCCCTCAGAGTTCTCCTGGAAACTGTAGAAGATGCAAACAAGAGGAGGTACAAAGTGTAGAACAAACTCATTGCTTCCCATGTAACTTCTGCAACACGACGTACCTTCACGATTGGAAATCACTACGCTTCAGTTTCTTAGTTCCTTTTCGAATAAATTTTCAAACTTGGATTCGAATAATGACCTTTCAGTACGTATAAATATCAAAAGATAGAATGAACACAAGAAAACGCTTAAACGGACAAAGTGCGCTAAAATGAATCAAGACTGTTAATCAACAAAGAGTCGCAGTTCGCGCAACTGTAAAACATGACAATCTTAAAACGTAAGAATCTATTTACAAGAGAAATAGAAGGGAAAAATGAATTACATATGATCACTTAAATTACAAGCTGTCATTATCAGTTGTCTAGGATTTTGGTATAACTTTAAAACTCAGTTTAAATATTTTCTTGATTAAAAGAAAATTTTACAAGGTGTAGTGATTTAAACTCAAACTATCTATATTTAGTGTGTAAGCTGTTGCTATATCTTTTTCTTGATCAGGATTTTCAAAGCAAAAGTAGAACAATTCAAAGTAGTTATTTCGATCAGCTTAGGAACTTTTGAATGACCGCATGAAATTATTGTTAAAGACTCAAGTTTATCGTTACCATTAGAGGAAATCAGATTTTCCAAGTTATTTAGAATCATTGTTAGAAATTATAAATTAATTTAATAATTTCATTATATTGAAGGTAAAGTATGATAAAATCAATTACTTTAAAAGATACAGCTTGAAATATTCTGATTTTTAAAAAGGTGACAAAACAACAATGAATATGAGACATATAAAGGTCAACAATTTGTATGCGAGCAATAACACAAGGGAATAAAACGAAAGTCATATCAATTCTTAACAAATATGATAGAGTAGACGCGTTGATGATAAAAATAATAAGAAACAAGGATTATAGCAAATCATCACTTCTTGAGTGCAGTTGGTGTCACCAACAACGGCTTATTTAATTCTCGATGATCGATACATGATCGAAAGAGAAAAGCCACATAGCGAATTTTTCGAATCAAAGAAAATTCTTAAGAAGTCACTGGAGAGTAATCCAGTAAAATGAGCAACATTAGCAATGAAAGGTGGAATCAACACATGATTCGTACGAATGAATTTTAAAACGATGAAATCTAACACACATCATGACAAATACATGAAATTATCGTTCACGTCCAGTCATAAATCATCATCCGCGTCCAGAGACGTTTCGAAGGTCTACCAAAATAGATAGAGAATGTCGATCGATGTAGAAACATAACAACTTTAAAACTTTCAAGTCTGGTATCAATGGTAAGAATTTAGGCAAATGGCAGCGAAAATTATACCATGGGGATGATGAGGTAAGAAGTAAGGCAAAGATCGTTGAGTAAGGGAATCTGTGCTTGAGGCATGTACTTTGTTCAAGAAAGATAAGGGTTCATAGGTGTATGTCGCGAACTGTTGATACTCGCATAAGAAGTATAAGTTTTCTAAACTTTATTTTATCAAACTTTTTAAGGAACATAATTGAAAAGTTTGATTCTTGGTTAAATATATAAGTTGACTGTAAAACTAGAAGGGGGGGTTGAATAGTTTCTCTTCGATTGGTGACCAAATTAAAATTACTTTCAATTTGGTTTGTATCAAAACTATCTTTTACTTGAGGCTAAGTTTCATAATGATTAGGTTCAATTGAAACGCACTAGAAAGGATAATAAGCAAGTATAATGATAATGAAATAAGTAAAGAGTAAGGAAGGAGACAACCTAGTGGGAAGACACCAAGATTTATAGTGGTTCGACAACGAGGCTCTATCCTCGTTTCTACTCTACTCCTCGAGTACACATACTCGAGATTTCCACTATATCCACAAGCTCCCTTCTCGGTGGAGAAAACCTTACATCGTTGCTTACATTATTTTCCGACACTAAGCTAAATGTCGAGACCTAATCTTTAGCTAGGACCAATCTACACGACGTTGTCTACTTCACAATTTAACGACACAAGGCTAGATGTCGGGTTCTAATCTTAAGGTAGAACCAATCTTCACGACGTTGCCTACTTCACCATTTTGCGACACAAGGCTAGATGTCGAGTTCTAATCGAAAGCTAGAACCAATCTTCACGACTCTTCACTTTGAAGCTAAGTGAGAACTTCACACAACACAACTACTAATCACTTTAAAGTTTAGTGAGAACTCACAAGACACAACCACATCACTTTATAGTTTAGTGAGAACTCCTAATCAAATCTATTACAACTCAACTAGACTTATCCAAGTACACACATGTAGCTTGGATTTACACAACACAAATCCAAGCAAACATATATGCAATGGATGTACACAACAAATCCAAGTATCCAAAAATAACTTGGATGAACACAACTAGTCCAAGTATTCATAAATACATTGGATTGACCTAAAACAAAAAGGGTATCATGATGAATATGACTAGCTCATAGATTCATCTTTATCACTACACTAGTGAGTGAGTGATCTTCTCATTGGACATGGTAAAGGAGGGGATCAAGAGGATAATCATATGTAAACATCCTTAACAATTTAAGTGATCATTTACTAATGATTATGCTATAGAAAATAGAAAGAGGGCTGAGAAAAACGTCCAAGAGGCTTGCTGGAAAATGAGATTTGACCCACTATTTAAAGGAGACAAAGTTACAACGGATCTATAACGGCTAATCTGCGCGGTACCTTATCTCACCCCGCGGTACCATATCGCTAAGGTACCGCGTAGGTACTTAAGGTACCGCCACTAGACTCCGCTCCGTTTTTTGTCTTTTAGTGGGGTGAGAATATCTGAGGTATTTGAATCCTTCAAAGGATATTCTAACAGCATTTGGAATATGCCATTTTCAAATTTTCATTTTCCATTTTAATAAAACATTTTCTAAAAAAGAAAGTTTATTAAAAAGTCTTTTGTCTTATTAACAAAAGTGAGTTTTAAGGATAATCATTTTGATGATCACTAAGTATGATTAAGAAAGGTTACTGATATGATTATTACCTTGATGATAGTGTTAGTTAAATAATTCATTTTGTGTTTTACACTAAATGTGTTGTATGGTTTGTTGTGATCAAAACTAAGAAAGATTAGTTAACACTAATAATGTTTTTAGGCATCACTTGCATTAACAATCTCCCCCTTTTTGATTACGACAAACGATAAACTCATTTACGTAGAAACACAAACTATGGAATTATTAACTAGTTTATCACTATCATTTCTCCACCTTTGTCGTAGCAAAAAGGTTAGCATAAGTCTTTGAAGAACATCGAACTTTGCTAGTAGCTCCCCCTTGGTGGTTGCTCCCCCTTGCTTGGGGCACCAAGTTTGTGAGCTAAGGTGACATGCTACACAAAGGTTAGTAGAAAGGAAAGAAACACCAATGTATATATGATCACTACCTACTAAGTAACTTGAGAGGGAGAAAGAGAAGAAATCTCAAATTAGAAGCAAGTATTTTGCTAAGTATGTCCAAAGAGGTAATTGACAAAATCAAACTTCAATCCAATGAAGATGATAAGCTTGTCAATGGGTTAAAGTTTTAGAATTGATGTAATCACCCATAAGCAATTGTAAAAAAATTAACCAAGATCAACTCAAAGTAGAACTAATTAAATAGCACAAAAATAACACAAAGGTTACAAAAAAAAATACAACAAAGAAGATAGTCATACACATAGTATGAGTATCTAAAAGCAATAAATATGGAAAATAAACCACTAAGCATAAGCTAGTCTAATAGTGATATTTTCCAAGATTGCTAAAAATAAAATAAAACTAAAAAGACGACGATGCATCATTCGAAGTTTTGTCCACCGAAACGAAAACTTGAATAGGAGGTCGAGTGAGGAGGAATTCAAGAAAATTTAACTTCTCATACACATGAGCAAGTTCAATTTGTTGAAATCGGCAACAATCAAACGAGGATCCATGATGCAACACAAAATCGTTTGATGGGAGTATGGCATCAAACTTAGGGTTTGGTGGTGGTGGGGTAAAGGGTTTGGGAGTGTTTTCACAATGCCTTGTGAGGTTTGGGAAGGTTGAAAGGTCATTGAGTTGGGGGGTATTGAAGGATTATGGTGGTGGTGGAACATTTTCTTTTGCTCCGGTGATGGGGTTTATGGTGTAAGTCTCATTCCAATACTTGATTGGAGAGAAGGTAGGGTTTTTGGGTGGTTTGGACGAAGATGGTTCATTCTTCTTAACCCAAATGGGTCGAACTGAGATTTTTGGTTTCTTTAAAAGCTTGGATGAAGAAGCTTTGGGTGAGAGGGGTTGTGACAAAGATATGTCAAGGTTAGGAATGTAGGAGTTAGGCATTGTGAGAGTGTGAGAATAATATCTCAAGGTTATGTGAGAATGAATTCTCAAGGTTGGGAAGGTGTGAGAATGAAATCTCAAGGTTGGGGTATAAGTAAAATGTAATCAAGGTAAGAATTTGAATACAAAATGTGTAGTGTCAAGGAATGTTTAGTCAATTTGAGTAAACAAGGAATCTTGACTGGGAATAGGGTTTTAAAAGTTTTGACCAAAAAATCGTCAAAAGCCACTTTCTGGCCGCGGTACCTTATAGGGGCCGGCGGTTCCATATCACTAAGGAACCGCGGGTCTTTAAGGAACCACGTCCAGTGGACTTTAAACCATGTTTTTCCTGGATTTTGGGAAAAACTTAGACTTTTTCAAAAAGTTGCAAATCTTGGAATTTTACCTTTATTAGAACCAAAATATGCTAGGGTTGCATAAAGCAACACATTCACAAAGAATGTCTTGACAAAGGGTGACAAAATAATTTAGATATCATTTTGAACCAATTTTAGTCAAGTTTAGGGGTTGTGATAGATTTAGGTTCAATTTTAATTTCAAATTAAAGTTGATTAGTGTGCACAAAAGGATAGAATCACACAAAGCTAAATCCATAAGTCAACAACATGAATCATTCATTAAGGAAACAAGTACAAAGACAAATAAAACTAACTAATACATATCTAGCTTATCATAAAATCTAGATAAGTAGTTTTCTTAGGCTTGTTTTTGAAAACTCTTATTATGAAAGACTCCATCATTCATCTCCTAGGAGGAGGCATGGAGAACAAGGCAAGCAAGAAGTCTTGCAAACCCCTATGTAGTCCATACATATCCATCCTTAGGTTATGGATGAGGAAGTGGTTGTAGAGACAACATGGACATCTAGGACCATGAGTTTGTTGAAACCCAAAGTAAGGATCACCCAAGAGGAGGGAAAGAGGGACACCAAAATTGGGATGTTTGAGTTTGGTGGAGGTGGAGGAGGCAAGTTCTCCAAGGGTGATGTGGGTGAAAGTGGAGGCATGTTCCCCAAAGGGGAAATGGGTGAGTGTGGAGGTAAATCCTCCATGGTTGGTGAAATGGGTGAGTTGTGAGGGGTAAATGGTGAAGTCACCAAAGTGTCATCAAAGTCATTCCCAAAAGGAATGCTTTGGATAGGTTGAGGTTGTGTGGTCACTTCCAAGGGTGCACTTGGAGTGAAGGGTGAAGAAAGCTCATTCATTCTAGAGTTGAATGAAGAGGAGGTAGAACCAAAGGAGTGGTTAGTACCATGGCTGAATGAAGTCTTGCATGGTGCAAGAGGTGGGGAAGGTGATGAAGAAATGAGGATATGAGGATTCTCATTCTTAGGTGTGAGGAAAGGTGAGGAGTTTGGCTTAGCTACCTTAACCCTTATTTTGAGTGTTTTCCTTGGGGTGGAGGTCTTGGAAGTGTTTGAGGTTTTGGTACACACCATGGTTGATTAGGGTGGTTTAAGGTTTAGGGAAGTATGTTTGATGTATGAAGAACATGGCAAACAAGGTGGGTTTAAATGGGTGAGGGGATGATCCAAACTAGTAATGGGTTAAAATCATTTTAGGTGAATAATGAATTTAGGTAACCTAGTTTAGGAAATGTGCAGTTTATTACTGAAAATAATGAAAGGTTTACACAAAATTAAGAAAACAGTGTAAAGAAAAGATGCTGTCGTGCACAGTGACCGGCGGTTCCTTATCTAGGACCGGCGGTACCTTATCGATAAGGAACCGCGGGTCGATATGGAACCGCGACCAGAAGGTTTTCAAAAATTTCCCATCCCAGTTTTTGATAAACTCAGATTTTTCCCAAAAGTTTCACAAGCCAAAGTTAACTACAGATCATAATCTAATAAGCTAACTATCATATGGCATGCACAAAGCTATGTAAAATACAAACATGATGGCATAATTAACATTAAGGATCAAGATAAATGATAATTCAAACATGCAATCATAAGTTAATACACAACCAAGATAAAATAAAATGTTCAACAATACATGTTTACCAACATGTATTCTTTGAAAAGCTTCAAAGCTTTCACCTTCTCTTCTTCCCCAATCCCTTGATCATATTCCCCAAGAACTTGAAACCTTTTCTTGATTCAACCCGGTGTTCGTGTAATTCCCCTCGAGTTCTAAGGTTTTCATGGTAAAGATGCTCCATATTGAGATCTTCCGGTACTTCACTAGAATGATGAGGAGGAGGAGCTAAGTCTTCAAATTCATCCTCGAATGGGTTTGAGGATGGATGGGAATTACTCGAAGAGTGGAAATGAGAACTAGTACCTATGCCATCACCATCACTTGTTGGCATGTCCATGTCCTCATCATCCATCTCTTGATGAACAGATTTTCTCGATCCTCGATCACTTCTTGTCTTTCTTGTATATGCCTCTTGAATAGGCAACATAACCCGATGAACCGGGTAGAAGCGAGAAAGATCAAGGTGGGGAAAATCATGAGCAACCCTTTTGAAAAGGCGAGTTAGAAGCATAGCATAGGGAAGGTTTGTCTTGGGCTTCGAAAGGGCATAATTGATTCGTCGAGCGATATAGAATGCCAAGTTGTACTTGGTGGATGTAAAGATGCAACTCAACATATGCACCATACACGCCGGGATATGATCTCGGTTTCCACCAAGACAAAAGACATTCTCCCTAAGGATATTGGCCCATTGAACCATAAAATCCTTAAGGTCGCTAGAGAGCACTTCATATCGATTCACATTTTGTACATTTGAATGAAGGCTTCTTACAACGTTACCATCACGCTCTTTCGAGATGATTTCAAGAATGAACTCTAGATAAATTTCGGTGAGATCATTTGGAGGTTTATCGAAGGATTCCGAGAGAGCATCAAGTCTCCATTTATCCGTAAAACGACAAGTGCCTTCATATGGCACACCGAGAATTTGACCAAAGTTTTCAAGAGAGTATTGAATAAATTGATCATTCAATATGAAACGAATGAAGATTTCTCCATTGTATTCAATCATGGAGTAGGTGCTAAAGAATTCAAGAAGGAATAAGGGGTAAATATCTTCTTCTATGTTGAGCAAGCAGTCAAACCCCGAAAGCTCAAACATAGATTGGATATAGACATAACCCGTTATTTCCTTGTCAACGACTCTACCCTCATGGAAACAACGAGTGGAAAGGGATGGAAACGCGTTTTAAAGTTGGGGGGAAGCATAGGTTTGGGAGATGTCGGGCATATAATCTTTAGTGAATTGATGATCTTTTTGATATTGAGAAGGCATGATTAAGTACCTAAATGCAAACACAAGACAATATTTTTCCAATCACTCATATGAAAAATAAAGAGGAAAACGAAAAATGAAAATGTGTTATATCAATTTCTTGACAAACATAGGATTGAATCCATATCATTTTCATGTTCACAATGTGTCTATTCCATCATTAACCAAGAACACATGATCTATGTTAGATCAACAATGGATTAGAACATTGGTTTTTCAAAACAAGGTTTTTAGGTAAGCATTAACAATGTCATTACCTACTTGTTCATGGGTTCATCTCAAATCCATCATTCAACCAAAATCATTTAGCCTAAATTCGGATTTGTTCTACAAGTGGGTTTTAATGAAATCTTAATGAATATCAACCTAAGGAATCATAGTAAGATTACCATGTCAACCCACATTCCTATTAAGGTTTTAATTCAATTTCAATTTTAAAAATCCCCAATTATGAAAGGATGAACCCTAGAACAAAATAGATGAAATTGAAAGAAAATACTTACAATTAATTGATGTTAGATGAAGGATGAGTGAAACCCACAACTTGGAATCAATTAATTTGAGTGATTGAAGGTTTTGGAAGCTTCAACAATGGTGGAAAAGGTAAAACCCGTCGGCTGTGTGTTTTTGGGAGAGAGAGAGTTTGGTTTGAAAAAGAATAAAAAACTCAAACTGGCGCTCTGACAAAAGTTACTGCCCGCGGTACCTTATCGATAAGGAACCGCGGGTTTGAGCCGCGGAGATAAGGAACCGCCTACAGAGGCAGGTTTTTATCTCTGAAAAACGCCAAATTTTGAAAATCTAGTTTTTCTAAAATACTTAAAATTAAATCATGAGCCTTTTAGAATATCATTGGATCATCATAACACGAAGCAATATGCCTTAATGAAGGATTACGAGTTAAATCAAGATCGAAAAGAACCGAAACGGACAAACGACTACTCGTAGCAAAACGACTAAGTGGAGAGAAGTCAAGAGAAGTGAATCAAGACTAGGATCAATGCTCAAGGGATTAATGACAATCTTCAAGTAGTTGTAACGAAGAGCTTGTGTCATATATAGTGGTTTAAGACGTGCCTTTCCGGCGAAACGATAAACGGCTTTGGTAATGAATAAGCACAAAGCAATTATTCAAGTATAGACTAAGATCACTTTCAATAATAGTCTTAGTCTAAACTAAAATATGAGCAAGGTATTAATTCACTTTCTCTCCCACAAAGGGCCTACTAACCGTATGGTTGCAAACCATGGAAATCATGCTTGATACTTTAAGCTTCTACTAACTCACTCTACATCACCATAGTGAGTCAAGTATCCAAGCAATGAAGGTTTGAGAGGATAAAAGAAAAGAAACACAAACCACAAATAAATGTCAAGGCAAGGATGTCGAGAACAAGCACATAGTCAAGTAATGATCAAAAGAATAATCAAAGGGCGTGTGGAAGAACGAAAGCGTACCTTGGCCACAAAGAGCAATCCATGAAGGAATAAGTGCTATGCCCAATTAATGACTATGATGAGTACTAAGTCTTCAAGGACTAGTATCATTCCCAATCATCTTGGTATCATCATTCAAAGATGTTAAAGATCAATGAAGATGATTCTTCTAAAAGTGCAAGTAACTCAATCCATAACCAATTAATTGATTGATCTTCATGAGTACCTACACAAAGCAAGATGCAAACTAGTAGATACATTTCAAGAGTATATCTAAAATGCATAAAGGCTACTAATCTTAAGTGGGATGCAATATTATCAATTAAAAGACCTATTTTCAAAGAAAACATAGTTTTGACCAAAGAGAAACTTTAGTACAACTAGACCTTCTAATTTGAGGAGACAATGGATCGATCCAAGTTTCAAAGTACAATATACTTCAAAGATCTTGAGTGACCATCGCTCTGATACCAATTGTAGAAACTAGAAGGGGGGGTTGAATAGTTTCTCTTCGATTGGTGACCAAATTAAAATTACTTTCAATTTGGTTTGTATCAAAACTATGTTTTACTTGAGGCTAAGTTGCATAATGATTAGATTCAATTGAAATGCACTAGCAAGGATAATAAGCAAGTATAATGATAATGAAATAAGTAAAGAGTAAGGAAGGAGACAACCTAGTGGGAAGACACCAAGATTTATAGTGGTTCGACAACGAGGCTCTATCCTCGTTTCTACTCCACTCCTCGAGTGCACCTTCTCGAGATTTCCACTATATCCACAAGCTCCCTTCTTGGCGGAGAAAACCTTACATCGTTGCTTACATTATTTTCCGACACTAAGCTAAATGTCGAGACCTAATCTTTAGCTAGGGCCAATCTACATGACGTTGCCTACTTCACAATTTAACGACACAAGGCTAGATGTCGGGTTCTAATCTTAAGGTAGAACCAATCTTCACGACGTTGCCTACTTCACCATTTTGCGACACAAGGCTAGATGTCGAGTTCTAATCGAAAGCTAGAACCAATCTTCACGACTCTTCACTTTGAAGCTAAGTGAGAACTTCACACAACTCAACTACTAATCACTTTAAAGTTTAGTGAGAACTCACAAGACACAACCACATCACTTTATAGTTTAGTGAGAACTCCTAATCAAATCTATTACAACTCAACTAGACTTATCCAGGTACACACATGTAGCTTGGATTTACACAACACAAATCCAAAAAAACACATATGCAATGGATGTACACAACAAATCCAAGTATCCACAAATAACTTGGATGAACACAACTAGTCCAAGTATTCATAAATACATTGGATTGACCTAAAACAAAAAGGGTATCATGATGAATATGACTAGCTCATAGATTCATCTTTATCGCTACACTAGTGAGTGAGTGATCTTCTCATTGGACATGGTAAAGGAGGGGATCAAGAGGATAATCATATGTAAACATCCTTAACAATTTAAGTGATCATTTACTAATGATTATGCTATAGAAAATAGAAAGAGGGCTGAGAAAAACGTCCAAGAGGCTTGCTGGAAAATGAGATTTGACCCACTATTTAAAGGAGACAAAGTTACAACGGATCTATAACGGCTACTGTGCACGGTACCTTATCTCACCCCGCGGTACCATATCGCTAAGGTACCGCGTAGGTACTTAAGGTACCGCCACTAGACTCCGCTCTGTTTTTTGTCTTTTAGTGGGGTGGGAATATCTGAGGTATTTGAATCCTTCAAAGGATATTCTGACAGCATTTGGAATATGCCATTTTCAAATTTTCATTTTCCATTTTAATAAAACATTTTCTAAAAAAGAAAGTTTATTAAAAAGTCTTTTGTCTTATTATCAAAAGTGAGTTTTAAGGATAATCATTTTGATGATCACTAAGTATGATTAAGAAAGGTTAGTGATATGATTATTACCTTGATGATAGTGTTAGTTAAATAATTCATTTTGTGTTTTACACTAAATGTGTTGTATGGTTTGTTGTGATCAAAACTAAGAAAGATTAGTTAACACTAATAATGTTTTTAGGCATCACTTGCATTAACAGTGACTACTATTCGGCCTTGCATGGCTCCTTCTAAATTAAGCATAGGTGATTAGGCCATGCATAATTTAGGACTAGCAATGTGATGCTCATCTTCGTCAAATCAGTATTACTTATCATATGATTTAAAATATGTATATAATGTCATTTGTAAAAACAGGAATAAAAAAAACATACAAATTTTTTTGCCAGTATCTAACTGGCTAGATGTTTAAATCAATAATTTTATTGTTAAAAGAATTCTTTACAAGACCAGTTGTTAAACAATTTGTGAAAACGTGTTGTAAAATTAATATAAATTAATTTGATAAGATAACCTTCAAGCATTTAATAATGCCCAAGTGGAACATTTTGTAAAATGTTTCGCAAACAATACCAGTTTGAGCTTATATGGTAACTTGTAAAATAGCGAGTGGGTTGCATGAGGGTAATAAAGGGTAGTTCATCAGACAATGATGAAGTGGTCACAAGGTGATAAAGTTTTAAGAGGTTTAGCATGAATCGTCAAGAGACACGTGTCAAGATGATAACGAACAATATGAAAGCAAGATTTTCAAACCTCGACCCGAATCAGTGGTACGATAGAAACAAAGGACGACAATATAGAGTGACAAATAAGTCATATATAAAAGAAAGGATAAAGAAATCCGTAGGTGTGCACATCGTAACTTATTTGACAAAATACACTTTTAAGAAAGTAGAACATCAGTTTAACAAATCACTTAGTTCCTAAAAGTTCAAGAGTTATGTATGACCTAGCTCAAGTTACTATTTGTAAACGTTTTCAAACGCAATCAATGTTTCATGGTTGTAAAATACCATTAGTTAAAATTTTACGAGCTCAAACGAACTCAAAAATGCTTCAATCCATATTTTTAAGTTCTATCAGTTTTGACCTTTTTAGTCCATTTTGACTTTTTGGGTTTAACTAAACCAATTGATTCACTAAATGAAATTTTAAGACTCGAAGTCTAGAGTAATTTGGTGTAAAACGATGTTTTGAACAACTTACTAGTTTTACTCGAGACTTGAAACGGATAAAAAAATGGACGAAAATGCCCTTGCATTAAATCCGACAACAAAATGATATTTTAGAATTATTCAGAAAATAATTTCTTAGATTTTACAATTTCAAATGAGCGTAACTTGCTCGATTTTAATATTTACTAGTAAAATATAATGTCCTAAACGAACATCTCAACAGGTAAAAATATATTTTTATGTCTAAAGTTATAAAAATATTTTCTCGACACTGATAAATTTCCTGTAAAGATTCTGTACAAAGGATATTTTTCGACACAGTTTGAAATTAAATCCAAATTTCATAATAACTCAGAATTAATGTACACACAAGACTTGTGGATTCCATAAAGGCAAAAGAGAATAAACTGTATAATTAATCATGTAAAGAAAACACAGTATAGAAACGGTTCAAAAATACCAACGAAAATCTAAGAAATCAGAAACGTCGCATTTCGATTTCAAGATGCCATGCAGGAAGGTCTCTTGGCAGCGTGATTTTCCACAATCACAAGACATACTGAGAAAGAAATGGAATAT
The DNA here is from genome assembly GCA_025667525.1 of Glebionis coronaria. Lineage (NCBI taxonomy): Eukaryota > Viridiplantae > Streptophyta > Magnoliopsida > Asterales > Asteraceae > Glebionis > Glebionis coronaria. Next base: position 479,790,987 of record CM046880.1, read on the forward strand.
TAACGCGTTGCATTCCCGGAACGAGGAGGTTTAATGAAAAGGGAGGGTACCGGTTTATAGCAGTACAATCGTGTTCCAAACAATCGTCACATAATTGTAATTCAAATTCGAAACGAAGAATGGTCAATGAAATAAAATATAGTCCATGCACAATTGTCGTGTAAAACGGTGACGTAAAGGTCAATCAAGAATGCTTCGAGATGTGTGACTCACACGATGTCTTTTAGTCTTTTTCGGAGACACATTGAGCTACACCATGGTCTATAGACTAGACATTCAATTACGAATGGTCGGAAAGAAATTTTGCATATCTAAATAGATATTTTAAAGAGGTTTAATAATGAAAGCAACACGCACGGTAGTAAAATGAAAATCAGAAGTTTCATCGAAAACAACACTTATTCAATCCCGAACAATGGTATCACGAGAGTATGCACAACATGTAACAGTGAGTCGAGAAAAATATGCAGTTCAAAACGAACGAGTATATGAGGTCAGTCGTATCACGCATAAACAAGGTAGCAATAGTACTCAGAAAAGTAAGTATGAAAAGTCGGCAGCATACGCACTCCAAATGCAAGTATGTAACGTCATAACAATATGAAATCATCGTAACAAGATCAGTTCACAAGAACAAAAATTCAAGAAATGCAGTAAATGCATATGTAATCAAGTAATAACCAATGATAATTCATGAAGCACAAAGGCTTTAAAAAGACATAGTAATTATCGTCATTAGGGTAATGTAATATTTCAACATGGGTAATCAGAAGAAGAAATACTACAATGATAATTAAAAGTAAATAATAAGGATTAGATAGTTACCCGCGCAGATATCAAACAACAATGACAAATTATGTGTTTGACACTTAAAAACATGAAGTATTTGAACTTTCGGTTATAGACTAAGTTTTGAAAATGACTTAGTTCCCTATAACCATCGCTCTGATACCAATCTGTGAGACCCCTAGAATCTGACATGGAACAACTAGGCAACGAGGGGGTAACACGTCATAGTATAAGAAACAATGAATTATAGTTGACACAAAGCTAATGTAATAAAAACATGTACATTACATCATAAAAGATCAGAGTTTTACTACAAAGGTCCCAGAGATTTATATGCGGAAATATTTATTATTTCATCATGATTTATGACATATAGTTGCCAAAAAGATAGAATAAACTTCTGACAGTTTTACTAAAATCAATCTTTTAAAAGCATCACAGAAATCTCCAAGCTGCGATAATATCCTGTGGGATCCCATCCAAGCAAAGCTAAGTAATAATACCTGAGATTAAACATGTAAAATCGTCAACATAAAGTTGAGTAATATTCATAGGTTTAACAATAAGGATGTGGAACACAAGCATTCATTTGTAAACACGAATTAGGGAAAATGGTTATGTACAATAACCATCGTCTAAAATTATTATTATTATTTCAGTTCAGTTCATGAACCAAAGCTTAACTCAATGTAAGTTCCTCTAGGGAGTATTCAGCCTAAATACTCAAGTATAAACAAATATTAGTGCGTCAAGGTAATCGGGACGGGGATAGTCAATCCCGATGGATCCACCCATAATATTCGCGCTTCGCGCAATGCACACAGGACAATTAACGGTTCATGATCAGGAGAGGAAACTCAAGGCTATACTAAAAAGCAATAATAATATTGAAGGTCTGGAAAGCATACACGTTCTGGATAGCATACAAGTTCTGGATAGCATACAGTTTTTAAATGGTTGTGTTCCACCATGTAAAATGTCACCCCGTGTTTAGAAACCATGTATAAGTAAAAAGGGGCTATGAACTCACCTTAGCCACGAGGTAAGTGCATCACGATACTCAGAATCTGAGTAGAAACGGTAGTGGTAAAGACGATATGGATGCCCGGGAAACACGAAAACCGTAACCTATCACAATAAGGCGCGTGTTAAGACTCGAACTCAAATATCGATATGTACCAAGTATAACATGACTTTAAATGTTTTCAAATTACTCGTATTTCAAAACCAATGAAATGAACCAAATGAATCCATACTAACTCATTTATCCAACACTACCCGTTAAAACACTTGTACACTTGAAATTGACCCGTCATAAGACGCCAAGTCAACGCAAGTAAAACTATCCTTTTACATCGCTCGGACCAGTAGCTAAGTCATTTATATAATGACTAAACACTTAAGTAAGTCACCATGTCCGATAATGAATACTTAAAATCACGCAACACAAGCATTGAACTAAGTGTCCAAATACCAATCAGCAAGTACACTCCGAATGTACACACCGATCTACCCTATCTAGACTTGTCCGATTTAGATGAAATTTGGTATCAAGGTCATTTATAACTTGTATAATACCTCACCAAAGTTTGAGCCAAAGTTCACATTTTAAAACCCATTGTCTTGACACTTTACTCGACTCCAAATTTGGGACAGATTGTATACTTGTTTTATAAAACCGTTCATACCGCTTTAAAAGTACTAACTTGACGATCCGCCTTTTAACACCACTACTAGACTCATCAAATTAAGTTTATTGACTTTTAAAACCAGTAGTACACATTATCTAACCAAGCCTAAAGTCCCCGAGAGTCGACCCAAAATCAGCCACAATTTCGGATTGTGCCGATTTACGTCTCCCGGTACACGAATACTAAAACTAGCATGACTTTTGACTCGTAAAGAGTTAGAAGCTCTATCTTACCTTTTAACACCACTACTAGACTCATCAAATTAAGTTTATTGAATTTGAAAACCAGTAGTACACATTATCTAACCAAGCCTAAAGTCCCCGAGAGTCGACCCAAAATCAGCCACAATTTCGGATTGTGCCGATTTGCGTCTCCCGGTACACGAATACTAAAACTAGCATGACTTTTGACTCGTAAAGAGTTAGAAGCTCTATCTTATATCAGAACGGGCGTCTCAGAAAATTCTACAACAAAATCAAATAATATCAGCCTATCTCAAAACTTAAACCCACGAAAAATCAGCCTAAACCCACTGATGTAATATATACTTTTAGAAAATCATATCAAAATAATTTCCCAACCAAAACTAACCATTCTCATACCTTTAGAATCACTCTACTATTATACCCATCAAACAAACACTCTTATAATACTTGCATGTAAATTTTTAACAAAATCAAAGATCAAAATTAAACTTTTTGTGATCAAAATATGATGATCTTACCAAAAATAACACATGCATGATGATTATAACATAAACCAACCATAAATCATAAAAATCTTAAAACCTTGATGCATGTATATGATTTTAGTGTCATTAGAATCACCATTGAAATTTATGAGGTGGTCCTAAATTAGTTTTTGTTAAATCATGATGGATGATGGTGGTATATGGTGTTAGGGGTGGCGGCAAAATGGAGGTGGGAGGAGATGTGTTTTTTTTATAAACTTGTTTAGTTATGTGTTGTGTAAAAAAAGAAATGTATTTATATATGATGGTAGTGGAGGGGCTAGTTTTACCTATTTTGAAACTTATGGACTAAAAAGTATTTAGATAGTTGAAAGGGTAGAAAATGGTTATTAGTAAATATTAAAAATATTTACGAGGCTCGGGTTTCGTAAAAATACTTTTTCAAAAGTTACAATGCATCATAAATGTGATATTATGGTTTCCCGACACGACTTTGGTTTTGGTGTATTTCATGTAACAGGCTTATATGGTCCTAGCATATGGGTGTCCGATCCTTATGGGCTAATAGGAAAAGTACAACCCGTAAATCTAGCGTGGGTTGTGGAGGGTTTTGATCCTTTTGTTCCGGGAGGAATAGCCTCTCATCATATTGCGGCAGGGACTTTGGGCATATTAGCGGGCCTATTTCATCTTAGCGCCCGCCCGCCTCAACGTCTATACAAAGGATTGCGTATGGGGAATATCGAAACTGTCCTTTCCAGTAGTATCCGTTGCTGTATTTTTTGTAGCTTTTGTTGTTGCCGGAACTATGTGGTATGGTTCAGCGATTAATATGTAATTAAAATGAAATCGTCGAAAATATTAATTATCGAAACAATCGATAATAAAATGTAAAATTTTGGGCATCCGTCGGTATCGCGATCACTAGGAATTCTCGTTGTACATTGATTTTGAGTAAACTCGTTGTATAATGCACGCGGGTGATTTTAAATCAAAAACTTTGATTTAAGTAAATATGGAAAAATAAAATAAATTTTTTATAATTCCAGATAAAGTATTTATCAATGATCAGAAAATACTTGAAAAGTATAATTTATTTAATTTATCATGATCTCAGGATTTATATATAAGAATACAAGAAAACGTAATACGTTAGAAAATTCAAGAAGTACGAATAAAAGAATAAACTAATGTTGGGAAAGTACGGGTTCTTACAAGAAAATCCCAAGAGATTGAGTCAAATGCCTTCTCAAAATCAATTTTAAACACCATGAGTTTAGACTTTTTGTGTTTACACCATTGAATCACTTCATTAACCATAAAAGGACCATCAAGGATCTGCCTTTGTTTAATGAAAGTCGATTGTTCCGGGGTAATAATGTTATGCATGACACAAGCCAATCGATTTGCTAGAACCTTAGCAATAATCTTGTATTGAGCCCCTATTAAGCTTATAGGACAATAATCACTAATCACCATTGGACTTGGAACTTTAGGTATAAGAGTGATGTAGGACGTGTTACATCCTCTAGGGAAAAAAACCAGTGGTGAGAAAATGACCAACAAACGCTAGAATGTCATTTTTAATCACGTCCCAGAATTCTTTGTAAAAAGCGAAAGTGAATCCATCAGGCCCTGGAGATTTATCAGAGCCACAATCCCAAATAGCAGCTTTGATATATGATTATGTGATATGCGAAGTGAGAAGATTATTCTGATCAAGGGATAAAGATTTATTAAAGGGACTTCTATTGGCAATTTTAGCAACATCGATACACTAGAACTTCTTTTCATATAACGGGTGAAATGCACCTTTGATATCTACAGGATCCTCGATCCAACTCCCTTCAACTTTAATCCCTTGGATAGAAAGATACCTTCGTCTTTGATTAACAATTGCGTGGAAAAATTTGGAGTTTTCATCCGCTTTGATATCCCACTTAATTTTAGCCTTTTGTGAAGCATCAATACTCTCATTAGCTTCAATAACCCGTAATCTGTCAATCCATTCTGCCTGATGTGAGTCAATAAGGGGACCAACGTTCTGAGAACCCGTATTATCATCAAACTCCTTAATCTTATTGATAAGATCTTCCTTCTCTTTAGCCACATGACTTTTCATTTTAAGTCTCCAGTCCTTAATGATAAGCTTTCAGGCCATCATTTTATTTTTGAAAGAAACAATCGGATTCTCTTGATTCAAAGAGCTATAGTTGTTCCAAAAATCTGTAATAACAGGGAGAAGACTTTTATCGAGCAGCCATGAATTATAAAATTTGAAAGGAGAAGGGCCGAAATCATGTGACCTTGGCGCGAGTAATATAGGCATGTGATCAGATAAAAGACTGTCCAATACATGCCCAGTAAACTTCTGGTAAAGAGGGGCCAAAGATTCAGATATAAGTAACCTATCAAGTTTACTGAGCTTATCGCCATGCTTGTTAAAGCGTGTGAACATATGCCAACCAAGAGGTACATCCCAAAGCTGAGCATCTCTAATGAAATTGTTAAAAATGTTGGCAGAAGCATTGTTAAAAGAAGTACCAACTCTTTCTGCAGCCGTTCTCACCACGTTAAAATCACCAAAAATTAAATGATGACCAATGTTCATATTCATGAAATCCAATATATCATTCCAGAGATTCCCTTTCTTGTTGTCATCTTGAGGGGCATAAACGTTGATCATAAAACATTGGACCTGAGACGAAATCCAAGTTCCTTCTAGAACAAGAAAGTGATCAAAATGAAATGCTCTAATTTTGGAGAAAACACTTGGGGTCCAATATAGATACAAGACCGCCAGATCTACCCAAAGCAGTAGCTCATCAAACTCGAAACAGGAATTACCCAAAATCTTTTGGATCTTGAAATTATCCAAATTATTAGAGTACGATTCTTGAATACCAAGGAAAGCCACTTTATATTTGATGCAGAGTTTGGCAATGCCTTTACATTTATTCGCTCCCAAACCACACGAATTGAATGACATAATATTCATTTATAATCTTGTTTAACACCAAGACTATCAATGAACTTTTTGAGGTCATTCTTACTACCTTCCATGTCATAACCAAGAACTTTACCCATTTCTATATTTGAGACAAATGCATCAATCATAGAGCCATGACTGCCTAAAGATTTAGTTTGAGACTTACTTACTCTTGATGACTTAACCGGGGCAGATGAAAATTGAAATGGTTGTTTGGAGCTTTGTTGCTTTGAGCTTTGACGGATCCCACCAGAGTTTTTGGAAAAAGAGCATGATCCATCAGTTTTGTTAACTGCAACAGGAGAGTTGGGGAGTTTATCAGACAAATTGTCCTGCTCATTAATTCCTACCACTTCCTCCCGTGGAGTTTCTTCAATTGTTTCTTCATTATGATCCTCCATAGGTATTTCGCCTTCCTCCTTATCCAAATGGTCAGCACCACCTAGTACATCTTCTGGTTTATCCGAGTGATCAGAATCTGAATTATAACCAGAAGTTGCGTCCAAAGGCTTAATATCAGGAGTCCATCCAGCGAATTCCTTTATACAGACATTGAATGCTTTACCAAGAATTATCACTTTGCAATTCTCGTTGATATGCCCATGAATTCTAGTTCTAATGCAAACTCTTCATGTAGAGACAATTTTGTTAGGATCTTCATCGACAAAAAGAGGTTCTCCCCAGCTTCCTGCAATCTTTTTGAATGCATTTGGCGTCCGTGCATTAAGAGGGAGGCCACCAATTTCAATCCACACAACACGCTCATCCAATATAAAGGGGTGTTGGATATGTTTCATGTGTGTGAAGTACCACGACATTTTTGTGTTTACTTGCAGCTTGACACACGCTTCATTTGATTTAAATTCTATCCATAACCACATACCCCCAATGTATTTGCATTGGAAATCATTGAAATCCTCCTTGTTAAGGACAATGTTAATATTCGGTATGAGATGAGAATCTCTAACCTTAACAAGAACCACGTTGTTAACCCCTGATGTGTTATCCAAATCAGAAACATCTAAGGTTACTGATTTGAGAATGCTCGTTGGTTTGGACGTATTTGGAACAGAATTAGAGGATCCGTTCCCGTTAAGCGTGTTAACGTAACTTTGATTAGGGTTTGATTGTGCAGTCTGTGAGGTTTGCTTCGATACGTTGATAGGTTTAGTGGAGGTTGCTTTGGGTAATGGTTTAGAGGTGATGTTAGGATTCTTTTCGAACCTAGAGGTGATTTTCTCACATATCCCGGTACACACATATACTTTGACAACACGAAATCTTACTCTTACACCGGAGCCTAATTGTAAGGTCCGTCCCTACGGTACTAACGATTTACATTTACTTGTGCAGTAAATCATCTCATTCATTTCTTATTAGTACAAAGTCTAACTCAAAACAAAACCTCTGAACCCATCCCAAAAAAGCTCATAAATGAGTCGAGCCGTTCGTGAAAAGTTCGAGATCGGATTGGTAAAAATCTCGAACGAGCCGAGATTAAAAGAGCTCGAGCCCGAGCTTTACGTACAAAGCTCGTTTGGGCTTGGGAGCCTAAACGAGCCTAATGTTTTATATACTAGCTTATTAGCAAGCATAATAACAAGCTTATTAACGAGCCTAATTTTGATATATTACGAGTTAAGCTCGAGTAAAGTTTTAATTTTAAATTACCAAATTGTATAAACGAGTCGAGCTCGAGGCAAGCCCGAACCTGTCTAGCATACCACGAGCCGAGAACCAACTGCTCTAGAGCAGTTGGCCACCTGGGCTCTTCCTGGAGCTTGGGGAGGGGTTTGGTCATGGGTTCAAGTCTTGCAAAGGACAAGAATCCATGATTTTCCTCCTTAGTGCGAAGCCGTGAGTTCTAGGGGTTTCCCCTAGTGGTTCGGGTCCCGGGGCCTGCCCGTTATGGATGGTATAACTCGGGGGTCGGATTTCAGTGAGATTGAGGTGCCGTTCTAAAAAAAAAATAAAAAAAATAAAAAATAAAAAATAAATAAATAAATAAATAAATAAAATAAAATAAAAAAAAATACCACGAGCCGAGCTCGAGATTAAATAAAAAGACTCGAAACAAACCAAGCTCGAGCATTATAAAACTTAAACGAGCCAAGCTCGACTCGACCCGTTTTCACACATGCAAACAATTACTGTTACCTAGTGCAATTTGTGATAATTAAAATCTAAGAAGTAACTCAGCAAGTTAAAAATTTAAAATGGTACCTACCATATGTCCATATGGCATATTGGCATTTGTAAGAAGAAAATGTTTGAGAAAAATGTTACTGCTGAATATGGAGTATGGTTAAAGAGCAATTCGAAGTATCATGTCAATAAATAGACAGTTGTAGCCTTTTAAGGAAGATACAGTAATATATGAAGAGAAATATGATGTCGACCATTCATGTATCCGTTAGGTTAGTTGAAGGGGATGTTGCGTGTACTATAAAATTTAGACCAAATGCAAATTTACCATTTTAAAATTTGAATATTGTAATATTATAATTAAATATGTTTATTTCTACCTACAAAATCTACGTTACCTTTTATAAAGACATAGATCCACAGATCGTGATGTTGTAACAACAACAACGATATGGTTTTTGAAATGTTTTTACCGTTTATAATTGCTCTTTATTTTAAGATAAAAGTTTGTTTGGTAATAAAGCGTCAGTGTTTGTTACACACAAACAGTAGTAACTTTTAAGAGGTTTTCAAAAGTTTTTTTTTAATGACTAATTTTATTAAAAACTAGCTAAAGATACAACCGAAGATTACAAAGAAGCCATAGAAGTTAAAAAAAAAAAAAAAAGGGGAGATTTACATGTATATCCTTCTTAAAATTGGATATTATATAAATATCTTTTGCAATTACATAAATATCATTGTCATTTTTTTAATTACATTAGTGTCTTTCTCAAACCATTGTAATTACATTAATATCATTCTCAAACTTTTAAATTCTCACATACATTCCAAAAATCAATTAAATCATAATTATATTGATCTTAAGTTTTGAAACTATTGTTACCTATTATTTTATCATTTAAATTAATTATAATTATATTTTCTACGTATACTTATTGGTTTTGAGTGATAAAACTTACAAGAACACGAAAATGTAATTACAAAAGTTTTGATATAAATACGATGCATATTTTTTTTTTCATATATACTTTTTAACATCGAGTGATGAAATAACATGTTGATTTTTGGATATACATAAAAAATAACTTGGTAAATACGTTTAGATAGTAACAAAATGTAACGAAGGATATTAATGTAATAAAAAAATTTTGGAAGGATATTAATGTAATAAAATTTTTTTGGAAGGATATTAACGTAATTAAAAAAGTGAGAAGGACATTGACGTAATATTCAATTTTTGGAAGGATATATATGTAAATGCCCCAAAAAAAAATCAACCAACCAATTCAAGTATGATTACATTTTGGATTTCTAGCATAAATTTACAAAAACTATTGAGAAAATACCAAGTCCCAAAAAATCTTTTTCTTATAAAAAGGACTAATAAAGATAAGCTCATTAAATAATCTTCATGTATAACATGCTTTACCTTGTTCGAGACATGCAAAGTTTGAAGTAGAGGTGTCAATTTTTATTTATGGTTAATTTTTGGGTTAATATGGTTAAATTGAAAAAAGAAAGAGGTCTATTTGGGTTTCCTTTAATATTTTAGATGGGTCTAGATGGGTTCTTCATCTTAAAATTATAAATAGGTCTACTTGGTCATCTCATATGTCACATAAGTATAGATGAGTTTCCTTTAATATTACAAATTGTCTAAATGGGTCACCCAATAGATTTAATAATATCAAAAGAGTTCTTTTTCTATTTTTTTCACAATCTTGTCAAATTTTCACACACTTGTTAGTTTTTTACGTCTTCACCGTATTATTACGTTTTCATTATAAATTTTACGTTTTAATCAGAAATTTTACGTTTTCATCAAAAATTCTACGTTTTCGTCAGTAAAGTTACGTTTTCGTCAGGAATTTTACGTTTTCATCAGAAATTTTACGTTTTCGTCAGTCAATTTACGTTTTCGTCAGAAATTTTACGTTTTCATCAGAAATTTTACGTTTTCGTCAGAAATTTTACGTTTTCATCAGAAATTCTACGTTTTCTTCAGTAAATTTTACGTTTTCGTCAGAAATTTTACGTTTTCATTAGTAATTTTACGTTTTCGTTAGTAATTTTACGTTTTCTTCAGAAATTTTACGTTTTCGTCAGTAAATTTACGTTTTCGTCAGAAATTTTACGTTTTCGTCAGAAATTTTACGTTTTCGTCAGTAAATTTACGTTTCCGTCAGTAAATTTACGTTTCCGTCAGAAAATTTACGTTTTCGTGAGTAAATTTATGTTTTTATCAGAAAATTTATATTTTCCTCATAAATTTTACGCTTTCATCATAAATTTTACGTTTTCGTCAGTAAATTTACGCTTTCGTCTGTAAATTTACGTTTTCATCAGAAATTTTACGTTTTCATGTAATTTACTGATGAAAACGTAAAACTTCTGAAGAAAACGCAAAATTTCTGATGAAAACGTAAATTTACTGACGAAAATGTAAAATTTCTGACGAAAATATTAGTTTACTGAAGAAAACATAAAATTTCTGACGAAAACGTAAAATGTCTGACGAAAACGTAAAAATACGGATGAAAACGTAAATATTCGGACGAAAACTTATAATTTCTGACCAAAACGTAAAAATACGGGTGAAAACATAAATTTATTGATGAAAACGTAAATTTTCTGATGAAAACCTAAAACTTCTGACGAAAACGTAAAATTTCTGACGAAAACGCAAATTTACTGACGAAAACGTAAATTTACTGACGAAAACGTAAAATTTATCAGGAAAACGTAAAATTTCTGACGAAAACGTAAAATTACTGATGAAAACGTAAAATTTCTGACGAAAACGTAAGATATACTGATGAAAACGTAAAACTTCTGACGAAAAAGTAAAATTTCTAACAAAAACGTAAAAATTCTGAGGAAAATGTAAATTTTCTGACAAAAACGTAAATTTACTGACGAAAACGTAAATTTTCTGACAAAAACGTAAAATTAATGACGAAAACGTAATTTTCTGACGAAAACGTAAAATTTCGGACGAAAACGTAAAATTTCTGACGAAAACGTAAAATTTATGACGAAAACATAAAAATTCTGACGAAAACGTAAATTTACTGAAAACGTAAATTTACTGACGAAAACGTAAAATTTCTAACGAAAACGTAAAATTTCTGTTGAAAACGTAAAATTTATGACGAAATTGTAAAATTTCTGACGAAAACGCAAATTTTCTGACCGAAACGTAAATTTTCTGACGAAAACGTAAATTTACTGAAGAAAACGTAAATTTATTGACGAAAAGTAAAAATGACGAAAACGTAAATTTACTGCCGAAAACGTAAAAATACTGATAAAAAAATAAATTAAAAAAAAGTAATGTTAAAAAAATCGCTTAAAAATGTTTAATTAAAAATTGTTAAAAATATAATTTACAATTAAAAATATAAAAAAGTGATTACAAAACTTAACATTCTCCTAAACACCTATATAAACCTAAAAAATCCCAAAAACCCAACCTTTTTTCTAAAAACCCATTTATAACCAAACCCATCTAGACCCAAACCCATCTAAACCCAAACCCATCTAGACCCATCCTCCTAAAAACCCATCTAAACCCAAACCAATAACCCAACCCAACCAATTTGCCACCTCTAGTTTGAAGCCACTCGAACGACTATGTAATATTAGCGTAAATTGGGATGCGAAGCTTTCACCATTTATTGAACAAATCTCATAAATCCTTCGCCATATTACATGTAAAAAAAGTGTGATTAATTGTTTGAACGTCATCCAAGCAAATAGGACATAAGATCGAACCCACATCTATACCATTTCTATCAAAGTTGACTCTAAACGGAAGTTTATTAAGCGACAACCTCCAGATGACGACATTAACTTTGATAGGATTGGAACGATTCCAGCGAGTAACAACCAGAATCTTGGAATCGACAAAGTTGTGAATGGAAGCAACCAAGTAACCTTTGGGACATCTAAGGACTATTGCCAAGAATAATACTTATACGAAAGAATAACACCTTGAATCAGAGAATGAGGATCAATGAATTGTGACATTCCAACACCTCCTCTTAGGTATCTTTTAAGACCAGTGGCCTAATCTTGAATGGATAAACGATCCACAGCAGAACGTTCTTTAACACTATCCAGCATGTAAATGCGCGAAAATAGAGTTTTAAAAGGCCGAGAACCACACCAAATATCCTCCCAAAATCAGCAAGAAGCACCATTGGCAATCTTCCGAACGCGCAAAGATAACAAGTCTATTCCTCTCGGCTTTAGACGTTTAATGGCAGATACTATGGTGCCCCATGCACTATGACCAGAAGAAAAATAAGAATTCTCCATAATACCTCCATGAGTTTCATATAAAGTCTTTATAACGCGCACTCAAGAATGAGTAGGAATACATTGAAACCTTCGTATCCATTTGAAAAGAAGGCCAATATTTAACCTGTATTTTTAAATATTATTAAAAGAAATAGTTAGGTTACGTTTAGTTAGAAGAAAACACCCTATTTTTCACAAAATATTTTCTAGAAAACAAGAAAAACTGAAATTGCTTTCAAATCAGTGTTTTCTAAAAAAAAATCTCTAGAAAACACAAAATCCCTATTTTGCCCTTTTATACACAAAACAAGAAAACAACTTCTATTTGTTTTTCATGTTTTCCATTTAACACACTAGATCTATTTTTTTGCTTATTTTCTTAATAACACTTCCAAACCCTAACACATCTCACTAGGGATGAGCAGAAACGGAACCGCAAACCGCAAAAATCTAACCGCACCACGACAAAAACCGATGGTTTGGTTTTATAGGAAAAACCGTCAATGCGGTTCGGTTTCGGTTTTCCCCCGTAAAATCGAACCGTAAAACCGAACTGCACCATACAATAATTATTTTATACTGAAAAACGTCACATCGACTATTTTATACGAGTTATAAGACTTCTAGTGCATATTATCATTGATATTCATATAAGCTATTAGTAAAGTGTTTGTTAGATTTAATTTATGCATTGTTATAACCGAAAAAAAAATCAACATTTTAAACAAAAAATCGCAAAAATCCACAATTATTATATAAGCCACAAGTAATGGTTCGGTGCGGTTAAAAACCATAAAACCGCAGAAACCGCAAAAAAACCGCAAAACCGAAACCGCGGTTTTTGGTTCGGTGCGGTTTCTATTTTTATAAAAACCGAAAGTGCGGTTCGGTTCGGTTTTAGTCAAAAACCGCACCAAACCGGACCATGCTCACCCCTACATCTCACCACCATAACGAAAAAGTTTTTTTTTCGAGATTTTACATTTTCGTCAGTATTTTCACGTTTACGTATGGTTTTTTACGCTTTCATCAGTATTTATACATTTTCATCAACATTTTTACGTCTTCGTCAGTATTTTTACGTTTTCATCAGTTCTTTACGTTTTCATCAGTATATTTACGCTTTTGTAAGCATTTTAGTGTTTCTGCGTTTTTACCTTTTAACCAATATCTTTACGCATTTGTCAGCACTTTTACGTTTTTGTCAGTTTTTTTACGTTTTTGTCAGCATCTTTACGCTTTGTTCAGTATTTTTATGTTTTCGTAATTTTTTTTTACGTTTTAGTCAGTATTTTTACGTTTTCATAAGGTTTTTTTTAAGTTTTAGCCAGTATCTTTACGCTTTTGTCCGTATTTTAACGCTTTCGTCAATTTTTATGTTTTCGTTAGTATGCTTACGTTTTTGTCAGTATTTTCATGTTTTCCTCAGTACTTTTACGTTTTCCTCAATAGTTCATCAGCTTTTTACGAAAATGTGAAAATGCTGATCAAAACCTGAAAATACAGACGAATACGTAAAAAATAGAACAAAAATGTAAAAAAAAACCGACGAAAACTTAATAAATCGAACGAAAACGTAAAAACTGAGAAAACGTAAAAATAATGTCGAGAATGTAGAAAATTGACAAAAGATAAAAATACTGACGAAAACGTAATAAACCGAAAAAACGTAAAAACTGACAAAAACGCAAAAAAGCTGAAAAGGATAAAAATACTGATGAAAACGTAATAAATCGAAGAAAAAAGTAAAAACTGACAAAACCGACAGCAACGCAAAAATACTGACGAAAATGTAAAAAGGCTGAAAATGATAAAAATACTAACAAAAGCGTAATAAATCGAAGAAAAACTGACAAAAACGCAAAAATACTGACGAAAACGTAAAAAAGTTGAAAAATAATAAAAATACTAACGAAAACGTAATAAATCGACAAAAATGTAAAAACTGACAAAAACGCAAAAATACTGACGAAAACGTAAAAAAGCTGAAAAGGATAAAAGTACTGACGAAAAGTGACAAAACGTAAAAGTTCCGACAACAACGTAAAAAAGCTGACCACAAATAAAAATACTGACGAAAACGTATAAAAAAAGACGAAAATGTAAAAATATTTTTAGAGACAAATTTATTATTTTTATGTTGAATTGTAGTCGTCTTAATATCTTTTACATGTTTATCGATGTTAAATTTTACTTTTTAAATTTTTTGATTTCTCGTTTTTTTATGTTAAATTTTACTTTAAACTTATTTACTTTCTCGTATTAATTTTTTTTAGTTGTTTTATTATTTAATTGGTTAGTTTATGATAAATGTTTTCGTGTTTCAAAAATATGTTTTAATATTAAAATATATATATAAAGAATGGAGATAGAATAAAGAACACTTGAGCAAGTTTTCTAGTTTTACAAAACAGAAAACACAAACACATGTTTCTCTAACTAAACGCGTTTTTAGATTTTCAAGTATTTTGTGGAAATGGAAATCCTTTCTCATTTTCTACAAAACACAAAATATAAAATGAAGGAAAATATTTTTCAACCAAACGCACCCTAAAAGTTTTAACATTAGTTTTACTTCATTTTACTCATTATTTTAGCTTCAAATATTTTTAAAACAAATATCGTCAACTAGTAACGAAGCGAAGATTAAAGATGATCGGGGGCATAAAAGTTTTTGAACATTAACATAGTAGAGATTAAATTTCTTTTAAGTATACTAACTAAATAAGACTAGAAACACATTTCGATGCATCAGGTGCATTTAAGATATGTTTATAAAAAATCGACGTCTTTTTCAGAAATTAATAGCAAATCGAAAAAATCCATATA
Organism: Glebionis coronaria; assembly: GCA_025667525.1. NCBI lineage: Eukaryota > Viridiplantae > Streptophyta > Magnoliopsida > Asterales > Asteraceae > Glebionis > Glebionis coronaria. The sequence continues at coordinate 479,806,426 of CM046880.1, forward strand.
TACCACGGACACCCGCGGAACATCCAAACTTCGTCACTGTCGTCATCTGTCAACATACTCTTATTTACCGATGTTGATTACAAGTATTGCTGCCATGAGTTTCTCAATATGTAAGATGTACAATACGTAATAATAATTTGGTTAAGAATTATTACACGAGGAAGTTGCATACATAGTTTTCGAAGCTTGTTTTCTAAATTTAAAGGGATGTTTCACAAAATTAGTTGTAAGTTGTATGCTATAAGTTATTAACTTTAATAAATTAGTTGTAAATTGTGTAATATTTAAAAGATTTTTGGATGTTTAGGTTACTCAACTTTCACCTTTTGTTCATCTAAGTTATTCAACTATTTTTTTGAAACTTTAGGTTACCAAACTATAAAAACCGGGTAATGTTAGTACCGAAGTATGACGAACTGTTTGTTAGTGTTAGTAACCGGTTGCAACTGCCAGCGTGACAATATACTTTTACAAATAAGTTACTAAATTTATTTGAATTTGTTCACATAAGTTACTAAACTTTACGAAATTTTTTACCTAATTTAATGAACTTTGAATTTGTTCATAATTTTATACAGGTTTTAATAAACATATTTGTATACATATTAGAGAGAATTGCAAAAATCGTCCTTATGGTTTTGCGAAATTGCACGTTTGATCCTTCAAGTTTCAAAATTGCAAAAATCATCCATGTTTTTGTGATAATGATAAATAAAAATTAAAGGATTTATGTTTTTGCGATAATGATAAAATATTTCTGTGATAAATAATTTGTTTTATGATAAATAAAATTAAAGGCAAAAATAAAATTAAAATATTTATGTTTATTATACACATTTAATGTTTACATTTTTTATACATGATTTTTTATGTAGTGCAATTTGACCAAACCACAAGGATGACTTTTTCAATTTTCTCTACATATTATTATATACATATTTTTATACATAAATGATTTTATATAATGTTTCAATTTATGACGTGACAGAAAATCCGACACGGTATATTAATAGTTTGGGTTGAGTACTTGAGTGAAATAGACTTGGGTTAGGTTTGGATCAATCCTTCTCGCGCTTTTATAATATACACATTTTACATACATGTATTATATGCACATTTATACATATTTTTATACACGCTTTTATACATTAATATGTACAAAGTGTGTATATAAAAATGCGCGTATAGAACGCGTATATAAAAAGTGTGTATAAAAGCATGTGTATAAAAATATATGTATAAAAACATGTATCCAACTGTGTAAAAAAGACGTGTATATAAATGTGTGTACAAAAATGTATGTACCAAAATTTATATAAAATATGTGTAATAAAACATGTCTATATAATGTGTGTAAAAAAGACGTGTATAAAAATGTGTGTAAAAATGTATATAAACTGTATACATTATAAACGTTTGTATAAAAATGTGTATATTAAATGCGTGTATAAAAACATGTGTAAAACAAAACAACAAAGTTTAGTAAGTTAAGTGAACAAATTCGCAAAGTTGAGTAACATATATGTCTAATAACCTAATAAGTTTTTGAGTTGAATAACATGGCCCACAAGTAACCGGTTACCAGTAACAGGGGTAATCTACGTGAACACACTTTTGCAGTTTAGTAACCTGAAAAGCAAAACTTTATAGTTCAGTAATCGAAAGTCTAAAAAAAAATAGTTAGGTAACTTAGGTGGACAAAAAGTAAAAGCTGAGTAACCTAAACCTCCAAAAACCTAATATTAAAATGTCAAATGACTAAAAAAACAAATTTAAATAGATTATAATATGACCGAAAGATATATAAGTAATTTACAGTTTTAATCACTCCTAACAAATAAAATCTTACTATTTTTTATTCCGAAACTATTTTTTAAAGATAAAAGCTAAAAATTCACGTGTCCAAACAAAGCTACTTGTTATTTATTTTTATTTTTTTAAAAATTTATTAAAAAATAAACTTCAAAAAACTCTTGCCAAACACGTCCTAAAGCTAAAAAAAAAGATGAAACCGATGTGATAAAAATTTAGGGGGGTTTAAATTATGTTTCATATGATATGAGCTTAACATATAAAGTATTTACTAAACTAGCCTCTTACATAACCCTTTTTACCAAATTAGACCAAATTTCAATCGTTTACCAAAATGAACCATGATTCATACATCCATGCATACAGGCGCACAATGTTTATGCATACATCGCACTTCGAATGCATCAAAGCGCATGAATTTTAAAAATGCGCTCTATTTAATATTTATGTTATGAGTTTTGAATGTGTACATCTATGCATAAAGTGTATGTTTGCATGAAGTGTCTGAACAAGTATGCAATATGGCGCATTCCTATAGATATGCATAAAGTTTCACAAGCCTTGTGCATCATGCATAAAATTTGGCAAGTATACATGCGATGCATTATAAGTCTTATGCATCATGGCGCATAACTTTTACAATGCATCAAGATGCAAATGAGAGGTGCACAACTAGTGCACCATGCGCATAGAAATTATGCACCATGCACATACAAATTGTGTACTTACGCACACAGGATGATTTTGTATGTATGAATTACATTAGGTGCATACATAGTTGCATCACGACACATGTTTCATCTATACAATGCACCAAGCGCGCAAATTTAGTCGCACAACTTACTATTATACGCTTGAACTTATAACCATAGGATCATTATATCTAACGATTATCTTGAAATGATCCGTTTTCGTAAAAGTTTTATGCGCCGACTATTTTGACAATGGAGTGTGTAAAAAGTCCATTTAAGTAATTCTCTCTTAAAATATCAATGACTAATCAAAATGAATTGTTTCATTCTAAAAGGCATCAGTGCTTGCATTTTGTTTAAGGGTTAATATACACTAAGGTTACTAAAATTTATTCAAAGTGTCGATTACGTTACTAAAGTTTAAAAACTAACAGATGGGTTACTAAAGTTTGGTTTACCTGCAAATCAGGTTACCCATAATGTTTTAACCTTTGGTAACCGGTTAAATGCTTACGTTGAGTCAACGAATGCTTACGTGGAGTCAACAATCATTTAAAAAAATGGTCAATATACACTAAGATTACTAAAGTTTTCCCAAAGTGTCTTACGTTACTAATGTTTAAAAACAAACAGATTGGTTACTAAAGCCAGTAATGAATACAAATAAAAATATAAACATAAATAACATATCGTCAACATCACAACAACTCATATAACCAAGATTAAACAAAATCAACCACCACACAAGCAGATATTGATCTGCAAAGCTAATGATCAAATATGACCAAGTTATGAACAAGTCTAATGCATTGTTTGATAAAATATGCCACTCAAAACATTTGCAAACCTACTTAAATCAAATTCACATCTAAGACTAACATATAACATCTATTTAATTCACAATCAAACACTCAGAACACACATATTAAACCATATCTTCATATATTTTTTGCTTAGGCAATATGTTACTAAAGTTGGCCTTAAACACACATATTGAACATTTGAACCTATTTAACATTTGAACTAATTTTATTTTAGTGTTACCACATACTTAATTTTTTATAACCATTTGATTGACTATGCTTTGGAGTTGGGCCATACTTAAATATCATGGTAGAAAGTCCACATTGGCTATCTTAATATTTTAAGTACATTAACCTCTTTGCTTCGGGTCACCTAATTTCTTAATGTAGAATGATGTTCAACTAAAAGATAATAGGGTTGAGCCAAACTACTTACCATCATAAGAAGGGTTTCACCCTGTGGAACCTCTTGAAACATATCCCCTCCAATGTGTGTAAGCCTACACATATATTTGCAGTAAATAACATTTCAACAATATTAACAATTAGTACAGAAAAATTAAAGCACACATACCAGAGTAGAGCGGTGCATGTTGAAACCATCGTAGCACTTGAGAATTTTCCTTCATTGCTATAGTACTGCGATCCACCATGTTCTTATTATATTACCAATGGGTCAATATACACTAAGGTTACTAATGTTGTCCCAAATACTCGATTACGTTACTGAAGTTTAAAAATCGGCCTCACTAATTGCCAACGTGGCATGTAAACTGGGTAAGCAACGGGTAACCTCTCCAAGGAGTAATGAGGGAATAAGGTTTGTGAACTATTAGAGAGAAAGGTACCACGACGAGGTATCCTTCGTCGATCCGACGTGGAGCCTCGCCGTGGCTTGTCGTGCCATTTTGCCACACCCACCCCCTATATTCGTCGAAGGAATTTCGTATTTCTGAAATATGAACGACGAGAAGATATTGGCATATATAGCCGTTGGAGATGCAACAGTAACATTTTTAATTAATTTTTTTTCCTTATATATTCCTAATCACACACACACAACTAAAATCTCTCTTTCAAACAACAAACCCTATATAAAAAATGAATAACGAATGGTCCGATGAAGAAGATATGAATGATTTAGATTACATAACCCAACTTGAAGAAAAAGAATCAGAAGAAGAAGTTGATGCAATACAAAGGCGTAGATACATTAATCATCAACGTGACATCGTCGAGGCACGTTTGATGGAAGATTACTTCGGCCCGCATCTAAAGTATCACGAGGTGTATTTCCAGAATCGGTATCGAATGCGGCGTTCTCTTTTCTTAGAGATTGCTCAAGGTATTGAAAATTACAATCAATCAAATAATCCTCTACCCAAACACTTTTACTTTTTTACTAGCCGCATTGATGCAACGGGTTTAAAAAGTTTTAGTGTCATTATGAAATGCACATCTGTCATACGCTAATTGGCGTTTGGTACACTGTAGATTCATTAAATGAATACTTGCAAATGGGAGCACATTGCGCACGCGAGTGTCTTGATAACTTTATGATGTGCGTAATGGATTTGTTTCAACCCGAATTTTTAAGATAACCCACACCAGCTGACATTTAAAAGCTATATGTCGCTCATAATACGATTCATGGGTTTCCCAAGATGCTTGGTAGTATAGATTGTATGCACTGGGAATGGATCAATTGTCCAAGAAAATGACATGGGCAATATGGTAGAGGGGATAAAAAAATACCCAACCATAATACTAGAGGCTACTGCATCATACGATTTGTGGATTTGGCATGCATTTTTTGGGGTTGCTGGTGCAAACAATGATATTACCGTTCTCAATCATTCACCTTTATTTGCTGATCTTTTAGATAGGAATGAACCCGAGGCCCCGTATGTTGTAAACATGCAACTTTTCATAGAGGGTACTACCTTGCAGACGGAATTTACCCACATTGGTCAGCTTTTGTAAAATCATTTAGTATTGCACGTGATGAAAAAACAGCTCTGTTCAAACGCCATCAAGAAGGTGCCCGAAAAGATATTGAAACGGCATTTGGTGTCTTACAAGGGAGATGGCGTATTATAGCTCAGCCAGCGCGTCAATTTACTGTGAACAAGTTACGTAGAATCATGTACACCTGCATCATATTGCACAACATGATTTTGAAAAATCAGGGGGGTGCGATATCTGAAGCTGCAGAAATGTATGTTTGTCTACAAGCAAATATATTAAGGACATGAGTCGAGCGTTGTGCAATACGTCAAAGACAACAAAAAGAACTTCGTGATAAGCCGACACATACAAGGCTTAAACGGTGTCTTATTGACCATATTTGGGAGCGTCATCAACCCCAAAATGAGTAGTTTATTTTAATTGTTGTGTTTTTAAATTTTCGTATTTTTTTTCCATATCAATGTAATTTTTATTTTCGTATTTGTAATGTTTTAATTTGAATAAATAAATTTTAATTTGTGTGAAAATGAAAAAAAGAAAAAAAAAAGATAGTGGTGGGGCCTAAGTTATGGGGGTTGGGTGTGTTGTGAGTGAGAGGATATTTTTGTAAGTTGTGTTGATGTGATGTGACGCTGAGTTGACAGCTGACTAGGCAAAATTTTGAGGGGTGGGTGTGTTGTGACACCCTTCTCTCTTTGTAACAAATAGACCCACCCCGTATATTTCAATAACCCATCTATTAGTTTTTAAACTTTAATAAAGTAATTGATACTTTGAGAAAACTTTAGTAACCGGAGTGTATATTAACCATTTTGTTTAATTTAGTTCTCATATTTTGTTATAGTCGGCAGTTTTATATGTACCTTTTCACGTTGACAATGTAAAACGGACTCAATTAAAACAAACAAAAAGTACAAAGGGCAAGACAAATGATGAAAAAGGTGTTTAATATGAATTCGAAAAACAATAAGAAATAATATCATCTTGAGATGAAAAGTTGTCTTTAACAATTGCCTGTTTTCGCTATATTGGCTAATTAGTCTCATGTATTTTTTTAATCTATCATTTACATCAGTATTTATATGATGGTGTTAGAAAGCTAATAATGAAACAAACATTTTATGGTGGGGATATTTATCGTCATGCCTTATTGGCTTAAATAGCTGTGTTGTGTGGGTCTATCATAGCAAAATAATAGATCCAGATTAAGCTCATGTGACCCATTTTTAAGTTAAGCAACATACACGCTTTCTTATATTTCAGAGGACTTCAAATTGTAGAGTAAATTATGATAGGAAATCACGGATATCGTCTTTAGGGTTCATTAAGAGCATTTCAAGTTGTAGTTTATATAAGACCTGTGACTTACTATTTGAGCAAGTCATTAAAAAGACTTGTTTTATGATTACTACTATTGCTATCTCTTTCGTCCACAAAAAGTAACAAAATTACACGAAGATTTCATTTTGACTTCTTGTACAATAGAACACAGTTTTTCATTACTATATTTTCTCTATTTTTTAGTTAAATTTTATGATTTGTTAAATTGTATATTCATGTTTCACGTTTCGCAGTTTTATTACATAATCAAGATAATAATCTGAGTCGCAAATTTTATTAATAATTATAATTTACATAGGAGAAGGCAAACGGGCAACAAGCTGCGTCGCTAGCCCTTTTTGTATAGCAAAACCAAGTCTATTAAATACAACGTTTGTGGATTTAGGAGTCAAAACAATACTATTCATAACACGTTGTATTCTCGTAAGTAGCTCCACCGCCTCAGGTGCAAGGAAACCAAATGTATCAAACGCGAAAGGAATAAACACGTGTTGATTTTCAACACATGCTTTCTCGTGTTTAGTCACTTTGCACGAGGCGGCTTTTATAGCAGCCTGACCCGCTGTAAGATCTCGACTGCCTAACCCCACGAGAGGAGAAACCCCTGTCAAATCAACGCACGCATGTTTACCACCAACCCATCCAAAAACCAAAACATCAGCGGGTCTCAGTGTGGATCTTCCATCTGACGGGTCGGTCAAGAAATTCACAGGTGCCTCTTTCTTGGCGGAGATCCCGGCACGCCTACATATGTCGTAAAGAACGTCCCTAACAAAATCATGTCGATACTTGAAGCCCGGAAGTTCTTTACAATGAACTGCATGTTCCCCAAAAGAATCTAAACATGCCTTGCGACAAATAGGGCATATAGCATCAACCGGAAATAATGGAATCATAAGGCGATACTTAAGGATAGTGCGGTATTCCACCGGCGACATATGTTGACCGAGCCCGTCTATGGGGATAGCTTGTAGGAAATCTTGAGCATGTGGTGCGCGCAGACACTCAAAAACTGCTTTCTGTCTAACCGTCATGTCAAAATGGGCTTCCATATCTTTGACCATCTCACTAAAAAGGGCACTCGTCAATGTTTCTTGGGCTTTAGATGGGGCGGTGTCCTTATTAGCGAAAACGCTAAAATCAAAGTTTGGAATCGTATCACGAAGACAAGCCAAAGCAGAAACGTAATTATCGTCCATACCACATATACCACTGTCACGTAAGATGTGGTCTTGTAGCACCCAAGATTGAGCCCTCGAGGAAAAAAAAAAACTGAAAAAACACAAATAGTGAATTTGGGGGTATGAATACCGTATCCCTTGTTTTATTTAAGGCAATGACTTTATGTACCCAAGACTTGTATCAAAAGTCTGAAATTCAAGAGTATTCACTTTTTCTTATTGATTTTTAATATACGTAGTCACTCTCAAAGTCTTGATGAACTTCTTGACTTTGTATTTTGATTAAAAGCGAGTAATAGCATTTGCGATTGAGAGTAATTTACAAATATGACATTTTGATATTAAAAAGAGATGACTAAAAAGCTTATGTGCCAAATGCATAGTCTTAAGATGCTCTAAGCCTCTAAATACACCAAGTACAGCTGATGATGTTAAATTTGGCTTTTACGTAAACGATTTTATTTGCAAAATCAACCTATAAGAATATTTATGTCCCGGTCTCGCACTAGTTCTACAGAAAAAAACCTTAAAGAGGTGTTTGTGTTAGCTTATTTAACGGAGTTATGGTTATATAAATTTGAAAAGCTCACTTGTCTCGTCTTATCAAATTTAGTTTATGACTTACTTAAAGAGATATTGTTATAAGCTTATGAGCCCAAAAAAGTGGGCTTAGGAGTTATATAAGCTTTTTCAAATTTACATAAACTTATATAACCCACAAACCTTTTATTCAGTTTGAACAAAAGGATCAACAACAAACCTCGATTGACATAGGAAAGTGCCAGGGCCGTCTCGTTGAATTTGGAGGCCCTGTACCGTAATCTAAAAATGGGTCCTTTAATTTTAAAAGTCGAGATTTTCATACAATTAGCGAAGAATGACATGGTTATGCTTTGTTTTCGGTATCGATTAAACGACAATTTGTTAAATATAAATTCCTCTCCTAAGTAGTATTGCACATCATTTTTATAAAGTATATGTATTGTTGTACATCATTTTTTTAAAGTAATATACCTACTAATATTTATTTAGTGAAAAAACTAGAAATATAAACTTCTCGTTAATATAAAATTATACAGTATCGTTTAAACTTTATGGTGGAAACTGATGGATTAAAACTTTAAGTTATAAATGCAAAAGGTGATATTAGACACTTATTAATAAGATAAGAAACGAATGAAAATTTAAAAGACCCACACATAATAACTTATAGTTATCTTCTTCAGTAAAACGTATTTTTACTCCATTAAAGCTGATGCTTTTCTCCATTGAAGGTGATGCTAAAACTTTTTTCCTGTTCTTTAACTAACAACATTTACCATTTTGTATAAGAGATCTGTTAACACAACAACATCCTTCAAAGGTATCGTATAGTTATGCTGAAGTTCTAGAATTCGGAGGCCCCTATGAAATGGAGGCCCTGTGCGGTTGCACCTCCCGCACTTGCCAATATCCGGCCCTGGAAAGTGCCCACCAGATTTCAAGAAGTAACACGCATTCTCATAGCGGAGATAAAGGAGGGGCACGTGCCTCTTTTAACGAAATAATTATAGTGTAAATAAATAAATATATTTAGATTTTTTGGTAACCCCCTCCTCCTTTAAGAACCATTTTATAGTCTATTTAAAAAAAATCAAAATTTGCTCACTCCAGACAAACTTTTTGACTATGCATCTGTGTATTCGGTGCTAAAAAATCTTAACTAGTACCTAGGGGTGAGCATGGTTCGGTTTGGTGCGGTTTTTGACTAAAACCGAACCGCAGCCGCACTTGCGCTTTTTATATAAATAGAAACCGAACCGAACCAAAAACCGCGGTTTCGCTTTTGCAGTTTTTTTGCGGTTTCTGCGGTTTTGCGGTTTTCACCGAACCATTACTTGTGACTTATATAATAATTGTGGCTTTTTGCGGTTTTTTTGTTTAAAATGTTGATTTGTTGGGAATCTAAACTTGTTAGATTCCCTGATCATAGATTTAAACATAATTAAGCTGTTAGATAGTCCCTTGCCTGTGCCTAGGAGGCAGGCAAGTATCGCAAGACTTACAGAGATCCAAGTCTCTGTGAGCAACCTCAGAGGAGTCCATGTCAGAGACATTGTCAAGGAAGTCAAAGATTACTTGAAGACATACTCATTGGCTGTGATGGATAACAGCCAAGATGTATCAGGGACTCTGAGGGGTTGAGGGTTAACAGGGGTGGCAATACCCTGTTAACACTCAGCACACTTTGGACATGCCATTTGTGTGTTCGAGACTATGAAGAAAAAGAAAACTGTTTTGACAACTGATTCCTTAAAGTATAATGGCAGACTACCAAGAATAGAAGAGCATCATGTGACTGATGTCTGAAAAGTGAAAGCTTGTGTAGTCACCATCAAGTACTATTTAGGTCAACCTCGTATCACTATAAATAGGATGTGTATCCATGCATTAATGTTCAACACTATGAGTATATTCATAACATTATTGCTTAGAACTTATAGAATCAAACAGCTGCGACTGTATTCATAAGTTAGGGTTTATAGTTGTTCAAAGTGTGCACAACACATTGTCATCAAACGGTGTTATCCATAACACTTGTAATTCTTTATTATACAATAATAAGATTACGTTTGAAAAGTAATACCTTGTGTTGATTAGTTAAGTTTAGGGTTTCTAGCATTGATTAGGGACTTTCAATTGGTATCAGAGCGGTGTTTGATATTAAAACCTTTAAGAAACATCGTTCTCAGTTTTATAATCAAGATCCACCATGCCAGAAACTTCTAACCCACCACATTCACCTTCTACAACACCATCTTCACCAAGACTCAACCCTCCTGCCAATGACGATGATCTACCCCAACTTCTTGACTCAAGAGGTGGATCGCATGTCATAAGTGTACCAGTCTTTGATGAAGAAGATTTTGCCAGTTGGAAGAGTCAATTTCTTGTGTATCTCGATGGACTTGAACCTTTTCTTCTAGAAATTATAGAAAATGGTCCTTATATTCCCATGGCGCTTACCTCCACTGAAGAAAACCCTCTTCCCAAACCTCTCAAACAATGGACTCTAGCTGATAGAAATTGGCAAACCAAGATAAACGTCTCAAAAGCATCATCATATCCTGTCTTCCCAAACATATCATGAAGTCTGTCATTCAGTGTCCCACAGCCAAGCAAATGTGGACAAACCTCATCCTTGGCCATGAAGGACCCTCTGAAACAAGAGAGACAAAGATTCAGGCACTCAGACTTCAGTTCAATGCCTTTAAGTCACTTGAAGGTGAAAAGGTTCAACAAACCTATACAAGGTTGAAGATTCTTCTCAATGACCTAGCAATGAATGATGTCACCATTGGTTAAGCTGAGATTAATGCCACATTTGTCAACATCCTTCCAAGTAAGTGGCTGAGTATGAATCAGACTTAGAGAGCTAATAACTCAATCAAGAATGACACCTTAGCTCAGCTTTATGGAAAGTATAATTATGAAGAAGGGCTGATCGATACTATTTACAAGTCAGAGACTAAAAGATTTGTAGTTCAAGGAGCATCTTCCAAAGCCTTGATCTCTGCACCACATCCTCATGACAGCGACTCTAATGTTGAAGAAGACACCCGCAGCAGCCAAGAGTTCTTGACAGACCTTAATGCAGAGTTTCATGAAAGAGCCTTACTAGCCAACCAAAGAAGATTCTTCAAAAGATCAGGGAAAATAGGATCAGCTAGTAAACCAACTGACAGGTCAAAATAAACTTGCTTTGCCTGTGGAAAGCTTGGACACTTCCAAAAAGACTGTCCTTCCACCAAGACATCCTCACCCTCTTATCCATCATCTTCATCCAAACCTTACAAGTTCAAACAACACAACAACTCATCTCACCAATCCAATTCATCAGACACTGAGAAGAAGGATTACAAAAACAAGTACAAGGCACTTAGAGCTGAGTTAGAACAGATGAATTTGAAGCTTGAAGCTCTGTCTAAGAAGAAGGGTGGTGATAAAAAGACAGAGAAAGGGTTGGTAGCTGAAGCTTATGATTAGAATGATGAGCCACTGACTTCAGATGAGGAAGATACTACTAGAGTCAGGGCTTTCATGGCTATAGCTGAGGATGAACCAGCTGTTGGAAAAGGTGATGCAAGATCAGGACAATGGGTTGACATCACAATGAAAAAGGTACACAGGCTTTTATCTATGTTTGATAGTGATGAACGTAAGCATGTCCTTGATTACACCATTGTTGATTTACACTTTGTTGAGGAACAAAGAAAGAATCTACTTGATAATTTTCACTCTGTTAAAACTGAATTGCTAAATGCTAAATCTGAATGTGAAACTCTCAGACGGGTTAATTTATAGAAAATATCCCTGCAAAATGAAGTCACTAGGTTAACCTTGAAAAATATTGCTTTAAATGATCAAGTTTCTGAATTAAACAAGGTTATTGAAAAATGGTTGTGTGCTAGGTTCACAATAGATCAATTGCTTAATGATGAATTGCCTGCTGACATTAAAAGGGGTATATCTGCTAAGAAAAATAAGCTGAGAATTCTCACCAAACCCAAAGACATTATCTTCAAATCTAAAGAGACTATTCATATGTCAGATACCACTTTGACTAATGTCCCTGTCTCTGAAGATGTGGCTGAGTTGCCACCTTTGCCCAAACTCTCTGGAGTTGAACCTAGCAGTTACTCACGAGCTGCTAAGGGTGAACTTAGAACAGATATTGAGAAACCTCCAGCTAATTTTTTTCATGTGCCTGCTAAACAAACTGGTAAACAAGTTGCTTTTAAGCCTGTCTCTACTAAAGCTGTGAATAAGGTTGACCCTACCACTGAAGAACGCCTGTTGTCTCTAATGAAAGAAGTAGAACTCTTGAAACAACACATTAAGCCTTCCGCTGAATTCTCTACTTCTCATGAACCTAAGTCAGTCCTAGGTGAACCCAAAGGGGAAAGGTTAATCAAACCTTATTATGTAAAAACTCTCACCACATGACCTTAGATCATGACAGACACATGGAAGCTAAGAGAGCTCAAACACCCTCTAGGGATAGACCACAGGGTTCCAAAAGACAACAGGGAAACTACAGACCTTATCCTCCCTGTAAATTCTGTGGATTCACAGACCATCACTCAGACGAGTGTGGTGACTTCTCTGGGTGCAATATCCGTGGAAGTTATACCCATGAAACAGTGAATTGTCCCTCCCAACACCAAAAGTTCTACAGGAACACAAGAGTTGCTAATCAGCAATTCAGGGAACCCACTGGAAAGTGGGTTCACCATAGGAACTAACCTGTTTCTATGTATTGTTGGGAATAAATTAAGGCCAGATCACTTGAGCGCTGACAAGAACAATTCAAGCGTTGACAAGAGCAAAGCAAGCGCTGACAGCTCAAGCGTAGACAAGTTAAAGTCAAGCGTTGACACATTGAAGACAAGCACTGATGGAAGATATACTCTACACGTTTATTATATTCTAGAATACTTCTAGTAAGGATAGAAACGACAATGTATTTTCTATATTTATCTTTACCTAGAATAGTTGATACGTAGCTTATTATACAAGGCTTCTTAGTCTATAAAAGAAGGCCTTTAGGTTAATGTTTAATATCAAGTTTTGCATAAGTTTTCGTTCATAAACATCTTTCATTGTAAGCAAGTTCGACATTGATAATCAAAGTGAAAGTTTGTTTATATCTTGTGTGTTCTTGTTTAAGTGTTAAATTCCGCATAACACTTAGATTCACAAAGCATATACAAAGGTTTCTCTACGTGTTATACTTGATCTAATCTCGTATACACAAAGCTAATCGATCTAAGTTTGGGATCAACAAGTGGTATCAGAGCTTGTTGAGGAACTTTTGATCTTTGAAGAACACCAGAACCATACACGAACACCAAAACCCTAATTTTCTCAGAAACCCTAAAACACCAAAACCCTAACAACATCATGTCTGAAGCAATAACCTCCTCCTCCTCAGCCTTACCTAACATCAAGATTCCCATGCTTGATGCAACCCACTTTGACTTATGGAAGTTCAATTTTGAACAATATCTGGGGATCTATGACTACACACTCTGGGAGATTATTGAATATGGAAACTCATTCAATAAGGCTCAAAAGATTCTTGATGCCATTACTCAAAGATCAGCTGTTGAAGGATGCCCTGATGAGGATAAGAAAGAAAAACCTGGAGATGGTAGAGCTGTAGGTGCTGAAGATATTGCAAAGAAAAGGGTTGACATGAAAGCCCTAAATATTCTGAAAGTCTCTTTGGGACAAGAAAACCAGCACAAATATAGAGGCTATGAATCCGCTAAGGATCTTTGGGAAGCACTTGAAGTTGCATATGGTGGCAATGCAGACACTAAGGAAGAAAAGAAAAAGCAACTTCTGCATGATTATGCTGTCTTCAAAGCTCAGCCCAATGAGAAACTGAGTAGTGTGAGAAGCAGATTGCTTGACATCACAAGCAAGTTGTCCTTCATGGGGACACAAGTTGGTGATGTTGACACCAATGCTACCTTTCTTAAAAGTCTTGGTGAGGCATGGAAGATTGAGGTAAGATCTATTCTTGCCAATAATACTTACAAGAGCTCCTCGTTTGATGACATCTACAACAAACTAAGACTGTTGGAAGATGAAACTCTTTCAGATCATGGAAGCAAATCTTCCACCAGCAACATGGCCTTCTTCTCTCATAGTGAAGGTCAATTCAATCAGAAGGACTCTTATATGCATCCAGTTACTGGATCATCATATGTCAGCGCTGGAACAAGTCCTGTCAACGTCTCCTTTTCAGACGCTGACACATTCAAGAATGACTCCCCAAGAGTTAAACCTGCTGGTTTGGATTTGGATACTGTTTGTGCTTACATTGCTTCTTTGCCCAATGGTTTAGTGATTACATATGAGGACCTTGAGCAGATAAGTGATGAGCACTTGGAAGAGATGGACATCAAGTGGAACATGGCTCTTGCTAGTATAAGAGCAAATAGGTGGAATAGAAGGTTTAAAAAGAAGATGACCTTCAATGCTAAAGACACAACTGGATTTGATAAATCCAAAGTTGAATGCTACAACTGTCATCGTATGGGGCACTTCATGAGGGAATGCAGATCTCCTAGAAGATCTGATACTGGTAAACCCTCAAGTCAGATTGTTAAAGCTCAGTATTCCAAAGCCATGGTTGCAGTTCAAGGAATTGATGGTACAGATGGGATTGGAGCTATCTGGCTAAGAATGCTGAAGAGGATAAAGCTTTGGTTGCTGATATTGAAGAAGAAGAGCATGTTGAATATGCTCTAATGGCACACTCCTCCTCTTCATCTGATAATGAGGTATATGATGATGCTTTTTGTAGCAAAGGTTGTAGGTTAAACACTGAAAGACTTAACAAAGAAGTGTTAAAACTAAAAGATGATATGAGTACTGAAAGGTGTAAATTGTCTAATTACCAACTAGCTCTTACTGAAACTGAGAAAACCGTTTCTGAATACAAGAAAATGGAATTTGACTTAAAAGATAAGATCAATATCTTAAAACATGAGCTAGAGGGTAGTATGGATGTTAGAAACATCATGACAAAGGTTAATAGAGATCTACAGGCTAAGTTAGATGAGGCCATTAAGAATAAAGATAATGTTGACCTCAAGATTCAAAGATTTGATAGAGCCACCCAAACCCTAGGAGACTGTGTAGCTAAAAAAAGGGATCCTAAGGACATGACTGGGACTGGGATGAATGATTACTCTCTAGTTCCACCACCAGCTGGTGACTTCTATGGTGTCCTTAGAAAGGACTTGTCTTGGACTGGTATACCAGAATGCCAAGAGGAGGAATTCATTCCTCCACCAAGAGTTGTCACTCCAGTGGAAGAGTATCAACAAAAATTGACTGACCTAAATGAGTGGAAGAAAGCTAACCCTACTTTATTTGTTAAGGGAGGTTTGCTGTGTGAAAGTCTCAATGAATCACCACCCATTAAGGTTACTCACCCAATCATTGGTAAAGCTGTTGACCTAGGCTCAAACACTGTTAGAAGACCTACCATTAAATATGCAGAGATGTATAGGAATAATAGGTCACACAAGAGCCAAGTTAGCAATCATGGAACCGGTTTCTTCTCTTCTAGACCTAAGGGTGTGTCTAAGAAAGCCTGTTACACTTGTGGTAGCTTTTCACATTTGGCATACAAGTGTGTCAACGCTCCCAAAGCCAGCGCTGACAGGAACAATTTCAGCGCTGATAGGAAGAAAGTCAACGTTGTTAGGAAGTCAAACGTTGTCAGACCCAAACCTTGTGTGCAGCAAAGTCCACAAGTGATTAGACCTGCCCCATTCTTTTCTAGAAGGTCTAACACTCATGGACAAAGACCTTTTCAAAAGACAAACACCTGGTCAAATAGGCAATGGGTTCCTGTAGCAAACCCTAGGTTCAACGCTGACAAGGGTAATTTCAGCGTTGACAGGACAAAATCCAACGCTGACAGAAACGTGACTAGACCTAAATATTTGCAGCCACAAGGTAAGGGGTCTAAAGCTTCTTCAAGCTTAACATGGAGACCCAAGAAAGATCAAAACCCTAATGATAATGGGATTTCAATGATTTGCAATAGATTTAATTACATTTCAAAGGTCATTACAAAACCTATTGGGGTTAACTGGGTATTTCATCCTAAAAAGGATGAGAATGGGGTTGTTGTGAGAACTAAGTCTGTTCTTATTGAACAACCAGATGAATCTAAGTCTTCTGAGACTTGGGTTCCCAAAGAAAACTAATTTGTTTTCTTTATGTGCAGGGCATTCAAAAACAGATCAATGATTATGGATATTGGGATAGTGGATGCTCAAGGCACATGACAGGGAAGGAAGACTATCTGACGAATTTCACCCCTATTAAAAATGGTGATAAGGTATACTTTGGAGGTGGATATGGGACTATCACATGCAAAGGAACCCTTCTCACCAATAATCTGCGTTTTGAGAACGTCTTCCTGGTAAAAGAACTGGATTATAATCTGTTTAGTGTATCACAAGTTTGTGATAACAAAAATAAGGTTCTTTTCACTGATATTGAGTGCTTGGTGTTAAGCAAGGATTTTAAGATCCCTGATGAGAAATATATTGAGTATAGAACACCTAGGCATAAGGACATATATAATGTGAATTTAAATGGGATTAAAATGAATACAAATATGTCTTGTTTTTATGCTAAGGCCTCAGTAGATGAGAGTAATTTGTGGCACAGGAGACTAGGGCACATAAATTTTAAAAATATAAATAGACTTGTGAGGCTTGGTTTAGTTGATGGTTTGCCTGAGAAGGCCTTCCACAATGACCACTCTTGTGATGCATGTCTTAAAGGCAAGCAGCATAATGTAGAGATTTTGCTAGTTTGAAAGTTCGTTCTCGGTATCTCTTCGAATTGATTTTCGGTTAATTGTGTGAGATTAGTTGTTTTGGTGAAACAAATATTTTTGCTTTTGGAAAATAAATGAGCAAGACTTAATAATAAATGTCAAGAAATTAAAACAAGTTAAAATGAAAACGGTGCAATATTTAAAACTTTAAAAGTAAATGATGAGAAATGAAAGGACGTAAAATTAAAAATTAACATAAAGTAAATGATGCAAATAAAAACTTAAACTAAAAGAAAAGTGAATAAAAATTCAAATAAATAAAAAGGCGAGAAGAATCAAACTTGAATTTAAAAGAAGAAAACTTAAAAATAAAAACAGAAAGAACCTTGATTCGGAAGTTTAAAACTTCCGAATGAACAGGCTTGATTCGGAACTTTTAATGTTCCGGATGAAGCTTGCTTCATTCGGAACTTTTGACTTCCGGATGAAGGAATGCTTCATTCGGAACTTTTGACTTCCGGATGAAGGAATGTTGACCCGGAACTTTTAAAGTTCCGAATGAAACACCCTTGATTCGGAACTTTTGAACTTCCGAATGAAGGAGTGTTGACCCGGAACTCTTCAATGTTCCGAATGAAACACCCTTGATCCGGAACTTTTAAAGTTCCGAATGAAGGATCATTGATCCGGAAGTTTTCTAGGAATACAGTAACTTCAGAAACTAACAACCCGAAGAACAGGGGAATATACAGTAACACGATTTTATCCACAAATTAATCAAAACCAAACGAAAGATTAAACCAAAACAACCAATAAGCATGAACTAACAATAATCAATCAAAACAAATCATAAAAACTAACAAACATAACCAAATCAATCAAAACCCACTTGGTCAAAATCATAAAAACTCAAGACCATGAACAATGATGAATAAGAAAAAATCAAACAAGAAAGGAAGAAGATGATAAATGAAAAGCTTAATTAAAAAGTAAGGATTCAATAACAAAAGCTTAAACACAAATTAATCTAGAGAGAGAAAGCATAAGTTTAGAGAGAGAAACTACCTACTCCTCATATAATACTAAAACTAAAACTAAAAACTAACCCACCCTCTCACATGTTGTGAGGGTGGTATTTATAGGAGAGGGGAGTGGTTGGTGGCTTCCTCTTTCTTTCTTTCTTGGTCCTCAGTCTTTCAGTCTTCTTAAATTCTTCGACTTTTAAGACTTGTCTCGGGATTTCTTTGAACTCGTCTTGTAATTTCTTCATAAATTAGACTTGAGTTCTTCGATTTTATTAAACTTTCGTCTTTGGACATTTTCTTCGATAAATCTTCAGAATAAGCCTTGGACTTCCGTTCTTTTTGCATTCTTGATCTTTCGACTTCGTCTTTCGTCTTTTTCTTCAATAAACGCCCGTGAAAGACCATGTTTTCTTCCCTTTTCACATTTTGACCCTGAAATACAATAAAAACACAAACCACGCATAATTCCGCCATTTAAGACATAAAATATACGTTTAGGTCCCGTTTTAATGTAATTAAGTGGTAGAAAAGATGGGTGTTTTCACACCTATCAAATCCCCTACACTTAACCATTGCAATGCCCTCATGCAATGCTTAGTAATAAAGCAAGGTTTACACTTTCCATCATAATCAATCTACATTGGCCTTTATTAAACAACTAAGGAAAATCAAAAAGACAGAAAATAACAAGATTCAAACAAGGAAGAAACATGTAAAGAAATCTAAGACTTACATTAGGGCTTGTATGTCATGAATGTTTATCACCCTCAAGTTTCACGTTCCCCATGCCAAGCTTAAAAACAAGATCATTGTTAGTACAAGTTAGCATAGCAAACATCTACTCATGCGGTTCAATTAATCACTTAAACTCCCTTATTCCTATGGGTATCTCTTATATTTTATTTTTTTTGTCTTAGAATGATCATGAAGATGCATTTTTGGACTTATTTCGATAGTTTATTTAGGCTGAAAGCAAAGTAGGACGATTTGATCAATAGTTAGCTAAAGGACAAAATCTCTTAGACTGCTTCTCGGGATATCAAAAAGTTCATATCTTGGCATAACTTGGTTCACAATTTGAGACCTTTTTCGGGCCGATATTTGGCATGTACTTCATACTTCATATCTTGAGAGACGTGCTTGAGATAATGGTCTTCTCATCGTTCATAGAGTTTCTTCGCTTGGAGACTTTTGAGAGGCACTCCAACTTTGTTGACCACGACTTCATGATTATTTCTTCAATCTCTATTTGGGATTTTGAGATACAACGATCCGCCTCCTTTTCGGACTCGGATCTATTGTAGAATATTGATAATCAATGAATCTATGAAGGGGTTTGTTGATTTCTAGAGAGAGAAAGTTAGAGAGAGAAAGTGAGAGAAACTATGTGTATTTTATTAATATGGAAACTAGCAAATGACAACAACCAACCCCTTTCCTTAGTGGAAAGGGGTATTTATATTCCAAGCCAAACATTGGGCTTGGGCCGGTCCATGACAAGCCCATGGACCGGTTCTTACTTGAGTTAATAAGCAACTAATGACTATTTTCTAACTACGAGCTATTACAACATAAATCATATTGTGGAGTGACCGATACTTCTAATATACGTTAAAACGTATTTCTAACAATCTCCCCCTAAGAGAGGTCACTCCACGTTACAAAGTTCTAAACCTAGCATACTATACTAAGTCTTCGTTCTTTAGCTCGTAGTCTTTTCTTCTTTTCTTTCTTTTGTTGTGAATATGTTGATTTGATCTTTTTGGCTTTGACTTGAGAGCATTGTTCTTTGGCCTTTCACGTGCGATCTTTGCCTTTCTTGTGAACTTTGCCTCCTCGTGACTTCATGTTCCACACACTTACGTTTTTTTTTGTTGAATTCTCGAAAGCTTCAGAGTTTGGTACAGCGGAAGACTTCATCTTGTACTTTCTTGAATTTTTGCTGAACTTTGTTGCAAAAGACATAAGCATGTGGGAACGACTTTTACAGGTACACCACAACACCACCGTCTTTACTGGTACTCAGCAACGCCACCGTCTTCAACAGGTACACAGCAACGCCACCATCTTTAATAGGTACACAGCAACGACACGAATAAAATGGCTTTGAACATTTTATTCTAATTCGGTAGCATTTTACCTCCGGTCGGTGAAGACCGTTGGACGATATTAGATATCGTACCCGTGACGGATAGTTTCAATTAAGTAACTTCCTGACAGGATTTCGCGGGTGAACCCGTTCTCTTTATTCGACCGTCTAAAGCTGACTGCGAACATAAAGAGTGAATCACTTGGATAAATTATCCTTGTGATTAAAAGCCGTCAATTCATGAAACCTGGAACAAGTGAATTTCAATTAAGATTTTCACCATCGTTGCTTTCCAGTTGTCACGAGCTCAATTCATAAAGAATCTTGCACGTTACCTACCAAGTGCTGTTTGATGTTGACACTAGAAGGATTTCCACTCGTCACTGTGGTCAATAAAGAGTCACTCTGAGTGTTCTGGCAAGATCATATGATAATGCGAAGAGGCCTGGAACGAGTTTAAGTTCAATTAAGAATTAAACCACTGTTACCTTCCAGTTTTTCACAAGATTGGTTCTAAAAGAACCGCACGTGTAACCTACCATGAGCTTGTTTGATGTTGGCTCAAGCAGGATTTCCATCTTCATTGTAATACTTACGTATTACTCGGATGTTCTGGCAATATTACAGGAATATTGCGTAGGACTCATGAAAATCTCTTACTTTTCACAGTGTGTGAGAAAGCAAGGAATAAATGGAAAGTGTCCTAATGAGACTTTTGATGATCTCTTGGCTCTAGACTCGATTGTGCGTTTTGATTTAGTGAGCGATGGCTGGAGAGGAGTGCCACCTTTTCAATACCAGTTTATTCGGAGTGAATAAACCAATAGATAACGTGTTGATCTCCGTGTGATTAAAACAAATACCTTTTGAGAGATATTTGAGTTAGCTAGGAAGGGTTGTGCATTGCATCACTGGGTCCATGATGTCTTTCTTCAATACCGAGAATCATTAGCAAAAATGATCTCAATAGCATATGTATTGACCCGGTTTCTGCCTAAAGTTGTAAGGAGGGCTTCTTTCTTTACACCCTTTATCTTTACATTTCTTTTTCATTCTTCAACCCCTTCAATGCTTACCAATACGTCATCACTAGCACCTTGTTGTGATTGTTCCAGTGCTAGCTTAAGTACTTGGTCGGCATTCAGCTACGTTCACATTCTTTCTCCATCTTTCCTAGGACTTCTAATTCTATCTAGGGAATTGTCCTTGGGAAGATTCCATCGGCTCTGATGAATCATTGGACTAAACCTATTCCTACCACCCTTTTGTCACCACATTCGTCGTGAATTAAGCGTGTTTTGGGAAGGAATTGCCACCATGAAAAATCATTGAAAATCACCTAAAGTACTTGTGATATTGAAATCAAAAGTTTTGTACCTTAGGTGTTTTGATCATCAAAAACGCTCCCCCTTAACACGTGCTTAACACATATTAAGTTGGATTATCGTTAAGTCTTTTTCATCTTTTAGCCAAGTATCACTTACGTCTCCTTAATCCCATTTTCTCCCCTTATCCAAAATGTTAACCATTAATATTTGGGATATTGAATGGATTAACTGGTCTTTGGGTAAAAATGAAATCAATGTTTGGCCATAGAACAAGTTATTGCTCCCCCTTAAGTTAATAAGGGATAGTTGTAGTGCTTTGGTATGACATATTTTGAAAGATTTAGAATCTCGTGAGAAATTCTTGAAAAATTATCATACCTTAACACTACAGCAAGCCATACAAGCACATTATTCACAAATATACATATTCACAATTGAAAAACCAATATAAAGTGGACCTGAAATGTACGACCCATTAGATGGATCGTTGCAGTAGCTTGTGGTGCACTAGATATGGTCTTCCACCCACGAATCTTTCCAAGCTCCTCATCAATCTACGTTCACGGAGCTTTTGATCGATCTTTTTGATCACATACTTCGCCATCTGCCGGTAACCCGGATGCCAATCCTCCGTCATCTCTGGCAAAGTCCCACCCGAGTTCAGATGCTCCAACTTTCCTCTGACTTGTATAAGAGTTCCATCACTATACTTGTGGAGCTCCCCCACCCTCATAAACTTCATCAAACCTCGACTGTTCAAGTAGAAAATGCCGTAATTCGGGACAGAAATGCCGGTATAGGGACATCTTTCTACATGTTGAGGTAGCACTTGATTCACAGGACGGGTTAAATTGAGCTTCCTCTGATAGCTTTCGACTCCCAACTGAAGATCTTCAACTCGTGACTTGATGACAATGCTTCGTGTGAACATACGAAGTGCTGTATTCAAAGCAATCAGGTCTTCACGAGGAATGTGTGTAAGTTGATCTCGGGTCATTAGAAGCAGCATATCTTCGATATCCTCAAGGCGAATGATGGAAAAATCTCCTTGCTGGATCTTGTATTCCCTGTCATCCTCCCTTTTCAAACGAATCTCCGTGACATGATAATAGCCATTCTTGGATTCAGTTTTCATTCCTAAGATGCTGGAGATGCGGATGTCGGATCTAACATTGCTTCCAGAATTGACCAAGCAGCAACCCCTGTATGCCCTTCGGACTCGTTCGTCCCAATGAGATGCACCTATGACAGCATACATATCATAATTACGATTCATTTTTGGGACCCAGAGTCGATTTACCTTTTCCTCGATAAAGGGTATTGTCCCCCAGTTGGCAGCTTTCAGTAAGGTCAGGGAGGTTGCGTACTTTGATGACCCCTTCAGTAGATACACAAGATCATTGGTGACGAAGAAGTCAAGAGCAATCTGATTATAATGAGCCGGATCCATTGGAGGTGGAGCTCTTTCTGATTCATGAAGTCCTGGCCGTTGAATGGTTTTCAAAGCCTTCAGGATCTCATCGGCATAATACTCGAACTCCATTCGGGTTAATCGGGTTTTGGCGCGAAGTCTCCTATCGTTCAGCGCTTTCTTCACCAAGGATGTAACCGAAGTCTTATACTCATGAGCAAGAAATGCACATAAGTCAATAGGATTGCGGATACGGAGATACAGCACATCTTTGTCAGCATCTGTGATCGGATCATATTGTGCTGCTGCCGTGATCCAAGCCTGTGGTGGTGCAGTTTCGTCTATTTCCAACGTGTCTTCCCAAACTCGTGTGCTTGGTTCAGGAACCGTAGATTGTTGTGCTTGTTGTAGAGGAGTTGAAGTGCGAACATCTGTTGGTTCAGTTTCAGGCATTTCAGCAGTGTCGTGAACTGGAGAGTGTTGTGCAGCTTCGGGTTCCGTCACTGATCTGCAATCACAGGAGGAACAACAACAGAACTAATGGGGTTAGTGGTAATAGGTAAAGATACAGCGATAGAGGTACCGGGAACCGATGACGCTGTAGTGGCATTCACATCGTGGCGCCACTTAGTTCGTCTTGATTCCGTCGATGTTGATTTGTCCTTCTGTGCTGCATCTTTTGTGGACTTGGTTCCAGTCTTAGCAGTTTTCTTGGAGCTGGTAACCTTGTCTCCCTCTTTCGGCTGTTCACCCCCATCATCATCCTGATTGTCATCCCCGTTACTACCCCTAGCACTCTCCTGATTCTCATCACCACCATCATCGCCATCATCATCATCCTCATCCTCGTCATCATCCTCATCATCCTCATCATCATCACCACCCTCGTCATCGTCTTTATCCTTTTCTCCTTCTTCTTCTTCTTCTTCCTCTTCTTCACCCGTACCCTCTTCTTCACTCTCTTCCCTTTCTTTCTCAGGTAAGATGTGATATGGTACCACACTTCCAAACGTTTTGAATAACCTATCATCCTCCATGATAGCATCATTCAGGGATTTATATAGAGCCCGTTGAATCCTAGACTTATCAAACGATCCAAGTTCCACCATACGAGCCTTAAGGATCTTCTTCAGTTCAAAATCCGTCAGGTCATAAGCAATCTTGTAGGCGGCTTCTGAAGGATTGGATGATTTGATCATCAAGTTGTCAGTAGCAAGTGTCTTCAACTCATCACGAAGTTTAGGCATTAGGGATTCAACGGATTCTTGCACTCTTTCTTTCACAGAGGCTTCAAGTGCTTCTTTTTGCTCTTTGTATTTATCCCTCATCGCTTGAAGTCTGGTAATACGTGCAGCATGCTTATCAGCCTCAGCTTGCTTAACCCGAGCAAGTTCTTCTGCATGTGCTCTTCGTGTCAACTCCATATCTGAAGCGAACTTAGCAATCATCTCCTCTTGGGCTTTCCTAGATGCTTCTTCCCTTTGAGCTCGTCTTTGCAACTCTTGGCGAAGTTCATCCATTTCGCGTTTGTGAGTATCCACATGTTTGTCAAACATTTTGGCCATCACTAATGCAGCCATTGCAGATGTTGCAGAGCTGCTCTGGGTTGATTGAAGAGGCTCGGTTGTTACTGCGGTGCTAAGGATGGGAATTATAGGTGGTGGAAGAAATGGTGTTGTAGCCGGTCTGGTTGGTAAGGGTTGTATGGGTGGAGGTTGAGTTGCTAAGGGTTGAGTTGACACCATGATCGTAGGGGCAACAGACTCCTTTTCCACACTTGCTGTAATAGGAATTGATGGCTCATTCGAAGTGGAATAATGTTCAGGTGACCCAAACTCATCAACATCATCCGGTTCCACGTACTCATCCTCAATATCTACCCTTGCACCTGAACCACTACCGCCTGTATCTTTCCTACTCCTTTTAATTGCTATCTTCATCATTTGTTTCTCGGTTTTATCAAGAGCAGGATCAACAATATCTTCTTCATCACGTAAAGCCATCTCATCAGCCTTACCCTTTCCCTTCTTACCCTCTGTCTTCTTCTTCTTGGGTTCGGGTTCAGGTAACGCAGCTGGTTGTTTGCGTTTACCTTTACTCTTAACCGTTGTGGACGAGTCTTCTCCAGTCTGAAGATTTGCTTTCAGCTTCTTGATTTCTATCTGCAGTAACTTGTAATCCGCAGAACCCTTAATTTTATCAGTGAGAAGGTAATCAGGAATAGGACCCGGAATCACACCAATTGACGGTCCTTCATGCCTCAGATCCACAGTATCATCAGCTTCTTCAGTGTGATAGCGACCTGCTGCACGCCTATCAATAGAAGCATCATTCTTCATAAAATAACTAATGATAAGCTTTATAAACCGAGGATAAGGAAAGAAGTTTGTCTTCAGCTTCTTGTTATAGAAGAGTTGAAAGGTGAATTCTTCCCATATCAACAAAGCATAATCTGAATTTGCAGCTTTGTACATGCCATAGAAGATGTTTATTATCGGACTGCGCAGAGCATCATGGCCACTTATTTTTGGTGTAAGACATCTACTGAGAATACCCATCAATGCTCTCCAAGGTTGTCCTACCTTAGCAGTGGTAAACTCAGATGCAACTCGTATTTCCGGACATCCAAGTGCGTCAAATAACTCCACGAGTTCATCTTTAGTAGGATCCCTCGAGAATGACATGCCTTTGGGTGTATCCCGTATACCAAGAATCGTACGGAAGTCTGAAACTGTGAGTGTCTGCTGCTTGTTGTCGATGGTGAAGGTGATCTTGTTCGAAGTGATTTCCTTGGTAGCCCAAAATTCATACATATACTCATAAGGCACCGAGGCTGTACTCCTAAGGGCGTTCTTGAAATGAGAGTTATCGAGGATGGCTATGGCGACCTTAAAACCATGGTGAGTGGATTTTGATACTTGCTTCAGCCGGTAATTGTTGGGAATAAACTTAAGGGTTCGTGCTTTAGCAATATCGGCTTCTCTAGATTCTTGGATTGCTTGTACTGTTGGATTAGTCATTGTATCTGCTTAAGATAAGACATGAAAGGTTGATGCACAAAAACATATAGATATATATCATTCTTACTTCTAAGCATAACACATTTCATAGGATAAAACAACAATTACATATAGCATGCAAACAAGAATAATCAAACAACTCATCCGGAACTTTTCCTCATTCGGAACATCTTCATCCGGAACATTTCCTCATTCGGAACTTCTCCTCATTCGGAACTTCTTCATCCGGAAGTTCTTCATTCGGAACTTCCTTCATCCGGAAGTTCTTCATTCGGAACTTCCTTTATCCGGAAGTTCTT
The DNA here is from genome assembly GCA_025667525.1 of Glebionis coronaria. NCBI lineage: Eukaryota > Viridiplantae > Streptophyta > Magnoliopsida > Asterales > Asteraceae > Glebionis > Glebionis coronaria. The sequence goes on from CM046880.1 coordinate 479,832,750, forward strand.
CATTCGGAACTTCCTTCATCCGGAAGTTCTTCATTCGGAACTTCCTTCATCCGGAAGTTCTTCATTCGGAACTTCCTTCATCCGGAAGTTCTTCATTCGGAACTTCCTTCATCCGGAACATTCCTTCATTCGGAACTTCCTTCATCCGGAAGTTCTTCATTCGGAAGTTCTTCATTCGGAACTTCTTCATTCGGAAGTCCTTCATTCGGAACTTCCTCATTCGGAAGTTTTTCAGAAGAAATCCTTCATTCGGAAGTTTTAATCCATGTTCATCCGGAACATTTCAAACGAAGCTTATGATGAATAATCTAAGTGCGTTTGTGAGTTTCTAAGGCAATCTATGGTAACCAAACATAATCTAATTCAATTCCGCGCAAAACCCATCAAAAATCCCTAATCAAGTTAGCCTAATTGGGGCGAACGAACCCTAACTAGATTTAATTTGATTATTTGAGTTAATCAATTGGATTTACATGATTTATACGAATTAGAAATTGAGTAGTTGATGTTATTTACCTTATAAAATCGAAAGAACAGGATGGAATGATTAAGCGAATGATTTGATTTCTTGTGTGTGTGAGTTATTCAACAATGGCGGCAAATGAGCAGGAAAACAGTGAATATAAAATAGGGGGGCGGGGGTTATAAAATAGGGGGTTATTTTTCATTTTTCTTATCCCTTGTTTAACTTACACACATCTTAGCAAACGCAATCTATTAGCATATCTCCAGAATCTAAAAGCAATGCCTATCACTTAGAACGAACACAAGTCGTTTTCTAAAGCAAAACCACTCAATTACCATGTAGCCCTTAATTTTCACAATCACTTTTGAAGATCAATTTTAATGACAAAGATGATTTTAATATTTTCTCCCCCTTAAACGATGACCCGTTTTCTATTTAAAGAGCTGTAGTCATTGTTTAAAGAGTCAAATATTGATGAAAGCATTTCCAATTTATCTCTTGAAAAAGTTTGATTCGTGGTGTCAATAAGATTTCTCTTATTTTAACAAATTAATGCACTGAGACGTACACAAATTCGTGTTAGACCAAGTTATAAAGTAAACTTGATCCCTTTGCATGATTTGGCTTGTAAATCACGCCCGAGAAAATTAATTCCCGTTATGAGCCAACGTTTTCCAAGGAAATACGTGACTTTAATATGAAAACCGGGTTGCAGTCAGAAATAACTACAAGCCATAATGGGCATGTTTTAAAAATGTACAACTTTTATACGGACTCTATTTATGGCACCGTGTCAATATTGATCGACATTTCTAAGGCCGTAAATATTACCGTACTAAAAGACATGCCCGATTTGGTTTTTCTTGATTTTATAATTTTTATGGTTTTTCTAGGTTTTATATTTTTTATGGTTTTTGTTGGTTTTATATTTTTTATGGTTTTTCTTGGTTTTATATTTTTGTATTTTCTTTTTGTGGTTTATATATTTACGATATTATACATGATCACGAACAAAAGGATACTCTGAATAGTTTACCACGACTATTCAGCTGATTCTTCTGCCAACTCTTTGAGAGTCGCTGGACTGAATGATTTCATGCCAAGCTTGTCGATCAAAAACTCAATTCGTCCTCGATCTAAGGCTTTGGTGAACATATCCGCCAGCTGATACTCAGTAGTGACAAAATACAGCTCGATCACTCCGTTCTCCACCTGCTCCTTAATGAAATGGTAGCGAATGTCTATGTGCTTGGCCCGGGAGTGTTGAACATAGTTGCAGCAAAGGGCAATGGCGCTCTTGTTGTCACAATACATCGGGATTTTGTTGAATCCCAAACCGTAGTCAGTTAATTGTGATCTCATCCAAAGGACTTGAGCACAACAACCGGACATGGCGATGTATTCAGCCTCCGTGCTTGATATTGCAGCGCTTTTCTGCCTTTTTGAAGACCAACTGATCAATCTATCTCCTAGGAGTTGCACAGATCCAGAAGTGCTACGCCTCGTATCTTGACATCCAGCATGATCGGCATCTGCGTATGATATTAAAGCAATCGAGGAATCTTTCGGATACCATAGACCACGATGAAGTGTTCCTTTTAGATACCGAAAGATCCTTTTCACAACATGTAGGTGCTTTTCGGTAGGCCGAGCCTGATACCGGGCACACATGCATACAGCAAATTGCAAATCAGGCCTGCTAGCAGTCAGATATAGAAGGGTGCCGATCATCCCACGGTAAAGTTTTGGATCGACAATAGTCCCATTCCTATCTTCATCTAACTTGGATTTCTCCACCATTGGAGTGTCTACGGGGTCACAATTCTCAAAGTTATATTTCTTAAGAGATTCTAGAGCATATTTGGATTGATTAATAAAGATGCCTCTGGGATTCTGAGAAATCTGTAATCCTAAGAAAAATGAAATTTTTCCCATCATCGACATCTGAAAGCGTGTGGACATTATCTTCTCAAATTGTTTAGACAATTCTATGTTAGTGGCAGCAAATATTATATCATCAACATAAATTTGTACCAGAAGCATGTCGTTGCCGTCCTTGAGAGTGAATAGAGTGGGGTCCACTTTGCCTTTGGAGAAGCCTTCCGACATGAGATATGTTGACAGGAGATCATACCACGCGCGTGGAGCTTGTTTCAACCCATAGAGAGCCTTCTTAAGCTTGTACACATGATTAGGAGACTCCGTACTGACGAACCCATCCGGTTGACTAACATAAACTTCTTCCCTTAGTTCACCGTTCAAAAATGCCGTCTTCACATCCATTTGATAGACGATCATGTTCATATGAGCAGCAAACGCAAGGAATAGTCTAATCGCCTCCAATCTAGCCACAGGAGCAAAAGATTCCTCAAAGTCTATACCCAAGGCTTGTTTATATCCTCTAGCGACCAATCTTGCTTTATTCTTCAATACCGCACCCATCTCATCAAGTTTAACCTTATAAACCCATAACAAAGTAAGGATGTTAACCTTGTCAGGGCGAGGAACCAATTCCCATACTTCAAGTCGTTGGAATTCGTTTAGTTCCTCCTGCATAGCTTCAATCCAAGATGATTGGGTCATAGCCTGCTGCCAATTTTTGGGTTCAACTTCAGAGAGAAATGCATCAAAGTAACAATATAGTGCACTCTCTTGTAATTGATGGCGTGTAGAGACTGGTCGATCTAGATCTCCAATAACATTCCTAATTGGGTGATCTTTTGTCCATTTAGTGCTATGGTTTTCAATCCTAGGTGGTCTGGAGTGAACAATAGAAGGAGCTTCTTCTGAGGTAGACGCGGCTGAAGGGTTTTCAGGGATCGCTACACCAAAGAAAGGAAGCTCTTGCAAGTGAGCAAATTCCAAGTCGTGATCAGTAGAATCCTCTTCCACATCATTAGGCACAAGTATGGGTGATGATTCAGGTGTAGTTTGAGAATCACTTGGTGAAGGTGCATCCGGTTCAATGTGAATTGTAGATGCATTAGATAAAGGTTCATTAACTTGAGCAACCACTTCAGGTATTGGAGCAATTACTACAGGTGCTGGAACTTCATCAGTCGGGGGATCGAAGAATTCATCAAACAACGGTTGAAACAGTTTATCCCACTCGGGCCTTGATGGTGGTAAAAATGATGTAGAAGTAGGATTGTTGGGAATTAATCCGGAACTGATAGCACCGGTTCCCATCTCATGAAGCGCGGGTTCAGAGCTGTGTTGCTCAGAAGCCATCGCTGTCAGCTCGTCGAAATCTGCGTCCATAGTTTCTACAATCTTGCCAAGACGACGGTTATAGATTCGGTATGCTCTTTTGGACGGTGAGTAACCAATGAAAATACCTATATCGGCTTTCGGTTGAAGCTTACCCAAGTTCTCACTATTGATGTTTGGATAACACAAAGCACCAAACACATGGAAAAATGAAACATCGGGTTTACGGTCATGTAAAAGCTCATAAGGTGTTTTTCCATGGCGTTTCCGAAGGATAGAACGGTTTTGGGTGAAACATGCAGTAGAAATAGCCTCTGCCCACAAGAACAATGGAGCGTTCGCATAAATAAGCATGGTCCTAGCAGCTTCCATAAGTGTACGATTCCGTCTTTCAACGACACCGTTTTGTTGTGGAGTGCGTGCAGCGGATGTTTCATGTGATATACCAACTCCTTCATAATAATCACGAAGAGTCTGGTTGACGAACTCTGTACCATTGTCTGTACGAATACGGCGGACAGTGGTATTCAAACGTACCTGAATGAACTTCAGAAAAGTGATGATAGCCTTCGGTGCTTCATCCTTTGTACGTAGAAATCTAACCCATGTAAACCTGGAAAAATCATCCACAATGACGAGAATGAATTTCTTACCGCTCACACTTTCAGTTCTCATCGGTCCACAAAGATCCATATGCAAAAGATGAAGTTTTTCTTGATTAGTGTCTTCAGCTTTGGGTTTGTAAGATTTCTTGGTGCTTTTCCCCCTTGAACACGCGGAACATAAATGGTCCTTGTGAAATTTAAGCTTTGGAAGACCACGAACTAATTCGTTTTTAGCCAGATGATTAATAGCATGAAAGTTAAGATGAGATAATCTGCGATGCCATAACCATGACTTGGTCTTAGAAGCTTTAGAGAGAAGACATACTGGAGAAGCGACCATCATGTCTTGTAAGGACAAAGTGTAAAGATTTGCACCACGAGATCCCTTCAACAAATCTTTTCCTTCCAAGTTGCGGATGAAACAAGTGTGTTGTCGAAAAGCAACCTCAAGGTTGGAATCACAAAACTGTCCTACTGAGAATAAGTTATGACCAAGACCTTCTACATAGTATACCCTAGAAATCGTCACGTTTCCAATCTGATATTCACCATACCCCATAATCTTTGCTATATGATCATTCCCAAATTTAACCGTACCAAGAAACTTGCTGACGAAATTTCGGAGCATCGAGCGATTTCCGGTCATATGTTTTGAACAACCGGAGTCCAAATACCACAGGATGATTTGGACCACCTGAAAATATCACCACACAAAGACAATGTAGAGGTATCGGAATCTGAGTGTTCCTTGTTATTAGCAGGTACAGATTTAATAATCTTAGATTTGCTAACTCTAGGTTTCTTAGATTTCCTAGCCTTCTTCTTCTTAATTGGTGGTGTAGATTCTAGTTGGCTTAAATCCTGAGGTATTTCTTCACTGATAGGCACTATAGTGGGGGCAGACCTAATTAAAGGGCGCTATTTCCATACTTGAGTGCGAGTGTTCCTAACTAAAGGACGCTCAGACCTAACCTCAATGGATGCATTCCTAGTTAAAGGGCACATTTTTCCATCTAATGTAAAGGTCCTACCAGTGGGACGCCATTGCCAGCCAACTTGGGCACGAGTTCTACCCGTTGGCTTCCATTCAAGACCATTCTTAATAGCATTCATTTCATTAACGTGATCAATCAGACACAAATCATGACGCTGGGAAAACATACATTCATTACAATTCCAACAATTTAAATCAGAATTCACGAATGGTTTAGGCTGCTGCACAGGCGCAGAGCTTTTAGTCTTAACATGATTCGTTTTATTTAAAACTGAACTAGCATTCCTATTGTGGACTTCTACTTTCTTCTTTGTGGCACTACTAGTGGAGGGCTTGATCTTAGCTTTCTTGAGTGGCGATCCTTTAGCCTTAGTAGTCGCTTTTAATCCTGTAGAAGGCAAAGTGGGAACATTAGCAACAGATTTTAAAGGTGTCTTACTTGATTGTGCCAATGACGGTTTCGCTCCTGGAGTCTTATTAAATGGAGTGACAGCAATGGGCCTATTATTAAGTAGTGCAGAACCTGGTGTACCTATGTATTGCAAATATGCTAGGCAATATTGAACTCGCTTAACATATTCATGAGCCGAATAATAGTCGCTACTTGAGGGATCTAAGGCATAAAGATCGTCTAAAATATCCCTAAGAAGATCGACATGCTTAATGGCATTCCTCATATAATCATCATAGGTAACCTGGTTTCTCTTATGAAGCGGATTCTTATAAAGCACTACTGACTTGGTTGTTGGAGCACTAGTGGACGGTGCAGAGTCGGTAGCTAAGTTATCAACAACTTCTTGTCGGGTGAGAAGAAGTGTCTCCATTAACTCAGCCAAAACCATATTTTTGTCTATGAGCAGGATGTTCAAGTCAGAGATTTCCTCGCACTTTTGGTTCAGTTGTTCAACATAATATTGTTGCTGTGCCGCGTTAAAAGCGAAGCGTTCTTCTAGTGAACCATAAAGAGCGGATAGTCCCTGTCTTGTCCGATCCATCTCCCTTAGAACAGTTGATAGTCTAATTTCTAAGACCTGGTTTTTAGACTCTGCAGCCTCTAGTTCCATTTTTAATGTTTCCTTTGATGATACCTCTCTCTTCAATCTCATGATTTCTTCCTCTAATGTCTTAACAATTGCAATCATCTTGTCACTAGTCTCAACACCGTTTTCACAAACATTTGATATCAAAAGATTCTCATTTTGAGTTTGTTGTTTTAATTCTAAAGATATACAATGTTGTTCTAGTTGATTAAAGCGTTTTGAAAGTAAATTGTAGGAATCTTGTAGCTTTAAAAACTCAGCGTTAGATTCGTGACAAGAATGATTATCTACCTCATTTACAGTATCAGCAACATTTACAGAAAGATTACAAACATCATCACAAATATCCTCATAAATATTCACAGCATCACAATTAATCATAGCAGATGTAAGCTCATTCGAATAATTAACATTTACAGTAGTAAGCACATCACACGAGATTACTTCGGACAAGAATCGGTCATATTCGGTTAAAATCTTTTCTTTTTCAATTAGTTGCAGTTCGTAAGCGGTGTCCATTTCATAAAACACTTTTTGAACTTCACCAATTTCAAACTGAAGATTTTCCTTAAGAGATGCAAAACTTCCTTTTAGACTTTCGACAAACGGATTGATCTCAGTTTTAAACACCTCGTTCATGTGTTCGAAAGCCCATTCTCCGGCGTTTAAGCCATTTGAAGTCGTACATTCCAAAATGACCTTGTCAAAGTTAGTAAAGTATCGGTTAATCTCTTTCAAGTTTAACCATACAGTGCTAACAGGTGGAAGATTCTTTGGAATTTCCTTAGGACCTTCCATGTTGACAAGTGTAGGAAATGTACTAGGGCTTTCTTCCTCTATCATGTAGGTTGGTGCTGTGATGAGATCTTTATCCATATGGAAGCGAACTCTAAAATCAGTTTTTGCAAGCTCCTTATTCATTTTAAAATAATCACAATCGGGATATTTTGTAGAATTGTATGACCGATCCTCATCAACTAGATCCTTACTTGTTCGATCATCGGGAAAAACAATCGGGTCTAAAGCCAATCCTAATTGAGTTGCATTATACAATCTTGGACTATGTCTAAAAGCTTGTTTTGCATACTTTGGGTTAGGGGGAAGGCCTTTTTGACGTGATAAGTTAAACTCTCTAAACGAAGCATCAAATAAGTGCACTAGTTGAGAAGCAGCGTATTGTCTTAAGAGCAAGTAGTCTAGACTTCTAATCTTATTAGCAGCATTAATCTCCATTTCATTCTTCTTAGACTCGAGTAATTCAAAATCTGTTTGAAGTTTTTGAAAATTAGTGACCACTAACTCCTTTTCTTTAAGTTCATTAGACAGATTTGCTCTTAAGTTTTCGATTTCTTGCAAGTGACCCATTTGTTTGTTTCTAAAGTGATCATATTCGAGATTAGTTAGAACACTAGACGAAGGCACTAGTTCCAAGGTTTGAACTTTCTCATTGCTTAAGGCAAGCTCATCAGACAAATTCTTATTCTTAGCTAAGGTTTCTAAGAGTGCAGCATTCATTTGGCTAAGTAATGTAGCAGGAACCATGACCAAATCTTGTTGAGCAGGAGTAGGCGTATGCGAACTGGGTCCCGGTTGTGATTCACTCAAATTCTGGGGACTCACATTGATATTGCTATCATTGTTTGTCTCCTCGTTTGAAGGACTCACCACCGAAGATTCATTCGAGTCAGCACTCTCTTGCACAACTTGATGTGGTTGAATACTAGCATCAGTGGTATTATCGGTGGTATTAATAGGTACCTCAGATCTCTTTTCTGGCCCTAAGCTGGAGATAGTTGCCATGAGAGCAGCCTTTGCAGATTGAAAGTCATCACAGTCGGAGTCATACGCATCAAGATCATCGGCTTGGTAAGCAGCATTCTGCGTAGTGACAACGTCTTGTTCAGCAATCCCTGGGTCAGCAAGAAATGCAAGCTCCTCTTCATCAAGTTCCCTTCCTTGCGCCTGAGCATTTACCAAATAGATCTTTTCTGCAAACCACTGTCCATCCCTTCTCCTCTTGGGTTTCTTACAATCCCTGGACATATGACCCTCTTCCTTGCAGTTGTAGCATGTAATCATTCTCAACTTGCCTGTATTAGCCCGTGGAGGGTTGTTGACCATTGGAGCAGGAGCAGGATTGACGGTGCGAACATTGGTTGATGTGGAAGTTCTCCCCTGATATGGTTGAATTGGCTGAACCATTACCCTGCCATTCTCAATTGTAGCTTGTTTGCGAGAATTGGATGAATTCCTCAACTGATTGTTGGTAGGAGCTGATCCTCTGAATCCTCGTTTGCTTAAAGTTCTTGTAAGATAAGCAGACATAGTAGTTAGCACTTCAACTGGGTCAGCTCCTTGTTGGAATACAGGAACGGGGACTTCCTCATCATCACAATACAGTGCTTGATCTGGATGAGCTGCATAATCAGTAGAAGGAATACTCATTTGATCAGGGTAGCTTGTTGGATATGCTGCATTCTCTTGATAAGAAGAATATGAAGGCTGAGCATAAGGTGCAACATTTGCTGGATGAAGTTGTGAAGCATACTGTGGTGAAGGTGCATTGAACCGATATTGTTGCTGATGTGAGGTGGGTGGTTGTGGTAGAATCGAGTATTGGGGAAAGGCTGGTGTCATGTAAGGTGATTGATGATAGGCTTGATGTCCCAAGATATAAGGTGTGTTGTTGTGTGACAAACTTGGTTGATTCGCCATCAAAGCTAAGGAATCTGGGTACATACCACGAGGAGAATGGTGCATAATCACATGCTTCTCATGCTGCTGAAGGAAGGCATATATTTGATCCAAATTGCACTTATGCAGATCCCTGGTTAACTTCACATCGGTTATGTACTCACCCCATTCAGCTTGAGGTAGAGTATTCAAGAATTTGGTGTTAACCTGGAATGGTGCAATCACAAGATTGTATACATTCAGATCATTCATGAGTGTGGTGAATCTGAAGTAATAATCGTGAAGCGTTTCCCCTGGGTTGTAGGTGAATCTATCAAACAGGTCATACAACTGACATTCCCTTTCCTGTTTGGTGAGAGACGTACCTTGTAGCAACACCTTAAGACGTTCCCATAAATCCTTTGCCACTGTATACTGACTTACCATCCTATAAATATCATGGGGAAGAGCTTGGAGAATTGTTTGAAGAGCTTTTTCATCTGTATCTGCAACAAGTTGTTGAGCTGGAGTGAGTTCTTCAAATTCTCGTGGTCGAGTCACGTCGTCAACCACAATGGTACCATAATCGAGTGGACCATTCAAAATCGATTTGACCATAAGCCTTCCGTATGTTGGTTTCCCCTTTAGATATTGCATCATTCGACCTTGCCATGCCTCAAACACCTCTTTAATAAGCATCGGTGGACGGCTATCAGTTCCCGTTATGATTGATATATCCGTAAGAGATGTCATCTGAGGCATTACTGAATTTGGATTCATTTTGTTTTCTTCAAAGAAACAGAGATTATCGGTTGATCGAGCAGTGAAGTAAAGCTTGTGAATTGTGTTGTGTTTTTGTTGTAAGAAACCAAGATTAAATCCTCTAAAAAATCGTCGAAAAAACAAGCAAAATAACCCTTGATTCGGAACTTTTTGTTGATTCGGAAGTTTGATTCGGAAGATTACCTTGATTCGGAACTTTTTGTTGATTCGGAAGATTACCTTGAATCGGAACTTTTGGGCTTGATTCGGAAGATTACCTTGATTCGGAACTTTTGGGCTTGATCCGGAACTTCCTTGATTCGGAAGTTCTTGATTCGGAACTTTGAATTGATCCGGAACTTCTTGACTCGGAAGTTCTTGGTTCGGAACTTTGGATTGATCCGGAACTTCTTGGTTCGGAAGTTCTTGGTTCGGAACTTTGGCTTGATCCGGAACTTCTTGACTCGGAAGTTCTTGGTTCGGAAGTTTCTTGATCCGGAACTTCTTGGTTCAGAAGTTTCTTGATTCAAAACTTCTTGACTCGGAACTCCTTGATCCGGAACTCCTTGATCCGGAACTTCTTGATCCGGAACTTTTGCTGAATAAACAGTAACTTGTTCCGATGAACAGTCGAACACCAAAAATGAAGATTAAGCCCAGATTTTGACCAAATAACCCAAAAAGTTTTGTGCTTTCGACTAAAATAAGTAACAACTAATACTTATCCACTAATCCCAATCACAAAAACACCAAGAATCAAGATGATTTTTCTTAAAGAACACTAATACAATCAAAAACTAAAAAACCACACAAATCACTACCTTAAATCATCCCATAGCTCTGATACCAAATGTAGAATATTGATAATCAATGAATCTATGAAGGGGTTTGTTGATTTCTAGAGAGAGAAAGTTAGAGAGAGAAAGTGAGAGAAACTATGTGTATTTTATTAATATGGAAACTAGCAAATGACAACAACCAACCCCTTTCCTTAGTGGAAAGGGGTATTTATATTCCAAGCCAAACATTGGGCTTGGGCCGGTCCATGACAAGCCCATGGACCGGTTCTTACTTAAGTTAATAAACAACTAATGACTATTTTCTAACTACGAGCTATTACAACATAAATCATATTGTGGAGTGACCGATACTTCTAATATACGTTAAAACGTATTTCTAACATCTATTTATCCTCATACCTTGTTAGGGTCTTTTCGGATAGACTTCTCCATCATCTTTATGGGAGTTGATTGCTTTTCGTCGTGAGTCTTGATCCTTCATATTAACTTTGGGAATAATGCTTTTCACATCACTTTGGATCTTCAGCAATAAAATGGAATCCTCATGCCTTGTTAGGGCCTTTTCGGACTCGCCAATTTTCGCGCCCCGCTTCATAAGTTATGCCTTGGCTATGAACTCTTATCATTACCGAGCAACTTTTAAACGATCTTGGGCTAGAAGCTAAGTAACTTTTCAAATCGTACGACCTTACTTATTGCAGATAATTTATTAGCAAGTGATGGGAGAAAAAGATCATAATTAACTCACATAAGTTAATGAGAGAATGCCAAACTTGTAACCAACTCTATCATTTCTCGTCCTCCACAATTTAAAATCTCAAGTAATGAGACTCGTGGATGCTTAGCCTAATAAACCAATTAAGGTCTACATGGTTAAGGATACTAGCTAGAGTGAACTTGGATAAGTAAACTCGGGTTGAGTCAAAATATTCACAACGGGCCTAATATATCTAAGATATCTAAACTTGCTAAAACCATTTTATTAAAATGCTAGAAAGTAACAAAAATAAAGGAGACTACAACTAGGCCAAAATAGATTAAAAATTTTGAAAAATGTCGAAAAATTGATTTTCCGGTTAAAATGAGGGCAAATACAAGGAAAAGGCCACTTAACTTCGATAGAAGTCCCCCCTACACTTAACATAAACATTGTCCTCAATGTTTAAGCATGTGGGAGTAAACTCCCCTACACTTAGGACATTGTGCACTTTGTTTAAATCTCGCGAAGGGAAAGACAACTAAAGAGATTCCTATTTTGATATTGAGAAATATAAAATAGTGAATCAAAAAGAGTTTAGGATAGAACCAGGAAGATGAGAACACGGGATCACGGTTCGTCAAAAGTCATCAAGAGTGTGTCTTTGAAGCTCTAATCCCTGCATATGATAAGAAAGAGAACAAGAAATACCAACGGGGCTCCCCCCTACACTTATGGTGAAATAAGATAGATAATTGGGTTGCCTCCCAAAAAGCGCTTGTTTTTGTTGACCGAGTCACGAGCCTGACTCGTCCCCGAATTAAATGGTCCATGGGGAAGCCTCGAATGTAATACCGGGATCAAAGACCTTGTCCTCGTTCCCAGTTGACATCAACAAAGGAGAGGCGGGGGAAAAAGTCTTGAATGGGAGAAAAACCCTTTCGACATACGAGAAGTATGTGAGTTCAAGATCCACAGGAGGTGGGGTTGTTAAAGTAAGCACATTGTCATCCCCCAAAGACAATGGATGTTGAGCACTCGGCAAAGCCGTGAGGGTATCAATTATAGAATTGTCATTGTCACCTCCCGGGTCAAAGCACTCATCCTCATTTCCCGGTTTGAAACGAGGAGAGTAAAAGTGATACATCACCCGCTTGGGTGTGCACGTGGTAGGATGAGGTGGCAATATAACATGAGAAGTATGATAACAATTACCTTCCACCTGCGTCTCTTTTTCAGTAGATTCACGTCTTTCCACCTCTGGGATAGGAGGTATGGCTAACAAAGTATGCTCATGAATAGCAAGAGAAGCAACGCTATCAATGTCCTCAATCCCTTCGTCAAAGAGCGGATTCACCTCACTAGATATGTAGGCGTCATCAAAATCAAATAAAGGGTTCGAATAAATCTTGAAAGTTTCATGCAGAACGTCTTCATTGGATAGTGACTCGTCATCACTAGAAGTAAAATCATCATCTTGATCGAAAAGAGGATTAGAGAAAGCCAAAGAATCATCTCCCAAAGTGTTGGCGGAAGGAACATCATCATTAAGAGCGACCTCATCCGTAAGCTCCTCAAAAGGTAGTACATCACAAACCTCATGAAAGAATTTATCAAGACCGAAATCACTAATCTCACTCAAAGTATCACAATTCTTAGAGGCGTTGGGGAAATTGAGAGGAGGGATGACACTAGCACTAGGACATTGAGCAGTAAGATCATTCCAAGAAATAGTAGGCTCGTCGTCATCATCATCGTAATAGTATTGATGCACAAGAGGAGGGGTATAATCACTAAGATTAGATACTTGCTCTTGTTGCAGTCGCTTTTCCTCGTCCCTAAGTTCTTTAAGCAAAACAACGGCTTCTTGAAGTTGCAAAACGATGGAGTGTGTTGCTTCATTCAAGGTAGTGAGTTCTGGGTCAAGATTAATTTGTTGAGAGGATTGATGATTGAGGGTGTGATGTTGGGGCTCAAAGTGTTGAAAACCTGAATTATAGTAAGGTTGTGGCTCATAGTTGTTCATCGGTTGAGAAGAATTAGAAACCGGGTTTGGTTCATAATAATCCATAGGTGAAGAAAACTGAGGACACGGATTTGGCTCATAACAATTCATTGGTTGACAATAATAGGTATCGTGAGGGCCCCCACAGTTGTTGCAAACCGGGTATGGAGAAAAATTAAGTGCATCTTGTGGATAGCTATTATCATTGTCATAATTGTACCCCGGTTCTTGCCCGTGTCTAGACGGGTATTGAACCGGGCACGAAACATGCCAATGAGAATCGCTTCCACAATAGATGCACGGGGGAACAGGAGGTGGGTTCAAAAAGAGTGAATTAGTCGAGTTGCACAAGGGACAAAATCCGAATTGTGTGTAGTCGATATCATTTCCGCACCGCTCACATGTACACCATTGACAAGAGTTGTTCCCAGATAATTGTTTCCCACACCGGACGCAATGGACATAAAAATCCATAAAGAAAGATAGATAAGCAAGAAGAATATTTTTGGTGCAAAACTTTGAAAAAAGAAATGCTTTTTATGATTTTTCAAATGTTTTTGGATTTTTGAAAATTTTTGACAAGAAAAATAACGTTCACAAGTAAACGGGTCCCAAAATCCAACGCGTCACTCACAAAAAACCTTCGATCTTCACGAAAAGAGCCGGCAGCGGCGCCATTTTAATGTAGAGATTTTGCTAGTTTGAAAGTTCGTTCTCGGTATCTCTTCGAATTGATTTTCGGTTAATTGTGTGAGATTAGTTGTTCTTGGTGAAACAAATATTTTTGCTTTTGGAAAATAAATGAGCAAGACTTAATAATAAATGTCAAGAAATTAAAACAAGTTAAAATTAAAACGGTGCAATATTTAAAACTTTAAAAGTAAATGATGAGAAATGAAAGGACGTAAAATTAAAAATTAACATAAAGTAAATGATGCAAATAAAAACTTAAACTAAAAGAAAAGTGAATAAAAATTCAAATAAATAAAAAGGCGAGAAGAATCAAACTTGAATTTAAAAGAAGAAAACTTAAAAATAAAAACAGAAAGAACCTTGATTCGGAAGTTTAAAACTTCCGAATGAACAGGCTTGATTCGGAACTTTTAATGTTCCGGATGAAGCTTGCTTCATTCGGAACTTTTGACTTCCGGATGAAGGAATGCTTCATTCGGAACTTTTGACTTCCGGATGAAGGAATGTTGACCCGAAACTTTTAAAGTTCCGAATGAAACACCCTTGATTCGGAACTTTCGAACTTCCGAATGAAGGAGCGTTGACCCGGAACTCTTCAATGTTCCGAATGAAACACCCTTGATCCGGAACTTTTAAAGTTCCGAATGAAGGATCATTGATCCAGAAGTTTTCTAGGAATACAGTAACTTCAGAAACTAACAACCCGAAGAACATGGGAATATACAGTAACACAATTTCATCCACAAATTAATCAAAACCAAACGAAAGATTAAACCAAAACAACCAATAAGCATGAACTAACAATAATCAATCAAAACAAATCATAAAAACTAACAAACATAACCAAATCAATCAAAACCCACTTGATCAAAATCATAAAAACTCAAGACCATGAACAATGATGAATAAGAACAAATCAAACAAGAAAGGAAGAAGATGATAAATGAAAAGCTTAATTAAAAAGTAAGGATTCAATAACAAAAGCTTAAACACAAATTAATCTAGAGAGAGAAAGCATAAGTTTAGAGAGAGAAACTACCTACTCCTCATCTAATCCTAAAACTAAAACTAAAAACTAACCCACCCTCTCACATGTTGTGAGGGTGGTATTTATAGGAGAGGGGAGTGGTTGGTGGCTTCCTCTTTCTTTCTTTCTTGGTCCTCAGTCTTTCAGTCTTCTTAAATTCTTCGACTTTTAAGACTTCGTCTCGGGATTTCTTTGAACTCGTCTTGTAATTTCTTCATAAATTAGACTTGAGTTCTTCGATTTTATTAAACTTTCGTCTTTGGACATTTTCTTCGATAAATCTTCAGAATAAGCCTTGGACTTCCGTTCTTTTTGCATTCTTGATCTTTCGACTTCGTCTTTCGTCTTTTTCTTCATAAACGCCCGTGAAAGACCGTGTTTTCTTCCCTTTTCACATTTTGACCCTGAAATACAATAAAAACACAAACCACGCATAATTCCGCCATTTAAGACATAAAATATACGTTTAGGTCCCGTTTTAATGTAATTAAGTGGTAGAAAAGATGGGTGTTTTCACACCTATCACAGCACAAGGTCTCATTCAAGTCCAAGCAGGTGCATACTAGTTCCAGACCTATTCATATGCTTCACATGGACCTCTTTGGTCCAACTAATATAGAAAGTTTGAATGGTAAGTCTTATTGCTTTGTTGTCACAGATGACTTCTCTATATTTACTTGGACATTCTTTCTAGCTATGAAGAGTGACACAGCTGATGTTCTTTTTGATTTTATCACTCAGATTGAGAAAAGGTCTGGAAATGAAGTTAAAATGCTTAGGAGTGATAATGGTGGAGAATTTAGGAACAAGAAGCTAGATGATTTTTGTGCCAGGAAAGGAATTACTAGGCAATTTAGCATTGCTAGAACCCCACAACAAAATGGGGTTGCTGAGAGGAAAAACAGAACCCTAATTGAAGCAGCTAGGACAATGTTGGCTGATGCTCACTTTCCTATAGCCTTTTGGGCTGAAGCTGTTAATACAGCATGCTATGTGCAAAATAGAGCATTGGTTAACAAAATTCAGAACAAAACACCTTATGAGTTACTTTGGGGAAGAAAACCTAATATTGGTTTTCTTAGACCTTTTGGATGTCATGTAGTAGTATTGGATACTAGTGATGCCTTAGGGAAATTTAGTGCAAAAGGTGATGAGGGTTACTTCATGGGGTATTCAGTCCAGAGCAAGGGTTATAGGGTTTATCTTAAGGAGGACAAACGTATTGTAACACCCCATTTTGGAAATGGAATCTTACGCATAATCATGGCGTGTCATCAAAGCATACAAGGATAAATGTCTAAGCATTATTTGACCATAAAAGGGAAATACCAGAATCAAACATCGGTAACCCCAAGTAGAGCTCATCACACACAAACATAAATACTGTAAAAGGAAAGGACGAAACAATGTCCATAGCAACTGTATTAAAGTAAAGGAAATGCATAAAGTAAAGAAAGACAGTAAAGCTTCCAATCCATATGCACATACGTTTGAGATCTACGAGCGTCCCTGAGTACCTGCCGTTTTGGGAACATGAAAAGGAAAACGGCTGAGCAAGACGCTCAGTGCACGGATGTACAATATAGCATGAAATAGGATAAGCATGTAACATATAACAGCGAAAGACTAAGTTCTGAGTAAACTGGTTAAGTATTAAGAAAACTGGTTTTATAGTTTGAAAAGCCTTATGTTTATCTTATGAAAACTGTTTTAACATAAATATACCATAGCCCATATAGGTCATGAAAAGGTCACGTGCATGAATACTTGGAGGGGTGACCTCATCATGCTGATTAGAGGGGATGCCTCTAATTAATATACTGGTTTGGGTAGGAGGGATCAACTCCTTGTGAAGGATGCAAGGCACACACCACATTCACCATGAAATACTGAATAAAACATGTAACTAGGATGCACCCATACGCCCCACATGATATAATAATATGGCCAAAACTGAAAGGGACGCCACGAGCAATCACTCCGCCATGGGGAAGTCATAACATTGGTGCCTCCAATGTTATGGTTATGGTACCTCCATAACTAGGTGAAACTGGTCATGCTTGTATATGGCTATAGATTATGCTAATAAAACATAAGCAGTTCAAAACAATAAAACAAATACTGGGAAAAACAGTTGGCTGCATACGGGGAAATCCTAATAAGGAAAGAATGTCCATACTGAAAGGACGGGAATCCGTACCTCAAGTCCAGTGAATGAACGGAAGAAAGACTCCTACTTCTGGATCACTAACGCTACATGAATACACACGTGTACAAGTATCGATTCACTTATTACGTACCGGGTTTTATGTCTCGTCTTAGCTTACTTTGTATGTTTTAGGTCATGGTTTACTGTTTAAAGCCTTAAACTGTGTTTATCTTGTATTCTGATTAATCTGATTAAGTATTACTGGTATTTCATGTATTATTATACTTACTGTGTAATAATAAGTAACTTTCCAAAAATAGCAGGTTTCCAAAAATAGAAAGTTTCCAAAAATAGAAAGTTACCAAAAATATAAAGTTTCCAAAAATAGAAAGTTTCCAAAAATAGAAAGTTTCCAAAAATAGAAAGTTTCCAAAAATAGAAAGTTTCCTAAAATAGAATTTACTGCTTAAAATAGATTAGTTTCTAAAAATAGAAAGTTTCCAAAAATAGATCAGCTGCCTTAATTAAATAAGTTTCCATATATAGAAGGTTTCCATGATTAGATTAGCTGCCTGAATTAGATAGATTTCCATATATAGAAGGTTTCCATTAATAGATTAGTTGCCTTATTTAATTAAGTTTCTATAAATAGAAGTTTCCATATTTAGAATTAAGCTGGTTACATAAGCTAACATATAAGTCTAAGTGTTTATAAGCTTATTTTCTTAAGTCATATGATATAGTGTATAGTTTAATTATTATTTCATGTATTTTAATTAAACTATAGGTTAAGCATTTTAATTAAAGTATAACGTGTTTTAATTAAAATGGAATAAAATACTTAGGTTAAAATGTGTATTATTATGTATTAATAACCTAACCTAAGTCATGTCTAAATTAATTAATTATAGGCATGTTTTAAATAATTAATTAATTATAACTTATAACATAAAATACTTAGGTTAAATTAATATCATGCTAAATTAATAATTAAAATAACCTAAGTCATGATTTAATTAATATCTCATGTTATTAATTAATTTATATCCTAAGTTCATAATTCATAAAAATTAACATGTAGCATAAATCATGATTTAACCAACGAACCATGAATCGGGCATGAACTCGACACCGTACCCCGAGCCAAACTCGGGGTACGTGTGCCCCCTTGCTGCCGTGGGTCCCAAAAGCACCAACCAAGACCAAAAATGGTCTTGGTGGTGGCGGCAATAAGCAAACCGAACCCCCCCTCGGGTTGGTGATGCTAGGCGGCTAAAACAAACACCCTTTTATATCATCCTTTGATTTTAATTTAGCCCAAAACATATTAGATCAATGTTTAATTATCATGTTTTAATAAGAATAATAATAACATGTTCATGAGAATAATCAAAGATTAAAAAGAATTAAAAAGAAAGGTTTAGAATGATATACCAATACGTAGCTTGAAAGGGGATGAACAAACACGATTTCTAGCACTTGTTTTTAATGTCAAAAATCAACAAGACTCTCCTATGGTGTTGTTATGGGTGGCGGCACAAGGAGGAATAAGGAGGAGAAGGAGAAAATCTTTTAGGGTTTTAAGTTTACTTTCTTGAAAAGTGAAAATGAAAATAGTTTTTACCCTTTACCCCCCTTTCATGTAAACTTGATGGGCTTAGCCCATTTCTTGGTTGTTGTGCCGTGGGTATGGGGGCCCCACATGGGGTACCCGTACCTTTTCTCGTGTCCCGATGTTTCGTGTTCGTTCGTGGTTAAACGTGTTCGTGTTTAAAGTGTTTCTGTTTATTTTATCATGTCGTTTATCGTAATCTTAACGCTCGTAATTATATTATATGTATTTACGTAATTATTTTAGTTCGTATTTTAAATGGTGATCATGGTTTAATTATGTTCACGTGACATATTTATTAACTGTTTATCATGAGTTCGTACGTAATCGATACTTATCATGTCATACACGTATGCACTTGCTTGACTATTAGCACATGAATGTGATCAATACTAAATAAGGTAAGTTTAAATCTAGGACGTACGATCTTAAGGGCACTATTCATGGTAAAAGCATGCGGGTTTTACAATTCTTCCCCCCTAAAAAGAATAATTCGTCCCCGAATTATAGATAAAGCAAACTGGAAAGAAGTAACATACCCGAACTCAAAATATGAAGTGAGGGTAAGAAGCCCGGATAGACTCCTCTGTTTCCCAAGTGGCTTCCCGCTCGGTATGGTCCCTCCAAAGAATTTTGACGAATGGAATCGTCTTCCTTCTCATGACTCGTTCTTGCCTGTCGAGCACTCGTTGGGGTCCTCTATAAAAGTGAGATCTTCACGTATCTGTTCCAGTGGATACTGAACCATGTGAAGGGGATGATACTTGTACCCTCTGAGTAAGGACACATGGAATACGTTATGCACGTGCGAAAGCTGAGGAGGTAACGCCAATCGGTAAGATACTTCACCGATTCGTTCAATGATATCAAAAGGTCCGATGAAACGAGGACTGAGTTTTCCTTTGATCCCGAAGCGTTTAACACCACGTGCCGGCGAAACCTTGAGGAAGACGTGGTCACCCACATTAAAATGTATGTCCCTACGATGCTTATCGGCGTAACTCTTCTGACGTGACCGTGCTTCCTGCAGCTTCTGTTTAGCTACTTCGATCTTCTCATTGGTCATTTCTATAATCTCTGGTCCTTCGAGTGTTCGCTCTCCCACTTGATCCCAGCAAGTTGGAGCGCGACACTTTCTGCCATACAACATTTCGAAAGGAGCACATTTGATACTTGCGTGCCAGCTGTTGTTGTATGCAAACTCGACCAAACAGATGTAATCGTCCAAATCACCTGTCCATTCCAACGCACACGACCTTAACATATCTTCCAATGTCTGAATTGTTCGCTCCGACTGTCCGTCCGTTTGAGGATGAAAGGCCGTACTCAGCTTAAATTGTGTACCCCAAGCTTTTTGCAGACCTTTCCAGAATCGCGACGTGAAACGAGGATCTCTGTCTGAGACGATGCTGGAGGGAGTACCGTGGAGTCTCATGATCTCCCTTCTGTAAGTATCTGCGAGTTTACTTACCGGATCTTCCTTGCGTATCGGTAAGAAATGAGCTGATTTGGTGAGTCGATCAACAATGACCCAAATAGCATCGTGCTTCTTCTTGGTAGGCGGAAGACCGGTAACAAAATCCATGGTGATTTTGTCCCACTTCCACTCTGGAATATCCAACGGTTGAAGGAGACCGCCCGATCGCTGATGTTCAATCTTAACCTGCTGGCAGGTAAGACATTTGGAAACATATGTGGCTACATCCTGTTTCATACCACTCCACCAAAAGTGCTGTCTGATGTCATGGTACATTTTTGTCGACCCAGGATGTATAGAAAATGGGGAGATGTGAGCTTCAGCTAACAATGCTTCCCGGAGTTCTTGGTTGTCAGGAACACAAAGTCTCGTGCCCTGCCAAACGATACCGTCTGCGTCCATTCTGAATTCTGTCTGCTTCTCCAAATTCTGAATTATCGCCCAAATTTCTCCATCATCCTTCTGCTCTTCCTTGATCCTAGACAGTAACTCAGGTTCTACTCTAAGATTCGCCCAGTATCCGTGCTGCCCACGTACCATGATTTCGATGTCTAGCCGCTCCAAGTCTCTTATGTTTTGTTCCTTGATCTCAATGCCGTTGATCATTCCGGACTTTCTGCTGAGTGCATCTGCTACTACATTAGCCTTCCCGGGATGATACTTTAGGTTAATATCATAATCCTTAAACAGTTCCAACCATCTTCTTTGTCTCATGTTCAATTCTCGTTGAGTGAAGATATACTTCAAGCTCTTGCGATCCGTGAAAATGTCGCATGATTCTCCGTATAAGTAATGCCTCCATATTTTCAATGCGAACACCACTGCAGCAAGTTCCAGGTCATGCGTAGGGTAGTTTTCTTCATAGGGCTTAAGCTGCCGTGAGGCATACGCGATCACTTTCCCATGTTGCATGAGAACACAGCCCAGTCCCTTCCCCGATGCATCACTATAGATCTGAAATCCACCTGTACCAGATGGGAGAGTAAGAATAGGTGCAGATACTAACTTCTGCTTTAGGTCTTCGAAGCTCTTCTCTCGTTCTTCCGTCCAGACGAATTTCTCTCCTTTTCGCATCAGTTTGGTGAGAGGTAGTGCCAAACGGGAAAAGTTCTCCACGAATCTGCGATAATATCCAGCTAAGCCTAAGAAACTACGGACTTTTGTCGCTGACGTTGGTCTTGGCCATTTAGTGATAGCCTCAACCTTCGCTGGGTCCATAGTGATCCCTTCTGCTGATACAATGTGACCTAAGAATGCCACCTTGTTTAACCAGAACTCACACTTGGAGAATTTCGCATACAGCTGCTTCTGAAGAAGAATCTGTAGTACCGTACGGAGATGGTCTTCGTGTTCCTCCGTGGACTTTGAGAAAATCAGGATGTCATCGATGAATACAATGAAAAATTTATCAAGTAATTCATGGAAGATTCTGTTCATCAGATCCATGAATACTGCTGGAGCATTAGTCAGGCCGAATGGCATGACCACAAACTCATAATGGCCATAGCGGGTACGAAAAGCAGTCTTGGCAATATCCTTCTCTTTAACCCTTAGCTGATGGTAGCCTGACCTTAGATCGATCTTTGAGAAGTGTTTGGCTCCTTGAAGTTGGTCAAACAGATCATCTATACGTGGCAGTGGATATCTATTGCGGATGGTAATCTTATTAAGTTCACGGTAGTCAATGCAAAGTCGCATGCTGCCGTCCTTCTTCTTAACGAACAAGACCGGTGCGCCCCATGGAGATGCGCTTGGTCTAATGAACCCTCGCTCAAGAAGTTCCTGCAATTGGTCCTTCAATTCTTTTAGCTCTATGGGAGCCATACGATACGGAGCCTTAGAGATTGGCTCAGCTCCTGGAACAAGGTCGATGTTGAACTCCACTTCTCGTGCAGGTGGTATGCCTGGAAGTTCAGCTGGGAAGACGTCTTGAAATTTTGAAACTACTGGTTGATCCTGAATCGATGGGGATTCAGCATCCATGTCATGAACCGTAGCTAGATAACCCTCGCAGCCATGTGACAGTAATGCGCGTGCTTGCAAGGTAGATATGACTTGTACAGACCGTCCGGGTATGAACCCGTTATGAATGTACTCTGGTGCATTAATGTCGCCGAAGATCATCCGATATGAGTGGCAGTCTATGGTAGCATGGTGCTTGGATAGCCAGTCCATGTCGAGAATCATATCGAACTCAATCACGTCTAGGGGAAGTGCATCTACTGCACGAACTTTATCGTCAAACTCTAGAGGAAGACTCTTGTATACATGAGTTAGTAATACAGAGTCCCTCAAAGGCGTGGAAATGGTAAGCCTATTTTCTAATGGTAAGGGAAGTGTCCTGAAGTTCTTGGCATAAGTAGTGGAAATAACTGAATGAGTGGCACCCGTGTCGAAAAGAACACATGCAGCTTGGCCGTACATATACAAAATTCCAGTAATGGTACCTGTAGATTTGTTTGCCTGATCACGAGATGTCGTGTAGACACGCCCAGTGGTAGGAGGCGGCTTAGTATCAGCATGACCCGAAGTACCCTCCATTTCACCCTTACGGCAATCTCTCATACGATGGCCAGGGAGGCCGCACTTGTAGCACGCGTCGGAATCACGACGACATGGGCCAGGGTGTCTGCGATGGCAAGTACTGCAAAGAGGATGAGTGAATCCTCCAGTAGGAGTCCTTGCTTGCTGAGGGCCTGCTGATGACAAAATGTGTTAAAAATAGAGTATATGCACGAGTATAAGACATATGCGTCATAAGATGTTCACCAGTGTTAGCTGAACGGTTAGGCTGCGAACCCCTGTGGTTCTGGTCCTTCCCGTTATCGTGGTTCCTGGTAGAGATTAATATAGTGTCAGCATGAGAGATATAACATGAAATCATGAGAAGATGCGTAAATAGTAGGACCTGCTGTTGTTGGAGTGTCCCGCATTGTTACGGTAATTATCATTACCGCTGCGCCTTTCCACAACAGAACGGTCGTTAGTGTGACCGTTTCCTTTGGGCTGATGAGGCTGCTGCTGAGTAGCCGGCTGAGACCGGTCCCCAGTTTTCTGCCTGGAAGATACAGTTTAGAGATGATTATTGAACATATAATGATAGGATGTGGTCTGGTTATCGATAGAACACGAAATGTTTACCTCTTGTCGGGTCTTTCAGCTTCCCCGAACTCATCTCGTTCCTGCAACATTTCTAGCTTCCTTGCTGCGTCGGCCACTTGTGCTACTGTATTGAACGTAGCACATACCAGATTGTTCGCGACCGAGGTGCGAAGTGCCCACCTAAAGTGGTGTGCCTGCTCCTCAGGAGTACCAGCTGCTGCTTCCAGAAAACCAGCTAAGCGAAGAAAGCGCTGCATGAATTCGTTGCTATTCTCGCCCGCTCTCTGACGTATCCCATGGTACTCTCGCTTGAGCTTGTCCTGCTCTGCCTTAGGAAAGAACTGCTCCATCACTCTCTCCTTGAATTGGGCCCATGTCAAACCAGCGACCCAATCATCACCTCCTTCTGACTGCGTCAAGGCTAACCACCAATTGAGTACATCGCCTTCAAACCGGTAGCATGCCAATCTCGCCTTGAATGCGGGGTCACATCCCATAGCATTGAAAATCTTCTCAATGTGAGTCAACCAGCTTTCAGCATCGCTGGGGCTATCAGTCTTTTCAAAAGCTCTAGGACGAAGCTTGTTGAATCATTCCAACCACACTGCTAGTGTCACTGGAGGAGGAGGAGGAGGTGGCTGATTGTGCTGCTGATTGTTGGCAGCTTGAACTTCAGCACGAATGTCATTCCTCAGTTGAGGAAGCAAGGCTTGCATGGCAGCCTGAATTGCAGCATTGAGCTGCTCTTGCTCGCGTGTGAGAACCATCTGACAGTATAACATAAAACATATGATTCCCAGTTCAAAACATAAAATATATATTATATATATACATGAAAAAAAAAAATTATGCCAAAAATTTCACGAGAAAAATTTTATGCAAGAAAATCTTTGTATGAATGCATGATGCAGTTTTATGAAAACTTTTGATGCTCGAGAGTGAACGCCTCTGGTCAGTTCACTCAAAATAAAAGACATATCGAGGGGACGCCTATGGGTCGGTCCCAAATCTAAAAGTTTCGATAAAACACATGCGACTAAATAGGGCCAGTCCTGTACCAACCATTACTTAGTCAAAAACCCTGTAACAATGACATGTATGTGTATGCTTAAAAATGAT
This sequence comes from Glebionis coronaria, assembly GCA_025667525.1. Classification (NCBI taxonomy): domain Eukaryota; kingdom Viridiplantae; phylum Streptophyta; class Magnoliopsida; order Asterales; family Asteraceae; genus Glebionis; species Glebionis coronaria. The sequence continues at coordinate 479,857,181 of CM046880.1, forward strand.
GAATGCATGAAAACAACTGTCAGTTCTAGGAAGACCGTAGTGACTACCCACTAATCACAGGTCATATTTGAGAGCCTACAGGTCGAAACCTTGGCTCTGATACCATAATTGTAACACCCCATTTTGGAAATGGAATCTTACGCATAATTATGGCGTGTCATCAAAGCATACAAGGATATATGTCTAAGCATTATTTGACCATAAAAGGGAAATACCGGAATCAAACATCGGTAACCCCAAGTAGAGCTCATCACACACAAACATAAATACTGTAAAAGGAAAGGACGAAACAATGTCCATAGCAACTGTATTAAAGTAAAGGAAATGCATAAAGTAAAGAAAGACAGTAAAGCTTCCAATCCATATGCACGTACGTTTGAGATCTACGAGCGTCCCTGAGTACCTGCCGTTTTGGGAACATGAAAAGGAAAACGGCTGAGCAAGACGCTCAGTGCACGGATGTACAATATAGCATGAAATAGGATAAGCATGTAACATATAACAGCGGAAGACTAAGTTCTGAGTAAACTGGTTAAGTATTAAGAAAACTGGTTTTATAGTTTGAAAAGCCTTATGTTTATCTTATGAAAACTGTTTTAACATAAATATACCATAGCCCATATAGGTCATGAAAAGGTCACGTGCATGAATACTTGGAGGGGTGACCTCATCATGCTGATTAGAGGGGATGCCTCTAATTAATATACTGGTTTGGGTAGGAGGGATCAACTCCTTGTGAAGGATGCAAGGCACACACCACATTCACCATGAAATACTAAATAAAACATGTAACTAGGATGCACCCATACGCCCCACATGATATAATAATATGGCCAAAACTGAAAGGGACGCCACGAGCAATCACTCCGCCGTGGGGAAGTCATAACATTGGTGCCTCCAATGTTATGGTTATGGTACCTCCATAACTAGGTGAAACTGGTCATGCTTGTATATGGCTATAGATTATGCTAATAAAACATAAGCAGTTCAAAACAATAAAACAAATACTGGGAAAAACAGTTGGCTGCATACGGGGAAATCCTAATAAGGAAAGAATGTCCATACTGAAAGGACGGGAATCCGTACCTCAAGTCCAGTGAATGAACGGAAGAAAGACTCCTACTTCTGGATCACTAACGCTACATGAATACACACGTGTATAAGTATCGATTCACTGATTACGTACCGGGTTTTATGTCTCGTCTTAGCTTACTTTGTATGTTTTAGGTCATGGTTTACTATTTAAAGCCTTAAACTGTGTTTATCTTGTATTCTGATTAATCTGATTAAGTATTACTGGTATTTCATGTATTATTATACTTAATGTGTAATAATAAGTAACTTTCCAAAAATAGCAGGTTTCCAAAAATAGAAAGTTTCCAAAAATAGAAAGTTTCCAAAAATAGAAAGTTACCAAAAATAGAAAGTTTCCAAAAAGAGAAAGTTTCCAAAAATAGAAAGTTTCCAAAAATAGAAAGTTTCCAAAAATAGAAAGTTTCCTAAAATAGAATTTACTGCTTAAATTAGATTAGTTTCTAAAAATAGAAAGTTTCCAAAAATAGATCAGCTGCCTTATGTAAATAAGTTTCCATATATAGAAGGTTTCCATGATTAGATTAGCTGCCTGAATTAGATAGATTTCCATATATAGAAGGTTTCCATTAATAGATTAGTTGCCTTATTTAATTAAGTTTCTATAAACAGAAGTTTCCATATTTAGAATTAAGCTGGTTACATAAGCTAACATATAAGTCTAAGTGTTTATAAGCTTATTTTCTTAAGTCATATGATATAGTGTATAGTTTAATTATTATTTCATGTATTTTAATTAAACTATAGGTTAAGCATTTTAATTAAAGTATAACGTGTTTTAATTAAAATGGAATAAAATACTTAGGTTAAAATGTGTATTATTATGTATTAATAACATAACCTAAGTCATGTCTAAATTAATTAATTATAGGCATGTTTTAAATAATTAATTAATTATAACTTATAACATAAAATACTTAGGTTAAATTAATATCATGCTAAATTAATAATTAAAATAACCTAAGTCATGATTTAATTAATATCTCATGTTATTAATTAATTTATATCCTAAGTTCATAATTCATAAAAATTAACATGTAGCATAAATCATGATTTAACCAACGAACCATGAATCGGGCATGAACTCGACACCGTACCCCGAGCCAAACTCGGGGTACGTGTGCCCCCTTGCTGCCGTGGGTCCCACAAGCACCAACCAAGACCAAAAATGGTCTTGGTGGTGGCGGCAATAAGCAAACCGAACCCCCCCTCGGGTTGGTGATGCTAGGCGGCTAAAACAAACACCCTTTTATATCATCCTTTGATTTTAATTTAGCCCAAAACATATTAGATCAATGTTTAATTATCATGTTTTAATAAGAATAATAATAACATGTTCATGAGAATAATCAAAGATTAAAAAGAATTAAAAAGAAAGGTTTAGAATGATATACCAATACGTAGCTTGAAAGGGGATGAACAAACACGGTTTCTAGCACTTGTTTTTAATGTCAAAAATCAACAACACTCTCCTATGGTGTTGTTATGGGTGGCGGCACAAGGAGGAATAAGGAGGAGAAGGAGAAAATCTTTTAGGGTTTTAAGTTTACTTTCTTGAAAAGTGAAAATGAAAATAGTTTTTACCCTTTACCCCCCTTTCATGTAAACTTGATGGGCTTAGCCCATTTCTTGGTTGTTGTGCCGTGGGTATGGGGGCCCCACATGGGGTACCCGTACCTTTTCTCGTGTCCCGATGTTTCGTGTTCGTTCGTGGTTAAACGTGTTCGTGTTTAAAGTGTTTCTGTTTATTTTATCATGTCGTTTATCGTAATCTTAACGCTCGTAATTATATTATATGTATTTACGTAATTATTTTAGTTCGTATTTTAAATGGTGATCATGGTTTAATTATGTTCACGTGACATATTTATTAACTGTTTATCATGAATTCGTACGTAATCGATACTTATCATGTCATACACGTATGCACTTGCTTGACTATTAGCACATGAATGTGATCAATACTAAATAAGGTAAGTTTAAATCTAGGACGTACGATCTTAAGGGCACTATTCATGGTAAAAGCATGCGGGTTTTACACGTATAGTTGAGAGAGTACATGTTAGGTTCTTAGAGAATAAACCTAGTGATCCTGAGAGTGGTCCTAATTGGTTGTTTGATTTGGAACCCTTATCTAGAACTTTAAATTATATGCCTGTCACTAATCCAGACATTGTGAAGGTAACTTCAAATGTTGTGGAGGAACAAGTTGTTAATGGTTCAGGTACACAGGTTCATGAGAAGGTTGGATCACAAGCAGAAAAGGCATCTCCTACATTTGAATATGTCATAATTCCCATTTGGACAGATGCTTTTGCTGCTGTTGCTGCTGCTGGACAAGATAATGGTGGTTTCCAAATACCACCAGATACAAACATGCATGGTTCTTCAGGCGCTGACAAAGGTAAATCTAGCGCTGACAAGACCAATTCAGACGTTGATGGCTTAGACGTTGACAACAACAGTTCAAGCGTTGTTATCCCAAGCGCTGACAAACAAGGTTCAGACGTTGACAACACCTTTGCACATCTTTTCTCTTCCACTTTTGAACAAGGAGAACCTTCCAATTCTCATGAAGAAGGTCATCCTTATGTTGACATAAGAGAGTCTGATGAAGAAGACATTGGCAACATGGAGCATGAGGTTGAGGACACCATACTTTTTGAAGGAGGGGTTCTCACTTCCACAATGAAGAATCACCCAACATCTCAGATCATTGGTGATATTATGACTCCAGTTAAGACTAGAAGATCTCATCAAGGTCTTGGTGGATTTATTGCCAATATACACAAGAAGGTTGATACCCCTCTTGTGCAAGCATGTTTGTTTGCATGTTTTCTGTTACAAGAAGAACCCAAGAAGATATTTGATGCTCTCAAAGAACCAAGTTGGGTGGAAGCAATGCAGGATGAGCTTCATCAATTTGCAATTCAGGATGTTTGGGAGCTGGTTGATTGTCCTAGATATGTCAGACCTATAGGGACAAGATGGGTTCTCAGGAACAAAAGAGATGAAAGAGGTATTGTGGTCAGAAACAAGGCAAGATTAGTGGCTCAAGGTTATACACAAGAGGAGGGGATAGACTATGAGGAGGTCTTTGCACCAGTTGCAAGGATTGAAGCTATTAGGATTTTTCTAGCCTATGCATCCTGCATGGGCTTCACAGTCTATCAAATGGATGTCAAGAGTACTTTCCTCTATGGAACTATTGTTGAGGAAGTTTATGTCATGCAACCTCCTGGTTTTGAGGATCCAGAGCATCCAGATAAAGTGTATAGAGTAAAAAAGTCTATGTATGGCCTTCATCAAGCCCCTAGAGCATGGTATGGTACTTTGTCTACCTATTTGGTGGACAATGGATTCAAGAGGGGCACCATAGATCAGACACTATTTACAAAGAAGAAAGGCAAGGATGTGTTGCTTGTTCAGGTCTATGTTGATGATATCATTTTTGGGTCTACTGATCCAAAGATGAGTGAGGATTTCTCCAAGCTTATGACAGACAAATTCAAGATGAGTGCTATGGGGGAGATGAACTTCTTTCTAGGTTTACAAGTTCAGTAGAAAGAGGATGGTATCTTCATCTCCCAGGACAAATATGTTGCTGAGATCTTGAAGAAGTTTGGCTTTTCTCCACATGAAAAGAGGGCTACTACTCCTATGGATAGAGAACACCCTTGGGGAAAGATTGGAGATGGGAAAGATGTTGATGTCAGGCACTATAGATCCATGATTGGATCCTTGATGTATCTTACTGCCTCCAGACCTGACATTATGTTTGCTGTGTGTGCTTGTGCACGCCATCAAGTGACTCCCAAAGAATGTCACCTTTATGCTGTGAAGAGGATCTTTAGGTACCTAAGATGTTACCCCAGTCTTGGTTTGTGGTACCCAAAGGATTCACCATTGGAGCTGATTGCATATTCAGATAGTGATTATGGAGGTGACAAGTTTGATAGGAAATACACAACTGGTGGATGTCAGTTTCTTGGGAGCAGTTTAATATCTTGGCAATGCAAGAAACAAACAGTGGTGGCTAATTCTACAACTGAAGCAGAATATGTGGCTGCAGCAGCATGTTGTGGTCAAGTGTTGTGGATTCAGAACCAGCTGTGGGACTATGGGTATAATTTCATGCATACTAAGATATTTGTTGACAATAATAGTACTTTATGCATCATTAAGAATCCTGTACATCATTCTAAAACTAAACACATAGAAATTAGACACCATTTTATAAGAGATTGCTTTGAGAAAGGTTTAATACAACCAGATAGGGTTGACACTGAGGAAAATGTGTCAGATTTATTAACTAGACCTTTTGATGCTGGGAGATTTCAATACTTGGTAACAAGTATTGGAATGGTTAATCTCACATAATATGTGTTTTGGATTCTTTTTGTAAAAGTATGTACAGGTTGATGCATTATTATTATTGGTCTTATTGATGATTTAGATTTTCCACTATATTTTTCTAACACTAACAAAGGTTGCTTGAACACTGATAAGTGTTTTTGCAACGTTGTCAGCAATATAATTGTCTAACGCTGACAAAGCTTCCCTCAACGATGTCATGTGTTATCGGGGCGTTGTCAGCAACAATGTTAGTTTTGTGGTTTTTAATCTAAATGTGCAGATGGTGTTAGCAGTATACCATGATACAGAGTTGCTTATGGATCAATTGAGAAGCATTTGGACAAGTTTTTATTTATGGATGATGGTTGGAATGTTTCATTCCTATCTTGACATAAATTTTTTATGTTCATGCATGATTTTAGCAAACTTTTTGTATCATCGTTTAAGGGGAGGTTTTAGGAACCTTTAGGATGTTTGGGTATCCATATGATACTCTTATCACAATTCTAGATTGTGTCCACAGGTGAGTATGGGTTAGTTTTACTAAACCATGAGGCACTGTAGCATGCATAGTATATCAACTTTGCATGCTGCCAAGACATTTTTGGCCTAGAATTGGTTGTGGTCTGTTGGGAGACTTGGGAATGATTTTGATATGGGATTTACCTGGGAGTAACAAGGATTTTATAAGGTAACTTTGTTGCTAAGAGTTTTGGTTAGCAAGGGACACTAGAGGACTGTTATGTCTATCTTGCTTATGCAAGTGTGCATAACTGGACAGTGCTTGCCGCCCTATAATAATTATCAGCTTTTGGTTATCTTCTCTAGGATAAATTACTTGTTAAGGTCATTTTTCACTTTTTAAAACAATTTTATTTTTGGACGCTGACAAGAAATTTCCAAGCGTTGTTGTGACCAAATTGGACGCTGACATGGCTTTAGGCGAACGTTGACAAGGTTATAGCCGTTGGGCGTTGATAGGTTATTTTTGACCGTTGACACTCAATGGGACCTACTCAGTTGTTACTTTTTGACATATTTTCAAGCCGTAATTTTAGGAGTTGTTACTTTCATTAAATGCATGAGATAACTTATAACTTTTTCAATATTTTCATAATTGATTTTTGAAAATCTTTGCCTATTTTTGGGCCAATCACATGCATTCTTTCTCTCCTATAAATTTGGCTCCTATTTTTAAACAGGGTATCTATAATTCTTGTCTAACACTTTTCTCTTATCAACTTCATCTTCTACACTTAAAATTAACAGCTTTCATCAATGGCACCAAAGTTTAACTCAGCAGAATTGGAATTGGGGTTCAAGTCTCAACACAACATGATTGCTTATCTTGCTGCTGATGATACTCTGTTTCCTCAATACACACAAATGGTGGCGTATTTGAATGCATCCCCATTAAGGTATGCTCTTTCTCATGCACCACTCATTCCAGTCACACACATTAAGCAGTTTTGGAACACTGTCAGTTCCTCAACAGTTAATGGAGTGACCACATTAACTTCTATTGTTCATGGGAGGTCTTGGGTGGTTACTGAGGCCTTGGTACGCCAGGCCTTGCATCTTGATGATGCTGATGGTGTAGTCATCCTGATGAAGGTACTCTTAATAAGTATCATAAGCAGGAATTTCCCCCAGCATGGAAGTACCTCATCCACATCCTCCTTCAATGTTTGAGTCCCAAATGTACTGCACACAATGAGATCAATAGATCCATTGCTAGTGCTATTGTGTGCATTGCAACAGGGCAAAAATATAACTATTCTAAAATGATTTTTGAAGGGATGTGTAAAAACAAGGGGACAAAAATGACTTTAGCTTATCCCCGTTTTCTGCAAATGATTTTTGATGATCAAGGTTACTGCTCAAGGGATCACAATGATTTTTATAAAATCCCTGAGCAAAAGAAAGCTATTTTTACGAAGATGAATTCACCACCCCATAGAGACTTACCTTTAACCTCAGCCATGCTTGCTGTTATTACAGCAGCACAACCCCAACCAGACCCCCAACCTCAAATTAACCCTCAACCACAACTTGAACCCATTCCTGAACCTTTACCCTCACCTGAACAAATGCAAATTGACCAAGAACCCTTTGCTGCTGACACATCAAATGTTGGCGTTGATGTGCCTATTTCCAACGCTGACACACAACCTTCACAATCCCAAACACCCCTTAACCAACCCACATCTACCCATTCTTCCACACCATCTTCCACACCACCTGAATATAGGTTGATGAAACGCCAAAGGACTACTGGAGTGTTCTCCTCTGGTGGTCCTAGCCATGAAGCAGAGAGAACCACCACCACAAGTGTGGCTGGTGACCTGGATGAGGCTGGGACTATTGGTTCTGGCTTAGATGCTGGCCAAGGCAGTCCCACCATAATTAAGTCCTCATCCTTGCCCAATGAACCTGACTTGGGAGGTCAAATCCCCATTTCAGAAGAGGGCAGACTGGAACCAATTACTCTTTTGGAATTGACGGCAGTCTGCATTAGCTTGCAAAAGCAAAATGCAGACTTAGTACAAATTGTCAGCTCTCAAGGCCTTGAACTCAAGCAATTGAGGGAGAGGATTGTTGTTTTGGAAAGTGATCGCGTTAGAAGGGGTATGGAGGAGTCTTCCAAAGGGGAGGAAGATCAAAGAAATCTGAGTGATAAGGGCAGCCAAGATGGTCAATCAATGGATGTTGCTGAAGCCATTACAACTTTGAAGGAACAAAAAGGTTTTGATACGTCCTTAATCTCTCCCACAAACCTAAATTTTTCATTTACAGCTATGTTGAGAGAGGTTACACAAGGCGCTGAGGGAAAATATTTGAGCGTTGACAAGGCAAATTTGGACGCTGATAGAAGTATTTTGGGCGCTGACAGGATAAATTTGGGCGCTGACAGACCTGCACATGAAGGTGATGTATCCCAGTCATCATCTATCATCAAGGAAGTTTCTACTCAGGTATTACCATCTACCTTACCAACCATTGCACCATCTGATAAGGGTAAGGGTAAATTGGTAGAAGAAATTGTTCCAAAGGATGCAGCCCAAGTTGAATTTGATAGAAGATTGGCTGAACAAATGATGGAACAAGGTGAAAAGGAAAAGTCACCATTTGTTGTGACTTCTGAAGAAGAAAGTGATGGACCTAGCTCAGACTCAAGTGTGATGATTATAGAACCTGAAAGGCTTGAGTATGGTGATGAGCTTGCTAGGGAAAAGTTGAGAGAATTGAAATTGCAGGTTGACTTTGACATGCCAGAGGTGGTTCAAATGTACAATTCTTGGGAAGAAAGCTGCATGGATAATCCAGACTTGACCATTTCAGATCAAATATGGGGTTTGGAGCTTCTTCTTAGAGTTCAGAAGGATTGTAAGGTGATTTTGAAGCACAAGGCAAGCAATATTCTCTCAGAGTTGAAAAGGGATAGAAGGGAGCTCTACTTTATGTTGCTCAGATGTCATGGAGTTGGATGGACATATCAGAAATTGAAGGCTTTGACATTTGATGAGTTGGAACATAGGGCTTACCCCATTTGGGTGAGAGTGCAGGAAGCAAACACTCTCAGACTTCTTTCAGATGAAAGAAAGGAGCAACTTGCAGAAGAAATGGAAATCAAGAAAGCTATGATGATTCCCATGCCAGTGAAGAAGGGATTTAAATTTGAATTTCCAAAAGATATGGATCCACTATATCCAAGTGAAGCAGTTATAAGAAAGAGCCTCAAGCTCTCCCCATTAGAAGCTTCAGATATGGTGCAAGTGTTACCATTAGATTCCAGGAATCCAATTGTGAGTTATGATGAGGATGAATGTGGATTCTGGAAGACTGGCAGATTTGGCAAGGAGGTACACACTTTTACCACTCTCATATCTTTATTTGCAAGTTGTGATAAAGAAGACTTGGTGGACCTTTGGAGGTTACTAGAGACCAAGTATGAGGCTGAAGCACCAACTTCAGCTAATGGAATAAAACTTTGGACCACCTTCAAAAGAATGTGTGGGACAAAAGAGGAAGATCCTGAAATATGGAAGGATCTTGAAGATGACCTCAGTGGTCTTCAATGGAGGTTATATTCAGCTGCTGGTGTATACCATTTGAGTTCTACAAAGTTTGCTGAGTATCTACTTGTGGATGCTCAGTATTTCATATCCAAGGCTGTTTTGGAAAAGATGAAGGACACTCAGCTGGAGATAGATTATTCAAGTGACGTGGCAAAGGATTTGATCAGATTTATTCATTACCAATATGAGAAGATTTGTCAGACTCCTCCAAGTTCTTAATGCTTATTCAGAAACTTGATCATAAGAGTGGATATCAAGTTTAGGGGAGGATTGTTGGGAATAAATTAAGGCCAGATCACTTGAGCGCTGACAAGAAAAATTCAAGCGTTGACAAGAGCAAAGCAAGCGCTGACAGCTCAAGCGTTGACAAGTTAAAGTCAAGCGTTGACACATTGAAGACAAGCACTGATGGAAGATATACTCTACACGTTTATTATATTCTAGAATACTTCTAGTAAGGATAGAAACGACAATGTATTTTCTATATTTATCTTTACCTAGAATAGTTGATACGTAGCTTATTGTGCAAGGCTTCTTAGTCTATAAAAGAAGGCCTTTAGGTTAATGTTTAATATCAAGTTTTACATAAGTTTTCGTTCATAAACATCTTTCATTGTAAGCAAGTTCGACATTGATAATCAAAGTGAAAGTTTGTTTATATCTTGTGTGTTCTTGTTTAAGTGTTAAATTCCGCATAACACTTAGATTCACAAAGCATATACAAAGGTTTCTCTACGTGTTATACTTGATCTAATCTCGTATACACAAAGCTAATCGATCTAAGTTTGGGATCAACATGTATCTGTGCAGAAATATCTCAAGGAATCGGTATGGTATCTAGACAGTGGCTGTTCTAGACACATGACATGGATTCAACAATACCTGCACAGATACTCAAAGGAGCCAGGTCCTAAAGTGGTGTTTGGAGATAACTCTTCAGGTGACACAGAAGGATATGGCTCAGTGAACTGCAATGGGATTACATTTACCAGGGTTGCATATGTGAATGGTCTTAAACACAATCTTATTAGCATCAGCCAATTGTGTGATGCTGACTATAAGGTTTTGTTTACTAAGACCCAGGGAACCATATTCAACAAAAACAATGATGTTGTGCTTATTGCACCTAGAAGGAGAGATGTTTATGTCATCAACATGGTTGTTTGCTCTGAAGACAGCTCAAATTGTTTTCTTGCTAAAGCCTCTGAAAGTGTCAATTGGCTGTGGCACAAAAGACTGTCTCATATCAACTTCAAGAACATCAACAAGATAGCCACACAAAACCTGGTTGCTGGTCTACCTTCAGTGATGTTTTCTAAAGACAAGACTTGTTCTGCTTGTGTCAAAGGAAAGCATCACAGGTCTTCATTCAAGACTAGGCAATCATTCTCTATTGACAAGTGCTTACATCTCCTTCACATGGATTTGTTTGGGCCTGTCAAACCTCAGACCATTAATCACAACAAATACACCTTGGTCATAGTTGATGAATTTTCAAGATATACATGGGTGTTCTTCCTCAGAAGGAAAAGTGATGCAGCTGATACCATCATGTCTTTCATCAGACAGGTTGAAAATATGAATGATGTTAGAATCAAAGCTCTAAGAAGTGATAATGGTACTGAATTCAAGAATCATCAACTTGAATCTTTTTGTGATGAAAAAGGGATTTCACAGAACTTCTCTTCAGCTGGCACCCCTGAACAAAATGGTGTGGCTGAAAGAAGAAACATGACTTTGATTGAAGCAGCCATAACTATGTTGAATGGTGCAGCCTTACCAAAGCAATTTTGGGGAGAAGCTGTTCACACTGCTTGCTACACACAAAACAGATCAATCATTGTCAAAAGACATGGTAAAACTTCCTATGAAGTTTTCAGAAAAAGATCTCCAGATGTCAGCTACTTTCATGTATTTGGATGTCCTGTGTTCATTTACAACTACAGGGATAAACTTGGAAAGTTTGATGAAAAAGCTGATGATGGTTTCTTCTTGGGATACTCTCCAACAGCCAAAGCCTTCAAAGTATTTAACATCAGAAGACAAGAAGTAGAAGAAACCTTTCATGTCAGATTCAATGAAGATGATGAAGTCATACAGAGAACAGGAACAGAGGGTGATGAAATTGATTTTAATGAAAATATGTCTTTCCCAAGTGATGAGTTCTCAGAACCAAGACCTACCAGTCATCACCATCATCACTCCAACATTCTCACTCCTTATGTTCCTGCCTTTGACCCTCTATCTACTCACAAAATAGAAGTTCCTACCTCTCAGGAACTTGATGAAGAAGAACCACAAACCTCTGGTAGTCCTTCTTATTCTACTGCTATTGATGACTCATCAATTCTTCAAATCCCTGAAGAATCTCCTGCTGTTAATGAAGTTGTACCTCTTGATATGGCTGAAGAAGACTCTGACACTGTAGTAGTCTTTGAAGAAAGCCCTCCTAGTCAGCAGGATGAAACTCAAATTGTACCAGCTGTGCCCACAAGTGTTCCTGTCCTTGAGTCCCCAGCTCCTCAAAATAAGTGGTCAAGAGATCAACACATTCTTCTTGTCAACATTATTGGGGAACCTAATGCAGGGGTTACTACTAGACAGCGAATTCATGACTCAGAGTCTGCCTCAGCCAATGAATGTCTCTTTGCTGAATTTCTCTCACAAATTGAACCTAAGAGAGTAGCTGAGGCTCTAGTAGAAGAAGGGTGGGTAGCTGCTATGCAAGAAGAAATCAATCAGTTCAAAAGGAACAAAGTATGGACACTAGTGCCAGCTCCACCTGGAAAGAATATCACAGGCACTAGATGGATCTATAGAAATAAGATGGATGAAATTGGGAACATCATCAGAAACAAGGCCAGGCTGGTGGCACAGGGGTATACTCATACTGAAGGAATTGATTATGATGAAACATTTGCTCCAGTTGCAAGACTTGAAGTCATCAGAATCTTCCTGGCTTATGCTGCCTATATGAACTTCACTGTGTATCAGATGGATGTAAAGAGTGCATTCCTCAATGGTGATTTGGCTGAGGAAGTATATGTTGCACAACCTGAAGGATTTGAGAACAACGAGTTTCCCAACCATGTGTACAGACTACACAAAGCCATGTATGGGCTGAAACAGGCTCCAAGAGCATGGTATGAAACTCTTTCTAATTTCTTAACTGAAAGTAAATTTGTCAGGGGTTCTATTGATAAAACACTCTCTACCTTCAAGGATAAGAGTGATTTCATCATTGTGTAGATTTATGTGGATGATATCATCTTTGGGTCAACAAATGTTAATCTTAGTAAACGTTTTGCTAAATTAATGACCAAGAAATATGAGATGAGTATGATGAGTGAATTAACTTACTTTTTGGGTTTTTCAAATTAAACAATGTCATAAGGGAATTTCAATTTGTCAAGAAAAATATGTTAAGGATTTACTTAAAAAATATGATTTAGCTGATTGTGCATCAGTGAAATGCCCCATGCTTCCACCCAACAACTTGGGCCCTGATGAGTCAAAGGTCTCTGTTAATGAGACTTTATATAGAGGCATGATTGGGTCACTCATGTATCTGACAACTAGTCGTCCTGATATCCAATTCTCCACATGTCTCTGTGCAAGGTACCAAGCTAACCCAAAAGAATCCCATCTAGTGGTTGTTAAGAAAATTTTCAGGTATCTCAAAGGAACACCATCCCTAGGTCTATGGTATCCCAAGGAATCAGGCTTTGATCTCAAGGCCTATTCAGATTCAGACTATGTTGGATGCTGTATTGATAGGAAAAGCACTTCAGGCAGCTGTCAAATCCTAGGAGGAAAATTGGTTGGATGGAGTGCTAAGAAGCAAAACTCTGTGGCTATGTATTCAGCTGAAGCAGAATATGTCGTTGCAGCCAGCTGTTGTGCTCAGGTGCTCTGGATGAAAAGTCAATTGGCTGACTATGAAATTTTATATGACAAAGTTCCAATCTTTTGTGACAACACCAGCGCCATTGCCATCTCCAACAACCCTGTTCTTCACTCTCGTACCAAACACATTGATATCAGGTATCATTTTATCAGGGATCACATAATGAAGGGAGATATTGAGCTGCACTTTGTTCCCACAGAGCTGCAACTAGCTGATATTTTCACAAAGCCTTTGGTTGAACCTTCGTTCAACAGGCTAGTTGCTGAGCTAGGGATGCTCAATATCTCAAAGCATGTGGCTTGATATTAAATGTGTTCATTAAATGATTGATTCTATATTAAATGTTTTTCACATGAAACTAGGTAGTTACTTTCCAAGTAAATGCAAAAAAACATTCTCAAATATTTAATCATTTATTTTTCGAATAACAAGGAGACAAATAAGTTTTGAAAGGTCAAGGGACCCACATGAGCAGTCATTTTCTCACTTTGCATTAAATGTGGTTGAATAACTGTTTACTTATTTTGAATATATATATTGTCTCTCGTCTCTCATCACCCACCACTATTCTCATTTCACAAATCTATTTCTCTCTATAAGTTCTTCTCTCTCTTAAACCATCCTCCATTTTCTTTCACCTTCGACCTTGAATCCATGGCTTTTTCTGTTCCCAAGGCAGCAAACGTTAACTTCGAGATCAACGAAAGCATCCTCGCCTCAAACCTCCATTGGATGGATCAAGGCCCCAAATGACACCTACTCAGATCTGGTAAACTTCATGCAAAACTGTGACCTAAGTGAAGCCTTCACCAAATCCCCATCCACCTTCTACCAAGAATACCTTAGGGAATTCTGGTACTCTGCTGAAGTAGTGGATGACACAATAACCTTTAGCCTTTCATGCAATGAACACCCATTTGCTTTCTCCCTTAAAGATTTCTCGAGTGTGGCTGGATTGAAACATGGTGATGAATGCCTTAAGGTTGTTGATAAAAAGGTTGTTAAAGATGCTCTGGCCACACTCAAACCCTTCCATGATGTAAACCCTGCCCTTACACCCGCTGAGGTCCTCTCGAAATCTCCTCTGAAGATTAAGTACTTTACACCCATGTGACGTGTCCTCTTCACCCACATTGTTAAATCCCTGGGAGGAATGCAGGGATCCCAAGATCAGATGTCCTTTAACCATCAATCTATAGCTTATGGGCTGATCTGGGGAGCTAATGTTGATGTTGGAAGCATTCACTTCTCCAACCTTGTTGAACAGCTGAAGGGAAGAAATCAAGTCAGGGAAAAGAATATCTTCTATGTTCGCTTCTAGTCGCTGATCTTTGAAAGCCTGTTGGGAGACAACTACCATAACTCTGCGTTGACTGCTCTAAAGCCCTACCGCATCACAGGTGCCATCTACAAAGAAATAGGAGCTGAAGATGTCCCTGTCACCTCTCATATGATGAACGTTGCCAACAAACTACCAAAAGCTGAGAAGTCCTTGCTCCCTTCCTCTAAGAAGGTGATTACCTCTAGTGTGTCTGGCAAGTCTAAGTCTTTGACCTCTGGGCAGCACACTACGACGTCCAAGGCTTCTTCTGGCCAACAGCCTAAGAAGAAGAAAATCCCCTCTTCTTCCCACACTAAATCTGTTGTTAAGGCCAAGGGAAAGAAGACTGACACCTCCTCTGTTCCAGATACTCATGTGGAATCAGATACTTCTGCTGACCAACAACAGGGGTCTAGTGTCTCAAAGTTAGCTGAGACAACAGGAAACAAGCCTAATCCAGCTGATATCTCATAGGTAATCAGTGTACATTTTTAGAGGTTCACAAGCAGCCACTCTTAATTGTCTGTAGGAGAGAGTGGTGAAGTTAGGGTAATCCTCGACCCATAGAAGTCTGTCTATGCACTTAGAACTCTTTAAGACTTCTGTACACCCTGTCTTTGCACCAGGGAATGATTCATTTGTGTTTATAAAGCACCCCGATGACCCTGCACCCTCTAGACAGTATTCAGTCTAACAACAACCTGGATACACTTATGTCTCAACCTTGATCAGTTGTACTTCACACAGCCTCTTGGTTCCCTCAGAAAAAGAATCCCAAAAGTTTTACTTTTAGGGGAGCTGAATCATCATCCTCAGCTCTTCTAGGGACAGCGTAATAAGACGATCTTAACCCTTAACTTTTTCACATTAAAAGAATCCCAAAGGATTTATCCTTTTCAGGGGGAGCTGAATCATCACCCTCAGCTTTCCTAGGGGCAGCGTAACAGGCGACCTTAACCCACATATGTTTCACTCTTAAAAGAGTCCCAAAGGTTTCTTATCCTTTTGGGGGGGCTGAATGATCACCCTCATCCTTCCTAGGGGCAGCGAATGGCGATACATAAACAACATATGTTTCACAATCAAAAGAGTCCCAAAGGTTTTAACCTTTTGGGGGGGTTGAATAATCACACTCAGCTTTCCTAGGGGCAGCGAATGGCGATCATTAACCATATATTTTTCACACTTAAAAGAATCCCAAGGATTTATCCTTTGGAGTGGCTGAGTAATCACCCTCAGCCTCTCTGGGACAGCGAAATGGCGACCATTCCCCTTACTTTTTTCCCTGTTACTAATTATAACAATTTGCAGGCTGAAATTGTACAGCCAGTCACTGAATCCCAGGTACAACAGGAGAAAGAGGCTGATACAATTACTCAAGACCAACCTAATGACAATGAGCCTCTGCTGAATATTGAAGAAGAAATGTTGTCATTAGTGGATGATGTCTCTGATCTTGAGTCAATGCCTGAAGATGAAATCCCTGAGGGGATGTTTGAGGAGGAGGATGAAGAAGATGAGGAAGACCAACAATCTGTCTCTCCTCCCAAGGAAATAGCTGTGTCCACCCCAGCCGGAAATAATACTCCTCCTCCCAAGGATGTTGTTGTTACTCCAAACTCTGCTACCTCCACAACAACAGTCTTCCAACGCCCAGCCTATGATCCAACAGCTGAATTTCTAATGTTTGATCATCCTGCCCAAACCAACTTTGATCTTTTACCAAGGGGGGATGATTATGCTCAACAAAGCCTCAACATACATAATCTTCAGCATGTTCATCATCAATCTGACATCGAGCGCTTATCAAGGAAGCTGGATGTGATCAAGTCTGAAATGCATAACTTCACTGTCACTTTTCCAGGGATCATACAAAAGGCTGTTGCTGAGGCGGTTACTGAACCCATCAAGGATGGTGCTCGAAAAGGTGTAGCACAAGGACTTAGTCACCTATCCACAAGAATGAAGGATGTAATTGACTCAGAGGTCCCTGCCTTATTCCATGAACATGAGCAAACTATGCACAGACATTTTGAAGCTATTCGCAACAGGCAATACCGTCATGCAAACTTCATTGTTAATCGCGTTCAGGCCAATACGAATGGAAATAGCAACCTTCTGCTGAAGATTGCCAGGGCTTCAAGGAAAAGGCAACGTGCTATGGCTGCCTCTGTTGAACAGATTGCAAGGCATTTTCAAACACGTTCATCCAAACGTCTGCGTAGCCAGGATGAACGTGAGGGGGAGAAGGAAACAACACTTAACCTTGAATCTGCTAAACAAGGCTCATCATCAGCTGACAACACCATTACACTTGTCCCCCTCCAAGTAATCACACCTATTAACATATCTGATGATGAGGGGATAACACTCAGGGGGAGCAACAGAATCAAGATGGAGCTGATTCATCAAAGTCCATGGCTTTGGTTAACACCAGCGAGTCTGGGGATGATGGTGAACCAGCTGCCAAGAAGCTAAAGTTCACTGTTAGCTCCCTTCCCAAAGCAATACAAACTCAGACTCAGACAACATTTATCAGAAGAGCTGAAGTTTTGAAAAACATGAGTGTGGAATCCTCTGTCTCGAAGAAAGGAAAGGAGATAGTTTTGGTTGACACATACACCAAACTAAAGAAGATAGCTGCGATGCTAGAGACAGGAGGATCCACCACAGACCTTTCCCAATTTTCAACCTTTACACCTTCCAGTGAGATTCCTTTAACTCCTGAAGAAATAAAGAAATAGGCTGAGGAATTCAAGAGATTAAATGAACTCAAGACAGCCAAAGAATTGAATGAAGCTACTCTAAGGAAGATGACTCCACCTGAAAGAGAAAAGCAAAAACAAAGGTTAAGGGAAATGGAAGTTAAACGCGTTGAGGCACTAAGAAAAGTCAAAGCTGATTATGATGCCTGTGTTAACAACAGATATGCACCTGGCAAGATAACCAAGTTCAAATACACCATTCACAAATCCACCAACACCCCACAGATGATCTTGTGGAGAGATAACCAACAGGGAAACATGAATGTGTTTGACAACATCAGGCTAAAGACACTTGGGTTATCTGAATGGTTCGAACTTGAAGCCTTAGCTGCCAAAAGAACTGGACAGGCTAATTTTCTTCTGCTTAAGACTATTAAGGCCAAGTTTACCTGGATCAAAGAAACGGCTGCCAAACTCAAGATAGATCCCCCACCACAGCTTTTTGAACAAGAACCCCCAAAGACTGGTAACAAAAGAAGAAGAGTTTCTCAACTTGTTAAAGAAACTTTTGTCACAGATGATGTTCAAGTGGATGGTATGCACAGGGATTTGATCCTACCTAATGGTATAGTTGGCCCTGTTAATGGTCAGACATACACAGAGCCTGAAAAAGGAATGGCATTCATGAACAGAGCCTGCCATTATGCATTTCAAAGAGAAGATGAGCTGTGCTTAGCATCAACAATTCAGCTGCTTTGTCACAAGAAGTCACTCAAGATCAACACAGAGTATTCCAAAAGGTTTGCAAAAACTTTGCAGGAAGAGTTGGATAACAGATTAGACTTAGCTGAAGCTGAAGAAAAGATTAAAAATGATGACTATTGAAGAAATTTACAGCCCAATTTTACCTTCACATTTTATTTCACTTTAGTAATGTACTTGTAATTTCCTTTAAGTATTAATAAAATCATGAGGTATGTTTGTTTAGATCTGTTATGAGTAAGAAGAAGTTGTTAACTCACTTACCTTAACTTAGATAGATCTAGCAATATTTATGTTTAAATAGGGGGAGATTGTTGGGAATCTAAACTTGTTAGATTCCCTTATCATAGATTTAAACATAATTAAGCTATTAGACAGTCCCTTTCCTGTGCCTAGGAGGCAGGCAAGTATCGCAAGACTTACAGAGATCCAAGTCTCTGTGAGCAACCTCAGAGGAGTCCATGTCAGAGATATTTGTCAAGGAAGTCAAAGATTACTTGAAGACATACTCATTGGCTGTGATGGATAACAGCCAAGATGTATCAGGGACTCTGAGGGGTTGAGGGTTAACAAGGGTGGCAATACCCTGTTAACACTCAGCACACTTTGGACATGCCATTTGTGTGTTCGAGACTATGAAGAAAAAGGAAACTGTTTTGACAACTGTTTCCTTAAAGCATAATGGCAGACTACCAAGAATAGAAGAGCATCATGTGACTGATGTCTGAAAAGTGAAAGCTTGTGTAGTCACCATCAAGTACTATTTAGGTCAACCTCGTATCACTATAAATAGGATGTGTATCCATGCATTAATGTTCAACACTTTGAGTATATTCATAACATTATTGCTTAGAACTTATAGAATCAAACAGCTGCGAGTGTATTTATAAGTTAGGGCTTATAGTTGTTCAAAGTGTGCACAACATATTGTCATCAAACGGTGTTATCCATAACACTTGTAATTCTTTATTATACAATAATAAGATTACGTTTGAAAAGTAATACCTTGTGTTGACTAGTTAAGTTTAGGGTTTCTAGCATTGATTAGGGACTTTCATGATTTTTTTCGGTTATAACAATGCATAACAAACACTTTACTAATAACTTATATGAATATCAGTGATAATATGCACTAGAAATCTTATAACTCGCACAAAAGAGTCGATGTGACGTTTTTCAGTATAAAATAATTATTGTGTGGTACGGTTCGGTTTTACGGGCAAAAACCACAGTTGCGGTTTTTCCTTTTTCTTAAAACCAAACCGTCGGTTTTTGTCGTGGTGTGGTTTCTACGGTTCGGTTTTTGCGGTTTTGCGGTTCGCGGTTCGGTTTCTGCTCACCCCTACTAGTACCAATGGCAACGAAACAATAAATTATTACTTTTTCCGTCTCAAAATTATAGTCTATCTTTTTTTATCGTCTTAAAGTTATTGTCCACAAGTAAAAATAGATAGAGAACTTTGTTATTAAAAACTTAAAAAAATAGTAAAAGTAAAATTGTCATTATGCTAAAAAGTAATAGAGAGAAAACTGTAATAAATGCACATTTCTTAAACTGTGTGTTTTTTCGAAAGACAATAGTTTTAGAACGAAAAGAAGCAATCATAAATATGATGTACCATGGGAAACATATTAAGCCAACAAGATCAGATACACGAGAAACAGTGGTATCTGATGCACAAAGATAATAGTTTAGAACACTTTCCAAACACAAAACTCAAATTAAGCTTTTGTTTCTGAGTTTTTAATCCCACATGGGTGAAGAAAAGAAACTTTGCTAACTTTATATACTCCATATATTTAGTTCACTTTACTTAAGATTGAAATATTATATTTGTCGCAGTGGGAATTTCATGTTGTTGAGCAAAGTTTTAACATCAGTATGACAGTTATCATTGCCAGAAAAAAATATTAGTTCTGGAGTTTTTTTTCTCATTCTTCAGACTTTTGCCAGTTATGTTAGATTTGAAATTTTGTTAAATTCAAATGTTGTTGCATTTGATGTTTGGTTATGCTAGACCGGATTATAACCGGCGCATGGTGATCACTTCCTAGTTGTAATTCTTGATAAACAATCAGAGAATGCGACACACTTAAATAGAAAGTTAACATTCTAGCACAAATCGACTCTTAAACAAAATGTCTTAAACCCCACAAAAACCTCTACAAATATACAATCGTTAAGATACATAAAAATAGAAGTATTTTTTGTATTAGCAAGGCAGTGTTATATGATGCATATTTTTGCTTCTTGGGACGCGCGAGGCTTCAACCACACAAGCATGGTCACGTTCGAAGGGTTCAAGGGTAACCTGCTCCACTGGCTAAAAATGCTCAGCTTAAATTCTCCAATTCCACGGCAAATACAGCCACTGTTGGGACGGTAGAATATAATCAATGCAGTTTGCAAATTAAGGTTTCTGAAAAACCCCGTTTAAATTACGAGTCATGAAGGAGAAACATTATATAAATAAAGAATAAGCCTAATAGCCAAGATAAAATATTACTACTCCATATGGTTATGTATAAAAGTGGCCACCGGATTTCAAGAAGTAAGACGAACTCGGTGCTAAAACAAAATTTTCCATTTTACATTGTTGTTGGCACTTCTGAATGACTATTTATAGCGTACATTTTAGAATAATATTTGTTTTTAACCGTAACGGGTTTCTTTTGACACAAGAAAATGAAACTTCGTGCTCAACCGATTTTAGTGAAATATTTCTATGTCTTCAATGACTAAAATGGGTTGTTTGTTACGGAGTAATTAAAAAAATGACTGAGATCCCTTTACCCGCAATGTACATCCATATTTATAAGGGCAAATTGCATAAAAGTAAAAGTGTACCAAACAAGAAAATACGGCTGAGGCGCTGAGCAATACGCTTAGTGTGCGGATATATGACAATGAAATGAAAAGCATAAACATAAGTTGTTCGTGTATGTGTCCGGAACACATGACACGATCCGAAACAAGCTAAACGATCCGGAACGACCACGCCCTTCTAGAAGAAGTCAACGCAAGTCAACAAGGAACTCACCAGACACACTTCCTATAAAATAGGGAGTGTGTCCCCAATCGGGCCAACCAAGGCCCATCACCAATTCCGGCCTTTTAGGAATCAAACTAGTATAAATACCCCCTCTGGGTGTAAGGTTTAGGTTAACTCTTTTACCCTTATCACTTTTTACTTATATTATTTTACTCTCACATTCCTCTTCGGATTTTTACCCTTTACTTACTTTCACGCCGGAGCTTGGTCTGGGTTCTCACACCCGGACGAGGCTAACGCGTTGCTTTGGTTTCAGGTTAGCCGAAGCAGACATCATACCAGATCCGAACTGGTCACACCATTCGGATCCTCGCAAGAAATTGCACGAACATTTGGCGCCATCTGTGGGACTTGATATTCTATCTACCAGTTGTTTAGAATGGCAGGTCCTACTCCTCCTGTCACTCCGACAGGTCCCAACCTTCCGATTGAATTGCCTCTCCGAACAATCAGAATCTCACAAAGGAACAACTCGAACAACACATCTCAACCTTGCGGCTACTAGTCAAGGAGCATAACCGGAACGCCGTGGAACCTGTCCGTCTAAGTTTTAACGAGGAAGACGAAGGAAGCAACAACACTAAGATAGTAAGAGGCAAGGTGGTATCCGATGCGGATTTAAAGAAACCTTTCAAGGAAGCAGTCAAATCCCCACTCACTCAAAGAATCATTGACTTCTCCGGACCCGAGTACAAGATGCCTGCCACTGTCAAGACATATGACGGAACGGGAGATCCGGAGGATCATTTGAACCGCTTTACCGGAGCAGCCAATTCGGGCGAATGGCCAATGTCGGTTTGGTGCAGAATGTTACAACAAACGTTAGAAGGGGGAGCTAGGGGATGGCTTGAAAGCTTGGATACCGACATCATTGATGAATGGGCAGAGCTAAGGAAGGCATTCGTCAAGAGATACTCGATCCGAAAGCTATGTCATAAAGGCCCGCATGAGATAACTAAGATTGTAAGAAAAGCAAATGAGTCATTAACAGATTTTAAAGAACGGTGGACAGTCGAAGTAGGTCTTATCCATGGAGTTCCGGAAGTCATGAAGATTTCGGCATTTATGGATTCGGTTAAAAGTCCAGAGCTGACAAAAAGGTATTCGGACAAAGTTCCTGAATCGGTGGACGAAATAATGGAGAGGTTGGATGACTTTGTTCGATCCGAAGAAGCATTCGCCAACACTGAGCTGCCGAAAGGGGAAGGAACAGAGCCATACCGAAAGCCCAACCCTCCCACCCAAAGAAGGGATGATCGCAACCAAAAGTACCAGGGCTGGAACAACCATAGAAGAAATGATGGGCGAGATGCATATAAGGGAAGAGATTTCTTCAACAACAGAAACAGGGATAGAGACAACAGGGCACCATACCCACCACCTCGAAATGACAATTATCACAGGAATGATTACAACCGAAACAATTATCATGACCGATACAGAGTGGCTCCGGTCCTAAGTGTAATTCCTTGACAAAGAATCTAAAAGAAATCCTAGAAACCGAAACACAGCTTCGTCTACCTCCTCCCCGTCCAATGAATAATCCGGCAAGAGGTGGAAACATGGATCGTTATTGTGACTATCATCAGGATAAGGGGCACTTTACCAACGACTGCATCCAGCTAAGAAAGCAAATTGAGCTAGCCCTAGAATCTAGAAAGCTGAATCATCTTGTCTGGGACGTACGCCAGAGAGGACGAGATAATCGAAGAGAAGAAGCTCCAAGGCAAGACAAGATTATAAACATGGTTCGGACAATACCGGAAAGGGAGAAAAGGAAGGCTAGAGAAGCAACTGAAAGCTGGATGAGAGCCCCAATCACTTTTCCACCATTGGAAGAAGATGAGATGTATGATGATCCAATCATCATAGAGGCCGAATTGGGAGGTTACTTGGTAAGGAGAGTTTATGTTGATGAGGGAGCATCGGTGGAGATTATGTTCGAACACTGCTTCAAGAAGCTGCCAACAAGCATCAAGTCAAAGCTGAGAAACACGCAAACTGATCTCGTCGGATTCGTTGGAGAAGTAGTCAAGCCGAGAGGAAAGATCGAGTTAGAAGTCAATTTCAGATCAGATAGCTTAGTTCGAAGAACTAACATGAAATTTGTAGTGATTAGCGCCCCGTCACCATACAACGTGATCCTAGGGAGAACAGGCATCCGGATCCTCCGGGCTATACCGTCAACCATTCATGCCATGATGAAGTTTCCCACTCCAAGAGGGGTAGCTTCGTTAGTCTCTCGATCATTTATCGTCTCGGAATGTAGGCAGATAGCAAAAAGACAAGCACCAACGCCCACAACCAAAGATAAGACCGTGACGGCTGAATTACCACCCGGTACGGAGAGCATCATGATTAACCCTGCCTACCCAGAACAGCTTACCACTATCGGTGGCGGATTAACTAAAGCTTGCTAAACAGCATTAAAGAACCTTCTAAAAGACAACTTGGATGTCTTCGCATGGGAACCATCAGACATGACAGGAGTGCCGAGACGAATCATGCAGCATAATTTGAATGTCAATGAGAGCTTAGACCCGGTATGTCAGAAAAGATGAATGCTAGGATCCGAAAAGAGCAAGGCCGTAACCAAAGAAGTGGAAGAACTAGTGGCGGCAGGAATAGTCAGACCAGTAAAGTACCCAACGTACATCTCCAATTCGGTCATGGTCAAAAAGAGTGATGGGTCGTGGAGGATGTGCGTAGATTTCAAAAATGTTAATTCAGCATGTCCGAAGGACTACTACTCACCACCGGACATTGATGAAAAGATTGAATCCGTAGTAGAATCTCGCTTTAAGTGCTTCTTGGACGCATATAAGGGTTACCATCAAATTCAAACGGCCCTGGAAGATGAAGAGAAAACAGCTTTTTATACGGATCAAGGCACGTTTTGTTACACCAAGATGCCCTTCGGATTAAAAAATGCCAGAGCAACATATCAAAGGCTAGTTGACTCAGCCTTTCATAGTCAGATAGGACGAAATATGGAGGCATACATTGATGATATGGTGATAAAGAGTAAGGATGAAAGGAGCATGTTAGCAGACGTGGCAGAAACCTTTGACAACCTCAGATAAATCAACATGAAGTTAAATCCGGTTAAGTGCTCGTTTGGGGTAGAAGAAGGCAAATTCCTGGGATACATCATCACTCCGGAAGGTATACAAGCCAATCCGAAGAAAACTAGGGCCATTGTTGGCATCCAATCACCAAAGACACGGAAGGAAATGCAATCGTTGAGTGGCAAGTTAGCAGCTTTGAACCGATTCTTATCACGATCTGCCGAAAGGGCACTCCCATTCTTTAACACACGAAAGAACATCACAAAAGAGAACAAGCATGAGTACAAATGGACCGCGGAGGCGGAAGAGACATTCCAGCAAATGAAGAAGTTGATCATGAACCTGCCAACCCTTACCACTCCAAGACCAAAGGAACCCCTATACATGTACTTGGCAGCATCACAAGAATCAATCAGTGTAGTACTGCTTACTGAAAGGAATGGAAGACAATGTCCGATTCATTATATTGGTCGAACACTTAGTGATGCGGAAAAGAACTATTCACCTATGGAAAAACTGGCTTTAGCCTTGCTAAAAGCGTCAAGGAGACTTAGAAGATATTCCGAAGGCTATGAGATAAATGTAATCACAGACCAACCAATCAAGCAAATATTAAGCAAGGCAGATGCATCCGAAAAGCTAGCTAAGTACACAATTGAGTTGGGGGCTTACAAAATAGAATACAAACCAAGGAACGCAATCAAGGGGCAAGTTCTGGCAGACTTCCTAACCGAAGCACCTATAGGTCAGGCAGTAGAAGAATTTTTCCAGATGCTCGTTCCGAAGCCGGGAAAGGACGAAACAGAAATATGGACCCTCTTTACAGACGGAGCATCCAGTGCCCAAGGTGCAGGAGCAGGATTGGTTCTCATCAGCCCAACCGGAACCGATTTCACTTACGCTCTCCGGTTGAATTTTGAAACCACCAACAATGAAGCAGAATACGAAGCCCTTCTGGTAGGTCTGAGAATTGCAATACAAATGAAAGTAGGAAAGATCGAGGTCCGAGTAGACTCAGAGTTGGTAGCAAACCAGATCAACGGAACATACGAAGCAAGTTGTGATAGAATGATAAAATATCTAGCCGAAGCAAAGGCCTTGATACCAAAGTTTTCCCATTTTGCAATCATAAACATACCAAGGAGTAAGAATCAGAAGGCTGGCGTCCTAAGCAAACTGGCAACGTTGGCATTCGACCACTTAACAAAAGAAGTATTGGTGGAGGTCTTGAACGAAAGGTCTACCGACCGGAACAAAGTAAACACCATAGTGGAAGAAGTGGGTGACAATTGGATGACTCCCATTATTAAATGCCTCCGGGATGGAATCTGGCCAACTGATAAGAACGAAGCACGATGTTTAAGGTTGAAGCTACACCAATATGAAATGGTTGATGCGGTCTTATTCAAAAAAGGGTACCTAGAACCAATGCTTCGGTGCGTGGGTCCGTTGCAAGCCAATTATGTCCTTCGAGAGATACACATGGGCTCGTATAGCATGCATTTAAAGCCAAGATCGATAGTAGCACAAGCTTTAAGATCGGGGTATTACTGCCCAACCATGCACACAGATGCAAGGGAGGAACTAGAGAAATGTGATTCATGCCAAATTCATGCACCAGTAGCAAGATTGCCAAAGACGTTGATGAAATCTATCATGGCACCATGGCCATTTTACCAATGGGGAATGGACATTTTGGGTCAATTACCAGCCTCATCTAGAAATGTGAAATACATAATTGTCGCCATTGATTATTTCACCAAGTGGATGGAGGCTAAGCCTTTGGTGAAAATATCCGTAAAGGAAGTTATCAAATTCTTCTGGGACAATGTTGTTTGCCAATTCGAAATCCCAAAGATAATAGTCACAGAAAATGCTAAGCAATTCATCAATGAACCATTCAAGAGCTGGTGTTCGGATTTGGAAATCAAGCAAATCAATACAGTCGTAGCCCATCCCCAAGCAAATGGTCTAGTTGAAAGGGCTAACAAGACTCTCATGGAAGGCATTAAGACAAGGCTTGGCCAAGTCAGGAATGGATGGGCAGAAGAGTTACCGCACATATTATGGGCCCACCGGACGTCACTAAAGCAGAGTAATGGTGAAACTCCTTTCAGCCTCACGTATGGGTCCGAAGCAGTCATCCCGGCTGAGATAGGAATGCCCACCTATCGGACAATGATGATCAATGAAAAGGATAATGATGATGTCCTGCGCATGAACTTGGACCTACTACAAGAAAAAAGAGAGATGGCAGCTATCCGGGAAGCAAAGTACAAGACGAAGGTGGAACAGTACTACAACAAGCGAGTTCGTCCAGTCGCATTTCGCCCGGGAGATTTTGTGTTCCGAAAGAATGAGGCAAGCAGGGTCCAGAAAGAAGGAAAACTTGCTCCCACATGGGAAGGCCCATACCGTGTCAAGGAAGCATACCAGAATGGCTCATACAAGCTCCTTACCATGAAAGACAAGGAAGTCCCAAGGGTGTGGCATGCAATGAACCTTAGGAAGTGTTATTTGTAATTTTATTTCTATCCTATAACGGCTCTTTCTCCCTTCAGCAAGGGAAGAGTCCAGTTTATCACTTTATCTAGATTTTATTTCGAAATGTATCAACCTTCACTCCCTCCAGAAGGGAAAGGTCATGTCTTTTATTTTTAATGAAAAAGCTTCTCCTCTCGTTACTAAAGGAGGAAGCACCTTTGCAGCAATTATGAGTAGCATGAATAATATGGCATTGCACTTAAATTACACCCTAGCAATAGAAACACAATTCTTTCTCCCTTCAGCAAGGGAAGAATTTAGTTATTTATGTTAAGTCCTATCCGAAACGGAGGGCATATGCATCCAATTCTTTCTCCCTTCGGCAAGGGAAGAATTTGGCCCTTTTTAAATAAGTCATATCCGAAACAGAAGGCATACACATCCAATTCTTTCTCCCTTCGGCAAGGGAAGAATTTGGCTATTTTTAAATAAGTCCTATCCGAAACGGAAGGCATACGCATCCAATTCTTTCTCCCTTCGACAAGGGAAGAATTTGGCTATTTTTAAATAAGTCCTATCCGAAACGGAAGGCATACACATCCAATTCTTTCTCCCTTCGGCAAGGGAAGAATTTGGCTATTTTTAAATAAGTCCTATCCGAAACGGAAGGCATACACGCCCAATTCTTTCTCCCTTCGGCAAGGGAAGAATTTGGCTATTTTTAAATAAGTCCTGTCCGAAAAGGAAGGCATACACGCCCAATTCTTTCTCCCTTCGGCAAGGGAAGAATTTGGCTATTTTTAAATAAGTCCGATCTGAAACGGAAGGCATACGCATCCAATTCTTTCTCCCTTCGGCAAGGGAAGAATTTGGCTATTTTTAAATAAGTCCTATCCGAAAAGGAAGGCATGCACGCCCAATTCTTTCTCCCTTCGACAAGGAAAGAATTTGGTTATCTTTAAATAAGTCCTGTCCGAAAAGGAAGGCATACACGCCCAATTCTTTCTCCCTTCGGCAAGGGAGGAATTTGGCTATTTTAAATAAGTCTTATCCGAAATGGAAGGTTTGTCTATAATCTTGTTCAGTTTCGCCTTAAGCCCTAAGCCGAAAAGTGATGTCTATTCGTATGCAATTAATTTGTCAAGAAAACAAGAACCATAAAAGAGATATATATTTACAAAATATAAAGGTCAACGTACGAGAACACAATATAATCATTACAATCATCCGAATCAAAAGAGGCATAAAAACAACAAGTGAAAATAGTCTGCAAATATTACATTCATCCGAATAAAGTTAAGATTAAAAACAACTGTTTTGAACGGATCACAAGCAAATTAGGCCGCAGGGGTATCCTTGCTTCCAGAGGCATCGGCATCATCATGAGGGGACACTATGTCTTCATCGTTGGGGATCTCGGCCGAAGGGTCCACAACCTTTGGAGGAGCCGGATTAGGTTCAATTTCCATTAAACGCTCAATGGGCAGGTAAAAGTTGGTGGCAACCTCTTGGATATAAGGATACTTAGCAGCCGGAAGAGCATCAACCATCGGCCCCATCTTCTTCTCACAATACAAGTCAAAGCCCGGAGTGGCAGCAACGATGGCCAACTGCTCTTCAACAGGTCTCCAAACCTTAATGCCCTCGGCCCAGCCAGCCTCAGTGGCTTTGTTAAAGCAATCTGTGATATTCTTTTTATGTTCATGGTTGTTCAAGAGTTTAGAGACAACAGCAGGAAGTAGCATCCGGACGGCATTGTACTTTCCCATCTCTGAAGTGTTGCACTTGCTTTGCAGCTCATCCTTCTCGGCCTTCAACACTTTGACCTCCTCGGCATACCTATCCTTATCAGCGTTCACCACATACAAGGTCGCCTCCAGATCAGCGATCCGGGCATCACGACCTTTAAGCCTTTCGGACAAATCAAATTTCTCACCCACAACGGCGGCAAGCTCCGTATCTTTAGCAGCACAAACCTTTTCGGTATTCTGAAGCTGAGAGGAGAGTTTGGAGTTAGCTTGATCTGCTCCGACAACTTGGCATCGGAGGCTTGAAGGAGTGCCTTGTACTTTTCACACTTATCCAAGAGATGGCCTTGGTCCTGGGATTCTTCCTCTAACCTGCGAAGGGAATCGACCATGCCCATGGTACTCCGGGCAAGTTGGTACCAGCTACGGCTCAGGGCAAGAGAATGAGGATAGGAGCTTAATTATCGTTGCACAACCGGAGGAATAAGATGCATCATTAAATCTCGGCACTCCGAAGGGGTATCCTCCCGGCTGGCAGCATTAATGCCCCAATTCGGAGCATACCTAGCACTTGGGCCAGTTGCCCCTTCCTCCGCAGTAAACACGCCTGTTTCGGACAAACATAAAAAAAATTTTAATCAAAGCAGATGATATGATATGAGGAAAACATGGGGAGGAAGGTACTTACGTGTAGAGTGAGGATGATCCGGATGCATAACCCCCTTTCCATCCCTTTGTTGGGTGGGCTCCTCAACATCATCAGAAAAATCACCCTTGGAGCTTGAACCATCCAGATATGAATTACTAAGAGGCGAAGGACTTTTTTCCTTAGTAGGCTCCGGAGAATCACCTTTCCCATCCCCTCCAGCCCCCTCCTCATGCATCTTTTCCGAACCATTACCATCAGGGCTGGGAGAGTCATCGTCCACATTGATATTCAAATTGACAGACCTAAGAGGCGAAGGACTGAGGACATTGCCTTCATCAAGCATCTCGCCTTCACGACCACCCACACCCCCATCTGCATCCACCTTCCTCTTCTTAGCATGACCACCAGAGGTAGCAGGCTTCTCAACGGTCATACGTTTCATACTACGATGAAGATCACTAACTGCTTTGCTTATCTTGGGAGGTGCCCCGGAAGAACCACCCCTCTCGGAAACTTTCTTTTTTCCTCTAGTCTTTTCAACCTCTTCACCTGCCCCCTCCTTCTTCTTTTTCTCCTCAGCAGCACGGAGAGAAGCCAACCGCTTCTTCTCACGAGCAGCCTTAACGGCTTCACTCTCATTCATGGCTACAATTTGTTCTGCAGTAAGAGCGCTCAATTGCTCTCCGGCAGCTAAAGCATGAGCAACGTGAGGAGTGATTCTATTGGCATCCATTAAACGATCACCCTTGGAGATTTTACCAGGAGTGGTGATGGGGAACCGAAGGTACTCTGACATGCTGATATCTGCAAAAAAAGGAAAAGAGTACAACAACGATACAAACTTATAACCATGAAAACAGAAGGACGGCATATAAAAAAGAGAGGTGGCAATAGTAGGGGTCAATACCATTCCCTTCCGGATCTAGAAAACGAGGCAGAAATTTTGGACACTCCCAAGTCAATGACACCCCGGCCATATACAAAACACTCTCCGGAATGTAAGACAAATCTACCACATGTTCTTCAAGACATCGAGCGTCTGATTCGCTGAACTCATCCTGGGGAATATAATCATTCAATTCTGAATCGACGTGTCTCCAAGACATAAAATCCGGAATGGCTCGGCGATCTATCACAAAGAATTCCCACTTC
The DNA here is from genome assembly GCA_025667525.1 of Glebionis coronaria. Taxonomy (NCBI): domain Eukaryota; kingdom Viridiplantae; phylum Streptophyta; class Magnoliopsida; order Asterales; family Asteraceae; genus Glebionis; species Glebionis coronaria. Next base: position 479,887,557 of record CM046880.1, read on the forward strand.
CATTTCTTCAAAAAAGTCAGGGTGTCATGAAAAATATGTTTCCGTGAACCCTTTCCGGACCTTTTCTCAAATGAAAACCAGTGGCCTTGCTTGCTAAGTCTGTAGTAAAGACGAAATAGGACCGTAGTGGGATCAATAGAGAGGCTCCGACAATAAACTTCAAAAGTGGTCACCCGATTCAGCCCAAGAGGAACCATTTGAGAGATATGGACGGCAAAATCCTTTAGAACGGCTAAGAGGAAGGAGGAAAAGGGGACTCGCACCCCGGACAGTTTGAAGAACTGTTCGTATAGACCTATGAAATGAGCCGGAAGCTTATCCATCGTCATCCCTTCCGGAGCAACTTGAGGATTAAAACTTTTGGGAATATGGTAAGTCTTGACCAAGTATTTAACGTACTCGTCACCAAGAGTGGAATTGTACTTGGGCATGTCAAACTTGGGAGCGTAACGAACAGAGCCGGAAGGACCAGGAAGCTCTTCATCTGCCATTTCGTTTATAAGGAGATCCGGAAAGGAGAAAGGTGAAGAAAGAGAAGGTACATGAAAAACCTAGGAGAGCCGGGTTGGTAGAGAGAAGGAAAATCGGAGAAAGAAGTAGAAAACACACACAAACAAGTGACGAAGGGGTAGGTATTTATAGGCTCGGTAAAAACATGGGAGAACGTGAAAGGTACAGTAAAAACACATGTGTCATCAATCCAAGCAAGCTGACGCCACGTGTCGATCATCGCAAGGAAGTAGGGTAAAAGTGGTTGGGCCTTGATGGGCCTCAGCTGGAAAATGTGCTGGAAAGATTATTCGGCCCACACCAATTACGAAAGAAATAGGTTTTAAGTATTGATTTGACTAAACCGTTTTAAACAAGTTAGCCCAATCAACACTTGGGGGACTTGTTCGTGTATGTGTCCGGAACACATGACACGATCCGAAACAAGCTAAACGATCCGGAACGCCCACGCCCTTCTAGAAGAAGTCAACGCAAGTCAACAAGGAACTCAGCAGACACACTTCCTATAAAATAAGGAGTGTGTCCCTAATCGGGCCAACCAAGGCCCATCACCAATCCCGGCCTTTTAGGAATAAAACTAGTATAAATACCCCCTCTGGGTTCAATGTTTAGGTTAACTCTTTTACCCTTATCACTTTTTACTTATATTATTTTACTCTCACATTCCTCTTCGGATTTTTATCCTTTACTTACTTTCACGCCGGAGCTTGGTCTGGGTTCTCACACCCGGACGAGGCTAATACGTTGCTTTGGTTTCAGGTTAGCCGAAGCAGACATCATACCAGATCCGAACTGGTCACACCATTCGGATACTCGCAAGAAATTGCACGAACATAAGTAAAGAATGAAATGAAAGTACAACGGAATAAGTGTAAGTCCTGAAAACCTGGTGTTATTTATAAACTGGTTTATATTCTGAAAAGACTTTTGTTTATTTCATAAAAACTGTATTTTAAATGCCCAAGAGCCCATATAGGTCATGAAGGTATCAACGTGCATGAATACATAAAGAGATGACATCATCATGCAATTAGAGGGGTTGCCAAATTTTCCGATGAACTTCTCGGATAACCCGCAACCATTATCTTCATTTATCAACACGAACACTTATAACCCACCACCACATTCATTTATGAGCAAGCACATGAACAAATACATAACAGTGGTGCTTTTTTAAATTTAGTTAAGAATTCTTTTCACTAAAGATCTAACATAAATGTTAAATAATTCGAATAAATAAGAATATAAACTTTCACCGCCAGTAAAGAGTAAACACCACCAACCTTTCTAACTACAACATTCGTTGCATCAGATATACCTCGCTTTGTTGCAATCTTTGGAAGTTTCCTCCTTCGTAATTACAAACAAGAAAAAAGAAGTCACTATATATGAAGTTTAAGATAACAAAAAGACTAAATTAATAGATTTGGTGGTTGCTGCGGTGATAAATAAATTTTGTGGTGATGAGTTACAGTGGTTGTTGTGATAACCGAAGATGGTGGTGGTGAGTTACTCAAAAAGTCGTCAAAAAACTTGGTAACTTGTTAAGTGACTTGGAAACTCGCTAGTGGTCTTACATTGCAATCAAAAAAAAGTTTGATACACTAAATTAAGAAAAAATTAGTATAGTACATTAAATTAAAATTCACTAAAAGTTTGGTACACTTTTATGTAATTTACCCTATATATAAAAATGAAAGGTATTTAAATAAAAAACTTCTCATAAACCTACGTAATTAGCCTAAATACTTCCTAATATATGTTTAAGTTTACTACTAATATTTTAACAATTAGGCCCTCTTGTTCTAGACCTGGCTAGCTAGTTTACAACTTTACATGCTTAAAATCTTGATTGCAAATTTGGATTGGTAATTAGAGTACAATTAGTGAGCTAGTAGTGATATATTAGGGAGTAACCTCCAAAGGTGGCCTAGTGGAAACTGTATTACTCCGTAATAAAGAGTCCATATGTTTGAGAATCGTTAATACTGTAATTATTAACATGTGGATCCAAAATTAACTTTTGAGAATCTATGTTATTTCTCTTTGAAAAGGTCCAGCAGGATCTTTGTATCAGTTGACTACTTTTGGATGGATATTAATACACAAATATGACAGGAACACAACAATGAAAGGTAGAATTTTATTAATTATAATGTCAATGATCAAACAGATGCCCCAATTAAGTAAACAAATGCTTTAATTTGCGTATAAAAAGAAACCTCTACTCGTCGATATGATATAGCAGCATAGCCCAAAACTCACATTACGTGGTACGTGTTTCTCCAATGGATTTCCAAATCCAATCTTCATTCATAGCTATCCTTGTAGCTCTCTTTTTACTATTCAAGTTGATAAGAAAAACACGTTTCGGGAATACAAATCCAAAACTTCCACCGGGTCCGTTAAAGTTACCTGTCATTGGAAATTTGTTTTCCCTCATCAGTAGAGAAGCACCTCATTATGTCCTTAGAAACCTGGCTCAAAAACATGGTCCCCTAATGCATCTTCAGTTAGGCGAGATTTCTGCATTGGTTGTATCATCACCTAAAGTAGCCAGAGAGATCTTGATAAAGAACGACCTAGCATTTGCAAACAGGCCGGAAATTCTTGCTGGTAAGATCATCATGTATAACAGTACTGACATTGCATTTTCTCCTTATGGTAGTTACTGGAGACAGATAAGAAAAATTTGCACCTTAGAGCTGCTTAGCGCAAAAAAGGTCCAGTCCTTTTCCTATATTCGCGAGGCAGAGGTCAAGCTTCTGACAGAATCCATTCGGTCATCCTCCGGATCACCCATTAATCTCAGTGAAAAAATTTATACATTAATGAATACAATTACTTCTAGAGCTGCTTTTGGAAGGATCTACAAAGATCAAGATAAACTAGTACGAATGCTATCGGAGATGGCTGACCTGGCTGGAGGTTTCGATATAGCTGACTTGTTTCCTTCTTACAAATTTCTTCATGTTGTTACCAGAATGAGTTCCAAGTTGGAAAGAATCCATAAAATTCTTGACAGCATCTTCACCAACGTCGTTGAAGAACATGAAAAGGATGTTCAAAATAGAGAAATGGACAAGGAAGATTTTCTTGATATTCTTTTTAGGCTAAAAGACAGTGGAGATCTTGAGTTTCCTATCTCAACTGACAATATTAAAGCTGTAATTTTGGTAAGTTTTGGATATCTCAATGGCATGCATCCATTTGTGCCTCTCATATCACTATTTAGACACCTAGAGTAAACTTAAATATATATGTTACTACGTACAATAATTGAACCAAATTCGGCTTTTATGCAGGATGTTTTCTCTGCTGGAACTGATACTAGCTCGGCAACCGTGGAATGGGCTATGTCTGAAATCATGAGTAACCCTGGAGTATTGAAAAAAGTACAAGCAGAAGTGCGAGAAGTATTCCAGGGAAAGGAGCAGGTTCGTGAAGCTGAATTTCAAAGACTCAAGTATCTAAAGCTAGTGATCAAGGAAACTATGAGATTGCATCCTACTGTTCCCTTATTGCTTCCAAGAGAATGTCGCGAAAGCTGTCAGATAGACGGTTATACCATACCCTTAAAGACAAAGGTCATTATTAATGCTTGGGCTCTCGGAAGGGATCCAGAATACTGGCATGATGCAGACTGCTTTATACCTGAGAGGTTTGAGAATAGTAGTATCGATTTCTCTGGAAATAATGTGGAGTATCTCCCTTTTGGGGCAGGGAGAAGAATGTGTCCAGGAATTTTGTTTGCTTTGGCCAATGTAGAGAGTATCCTGTCTCATTTACTATATCATTTCAACTGGGAAATCCAAGGAGGAATTATGCCTGGAGATCTGGACATGAGTGAGACATTTGGAGCAGCTTCCAGAAGAAAAGTTAGCTTGTTTCTAGTCCCAACCCCCTATACTCCAGTTTCATGAATTGTGTAAACTAATTTCATCTATAGATTTCATGTATACTTGTTGATGAACAATAGGACCATATCCCCTATTTTGATCCTTCTCCAAGTTTGTAAACATATATATATTTGTAATTTTGTCATATCCATCATGTGCGTGTAGGTTTGGGTAAATCGTATCTTCTTATTATCATAGCCGATTACAATATAAAGAGATACAAGAATCTTCTAGACTCGGGCTAGAGCCCAATACAAAATAATACAATGGTCTATATCTATTACACGGGCTAACACTCCCCCGCAGTTGGAGCGGGAGGAGACCGGACGCTCAAACTGGTGCGAAATTCTTCAAACAAGGCGGTAGGCAAACCTTTGGTGAAAATGTCTGCATACTGATAACGAGAAGGAACATGAAGAACGCGAACCTGGCCAGCAGTAACCAAATCTCGAACAAAATGAATGTCAATCTCAATGTGCTTCGTACGCTGATGTTGAACCGGATTACAAGATAAATAGATTGCACTCACATTATCACAATAAACAAGCGTAGCGGAAGATAAGGGTGTGTGCAGCTCACGTAATAAGTTCCGTAACCAGCAAGTTTCTGCAACAGCATTGGCAACACCACGATACTCAGCCTCAGCACTAGAACGAGAAAGCGTCGGCTGACGCTTAGAGGACCAGGAGAGTAAATTGTTGCCAAGAAAGACATAGTAACCAGAAGTAGAACGTCTTGTAGTGGGACAACCAGCCCAATCAGCATCAGAATAAGCAACTAACGAACTAGTAGAAGAGGCAAACAGCTGTAGTCCATACTCCAAAGTACCTTGAACATACCGCAAGATCCGTTTAAGAGCCGCAAAATGAGGCTCCCGAGGATCATGCATGTACAAACAAACCTGCTGAACTGCATAAGAAATATCTGGTCTTGTGAACGTAAGATACTGAAGAGAGCCGGCAAGACTTCGATACAAAGTCGGGTTAGTCACTGAATCACCATCACCACCTAGCTTTGACTCAGTATCAACAGGAGTCCGACTCGGATTACAATTAATCATGTGAGCCTTCTCAAGAATCTCAATAGCATACTTCTTCTGAGATAAAAATAGCCCTGAAGAATCCCGTGTAACAGATAAACCTAAAAAGTAATTTAGAGCACCTAAATCCGTCATAGCAAACTCATGATGTAAAGAAGTAATAATGCGTTGTAATAAAGGCTCTGAAGAAGCTGTGAGTACAATATCATCAACATATAACAACAAATAAGCAGTATCCATCCCCTGTTTGAAAATAAATAAAGATGAGTCACAACGACTATGATAAAACCCAACACGGGTGGCATAAGAAGCGAAACGCTGAAACCAAGCACGAGGTGCCTGCTTAAGCCCATATAGAGAGCGCTGTAATAAACACACATAATCAGGATGCTCAGAATCACGAAACCCGGGAGGCTGATGCATATAAACTGTCTCAGATAGGTCTCCATGTAAAAAGGCATTCTTGACATCCAACTGATGAATTGGCCAATGTCTAGACACTGCCAAACTAAGAACAGTCCGTATCGTACCCGGTTTAACAACTGGACTAAAGGTCTCATCAACATCAACACCCTCAATCTGTGTGCTACCATTTGCCACAAGACGCGCTTTGTAGCGACTAAGTGTTCCATCAGCCAAATACTTATGACGAAAAAGCCACATACAACGGACAATGTTGGTGCCCGTAGGTCTCGGTACTAAAGTCCAAGTGGAATTTTTAATAAGTGCATTATATTCATCGCGCATAGCATTTTGCCAGTTTGGATCCTTGAACGCATCATTATATGACTTAGGTAAGGGGGAGATAGTATACACATGACAATTATAATTTGGATTAGGATGATTAGTCCCGACTCGAAAACGTGTGACCATGGGATGAACCGAGCTTGGATTCGGATTTTGGGGTGGGTCGGCTATTATAAGAGGAGATGGTATAGGTTGGGATATATTTGGAGGTGATGCCTGATTTGAAGTAGAAGAAGTGTGGGTTGTGTCGGTGGTTGCTGAGTCTTGGGCCTGATCCGTATGAAAAGAAGGATGAGGAGTGGTTGAAGTTTGGGTCGTGGGGTGGATGGTATGAGGTGAAGGAGGAGTAGAGGTGGATTGAGTGTTGGTGTCGTTGGTATGATCAGGAGCGTAAACAGGAGTTGAGTGAAGAGGTTGGGTCGGAATATCCGGCGAGTCATCAAGGAAATTATATTTTGGTGCGGAAGACGGTTGTTGTGAGCCATACGGGAACACAGTTTCATCAAAGGTTACGTGACGAGAGATAATGATTTTATTGGTATTTAATTCAAGGCATCGGTATCCACGGTGATGAAATGCATGACCCCAAAAAATGGAGGGTGTTGCACGCGGTTCAAGTTTGTGGTTAGGGTACAAGTGAGGGTAACATAAACAACCAAACGTGCGTAAAAGGCTATAATCCGGGTTGGTACCAAATAAGCGGGTATATGGTATGTCATTGGAAATGGCTGTAGACGGCAATATATTTAGTAGATGTACCGACATATTAAGTGCTTCGACCCAAAAATTCGGGGGAAGATTTGCTTGAAAAAGTAATGTCCGGATTAGATTATTTATGGTGCGAACCATACGCTCGGACTTCCCATTTTGTTGAGATGTTTTGGGACATGAAAAACGGAATTGAATTCCGTTATCAGCAAAAATTTTATGTAAGGCGTGGTTGTCAAATTCACCACCATGATCACACTGAAAAGACCTAATTTCACACTTAAATTGAGTATGAACATATTTACGAAACAACTCAAATTTAGACAAGACATCAGATTTATGTAACAACGGATAAACCCAAACAAAATGAGAATAATGATCCAGAAACAACACATAATATCTAAAACCTGAAAGGCTCGGAATGGGTGAGGTCCACACATCGGAGTGAATAATGTCAAAACAAGAAGTAACAACAGAATCGGAACGAACAAATGGAAGCCGCACGTGTTTGCCAAGCTGACAAGCATGACAAAGCACAGGAGGTTTTTCTTTATTACATGATATTAACTGGATGGGCAGAAAACTAAAACAATCGTCGTGACCTAGCACGATAATGATAACAACTGTGCGGATTGTGACCAAGCACTAATCACCAACACAGAAAACTATAAATTAAAGATTGATTGATTTTTTTTTTATTTTTTTTTTTATTTTTTTTAGGGTTTGTGGATCGAAGTGAGGCGTGATACCATGTAGGTTTAGGGTAAATCGTATCTTCTTATTATCATAGCCGATTACAATATAAAGAGATACAAGAATCTTCTAGACTCGGGCTAGAGCCCAATACAAAATAATACAATGGTCTATATCTATTACACGGGCTAACAGTGCGTTGGATTATAAAATATATTATTGCATCTACGTTTGGTAAAAGTTTTGTAGTGTTCAGATCTTTTAGTGAATCAGTGACCAAGCTGCTTGATTCAAGAGCTGATCTAGTAATAACTGGATTGGAATAAATTGGTCTTGGAATAGCTTACATGAATAGGCACTAGCAGTGTATAAGGTTAGTTTTGCTCGACATTTACAAGAACTATGAACCAGCCGGTTTATGATTGCTTCTAGTTTCTTTAACCGACCGAGTGAAACCATGAAAACTTGTCTAAGCTGAACTAAATCGGCCATAAAGAGAAAGTATATGTCATATACTGTACGACGGATGATATATATTAAAATGAGACCATAGGTGGGCAAATAGATCTGTTTGAACTTAAAGTAAATGAACATTCTTTGTCTTCCTTTATGAAACAACCCTGGAGAATCTTTGTTGGAGTTGACTTCCCGGCGTGCTGGTGGCTGATATAAAATTACTAGTTGGTGTATGAAAAGAAACTCAATCAAGAGACACTAGATTTAATATCCTATAGATCAAGTCAATGAATAAACAGAATCTTAGGAATATGCGTGTCTCAAAGTAAACGACAGTAGCCAGTGGGAATGAACTAAGGCAAGTAGTGATGTAACAAAACTAAGATTATTAAGTAATGTGATCGATATATTAACTCGTTTTATAAGTCAGAAGTCATCTATTTCTTATGTCAGACATATGCTACTTCTATGGAAAGCATGAGAACTTTTATATTACGCGTTATAAGTATAGTTTGATACTTTGATGTAATGATTAACTAGAAGTCAATTAAGATCAAGGTAAATCTAAATATATGACAACTGACAAAGAATTCCAATTAGAATAATCAATAAAACAATCCTGCTAACCAAAACAACCTTATTTGTCACTGAGTTTCAGATGCCTAGCTGATAAAAAATGTACTCTTATTCCTAAGAAATTACCAATTTACTGCCATTGTAATTCATTTCTCTTTTTTTCTGATGACTCTACATGGAACTGGCTTCTTTTTGGTTACTCTCCTAAATAATCTGAGTCGATCAATGAGATCCGGCTCAATATGGACAGAAAATCGCCACATAAATACGAAAGCTGCTTCTCATCGGGTGTACGTCATTGTTTTATATGGTGGAGGTCGAGCTAGCACCGGTCACACATAGATAGAGTTGCAATCACCTTCGTATTCATATTTTCGATCTATAAGTTGCTAGAAAAGCCAATGATAATCTATTTGAAAACTATTGTGAATCTTGTCAATATAGAAACCTACATAATTAATTATCAAATCAAAGTTAATTTATTTGAAAAGAAAAGGCGATGATAAATAAACGTTTATAAATCAGTATATAGAATCATTAAGCTGGAATAGCTCAGTTGGTTAGAGCGTGTGGCTGTTAACCACAAGGTCGGAGGTTCAAGCCCTCCTTCTAGCGTTTTAGTTTAGCCATTTTTATTATTCATTTTTATTTTTCTGGGATTAAACACGATACCATGTTGTTTTGTTCTTGGTCTCAGGTTAGTTTGGTGTTCTTTTCTTCTTTTTTCAGTTTTGTATCTGCTGCTGCTCGGAGCTTTTCTCTGTTCATTTACTTAGATTTTCAAAAAATAGAAGGGACATCAATCTCGTGTTCGAACATTTCTTTTTTCGTTGTTAATGATGTAATACATGTCTTCACTAATTTGTATGGCAACGTGGGTACCTTCCTAGAATCCTAGTGCATAAGAGTATAAGACATCTACTAAGAGTGGTATTTACTATTTAGTAATATGACACTGAACGAAACGCCCCTTTGAAGCTCAAAAGGATGGTAAAAACAGAATCACATAAAAGTTTATCTCCGAACATTCTCATTGAATGTTGTCATTCACATAGGAAAATAGGAGATGCCAAAGTATATGCTACATAGACAAGCACAACAGAACATACATATATTTCTTTTTGGCCTATAAATTGATTTCAAATGAATCAAATCAACAAACAACGAAGATTGCTGAAGTGTATGGATGGATTACCGGGTAACTACTCCTTTGGCAGTTATTAAGTCACACTAAGACTAACCGCCAAGGGAGATTTGCCCTGCGATCCATCATATTTTACATGACTATATGTACCTTATCAAAAGAACAAGCATTTCCGCTCCCGTTGTCACATTGTTACCAAAATAACTGTGAATGAAACAGTTTCACGTCTAGTTTACGAGTGACACATGAACATCAATACATCATGGGTACGTACTACAGATCCCCCTGCCAATCACACTTTTACACTAGTTTTTGGTAAAGAAATTAAACTTTGCCAACTTGATATACTACATGTACGTAGTATTTTTTTTAGTTAACTTGAGATTGTAAGAAAAAAAAATACTAGTATTAGTTCTCAAGTTTTTTGCGAGCTGGGTTAGATTCATTAAATCCAAAGTGTCGTTGCATTTGATGTTTGGTTATGCCACACCGGATTATATTATAAGAATGAGGTCAGTAACTTCCTGACAGTTTAAGTTAAAAAGGAACCAATTCAGTTGAATTGTTGCCAGGAACAACCAAGAGATTCAGCCCAAATCAAGAAGCTAAAGATTTAGGCAAAAGTCGGTTGTCATGGCCAGGATTGGTTTTTTCAGTTTGGTTTTTGCAGTTTTTCGGTTTACAATTCGGTTTCTGCTCACCTCAAACTCATATTGTGGTTTCATAAGGTTTTCAAAAACAAACCCGCAGGCAAGCAAACAACTACAAAATGCTTATTTCTAAATAACTGAACAATCAGAAACAGCATAAATGCACTTAAATATAAAGTTATCATTCTAGTACGAAACGATTCTTAAACAACATGTCTGAAATCCTACAAAAAACTCTAAAAATTGAATCCTTGACCTTAAGATACATGAACATAGTTGGAATTTCATTATAGCTTAGAAGCAGCGCCTAGAATCAGAATTTTTGCTTCTTGGGGACACAGTAAGTGTTGTTTTGACAATCTTCCATAAGTGTGTTTTTATCACTTGTGCTACTTTTTGTTTATTTACCGGTATCATAGTTGTAAATAGGTCGCTATAGCCCGCCTTAAGGCGCGCTAAAGCTTGAGGCGTGGCCTCAGCGCTACGCAATAGGTCAAAGCGCGCTACGACATGAGGTGCGGTTATTTTTTGAATTCAACTCCAAAAAATGAATATTATTACATGTAAGGAGAGTTTTCTAGCTTTAATTCTTATGTACAACACTTATTATGAACATAATATAAATATATTATTGAACTACATAAAACAAATAAATATTTTTATATGTTGAGCCGCTATAAGTCACGCTATAAAACGCTAAAGCTTCGCCTTAGCCGCTAAAGCGTGTAGCTTGGACATGCCGCGACGTCACATTTCACGCTATTTATAACCATGACCGGTATTAATATGTGGGCTTTGTCTTTGGAACCTTTGAGGCCCTGAAATGTGTATAGTTGAAGTTCGTTTTTCTCAGTTCTTAACAAATTGAAAGTGCAAACAAGATCGAGTTTTTAATTGTTTTTGGTTGGTAAAGTATTTTGGATATTCTATAGCTAATTCAAACAAAGCCTTGCTAAAATGAAAAAATACCGTCTACTTATATGTAAAACAAAGTACACATACCAAGTTTTTATTCAAGTTAAATGCTAAAATGTAAATTCTACAAACTATAAGGACTGGAAATGTAAATTCTATGAAATATAAATGCTAGAGATGTAAAGTTAAAAAGTCTAGAGACTAATTATGCAAAACAGTAAACTAAATGGACCTAAGATGAAAATTATCAAAACAAAGTAACTAAATTTCAACTAACTTGAAACTAACTAACCACTTTTAACAACTTGTGAAAATGTAAGGACTGAACTTTTAAAAACCCTAAAAAGTTGGAAGATTAGCTTGATTTAAAAACTGCTTAAAACTAGAAGGACTAAAAAGCAAAATTCAATAGTTTTTAACCAAAAACGGGTTCTAGACTAAAATAAGCTCGTTTGAGCTTATTTCTCAACCAAATTTGCTCAAACCAGTTTCAAACGACTTAAAATTGAAAATAACCTAGACCTGTCCAAGGAATTAAGCTGAAAGTGACTAGAACTCGGATAAGCAAATCCTAATAAGCTCAAAATAAGCTACCAATTAAGCTAGACTTGCACTACTTGATTTTAATGATGAAAATTGTTAAACAGCTCAAAAGAAAGACGGGAAATCAAGTCTCAAAGAAAATGATCAAGTAATAAGCCCTAAATATAAAAATAAGCCAAAATTGAGCTTATGTTGACTTTCGTTGACCAAAATTTTCAAAAAGCTCAAAATCTCAAAATTTATCCAGGAACACTTTTGGAATGAAAATGTGAAAGAAAATCAGCTAGTTTATGAAGTGGAAAATGAGATATGAGAAATTAGTTTGCATTTCACTACAGGGAATTGCATTTGCTCTAGTGCTGATTATTTGGCTTATTTCTTACTCAATACTGGATACTGTACAATTTCCTTATACACATGAAAAGTTCATATATTGAATGAAAGATTAGAACTGGTTTCAAAGGATTTCATCAAAAAACAAAGATTTGCTAAGCATTTGAAAATCACAACTTTCTGAAAATATACTTGATAAAAGATGACCCAAACCTTTTTGATTGCCAATTGCCTTTTTGACCAAATTCTTGACTAGAAAATGACTGAAAACTTGTTGTAATGACCTAATGACTTGAAATGAACCAATATTTGCCAATTGCTAACACTTGAACACTACTTGTAAGCTAATACCAAACACCACTTTTCTGAAATTTTTCAAACTTAAATGAATGATTTTTGAGCAAATGATTAGACTGAGTAAAGAGAAATATCACACTAAGTTTAATGGCTAAAATGAAGTGTAATTGAACTAGTTACAAGCATTTAAACCAACAAGTACTCAAAATGATTAGTTGAGCTAAGTGACTGATGAATGTTAAAAACAGGACAAGTTTAAAACTAATAAGCAGGATTTAAGCTACAAGTAAACTATTCAAATACTGAAATCAGATCAATAACAAGCTAGAACACATCTTATCATGCAATCAATCAAGATTTAACTAGGAATGAAGCATGCATTCAACACTTGAGTGGAACTAGAAACTCAGAAAGTAATGTCACACTCCCAAAATATCAGAGTATAATGGCGACAAGGGAGTGGTGACGTCATGATTATCATACGCACATAGTCACAAAGAACGACCTCTAAATGAGACGTTCGGAAAATAGATCACTTGTAATTAATAAAATAAATAGTTTTAACAAAGTGCGGAAGCATAAACTGAATACAGTTACAAAACATAGTTTTCTCAAATGGTACAAATGATCGTTGTTTCAAAGAAATGACGGCAATGCATGAGACCTCATTTAGCATCTTCCTTCTTAATACCTGAGAAAAATATTGCTAAAGTGTCAACATAAAGTTGGTGAGTTCATAGGTTTAGTTAAGTGGAAATGTTTTAATGAACCACAAGTTTTTCCCAAATGTGATGACAATATAACAGATACAAAGTCATCCCAAAAGTATTTATTACAGTCTAAGCTCGTGACACCGAAACGTTAACAACACCGGCAGTATAATCATATAAATGTAGCCCAAACTAGATGCCTAAACCCACGACATCCTATCTCAGACTCAAATGAAACTGTGCCCGCTTGTCCCCTTGTTGGACAAGACAGACAGGGACGTCAATCCCGATAGATCTATCCATAACATTCGCGCTTACACAAAGTAATTAACGGTTCACGATTCACGGGCCAAAGCAACTGGGTTTTTAGTGGGACTTAGACTAATATATAAATCAGTAAATGCACTTGTGTTCACACGTTAAAATCAAGCAATGTCTCACCCCAAAAAGCAGTGAAAATAGTAAAGTATGGGGCTATAAACTCACCTCGTAATTCAGCAAAGAGAACGAAGATAAAATAGCTCGAGAGTACGGTTACGCTAGCCGCGACCTATTTTGATTATGAGGATCGAGTTACGATACGAAAAATTATATTAATAAAAGACACGACACCCTAGTTGTGCTTGACGAAACCTTACGTTTACGGAAAAGTACGACAAATAAAAGTCGGTTATTAAACGGTCGGGTTTTACGGGTTAAATTATACCCTTAATTTATAAAATTCGTTTCATGGGCTTTAACTAAACTTAATATATACACATAGCCCAACATGGGTCCAATATCCTCACTCCCATCCGGCCCAAGGGTCATGTGACCCGGCCTGGCCCATAGGCGGAATAAACAAGGAACAAAGGAGTAAATATACGTGTGTTTACACACACAACTCTCAAAAACAGAGAGTCACACTCTCTCTCTTCCCTCGAAAATATCCCCACCGCCCCCACTCTCATCTCTCTCTCAAAACTGGATCGGTTCATCCCTTCCATGGCTAATATCTTATCAGTTTGAATATAACAATCGTATATGGGGTGGTCTGAGGTGTTTAGATCGCGTGAGATGTGGGGTTTCATCCCCACATCAAACCGATTGGGTTTCTGATGTGTTCATCCTTATGGTCACGTTAATCACCAGCCAAAATCAAAGATAAGTTTGTTTCTCCTTATTTTCCTTTAACAAAAGTTAATTGATTTTCGATTTATAAAAGATCAGTGGGTTTGATTAATTTGTATAAACTTGTTGAGAACCATGTGGCTCTCGGATTTGAAATAAACGAATTAGGTTTTTGAAATATTTGGGGGTTTTTATCAATCTCGGGTTTAAATGCGATTAATTGATGTTTTCTTGTATAAAATCAAATTAATTTCAACATATAATCGGTTTATAAAAAATTAGGGTTTCGGTCAATTGGGGGTTTTTGCATATCTCGTTTTCAATTAAATTAACTATTGGATTCGGGTTTAGATTAGGTTTAATTAGTGTTTTAATTAATAAAAAAATCAATCTAGGGTTTATATAAAATTGGGGGTTTTTATATTCGGCTGATACTCATGATTATGTGATGTTTTTGGAATGTGGAAAGTGTTAATTTAATGTTTAAAAGGTTTTTAAATTTCTAGGGTTTCGATTTGAAATGGGGGTTTTTATACCCGCGGCATGATTGAGGGTTTTTAGGGTGTTTCTGTAAAATAAAAATGGTTAAGACATTTGGATTAGGTGGTATTGATTGTTGATAGTTTCGGCAGAAAGTAAGCAATTTGGTTGGCTTGGTTTGGTTCTCGGTTTGGCCTTTAATTGGGTCTCGGTTTGGTTTGACTTGGGTCTCGGTTTGGTTCTTGGCTTGGTCTTGTTTGTGGTCTTGGTTGGGTCACGGTTTGTTCTAGGTCGGGGTCTCGGTTTGGTCTAAGTCGGGGTCTCGGTTTGGTCTAAGTCGGGGTCTCGGTTTGGTTGACAGAAAAGTAAAGTCATAGTCATGTTTCAAGTATTAGTACTAAAGTTTAACCTTTTCAGTTTTTAGTTAAAAATAAGACCGTTACAAAGACTAACATCTTGGTTTGATTATTCGTAGGTTTGTAAAAGACGAGCACAACTAAGACTTCATATAGGAAAAACGAAGAGACGAAAAGACTCACAATGGGATGCTAAGTTTCGGTTTGCAGGTTCGGACGAGATGGAAGGCTTGACTCTTTCGGTTTTGCAGGTTGGGACGCGACGTGTGGGTCGGCTGGACACTAATCTTCACCTACCCAGGAGTTTGCTTTTGAAAGGCTTGTACAGAATTTGTGTTTGTAATTTGGACTGTGATAAACTTTGTGTTTGGACATAGGGTAAATTTGGATTTGTATTTAATCATGTATTGTTAGTCTAGGGTTAGATTCAAGCTGAAAATGGTAACTTGTGATATACCCAAATTGGGTAAACTAGGCATGTGTGCTGTCTTGTAGTGGTTAGTGGGTAATAAACTATGGGGTTTATTTGTAGCTAGACATGTGACAGAAATTGGGACTCTTGTTAAGCAAGTTTTGCAATAAACATGAATGAAAGTTTATATTCAAATATATGTACATGCTGTAACAGTTATATAACTCGACTCGGGTTCACGGTGTTTAGGTTTAGACGCGAACTGGATGAACACGACTCTATAACCGTTTGACACACGATCCAAAACAAAGGCAATTGTGCGAGACTTCACGTGATCTAGTAAGTATATCAAATAAACGTACGGCAAACATAATACGCCCACCAACTTCGTGTATTGCATTCAACTTAATAATCGCGAAAACTCGAGATGTTACATATGCTCTCCCTAAAAAGGGCTTTGTCCGCAAAGCAAAATAATTAACACATTCATGTCGACAACTCGTCGGTAAACAGTTAAAGTACTCGTACTACATGAATAATTTAAGATGGAAATTTGACGGATGTCACAGTATTCCCATGTTTTAGAGATTTCGTCACGAAATCAAGACGTTGTTGTAGTAGGGTGGTTAGCGAAAAGATGAGGATACTTGCTCTTGAATTGATCTTCACGTTCCCACGTGTATTCTGGACCTCTACGCGCATTCCATCGGATCTTCACAATAGGTATACGGCTTTGCTTGAGTTGTTTGACTTGACGGTCCATAACTTCTACTGGTTCTTCTACAAAGTTGAGTTTGTCGTCGAGTTGAATTTCTTCCAAAGGGATAACGAGTGTCTCGTCGGCTAAGCATTTCTTCAGATTGCAAATGTGGAACACATTATGCACTCGGCTAAGTTCTTGGGGTAATTCCAAACGATAGGCTACGGGACCAATCCTCTCTATAATCTCGAAGGGTCCAATGTAACGAGGGTTTAACTTTCCACGCTTTCCAAAGCGAATCACACCCTTCCAAGGTGAGACCTTCAACATGACTCTATCACCAACCGCAAACTCAAGGGGTTTGCGTCTCATATCAGCATAACTCTTCTGTCGATCCCTTGCGGCTTGCATACGGCTCTTAATCTTAAAGATCTTCTCAGTAGTCTCGTGTATGATCTCGGGTCCAGTGAGTTGTGCTTCACCGACCTCTGCCCAACACACGGGTGAACGACACTTCCTACCATACAGTGCTTCGAACGGCGCTGCCTTAATGCTGGTGTGATAACTATTGTTGTATGAGAACTCCACCAGAGGTAGGTGTCTATCCCATCTATTTCCAAAGTCAATCACACAAGCTCTCAGCATATCTTCTAAGGTTTGAATGGTCCGTTCACTTTGACCGTCAGTTTGGGGATGGTACGCAGTGCTCATATCCAACTGCGTTCCCAATGCCTTCTGCAGTGACTTCCAAAAATGCGAAGTAAATCGGCTGTCTCGGTCGGAGATTATAGACACAGGCACACCGTGCTTCGTGACTACTTCCTCCAAGTATGTCCTTGCTAACTTATCCATTCCATCAGTCTCCTTGATGGGTAGGAAATGAGCCGATTTGGTGAGTCGGTCGACGATTACCCAAATCGTGTCGAATCCGGCTGCGGTCTTTGGTAGCTTGGTAATGAAATCCATAGTGATCCTTTCCCACTTCCATTCTGGCAGTTCGGGTTGGACCAATAATCCTGATGGTTTCATATGTTCGGCTTTGACTTTGACACAAGTCAAACACTTGCTAACGTATGTAGCAATATCCGCCTTCATGTTCGGCCACCAATACAACATCTTCAGATCATGATACATTTTGTCGGATCCCGGATGTATGGAGTACTTTGACTTATGCGACTCATGCATAATCAAGGATCGTAGGTCACCATGGCATGGTAACCAACTCCTATTATCAAGGCATAACGTTCCATCCGAACGTGCTTCCAACTTCTTTATCATTCCTCCAACATCTTCAGTCTTGAGAATTTCTTCCTCGACTGCTTCTTTCTGAGCCTTGAGAATTAAGGATGGAAGGTCTAAGTCAATGGTCATCATTAAAGCCTTCACCCTAAGAACTCTCTCCTTTCGACTCAAAGCGTCGGCCACGACATTTGCCTTGCCCGGGTGATAACGGATCTCGCAATCGTAATCACTGAGCAACTCTAGCCAACGTCGTTGTCTCATGTTGAGTTCCTTTTGATTCAAAATATGTTGTAGACTCTTATGATCTGTGAATACAACACACTTAGTACCATAAAGGTAGTGTCTCCAAATCTTCAAGGCAAACACCACTGCTCCCAACTCTAGGTCATGAGTTGTGTAGTTCTTCTCGTGCACTTTTAGTTGTCTTGATGCGTAAGCTATGACCTTAGTCCTTTGCATCAGTACTGCACCTAACCCTTTTATAGATGCATCACAATACACCACAAAGTCTTCATTACCCTCAGGTAGGGCTAGTATAGGTGCTTCACACAACATCTGCTTCAATGTCTGGAATGCCAAATCTTGATCCTCCTTCCACTCAAACTTCTTATCCTTTTGAGTCAATTCCGTCATTGGTTTAGCTATCTTGGAGAAACCTTCAATGAATCTCCTATAGTAACCAGCAAGACCTAAAAATTGGCGGATCTCCGTGGGTGTTGTTGGAGTCGCCCAATCCTTTACGGCCTCGATCTTAGCAGGATCAACGTGAATACCACTGCTGTCGATCACATGCCCAAGGAATTGCACTGTGTTTATCCAAAACTCACATTTGGAAAACTTTGCATATAACTTCTCCTTCCTTAGCAGCTCTAATATGGTCTTCAAATGTTCCTTGTGCTCTTCTTCATTACGAGAATAGATGAGAATGTCATCGATAAATACAATCACAAACTTGTCCAAGTATGGTTTGCAAACTCGGTTCATGAGATCCATGAATACCGCAGGCGCGTTTGTCAAACCAAAAGGCATAACTTGGAACTCGTAGTGTCCGTACCGGGTTCTAAAAGCCGTCTTATGAACGTCTTCCTCTCTAACCCTTAGTTGATGATATCCTGACCTTAAATCGATCTTCGAGTATATGCTAGATCCTTGCAATTGGTCGAAAAGATCGTCAATCCTCGGCAATGGGTAGCGGTTCTTTATCGTCAGCTTATTCAATTCTCGGTAATCGATACACATTCTAAAGGATCCATCTTTCTTTTTGACAAATAAGACCGGCGCTCCCCAAGGTGAGGAACTTGGTCTAATGAAACCTTTGTCAGAAAGTTCCTTTATCTGTTCAGCTAACTCTGTCATCTCGGCCGGTGCTAGACGGTATGGGGCTCTAGCAACAGGCGCGGCTCCTGGTGTAAGCTCGATGTGAAACTCCACTTGCCGTGCTGGTGGTAGTCCGGGTAAGTCCTCTGGAATACGTCCGGAAAGTCTCTAACGATCGGTACATCTTCCACCTTCTTCTCGTGATCTTCTATACCTTCCCTTTGTGTTACTTGAACCAAGAATACCGGACATCCCTTCTCAATGTATCTTTGGGTCCTGATACATGAGATGACTTCCAATCTTGATCCATTCTTCACTCCACTTCTTTCGCCTTGTATGATGAGTACGTCGTTTCCATAAGGAACACGGACACACTTCTCATGACATACAATCTCCGCGTGATGCTTCGACATCCAATCCATTCCAATGATGACGTCAAAACTTCCCAATTCTATAGGGAGTAGGTCGATACTAAACGAACGACCTTGTAACCTTACACTACATCCTTTCAGAATAACGCCGGTGGTCACTGACTTCCCATCGGCTAATTCTACATTATACTTAACGTCTAACGCAGTAGGGGTAACATTTAGGCGTTCACTAAATATAGACGACACAAAACTCCTATCCGCACCAGAATCAAATAGTACTGAAGCATAGTTGTTATTGACTAGAAACGTACCAGTCACAACATTGTTGTCTTTCACTGCAGCTTCAGCACAGAGATGATACACTTTGCTAGGTGCCGTGAATCCTCCCGGAGTACTAGTTGTGGCTCGGTTATTCCCTCCTCGGTTCCCTTGATTCTGCTTCTGGTTCCCTTGGTTGTGATTTTGATTCCCTCGAATCTGGTTACTACGACCTTGATTCCCACTGCTTGGACATTTGTTCTTGTAGTGACCTTTCTCTCCACATCCAAAGCAAGTGACATTTGCTCCTTGGCCACCTTGCGTTCCAGGTCCTCTTTGATTAGTAGAACGAGGTGGTGCTCGACATTCCTTTGCCTTATGCCCCGCCTTCCCACAATTGTAGCACGTAGGGGGACATGCTCCTTCGTGGTGTCGGCCACATTTTCCGCAGAAAGGAAGTCTTCCAGCGTAGTTTCCAGTATTTCCTTGTCCAGCAGTAAACACTCTTGCTACTTATTGTCGCTTGTTCTGGTTGTAGTTGTTTGGGTTGTTGCTGTTGTTGGTATTGTTGTTGTAGTGGTTGCCAGACCACTTTCTTTTATCCCCAGTATTTTCTCCCAACTCCTGTACCACTTGGTACATCAGACTCTGAGCCATGTCGATTGCCTCGTGCAAATCAGTTGGCTTGGATGAAGTCACATTCCCTTTGATGCTCAAAGGTAGTCCTTCAATGTATCGCTCCAACAATCGGTCGTCGTTGGGCACCATTTCAGGACATAACAAGATCAGCTCTTGAAAGCGCTGATTGTAAGCAGTAAGAGCAGTACCCTTGACCTTCAGGTTCCACAGCTCAACTTCCATCTGCTTGACTTCATTTCGTGGGCAGTATTTCCTCACAAACATAGCTTTAAATTCACTCCAGGGCGTCGCTTGGGCAACGTCAATGGTCACTGCACGAGCATAGACGTTCCACCAAGTCAGAGCACCATCCACTAACGTGCTTGACGCAAACTTCACCTTGTCGGCTTCAGCGACATTGCTAATCCCAAATTGGGATTCTAGCTTCTCAAACCATCTGGTTAATCCTACTGCTCCTTCAGTACCGCGGAAACTTACTTGCGTAACTGCACGAAATTCCTTGTAGGTACAAGTCCGTGCAATAGCATTAGTAGCTCCTTGGTTGGTCTCCTCCTGTGTGCTAGCTGTACGATTTGCTTCAGCGGTCGCGAGTGCCTCGGCCACTCGTTCGGCTATCATTTGGCTTAGCATGACGGTGTCAATTCCACCGGTAGCGGCTGGTGGATTTTGCGTTTCGGATCTTCTAACTGGCGCCATAATCTAACAAGGTAATAGGATAATGAGTTTTTGCCAGTCATAACATGCATGGCACACACAATACAATTATGAAATGCTCCAGGGTATAATACACAATATATAATGATCTCACAATTTTTGTAACCCATAATATCATTCATAGAATCGTTTGATAGTACATCATAGTTTGTCATAACATAATAAAAGAAAATAAAATACCAACTAGCTAAGATAAACTTCAAAGCTTAGTGGTCATACAAGGATAGGTCGATGGTACAAGATAAATCTAACTAGTGCCCTCATGGCGCTGATGAAGCTCTCTCTCCAACTCTGCTAACCTCCTCTCAACCACGAGCTCACGAGCCTGGGAATCTCTCAGTCTAACATCGGTATCATGACAAGCGGCTCTAAACCTCTTATCCAAGTCTGCAACAGGGTCCTCCACTGGTGCCTCTAGTCCGCCTGTCTCCACCAATGGCTCTACTCCCCAACGGGTCATCAGGCTCCCAATCTCCTCAAGACGAGCGTTCGGCATGGATTCCATCTGATCAAGAACAGTAAGAAGCTGTCCTCGTAGATGGGTCACACATACTGTCAACACTGTCTCATCTCTAACTGGACTCTTCTTTGCCAGTGCCTCCAACTTATCCTGCACTTCATTATACTCTTCACCTAAAGCCTCTACAGCATCCTCCAACCTGTTCAATCGTGTCGTCACACATCCATCTGCCGCCCCAAGCATCACCACCGTCGATGTAGCTCTCCTAGGAAGAGGAGTCGTAGCTCTCGGCCCAGTAGAGATACCAGCATCAGTAAGCATCTCCTGGTACACAGCAGGTACAGTCTCTGGTGGTGGTAGTAGTAGTGGTGTCTCTGTGACAGGACTGGCAGGTGTGCGGGCTGCATGCCTGTCAGTGGCAGTGAAAGGTATGAGGGGTCGGTAAGGTGAAAGTGGTGGTCGAGCAGCTCTCCCCCGAAGACGTCGTCTCACATAGAAGAAAGGTAGAGTACCAGGTGCTGGAGCAGGAATAGCAGTCCTTTCTCCTTCGTCTTCAGATGAAGATGAGGAGATGTGTGCTAGGGAAACCTCAGGAGTAGCAGCATATGCAGTAGGAGGGTCCTCAGTGTCTGTGACCTCCATAGGCTCTCCTTCCCCATCTGTGAACTCCATCTCATCATCCTCTGTTTCCTCTACCGTCTCATCTCTAGTCACCGATGTCTGACCTGGCGACTGCACCACGTCAGTGTCTAAGTCATCCTCTCCTCCGCCTTCTAGGCTAAGTACATCGTCAGCTGATGCATCAGGAATACGGATCGGTGAATGACGAACCTCCTCAGTCTCTCTCTCTGTATCGTCATCTGAAACCATCCGGTACCACGGATATCCTGATGGCGATCCTCTAGGTAGTCCTACTGATGAACTGATAGTCGACTGTGAACTACGGTTGTAGTATGCTCCTATAGACGTGGAATCATCAGATGAAGACATCGCTGTAATCATAAACAAAATAAATGTGTGTAAATATCTTATAAAATTAGTCCGTAAAAAGGACATTCACATAACATAGCAATCATTGTTGAATCCACATGTATCCCATATAACATAATTCAGATTTCGTTGTTGCACATGTAACCCATGTAAATATACCTCGTAATTGTTAAATCACATGTATCCCATTTATTACTTATGTATCTACATATACTTAATACTTACAATCCGTATGATAATCGATTAAACATAGAGCAGTTATAGTCTAGAGTTACTAAATGCAACCTAGAACTCTATAACCAGGCTCTGATACCAATCTGTCACACTCCCAAAATATCAGAGTATAATGGCGACAAGGGAGTGGTGACGTCATGATTATCATACGCACATAGTCACAAAGAACGACCTCTAAATGAGACGTTCGGAAAATAAATCACTTGTAATTAATAAAATAAATAGTTTTAACAAAGTGCGGAAGCATAAACTGAATACAGTTACAAAACATAGTTTTCTCAAATGGTACAAATGATCGTTGTTTCAAAGAAATGACGGCAATGCATGAGACCTCATTTAGCATCTTCCTTCTTAATACCTGAGAAAAACATTGCTAAAGTGTCAACATAAAGTTGGTGAGTTCATAGGTTTAGTTAAGTGGAAATGTTTTAATGAACCACAAGATTTTCCCAAATGTGATGACAATATAACAGATACAAAGTCATCCCAAAAGTATTTATTACAGTCTAAGATCGTGACACCGAAACGTTAACAACACCGGCAGTATAATCATATAAATGTAGCCCAAACTAGATGCCTAAACCCACGACATCCTATCTCAGACTCAAATGAAACTGTGCCCGCTTGTCCCCTTGTTGGACAAGACAGACAGGGACGTCAATCCCGATAGATCTATCCATAACATTCGCGCTTACACAAAGTAATTAACGGTTCACGATTCACGGGCCAAAGCAACTGGGTTTTTAGTGGGACTTAGACTAATATATAAATCAGTAAATGCACTTGTGTTCACACGTTAAAATCAAGCAATGTCTCACCCCAAAAAGCAGTGAAAATAGTAAAGTATGGGGCTATAAACTCACCTCGTAATTCAGCAAAGAGAACGAAGATAAAATAGCTCGAGAGTACGGTTACGCTAGCCGCGACCTATTTTAATTATGAGGATCGAGTTACGATACGAAAAATTATATTAATAAAAGACACGACACCCTAGTTGTGCTTGACGAAACCTTACGTTTACGGAAAAGTACGACAAATAAAAGTCGGTTATTAAACGGTCGGGTTTTACGGGTTAAATTATACCCTTAATTTATAAAATTCGTTTCATGGGCTTTAACTAAACTTAATATATACACATAGCCCAACATGGGTCCAATATCCTCACTCCCATCCGGCCCAAGGGTCATGTGACCCGGCCCGGCCCATAGGCGGAATAAACAAGGAACAAAGGAGTAAATATACGTGTGTTTACACACACAACTCTCAAAAACAGAGAGTCACACTCTCTCTCTTCCCTCGAAAATATCCCCACCGCCCCCACTCTCATCTCTCTCTCAAAACTGGATCGGTTCATCCCTTCCATGGCTAATATCTTATCAGTTTGAATATAACAATCGTATATGGGGTGGTCTGAGGTGTTTAGATCGCGTGAGATGTGGGATTTCATCCCCACATCAAACCGATTGGGTTTCTGATGTGTTCATCCTTATGGTCACGTTAATCACCAGCCAAAATCAAAGATAAGTTTGTTTCTCCTTATTTTCCTTTAACAAAAGTTAATTGATTTTCGATTTATAAAAGATCAGTGGGTTTGATTAATTTGTATAAACTTGTTGAGAACCATGTGGCTCTCGGATTTGAAATAAACGAATTAGGTTTTTGAAATATTTGGGGGTTTTTATCAATCTCGGGTTTAAATGCGATTAATTGATGTTTTCTTGTATAAAATCAAATTAATTTCAACATATAATCGGTTTATAAAAAATTAGGGTTTCGGTCAATTGGGGGTTTTTGCATATCTCGTTTTCAATTAAATTAACTATTGGATTCGAGTTTAGATTAGGTTTAATTAGTGTTTTAATTAATAAAAAAATCAATCTAGGGTTTATATAAAATTGGGGGTTTTTATATTCGGCTGATACTCATGATTATGTGATGTTTTTGGAATGTGGAAAGTGTTAATTTAATGTTTAAAAGGTTTTTAAATTTCTAGGGTTTCGATTTGAAATGGGGGTTTTTATACCCGCGGCATGATTGAGGGTTTTTAGGGTGTTTCTGTAAAATAAAAATGGTTAAGACATTTGGATTAGGTGGTATTGATTGTTGATAGTTTTGGCAGAAAGTAAGCAATTTGGTTGGCTTGGTTTGGTTCTCGGTTTGGCCTTTAATTGGGTCTCGGTTTGGTTTGACTTGGGTCTCAGTTTGGTTCTTGGCTTGGTCTTGTTTGTGGTCTTGGTTGGGTCACGGTTTGTTCTAGGTCGGGGTCTCGGTTTGGTCTAAGTCGGGGTCTCGGTTTGGTCTAAGTCGGGGTCTCAGTTTGGTTGACAGAAAAGTAAAGTCATAGTCATGTTTCAAGTATTAGTACTAAAGTTTAACCTTTTCAGTTTTTAGTTAAAAATAAGACCGTTACAAAGACTAACACCTTGGTTTGATTATTCGTAGGTTTGTAAAAGACGAGCACAACTAAGACTTCATATAGGAAAAACAAAGAGACGAAAAGACTCACAATGGGATGCTAAGTTTCGGTTTGCAGGTTCGGACGAGATGGAAGGCTTGACTCTTTCGGTTTTGCAGGTTGGGACGCGACGTGTGGGTCGGTTGGACACTAATCTTCACCTACCCAGGAGTTTGCTTTTGAAAGGCTTGTACAGAATTTGTGTTTGTAATTTGGACTGTGATAAACTTTGTGTTTGGACATAGGGTAAATTTGGATTTGTATTTAATCATGTATTGTTAGTCTAGGGTTAGATTCAAGCTGAAAATGGTAACTTGTGATATACCCAAATTGGGTAAACTAGGCATGTGTGCTGTCTTGTAGTGGTTAGTGGGTAATAAACTATGGGGTTTATTTGTAGCTAGACATGTGACAGAAATTGGGACTCTTGTTAAGCAAGTTTTGCAATAAACATGAATGAAAGTTTATATTCAAATATATGTACATGCTGTAACAGTTATATAACTCGACTCGGGTTCACGGTGTTTAGGTTTAGACGCGAACTGGATGAACACGACTCTATAACCGTTTGACACACGATCCAAAACAAAGGCAATTATGCGAGACTTCGCGTGATCTAGTAAGTATATCAAATAAACGTACGGCAAACATAATACGCCCACCAACTTCGTGTATTGCATTCAACTTAATAATCGCGAAAACTCGAGATGTTACATATGCTCTCCCTAAAAAGGGCTTTGTCCGCAAAGCAAAATAATTAACACATTCATGTCGACAACTCGTCGGTAAACAGTTAAAGTACTCGTACTACATGAATAATTTAAGATGGAAATTTGACGGATGTCACAAGTAAGACCTTTTAGCTTAGGCCTCCATTGGGGAGTAGAGAAGCGTTGAGCTTTCTAAGCTAGTGCTAACCACCACCTTAGCACTAGAACACACCAATCAGCTACCAATCAACAACTACCAATCATTAAAATCGCCATTAATGGACTAGAAAAGCTTCAAAATCTGCTAGAACTTGGACTTGGATGAAAAGAACAGGATCAACAGCTACAAACTTCACAAATAGCTAATTATGATCAAGTGGTGATCATAACTAACTAATAACAGCAATAGAATATCAATGGTGCAAGTATGAACAGTGATTAAGGGAAATGAAGTGAAATTTTATTGATTGGATTGAGAAAGTAGTTACAAAGCTGGTAATTTGTTACAACTAACTATAACAGACTCAAGAGTTTGTCAGACTCTTGAGTTTTTAAGCTAAAACTAAGCTGAGATGAGAGAAAAACTAAAAGTGTGTGTGATTTCAC
Source organism: Glebionis coronaria (assembly GCA_025667525.1). Taxonomy (NCBI): domain Eukaryota; kingdom Viridiplantae; phylum Streptophyta; class Magnoliopsida; order Asterales; family Asteraceae; genus Glebionis; species Glebionis coronaria. Next base: position 479,913,831 of record CM046880.1, read on the forward strand.
ACTTTTCTACAATACAAGAAATGAGAGCTAAACTATGGTATTTATAGACTGCAGATGTGAAGTGGTTGGGGTTGGTGACGTGTTAGAACTAATCAGAAACTTCCACGAGTAAAATTCTGCTCAATTGAGTTTTGTAGATTATGAACACATTTGGGCTTTTCTTTGTTGTTGATCTTTAGTGTAATTGATTGTGTTCATTGTATTCGTCTCTCAAAACCGATCACTTTTCATGTTTATACCATCTTCTGAAATTGCCTCTAGCTCAAACCCGTTCCTGGTAATTTTTGTTGAAGAAGATGGCACGTGGCAAGATTATATTGGATATGGGAGTGTCACACGGATCATTATTCGTTTTGTAAAATATGATTGGTGGGTTGGAGTACTGTTGTGATACGCCCACTTAACCTCTCTCTTATTTATTACCAAGCATAGCTGGCAATCCACTTCCTCCCAATACTCTCTTTTGATTGGTCCATTTGATTTCACATGGATTGAACTTGAATTTAACTTCCAAAGTTGGCAGAATTAGCCCTTGTACTTGGCAGAATATGGTTTTGAGCTAGTATCTTCATTTCTTTGGCATAAATGGTCCTTCAAACTTCATTCTTGAACAAATTTGATCCCTTTGACTTAGTTGACTGAAAGTTGACCAGATTTGACTTTAATCTTGACTTTGTCATATTTACACTTTTGGTCCTTCATCTTTAGCAGATTGTCAAGATAGGTCCTTTGTCTTCAAAGTCTTGTCACTTTTGATCCTTCTTTGTCTTTTTCATCAAATTAAGCTTGATTTTCCTTTGTTTGCTTGAAAATGTATCCTTCTTACCTATTTGCACACAAACACAAAACATACCACATAATTCCACTTTATAGCACAAAGTTTAAGTATTTTTCTTGTGTTTTAGGGTGATTTGTTGATAAATTGATATGAGTTTATGCTCATATCAAATCCCCTACACTTGAACATTGTCATGTCCTCATGCAATGCTATATATTAAAGCACAAATTTATATTCTCCTCATAATTAATCCACCTTGGCCATTATGGAATGCATCTACACTACTCTACACTATATGATGCATGATTTTGATTTTTAACAATGCAATGAACAAAATACAATTCTATCTATATCTTTTTGGTTTTTCTTGAAATGGTTTTGATGGAAATAACTCATAAAGAATTAAATGACTTTGATTAGGGCTTGGGTACCATGGACATTTATCACCCTCAAGTTTCACTTTCCCCATACCAGCTTAAAAATGGGATCATTGTATTCACAAGTAAAAAGTGCATCAACTTATTCATGATAATTAAATGTGGAACCGGTTATTATTTGAGCAAATTGCTTGTGGGCAAATTTGTCATTATTTCAAGTGTAAAATATAAGAAATGCAAAATCCAAAAATAAGGAAGCACGGTTTTCATCCTAAGTAATCCTCTCATCCATTACTTGAAAAACCGCTCACAATTAATATAAGTCCGTTTCAAGAGTTATAAGTCATTCGCCTTATGTGTAAAATCCTCATGTCATGCTTTCATAAGTAGCTACACACTCGCTAAGGAAAGAAAAATAAAACTCACGCAATAATTTACATCCGCCATCTTTTTGAGACTTTGGATCTTCAACCCCGCAACCCGTCAAGGTAATATTGGATTGGAGCAATCTATTGAATCCCCGCAACCCGTCAAGGTAATATTGGAACTCAATAGTCACTATAATTAACACCACACTGCCCCTCTTGGGAGTCTTGTATATATATTTTTTTTCTTTTCTTTTCTTTTCTTTTTCTCTTTTTTCTAGCCACTCATTTTTTGTAAGCCGCTCTTATTTTTCTTTATTCCTCACAAAGAAATTTGAAAAGAAGAAAAGGAAAAACACCCGCTAAGTATTAAGCATGACATAAGTCTAGTACACATAAAACGTTCTAACTTAGAATCTTAAGACGTACTTATATCAACCATGAATGATTAGACAAAAATGTATAAGAGATTACAAACCAATTAAAACCGTTCTTGATTATTTATTAACAATATATACATGCGAAGAAATAGAGGCAAAGAAGAGAAGGGTTTAACCACAAGTAATTATCATGAAGTTTATCTAGCCCTTTTATACTTGCTTCAACTCTATCATTTCCCATTCTCCACAAATTTAAAATCTCAAATAATGAGAGTGGTGGATGCTTAGCCTAGTAGACCAATAAAGGACTACATGGTTAAGGATACTAGCTAGAGAATGCTTGATAAGCAAACTCGGGTTGAGTCAAAATATGCATGGCGGGCCTAATATGTCAAAGAAGACTAAACTTGTTAAACCATGTTTTTATTATATTTTTTTCTTTTTATATATTTTGATGAAAAATAAAGAAGAAATATATACAATGCAATTGTGTAATGTAAATGAAAAATGATTGATTCAAAAATTATGAATGCATATTTTTGGTGGCCAAAGTAGATCAAAAATTTGAAAAATGTTTGAAAATTTAATTTTCCAAGTTATCATGAAAGACAATGACAAGTTCTAGGTAAGGTCACTTCGATAGAAGACCCCCCTACACTTAAGCTAAACATCGTCCTCAATGTTTAAGAGCATGGAAGTATAAAAACTTCCCCTACACTTATGACAATGAATAGACTTTGCTTAACCCAAGTTAAGGAAAGGACAACTATTGGTGAATTCATGTTTAAGCACAAGGTGTCAATGAAAGATCACAATAGTAACGAAGTGATCCGGATACAAGGGCCTCCTCCATAAGCTCCAAAGCATGAAATGAGTGAGCAACCCTACAAACAACATGAAGACAAAAGAAGGTCTCCCCTACACTTATCTCCAAGTCTATACCCTTATTGCTAACCTACAACACTCTAAACCTAGTTATACGATGCTTGAGTTAATGAGTCTCTAGCTCGACTCGTCCCTCAATGAATTAATTCATGGGGAAAATGGGGATCTCTTGGACCATTTCAACGGAAATGTCCTCCCCAAAATAATGTTTCACACGGTGACCATTCACTTTAAAATTTGGACCATCGGGTTGTGACAACTCAATAGTTCCATATGCAAATACTTGAGCAATAGTGAATGGTCCGGACCATCTCGACTTAAGCTTGCCGCAAAAAGTTTCAACCTTGAGTTAAAGAGGAGAACCGGCTCTCCAACTTTGAACTCACGGTTCTTGATCTTAGCATCATGCGATTTCTTAGTCTTTTCCTTGTAAAGCAAAGAATTTTCATAGGCATTGACTCTCAATTCATCCATCTCATTAAGTTGATCTTTCCTATGTGAACCGGCTTGGTTTAAATCAAAGTTAGCCCACTTGAGAGCCCAAGATGCCTTGTGTTCTAACTCGAATGGGAGGTGGCACGCTTTACCATAGACAAGCCTATAAGGAGTACAACCAATTGGTGTCTTAAAAGCCGTCCTAAAAACCCACAATGCATCATCAAGCTTATCCGACCAAGAAGCTCGATGCTCTCCCACCGTTCTCTCTAAAATTCTCTTTAAACCACGATTTGTGACCTCGGTTTGACCATTGGTTTGAGGGTGATACGCGGTAGAAAGTCTATGATTAACTCCATATTTCTTCATAACTCTCGTGAATTGATCATTATAAAAGTGTGTGCCACGATCACTTATGATGGCCCGAGGTACACCAAATCTAGCAAACAATTGCTTTAAGAACTTCACAACAACTCTAGTATCATTGGTAGGTAAGGCTTTAGCCTCCACCCATTTGGACACATAATCCACCGCCACAAGTATATACTTGTTTCCCTTAGAAGATGGAAAAGGTCCCATGAAATCGATGCCCCATACATCAAAAATCTCACACTCTTGAATATAATTTTGTGACATCTCATCACGTTGCGTAATTTTTCCTTGTCTTTGACACACATCACAAAATTTCACCATCTCTTGGGCATCTTTGTAAATGGAAGGCCAATAGTAACCCGAATCAAAAACTTTCTTGGCGGTATAGTTAGGCCCAAAATGTCCACCCGTAGGTCCTTTATGACATGCTTCTAAGATCTTAAATGCCTCGGGCCCATCTACACACCGTCTAATGATTTGGTTCGCACAATGCCTAAAAATATAAGGATCATCCCAAAAGTAGTACTTAACTTCCTTAAGAAATTTCTTCTTTTGTTGGTAAGTAAGACCCTCAATAAGCACATTTTCCACAAGATAGTTTGCGATTTCTACAAACCAAGGAGTGGCATCCTCTTGGGAAGAGATAGACATGAACTCCTCTAATGGAAAGGATTCATTGATTTCTTGATTTGGAAAATCTCCTTGAAAAGGATGCTCAAATCTACTCAAGTGATCCGCCGCTAAATTCTCGGCTCCTTTCTTATCACAAATTTCTATCTTAAACTCTTGAAGCAACAAAACTTATCTCAAAAGCCTAGGCTTAGCATCTTGTTTTGTCATGAGATACTTGAGAGCAGAATGATCCGTATACACTATGGTTTTGGATAGCACAAGGTATGGTCTAAAGTTCTCAAAAGCATAGACTATAGCAAGCAACTCTTTTTCCGTGGTAGTGTAATGAAGTTGTGCACCGGTCATGGTTTTACTCGCATAATGTATAGGTTGAAAATGCTTATTCACTCTTTGTCCTAAGACGGCCCCCACCGCATAATCACTAGCATCACACATAAGCGCAAAAGGTAATTCCCAATTTGGAGAAACCAAAACGGGAGCCTTTGTCAATTTTTCCTTAAGAGTCTCAAAAGAGTCCAAACAATCTTGGTTAAAAATGAAAGGAGCCTCTTTTTCCAAGAGGTGAGTCATCGGTCTAACTATCTTAGAAAAATCTTGTATAAAGCGCCTATAAAATCCCGCATGACCTATGAAACTCCTCACACCTTTAACCGAAGTGGGTGGGGGAAGCTTAGCAATCACATCAATTTTAGCTCGATCCACCTCTAGTCCCTTGTTGGATATTTTGTGTCCTAAAATAATTCCCTCTTTCACCATAAAGTGACATTTCTCCCAATTAAGCACTAAACGTGTTTCCTCACAACGCTTAAGCATTCTCTCTAAATTGGTGAGACATGAGGTAAATGAATTTACAAAGACGGAAAAATCATCCATAAAAACCTCCATAGTTTGCTCTATCATGTCATAGAAAATCGCCATCATGCACCTTTGAAACGTCCCCGGTGCATTACATAAGCCAAAAGGCATCCTATTGTAAGCAAATGTACCGTAGGGACAAGTGAATGTGGTCTTTTCTTGATCCTTAGGGTCAATGGGTATTTGGAAATAACCCGAAAAGCCATCAAGAAACCAATAGTACTATTTCCCGCTAAGCGTTCAAGCATTTGATCCATAAAAGGTAATGGGAAATGGTCTTTCCTAGTAGCCTCATTGAGTTTCCTATAGTCAATACAAACTCTCCAACCGGTAACAAGTCTCGTAGGAATAAGCTCATTGTTCTCATTAGGCACTACGGTGATTCCACCCTTCTTTGGAACACAATCTACCGGGCTAACCCATGGAGAGTCGGAAATGGGGTAAATCATGCCCGCATCAAGGAATTTAATCACTTCCTTCTTAATGACCTCATGGATTTTTGGGTTAACCCTTCGTTGACTTTGAATGGCGGGTTTGTAATCATCCTCCATAAGGATTTTGTGTGTACAAAAATGTGGATCAATTCCCCTTATGTCGGATATTTTCCAAGCTAAAGCTTTCTTGTGTTTCTTAAGGACTTCAATGAGTTGCTCCTTCTCATCCTCTTTAAACTCCTTAGCAATGATCACGGGTAATTGGTCTTTGCCCTCTAAGAAAGCATACTCTAAGTGGGAGGAAGGTCCTTAAGTTCAAGTGGAGGTGGACTCTCTATGGAAGGTTTTACTATGGAAGGATCCTCATGGGTAACTTCTTGTGGAGTAGGAGAAGAAATAGGGTCCTCATTGAGTAACTTTTGGATAGTAAGAATATCTTCTTCCCAATTAATGGGAGAATCATCATCACCAAGAAAGTTTGACTCAAATTCCTCCAAGAGGAAATCACTCTCTCCAAAAGGTGTTAAAGAGGGAGCAATTGTGGCCACGGTTTCAACATGGGGCATTTCATCATTAGTACTCTTGCAAGCATCATGAAAGTGTTCATCACACACCTCATCTAACACATCAACTATGTTAATAGTCTCACACGGTCTAGACTCCTTAACCTCTTTCCTATCACGAACTTTCCCTAACTTAAACACCACTTTCTCATCCTCTACTCTCATAATTAGTTCTCCCTCCGCCACATCTATCAAAGTACGACCCGTTCTCAAAAACGGTCTACCAACAATCAAAGGAACTCTAGGATCCATGTCATAATCAACCACTACAAAGTCGGTCGGAAATGTAAACTTAACCACACCTACAAACACATCCTCCGCTATACCTACGGGGTAAGCTATGGTTCGGTTGGCTAACTCAAGGGTCATCCTAGTGGGAGTGAGCTCGGGAAGAGAGAGTTTTTTCAAAACCGATAAAGGCATGAGGTTTATGCTTGCCCCTAGATCCGCCAAAGCCATGCAATTTTCTACACCGGGAAAATTACAAGGTATCAAGAAGCGCCTCGGATCTCCAAGTTTTGTTGGTAAGGTTTTAAGTAGCACGGCGGAACAATTTTCATTAAGGGATGTGTTGGGCAAATCAACCAATTTTTCCTTGTTTGAGAGTAAATCCTTGAACATCTTAGCAAACTTTGGCATATAAGCAAGAGCTTCCGCAAAGGATATGTTGATGTTGAGTTGCTTGAACATCCTTAAGAAATTTGAGACTTGGATGTCATCATTGTTCTTTAATTTGTCCTTTTTCAACCTTGAAGGATATGGAAGAGTTGGTTTTGGTGTAGGTGGAGTAGGTGTTGTAGTGGAAGATTTGTCTTTGTTAGCTTCTTCATTGGGAGGTGTGGAAGGTAGAGGGGAAGTAGGAATAGGTTGAGAAGGTGTGTTTGATTGAATGGGAGCATTTTGAGGTGGTGAAGTAGAGGTAGAAGGCTTGTCACATGTAGGAACAAAAGTAGGTGGAACAATAGGAGTTTTAGGAGGTGAAGGATCCTTTGTTGTCTTTTCACTTCTTGTTGTAATAGCATTGACATTTGCCCTTGGATTTGTTTATGTGTTAGAAGGTAAAGCCCCTTGTGGTCTTTGATTATACATAATTTAGTTGTGAAGAAGAGCCAATTTCTTGTTATTTTCCTCTTGAGCATCTTTCATTTGTTTCTCATAAGAAGTAAGCTTTTGAAGGATCAAATCCATGGGGTTAGGTTGCACATTCCCTTGATAAAAACCTTGTTGTAGATAAGGTGGAGGTGGTGCATTAAATCCTTGATTTGGTGGATAAAAGTTATTTCCTTGATGTTGAAAATGATTGGGTGCCTTGTAGTTATTCCCTTGGTAATGTGGTCTTTGACCTTGATTCCTTTGTAACACTTGAGGAGGATTTTGTTGAAGTTGGGTGGGTGGTTGGGGTGGGAATCCCGGTGGAGTAAGGTAATTTTGGGACTTGTAAGAAAGGTTATTGGGATTGATATTTGGCTTGAAGTGTTCAGGATGTTCCTCTTGGTAAGCATAACAATCCCCTTGATAACCTTGCACCTTATCACATTGTTCATAGGAATGGGGACCTCCACAAGTTACACAAGAAAGAGTAATGACATGCACATCATCTGAAGAATTGTTCAATGAAAGGCTCTTAATGGCTTGAATCATTTCTTGATGTGCCTTAAAACTCATCTCATGATCCCTATCTATCTTTTGAATGATCTCTTGGTGATACTTGAGGAATTGGTTATCACAAGGTGTTTGAGAATTGTTTTGGATAACATGAACCATTTCTTCAAATTGAGTGTTTGTTTGAACCATTGCTTTGGTTTCAATGATGTCCAAAGCCTCTTGAATGGATTTAAGAAGAATATTCCCTCCCGCGGAAGCATTGAGTGAATCTTGGTGATGAGGTTTAAGGCCATCATAGAAAGTATTGATTTGGTGAACTTCATCCAATCCATGATTAGGGCATCTCCTCAATAACTCTCTAAACTCCTCCCAAGCATCACTAAAGTTTTGACTAGGTTTTTGTTAAAAGCCTATAATTAAGTTCCTCAAAGCCGTGGTCTTATATGGGGGAAAGAACTTGTTCAAAAACTTAGTGGTGAAACCATCCCATGCGGTGATACTATCGGGTGGTTGTGTGTCTAACCAATGCTTAGCGGGTCCCTCTAGTGAAAATTGCACCAATATCAACTTAATAGCATCATGTGGAACTCCATTGTACTTAATGGTATTGCAAAGAGCAAGGAATCTCTTAAGGTGATCATGAGGATTATCATTCTTGTGACCATAGAAAGGTGTGTTTGAAACCAAGTTAATCATAGCCGTTTTTAGCTCAAATGAATTTGCGGGAATGTCGGGAATCTTGATAGCATCGGCATATTCGTGAACATTGGATTGCAAACGTTCCATCAAAGAACGATTATCAACAGCCATGGCTTCTTGTTGTGGATGAATCAAAGCACGATTCTCGTGATCGGCTTGATGGACGGTGGTGTTCTTACTCTTTCTCTTTTTCTTTCTTTTCGGAGGAAGAGGTTGTACACCAATCGGTATTTGTGCACACCCGCGAGTGAGCATGCAACTCAATACGAGGAATGAGAGAGAAGCTCTCGTGTGACTTTGAAGAGAAAAGGATTATCCCCTTCGAGTTTCAATATGAAATATCCACAAGAAATAATAACATATGTATGTACTACTTGGGTGCAAGACCCCCAGTGAAGCCTTCCTTCTTAGAATACTCACAAGTGAACGGGGGGTTAGGTTACGCGAAGCACTTAAGTACCTATTGACCCTTAGATGGCATTTTATAGCACATCGCCTTTCTATTCACTTAATTGTTTGTATTCTTCGAATTGTTGCTTATTGGAAGTATTTATCTATTCTTGCTTTATTTTGTTTGATCGATACACGTGTCAAGGACCGGAACGCCCCTCAACACGGTGTATTGCCTTGGCAATACTTATGGAGAATATGTAAATTGGTTGTTCTTATACGTATACGTATTTACTTATAATAATATATGGAAAATATTTTTGTATTTATGAGTTTTTAAGAGAAAATACTATATGTACATAAAAACCGAGAGAATCTAATAATATATATTTTTGGGTGCAATGTCTTAGGAAAAAGATTGCTTTTTGGATTTTTTAATTTGTTTGGTTAATTCTTTAGGAAAAGAATTGTTTTGTTAATTTTTTTATATATTTTTATATTTTTGATTTTTTTTATTTGTTTTTTATTTATGATACGTAAAAATAACGTTCACTAGGTGAACGGATCCCAAAAGCCAATGAAAACCGTCAATCGATAGTCTCTCGTAAAGTCAAAGAACCGGCAGCGGCGCCATTTGAAATGTGTATCGTTGAAGTTCGTTTTTCTCAGTTCTTAACAAATTGAAAGTCCTAACAAGATCGAGTTTTTAATTGTTTTTGGTTGGTAAAGTATTTTGGATATTCTATAGCTAATTCAAACAAAGCCTTGCTAAAATGAAAAAATACCGTCTACTTATATATAAAACAAAGTGCACATACCAAGTTTTTATTCAAGTTAAATGCTAAAATGTAAATTCTACAAACTATAAGGACTAGAAATGTAAATTCTATGAAATATAAATGCTAGAGATGTAAAGTTAAAAAGTCTAGGGACTAATTATGCAAAACAGTAAACTAAATGGACCTAAGATGAAAATTATCAAAACAAAGTAACTAAATTTCAACTAACTTGAAACTAACTAACCACTTTTAACAACTTTTGAAAATGTAAGGACTGAACTTTTGAAAACCCTAAAAAGTTGGAAGATTAGCTTGATTTAAAAACTGCTTAAAACTGGAAGGACTAAAAAGCAAAATTCAATAGTTTTTAACCAAAAACGGGTTCTAGACTAAAATAAGCTCGTTTGAGCTTATTTCTCAACCAAATTTGCTCAAACCAGTTTCAAACGACTTAAAATTGAAAATAACCTAGACCTATCCAAGGAATTAAGCTGAAAGTGACTAGAACTCTGATAAGCAAATCCTAATAAGCTCAAAATAAGCTACCAAGTAAACTAGACTTGCACTACTTGATTTTAATGATGAAAATTGTTAAACAGCTCAAAAGAAAGACGGGAAATCAAGTCTCAAAGAAAATGATCAAGTAATAAGCCCTAAATCTGAAAATAAGCCAAAATTGAGCTTATGTTGACTTTCGTTGACCAGAATTTTCAAAAAGCTCAAAATCTCAAAATTTATCCAGGAACACTTTTGGAATGAAAATGTGAAAGAAAATCAGCTAGTTTATGAAGTGGAAAATGAGATATGAGAAATCAGTTTGCATTTCACTACAGGGAATTGCATTTGCTCTAGTGCTGATTATTTGGCTTATTTCTTACTCAATACTGGATACTGTACAATTTCCTTATACACATGAAAAGTTCATATATTGAATGAAAGATTAGAACTGGTTTCAAAGGATTTCATCAAAAAACAAAGATTTGCTAAGCATTTGAAAATCACAACTTTCTGAAAATATACTTGATAAAAGATGACCCAAACCTTTTTGATTGCCAATTGCCTTTTTGACCAAATTCTTGACTAGAAAATGACTGAAAACTTGTTGTAATTACCTAATGACTTGAAATGAACCAATATTTACCAATTGCTAACACTTGAACACTACTTGTAAGCTAATACCAAACACCACTTTTCTGATATTTTTCAAACTTAAATGAATGATTTTTGAGCAAATGATTAGACTGAGTAAAGAGAAATATCACACTAAGTTTAATGGCTAAAATGAAGTGTAATTGAACTAGTTACAAGCATTTAAACCAACAAGTACTCAAAATGATTAGTTGAGCTAAGTGACTGATGAATGTTAAAAACAGGACAAGTTTAAAACTAATAAGCATGATTTAAGCTACAAGTAAACTATTCAAATACTAAAATCAGATCAATAACAAGCTAGAACACATTTTATCATGCAATCAATCAAGATTTAACTAGGAATGAAGCATGCATTCAACACTTGAGTGGAACTAGAAACTCAGAAAGTAAGACCTTTTAGCTTAGCTTTCTAAGCTAGTGCTAACCACCACCTTAGCACTAGAACACACCAATCAGCTACCAATCAACAACTACCAATCATCAAAATCGCCATTAATGGACTGGAAAAGCTTCAAAATCTGCTAGAACTTGGACTTGGATGAAAAGAACAGGATCAACAGCTACAATCTTCACAAATAGCTAATTATGATCAAGTGGTGATCATAACTAACTAATAACAGCAATAGAATATCAATGGTGCAAGTATGAACAGTGATTAAGGGAAATGAAGTGAATTTTTATTGATTGGATTGAGAAAGTAGTTACAAAGCTGGTAATTTGTTACAACTAACTATAACAGACTCAAGAGTTTGTCAGACTCTTGAGTTGTTAAGCTAAAACTAAGCTGAGATGAGAGAAAAACTAAAAGTGTGTGTGATTTCACACTTTTCTACAATACAAGAAATGAGAGCTAAACTATGGTATTTATAGACTGCAGATGTGAAGTGGTTGGGGTTGGTGACGTGTTAGAACTAATCAGAAACTTCCACGTGTAAAATTCTGCTCAATTGAGTTTTGCAGGTTATGAACACATTTGGGCTTTTCTTTGTTGTTGATCTTTAGTGTAATTGATTGTGTTCATTGTATTCGTCTCTCAAAACCGATCACTTTTCATGTTTATACCATCTTCTGAAATTGCCTCTAGCTCAAACCCGTTCCTGGTAATTTTTGTTGAAGAAGATGGCACGTGGCAAGATTATATTGGATATGGGAGTGTCACACGGATCATTATCCGTTTTGTAAAATATGATTGGTGGGTTGGAGTACTGTTGTGATACGCCCACTTAACCTCTCTCTTATTTATTACCAAGCATAGCTGGCAATCCACTTCCTCCCAATACTCTCTTTTGATTGGTCCATTTGATTTCACACGGATTGAACTTGAATTTAACTTTCAAAGTTGGCAGAATTAGCCCTTGTACTTGGCAGAATATGGTTTTGAGCTAGTATCTTCATTTCTTTGGCATAAATGGTCCTTCAAACTTCATTCTTGAACAAATTTGATCCCTTTGACTTAGTTGACTGAAAGTTGACCAGATTTGACTTTAATCTTGACTTTGTCATATTTACACTTTTGGTCCTTCATCTTTAGCAGATTGTCAAGATAGGTCCTTTGTCTTCAAAATCTTGTCACTTTTGATCCTTCTTTGTCTTTTTCATCAAATTAAGCTTGATTTTCCTTTGTTTGCTTGAAAATGTATCCTTCTTACCTATTTGCACACAAACACAAAACATACCATATAATTCCGCTTTATAGCACAAAGTTTAAGTATTTTTCTTGTGTTTTAGGGTGATTTGTTGATAAATTGATATGAGTTTATGCTCATATCAAATCCCCTACACTTGAACATTGTCATGTCCTCATGCAATGCTATATATTAAAGCACAAATTTATATTCTCCTCATAATTAATCCACCTTGGCCATTATGGAATGCATCTACACTACTCTACACTATATGATGCATGATTTTGATTTTTAACAATGCAATGAACAAAATACAATTCTATCTATATCTTTTTGGTTTTTCTTGAAATGGTTTTGATGGAAATAACTCATAAAGAATTCAATGACTTTGATTAGGGCTTGGGTACCATGGACATTTATCACCCTCAAGTTTCACTTTCCCCATACCAGCTTAAAAATGGGATCATTGTATTCACAAGTAAAAAGTGCATCAACTTACTCATGATAATTAAATGTGGAACCGGTTATTATTTGAGCAAATTGCTTGTGGGCAAATTTGTCATTATTTCAAGTGTAAAATATAAGAAATGCAAAATCCAAAAATAAGGAAGCACGGTTTTAATCCTAAGTAATCCTCTCATCCATTACTTGAAAAACCGCTCACAATTAATATAAGTCCGTTTCAAGAGTTATAAGTCATTCGCCTTATGTGTAAAATCCTCATGTCATGCTTTCATAAGTAGCTACACACTCGCTAAGGAAAGAAAAATAAAACTCACGCAATAATTTACATCCGCCATCTTTTTGAGACTTTGGATCTTCAACCCCGCAACCCGTCAAGGTAATATTGGATTGGAGCAATCTATTGAATCCCCGCAACCCGTCAAGGTAATATTGGAACTCAATAGTCACTATAATTAACACCACACTGCCCCTCTTGGGAGTCTTGTATATATATTTTTTTCTTTTCTTTTCTTTTTCTCCTTTTTCTAGCCACTCATTTTTTGTAAGCCGCTCTTATTTTTCTTTATTCCTCACAAATAAATTTGAAAAGAAGAAAAGGAAAAACACTCGCTAAGTATTAAGCATGACATAAGTCTAGTACACATAAAACATTCTAACTTAGAATCTTAAGACGTACTTATATCAACCATGAATGATTAGACAAAAATGCATAAGAGATTACAAACCAATTAAAACCGTTCTTGATTATTTATTAACAATATATACATGCGAAGAAATAGAGGCAAAGAAGAGAAGGGTTTAACCACAAGTAATTATCATGAAGTTTATCTAGCCCTTTTATACTTGCTTCAACTCTATCATTTCCCATTCTCCACAAATTTAAAATCTCAAATAATGAGAGTGGTGGATGCTTAGCCTAGTAGACCAATAAAGGACTACATGGTTAAGGATACTAGCTAGAGAATGCTTGATAAGCAAACTCGGGTTGAGTCAAAATATTCATGGCGGGCCTAATATGTCAAAGAAGACTAAACTTGTTAAACCATGTCTTTATTATATTTTTTTTCTTTTTATATATTTTGATTAAAAATAAAGAAGAAATATATACAATGCAATTGTGTAATGCAAATGAAAAATGATTGATGCAAAAATTATGAATGCATATTTTTGGTGGCCAAAGTAGATCAAAAATTTGAAAAATGTTTGAAACATTAATTTTCCAAGTTATCATGAAAGACAATGACAAGTTCTAGGTAAGGTCACTTCGATAGAATACCCCCCTAACACTTAAGCTAAACATTGTCCTCAATGTTTAAGAGCATGGAAGTATAAAAACTTCCCCTACACTTATGACAATGAATAGACTTTGCTTAACCCAAGTTAAGGAAAGGACAACTATTTGTGAATTCATGTTTAAGCACAAGGTGTCAATGAAAGATCACAATAGTAACGAAGTGATCCGGATACAAGGGCCTCCTCCATAAGCTCCAAAGCATGAAATGAGTGAGCAACCCTACAAACAACATGAAGACAAAAGAAGGTCTCCCCTACACTTATCTCCAAGTCTATACCCTTATTGCTAACCTACAACACTCTAAACCTAGTTATACGATGCTTGAGTTAATGAGTCTCTATCTCGACTCGTCCCTCAATGAATTAATTCATGGGGAAAATGGGGATCTCTTGGACCATTTCAACGGAAATGTCCTCCCTAAAATAATGTTTCACACGGTGACCATTCACTTTAAAATTTGGACCATCGGGTTGTGACAACTCAATAGTTCCATATGGAAACACTTGAGCAATAGTGAATGGTCCGGACCATCTCGACTTAAGCTTGCCCGCAAAAAGTTTCAACCTTGAGTTAAAGAGGAGAACCGGCTCTCCAACTTTGAACTCACGGTTCTTGATCTTAGCATCATGCAATTTCTTAGTCTTTTCCTTGTAAAGCAAAAAATTTTCATAGGCATTGGCTCTCAATTCATCCATCTCATTAAGTTGATCTTTCCTATGTGAACCGGCTTAGTTTAAATCAAAGTTAGCCCACTTGAGAGCCCAATATGCCTTGTGTTCTAACTCGAATGGGAGGTGGCACGCTTTACCATAGACAAGCCTATAATGAGTACAACCAATTGGTGTCTTAAAAGCCGTCCTAAAAACCCACAAAGCATCATCAAGCTTATCCGACCAAGAAGCTCGATGCTCTCCCACCGTTCTCTCTAAAATTCTCTTTAAACCACGATTTGTGACCTCGGTTTGACCATTGGTTTGAGGGTGATACGCGGTAGAAAGTCTATGATTAACTCCATATTTCTTCATAACTCTCGTGAATTGATCATTACAAAAGTGCGTGCCACGATCACTTATGATGGCCCGAGGTACACCAAATCTAGCAAACAATTTCTTTAAGAACTTCACAACAACTCTAGTATCATTGGTAGGTAAGGCTTTAGCCTCCACCCATTTGGACACATAATCCACCGCCACAAGTATATACTTGTTTCCCTTAGAAGATGGAAAAGGTCCCATGAAATCGATGCCCCATACATCAAAAATCTCACACTCTTGAATATAACTTTGTGACATCTCATCACGTTGCGTAACTTTTCCTTGTCTTTGACACACATCACAAAATTTCACCATCTCTTGGGCATCTTTGTAAATGGAAGGCCAATAGTAACCCGAATCAAAAACTTTCTTGGCGGTATAGTTAGGCCCAAAATGTCCACCCGTAGGTCCTTTATAACATGCTTCTAAGATCTTAAATGCCTCGGGCCCATCTACACACCGTCTAATGATTTGGTCCGCATAATGCCTAAAAAGATAAGGATCATCCCAAAAGTAGTACTTAACTTCCTTAAGAAATTTCTTCTTTTGTTGGTAAGTAAGACCCTCAATAAGCACATTTCCCACAAGATATTTTGCGATATCCGCAAACCAAGGAGTGACATCCTCTTGGGAAGAGATAGACATGAGCTCCTCTAATGGAAAGGATTCATTGATTTCTTGATTTGGAAAATCTCCTTAAAAAGGATACTCAAGTCTACTCAAGTGATCCGCCGCTAAATTCTCGGCTCCTTTCTTATCACAAATTTCTATCTTAAACTCTTGAAGCAACAAAACCCATCTCAAAAGCCTAGGCTTAGCATCTTGTTTTGTCATGAGATACTTGAGAGCGGAATGATCCGTATACACTATGGTTTTGGATAGCACAAGGTATGGTCTAAAGTTCTCAAAAGCATAGACTATAGCAAGCAACTCTTTTTCTGTGGTAGTGTAATGAAGTTGTGCACCGGTCATGATTTTACTCGCATAATGTATAGGTTGAAAATGCTTATTCACTCTTTGTCCTAAGACGGCCCCCACCGCATAATCACTAGCATCACACATAAGCGCAAAAGGTAATTCCCAATTTGGAGAAACCAAAACGGGAGCCTTTGTCAATTTCTCCTTAAGAGTCTCAAAAGACTCCAAACAATCTTGGTTAAAAATGAAAGGAGCCTCTTTTTCCAAGAGGTGAGTCATCGGTCTAGCTATCTTAGAAAAATCTTGTATAAAGCGCCTATAAAATCCCGCATGACCTAAGAAACTCCTCACACCTTTAACCGAAGTGGGTGGGGGAAGCTTAGCAATCACATCAATTTTAGCTCGATCCACCTCTAGTCCCTTGTTGGATATTTTGTGTCCTAAAACAATTCCCTCTTTCACCATAAAGTGACATTTCTCCTAATTAAGCACTAAACGTGTTTCCTCACAACGCTTAAGCATTCTCTCTAAATTGGTGAGACATGAGGTAAATGAATTTCCAAAGACGGAAAAATCATCCATAATAACCTCCATAGTTTGCTCTATCATGTCATGGAAAATCGCCATCATGCACCTTTGAAACGTCCCCGGTGCATTACATAAGCCAAAAGGCATCCTCTTGTAAGCAAATGTACCGTAGGGACAAGTGAATGTGGTCTTTTCTTGATCCTTAGGGTCAATGGGTATTTGGAAATAACCCGAAAAGCCATCAAGAAAGCAATAGTAGTCATTTCCCGCTAAGCGTTCAAGCATTTGATCCATAAAAGGTAATGGGAA
The DNA here is from genome assembly GCA_025667525.1 of Glebionis coronaria. Classification (NCBI taxonomy): domain Eukaryota; kingdom Viridiplantae; phylum Streptophyta; class Magnoliopsida; order Asterales; family Asteraceae; genus Glebionis; species Glebionis coronaria. The sequence continues at coordinate 479,930,706 of CM046880.1, forward strand.
ATGGTCTTTCCTAGTAGCCTCATTGAGTTTCCTATAGTCAATACAAACTCTCCAACCGGTAACAAGTCTCGTAGGAATAAGCTCATTGTTCTCATTAGGCACTACGGTGATTCCACCCTTCTTTGGAACACAATGTACCGGGCTAACCCATGGAGAGTCGGAAATGGGGTAAATCATGCCCGCATCAAGGAGTTTAGTCACTTCCTTCTTAATGACCTCATGGATTTTTGGGTTAACCCTTCGTTGACTTTGAATGGCGGGTTTATAATCATCCTCCATAAGGATTTTGTGTGTACAAAAATGTGGATTAATTCCCCTTATGTCGGATATTTTCCAAGCTAAAGCTTTCTTGTGTTTCTTAAGGACTTCAATGAGTTGCTCCTTCTCATCCTCTTTAAACTCCTTAGCAATGATCATGGGTAATTGGTCTTTGCCCTCTAAGAAAGCATACTCTAAGTGGGATGGAAGGTCCTTAAGTTCAAGTGGAGGTGGACTCTCTATGGAAGGTTTTACTATGGAAGGATCCTCATGGGTAACTTCTTGTGGAGTAGGAGAAGAAATAGGGTCCTCATTGAGAAACTTTTGGATAGTAAGAATATCTTCTTCCCAATTAATGGGAGAATCATCATCACCAAGAAAGTTTGACTCAAATTCCTCCAAGAGGAAATCACTCTCTTCAAAAGGTGTTAAAGAGGGAGCAATTAAGGACACGGTTTCAACATGGGGCATTTCATCACTAGTACTCTTGCAAGCATCATGAAAGTGTTCATCACACACCTCATCTAACACATCAACTATGTTAATAGTCTCACACGGTCTAGACTCCTTAACCTCTTTCCTATCACAAACTTTCCCCAACTTAAACACGACTTTCTCATCCTCTACTCTCATAATTAGTTCTCCCTCCGCCACATCTATCAAAGTACGACCCGTTCTCAAAAACGGTCTACCAACAATCAAAGGAACTCTAGGATCCATGTCATAATCAACCACTACAAAGTCGGCCGGAAATGTAAACTTATCCACACCTACAAACACATCCTCCGCTATACCTACGGGGTAAGCTATGGTTCGGTTGGCTAACTCAAGGGTCATCCTAGTGGGAGTGAGCTCGGGAAGAGAGAGTTTTTTCCAAACTGATAAAGGCATGAGGTTTATGCTTTCCCCTAGATCCGCCAAAGCCATGCAATTTTCTACATCGGGAAAATTACAAGGTATCAAGAAGCGCCCCGGATCTCCAAGTTTTGTTGGTAAGGTTTTAAGTAGCACGGCGGAACAATTTTCATTAAGGGATGTGTTGGGCAAATCAACCAATTTTTCCTTGTTTGAGAGTAAATCCTTGAACATCTTAGCAAACTTTGGCATATAAGCAAGAGCTTCCGCAAAGGATATGTTGATGTTGAGTTGCTTGAACATCCTTAAGAAATTTGAGACTTGGATGGCATCCTTGTTCTTTAATTTGTCCTTTTTCAACCTTGAAGGATATGGAAGAGTTGGTTTTGGTGTAGGTGGAGTAGGTGTTGTAGTGGAAGATTTGTCTTTGTTAGCTTCTTCATTGGGAGGTGTGGAAGGTAGAGGAGAAGTAGGAATAGGTTGAGAAGGTGTGTTTGATTGAAGTGGAAAATGAGATATGAGAAATCAGTTTGCATTTCACTACAGGGAATTGCATTTGCTCTAGTGCTGATTATTTGGCTTATTTCTTACTCAATACTGGATACTGTACAATTTCCTTATACACATGAAAAGTTCATATATTGAATGAAAGATTAGAACTGGTTTCAAAGGATTTCATCAAAAAACAAAGATTTGCTAAGCATTTGAAAATCACAACTTTCTGAAAATATACTTGATAAAAGATGACCCAAACCTTTTTGATTGCCAATTGCCTTTTTGACCAAATTCTTGACTAGAAAATGACTGAAAACTTGTTGTAATTACCTAATGACTTGAAATGAACCAATATTTGCCAATTGCTAACACTTGAACACTACTTGTAAGCTAATACCAAACACCACTTTTCTGATATTTTTCAAACTTAAATGAATGATTTTTGAGCAAATGATTAGACTGAGTAAAGAGAAATATCACACTAAGTTTAATGGCTAAAATGAAGTGTAATTGAACTAGTTACAAGCATTTAAACCAACAAGTACTCAAAATGATTAGTTGAGCTAAGTGACTGATGAATGTTAAAAACAGGACAAGTTTAAAACTAATAAGCATGATTTAAGCTACAAGTAAACTATTCAAATACTAAAATCAGATCAATAACAAGCTAGAACACATTTTATCATGCAATCAATCAAGATTTAACTAGGAATGAAGCATGCATTCAACACTTGAGTGGAACTAGAAACTCAGAAAGTAAGACCTTTTAGCTTAGCTTTCTAAGCTAGTGCTAACCACCACCTTAGCACTAGAACACACCAATCAGCTACCAATCAACAACTACCAATCATCAAAATCGCCATTAATGGACTGGAAAAGCTTCAAAATCTGCTAGAACTTGGACTTGGATGAAAAGAACAGGATCAACAGCTACAATCTTCACAAATAGCTAATTATGATCAAGTGGTGATCATAACTAACTAATAACAGCAATAGAATATCAATGGTGCAAGTATGAACAGTGATTAAGGGAAATGAAGTGAATTTTTATTGATTGGATTGAGAAAGTAGTTACAAAGCTGGTAATTTGTTACAACTAACTATAACAGACTCAAGAGTTTGTCAGACTCTTGAGTTGTTAAGCTAAAACTAAGCTGAGATGAGAGAAAAACTAAAAGTGTGTGTGATTTCACACTTTTCTACAATACAAGAAATGAGAGCTAAACTATGGTATTTATAGACTGCAGATGTGAAGTGGTTGGGGTTGGTGACGTGTTAGAACTAATCAGAAACTTCCACGTGTAAAATTCTGCTCAATTGAGTTTTGCAGGTTATGAACACATTTGGGCTTTTCTTTGTTGTTGATCTTTAGTGTAATTGATTGTGTTCATTGTATTCGTCTCTCAAAACCGATCACTTTTCATGTTTATACCATCTTCTGAAATTGCCTCTAGCTCAAACCCGTTCCTGGTAATTTTTGTTGAAGAAGATGGCACGTGGCAAGATTATATTGGATATGGGAGTGTCACACGGATCATTATCCGTTTTGTAAAATATGATTGGTGGGTTGGAGTACTGTTGTGATACGCCCACTTAACCTCTCTCTTATTTATTACCAAGCATAGCTGGCAATCCACTTCCTCCAAATACTCTCTTTTGATTGGTCCATTTGATTTCACACGGATTGAACTTGAATTTAACTTCCAAAGTTGGCAGAATTAGCCCTTGTACTTGGCAGAATATGGTTTTGAGCTAGTATCTTCATTTCTTTGGCATAAATGGTCCTTCAAACTTCATTCTTGAACAAATTTGATCCCTTTGACTTAGTTGACTGAAAGTTGACCAGATTTGACTTTAATCTTGACTTTGTCATATTTACACTTTTGGTCCTTCATCTTTAGCAGATTGTCAAGATAGGTCCTTTGTCTTCAAAATCTTGTCACTTTTGATCCTTCTTTGTCTTTTTCATCAAATTAAGCTTGATTTTCCTTTGTTTGCTTGAAAATGTATCCTTCTTACCTATTTGCACACAAACACAAAACATACCATATAATTCCGCTTTATAGCACAAAGTTTAAGTATTTTTCTTGTGTTTTAGGGTGATTTGTTGATAAATTGATATGAGTTTATGCTCATATCAAATCCCCTACACTTGAACATTGTCATGTCCTCATGCAATGCTATATATTAAAGCACAAATTTATATTCTCCTCATAATTAATCCACCTTGGCCATTATGGAATGCATCTACACTACTCTACACTATATGATGCATGATTTTGATTTTTAACAATGCAATGAACAAAATACAATTCTATATATATCTTTTTGGTTTTTCTTGAAATGGTTTTGATGGAAATAACTCATAAAGAATTCAATGACTTTGATTAGGGCTTGGGTACCATGGACATTTATCACCCTCAAGTTTCACTTTCCCCATACCAGCTTAAAAATGGGATCATTGTATTCACAAGTAAAAAGTGCATCAACTTACTCATGATAATTAAATGTGGAACCGGTTATTATTTGAGCAAATTGCTTGTGGGCAAATTTGTCATTATTTCAAGTGTAAAATATAAGAAATGCAAAATCCAAAAATAAGGAAGCACGGTTTTAATCCTAAGTAATCCTCTCATCCATTACTTGAAAAACCGCTCACAATTAATATAAGTCCGTTTCAAGAGTTATAAGTATTCGCCTTATGTGTAAAATCCTCATGTCATGCTTTCATAAGTAGCTACACACTCGCTAAGGAAAGAAAAATAAAACTCACGCAATAATTTACATCCGCCATCTTTTTGAGACTTTGGATCTTCAACCCCGCAACCCGTCAAGGTAATATTGGATTGGAGCAATCTATTGAATCCCCGCAACCCGTCAAGGTAATATTGGAACTCAATAGTCACTATAATTAACACCACACTGCCCCTCTTGGGAGTCTTGTATATATATTTTTTTCTTTTCTTTTCTTTTTCTCTTTTTTCTAGCCACTCATTTTTTGTAAGCCGCTCTTATTTTTCTTTATTCCTCACAAATAAATTTGAAAAGAAGAAAAGGAAAAACACTCGCTAAGTATTAAGCATGACATAAGTCTAGTACACATAAAACGTTCTAACTTAGAATCTTAAGACGTACTTATATCAACCATGAATGATTAGACAAAAATGCATAAGAGATTACAAACCAATTAAAACCGTTCTTGATTATTTATTAACAATATATACATGCGAAGAAATAGAGGCAAAGAAGAGAAGGGTTTAACCACAAGTAATTATCATGAAGTTTATCTAGCCCTTTTATACTTGCTTCAACTCTATCATTTCCCATTCTCCACAAATTTAAAATCTCAAATAATGAGAGTGGTGGATGCTTAGCCTAGTAGACCAATAAAGGACTACATGGTTAAGGATACTAGCTAGAGAATGCTTGATAAGCAAACTCGGGTTGAGTCAAAATATCCATGGCGGGCCTAATATGTCAAAGAAGACTAAACTTGTTAAACCATGTCTTTATTATATTTTTTTCTTTTTATATATTTTGATGAAAAATAAAGAAGAAATATATACAATGCAATTGTGTAATGCAAATGAAAAATGATTGATGCAAAAATTATGAATGCATATTTTTGGTGGCCAAAGTAGATCAAAAATTTGAAAAATGTTTGAAACATTAATTTTCCAAGTTATCATGAAAGACAATGACAAGTTCTAGGTAAGGTCACTTCGATAGAATACCCCCCTAACACTTAAGCTAAACATTGTCCTCAATGTTTAAGAGCATGGAAGTATAAAAACTTCCCCTACACTTATGACAATGAATAGACTTTGCTTAACCCAAGTTAAGGAAAGGACAACTATTGGTGAATTCATGTTTAAGCACAAGGTGTCAATGAAAGATCACAATAGTAACGAAGTGATCCGGATACAAGGGCCTCCTCCATAAGCTCCAAAGCATGAAATGAGTGAGCAACCCTACAAACAACATGAAGACAAAAGAAGGTCTCCCCTACACTTATCTCCAAGTCTATACCCTTATTGCTAACCTACAACACTCTAAACCTAGTTATACGATGCTTGAGTTAATGAGTCTCTATCTCGACTCGTCCCTCAATGAATTAATTCATGGGGAAAATGGGGATCTCTTGGACCATTTCAACGGAAATGTCCTCCCCAAAATAATGTTTCACACGGTGACCATTCACTTTAAAATTTGGACCATCGGGTTGTGACAACTCAATAGTTCCATATGGAAACACTTGAGCAATAGTGAATGGTCCGGACCATCTCGACTTAAGCTTGCCCGCAAAAAGTTTCAACCTTGAGTTAAAGAGGAGAACCGGCTCTCCAACTTTGAACTCACGGTTCTTGATCTTAGCATCATGCAATTTCTTAGTCTTTTCCTTGTAAAGCAAAAAATTTTCATAGGCATTGGCTCTCAATTCATCCATCTCATTAAGTTGATCTTTCCTATGTGAACCGGCTTAGTTTAAATCAAAGTTAGCCCACTTGAGAGCCCAATATGCCTTGTGTTCTCACTCGAATGGGAGGTGGCACGCTTTACCATATACAAGCCTATAATGAGTACAACCAATTGGTGTCTTAAAAGCCGTCCTAAAAACCCACAAAGCATCATCAAGCTTATCCGACCAAGAAGCTCGATGCTCTCCCACCGTTCTCTCTAAAATTCTCTTTAAACCACGATTTGTGACCTCGGTTTGACCATTGGTTTGAGGGTGATACGCGGTAGAAAGTCTATGATTAACTCCATATTTCTTCATAACTCTCGTGAATTGATCATTACAAAAGTGCGTGCCACGATCACTTATGATGGCCCGAGGTACACCAAATCTAGCAAACAATTTCTTTAAGAACTTCACAACAACTCTAGTATCATTGGTAGGTAAGGCTTTAGCCTCCACCCATTTGGACACATAATCCACCGCCACAAGTATATACTTGTTTCCCTTAGAAGATGGAAAAGGTCCCATGAAATCGATGCCCCATACATCAAAAATCTCACACTCTTGAATATAACTTTGTGACATCTCATCACGTTGCGTAACTTTTCCTTGTCTTTGACACACATCACAAAATTTCACCATCTCTTGGGCATCTTTGTAAATGGAAGGCCAATAGTAACCCGAATCAAAAACTTTCTTGGCGGTATAGTTAGGCCCAAAATGTCCACCCGTAGGTCCTTTATAACATGCTTCTAAGATCTTAAATGCCTCGGGCCCATCTACACACCGTCTAATGATTTGGTCCGCATAATGCCTAAAAAGATAAGGATCATCCCAAAAGTAGTACTTAACTTCCTTAAGAAATTTCTTCTTTTGTTGGTAAGTAAGACCCTCAATAAGCACATTTCCCACAAGATATTTTGCGATATCCGCAAACCAAGGAGTGACATCCTCTTGGGAAGAGATAGACATGAGCTCCTCTAATGGAAAGGATTCATTGATTTCTTGATTTGGAAAATCTCCTTAAAAAGGATGCTCAAGTCTACTCAAGTGATCCGCCGCTAAATTCTCGGCTCCTTTCTTATCACAAATTTCTATCTTAAACTCTTGAAGCAACAAAACCCATCTCAAAAGCCTAGGCTTAGCATCTTGTTTTGTCATGAGATACTTGAGAGCGGAATGATCCGTATACACTATGGTTTTGGATAGCACAAGGTATGGTCTAAAGTTCTCAAAAGCATAGACTATAGCAAGCAACTCTTTTTCTGTGGTAGTGTAATGAAGTTGTGCACCGGTCATGATTTTACTCGCATAATGTATAGGTTGAAAATGCTTATTCACTCTTTGTCCTAAGACGGCCCCCACCGCATAATCACTAGCATCACACATAAGCGCAAAAGGTAATTCCCAATTTGGAGAAACCAAAACGGGAGCCTTTGTCAATTTCTCCTTAAGAGTCTCAAAAGAGTCCAAACAATCTTGGTTAAAAATGAAAGGAGCCTCTTTTTCCAAGAGGTGAGTCATCGGTCTAGCTATCTTAGAAAAATCTTGTATAAAGCGCCTATAAAATCCCGCATGACCTAAGAAACTCCTCACACATTTAACCGAAGTGGGTGGGGGAAGCTTAGCAATCACATCAATTTTAGCTCGATCCACCTCTAGTCCCTTGTTGGATATTTTGTGTCCTAAAACAATTCCCTCTTTCACCATAAAGTGACATTTCTCCTAATTAAGCACTAAACGTGTTTCCTCACAACGCTTAAGCATTCTCTCTAAATTGGTGAGACATGAGGTAAATGAATTTCCAAAGACGGAAAAATCATCCATAATAACCTCCATAGTTTGCTCTATCATGTCATGGAAAATCGCCATCATGCACCTTTGAAACGTCCCCGGTGCATTACATAAGCCAAAAGGCATCCTCTTGTAAGCAAATGTACCGTAGGGACAAGTGAATGTGGTCTTTTCTTGATCCTTAGGGTCAATGGGTATTTGGAAATAACCCGAAAAGCCATCAAGAAAGCAATAGTAGTCATTTCCCGCTAAGCGTTCAAGCATTTGATCCATAAAAGGTAATGGGAAATGGTCTTTCCTAGTAGCCTCATTGAGTTTCCTATAGTCAATACAAACTCTCCAACCGGTAACAAGTCTCGTAGGAATAAGCTCATTGTTCTCATTAGGCACTACGGTGATTCCACCCTTCTTTGGAACACAATGTACCGGGCTAACCCATGGAGAGTCGGAAATGGGGTAAATCATGCCCGCATCAAGGAGTTTAATCACTTCCTTCTTAATGACCTCATGGATTTTTGGGTTAACCCTTCGTTGACTTTGAATGGCGGGTTTATAATCATCCTCCATAAGGATTTTGTGTGTACAAAAATGTGGATTAATTCCCCTTATGTCGGATATTTTCCAAGCTAAAGCTTTCTTGTGTTTCTTAAGGACTTCAATGAGTTGCTCCTTCTCATCCTCTTTAAACTCCTTAGCAATGATCATGGGTAATTGGTCTTTGCCCTCTAAGAAAGCATACTCTAAGTGGGATGGAAGGTCCTTAAGTTCAAGTGGAGGTGGACTCTCTATGGAAGGTTTTACTATGGAAGGATCCTCATGGGTAACTTCTTGTGGAGTAGGAGAAGAAATAGGGTCCTCATTGAGCAACTTTTGGATAGTAAGAATATCTTCTTCCCAATTAATGGGAGAATCATCATCACCAAGAAAGTTTGACTAAAATTCCTCCAAGAGGAAATCACTCTCTTCAAAAGGTGTTAAAGAGGGAGCAATTAAGGACACGGTTTCAACATGGGGCATTTCATCACTAGTACTCTTGCAAGCATCATGAAAGTGTTCATCACACACCTCATCTAACACATCAACTATGTTAATAGTCTCACACGGTCTAGACTCCTTAACCTCTTTCCTATCACAAACTTTCCCCAACTTAAACACGACTTTCTCATCCTCTACTCTCATAATTAGTTCTCCCTCCGCCACATCTATCAAAGTACGACCCGTTCTCAAAAACGGTCTACCAACAATCAAAGGAACTCTAGGATCCATGTCATAATCAACCACTACAAAGTCGGCCGGAAATGTAAACTTATCCACACCTACAAACACATCCTCCGCTATACCTACGGGGTAAGCTATGGTTCGGTTGGCTAACTCAAGGGTCATCCTAGTGGGAGTGAGCTCGGGAAGAGAGAGTTTTTTCCAAACTGATAAAGGCATGAGGTTTATGCTTTCCCCTAGATCCGCCAAAGCCATGTAATTTTCTACATCGGGAAAATTACAAGGTATCAAGAAGCGCCCCGGATCTCCAAGTTTTGTTGGTAAGGTTTTAAGTAGCACGGCGGAACAATTTTCATTAAGGGATGTGTTGGGCAAATCAACCAATTTTTCCTTGTTTGAGAGTAAATCCTTGAACATCTTAGCAAACTTTGGCATATAAGCAAGAGCTTCCGCAAAGGATATGTTGATGTTGAGTTGCTTGAACATCCTTAAGAAATTTGAGACTTGGATGTCATCCTTGTTCTTTAATTTGTCCTTTTTCAACCTTGAAGGATATGGAAGAGTTGGTTTTGGTGTAGGTGGAGTAGGTGTTGTAGTGGAAGATTTGTCTTTGTTAGCTTCTTCATTGGGAGGTGTGGAAGGTAGAGGAGAAGTAGGAATAGGTTGAGAAGGTGTGTTTGATTGAATGGGAGCATTTTGAGGTGGTGAAGTAGAGGTAGAAGGCTTGTCACATGTAGGAACAAAAGTAGGTGGAACAATAGGAGTTTTAAGAGGTGAAGGGTCCTTTGTTGTCTTTCCACTTCTTGTTGTAATAGCATTGACATTTGCCCTTGGATTTGTTTGTGTGTTAGAAGGTAAAGCCCCTTGTGGTCTTTGATTATACATAATTTAGTTGTGAAGAAGAGCAAATTTCTTGTTATTTTCCTCTTGAGCATCTTTCATTTGTTTCTCATAAGAAGTAAGCTTTTGAAGGATCAAATCCATGGGGTTAGGTTGCACATTCCCTTGATAAAAACCTTGTTGTGGATAAGGTGGAGGTGGTGCATTAAATCCTTGATTTGGTGGATAAAAGTTATTTCCTTGATGTTGAAAATGATTGGGTGCCTTGTAGTTATTCCCTTGGTAATGTGGTCTTTGACCTTGATTCCTTTGTAACACTTGAGGAGGATTTTGTTGAAGTTGGGTGGGTGGTTGGGGTGGGAATTCCGGTGGAGTAAGGTAATTTTGGGACTTGTAAGAAAGGTTATTGGGATTGATAGTTGGCTTGAAGTGTTCACGATGTTCCTCTTGGTAAGCATAACAATCCCCTTGATAACCTTGCACCTTATCACATTGTTCATAGGAATGGGGACCTCCACAAGTTACACAAGAAAGAGTAATGGCATGCACATCATTTGAAGAATTATTCAATGAAAGGCTCTTAATGGCTTGAAACATTTCTTGATGTGCCTTAAAACTCATCTCATGATCCCTATCTATCTTTTGAATGATCTCTTGGTGATACTTAAAGAATTGGTTATCACAAGGTGTTCAAGAATTGTTTTGAATAACATGAACCCTTTCTTCAAATTGAGTGTTTGTTTGAACCATTGCTTTGGTTTCAATGATGTCCAAAGCCTCTTGAATGGATTTAAGAAGAATATTCCCTCCCGCGGAAGCATTGAGTGAATCTTGGTGATGAGGTTTAAGGCCATCGTAGAAAGTATTGATTTGGTGAACTTCATCCAATCCATGATTAGGGCATCTCCTTAATAACTCTCTAAACTCCTCCCAAGCATCACTAAAGGTTTGAATAGGTTTTTGTTGAAAGCCTATAATTAAGTTCCTCAAAGCCGTGGTCTTAGATGGGGGAAAGAACTTGTTCAAAAACTTAGTGGGGAAACCATCCCATGTGGTGATACTATCGGGTGGTTGTGTGTCTAACCAATGCTTAGCGGGTCCCTCTAGTGAAAATTGCACCAATATCAACTTAATAGCATCATGTGGAACTCCATTGTACTTAATGGTATTGCAAAGAGCAAGGAATCTCTTAAGGCGATCATGAGGATTATCATTCTTGTGACCATAGAAAGGTGTGTTTGAAACCAAGTTGATCATAGCCGTTTTTAGCTCAAATGAATTTGCGGGAATGTCGGGAATCTTGATAGCATTGGCATATCCGTGAACATTGGATTGCAAACGTTCCATCAAAGAACGATTATCAACAGCCATGGCTTCTTATTGTGGATGAATCAAAGCACGATTCTCGTGATCGGCTTGATGGACGGTGGTATTCTTACTCTTTCTCTTTTTCTTCCTTTTCGGAGGAAGAGGTTGTACACCAATCGGTATTTGTGCACGCCCACGAGTGAGCATACAACTCAATACGAGGAATGAGAGAGAAGCTCTCGTGTGACTTTGAAGAGAAAAGGATTATCCCCTTCGAGTTTCAATATGAAATATCCACAAGAAAATAATAATATATGTATGTACTACTTGGGTGCAAGACCCCCAATGAAGCCTTCCTTCTTAGAATAATCACAAGTGAACGGGGGGTTAGGTGGCGCGAAGCACTTAAGTACCTATTGACCCTTAGATGGCATTTTATAGCACATCGCCTTTCTATTCACTTAATTGTTTGTATTCTTCGAATTGTTGCTTATTGGAAGTATTTATCTATTCTTGCTTTATTTTGTTTGATCGATACACGTGTCAAGGACCGGAACGCCCCTCAACACGGTGTATTGCCTTGGCAATACTTATGGAGAATATGTAAATTGGTTGTTCTTATACGTATACGTATTTACTTATAATAATATATGGAAAATATTTTTGTATTTATGAGTTTTTAAGAGAAAATACTATATGTACATAAAAACCGAGAGAATCCAATAATATATATTTTTGGGTGCAATCTCTTAGGAAAAAGATTGCTTTTTGGATTTTTTTTAATTTGTTTGGTCAATTCTTTAGGAAAAGAATTGTTTTGTTAATTTTTTTATATATTTTTATATTTTGATTTTTTTATTTTTTTTTATTTATGATACGTAAAAATAACGTTCACTAGGTGAACGGATCCCAAAAGCCAATGAAAACCGTCAATCGATAGTCTCTCGTAAAGTCAAAGAACCGGCAGCGGCGCCATTTGAAATGTGTATAGTTGAAGTTCGTTTTTCTCAGTTCTTAACAAATTGAAAGTCCACAAGATCGAGTTTTTAATTGTTTTTGGTTGGTAAAGTATTTTGGATATTCTATAGCTAATTCAAACAAAGCCTTGCTAAAATGAAAAAATACCGTCTACTTATATGTAAAACAAAGTGCACATACCAAGTTTTTATTCAAGTTAAATGCTAAAATGTAAATTCTACAAACTATAAGGACTAGAAATGTAAATTCTATGAAATATAAATGCTAGAGATGTAAAGTTAAAAAGTCTAGGGACTAATTATGCAAAACAGTAAACTAAATGGACCTAAGATGAAAATTATCAAAACAAAGTAACTAAATTTCAACTAACTTGAAACTAACTAACCACTTTTAACAACTTTTGAAAATGTAAGGACTGAACTTTTGAAAACCCTAAAAAGTTGGAAGATTAGCTTGATTTAAAAACTGCTTAAAACTAGAAGGACTAAAAAGCAAAATTCAATAGTTTTTAACCAAAAACGGGTTCTAGACTAAAATAAGCTCGTTTGAGCTTATTTCTCAACCAAATTTGCTCAAACCAGTTTCAAATGACTTAAAATTGAAAATAACCTAGACCTATCCAAGGAATTAAGCTGAAAGTGACTAAAACTCTGATAAGCAAATCCTAATAAGCTCAAAATAAGCTACCAATTAAGCTAGACTTGCACTACTTGATTTTAATGATGAAAATTGTTAAACAACTCAAAAGAAAGAGGGGAAATCAAGTCTCAAAGAAAATGATCAAGTAATAAGCCCTAAATATGAAAATAAGCCAAAATTGAGCTTATGTTGACTTTCGTTGACCAGAATTTTCAAAAAGCTCAAAATCTCAAAATTTATCCAGGAACACTTTTGGAATGAAAATGTGAAAGAAAATCAGCTAGTTTATGAAGTGGAAAATGAGATATGAGAAATCAGTTTGCATTTCACTACAGGGAATTGCATTTGCTCTAGTGCTGATTATTTGGCTTATTTCTTACTCAATACTGGATACTGTACAATTTCCTTATACACATGAAAAGTTCATATATTGAATGAAAGATTAGAACTGGTTTTAAAGGATTTCATCAAAAAACAAAGATTTGCTAAGCATTTGAAAATCACAACTTTCTGAAAATATACTTGATAAAGATGACCCAAACCTTTTTGATTGCCAATTGCCTTTTTGACCAAATTCTTGACTAGAAAATGACTGAAAACTTGTTGTAATGAACTAATGACTTGAAATGAACCAATATTTGCCAATTGCTAACACTTGAACACTACTATAAGCTAATACGAAACACCACTTTTCTGATATTTTTCAAACTTAAATGAATGATTTTTGAGCAAATGATTAGACTGAGTATAGAGAAATATCACACTAAGTTTAATGGCTAAAATGAAGTGTAATTGAACTAGTTACAAGCATTTAAACCAACAAGTACTCAAAATGATTAGTTGAGCTAAGTGACTGATGAATGTTAAAAACAGGACAAGTTTAAAACTAATAAGCAGGATTTAAGCTACAAGTAAACTATTCAAATACTGAAATCAGATCAATAACAAGCTAGAACCCATTTTATCATGCAATCAATCAAGATTTAACTAGGAATGAAGCATGCATTCAACACTTGAGTGGAACTAGAAACTCAGAAAGTAAGACCTTTTAGCTTAGGCCTCCATTGGGGAGTAGAGAAGCGCTGAGCTTTCTAAGCTAGTGCTAACCACCACCTTAGCACTAGAACACACCAATCAGCTACCAATCAACAACTACCAATCATCAAAATCGCCATTAATGGACTGGAAAAGCTTCAAAATCTGCTAGAACTTGGACTTGGATGAAAAGAACAGGATCAACAGCTACAATCTTCACAAAGCTAATTATGATCAAGTGGTGATCATAACTAACTAATAACAGCAATAGAATATCAATGGTGCAAGTATGAACAGTGATTAAGGGAAATGAAGTAAATTTTAATTGATTGGATTGAGAAAGTAGTTACAAAGTTGGTAATTTGTTACAACTAACTATAACAGACTCAAGAGTTTGTTAGACTCTTGAGTTGTTAAGCTAAAACTAAGCTGAGATGAGAGAAAAACTAAAAGTGTGTGTGATTTCACACTTTTCTACAATACAAGAAATGAGAGCTAAACTATGGTATTTATAGACTGCAGATGTGAAGTGGTTGGGGTTGGTGACGTGTTAGAACTAATCAGAAACTTCCACGTGTAAAATTCTGCTCAATTGAGTTTTGCAGGTTATGAACACATTTGGGCTTTTCTTTGTTGTTGATCTTTAGTGTAATTGATTGTGTTCATTGTATTCGTCTCTCAAAACCGATCACTTTTCATGTTTATACCATCTTCTGAAATTGCCTCTAGCTCAAACCCGTTCCTGGTAATTTTTGTTGAAATATGGGAGTGTCACACGGATCATTATCCGTTTTGTAAAATATGATTGGTGGGTTGGAGTACTGTTGTGTTACGCCCACTTAACCTCTCTCTTATTTATTACCAAGCATAGCTGGCAATCCACTTCCTCCCAATACTCTCTTTTGATTGGTCCATTTGATTTCACACGGATTGAACTTGAATTTAACTTCCAAAGTTGGTAGAATTAGCCCTTGTACTTGGCAAAATATGGTTTTGAGCTAGTATCTTCATTTCTTTGGCATAAATGGTCCTTCAAACTTCATTCTTGAACAAATTTGATCCCTTTGACTTAGTTGACTGAAAGTTGACCAGATTTGACTTTAATCTTGACTTTGTCATATTTACACTTTTGGTCCTTCATCTTTAGCAGATTGTCAAGATAGGTCCTTTGTCTTCAAAGTCTTGTCACTTTTGATCCTTCTTTGTCTTTTTCATCAAATTAAGCTTGATTTTCCTTTGTTTGCTTGAAAATGTATCCTTCTTACCTATTTGCACACAAACACAAAACATACCACATAATTCCGCTTTATAGCACAAAGTTTAAGTATTTTTCTTGTGTTTTAGGGTGATTTGTTGATAAATTGATATGAGTTTATGCTCATATCAGGCCCAGTATCACTTGACGAGTAATATAACCCTAGTCTTTGATTAGGGTTTTCTCTATCATCTCATATTACACACACACACACACACACTTGTGTGCTCAGCTCTCTCATCTCTATCTTCAAGTTTATGACTTGACCTGGGAGTTTGATCTTCATCTTGTATAGAGTGTGTTTGATTGATTTATGTATGTGAGAGAGATCGGATCAACCTAGTTGGGACGATCTCATCATTTCTATTGTAATCGTTCGACTAGCATCCATTTGGGGACTAGTCTTTATCTTTTTGTTTTGTACTCTGATTATTAATAAATTACACCAAGGGGTGGTTGGTTGGGTGTAAGATCTATCCCTACTTCTTTGATATTATGTTTGACATGATATCAGAGATCTAGGTTGTAGATCTTTCAGCCTGTCTAAGCTCTCTCGTGTTCTTTGTGATATCAGTTTGTGTTTTGGTGAAACCCTAATTTATTGTTTAGGGTTTTGTTTTTTGGTGGTGATCTTAGCTCTCTTGACGTCTCTTGAAGCTTGTATTGGTGGTGTCGTTCCTTTTCTCAAAGATTATTATTAGGGTTTTCACAAACCCTAATTTTATTTTTTGGGGGTTTTGATTCTTTGGTGCCCAGGAAGCTTTAATTGGTGGTGTCGTTGCTTATTTCGGTGGTTCCGTTAAAATCTTGAAAGATTGAATTAGGGTTTCTTGAAACCCTAATTATTTTTGAGGGTTTTACATTCTCTGGTATCCTGGTATCACCTTTGGTGGTGCCGCTACCTTTTTTGGTAAGTTCGCTCAGGTATATCTTTGTTAGGGTTTGGTAACCCCAACTTGTTTCTCTCTTTTTTGGGGGTTTCCTGTTGGTGGTTCACCCATCCTCTAGACTAAGTGAATATAGAGATTGGGTGATTTTTTTATAGATACTGGTTGCAGTTAATGTGCTGTAAGTCCTCTTTCATTTTCCTCGTATCTCTCTCTTGGTTACTTTTGTGAGCTACTGTTGTTCAGTTTGTGGGTGCAAACGGATTCGGTTAACACCTTGACCCTCCAACCTTGACTGGTGTGGATACCTGCTCTGGCCAATCCCAGTCCATAACTTGACATTTTTGGTGCTCATATTTTGAGTGTTTATTGTGATTATCTTTTTTTCTCTGGCTTGTTATACTTGGTTATATTGTTTGCTCTTATCTGTTTATTGTTTTTTGTCTGCTCTGCTCTCTCTTTGTGTGAATCATGAGTGCTGGTGGTACTCCTCCCACACCCAATGGTGGAGGAGGAAATGGTGGTGGTAAGGGTCTCCCTGAAACCACTACCAATCCTGTTGCTCTCATCAGCAATTTGGATGCTAGAAACCCACTTCATATTCATAGTAGTGATAATAGTAGCTCTGTTCTTATTCCTTTCAAGTTACTGGGGACTGAGAATTATAGAATGTGGAATAATGCTATGAGACTTGCTTTACAAGCTAGAAACAAGTTTGCTTTTGTTGATGGTTCTTGTTTAAGAGAGTCTTATACTGATGATGTCTTATGTGCTCAATGGGATAAATGCAATGCTATGGTTCTTACCTAGATTATGAATGTTATTTCTAATGATGTGTATATGGGCCTTGTTTACTCTGAAAATGCTGCTAATGTTTGGAAAGATCTTAATGAGACTTATGATAAGGTTGATGGTTCCACTGTCTATAAGTTACTTCAAAAATTGGGTTTGTTAAACAATGGGGTAGTTCTTTATCTGACTATTATCACATATTCAACTCTCTTTGGAGAGAGTTTGATGTTGTCCCTAAAATTCCTAAATGTGTTTGTGCTGTTAAATGTTCTTGTTCTGCTAGCACTGAATTGGCTT
Organism: Glebionis coronaria; assembly: GCA_025667525.1. NCBI lineage: Eukaryota > Viridiplantae > Streptophyta > Magnoliopsida > Asterales > Asteraceae > Glebionis > Glebionis coronaria. The sequence goes on from CM046880.1 coordinate 479,947,816, forward strand.
TGCATCAGCAGATCATGAGGCTTATGTAGTTCCTAATGGGGCTTGATGACTGTTATCAGCCTCTTAGAACTACACTTCTCACCAGGGATCCACTCCCTGATGTGAATAAGCTTATGTCACTGTATCTAGAGAGGAATCCCATAGGGGTGTTCCTGAGAACTCTGATCATACAGAGGCAAAATTGAATGCCACTTCTTTTGCTGCTAAGACCTTCAATCAAAATAGGATGAGTACTTCTAATGCTCCAAATAGAACCCCTAACAAGGGCAATGGATCCAAAAGTTATAGGGGTCTTAACCCTAACCTTTTGTGCACTCATTGCAATCAAATTGGACATACTGTTGATAGATGTTTTGAATTGGTTGGTTATCCTGCTGGTTACAAAAAGGGGGGTAATAGTCAAAGGCAATCTGGTTTCAAATCCATCTTTAATGTTAATTGTGACATCAAAGTTGGGGAAAAACAGGCTTCCACCTATAATTCTCCTACCTCTTTCACCTCTGAGCAAATGCAGAAGCTTCTTAATCTGATCAATGACACCTCTGGGAACACTCAGTTCAATATGACAGGTAGAATATCCTTTTTTAATGCTAATGTTTGGTTCAATATTAATTTTTCGAAGTTGTTTTGTGGTAACTCTAAATTCTTTGTCAAAACCATAACTTTGGGATGGATTATAGATTATAGGGCAAACCAACACCTTACCACTTCCACAGTTGGTATGTTCAATGTTGTTGACATTTCCAACCTCAACATTTCTGTTGGTCATCCCAATGGCACTATTGCCAATATTAGTCACATTGGTGACCTCAAGCTCTCTAATAATGTTGTTCTTCATGATGTATTGGTTGTGCCTGGATATTGCGTTAGCTTGTTGTCTGATAACAAACTTATTAAAGATAGCAAATTGTTTGTTGGTTTTGATGAAGATAAATGTTATATTCAGGACTTGGCCAATGGGACCACTCTAGGACTGGTAGTGAATCTGGGGGGCTCTATTTGTTTGATGACCTTAAGACTAAGAGCTTAGGTATTGTTAACACTGCCATGACTTTTAACACCTCTAAAGATATTTGGCACTGCAGGCTTGGTCATCCCTCTGACCAAGTCCTCAATTCCCTCAAAACTAACCTTAAACTTTCAAAAAACACCACCATTTCTGTTTGTGAAACTTCTCATAGGGCTACACAAACAAGGGAACCTTTTCCCTTGAGTGATCACAAATCCAGTCAACTTGGGGACCTTGTTCACTTGGACTTGTGGGGGGCTTCAATCAAAGTTAAAATTAAGGAAGGGTATAGATACTTCCTTACCATTGTGGATGACTACTCTAGGGCAGTGTGGACTTACCTCTTGAAATCTAAGGATGAAGTTTTTGATTGCTTAACTCAGTTTATTAATCTTGTTAAAAATCAGTTTGATTCTAAAATCAAAGTTTTTAGATCTGATAATGGGACTGAATTTGTTAACAACAAAGTTCACACTATGCTATCTTCTTTAGGTGTCATCCATCAGACCTCTTTTCCTCATACCCCTTAGCAAAATAGGATTGCTGAAAGGAAACATAGACACCTGCTTAGTGTAGCCAGTAGTCTTATGTTTCAGGGTTGTATTCCTATCAAGTTTTGGTCTGAATGTATTTTAACTGTTGTGTATTTGATCAACAGGCTCCCCTCTTCTGTCTTAAATGGTAGGTCCCCCTATGAATTTCTCTACAAGAAAAAACCTAATCTCTCTCATTTAAAGTGTTTTGGATGTCTATGTTTTTCTACCTGTCTGAATAACAGTGACAAACTCACATCTAGATCTGACAAATGTGTCTTAATTGGTTATTCTTCTTTTAAAAAGGCGTATAAACTATTTAGCTTGGATAATAGAAGAATTTTGTTTTCAATAGATGTGAAGTTCTATGAAACTGTTTTTCCTTTCAAAATGAAAAATAATATTGGAAAAGATTCAACAGATGTAGTCATTACAAGTGATGTTGAACTCTTAACCTTTTTTGATAACCAAACACCTCCAAGTCCCAATGATGATGAGAGAGCAACACCTGGTGTGGATGGTAGGGTTCACCCCACTATTGATGATGCCTTTGTGCATCATCAGGAGGAGGACTCTACAACCACCATAGGTGAAAATGTGTAATCCTGCTCTGAGGGTAATTTTGATAATGAAAATTCTCCCAACACTTATATTGAGCATAATGGAGACCATCCTCAGGAAGGGGAGCATCATGTTAGAAAGTCTAGTAGATCCACTAAATTGCCTGTTAAACTCAATGATTTTGTTCTTGATAGCAAGCTTAAGTATGGTATTGAAAATCATGTTAACTACTCTAAGTTGAACACTACTAATTTCTGCTTTGCTACCACTCTTAATCAATCTGTTGAACCCTCTACCTACTATGAAGTTGTGAAAGATAGTAGGTGGGTTGAGGCTATGAACAATGAGATAGAGGCTCTTTTAAGGAACAATACTTGGACCTTATGTGATTTACATGCTGATAGAAAGGCTATTAACTATAAGTGGATCTATAAGATCAAATACAAGCCCTCTGGCCTTGTTGATAAGTTTAAAGCTAGAGTTGTTGTTAAAGGTTAAAGTCAAAGGGAAGGCATTGATTTTGATGAAACCTTTAGTCCTGTTATGAATATGGTCACTGTTAGATGTCTTGTTAGCATTGTTGTTTCTAATGATTGGCCTCTTTTCCAACTTGATGTTAACAATGCTTTCTTGTATGGTGATCTTGATGAGGACATTTATATGAATTTACCTTTGGGGTTCAATTGCAAAGATAAAGGTAAGGTGTGTAAGCTTAATAAAGCTTTGTATGGTCTTAAGCAAGCCCCAAGGCAGTGGAATCCAAAACTTACCACTGTCTTGGTTGAGCATGGCTTTATCCAAAGTAAGTTTGATTACTCTCTTTTCACTAAACAGAATGGTGATATGTTTATTGTCATTCTTGTGTATGTTGATAACTTTATCATTACTGGTAACTGCATTGAGGAAATTGAATAATTTAAAAGCTTTCTAAAAACCAAATTCATGATTAAAGATCTTGGCATTATGAGGTACTTTTTAGGTATTGAGATTCTTGAAAATTCTAATGGGATTTTCATGACCCAAAGGAAATATTGTCTAGAACTTATTCATGAGTTTGGTTTACTTGCTGCTAAACCAACAGCAACTCCATTGCCTGAAAATTGTGTTTTGGTTGTTGATGAAAGTAATGATGATAAATTTCTCTTAAACATTTTTTAGTATCAAAGATTACTTGGGAAACTTATTTACCTTACTCATACCAGACCTGATATATCTTATGATGTCCATTGCCTTAGCCAGCACATGCATGCACCTCTTCATCTTATCTAAAAGTTGCCTTGAGAGTTATTAGGTATCTCAAAAATTCACTTGGGACTGGTATTCAGTTCTATATGGATACTTCTTTAAGGCTATCTTGTTTCACTTATGCTGATTGGGCCAAATGTCTTAAAACCAAAAAATCTGTATCAGGATACTGTGTTTTTCTTGGAAGGTCTCTTGTCTCTTGGAAGAGCAAGAAGCAACACACAGTATCTAGTTCTTCAGCTGAGGCTGAGTATAGATGTATGGCTAGTGCTACTTGTGAAGTAATTTGGATCACTAATTTACTTAGTGATCTAAGGATTAAAACCTTGTTTCCTGTGAACCTTTGTAGTGACAGTAGCTCTGCTATACAGATTGCTGCCAATGTTGTGTTTCATGAAAGAACCAAACATTTTGAAGTTGATGTTCACTTGATAAGGGAAAAAGTAGAAGATGGTGTGATGAACACCATCAAGGTTGCTTCACTTGATCAAACTGTTGACATTTTTATAAAAGCTCATGGTATTAACCAACACTTGAAATTATGTAAACAGTTGAGGCTTGTGAACATGTTTGGCAGATGATTCTTTGCTCTCTCATATGTCAGATTGAGGAAGGGTGTTATTTTGACAATCTTCCATATGTGTGTTTTTATCACTTGTGCTACTTTTTGTTTATTTACAGGTATTAATATGTGGGATTTATCTTGGTGGGCTTTGTCTTTGGAACCGTTGAGACCCAGTATCACTTGACGAGTAATATAACCCTAGTCTTTGACTAGGGTTTTCTCTATCATCTCATATTACACACACACACACACACACACATACACACACACACACTTGTGTGCGCAGCTCTCTCATCTCTATCTTCAAGTTTATGACTTGATCTGGGAGTTTGATCTTCATCTTGTATAGAGTGTGTTTGAGTGATCTATGTATGTGAGGGAGATCAGATCAATCTAGTTGGGACGATCTCACCATTTCTATTGTAATCGTTCGACTAGCATCCCTTTAGGGACTAGTCTTTATCTTTTTGTTTTGTACTCTGATTATTAATAAATTACACCAAGGGGTGGTTGGTTAGGTGTAAGATCTATCTCTGCTTCTTTGATATTATGTTTTTTACAGTAAGCTCCAACCACACAAGCATGGTCACGTTTGAAGGGTTCTCGGGTAACCTGCTCTACTGGTTTAAAATGCTCAGCTTAAAGCTTATTCACTTCTGAGGCAAAAACAGATATTGTTGGGACGGTAGAATCAATGCAGTATGCGAATAAGGTTTCTAATAAAAGCAATGATATTACGAGTCATGAAGCAGAAACATTATACAGATAAACAGTGGTACAAAGTGAAACTCAAAGCACACGAGAACCAGGGTTCTGAGCACAGATTTTAGACACATTAGAAGAGTTTGCAAACATAAATGCCAAAACTTGACTAAAATCTGGATTTATCAATAATTATGCATAACTTACCATCCAAATGTTGTCATTACCACAAAAAACGACAGCCAACTCTGATCTAAATGGATTCTATAGACATAGCAAAATCAAATTTATCGTCGGTTGTGTTTGACGAGGAGCGATGGCAAAGCGTTTTGGAGCAATGAGCGGTGAGAGAGAGCATTTTAAAATTTATTACTTGTTTGCCAAAATGAGCGGTGAACTTTTAAGTTTTTAATGGTCGTTTGGCAACAGGATCATTGAGCATTTTGGGGCGGTGTTATTTTTTTGGGTGATAATTTGCACACTCGATAAATTGATTCGTACACTCCAAAATATGTGTGTCATGACTATTATACCCTTAATGTATGCATATATCGCTAAATGATGTAAGGATATAAATGTCAAGATACACACAATTTGAGTGTGAAAATAAATAATTAGAGTATGCAAATCACCACTCTTTTTTTAGGAAGGCTCTTTTTCAATGCTTGTTTAAGAAACGATTACAAATGAACGATGAGTCATTGTCACTGTCACTGCTACCGCCCACACAGCTACTCCTCGTTTTAACAAACACAACCGTCATTGTTTTATATGATGGAGATCGAGCTAGCACCGGTCACAGCTAGACAGAGTTGTAATCACCTTCGTGTTGCTAGAAAAGCCGATGATAATTTATTTGAAAACTATTGTGAATGTTGTCAATATGGAAGCTTCTCTTTGATAGAGGTCATACGGGAGTTCAGAAAGGGTCTGATCGTAGATAGAGACTGAAACCTATGCGGGGGTAGGGGCGGATGTAGCCAAATGGATCAAGGCAGTGGATTGTGATTCCACCACACGTGGGTTCAATCTCCGTATGGACCATTTATTACGGAGACAGAAGACAAACCTTAGAAAGCTTTTTTCTGCAAGTCATCTCGAGGCTTCAAACGCATCCAAGCAATTGGTATCCGATTGAAGCATAGAAATAGATTCGCGTCGTCTACTTGCTGAAAGCATAAATGAAATGGCCGATCCTGAATTATATGAAGTTTTTAAGACCTTTTTGAGTTTATAATGAATGAAATGAACCCCGGATGAGGAGCAAATAGACCTATAAGGAAAGATTCTATATCAAAGAATACATTACATGCCTTTTAGGATAGCATAGCTCGGCTAATAATCAAATCAAAGTTAATTTATTTGAAAAGAAAAGCCAATGAAATTTCAATATCTGATACTAAATCATTTGATAAAATCTTTTTTCGAACTTAAGTTGATACAATCATTAAGCTGGAATAGCTCAGTTGGTTAGAGCGTGTGGCTGTTAACCACAAGGTCGGAGGTTCAAGCCCTCCTTCTAGCGTTTTAGTTTAGCCATTTTTATTTTTCTGGGATTAAACACGATACCATTTTTAGTATATAATTGAAACAACAATGTGATCCCACTTCACTCACATATAAACGAATACATGGCTCTTGTTAACCGTTTGTCAACGAGGTCCACTTCCTGACAGTTTAAGTTAGGATGCTAAATGTTGACAGGAACAACCAAGAGATTCAGCCCAAATTCAAGAAGCTAAAGATTTAGGCAAAAGTCGGTTCTTATGGCCAGGATTGGTTTTTTCAGTTTGGTTTTTGAGGTTTTCCGGTTTACAATTCCGTTTCTGCTCACCTCTAGCAAAACTCATATTGTGGCTTCATAAGGTTTTCAAAAACAAAGCTGCAAGCAAGCAAGCTTATTTCTAAATAACTGAACAATCAGAAAAAGCATAAATGCACTTAAATATAAAGTTATCATTCTAGTAGTACGAAACGATTCTTAAACAACATGTCTGAAATCCTACAAAAAACTGTATAAATGTCAATCCTTAACCTTAAGATACATGAAGGCAGCACCTACAATTAGAACTTTTGCTTCTTGGGGACACACCGACACGGTAAGCTCCAACCACACAAGCATGGTCACATTCAAAGGGTTCACGGGCAACCTGCTCCATTGGTTTAAACTGCTCAGCTAAAAGCTTCTTCACTTCTGAGGCAAAAACAACTACTGTTGGGGCGGTAGAATCAATGCAGCTTGCAAATAAGGTTTCTGAAAAAAAAAACAACGATATTACGAGTCATGAAGCAGAAACATTATACAGATAAACAGTGGTATGAGGTGAAACTCAAAGCACACGAGAACCAGGTCTCTGAGCACAGAAATTAGACACATTAGAACGGTTTGCAAGCATAAATGCCAAAACTTGACTAAAAGCTGGATTTATCAATAATTATGCATAACTTACCATCCAAATGTTGTCACTACCACCAAGAAGGACAGCCAACTGTGATCTAAATGGATTCTATAGGCATAGCAAAATTAAATTTATCAACAAAATCCAGTTGTCATAAACTCTCGAATGGCATATATAAGTCAACTGTAATCGGTAGCATTCTGTTTAGATGAAAAGTTACGATTCAAAATAATGGGTGCAGATTAATGTTACACATCAAGTAAATATGATGTGTGTATTTGCTTCCTTTACTAAAAAATCAACTTTTGTTTCGAGTATTCAGTCCCATATGGGTAAAGAAACGAAACTTTGCTAACTTTATATATTCCATGTATTTGGTTCTGATAGGGTATTCTATATTGATGAGCAAAATATCAATATGCCACGCTATAGATAAAAAAAAAAATATTACTTCCTAAAGTTTTTAACTTCCTGGTACAAAATGTCTGAAATCCTACAAAAACCTCTAAAAAAATACTAGTACAATCCTACAAAATGTCTAAACATGGAAGGGATTTCATGGTAGCTTAGAAGGCCAGCGCCTGTGATGCAGATTGTTGCTTCTTGGGGACACGACAGGCTCCAACCACGGTCATGTTCAAAGGGTTTAAGGGGTAACCTGCTCCATTGGTTTAAACTGCTCAGCTTAAAGCTTCTTCACTTCTGAGGCAAAAAAAAACTACTGTTGGGATGGTAGAATCAATGCAGTTTACAGATAATACAAGTCAGGAAACAGAAACGTTATACAGATAAACCATAGCCTAATATTCAAGTTAAAGTACTAGGAGGTATGAGCAAAAGATCACAACCTTGGTTAATATAACAAAGTGGCCACCAGGTTTCAAGAAGCAGCACTGGGTGCTTAAACAAAATTTCCCATTCTGTATGGTTGGCACTTCTGAAGTATTTGTTTTTAACTTGCTCAAATTTTACATAGAAGATTGGGTTCTTGAAAATGGGTTGTTTTTTGATTAAAAAAAAAAAGATGATTAAGATCAGTTTAACGCGCAATGTAAGTAAACTGTGATTGACATAGAAGTGTAAACTGTAAAGTATTTTGGAACTTGGTAGAGTTGTACTTATCAGTAAGACATCAAGTAAAATAAGTTTGTACATTTATCTACCTTTGCTAAAATAAGTTTTGTTTCAAGAGAAATTTACTTGCAATATTGGTTTCATCAATCAACTTGAATTATCAGTTTTGTTTCCTCATTTCTTAAAGATTTTTGCAACCTGTTAGGTTCACAGCATGTCTTTCAAATTCAAATAGGGACGAGCACGGTACCGGTACCGTACCGAACCAGTACCGAATTGATGGGTACCGAATTTTCCCGAGCATAAATTAATGGTACCGGTACCGTACCGAACGGGATTCGGATATCGGTATCGGTACCGGTACCGGGAAATCGGGATTTTCCCGTTTTTATTTCAGGAATTTCCCGATTTGGTACCGGTCCCGTACCGAATTAATGGTACCGAATTTTTTTTCACCTTATTTCGTGGTACCGGTACCGTACCGAATGGAATTCGGGTACCGGAAATCGGGACGGTTCCGGTACGGTTCCGGGATTCAGGTTCAAATGCTCATCCCTAAATTCAAATGTTAGTTTCATCTGATGTTGGTTCTGCAATCAAATTGTTAAAATGAGATTTCAGCAATTGAAAAAATCAGTAATCAAATGAAAAATGAAAGCGGATGGTTGAACATGAGACCAGTTTTAGCAAAAACCCCAACCGAATCAAAAGTTCTAAACCATTTTTTAAAACATTGCTTATGATATGTAAGATTAGCTTGCCAGACAAAGAAACCAATTAGTAAACAAACAAAACCAGAAGAAAGTGAAGCTTCTTCTGTGGTAGCAGCAATGACAGTTTATGGTTGCTATAGCTTTCACTTCAAAAGTTTGGCGTTTGGAAGCAGGTACTTGAACTGTTTATAAAGGATGCTAGTTTTACATTTTCAACAGTTTTGCAGAAGGCATATTTGCCATTTTAACAGGTTTTAAAAACAACACTGCAGGGTAGCACAACGTCAAAATTTGCTTATTTCTAACTCACTTGACAATCAGAAAAAGCACAACACGGACTTGAAATATAAAGTTGTCATCCTAATACAATACCCATTCTTAAACAAAATGTCTGAAATCCTATAAAACCTCTAAAAAACAATCCTTAAGATACATAAACATAGAAGACATTTCATTGTAGCATAAAAGGCAGCGCCTATGATGCAGACTTTTGCTTCTTGGGGACACGGTAGGCTCCAACCACACAGGCATGGTCACGTTCAAAGGGTTCAAGGGTGACCTGCTCCATAGGTTTAAACTGCTCGGCTTGAAGCTTCTTCACTTCTGAGGCAAATACGGCCTCGGCTGGGACGGTAGAATCAATGCAGTTTGCCTGTAACGTTTTTAAAAAATGATATTATGATCCGAGACAGAAACATAGAAATAAATTCATGTATGGACAAAACAAACCTTTATTGATATAACAAAGTGACCACCAGATTTCAGAAAGTAAGATGCATTCAGCGCCAAAATCCTAGCCTGTGAAACCGTATAACCAAACTTAGCAGCAATGGTAACACAATAGACCAACAGATGTACAGATACGTGATACAAATGTTACCCATATCAAAATTATCAAGCAGAAGGGATCCTCTTCAATGAGAACATAAAGAAGTGTTCCCGACAAAAACAAGAGAAAGAACACAGTGACCTCTTTTTATGCTTACTAAGAAAAAGTTCAAAATTTTAACAAAATAAACAGAAAAAAGACTGGTACAAAACTTTTCACAAGTGTTCACACTAAAACACAAAAATGAAGAAAACAGATATAAAATAGATGGGAGTTAAATGATTAGATTTAAGAAAATGATGGTGCAAATAAAACAATATCAAATATCAAAAGACGCATCAGAAACTCGGTTTTCACATCATCCAAAGATGTCCTGAAGGGGAATCCGAGTAGCTCATCATTTGCAATTGATAGTGCAAAGAAAACAAAGAAAATAGCAAAAAAGAACATAATAATCAACATATGTACAGATACGTGGAACAAACTGTTGCCCATGGTAAAAACAAGAGCAAGAACAAAGCAACTCTTTTAGTAAACACAAAAATGAAGAAAACATATAGTTTAGATTTGAGAAAAGGAATATGAAATATAATCAAATATTAAAAGACGCATCAGAAACTCGGTTTTCACATCATCCAAAGATGTCCTGAAGGGGAATCCGAGTAGCTCATCATTTGCAATTGATGGTGAAAAGAAAAAAAGAAAATTGCAAAAAAAAACAGACACAAGCACAAATCTTTTGAAAATGTAGCAAAAATTGGGCACCGCAAACATAAACAAAACAACGATAAAAAAAAGCTTAAATATAAAGAAATGACTGAAAATGAGAAGTTAACATAACATAAAAAGAACGCAAAGCAAACCTGATCAGGTTGAGCAACATCAGAGAAGATGACATCAACCATGCTAACAAGCATCCTGTACTTGGCAGGATGTCTGGCATCTTCAATGATGGGAATAACATTTGTTCGCTTTTTGGCCATGTTAACCAAGTCCCTTCCACTTCTGTGAGAAAACTCAACAGCATACACAACTCCAGTCTAATAAAGCACAAACACAAAGTTAGTAATCAGCTAGGTACTTCAAAATCTGAAAATGAAACAGACTTGGTGATGAAAAAGTAACTTACTGGGCCGACAAGATCAGACACATGAGAAACGGTAGTACCAGATGCAGCTCCAAGGTAAAGCACACGAGAACCAGGTTTCTGAGCAAAATTAAAACCATTAAAATAACAGTTTGTAAAGACAAAAAACGTATCAGGATAACAAATTTGGAAGCACGGATTACGCAAACTTACCATCCAAATGTTGTCAACACCACCAAGAACAGCCGCAGCCAACTTTGATCTAAATGGATTCCATACTCTGTATTCAACCTTTGTTCCATCTTCATTCTATAGAAAGAAGCAAAATCAAATATATCAATATTGAGAAGGCATAGCTCGTAAACAATGTTTTGTTAAAAATGAAAACTTGGTTTACAAAACAAATTTAATCTAGTATATATTTTTGCTCTGAACATGTCCAAATTAAATTATTTTTATAGTTTAAAAGCTTGTTTAAAGCTCAAAAAGCTTTTTAGCACACGTTTCATGTATACAAAGCTTAAGATAGGTTGTCATTTAAAAAATACATAAGCTGTCCCAGTAAGCTCCGTTTTGTAAGCTTATGCTATATTAAACTTTCAGAAAAAAAGCTAAAAAAAAGTAAGATATTCCAAACATCCTCCTTTCTTAAGAAATTAAACATACCCAACATATTTGACTTTGAAAATTTTATAGCTTAATATAAACTCAAGAGCTTATAGTGTCAAAAAAGTGTTAATTTAATGAGCTTAATTGTTTTCAGCTTAAGGTCTAAGAAATTTATAAGCTAATATAAGTTCATTTGTCATAATGAACTATATTAGCACATTAATTTTCAAGTAAGCAAAAAAAAACTAAGCTTATTGAATAAAATCCAAAATATATAAGCTCACAGTCACCATTAATCATTAAACATCAGTAAACAAATACCACATGAGTAAGTAACTGTATTAAATCAAATAAAAACACCAATTTATAATAAGACTTATTTCGCCAGCTACAGGCTTATTTGAGTTTGGGCCTATGTATCATAAGCTCACTTTTTGTGTCTGTTTTAAAAAATTTCAGCTTATATAACTTTATTATGTCATAATAAGTTTTCAGAGCTTAAAAATAAGCTTATGAAACAAAAGCCCCAAATCAAATAAGTAATAAGCCCCAAAACCATATCACAAATAATCATTTCAATCAAACTATTAGTACTAGAAATTTATAAAAGAAAAACATAAACATATACCTGAACAGAGATTCTTTTCTCGTTATAAACAGCTTCACCAGGAACCATATTCTTAGTACAAAGAGCATCCTCCTTCCCTTTAGCAATAAACACACCGTCGTGTCTATGTGGTTCAACTATCACCTTATTCCCACCTTTCATCCCTCCTCCTCTTCCCCCTCTTCCTCCTCTTCCTCCACGGCCCCCACGGTCACCACGGCCCCGGCCTCTGTCACTTCTTCCCCCGGAGAACCCTCGGCCCCCGCTTCTGCCCCCAGAGAACCCACCTCTGTCTCCTCCTCCTCGGCCTCCCCTGAAGCCGCCACCGCCGCCTCTTCCTCCTCTGATTGGTGCCCTCATTTTTGTGAGTTTTGTGTGTGGAGGTGGGTAGATGAGAATGAGATGAGGAAATGTGATTGTGTGTGCTAGGGTTTGTGGGTTTAGTTGGGTTATAAAGAGGGTTTTAGGGTTTTCGTTTGTGTTTTTTATTGTTTTTTTTTTGGGCTGAGGAGATGGGCTGAGTTAATGGGCCGTTTTTCATTACATGTCGTGTCAGAATTTATTGTTTTACACTGAATTGCAAAATGTGAAGAAGTTTACAGTTCTAAGGATTCGATTTGACTGATAAGTTGTAATGAGTTCGTAAATGTGCTTCCTCGAATACCAATCGGTAGATATTGCATTCTTTTCAAATCATATTACTTGTTTTTTTTTATAAATATCAGTCGTGCGGGATTAACTAATATATTCTATTTTTTTCTTTTAATATATCAAAAGTCGACCTCTTTCATTGACGGTTCGTGCATTCGTTTATACCATATCCCTTTATGGTCATCATCGCCTATATGTCTTTGGAAATTTAGGATCACGATAATCTGAAAGTCGTGTAAACACTTTCAGATCGAAGTGTTTCGATGGTTTATCGAAATCTCAGATCGGATAAAACTCAGATTTTGAATCGAAAATGTGTTATTGGTGTTATGAAACCAGAACCAGACAATAATGTATAAAATAAGACCAACATAACTAAAATCGGTTGTAACTACCATAGCAATTTTTTAACAACCGAATCTGTTTAATGACGGGCAAAAAGCTAAGTCCATAATACCGAAATTTATTTTCAAGTGTGTTTTTTAACACAACACTATACACCAACCAAGGGGCATCCCCTTGGACCCTGCCGCCAGACCTTACGTGATTTGGGGCTTCGCCCCGAATGATATAATCATAATTACTCATTGGTCAACTAGGTCATCCATTACACTTAAATCATATTGGTGACGCAAAATCACCAACAATCCTCCCCTATTTAAGTGTAATCTTGATTAACTTAAATCAAAACCATAACAAACAACAAACTTATGCATAAATGAAATGTCGAGATGCTTGAATTTCACATTGGTACATTAGATTCCAAATATTTGAATATTAGAGTGTCACTAAGGATTGAACTCTTCTATCCATGGTGAATACATGAAGATAATATACACAACATTTTACACAGTTACATGTTCTACTTGACACTATGTTTTACTAACTTGTGTCCTATCCTTCAATAAGTATATCAAAGATAAGTCCCAAGCTTCTTGAAACAACTAAACTTCGTGCTTATATAGGTGATCTTTTACTTTTGCACCCCAAAATACAATTTCAACCTCCTTTATCTTGCAGTTCTAAACACATATCGTGGGATGATGTAATTATGTGTTCCAATCCAAAAATATCAAGCTTTCTACATTGAATTCAGCATCTAACATTACGTTAGATGAGAATTGGGTATCTTGATACAAGGATTTATTTAGGTGGACCATAAAATCATCCTACTAGTCGTCTTACGTACGAGATATGTTGCTAACCCTTTGGTTAAATGGTCAGCTAATTTAAATGAGTTTTTATCCACATATATCACACCATTCGTGATAAGCTCGTGAATCATGTTATGTCTTAACACCTAACTGTCTAGACTTACAATTGTACACTTGACTATAAACCTTAGTCAAGGTAGCAGTACTATCACATCTAATACATATGGTAGATATCAGTTTAGGCCACAAAGAAATTTCATAAACCAAATTCCTTAGCCACTCAACTTCGTTACCAGTTGTAGCCAAAGCCACAAATTCATACTCCATTATTGAGCTTGTAATACAAGTCTATTTATTTGAAGTCCAATAAATAACACCTCCCCTAAGAAGGAATACCCAACCACTCGTAGACGAGTGATCCTCCATGTTATTAATCCAACTGGCATCTAAATAACCCTCTATAACAGAAGGATAACCACTATAAGTCAAACCATGATCCATGGTTCCTTTCAAATACTGAAAAACTCGACCCAAAGCTTGACAATGTATCACTAGTGTACCTACTAAGCTTTCCTACATCAAAAGTTATATCTGGACTAGTACTAATCATGACATACAGAAGACATCAATAGCTCTAGAGTATTCTGGTTGAGACACTAGAGTTCTGTTATTAGGTATGAACTTCACAGTATGATCTACAAGAGTATGAATAGGGGAACTATTAGCAAAGTTAAACTTTGTTCGTATCTTCTCAATATAATGAGATTGAGAAGTAGAGATACCATTGTTTCCTCGTTTGGTTATAATACCAATGTTGGGAATCTAAGATTATTAGATTTCCTGTATCATAGATTTAAACACAAATCAAGTTGTTTGATATTAACTTGCATGTGCCTAGGAGGCAGGCAAGTATCGCAAGACTCACAGAGATCTAAGTCTCTGTGAGCAACCTCAGAGGAGTCCATGTCAGAGACATTGTCAAGGAAGTCGAAGATTACTTGAAGACATACTCATTGGCTGTGATGGATAACAGCCAAGATGTATCAGGGACTCTGAGGGGTTGAGGGTTAACAGAGGTGGCAATACCCTGTTAACACTCAACACACTTTGGACATACCTTAGTGTGTACGAGACTATGAAGAAAAGGGAGACTGTGTCAGCTCTGTTTCCCTAAAGCATTGTGGCAGACTACCAAGAATAGAAGAGCATCTTGTAACAGAGGTCTGACATGTGTCTGTCTAGTGTAGTCACCATCAACCAGTACTTTGAGTCAACCTCGTACCACTATAAATAGGTTATGTAGCCTAGAGTTAATGCTCAACATTTTGACACATTTCACACATTAACTCTTAGAACTTGTTGAACCAAACAGTTGCGACTGTGTTCATAAGTTAGGTTTTAGTTTGTCCAAAGTGTGCACAACACATTGTCATCAAACGGTGTTATCCATAACACTTGTAATTCTTTATTATACAATAATAAGTATTACGTTTGAAAAGTAATTAATTGTGTTGATTAGTTAAGTTTATTGTTTCAAGCTTGGTTTAGGGACTTTCAATTGGTATCAGAGCGGTGTTTGATATTAAAACCCTCATAAACATCGTTCTAAGTTTTATAATCAAGATCCACCATGCCTGAAACAAGCAATACACCACCACCACCACCACCACCGTCTTCTGGGAACAACACTACTCTACCACCAACATCACCAAGACTTACTCCTCCACCTCAAAATGAAGATGATCTACCTCAACTTTTTGACTCAAGAGGCGGATCTCATGTCACCAATGTACCAGTCTTTGATGAAGATGATTTTGCAAGTTGAAAGAGTCAATTCCTCGTGTATCTCGACGGACTTGAACCATTTCTTCTAGAAATTCTAAATAATAGACCTTATGTTCCCATGGCTCTTACCTCTACTGATGAGAATCCTCTTCCCAAACCTCTCAAGCAGTGGACTCCAGCTGATAGGAAGTTGACAAACCAAGACAAACGTCTCAAGAGCATCATTATATCATGTCTTCCCAAACACATCATGAAGTCTGTGATTCAATGTCCTACAGCCAAACAAATGTGGACAAACCTTATCCTTGATCATGAAGGACCCTCTAAAACCAGAGAAACCAAGATTCAGGCACTCAGACTTCAGTTCAATGCTTTCAAGGCACTTGAAGGTGAAAACGTTCAACAAACATATACAAGGCTGAAGATTCTTCTTAGTGACCTTGCTATGAATGAGTCACCATTGCTCAAGTTGAAGTAAATGCCACATTTGTCAACAGCCTTCTAAGAAAATGGATGAGTATGAATCAGACTCATAGTGCTAATAACTCCATCAAGAATGACACCTTGGCTCAGCTATATGGAAAGTACAATTATGAAGAAGGGCTGATTGATACCATATACAAATCAGAGACTAGAAGATTTGTAGTTCAGGGAGCAACATCCAAAACCTTGATTTCCACCCCACACTCTCATGACAGCGACTCTGATGTTGAAGAAGATACACGCAGCAGCCAAGAGTTCTTGACAGACCTTAATGCTAAGTTTCATGAAAGAGCCTTGCTAGCTAATCAAAGGAGATTCTACAAAAGATCAGGGAGAGTAGGATCAGCTAGCAAACAAACCGACAAATCAAAAGAAACTTGCTTTGCCTGTGGAAAACTTGGACACTTTCAAAAAGAATGTCCTTCCACAAAGACATCCTCGCCTTCTTATCCATCATCTTCTACCAAACCATACAAGTTCAAATCACAACATAACAACTCATCCCACCAATTCAACTCCTCTGACAATGAGAAGAAGTATTACAAGAAAAAGTATAAGGCTCTAAAAGCTGAGTTAGAACAGATGAATTTGAAGCTTGAAGCTGTGTCTAAGAAGAAAGGGGTGATAAGAAGACAGAGAAAGGGTTGGTAGCTGAAGCGTATGATTGGAATGATGAGCCGCTGACGTTAGATGAGGAAGATACTACTAGAGTCAGGGCTTCCATGGCAATAGCTGAGGATGAATCAGCTGTTGGGAAAGGAGATGCAAGATCAGGACAATGGGTTGACATCACAATAAAAAAGGTACACAGGCTTTTATCTATGTCTGAAAGTGATGAACGCAAACATGTCCTTGATTACACCATTGTTGATTTACACTTTGTTGAGGAACAAAGAAAGAACTTGCTTGATAAGTTTCACTCTATTAAACATGAACTGTTAACTGCTAGGGCTGAATGTGAAACTCTCAAACAGGTTAATTCTGAAAAGATATATCTTTAAAACGAAGTTAATAGGTTAACCTTAAAGAACAATGCCTTAAATGATCAAGTATCTGAGTTAAATAAGGTTATAGAAAAATGGTTGTGTAGTAGGTTCACTATAGATGAATTGCTTAATGATGAACTGCCTGTTGACATAAAAAGGGTTATCTCTGCTAAGAAAAACAAATTGAAAATTCTCACAAAACCCAAAGAGATTGTTTTCAAATCTACAGATACTATACATATGTCAGACCCTCTCTTGACTGATGTACCTATCTCTGAAGATATGTTTGATTTAACACCCTTACCTAAACTCTCAGGAGTTGAACCCAGCAGCTCTTCTAGAGGAGCTAAGGCTGAACCCAAAACAGATGTTGAGAAACCACCAGCTAAGGTATTTGTTGTACCAGCTAAACAATCTGTTAAGCAAGTTGCCTTTAAGCCTGTCTCAACAAAATCTGTGAACAAAGTTGATTCCTCAACTGAAGAACGCCTGTTGTCATTAATGAAAGAAGTAGAACTCTTGAAACTTCATATTAAGCCTTCCGCTGAATGCTCTACTTCCCATGAACCTAAGTCTATTTTAGGAGAACCCAAAGGTAAAAGGATAGTCAAACCTTACTACAATATTTGTAAAAACTCCCATCACATGACCATAGATCATGATAGACATATGGCTGTTAAGAGATCTCAGACACCTTCTAGGGATAGACAACAGGCTTCTAGGAGACAATTAGGTAACTACAGACCTTACCCTCATTGTAAATTTTGTGGATTCACAGACCATCACTCAGATGAATGCAGTGACTTTCCAGGATGTGATATCTGTGGAAGGTTCACACATGAGACAGCTAATTGTCCTTCCTATCGTCAAAAGTTCTACAGGAACTCAAGAGTTGCTAATAAGCTTTCAGGGAACCCACTGGAAAGTGGGTTCACCATAGGAACTAACTTGTTTCTATGTATCTGTGCAGAAACATCTTAAGGAATCGGTATGGTATCTAGACAGTGGCTGTTCTAGACACATGACAAGGATTCGACAATACCTGCACAGATACTCAAAGGAGCCAGGTCCTAAAGTAGTGTTTGGGGATAATTCTTCAGGCGACACAGAGGGATACGACTCAGTGAACTACAATGGGATAAAGTTTACAAGGGTTGCATATGTGAATGGTCTTAAGCACAATCTTATTAGCATCAACCAATTGTGTGATGCTGACTACAAGGTTTTGTTTACTAAGACTCAGGGAACCATATTCAACAAGGACAATGATGTGGTGCTTATTGCACCAAGAAGGAGAGATGTGTATGTCATCAAAATGGCTACTTGCTCTGAAGACAGCTCAAATTGCTTTCTAGCCAAAGCCTCTGAAAGTGTCAATTGGTTGTGGCACAAAAGATTGTCTCGTCTCAACTTTAAGAACATCAACAAGATAGCCACACAAAACCTGGTTGCTGGTCTACCTTCAGTGACTTTTTCTAAAGACAAGACTTGTTCATCTTGTGTCAAGGGAAAACATCACAGGTCTTCTTTTAAGACCATGCAATCATTCTCTATTGACAAGTGCTTACATCTCCTTCACATGGTTTTGTTTGGGTCTGTCAAACCTCAGACCATTAATCACAAAAAATATACCTTGGTCATAGTTGATGAGTTTTCAAGGTATACATGGGTCTTCTTCCTCAGAAGGAAAAGTGATGCAGCTGATACTATCATGTCATTCATCAGATAGGTTGAAAATATGAATGATGTTAGGGTCAAAGCTCTAAGAAGTGATAATGGTACTGAATTCAAAAATCAACAACTTGAATTCTTTTGTGATGAAAATGGAATATCACAAAACTTCTCTTCAGCTGGCTGATGTAGAGTAAAATTACCCCTTTAGGAAAAGAGAGCAATAAAAGTGGCAAGTATTAAGTGTCGATTTAGGAAAACCAAGCACTAATGACCAATTAAGTTCGTTCTCAAGGAGGCTAGTGTGTTATGTGTGTAATGATATGGATTAATTTGTGATTATATTTGAGAAAGAAAAGTAGAAAAGGGATTAGAAGAGAATGACGGTATTGAAGACGGATTAAACTAAGTCTAAAAAGGCGTACACGTAAAAACCACCAAAATTAAAATTTTAACCTAAAAATTTCTAAAAATTACCAAAAATCCCTAATAATATTCTAAGAGTTTACAAAAAAATCAAAACTTGCAAAAACCTTTTAATTAATTAGATAATGACTTTTTAATGCTAATTAAAGCCTTAAAAATCAAAATTAATTATTAAAAAGCCCTAAACAAGATTTTAACGTTTGTAAACCTCAAAAATACTCTAATTAAGCTAAAAACTATTTTTCAAAATTTTAAAACCAATTAAAACTATTTTTAAACAATTAAAAACTCCTAAAATTAATTAAATCTTAAATTAATTATAGAAAATAATTAAAAGACCTAAAAAATATTTGGAAAGTTGCAAAAATCCTAATTAAGTGTTTAGAACCTAGGAAAAATATAGAAACCTAGAAAATCAGACTTTTAATTTTTAATAAAAAAATAATATTAAAATAATATTAAAAATCCTAAAATTATAAAAAAAATTCTAAAAACTTGCAAACTAGCTTAATTTAACCTAAATAACTCAGAAATGAAAGTGAAATTACCTAAATACCCCTATTGGGCCTAGAAAATGGGCCAAACCCAAAACAGACCCTTATTGGACTTAATTAAGGCCCAATAAGAAAAAGTGTTCAAAATAAGCCCAAAAAGCACAGGTTGACTCAAAATTTGATTTTAAACAACTTTTTCCAAAGGCCTAAAAGCTGAAAATGTGAAATAAGCCAACTTATAATAAGCAGCTTATTCTTAATGGGCTTTTAAGCCCATTAAGCCATAAGCTGATGCCATAAGCTAAAATTTAACACACAAGCTTCTTTTGGCCTAACAAAGACTTCTGCAAAAAGAAATTTCAAATAAGCCCACTTAATAAGCCAGAAACAGTTCACAAACTTATTCACAAAACGACAAAATAGTCGTTTTTATGATCTAGACCACCTCAGAAGCTGATTCAAGTTGCAAAATGTTTCTTATGACAAAACTAAGCTTAATAACCAAAAACCTTTCAAATAAGCACACTCAATAAGCTGGAAAGTCCAATAAGCACTTATGTTAAAAGTCAAATAAGTTGGGATTGGTATAATATGTTCCTTTACTAGTTTATCTCACAAATAAGTTGGTTTTCTAGTAAAAAGTCAAAGTCAAAGTCCAATAAGCTCCAGTCTACTTAAATGGGTCAAATAATGAAGATCTATAACAAAAAATAAGTTGTTGCAAGTCAGAATAAGCTAGAATAGCTTATTGATAAGCTGATGACAAAATTGCACTAGCAGGGGCTAGTTTTGGATGTTGAGCAGTGGAAACTTTTTCCACTGCTTGACTATTTTGACTTTTTGTCTTTAGTGACATTTTTGGAGATTCAGATTTCACAAAGGCACCCAAATGATCTTTGGATCAAAAGGAGTCAATCACAATCAAAATAACACAATACTAACACCCAATTGATACAGTTTAATCAATCAATCATCAGACATTGCACAGACATGAACAATAAGCAGTTAAGCACTTATGAGCAGTTTTAGCACAAATCAGCCAGCCAAATTCAACCAAATGCACACACAAGCTATTATAAACTCCAATAAGCAAGTTTAAACAGGTTTCATGCACTGGTTCAAAGAATTAAGCAAGATTCAAGCAATGAAAGTTACTGATGAACACTAACACATGCAGTTTTTACTTTTGCTGATGTATTTGACACACAAGCCAATTTCAACACTTCAAATCTTTCAAACAGGTTATATTGATGATGTTTAAACAGCTTTTATCCCTAAACATGCATAAACGCTAGGTTTTCCCAAAATTTTAGGTCAAAAATCAGTCAACTCAACAAGATATAGCAATTTGTTTGATTCAAGGTTTCAAACTCAGAAACTTGCAGCAAAACACTCTCAAACAAAGGTATAGCAGATACAAAGCATAAACAACACAAACTAACAACACAATAACAAGATGCAAGCACAAACCAGTAGACCCAAACACCCCTTTAACTTTTCCAAATCAAAATTTTCAAAGGCAAAGTGAGATTTTAGGCCAACCAAGCATCAATTAACACTTAAACAAGTATGATAAACAGATTCAAGCAAGAACAAGCCACAAAATTCACAAGAACACAAGTTTCATACAAATATCACCAAAAATCACAATTTAGGCAGATTTTGAGATTAAGTATGCAAACCTCATGGATGTAAATCCACACCCACGAATTTTGAGCTTATGTGCTAGCAAGAACAAGCACAAGCTTCCACAATAAGCCTGCTAAGATTGAACAATGGTTAAGCACAATATCATAAAAATCAGAACCTTTGGAAAACTTGATTAATGCAAACTTGTTACCCCACACTTGAGTATCCCCAAGTTATAAGCCTCACCACACCTTAACCAACTCAGTTAGGATGCTATGATCAGCCCTATAGCCCAAGAATTCCAAGATTGGAACAAGACTTAGCAAAATATCAAGAAAATGAGGAAATATGCAAACTTTTGCACAATCCTCTTTTGAAAACAGGTTTTAAACTTCAAGAACTAACAAGCATATAACAAATGAAAGCAGTAAATAAGATTGGCCAATGACTTTTCTTCAAGATTTCAAACTCAATTTCATTAAACTTGAAAATGGGATTTACAGAAACTTGAACAAGGAAAAATCAAAAGCAAAGTCTAAATGTTGGAACCCTAAGCCTTTATATAGGCATACAATGAGCTACTAGAAAGCATAAAAACGTTGCCCTAATGTTGCTGAAGTCCCCAAAATTCCCTCTTGAAGTTTGAATGTCTTGGCTTCATGTGACAAATTCTTGGACGTTTGTGGAGTAGATAGCTGTTGAAAAGTTGATCAATGGTCTCAAATAAGCTTAAGTTTGAAGCTTTGTTGTGGGACGTTGGATCCTCTTTACTGTTTTGTCTTCTTCTCCAAGAGGTGGGACAAGGTTGTTTCATGTGACTAAGAGAGTGAGGTGGCAGTTCTTTTGAGAGTTGGGATGTGATTAGGCTCACCTTAATCACTAATCTGCACAATTTTGGGGTTTAATTTTGGCTAAATCAAAAATCCCTAATTGTGTTCTTGGCAAATAGTTTCTTGTTTGATCCGGATTAAGAAGTGATTAACTTTTAAAAAGTTGTTAAGGCTCCAAAGATTTAAAATTAATAAACAGGTGAGTGGAGTGTGACATGGAGGAAGGGAGTGTTACGATTGGTGGAGGTGGTGAGTGGGGTGAGGTGGCACAAGCTGGTTGGTTAAGGTAAGTTTTATGTCTGGCCCCTTTTAGTCCCTTGATTCCTTTCTTCTTGTCTTTTCAGTTGAAAACTCTATCAACGCCCGTTTATGCCTTGACAACTTTTGCACACTTTGCATTTTTGGCCCAAAACTTTTACAAAGTGAATTCAGGGGTATTTCTTGCCATTTTTGAATTCTTCAAGGGCTGGTTTGGTATTTTCTTCAATGATAATGGTCTAGACTTGCATAATTGATGTTTTGGAGGACTGAAATTGCCAAGTCTTGATGATTGAGGGACCATTTTTGCCAAATGTTGAAAGTTGAGGGTCCTTTGTGTAATTTTGGAATTTTCAAAGGACCAAACTTGTCATTTCTTGTACTTTGAAGGACTTCATGATTTATTTGACTTTGTGGATGATATTGGTTGACAATTTAGTTTTGCTGAGGGGCTAAACTTGCCAATTCTTCAAAGTTAAGGGTCCTTTTTGTAAATTTGACAAACTTTAGGGACCAATCTTGTAATTTATGAGGATACAAAGGTATAAAGTGTCAATTCTTCATAATTGTAGGACCCTTCTTCATAATTCTTCAAATCTTCAAGGGTTGATCTTGGGAAAGTCTTCATTAGGGCTTGGTTCATTGTGCGGCTTCGTTTCCCGTGTTCGTTTTTGCATGATTTTTGTGATCTTTTGTCATTTACTCAATATCCGTACCTAAAATACACAAGAAACAAACACAAGCATATATTTGGGTATTTTGATGACATTGAGTGCATTTTAAGCCCTATTTGGAAGATGAGACTATGTATAAAAGCAGTCTCATCACTGGCCCCCTGAACAAAATGGTGTGGCTGAAAAAAGAAACAGGACTCTGATTGAAGCAGCGAGAACTATGTTAAACGGTGCAGCTTTACCAAAGCAATTTTGGGGAGAAGTTGTTCACACTACATGCTACACTCAAAATAGGTCAATCATTGTCAAGAGACATGGCAAAACTTACTATGAAGTTTTCAGAAATAGAGCTCCAGATGTCAGCTATTTCCATGTTTTTGGATGTCCTGTGTTCATTTATAACTACAGGGATAAACTTGGAAAATTTGATGAAAAGGCTTATGATGGTTTCTTCTTAGGATACTCTCCAACTGCCAAGGCCTTCAGAGTATTCAATATTAGAAGACAAGAAGTAGAAGAAACCTTTCATGTCAAATTCAATGAAGATGATGACATCATACAGAGATCAGGAACAGAGGGTGATGAAGTTGATTTTAATGAAAACGTGTCTTTCCCAAGTGATGAATTCTCAAAACCAAGACCTCCCTGTCATCGCCATCATCACACCAACACTCTCACTCCTTATGTTCATGCATTTGACCCTCTGTCAACACACAACATTGAAGTTCCCTCTTCTCAGGGACTTGATGAAGAAGAACCACAACCTTCTTGTAGTTCTTGTTCCTCAACTGCTGAAGATGACTCACCAATTCTTCAAATCCTTGAAGACTCTCCTGCTGACAATGAATCTGTGCCCCTTGATATAGCTGAAGTTGACACACATAATGAGGTCATCTTTGAAGAAAGTCCTCCTATTCAGTAGGATGAAACTCAAATAGTGCTAGCTACCTCCACAGATGTCCCTGTCTATGACTCCCCAACTCCCCAAACTAAATGGTCAAGAGATCAACACATTCTTCTTGTCAATATTATTGGGGAACCTAATGCAGGGGTTACTACTAGACATCGAATTCATGACTCAGAGTCAGCCTAAGCCAACGAATGTCTCTTTGCTGAATTTCTCTCTCAAATTGAACCTAAGAGAGTAGCTGAGGCTCTTATGGAAGATAGGTGGGTAGCTGCTATGCAGGAAGAAATTAATCAGTTCAAAAGGAACAAGGTATGGACTCTAGTGCCAGCTCCACCTGGTAAGAACATCACAGGCACTAGATGGATTTATAGAAACAAGATGGATGAAATTGGAAACATCATCAGAAACAAGGCTAGGCTGGTTGCACAGGGGTATACACAGACGGAAGGGATTGATTATGATGAAACTTTTGCACCTGTGGCAAGACTTGAAGTTATTAGAATCTTCCTTGCTTATGCTGCATATATGAACTTCACTGTGTATTAGATGGACGTTAAGAGTGCCTTCCTCAATGGAGATTTGGCTGAGGTAGTATATGTTGAACAATCTGAAGGATTCGAGAACATCGAGTTTCCTAATCATGTGTACAGACTACACAAAGCCATGTATGGGTTGAAACAAGCTGCAAGAGCATGATATGAAACTCTATCTAATTTTTTAACTGAAAATAAATTTGTAAGGGGTTCCATTGATAAAACACTATTTACCTTCAAGGATAAGAGTGATTTCATCATTGTGAAGATTTATGTGGATGATATCATCTTTGGGTCAACTAATGTTAATCTTACTAAAAGTTTTGCTAAATTAATGACCAAGAAATATGAGATGAGTATGATGGATGAATTAATTTACTTTTTGGGTTTTCAAATTAAACAATGTCCTAAGGGAATTTCAATTTGTCAAGAAAAGTATGTTAAAGATTTACTTAAAAAATATGACTTAGCTGATTGTGCATCAGTGAAATGCCCCATGCTTCCACCCAACAACTTGGGTCCTGATGAGTCAAGGTCTCTGTTAATGAGACTTTATATAGAGGCATGATTGGGTCACTCATGTATTTAACAGCCAGTCGTCCCGATATCCAATTCTCCACATGTCTCTGTGCAAGGTACCAAGCTAACCCAAAAGAATCCCATCTAGTGGTTGTTAAGAAATCTTTCAGGTATCTCAAAGACACAACCTCCCTAGGTCTATGGTATCCCAAGGAATCAGGCTTTGATCTCAAGGCCTATTCAGACTCAAACTATGCTGGATGCTGCATTGATAGGAAAAGTACCTCAGGTAGCTATCAAATCCTAGGAGGAAAGTTGGTTGGATAGAGTGCTAAGAAGCAAAACTTTGTGGCCATGTCATCAGTTGCAGCTGAATATGTTGTTGCTGCCAGCTGTTGTGCTCAAGTGCTCTGGATGAAGAGTCAATTGGCTGACTATGAGATCCTATATGACAAAGTGCCAATCTTCTGTGACAACACCAGCGCCATTGCCATCTCCAACAACCCTTTTCTTCACTCTCGAACCAAACACATTGATATCAGGTATCATTTTATCAGGGATCATATAATGAAGGGAGATATTGAGTTGCATTTCGTTCCCACTGAGCTGCAACTAGCTGACATCTTCACTAAGCCTTTGGCTGAACCTTCGTTCAACATGCTAGTTGTTGAGCTAGGGATGCTTAATATCTCAAAGCATGTGGCTTGATATTTAATGTGTTCATTAATGTCTGATTAAATATTAAATGTTTTTCACATGAAACTAGGTAGTTACTTTCCAAGTAAATGCTAAAAACATTCCCTATATTTAACTACTTCTTTTCTGAATAACGAGGAGACAAATGGTTTTGAAAGGTCAAGGGACCCACTTATGTGTAGTCTTTTTCCCACTACGCATTAAATGCGTTTGAATAACTGTTTCAAATTTTTGAATATAAATATTGTCTCGCGTTCTTTCTCACCTACCACTATTCTCATTTCTCATAATCTCGTCTCTCTCTAAAACTTTCTCTCTCTAAACCCTCTCACCATTTTCGTCTTCATCAACCTTGAATCCATGGCATTCCCAGTTCCTAAGGCTTCCAATGTCACCTTCAAACTTAATGAGAGCATCCTTGCTTCTAACAACTCGATTGGATGGCTCAAGGCTCCTAACGACTCCTACACAGATCTGGTGAATTTTATGAAGAATTGTGATGTAAGTGAAGCACTCACAAAATCCTCATCCGTTTTCTACCAAGAATACCTTAGGGAATTCTGGTATTCTGCTGAAGTCATTGACGACACCATCACCTTTAGCCTCTCATGCAATGAACAACCCTTCGCCTTCTCTCTCAAAGATTTTTCTAATGTGGCTGGGCTAAGACATGGAGATGAATGCCTGAAGGTTGTAGACAAAAAGGTTGTAAAGTACGCCCTTGCCACACTTTAACCCATACATGATGTAAACCCAACCCTTACTCCTGCTGAAGTCCTTGCCAAGTCTCCTCTGAAGATCAAATACTTTTCCCCTATGTGGCGTGTCCTCTTCACACACATAGTCAAATCCCTATGTGGTATGCAGGGATCTCTAGACCAAATGTCATTTAATCACCAAACCATTGCTTTCGGGCTGATCTGGGGCACAGACGTTGATATTGGAAGCATACTTTTCTCAAACCTTGTGGAAAAGCTTAAGGGAGCAAATCAAGTCAGGGAGAAGATTATTTGCTATGTTCGCTTTCTTTCTCTTATCTTTGAAAGCCTGTTGGGTGAGAACTACCACAACTCTGCACTCACAACCCTGAAGCCGTATCGTATTACTAGAGCTATCTACAAGGAATTTGGACCTGAGGATGTGCCTGCTACTTCTCATATGCTGAACATTGCCAATAAACAACCTTATGTTGTGAAGTCCTTGCTCCCTTCCTCTGAGAAGGTGAATACATCTGGTGTGTCTGGCAAGTCAGCGTCTTTGACCTCTGGGCAGCACACCACGTCGTCCAAGGCAACAACTGGCCAACAACCAAAGAAGAAGAAAAACCAATCTTCTTCCCAAACCAAAACTGTTGCTAAGGCCAGGGTAAAGAAGAACGTGAACCTCTCATCCTCCTCTATTCTAGAGATGTCTGTGGACACAGAGACTTCAGCTGACCAACAACATGAGTCTAGCGTCTCGATGTCAGCCGAGACAACAGGGAACCAGCCAAATTCTGCTGATATCACACAGGTAATCAGTCTTATCATATTTAGAGGTCCACAAGCAGCCACTCTCAAATGTCTGTAGGTGAGAGTGGTGAAGTTAGGGTTATCCTCAACCCATAGGAGTCTTTGTATGTACTTAAAAATCCTTTAAGACTTCTGTACACTATGTCTCTACACCAGGGAGTGATTCATTTGTGTTTATAAAGCACCCCGATGACCCTGCACCCTTTAGACAGTATTCAGGCAAACAACAACCTGAATACATATATGTCTCGACCTAGAGTAAATGTACTTCACACAGCCTCTTGGTTCCTTCAGAAAAAGAATCCCAAAAGTTTTACTTTTAGGGGAGCTGAATAATCATCCTCAGCTCTCCTAGGGACAACGTTACAAGACGACCTTACCCTACATCTTTTTCACACTTAAAAGAATCCCAAAGGATTTACCTTTCAGGGGAGCTGAATCATCACCCTCAGCTTTCCTAGGGGCAGCGTAATAGGCGATCATTAACTACATATGTTTCACATAAAAGAGTCCCAAAGGTTTCTTAACATTTTTTTTGGGGGGGGGGGGGGGGGGGCTGAATAATCACCCTCAGCCTTCCTAGGGGCAGCAAATGGCGATCCCTAACAACATATGTTTCACAAATAAAAGAGTCCCAAAGGTTTCAACCTTTTGGGGGGGGGGGGGGGCTGAATAATCACACTCAGCTCTCCTAAGGGCAGCGGATGGCGACCATTAACCTCATACTTTTCACTCTCAAAAGAATCCCAAGGATTTATCCTTTGGAGTGGCTGAATAATCATCCTCATCCTCTCTGGGACAACGAACTGGCGACCATTCCCTTCATTTATTTCACTGTTACTAATTTAGTACAACTTGTAGACTGATGTTGTACAACCAAACATAGAATCTCTGGAGCAGCCAGATAAAGGAGCTGATACATTGATTCAGGATCAACCAAATGAGGAAGAGCCCATGCCTGATGTTGAGGAGGATGTGCTCTCCTTAATAGACAACTTCTCTGAACCTGAATCCATGCCAGATGATGAGATTCTCCATGTGGGGATGATTGAGGAGGAGGATGATGAAGAGGATGATGACCAACAATCTCTGTCTCCTCCAAAGGATATCGTTGTGTCCACACCAGCTGTTGACACCACTCCTCCTCCCAAGGAAGCTGTCGTGACTCCTACTTCTGCTACCTCTGTCACCACAGTGTTCCAATGGCTTGCATATGATCCGACAGCCGAATTTTTATTGTTTGATCATCCTACACAAACCAACTTTGACATATTGCCAAGAGAGGATGATTATGCACGACAAAGTCTGAACATCCATGACCTTAAACCTGAACATCATAAATCAGACATAGAACGCCTGTCAAGAAAGCTGGACATCATAAAATCTGAAATGCATTCTTTCACTGTCAACTTTCCTCATATCATCATACAGGCGGTTAGGGATGCAGTCACTGAACCAATTAAGGATGGTACAAGAAAAGGAGTGTCCCAAGGACTCAGTCATTTGTCCACTCGTATCAAAGATGCCATCGTCACAGAGGTCCCTACACTTTGCTCTGCTCATGAGTTGACTATGCATAGAGAGTTTGAAGCTATGCGAGACAGGCAAATTCCTCACACCAACTTCATAGTTGATCGTGTTCATCGCAACACAAATGGTAATTGCAACCAACTACTGAAAATTGCCAGAGCTTCAAGAACCAGGCGAAGAGAAATGGCTGCCTCTGTTGAGCAGATTGCTAAACACTTTCAGGCACGTTCATCCAAACGTCTGAAAAGACAGGCTGAACGTGAGGGGGAGAAGGAAAAAGTACTTAACCTTGAATCTGCTAAACAAAGCTCAGAATCAGCTGACAACACTATCCCTTCACCTATCCCTCTCCAAGTCATCACTCCAGTAATCATACCTGATGATGAGGATGAAATTAAGGGGAAGCAACATACAAAGGATGAAGTTGATTCATCAAAATCCCTGACTCTGGTTAACACCAGCGAGGCTGTGGATGATGGTGAACCAGCTGCCCCGGTTCACTGTTAGCTCCCTACCCAAAGCTGTACAAAACCAAGCTCAGATGGCTTTCCTCAAACAAGCAGAAGAGCTGAAAAATGCAAGTGTGGTATCCTCTGTCTCGAAGAAAGGAAAGGAATTAGCTATGGTAGACTCAGACGCCAAGCTAAAGAAAATAGCTGCGATGCTAGAGATAGGAGGATCCACTACTGAACTATCCTAATTCATAACCTTCACAGCATCAAATGAGAACCCTCTAACAGCTGAAGAAATTGAGAAACAGGCTATTGAATTCAAGAGGTTGAATGAAATCAAGAAAGCCAAGGAGCTTAATGAGGCAACTCTGAGAAAAATGACTCCACTTCAAAGGGACAAGCAAAGACAAAGGTTGAAAGAAATGGAAGTCAAACGCACAGAGGCACTAAAAAGGTAAAAGTTGATTATGATGCGTGCGTCAACAACAGGTTTGCACCTGGAAAAATCACCAAGTTCAAATATACTATTCACAAGTCTACTAATACACCACAAATGATTTTGTGGAGAGATATCCAATGGGCCAATATGGATCTCTTTGAAGATTTTAAGTAAAAGAAACTTGGCTTGACTGAATGGTTTGAACTTGAGGCTTTAGCTGCTAAAAAACTAGACATGCAAAATTTACTCTTCTTAAGACCCTCAAAGCTAAATTTAATTGGGTTAAAGAAACTGCAACCAAACTCAAGATAGATCCCCCACCACAGCTGTTTGAATAAGATCTTCCAAAGTTTGGAAAGAAAAGAAGAAGGATGACTCAATTTATTAAGGAAACCTTCGTCACTAATGATGTTCAAGTGGATGGAATGCACAGGGATTTGGTTTTACCAAATGGAATTATAGGCCCTATTGATGGTCAGACATATACTGAGCCTGAGAAAGGTATGGCCTTCATGAACAGGGCATGTCAATATGCATTCCAAAGGGAAGATGAGCTAGGATTAACATCAACGATTCAGCGTATTTGTCTTAAAAATGCACTTAAAATCAACACAGAGTATTCCAAGGTATTTGCACAAGCTTTGCAGACCGAATTGGATACCAGGACAGACTTAGCTGAAGCTGAAGAAAGAATCAAGAATGATGATTATTGAAGTGTTTCACAGCTGAACTTTACTTTCATATTTTGTTTCACTTATGTTTTGTACTTGTAATTTCTTTTAAGTCATAATAAAATCATGAGATATGTTTGTTTAGATCTGTTATG
This sequence comes from Glebionis coronaria, assembly GCA_025667525.1. NCBI lineage: Eukaryota > Viridiplantae > Streptophyta > Magnoliopsida > Asterales > Asteraceae > Glebionis > Glebionis coronaria. Next base: position 479,978,206 of record CM046880.1, read on the forward strand.
CGTAAGAAGAATTTGTCATCTCACTTACCTTAACTTAAGTAGATCTAGCTGTATTTATGTTTAAATAGGGGAGATTGTTGGGAATCTAAGTTTATTAGATTCCATGTATCATAGATTTAAACACAAATCAAGCTGTTTGATATTAACTTGCATGTGCCTAGGAGGCAGGAAAGTATCGCAAGACTCACAGAGATCTAAGTCTCTGTGAGCAACCTCAGAGGAGTCCATATCAGAGACATTGTCAAGGAATTCGAAGATTACTTGAAGACATACACATTGGCTGTGATGGATAACAGCCAAGATGTATCAAGGACTCTGAGGGTTTGAGGTTAACAGGGGTGGCAATACCCTGTTAACACTCAACACACTTTGGACATACCTTAGTGTGTACGAGACTATGAAGAAAAGGGAAACTGTGTCAGCTCTATTTCCCTAAAGCATTATGGCAGACTACCAAGAATAGAAGAGCATCTTGTGACAGAGGTCTGGCATGTGTCTGTCTAGTGTAGTCACCATCAACCAGTACTTGGAGTCAACCTCATACCACGATAAATAGGTTATGTAGCCTAGAGTTAATGCTCAACACTTTGACACATTTCACACATTAAATCTTAGAACTTGTTGAACCAAACAGCTGCGACTGTGTTCATAAGTTAGGTTTTAGTTTGTCCAAAGTGTGCACAACACATTGTCATCAAACGGTGTTATCCATAACACTTGTAATTCTTTATTATACAATAATAAGTATTACGTTTGAAAAGTAATTAATTGTGTTGATTAGTTAAGTTTATTGTTTCAAGCTTGGTTTAGGGACTTTCAACCATGAATCACGTCAGCCTTCCCAGATCTTTCATGTCAGAATTAGATGACAAAAATTCCTTTTCCTTATCAACTTGAGCTTGATTAACACCAAAAATCAACATGTCATCTACATATAAGCAAATTATTTCTCCTTTATCGGAAGCATTAAATTTATTATACATACACTTGTCAGCTTTGTTTAAAGAAAAACCAATAGACAACAACACACCATCAAACTTTTGATGCCATTGTTTTGGTGCTTGTTTTAGACCATACAATGATTTCTTCGATTTACATGCCTTGTTTTCAAGTACATGCATCACAAACCCTTCAGGTTGTTTCATGTAAATTTCCTCATCCAAATCACCATTCAAGCATGTAGTTTTCACATACGTTTGGTGAAGAACAGGACCATATATAGATGCAAGGGCTTATAACAATCTAATAGTGGGAATCCTAGAAACGGGAGCATAAGTATCAAAGAAGTCATTTCCCTCCTATTATCTAAATCCTTAGATCACAAATTTGGCTTTATATCTATCTATGCTTCCATCCACTTTTATCTTCCTTTTGAGGATCCATTTACATTCTAATGCCTTGCATCCAGGAGGTAAATTAGTTAATTCCTAAGTATCATTATGCATGATGAAATCAATCTCACTTTGAATTTCTTCTTTCCAAAAAGGCAAGATCCCTATACGTCATTGCTTTACTCAAGGTCCTTGGATCCTCCTCAATAATGAAACAATATGCACGTAGAGATATAGTCTTATCTCTCATTCCTTCAACCAAATAAAGTTGCAAAATGAGACGCAAAAGACTTGGCTTTTCTTATTCTAGTGCTTTTTCTAAGAACAGGTGGACCAGGTACATCATCAGTTCTTCATCCTCATATTCAGATATCTTACTTGAAGATGGTTGAATTATACCTTTTGGTCTAAGTATAGACGTAAACCATTCTTCATCAAATATAGCATCCCTTAACTCTATGATAGATTTCACCGACACATAATCATTAGGTTATATAACATAACACATACTATAACACTTGGAATTCTCAGCAAACCCAATGAAGAAGATACAATCTATACCTTTCTTATCTAGTTTTTTCATTTTGGGTTTAGTCAACCTTACGACCGCTCTACGCCCCAAACACTTAAATAAGTCAAATTCGGTACCTTTTTGGTCCAAAATTCATAAGGAGTTTGTTTACTATTTTCGTTTAGAGTTTTATTCAAAATATATCAGGATGTTAACATTGCCTTACCCTCAAACCCTTCACTTAGTCAAGAATAGGATAACATGAAATTCGACATTTCCTTTAAAGTCTTATTCTTACTTTCATCCACCCCATTCTGTTGTGATGTGTAAGGAGATGTGGTTTGATGTATTATACCAGTTGATTGGAAATAAACTGGATCATAATACTCACCACCTCGATCTGTACGCATAATTTTATTGGATCTTGTCTTTGAAGTTCTACTTCTTGTTTATAATTTTAAATTTATCAAGAGTTTCATATTTAGCATGCAAGAGATATACGTAACAATATCTAGAAGTATCATCAATAAAAGTAATAACATACTTATTTTGTCCTAGTGAAGGATTGGCATAAAAATTATACAAATCACTATGTATGAGATCTAATACTTTGCTTTCTCGGTTAACACCCTTAAATGGTTGTCTAGTTATATTTGTTAACATACAAGTGTTGCAAATTTCAAGTGTCATGTTAAAAGCAGGTATCAAACTCATTATAGACATATCTTTCATTCTCATGTAATGAACATGTCCTAGTCTAGCATGTCATAATTCAGATTTTCTTAAACTATTACTATGACTAGAAGTAATCATACAATCAAACGCATTAAACAAATGATAATTTAGATTTAATTTAATCATACCATTACATACATAACCAAATCCAACAAATGAACCATGTATTGACAAGATATACTTGTCACTTTCCAACGCTTGTTTGTAGCCACACTTATTCAACACAATTTTAGAAACAATATTTTATCGAATCCTAAGCACATACGATACATTATCTAAACATAAAGGTTTCCAGAGTGAAAGTTAATAAAACACGCCCCATTCCTTTGATTGGTTTAATTGCAACGTATCTCATCTTTACAAATGATCCATATTCCATTGATTTACATACTTGAAACCAACGAAGATCCTTGCAAACATGACGTGTTGCGCCCGAGTAAACCCACCAAGCAACGTCATCATCTTGAACATAAAATGCATCGAAATAACAGAAACATAATGTAAAACATTATCAAATAGAATCATAATTATAACCTTGTTGCTTTTCAGGATCCTTAGACCATTTCGAACCATCGCCATCATTGCCCTTACAAGAGCGACAATCCTTCTTCATATGACAATGCTTGTTACTTTTCCAACAAGTCACTATGCCCTTCTTGTTGGCAGATTTATAATCGCCACTTTTGTACTTTCTTTTGTTCTTATTATTTTTTGAAATTTTTGCTTCGTCTCCTTCAAACATGTTAACAGAATATGATCCAATTTGGCTCTTTCCTTTAGGATTATTACCAAGGGTTTCTTAATCCTTCCTCAATTCGTAAATGACTACTGAGTAGAACCAAATTTAACTCTTCCTTTTTATGTTTCAAACCATGTTTGAATTCTTTTTAGGAAGGGGGAGTTTATCAATGATAACTACAACCGAGATGACATCATCCATCATCAAATCGTGTTGGGTAATCTGTACCAATATCCTTAACATTTCATGATATTGTTCCATGACAGGCCTGGTATCAAATATCTTGTAATTCATAAAATTACTTACAAGAAACTTCCTTGCAGAAGCATCTTTATGTATTTGGATTCTATGGACTTCCATAGTGCTTTTGTAGATGTGACAATCCGTCAATTTATGGTCGATATTTTATTCTCAATATTTATTTGAAAACATTATTTTAATGTTACAATATGAACTCACTTATTTTGGGAAGAAATTTGGATTTACGTCTTGAAGTAGCATCGACTACGTTTAAACCGGAGGATTCAACGTTACGTGCTTACGTTTACATACACCGTCTTTGGTGACAGTCCGACATTTCAGAAAATAAATTTGTCCGTGAATATTATTTTGGAGTTTTAAATTTGTGTTAGTTCATAAACTCACAAATTTACGAGAAGAGATTAGGACTTACGATTTTATTTTAACGTCCTTTACGACTAAACCGGAAACCTTAGGATTACGTATTTACATTTTCGAACTCCGTTTTTGATGAGACAATTTTTATTAGATTTGTTTTGTGCCGTTGATTCATAATTTATAAAAACGTTTTTCGTAAAACGACCCGAGGGCACGCAAATCGAGGAAACTAGAATCGAGGAGTACCCGTAAATAAATGGGGATAAGACAAGTGGGACACTTGCCCCACCCCCATCAAAACCGGCCAAAAACTCACCAACACACCATTTGAGGTGTCAAAATATTAGCTAAAACTTACACATGTAAGTAAGCTTACAAGGTAAGCTACTTTCCCCACTAACTTCACAAAACCATTAGCTAAACACACATACCACCATTTCACCATGCAAATCAACTCACAATTTCCTCTCTACTCTCTCAAATGTGCCGTCCCTATTCTCCCCTTAAACACCAAATTTGATCAAAATCAACCATGGAATCTTATGTTATATACACATATGTTGAAACCCTTTTGAAACCCTATTGATTGGTGGTCCTTATAACATCCAAGGAGGAGTATTCATGGTGTCTTGGGGCTGATTTTCCACAAGGTGATCATAAAGATTGATGGTCTTGAAGATGGTCTTGGTGCATCACAAGTTTCTCCATCAAATTCCATGTTTTGATCACAACCAACATCAACTTGGTGGTATAAAGATTGTCCTCCTCATCTTCTTGTTATTTTGATTATGTAAACATGTATTTTATTTCCTATTGTATATGTATATGATGATTATATGATGATAAAAATGTTATGTGGGAATTTGGTGTTGATAAACATGATTAAAAAGGTGAAAAACTATAAAGAACAAGGCTAAAATCTTGCTTAAAAATATTGGCTGTATAAAACAGTAAAGAAACAGGTCATGGACTGATAAAATGATGAATTAGAATGGATTTACAGTAATCTATGGGTCTTGTACACATGTGAGAGTTGTCCATGCAATGGAATCAAAATAATGAGTGAGATATGATCAAAACAAGTTAGGTGGTCTAATCTGAATAAGCAGTTTTGTAGGGACTGTTAAGGCAAGATGAACTCAAAATGGGCAGTAGCTATAACTAAGTTAAATGTAGCACATAATATGAAGAACATGTCACCCAAAAATGAGCTTCTAATTCATTATAGAACTCTAGATATGGTAAAAATGGTGAACATGAAGATAAAAATCAGATTTTTGGAATTAATGTTTAATATTATTATATGAGCACTCACATTTTAATGTATAAAATGTAAAATGAAAACCCACTAACTTATAAAACTTATTTATATAAATATATAAAAGTTTAATTAAATGGATAAATTATATAAATGGTGGTGAAATAATATTTATAAGTAATAAAAACTATAAACTTGATTTTTACGACTTTTTCGGCTATCGCCGTAAAATTAACGTTTTTCGCCAAATAAAACTTAGACGACCAAACCTGTCTAATGTGAAGTTTATAAAAGTCATATACTGATATATAAGTATCTACTACAAGTAAAAACCGATAAAACCCGAACTATAAGAAATACGGACATTTACGAGCAAACTAAGCATAATGGACTAACAGTTGGACTAAATAAGATAAATACTTGTAAAAAGAACTTATTGGGCTTAACCCATTTGGGCCCAACATGGAAAGAATATATACTGATAATATAGGTATAAGATGGATTAAAACAAGTTAAAGAACCTATAAAAGGCTTATTGGACTTAAAAACGTGAAAATAGTTAAAACTAGTATAAAAGTTATCGACATATAACACTAGAATGAGTAAACGAGAATATGTAAACCCACTTGATCATCATATATAAATAATCATCATATGTATACATAATTGTTATTTTTATAAAGTCATTGGACATGAGTCTAAGACGAGTATTATTTGTCTAGGTTTCCGTGATTGAAGCACGTACCGTTCATCCAAATTGCCGATAACCCGTCTTCCCACATCAACGTGAGTTCATAGCCTCGCACTCTTCTAAATGTTTTTATAAATGTTTTATAAACCCGCGAGGGAGATGTTATGTTAGTTTTATAAATAGGGCACCATTTGTCCCGATTGTTTGTTTATTGATTTTGGACCCGAATGATTGAATGACCCGATTGTATGACCTGATATATGATTAAAGGACCCGATAGATGAAATTAAATGGATTATTAAAGTTAGGTTATTTCACTAAAAGTCCCATTAGCATGAATTGTGAACTACCGGGATTTGGTAGACGCTTATGCATTTAATAGTACTATTTGGGGACGATCACCCCAGTTCGCGCCTTGACGGTTGATCCCCGTCGTGCCACATTGATTGGTAAGCGAATTTATGTATGATAAGATTTCCATAGCGTGACCTTTGTGACGACACGCTACTTTAGATGGGAAAAATTGGTATCGGGTTAGCTACCCGTTGTTGGTTTAGTAAGGTAACAATGTCATGCGGCTTATAATAATCCAAAACTAACGAAATACTACTAGACGCTAAAAATTACGATGTATTGCCTGACTAGCAATACAGGGTCATACTATTGATATCATGTTTGTATTTTGGTTTTTATAACCATATTCATATAACGGTTTTTATTTAATCTATACAACGTTGCAAAACGTATTGTATGATGTTTTTACGACATTGGCTCGTATAATGATTTTTAAGGCAAATGCCTATATTATGATTTTCGATAAGGATTTGTATAAAATGACTTTGGCTATTTTATGGCCTATTAAAATGATTTGTACAAAATGATTTTCGGTAATAATTTTATACCGATATTATATTGATGGTTTATTAAACTCTATGAATTCACTCGGCGTTATCGCTGACCTTTTCTTTTAACATGTTTTATCTCAGGTACTTGAAGGTAATTCTCGGGAAGACGACAAGAATTCATGGCCCGCACTTAAACAATATTTTCCATTCAAATACTTTGTAAAACTTTGTATGAAATAATATGACTTGGGACCGATGTAACTTTGATATTTATGAATGGAAAGGCTTTTATTATAAAACGACGCGATTTTATGCGTTGTCTATGATGTGAGTAATGTGCTATCCCGTAACACCAACGAGTCTTCTGCTGTATTGAGTTGTATAAATTTGGGGGTGTTACAGTTTGGTATCAGAGCTCTCGTTATAGAGAACGAAAGATTTTTAAAACCAAGGTTTTGAATAAAACATTTCAAAATCTTTTAACTATAAACATTTTTCTAAAAATGTCTAAAAATCTTTTGACTATAACGGTGCCGAAGAATTCCCGAGTTACCGACAAGGCCAGACTGAGAAGTGTTATTTTAATATATATATATATATATAACTTGGATTATATATATACATATGATGTAATTTTATTACATGATTGTTTGATGATTATTTTTATTTTTATACGAGGTATTTATACGACGTAGATTGTCACAAGAAACCCTAAATCCCCTAGTAAATTAATCGAAGCTATTCTCGTAGGAATTCTAGCTATCCTAGATCTAAACCAAGTTGTGGATATTTATGATCCCAACAAATGGTTGATATTCGTAGAAATGTAGATATTAGTTGATTGCGATATTGAAAAAGAATTGGCGAGATTAAATCTGATATCGATATCATGACGATCTTTCCTTATAGAGTGGAGTTTGACAAAACGTTATCACCTGGAAAGATGTCATCTGATTCGTTGTCATTCAATTCTTAAATTGAAATCGAAAGGGTGAATATTGCACTTGAGGCTATCATTGGAACCATTACCCAAAAGCCTCATGCACTAGTACCTTTCCGAGAAATCTGATTGAATGTGTGAGTCATCTCATGCTAGTGACTCATTTGATAATTGTTGTTGTAAGAGCTATAGGATTGGAATTTAAGTGTTGTTCATATTGAGATTTTATTGCCCTATTAAGGCCGAAGAATAAGATTGAAAGTATTGGAGAATAAGGTAGGATGTCGAATTGAGTATAAAATCAGTTGAAACTTGAATAAAGTAAAACTTAACCCGTATGGAATATGAGATTGATAAGAGGAAGTTGTTAAGCTCTGTGATTGAATTATAAGGATTTAATTGATTGTAGGTTTGTGTTAAGTGTTGTTCCTAGGCCATTGTCCACTAATGAGGATGCCCAGTGTCCAATAAATAAATTGAAGAAATCTTCTTCTGAATTGGGACCGATGGATCTTCCGGGACAGGCAGGACACCTAATGACTCTTGTAGATTAGTATTCATTGTGGTATCTATTAAAAATAATCCCTAACTTAACTGAGACATCAGTTGGTAGGATGAGTTCCGAGAATTGTATGACATAGTGACATGTAATGTGTTACAGTACAATTTTGACTTGTTTGTGATTAATGAAAAAGACTACCTTTGATTGCTAAATTCTACATGTATCGATGTTATCTATCTTTTCTTGCTTGTCTCTAATGCTCGCATTAGTGATGCAACCATTGAACAAGTACTCATCTCGATTTGAGTTACGTTGTGAATTATTCTTTTTGAGTGCCATCAAGGTCATGAACCTCATGATTAATTGGCTAAAGCTCATTTTCTATCATATTGTAGTTAAGTTCTTGGTGAACAACTCTTCATCACTCTTTTGCAGATCACACATTGTTTTTATAAAGTTAAAACGGTATCCTTTGAGAAAATTTAATTTTCAACACAATAAGGATTATTCAAAGTAAGATTTATAAGTGATTGATATCAAAATGAAGTTGTTTATGAGACGCTTTGGAAACTTAATTGTTTTTATAACAAGGAAAATCTTTGTAAATTTATTTTTGATTCTTATTTAAGAATTAAGCATGAAAATGTTTTTATTATAAACATGATGATAAAATTTTGACGAACTGAGTATTGCATCGTTAATCTTGAAATTGTATATAGTTGCGCGCCTACATACAATTTGGAATGGACCATGCAAGACTGATTAGTAGTCACCATAAAACTAATGAACAAACACTGAATTTTCATTGAATATTATGAAAGATTAAATTTATGAGATCTGCAAGAAGTGAAAAATAGGGACATAGTGTTAGGGACACCTACATATGTGCCTGTAGCATCTATTCTTCTGAGTTGAATTTACTCATCTGTGGAAATTGTCTTATTTGACAATTGACAATTCTTTCTTGTCCAATACCCTCGTAGTAAGATTCTTAGGAAAAGTATTTGATTACCGAGTGTTGATACCCGACTGGATGTATTGACGTTCTTATCATTTCTTATGATTTGATTTCATTTGAATGACCTGGGTAACGAATCCGAGGTGCTTTCGAATGCGTACTCAAATTATGAAAACATGGGATATATTCATATTCGTTAAATGTTTTCGTCTGTATCTGATTTGAAATTCTATCGCGAAATCATGCGTTGAACTTACTCTTTTAAGGTTAGTTATGTCTCCATATATCCCTGAATTTGTGAAGGATTATGAGTTATTATTAGTCTTTTGAGAAGTTCACATCTTATCGACGGCAATAAAACTGAAAAGTTGATAGTGCCAGTAGAATGGATTGATTGATTATGACATGACGACATTGTCTTAATTGATGGGAACTCGAGTAGAATTCCCCGAAAAGATAAGATGTTGATTATCAAAAGTGATCTAAATAATTATTGATGGATGACCATATCCTGCATTTAGACTTGAGATTATACCGTGAATGGTTGTGAACAAGTTATAGATATTGTAATCTAGAAAAATCTAATATGAATTTATTAAAAGATGTTTATGATATCTGAAACTTTAGGAAGTATTTGTTGATGAATCACCTACACTTTCGCCATTAAGGCAAGTAGAAATTGGTATTGATTATATTCCCGGTGCTGCACCTGTGGCGTGTGCACTGTACGTCAGCACCATCTAAATTAAAGGAATTACCCTACAACTGAGAGAGTTGTCGGAGAAAGATTTTATTATACCAAGCCTGTCATCCTGAAGAGCTATGGTGTTATCATTCCTTATATTTATAGATTACTGTGAACTGAGTAAATTGACAATCGAAAACGAAATCCATAACTCGTAATGGAAGATTTGTTCGATCATTTACAAGGTTTTTGATCCTCAGCATGGTTATCATCAACTTCGCATCTGCGAAAAGGATTATCTATTCCAATCACTACTTCCGGTACTTGTAATGAATATTATGAGTTTCAGGCGATGTCGTTTGGATTGACTAATACACATGTAGTATTCATAAATTTGGTGAATCAGGTGTGTAGGCTGTAATTTGATAAATTCATGCTTGTGATCATTAAGGATCATTTGTTTGTTTATAAGAATAAGAATGAGTTAATGATTATTTATAGATTGCCCTGAATTGGCCGAACAATTAAAACCTGTACCTTGAATAATTAACATGAGATTAAAGACTTAATCCTTTACATAAAATGACCATTGGATTAATGACGGTAAGATATATGCATATAGACTCTTCAAAATTAAGAGCCCTTTTAAGACTTTGGATTTTACCAAAAAGAAATGGAATATATTAACTTTTCAAAAATTAGAAGTCATTTAAGATTTTGAGTTATACTAAAAAGAAAATGGAAATATGTTTTGACAAATGTTTTAAGAAAGGATTTTAAGGGATTATTACCTTATACACAAACCATTTAACTAAACTTCTGTTTAGGGGTAAATGTTTGTGTATACCTCAAGATAACTTAAGAAGGATTGAGGAAATCATTTAAACCATGACTTGAAATTTGAAACGATACATTTTGCTTTTCGAACTAAGAAAACTTTGACCAAAGTATAAACAAAGGTTTTTCGAACATTTACGAATCTTATTAAATATTTTCGATAAATCAACAAAAATCTTGTTAATTAAATCCAAATTTATTTTGAACATTTTATATAATTGGTCGAACTATGAAATTTAAAACTTTTACGTTTACGCTTCATAAAACTTAAACTAATAATTGTTTAATTAATTATAATAATTATCGACGCTTTAGACGTCGGATTGAGTAAAACGGATAAAAATGATAGTTGAGAAGAAACTAAAACTTAGAAAATGTGAAGAAAGAATTTTGAATAAATACGGTTATGATACTTATTTCATCAGGAAAGTGAACGTAATTACTGACGCATAATATAGAAAGAGTATTTGAGTGAATTGTGGACATGATAATTATATCATCATGAGAAGTGAATATAGATACTGACACATTATGTATAAGAGGTTTAAGAACTAATTAGGACATGTTCCTTAATAATGATTGTGCGAAATAAATTGCCGAACAATTTAAAAATAGCCGATGATTGTAAAAAGATATAATATAGATAATAAAAAAAAGGGGTTCGCGGCTAAAGTGAACCATTAAAAATTAAGAAGCCGATGGCGTTAAAATGTATATAAGACCACTTGTGATTGTCTAAATATGGAGGATTGTGAGATATAGTTATGTTGGAATTTGTAAGTATAAGTATTCTATTTATGTCATTTATGACTAAAAGTATCTTTGTCTGAAGAAGTTGTACTGATGGCAATTATGAAGGCAGAGATCGCCTCATACATTAGTAAACGTCTAGCTATTGCAAAGGTCATCATCTGAATTTGATTCGATTTGGGTCATCGTCGACAGACTGACCAAATCTGCTAATATCATTCTCATTAATGATAGAATCTTGATGAAGAAATAGACTCTTCTATTTAAAAGAGTTATGTAAACATAGTGTGCCTGTATCGATCATCTATATATCAAGATCCTCGCTTCGCATCGAATTTCTAGAGATTTGCTCAGAATTCATTGAGAACGAATCTTGATGAGAGTACTATGTACCACCCCAATCGAAGGGACGAGGTAAAGTAACGATACAAAGTACTATAAGCACTGTTTTATGTTTAAATGATTGACCTTTGGTAATGAATCATATAATCGTTTTCCTTTGGAGAGATTATCCTTGATAATCATCGTATTAGGATTGAGATCGAATCTTATTAGGATCTAAATATTAGAGCATCTGTAAGCAAGAGTTGAAATGAAGACACCCGACATACACCCATTGTGAGTTGGACATGTCTTTTAGGTTTAAGGTTTCCTATGATGGCGAACCTATCCTTGCAAAATACCCGACCCGCGAGATCTGAAATGATTGTTGAAATTAGGATCTGATTACTGACTGCCGGTAGTGTGCAAGAGGTTATGTGAATATGAAATGTAGATCTTGAAGTGCCAAATGGGTAGCGAAGTTATGCCACAATTTTTAACTTTGGAAAAATGAATTCATGATCTGACAAATCATGGGATATAAGTCCCCGTTGTTTGGGACCATTGAGATGATGTGCAAGATTGGTTTGAAAGGCATATAAGCTGGATCTACCCTAGGACTTCAAGGACTGCGTTAATTATGTTTCGTAAATCGAACTTGATGGAATATCTATCAAGTGAGAATCTGATTGTTTCTTAGTAGAGCTTAGATCGGCGAAAAGTTGCATTCATCAAAAACCCGTGAACATCATGGATAGAGAAAGTAAGTCAACATTAAGCCTGATCTTATTCCCGTAGTTATGTTTGATGAAACTCGCGTATTGTAATTGCACTTGTGAGAAAAGACCGAGTGTGGAGGAAATACCCACATGGCTTTAACTCAATAAGAAGCGAGTAGTAAGATGATCTTTGAGGACAAAGATCCTGTTTAGGGGTAAATGCTGTGACAATCCGTCAATTTATGGTCGATATTTTATTCTCAATATTTATTTGAAAACATTATTTTAATGTTACAATATGAACTCACTTATTTTGGGAAGAAATTTGGATTTACGTCTTGAAGTAGCATCGACTACGTTTAAACCGGAGGATTCAACGTTACGTGCTTACGTTTACATACACCGTCTTTGGTGACAGTCCGACATTTCAGAAAATAAATTTGTCCGTGAATATTATTTTGGAGTTTTAAATTTGTGTTAGTTCATAAACTCACAAATTTACGAGAAGAGATTAGGACTTACGATTTTATTTTAACGTCCTTTACGACTAAACCGGAAACCTTAGGATTACGTATTTACATTTTCGAACTCCGTTTTTGATGAGACAATTTTTATTAGATTTGTTTTGTGTCGTTGATTCATAATTTATAAAAACGTTTTTCGTAAAACGACCCGAGGGCACGCAAATCGAGGAAACTAGAATCGAGGAGTACCCGTAAATAAATGGGGATGAGACAAGTGGGACACTTGCCCCACCCCATCAAAACCGGCCAAAAACTCACCAACACACCATTTGAGGTGTCAAAATATTAGCTAAAACTTACACATGTAAGTAAGCTTACAAGGTAAGCTACTTTCCCCACTAACTTCACAAAACCATTAGCTAAACACACATACCACCATTTCACCATGCAAATCAACTCACAATTTCCTCTCTACTCTCTCAAATGTGCCGTCCCTATTCTCCCCTTAAACACCAAATTTGATCAAAATCAACCATGGAATCTTATGTTATATACACATATGTTGAAACCCTTTTGAAACCCTATTGATTGGTGGTCCTTATAACATCCAAGGAGGAGTATTCATGGTGTCTTGTGTCTGATTTTCCACAAGGTGATCATAAATATTGATGGTCTTGAAGATGGTCTTGGTGCATCACAAGTTTCTCCATCAAATTCCATGTTTTGATCACAACCAACATCAACTTGGTGGTATAAAGATTGTCCTCCTCATCTTCTTGTTATTTTGATTATGTAAACATGTATTTTATTTCCTATTGTATATGTATATGATGACTATATGATGATAAAAATGTTATGTGGGGATTTGGTGTTGATAAACATGATTAAAAAGGTGAAAAACTATAAAGAACAAGGCTAAAATCTTGCTTAAAAATGTTGGTTGTATAAAACAGTAAAGAAACAGGTCATGGACTGATAAAATGATGAAGTAGAATGGATTTACAGTAAGATATGGGTCTTGTACACATGTGAGAGTTGTCCATGCAATGGAATCAAAATAATGAGTGAGATATGATCAAAACAGGTTAGGTGGTCTAATCTGAATAAGCAGTTTTGAAGGGACCGTTAAGGCAAGATGAACTCAAAATGGGCAGTAGCTATAGCTAAGTTAAATGTAGCACATAATATGAAGAACATGTCACCCAAAAATGAGCTTCTAATTCATTATAGAACTCTAGATATGGTAAAAATGGTGAACATGAAGATAAAAATCAGATTTTTGGAATTAATGTTTAATATTATTATATAAGCACTCACATTTTAATGTATAAAATGTAAAATGAAAACCCACTAACTTATAAAACTTATTTATATAAATATATAAAAGTTTAATTAAATGGATAAATTATATAAATGGTGGTGAAATAATATTTATAAGTTATAAAAACTATAAACTTGATTTTTACGACTTTTTCGGCTATCGCCGTAAAATTAACGTTTTTCGCCAAATAAAACTTAGACGACCAAACCCGTCTAATGTGAAGTTTATAAAAGTCATATACTGATATATAAGTATCTACTACAAGTAAAAACCGATAAAACCTGAACTATAAGAAATACGGACATTTACGAGCTAACTAAGCATAATGGACTAACAGTTGGACTAAATAAGATAAATACTTGTAAAAAGAACTTATTGGGCTTAACCCATTTGGGCCCAACATGGAAAGAATATATACTGATAATATAGGTATAAGATGGATTAAAACAAGTTAAAGAACCTATAAAAGGCTTATTGGACTTAAAAACGTGAAAATAGTTAAAACTAGTATAAAATTTATCGACATATAACACTAGAATGAGTAAACGAGAATATGTAAACCCACTTGATCATCATATATAAATAATCATCATATGTATACATAATTGTTATTTTTATAAAGTCATTGGACATGAGTCTAAGACGAGTATTATTTGTCTAGGTTTACGTGATTGAAGCACGTACCGTTCATCCGAATTGCCGATAACCCGTCTTCCCACATCAACGTGAGTTCATAGCCTCGCACTCTTATAAATGTTTTTATAAATGTTTTATAAACCCGCGAGGGAGATAACATGTTAGTTTTATAAAATAGGGCACCATTTGTCCCGATTGTTTGTTTATTGATTTTGGACCCGAATGATTGAATGACCCGATTGTATGACCCGATATATGATTAAAGGACCCGATAGATGAAATTAAATGGATTACTAAAGTTAGGTTATGTCACTAAAAGTCCCATTAGCATGAATTGTGAACTAACGGGATTTGGTAGACGCTTATGCATTTAATAGTACTATTTGGGGACGATCACCCCAGTTCGCGCCTTGGCGGTTGATCCCCGTCGTGCCACATTGATTGGTAAGCGAATTTATGTATGAGAAGATTTCCATAGCGTGACCTTTGTGACGACACGCTACTTTAGATGGGCAAAATTGGTATCGGGTTAGCTACCCGTTGTTGGTTTAGTAAGGTAACAATGTCATGCGGCTTATAATAATCCAAAACTAACGAAATACTACTAGACGCTCCGAATTATGATGTATTGCCTGACTAACAATACATGGTCATACTATTGATATCATGTTTGTATTTTGGTTTTTATAACCATATTCATATAACGGTTTTTATTTAATCTATACAACGTTGCAAAACGTATTGTATGATGTTTTTACGACATTGGCTCGTATAATGATTTTTAAGGCAAATGCCTATATTATGATTTTCGATAAGGATTTGTATAAAATGACTTTGGCTATTTTATGGCCTATTAAAATGATTTGTACAAAATGATTTTCGGTAATAATTTTATACCGATATTATATTGATGGTTTATTAAACTCTATGAATTCACTCGGCGTTATCGCTGACCTTTTCTTTTAACATGTTTTATCTCAGGTACTTGAAGGTAATTCTCGGGAAGACGACAAGAATTCATGGCCCGAACTTAAACAATATTTTCCATTCAAATACTTTGTAAAACTTTGTATGAAATAATATGACTTGGGACCGATGTAACTTTGATATTTATGAATGGAAAGGCTTTTATTATAAAACGACGCGATTTTTATGCGTTGTCTATGATGTGAGTAATGTGCTATCCCGTAACACCAACGAGTCTTCCGCTGTATTGAGTTGTATAAATTTGGGGGTGTTACAGTAGATGCAGTGTTTTGATAGATATCAAATAGGAAATCAGACATGCCGTTAAGAATATGACCACAACATATGTGTTCGTCGTTCTCCCACTTCATTCTCTTCTTAGTCGTATCCAAACTTTCATCCGTGAACCATTCGGGATTGGGTGTACTTAGAACTTACAGAACTTTCATAGTGGTAAGAAGAAAGGGCATCTTCTTTTGCCAACGACGAAAATCGTGCCCTTTAAACTTTGCTAACTTATCGAACTTGCTCGTCATGTCCTTCACAGAAGATGATCCAATTTGGCTATTTCCTTTAGGATTATTAGCAAGTTCTTGATTTCTTAATCATTCCTCAATTCGTAAATGACTACCGAGTTGAACCAAATTTAACTCTCCATTTTTTTGTTTCAAACCATGTTTAACTTCTTTTTATGAAAGGGATAGTTTATCAATGATAACTGCAACCAGGATGGCCTCATCCATCATCAAATCATGTTGGGTAAACCGCCCTTAGAATCCTTAACATTTCATGATATTGTTCCATGTTTGGTATCAACCATCTTGTAATTCATAAAATTTCTCACAAGAAACTTCCTTGCAGAAGCATCTTCTACTATGTATTTGGATTCTAGGGACTCCTATAGTGCTTTTGTAGATGCAACTTTATGGTAGATATCAAATAGGGAATCAGACATACTGTTAAGAATAAGATCACGACATATGTATACGTCATTCTCCCACTTCATCCTCTTCTTAGTCGTATCCAAAGTTTCATCCTCGAACCATTCGGGACTGGCTGTACTTAGAACGTACATAACTTTCAGAGTGGTAAGAAGAAAGGGCATCTTCTTTTTCTAGCAACGAAAATCCTGCCCTTCAAACTTTGCGAACTTATCAAACTTTCTCGTCATGCCCTTCACAAATTCTCCATTCGTCATGATCACAAAATACTTCGATCTTCTTTGGAAATTTAGGATCACAGTAATACGAGAGTCTTGTAAACACTTTCAGATTAAAGTATTTCGATGGTTCTATCGAAATCTCATATCGGATTAAACTCAGATATTGAATCGAGAATGTGTTATTGGTGTTATAGAACCAGACAATAATGTATAAATAAGACCAACATAATTGAATATTGGTTGTAACTACCATAGTAGTTATTTCACAAGCGAATTAGTTTAATAAAGGGAAAAAAGGCGAGGGCTCTATACCTTGGACCCTACCAGGGGCTGTCGCCCCTTGGACCCTGCTACTAGGGGCGTTGCCCTCGGACCCTCGTGATTCGGGGCTTCGCCTTGAATGATGTAATCATGATAACGTCATACAAGTGTGCACTCCGCACAACCTGACTTGATGAACATTTATCACGATTACACATTTGCCAACTAAGTCAATCCTGATGCAAAATCACCAACATATGTGAGGTCGATGATGTGATCGTGATAGTATAGTGATAATTAGATACGTTATAGGGTAAATTAGAAAATTACCTTTATGAAAAAGTAATAGTTTAAAATTACCAAAGACGGATTCAATTAAACACGTAGGTGAACCAAGTTCGTTGTACACGAAGATCGAGTGAATTTGAGACGTTTTGTTTCGATTTGGACAATTGATTTGAATGGTTTTCGATTTTTAAACTAAAATTAATTCTACCAATTTAAACTAATTTAAAAATTATTTAAAATCTAAAAATTAATTAAATCTATTTAAAATTACTCTTAAACCATTTATTAAAATTAAAATCTACTTTATTTAAAAACTAAATTTAAATACAATTTAAATGTCTAAAAATAATTAAATTCTTTTTTATTTGTCTTATTTATTTATTAAATTTAAATTAAAACTAATCAGATTTTACTAGACAAACATTTTAAAAATTAATCTATTACTTATTTGTTAAACTCTTAATAAACGTTTTTAAAACAAAAGAAATACGACAGTTAAAAAAAGTATAAAAAATTCAAAGCCAAAACTTAAAACAAAGGAGCATGTAGCTCAGTTAACAGGTCTCGAGTTCGAGACCTGTATAGGATATTTTTTTGATAATTAATTTTTGGAAAGAAAACAATGATTTTATCAGTAAAATAAACAATACAGTGGAAAAATTCATGTTAAGTCTATAAGCATTAAAATAAAACACACAGTAGAACAGATCAATCACCAAAAGAAAGTCAAAGCAACAAGAATTTTAACTGGCAACTAAAGATACAGTAAATCAGTTACTATAATGAAAAATTACCCCATTACATTTAATCTAAACGCAGTACTAAAAGGTCACAACAGAACATTCAGGTAACTCAAATAATCAACAAGTATTCGAGCATATTAATCACGATGAAAGTCAAACACAATTAAGCGACTGAACTAAAGCTTATAACGAGTAACAGCGATGAACTTAAGACTAAGCAACAAGCATTCAAGCATATATAAAAACTAAGTATCAGCAGTGAGAATCTAACACAATCTGGCGACTAATCTATAGCTACTAACGAACGACAGTATGACAACAAAACACGGAAGCGAACTACTATTTGAAAACAACAACAATCATACCCGCAACACAGCTCGAATTAACACAATTATGTAAGCAATTTATTAACGCAACAATAAGACTCAGCTCAATTTTAGGAAATAGATTAAGTATATGACAGCAAATAAATCAAACGACTGAACACACTAAACAATGGTAAGCAGATAAAACAGTTATGCAGTAAACTAAGTAACTATCAATCATCAGACAATATGAAAACAATTAGTAAACGTAAATCAAGGGTCAATCACAGAAACATTCTAAGTTCAGCAGATTCAGTTACCAAAAGTAACAAAATTAATGGAAACCAGATACAACAGGTAAATAGTAACAAACTAGACATAAACTAAACCACATCAATCTGAATCCTTACAGTCCCAAAAACAAGAACCAATCGAAGCAGCTAGATAGAAAAATTGAAAATAAGCATACGGTTATCAGCACACTCAATAACCTGCTATAATAAATTAGAATCCTAACAAACTCTATCACAGCAAGGACGATCTAATCATTCAACGAAAATATAGCAGGAATCATTAAACAAGATTAAAGCAGATAAAACAAAAATACAGAAAAATAAAGCATCAATCATTCTATAGTAATGACAACTAAATATCAGCAATCAAAAAGAAATTCTAAAGCATTAAAATAGACTTGAATATTTATACATCATACGAAAACAAGCAATACAGCTTAAACTAGTAAACAACAAACAAATTCCAAATTAATCAGACTAAAAAACTGAGATACACAGTCTATCAAACTCAGGAAACTAAATGATCAGCACATAAAACTTTTCGATAGCCGCAACCAAAACTGAATTCGAACACAACGACAGAAACCAAAGCTTGTTCAAACAACCGATTAAACTGAAGGCAACGTCTTATATTCAGTAGCACAGGAATAAACAAAACAGTATGAATTAACACACGACTTAGCTACATCTATTCACAAATGAAAATACCAACTGAGACAAAGATCCGATAAGCTTACAGCCTCATTAAACGTTACAACAACTAAAACAACTTAACAGGCTACTGTTATGATCATAATTAATCATCAAAACAATACAAGTGAGGTGGCAACTAGCAAACAAATTAACCAAATCCTCAAACTCATTTATCAAACAGATTAAACTAAACATTTAGAAATAATAAACTAGAGCTTAACCCTTTAAATTGAAGAACCGTTGAGAAGAAGTCAGGCGCTGAGCCGACTTGTCTAAAACTACTCAAATTTATTCGATCACCATTAAACCCGTCGCGAGTCACGAACCACCATTAATATTCACCATTTACCGAAACTTAATCACCTTTAAATTTTTCTCGATTTATCAATATGATAAACCGAATCCCAAACTTAGCTTAAACTAAATCTCAATAAGCTATTTAGAAAGCTTATAAGATTAAGCACGAGTTTAAATATCAAAATCAATATAGGACAGAAATTGATTTATTTCAAGAATAATATAATAAAAAACAATGAAACGAAGCACATTAAAAACTGTAAATTTTATTGATTAAAAACTTCAAACATTACAAGATTAAGAGAAAAGTTAATCCTACACTAATTTTAACATTATAACACTACACTAAGAAAAGGGATACCATTTCTGATTTATGAGGGGGGTTTTTATAGGCTAGGTGAGGTGAGGGGTGTAGGTTGTTGGTGATGATTGGATCGAATCTTGACCCTTAGATCAGTATCTCCCTCTTCTCTCTCATCTTTGCTTTGATCCTACGGTTGTAATTAGCTTTCCATCACACAGATCGCCAAGGTGGACGATTTGTGTTTCTTTAAAGCTGATGTGGCAGGTTTTCCTCCAATAGGAGGCCTTTGATGACGAATTGGGGTGCCATGCTGGAGCTTGGTACTAGCATCTTTCTCCCTTGGAAATTAGGGTTCTTGAAACTGTTTTCCCTTTTTCCCCATTTGTGAACCAGATTCATCCACTTTCTTTTTCTCTCTCGTCTGTTTCTATTTTTTTTCTCTTTGTTTTGTTTTGCTTCTCAGTAAATAACATTTGACCCCAAAAGTATTTATCATACTTTTTACACCGACTCTCTTTTCTTTATTGGGCTTGGGCACTTTGACCTGACTAACCAAGTTAATTTGCTTCCCTCGTTTATGAATTGGGTTGTTAATATGTCTTGGAACCAAACAAAATTCAATCCTATCCGTAAACTTAATGTTGCTTTTAGGCCTATTGGACTTTGCAAGTATCATAAGTTTTTAGTCCATAAATGGGCCTTCAAGCCCATTAATCTCATGTGGGTCCCTCTTGTCTTCAAACTTTGATAAAACCGTGAAAAAAACGAACTTGACTTTTGGCTTCTTCGATTTTTCTTCAATCTCGTGTCGTTTTCGCTGGTTTTTGTGAACTTGGTACCTACACACACGAAACAAACAAAACATGCATATACATGGCCATTTACATACAATTTATGCATTTATTCATTGTTTTAAGATATAATTGATATGAGTAAAATCACTCATATCAAACTCCCCTTTGCTAAGCAGTTGTCGTGTCCTCACGCAATGATAAAATAAAACACTAACTACACTTTTATTCAACTTTTGAAATTTTTATTTTTGCAAAGACATAATGTATTGCTTTCATTATTTGAAAAATAACTTTTAGGATCATAAAACTCAAATAGATTCATCGTCCCCGACTTTTCACTTTTCCATGCCAAGTGTAAAAACAAGATCATTGTCAATCATAAGCCCCAAAATTAAACCAACTCATACAAGTAATTTGTGTTAAACTCAGTCTCCTATATTCCTAATTGTATCTCTAGATTTTATTTGTCATTCACCCAAAGGCTCATTTGACTTATTTGATATTTATTAGTCCAAAAATGAAGGCAAAAACGGTGTAAACTCAACACTCAAAACCTAACATCGACTTCAAAAACCGTTGTCACTAAAGAAAGCCCACATCAAGGATAATTTAACACGATTTGAGGGTTAAATCCCCGGACCCGAAATTTGGCTAATAGGACTACTTAAAAGCAACAATAAAACCTCCAAAGTCAATTATGACCTTATTAATGGAGTTAGCAACAATTACATCATATCACCTTGTGGCTCTTTAAGATGCAATTGTGCTCCTTATTTAAAATCCACACCCGAAGGCTCCTTGGACAAAAATAAGGGAATTGACATCACCATCCCACCTTACGGCTCATGATGATGAAGCAATTTTTATTAAACACGTCCCCTTGCCATACACCCTAAGGCTCTAATGACAAGGTTGGTGCTACATGACTCCCACCCGAAGGCTCCTAGAGAACATGTTTTTATTTATTCTTCTTTATTAATATGATATTTATAGTAAGCCAAATTTCCGCAATCCCATGATCAAAAGTCCATGACGCTGACACCCTTAATGTGTTCTCACTTTAATTACAAGGGAAGAAAAAGAAGGAGTTACGAGTTAAGATATTAAGCCTAAACCGCTAAAAACTTCATTTATTAAGCAATTATTATTCAAGCGTGGAAAGTAAATACGAGGAGATTAAATCAAACACAAAAATACTTGCACAAAGAAGATTTAAATTTAGAAACTTATGGTTGAAATCTATCATCTCTTGTTCTCCATATTGTAAAATTCCAAAAATGTGAAATCAATGGATACTTAGCCTATTAAATCAAAGTTTTGAGTTTTCAAGTCATCTATAGGATCTTGCATCTTCTTATACTTTTTCAAGTTTTAGAATTTGCGTTTTAAAGTTCCCTTGATAAACGACTTTCTAGGATCAATTATAGGAACTTGCGAAAAGTTCTTGTTCTTAACTCGTATGAATTAAGACTTTCGCGTCTTAAAGCTCCCTATATAAAAGCCTAGCAAAACTTAATTCAAATGCGTTAAGGAAAAGCTAAGGTAAAAACCGAGTCGAGTCAAAAACTATTTTTATTTTCACCAACGGAAAGCCTACATTTGTGTCAAAAAGCACTTATTTTATTTATTAAAAACTTAAAATAACACTAAAAATTTAAATTTTTTTATGAAAAACGAGAAAAAGAATACGTTTGGACACGACAAAAGTAATTGCAAGCGATTATATCGATTGACTCCCCCATGCTAAAACCAAACATTGTCCTCAATGTTTCTTAGCTCAAGAGCAACACCCCTTTGCTAAAACACGAAGAGTCTAATGCAAAATCCTAGCATGGAAAGTGCGCACAAATCTATAAGCCGTTTATTAATTATGCCTCAAGATAAAACGTTAGTCGATAACAATCAAAGGATAAAGAGTGTGCCCCTTTTGGCATTCAAAGAATGGAAGATCAAGTGGACCGGCAAAAACCGAACACGAGAGTCTTCAAATATAAGGGTTATACCTAAGATTCACAACACAACAAAACACGAGCACGAGCTTGAAAGATCAAGCCTTATTAGTTGTTAGAAAATAGAAAGAAGATAGATTGTATGGGACTCCCCCACAAGGCACCTCGTTTTTGTTAACCGAGTCATGAGCTCGACTCGATCCCCGCATTCATTGGTCCTTAGGGAAAATGGTGAAAACCGGCATAATGGAATAAAATCCATGATAAAGCACGATGTCGGGGTCAAAGATCTCATCCTCATTGTCGGATGACAAAGGAAAGGATAAAACTCCAACACAACTCTCTAAAAAGAGATGGTAGTCACAAATCACGATATGGATAAAGCATGCTCCCCGAGATAAACTCGCACCTAGATGATCGAAAAATCTTTCAATTATTACATCGGTGGAAGGCCGAGATTTCCCTAAATCAACGATTCCGGGGTCGAATACCTCGTCCTCGGGAGAGAAAGGAAAGGATAACACGGTGTCATCCCCCATGCTAATCCATGATCATAGAAAGCAAATGGTAATGGTGGGATAAAAGTTTCATCCATAGTGGAATCAACATTCTTAGCTTTAACGACCATTTCACCTTTAGGAATGTGATCAATCGGGTCATGGTACTCAATATGGGACACATGAAAAACCCGTACATTAAGGTCAAAGTGGGTGGGAGGAGGACTTGGGACGAAATCATCATCAAGTAAATTCTCTAAGAAGAGAGCGTCCCCCTCCGGGTCGAGATCATCAAAACCAGGTGGTATCGAATCATTAGAAGCAAGAAAAGTGTCAATCTCCTCCATAAGCGGATCACTATCCTCAACAGGAACAGGAGATGGAGAGAAAGACTTGGCATTAGGCTTAGAATTCAAAGCCTCGATCCTCGAAATAAGAAGATAGACGTTTGATAACTTCTCACGAAGAATCACGTCTTCTACATCTAAATGAGTAAGTTCATTGGAGAACTTCTCAAGGATCGGAATATTCAAATCAACCTCATTTCCCGGTGGAAATGGGTCTAAATGAGCAAGTTCAAAAGTAAACCTCTCAAAAACCGGATCATTATCATCCTCATTTCCCGGTGGAAATGGGTGAAGAAGAGTAGGTTCATCGGTAAACCCCTCATAATCCGAGTCGTGAATATCATCTTTATAAGAAAGTTCATCGGAGAACTCCTCATTAGAAAATTCACTAGAAGTTGAATCATTCTCAAAATCTTCATTTCCATCACAATTTTCATCATTAGAATTGGAGAAAATCTCAAAGTGAATAGAAGAAGTAGAGTCATCACAATGTGGCAAATCACACGTTTCATTGGAAGTACCGTCGAACTCTCTTGGGTTTTGGACAAGAATCTCAACACTAGACTATTACTTCGTCCGATTCCGTATCCGGAATAGTGCTAAAATGCTCATCCCCCTTGCTTAGAGAATTTTCGGGTTCCACGGTGGAAGTATCAAGAATAGGAGTGGTGATGTCATGAGAGATTTCCTCATCATCTAGGATGGGAGAATCCTAGGGCTCCATAGCCGGTAAGACATGAAAAGGAAGTATGATTGCACTAGACGAAGGATGTAGAGCAATAAGATCTCTCAAAGAAATAACACTATCCTCGTCATCGTCAATAAGAAGAGAACGCTCGAGTTCACGATTAGCAAGACATTTTGATTCCGCTTGAGCTCGTTCTCTCTTTCGAATTTCAATGCTTAAACCATTATAATCTTGCGAAAGTTGTCTAATCTTTAGTTCACAATCTCTTATAAATCCCTCCTCAACTATTTCTCCATGAAATCGTCTACTTCCTAAATCATTAGTTATATCATTAATCTCTTGATTGATTTGTCTCTTTTCTAGCAACATATCTTCAATGCTTTTTTCAACAACTTCATCATTTCTTTGATTCATTATTTGTTGGAACATCATTTCAAGTCGTTCAATATCGAAAGAATATTGTGGAGATTGGTCAAAACCGGAAGGAATCGATTATAACAAGGACTAGGCTCATAAAAACTTTGATCTCTCGGTTGACAACAAAAACTCTCGTGAGGACCTCCCAATACTCACAACAAGGATATTGTTGTGATAAACTCGTCGAATATTATGGATAACAATTAGCATTAAAGTTTTGATTGTAGCCCGGTTCTTGCTCGTAATTAAGCGAGAATCGATGCGAATAATTAATTCCTAAATGAGAATTATTTCCACAAAACTCACACGAGGGTGTCTCGTATGTAGGGTGTGGAGGTGGGTAAAAATCGAGAGAATTATTCGAAAAATTCGGATTTCCACATGAAGTAATCTCATTACAACAAGGACAAAATCCAACTCGTATATCGTGAAGTAAATCATTTCCACAACGCTCACACGTACACCACCGACATGGTAAAAAACCATATAACGGTTCTCCACACCCTTCACAATTGACGAAGGAATTCATGGAAGAATTAAAATTTAGAGGGTGAGGAGAAAAAGAATTAAACATGATAGAGGATTAAGAAGATTATTTTTGGTATATTTCATAAATCAATAAAAACTTTCCAAGGACGGAAAGGGTCTTCAAATCAACGATCAACAAATCTCCACGAAACGAATCGTACACAAGATCCCCGGCAGCGGCGCCAAAATTTTTGATGTGATCGTGATAGTATAGTGATAATTAGATACGTTATAGGGTAAATTAGAAAATTACCTTTAGGAAAAAGTAATAGTCTAAAATTACCAAAGACGGATTCAATTAAACACGTGGGTGAACCAAATTTGTTGTACACGAAGATCGGGTGAATTTGAGACGTTTTGTTTCGATTTGGACAATTGATTTGAATGGTTTTCGGTTTTTAAACTAAAATTAATTCTACCAATTTAAACTAATTTAAAAATTATTTAAAATCTAAAAATTAATTAAATCTATTTAAAATTACTCTTAAACCATTTATTAAAATTAAAATCTACTTTATTTAAAAACTAAATTTAAATACAATTTAAATGTCTAAAAATAATTAAATTCATTTTTATTTGTTTTATTTATTTATTAAATTTAAATTAAAACTAATCAGATTTTACCAGACAAACATTTTAAAAATTAATCTATTACTTATTTTGTTAAACTCTTAATAAACGTTTTTAAAACAAAAGAAATACGACAGTTAAAAAAAGTATAAAAAATTCAAAGCCAAAACTTAAAACAAAGGAGCATGTAGCTCAGTTGGTTAAGTCAGATAGGATATTTTTTTGATAATTAATTTTTGGAAAGAAAACAATGATTTTATCAGTCAAAATAAACAATACATTAAAATAAAACACACAGTAGAACAGATCAATCACCAAAAGAAAAGTCAAAACAACAAGAATTTTAACTGGCAACTAAAGATACAGTAAATCAATTACTATAATGAAAAATTACCCCATTACATTCAATCTAAACGCAGTACTAAAAGGTCACAGCAGAACATTCATGTAACTCAAATAATCAACAAGCATTCGAGCATATTAATCACGATGAAAGTCAAACACAATTAAGCGACTGAACTAAAGCTTATAACGAGTAACAGCGATGAACTTAAGACTAAGCAGCAAGCATTCAAGCATATATAAAAACTAAGTATCAGCAGTGAGAATCTAACACAATCTGGCGACTAATCTATAGCTACTAACGAACGACAGTATGACAACAAAACACGGAAGCGAACTACTATTTGAAAACAGCAACAATCATACCCGCAACACAGCTCGAATTAACACAATTATGTAAGCAATTTATTAACGCAACAATAAGACTCAGCTCAATTTTAGGAAATAGATTAAGTATATGACAGCAAATAAATCAAACGACTGAACACACTAAACAATGGTGAGCAAATAAAACAGTTATGCAGTAAACTAAGTAACTATCAATCATCAGAAAATATGAAAACAATTAGTAAACGTAAATCAAGGGTCAATCACAGAAACATTCTAAGTTCAGCAGATTCAGTTACCAAAAGTAACAAAATTAATGGAAACCAGATACAACAGGTAAATAGTAACAAACTAGACATAAACTAAACCACATCAATCTGAATCCTCACAGTCCCAAAAACAAGAACCAATCGAAGCAGCTAGATAGAAAAATTGAAAATAAGCATACGGTTATCAGCACGCTCAATAACCTGCTACAATAAATCAGAATCCTAACAAACTCTATCACAGCAAGGACGATCTAATCATTCAACGAAAATATAGCAGGAATCATTAAACAAGATTAAAGCTGATAAAACAAAAATACAGAAAAATAAAGCATCAATCATTCTATAGTAATGACAACTAAATATCAACAATCAAAAAGAAATTCTAAAGCATTAAAATAGACTTGAATATTTATACATCATACCAAAACAAGCAATACAGCTTAAACTAGTAAACAACAAACAAATTCCAAATTAATCAGACTAAAAAACTGAGATACACAGTCTATCAAACTTAGGAAACTAAATGATCAGCACAGAAAACTTTTCGATAGCCGCAACCAAAACTGAAATTCGAACAAAACGACAGAAACCAAAGCTTGTTCAAACAGCCGATTAAACTGAAGGCAGCGTCTTATATTCAGTAGCACATGAATAAACAAAACAGTATGAATTAACACACGACTTAGCTACATCTATCCACAAATGAAAATACCAACTGAGACAAAGATCCGATACGCTTACAGCCTAATTAAACATTACAGCAACTAAAACAACTTAACAGGCTACTGTTATGATCATAATTAATCATCAAAACAATACAAGTGAGGTGGCAGCTAGCAAACAAATTAACCAAATCCTCAAACTCATTTATCAAACAGATTAAACTAAACATTTAGAAATAATAAACTAGAGCTTAACCCTTTAAATTGAAGAACCGTTGAGAAGAAGTCAGGCGCTGAGCCGACTTGTCTAAAACTCCTCAAATTTATTCGATCACCATTAAACCCGTCGCGAGTCACGAACCACCATTAATATTCACCATTTACCGAAACTTAATCACCTTTAAATTTTTCTCGATTTATCAATATGATAAACCAAATCCCAAACTTAGCTTAAACTAAATCTCAATAAGCTATTTAGAAAGCTTATAAGATTAAGCACGAGTTTAAATATCAAAATTAATATAGGGCAGAAATTGATTTATTTCAAGAATAATATAATAAAAAATAGTGAAACGAAGCACATTAAAAACTGTAAATTTTATTGATTAAAAACTTCAAACATTACAAGATTAAGAGAAAAGTTAATCCTACACTAATTTTAACATTATAACACTACACTAAGAAAAGGGATACCATTTCTGATTTATGAGGGGGGTTTTTATAGGCTAGGTGAGGTGAGGGGTGTAGGTTGTTGGTGATGATTGGATCGAATCTTGACCCTTAGATCAGTATCTCCCTCTTCTCTCTCATCTTTGCTTTGATCCTACGGTTGTAATTGACTTTCCATCACACAGATTGCCAAGGTGGACGATTTGTGTTTCTTTAAAGCTGATGTGGCAGGTTTTCCTCCAATAGGAGGCCTTTAATGACGAAATGGGGTGCCATGCTGGAGCTTGGTACTAGCATCTTTCTCCCCTGGAAATTAGGGTTCTTGAAACTGTTTTCCCCTTTTCCTCATTTGTGAACCAGATTCATCCACTTTCTCTTTCTCTCTCGTCTGTTTCTATTTTTTTTTTCTATTTGTTTTGTTTTGCTTCTCAGTAAATAACATTTGACCCCAAAATTATTTATCATACTTTTTACACCGACTCTCTTTTCTTTATTGGGCTTGGGCACTTTGACTTGACTAACCAAGTTAATTTGCTTCCCTCGTTTATGAATTGGGCTGTTAATATGTCTTGGACCCAAACAATATTCAATCCCATCTGTAAATTTAAAGTTGCTTTTGGGCCTATTGGAGTTTGCAAGTATCATAAGTTTTTAGTTCATAAATGGGCCTTCAAGCCCATTAATCTCATGTGGGTCCCTCTTGTCTTCAAACTTTGATAAAACCGTGAACAAAACGAACTTGACTTTTAGCTTCTTTGATTTTTCTTCAATCTCGTGTCGTTTTCGCCGGTTTTTGTGAACTTGGTACCTACACACACGAAACAAACAAAACATGCATATACATGGCCATTTACATACAATTTATGCATTTATTCATTGTTTTAAGATATAATTGATATGAGTAAAATCACTCATATCAATCGACTTAACAAGTTTCACTCTTTCCGGATACCTCTCTTCAGCAAGATATTATCCCCTATGTAACTTACGCTTTAAGCCGTAAATGATGTAAGTTTATGGACTTTAAATTAATAGTCGTGTGTTAGGATCGAACTCGAGATTACGGGATTGCACTTAATACGTAAAGAGTTCATTTATTAATAAATATATTTTATATGTTTATTAATTAAACGAGCTTAATATATTTAACGGTCGTTAAGTTTTAATAGTTAAGGACTAAAGGATTAATGTGGATAAAAATAAAAGAGGAAAGAAGGTTCCGGAAACACCCTAGAAGGGGTGTTCCGATCGGATGGGGGAGGGGAAAGGAAAAAGGAAACTTTTTCTTTCCTAAATCCTAATTACTAAACTTGAGCCCTAAGTTTTATACCCCTATAAATACTCATGGGATTTCTCATAGTTTTTTATCTCACACATCTCTCCCCTCTCTCTTTGTTGCGATCGACCGAATACCCCCTAAGGGTCTCGGTTTGATTTTTTCCACTCAACGTATTGCTCGTTTTATACGTACTAGTCTTACGGTTAACTCGTTATTATACGTGTGTACAAGAACGTAATATAATCTCAGTATAGATTATATCTTGGATCGATTAACAAAATGGTGAGGGGTTAATCATTGATCCTCATAAACCCTAAATTAGAGATTTGTTCTTGAGCGTTGGAATTGCATTGCAAAAGGTACGTAACCCTAATCGATTGATTATGAATATGTTATTGTATGATCTTGTTTAAACCGCTTATGCTATTACATGGTTTGATCTTTACTTGTGTTTTTATAATTGTTATGAAGTACATAAACGATCAGTGGCATCACGAGCCTTTTTAACACGTTTTAATTATCGATATCTAACGATCTTTAGCTAATAATTGTTTTGAGTTAAAACTACATGTTTTTTTTTGTTTTCATAAATTTGTTTTTTAGGTTTTGTTTTTTGGCCGATTTATTAAAAAAATGTATATTTGAAACCCTAAAATTACATGTTTTGATCTTTGATAAATTGCATGATTAATTGTTATGTCATGTAAATAAGGTTACGATCCGTTGAGATTCATTAAATTGTTAAGTGATTTGGGTGGATCCATGACGAACGTGCATGTTTTTTTCATGGATCATATGATTTATATGTGGTAATTGTTATGTATGTGCTACTTGTTTATTTGATTCGATAAATCTAGAATTAGGGAAGACTTTTATATGAATATAAAAACCTAGATTTATAAATTTATTGAATAAAATCGTATGCATGTAGCTATTTGATTTATTTATTGCACATTTAAATTGTTATTATGTGTTTATGATTTAGTTTTTTTTGTTCGTCTATTTTTTATTTAAATTACATGAGTTGTTGTAAACAAGGGTTATTGAAAATAAAATAAAATAATACGGACTAAATCATATAAAAATTAAGAATTGCTTTGAGATCTAAATTACATTAAATTGCGTTGATTGGTAATTTTGCAATAATAATTAGAAAGGCCCATCCAATTTTGACAAACTATGTGGTGTGTGTAACACGTCGTTGGTCAAATCCGACTAAGGAAGGAGGTTACGCCATTTGTCGCTGACCAAATTCCCGGCTCGCTTGTGCGTCAAATTGGAGTTACCTACGATTATTTATTTTGCATAATTACTTTAATGTTGTTTTGCCGCAAATTCACATCCGAAACACAATGAATAAGGTTATTGCTTTGTGCTTTAGCCGAGTTCTAGAAAAAGTACGTTGTGAATTTTGTTGCGGGTAATTTTTTAATTGTTTAACCAATGCCTCAACGACGATTTATGTATATTTAATCTTGACGAAAAAGTTTACTAAATGTTTTTATTAACTTATGCTATGGATATGTATGCATGCTTCTCCATACATAGATTTTGAATTTTCACATCAGAAACTATTACCCAAAAATTTAAGTCAAATGTCATCTAATTGACGAACACTTGAAGTTACAATGTCGACATGTGAGACCATGGACGAGATTATGATGGAAAGAAAACTTTCGTGATTGAAAGAGACTTCACATGAATAGTTTTACGTTATTTAGATTAGGCGACTTAATTAAGTTACTTAGTGAGATCTAGAAACTCAAATATAGGAGTATTATTAAATTAAGACAAATTTAAATTGTGATAGAATATACTTGAAAGCATATTGATGTGTTAACATATCAAATTTAGATGATATTCAATGAATTAAATATAGGACTTATCCCAACTATATGATTATACTCTATGGATCTTTGTCATCAAATAATCATAAATACTTATCCTCAGACCTGAGATACCGGAAAACTGTCGTGGATCTAGTGCATTTCTGTGAAATAATCTAAAGCTATACGTAACTGGTGGCCATAAGGGTTATTTTCAGAAGTGTTGCAAAATTTATAAGTTTTGCTTGTAGTCAATATGAGATTTGTTTCCTCCAAATTCATTTTGGAGTTTTATACAACTGGGCCCCTCGTGACATTAGTAAGATGTCGGTGTGGCCGCACCCAAATTCATTATAAACTATGTTTAGAAGTTTTGGTAATCTTGCTTAATCGGATAAACGAGAAACATAATAGTTAATTAAGGAATGACTAGGATCCATACCCTTATTAACATTGTAATATAAACAAAAGGATAATAATAATTATGAATCATTAATAAGGTTTTATCCAGGAGACCTTACTCGAGTTGTACTAGAGGCATCGGCGTGTAACTAGACGCTAACTGATGTGATCACACCATTAAATTATGTCCAAGTGGAAGTTGTAAGTTTATGGACTTTAACTTAATAGTCGTGTGTTATGATCGAACTCGAGGTTACGGGATTGCACATAATACGTAAAGAGTTAATTTATTAATAAACGAGCTTAATATATTTATTAATTAAACGAGCTTAATATATTTAACGGTCGTTAAATTTTAATCGTTAAGGACTAAACGATTAATGTGGATAAAAATAGAAGAAGAAAGAAGGTTTCGAAAACACCCTAGAATGGGTGTTCCGATCGGATGGGAGAGGGAAAGGAAAAAGGAAACTTTTTCTTTCCTAAATCCTAATTACTAACTTGAGCTCTAAATTTTATACCCTTATAAATACTCATGGGATTTCTCATAGTTTTTTATCTCACACATCTCCTCTCTCTCTTTGTTGCGATCAACCGAATACCCCCTAAGGGTTTCGGTTTGAACTTTTCCACTCAACGTATTGCTCGTTTTATACGTGTTAGTCTTACGGTTAACTCGTTATTATACGTGTGTACAAGAACGTAATATAATCTCACTATAGATTATATATTGGATCGATTAACAAAACGGTAAGGGGTTAATCGTTGATCCTCTTAAACCCTAAATTGGAGATTTTTTCTTGTTCGTTGGAATTGTATTGCAAAAGGTACGTAACCCTAATCGATTAATTATGAATGTGTTATTGTATGATCTTGTTTAAACCGCTTCCGCTATTACGTGCTTTGATTTTTAGTTGTGTTTTTACAATTGTTATGAACTACATAAATCATCAAACGAAACCTCTGTTGTTTTTCTTTATTTGAGATTGTCGAAATTGGTGATTAAGGTATGACAGGATTGACTAAACATAACTTTTGGAGATTATTCAGGACTTGAAGATGAGTTTGGGTTACAAGCAGATTAATGTATTTGGGTGTGCATTAGTTTGGTGTCAACCTGCGATGGGTCGCACCGTAGACAAGTTCATCTCGGTAGAGGTTTATGGCAAGGTGAGCCACTAGCAATGCTTTTTACTTGGCAAGCAAAGGTTAAAGTGTCGCAATGACAAGCAAGAGCATTGCAGATGTCCGAAAGGGATAATTGCTGGTATTAAACAACTCCAGTGCCTAATCCAGTTACATGATTATACCATGTAAGTTTGGAAGTTGTAGAGATTTGAGGTGACCATGATGATCAATCTAGCGTTTTAGTAGAGATATTTGACAAATGATCACAAGTGTGATTGCATAAACAAAACACTTCAAGAAACATCATTCAGAACTGAGACAACCCTCGCAATATGTTACTAGGAGCGGATTTTATTTCATACCATTAAAACCTCTACCCAAGACTAATTCTTTATTCTTTAACAGTGGAGATACAAATTAAATGTTCAAAAAATCAGGAACAAAGAGAGGCCAAGTCCTGATATTTCTGAAATAGAAATAGAGGCCCTTTTAAGTTCTAATCCTGTTACTAGTCAAAGTTCAAATCTATCCGGTATCTCAAACCCCGGTTCCAACTTCTGAGCTAACTGCAACGTCTTGAACAGAACCTGCCATCAGTTACCGTAGAGGTTAGATTTTGTCAGCCACTCAGATACACACGAGTCTATTTGGGTTATCAGTTGGGTCCAATGGGTCACACAAACCATCCAAAATGTATTCAAATGCACCAAAACCTCATAAATTACTTCTCTTCCAAAAAAAAAAACCTTAAAATATTGTTGTCATTATGTAGTCTTTATGATCATAATTACAGCATAAATTATTTATGGCATTAAAATGATGACTAAAAAATGCGTGTGTACTCCTTATAAACCCCTACTAAACTACACCCGTTTTGACTCCAATCTGCTACCACTAGTGAGAATAGCGAAGAATTTCATGGTGGATGGTACTTACTAGGGTCGATTGTTGTAGTGACAGCAGGAGTTGTTGCTGCCACCTGAAAATCCTCACTCATGGCTGCAGGAGTTGTTGCTACCACCTGAGAATCCTCACTCATGGTCATGGCTGCAGGAGTTGTTGCTACCACCTGAGAATCCTCACTCATGGCTGCAGGAGTTGTTGCTACCACCTGAGAATCCTCACTCATGGCTGCAGGGGTTGCTGGTAGAGAGTCATCGTTGGCGGCAGCAAGAGGTGCCGTAGTCGCTTGAGGGACCTCTGTCGTGGCAGCAGTGGTTGGTATTGACGAAGTTTTTTCAGGAGTGGCTACAGATAAAGGGGTTGACGACAAGTTAGGTATCGTGGCTGTCTTGAGCTGTGATGGGTTTTTAAGCTCATCAAGACCAATTTCTTGTTCAAGAGTGCTCTTGAATTCCCTCGAAACTTCCTATAAAAGTGAATAGCCAATAGCACCCAGTCATTTTAAACATGCAGGTAATTATAACATGATACTTTAATATCGAAATTCATGGTTGTATGCATTGCCTGAAGTTCTCTAATCGTCGGTTGAAATGTCCGCAACGTTTTTCCAAGATTTTTAGCAATCTGTAATTGGAAGTGGTTAAGTCAATGGCGGTTGAAAAGTAAAGAGAAATTATCAGTATTTACATGTCATTCCATTTCAATTAAATACAAATAGAGAAATAAGATTGACTTTTGAGGTCAAAGAAATTGGAAGTTTCCACGGGATAATCTTCAATGTTAATGGAAAAAACTTTGAACTTTATTGTATATCACATGTCACGTGGAGTTTACAGTATGAAAACTATCATCATCATGAATTGCAGTACCGTAACATAACTGAATTTGCAGAAATATGATTGAACTATATATATTAAGGGATTTGTGTGATCAAAGTGGTTGATACATTTTCGACTGGGGTATGCACTATGATAACAAAGTATTTCAAGGGACGCACTAGAACAACGAATTATCATTTTCTTATCTATTTTGGCACTATAAACTGTTTCAGGGCGACGCAGGAGACTGACTAACCTTTTTATAAGTAAGTTTACGAAAGGACAAAACTCTACAAAGCAACGATCAGACACAGGTCAAGCTTACCTCAAAGACACCTAAAAAGGTCTAGGATTAATGTTTATATATGTACTTTGACTACTTTCTCGAGTACTAACTTTCAAGTTTATCGCACAATGTTACTGCTTCCAAATGTCAATAAGTAATTTTAAAATATCTAGCGATGTTTGGATGCGTCTATACAAAGTGATTATAGGCTATAGCAACTTCTAAATTAGAATAGGATAGTTAAATGATCAAAGCTGTAGACATAAGAATTTCCAAATTTATCTTCATAATTATTCCTTCAAATCTGATCACTTCTACCAAAACAATCATAAGCACTTTTACTTGAGCAAACAAAAATAACCATTTTGACTTCGATTAATTACACATCCAACCACCAAGTTAACCCCTGGCATATGAATGTATAGTTACAAGTTACAACTGGATATTCATTTAGCCTTCCAAAGAAAGACTCCACAAACATTCAACTTATGGTATTATCGAGTAATAAAGTGCAATCTAAGTAAGCAACTCAAACCATGAACCCATATACAATGTGTTCTTACAAGGCGACAATATTATTCAGCTATAATATCATACCAAACACATTTTTAACCATGAACAATCACTTAATATGCAAAGGAGACCAAAAAATGAAGACTCTTTAAATCAAAGTTACATACCTCAGCAAGACCTTTAGGACCAAAAACCAGCAATGCAACAACTCCAACCACTAAAGCTTCAGGAGCCCCGACTCCAAATAAAGACGCATACACACCTTTCCGTCCACTTTTCCTCTTCTTTTCTGCAAACACCAAATCAACACAACTCATTTCTATAGTAAAACACATAACCATTTTGACATTTTAAAAAAAAACCAAGTAACACTTCAACCTTAGATTTAATACCCATATCACAGTTTCTTCCTAATTCCACTAAGGCGCCAACCAAATTCATAACAAAAGTTGACATCTTTTATAAACTTCAAAACCTTAAACTTTGACTTAGCACTAACTACACTAAAACTTAATAAAAACTTACCAAATTTTAAAGGTTTTTAGGAAATTAAAACCCATTTTTGCCATTTTGACCATTTTAAGTCAAACTAAGTAACATTTCAATCTCAAATTTCATACCCATATCACAGCTTTTTTTTTTATATATAATTCCACCTAGCACTGATCAAACTATAAAAAAAAAACAATACAAAATTAACAAATTAGCATCAAATTCATAACAGAAGTCTACATCTTTATACATTTCAAAAGTTCAAGCTTTGTACTAAGTACTAACTACACTCAAACTTTATAAAAACTTACCAAATTTTAAGGATTTTAATGAAAATGAAACCCCATTTGACTTAAGTCCATTCCATGAAGAAAAAGAAGCTAAACTCAGTTGAGGAACTGATTTCAATACTTGGATCTTATAGAGTGTTGGTAATGGTGATGAATATGTATTAATGAGAGTTGAATAAGCCATTGGTAGGTAAATGCTGGTGACTTGATCTGAGCTTGAGATATTTGGAAGATGTTTGATTGATAGTGTTGAATGGTTTTGACTTTTGACCTTAGGTGTGTTTGTTTTGTAGGTTTGAGGTAGAGATTCACTTTATGCATGGCTATTACCCCTATTCATTTGACAGAATGTAAAAAAGATAAAAGTTACTATAAAATACCATATTACTTATTGATTTGTGTCGACTTTAAACACTTGCTATTTTATCTCGTGACTTTACCATGCTACTTTCAAATTTGTTTCGACTATACCAATGTTAACCTGAAATGACTATACTACCCTTATAAATGACTAATATACCCTTTGTCTCCTATGAAAAATGAGTAAAAGATAAACTTACATAAAACCATCAATCTGAAAATAAATCAAAAAATTAAAACCTATGAAAAATATAAGCTAAATTAAATAAGCTTATAAGCCCTTTCCCACACACACTACCCCTACACAAAATGAACACCGTTATCGCAAGGTTTATCACAACATCCCTCCGGCCACCGGAAACCTATTTCCTCCGTCACACCGCCATCAAACACCGCCGCATCCGCCTATTCACCACCGTCAACTGCTCCGCTTCAAAGAAACAGAAAGTTATCGTTATTTCCGGGCCCACCGGTGCCGGAAAAAGTAGGCTAGCGTTAGAATTGTCCAAAAAACTTAACGGGTGAAATAATAAGCGCTGATCTATTCAAGTAGATATATAATTATATGAAGAGTTAGGTAGTTTAATTTTATTTATTTGTTTGAATTGAGTTAAAGATATTGTTATTCTGTTTTGGCAATGGGGATTTTAGAGCGTTTAGCTTTTATTCTGTTTTGGCAATGGGTCCAATCAGCAGCGGTGGTGCATCCTCACGCCCAATATCTTAGGTTAATACGTTTTGTGAGAGGAGACAAATACGTTAATACGTTTTTTATTCCTTTTGTGAGATCAAGCAATCAACGGCGGTGGTGCATCCTTATTCTTTGCAATCAAATTCGACTATACCAAGAACTGCAATGGAGAAGAGTGAGATGCGATGACAATAAATGTAATTATGTAGAAGAAGACAAGGATAGTATAGTCATTTCAGGCTAATATTGGTATAGTCAAAACAAATTTGAAAGTAGCATGGTAAAGTCACGAGATAAAATAGTAAGTGTTTAAAGTCAGCACAAATCAATAAGTAAGATGGTATTTTATAGCTTTTACCCATGTAAAAATGATAATAATAAAATATTACATGTTCTGAGACAAGTTAAATGGTAACCGTTCAAAATCATGCTACCCATACCTTTCCCTTCACCAAAACACAATCTCACCGTAGATCGGTTTGAAAAAGTTGTATCAGGTATGGGTTCGTCTTTGCTTTGAAAAACTGGTGTCAATACCACTTTTTTAACCGTTAGATTATTCGGATTCGAGATTAGGAGGCGCCATCTGTCTTGCACAGTGCGATGGTGTTGTTTATCTACCACCAATTATGCATAATAATTTCTTTACATGTTACTTTTTCCGCAGCTATTGAAAACCCTAATAACTTGCTGGTAATTTCACCTTCCTTAAATTGGGTATTTTAATTTCTCTTTTTTGTTATTATAATTAGCGACTTCTGATCATGCTGTATTGCTCTTCTTTAATGATTTGTATACTATGCTCTTTGTTAGACAACAAATTAATAAGGGGGTAATAGGTTTGTAGTTTGGAATTAATGGTTCTTTGATTAAAAAACGTTGTTCTTGGTTGTTGTTTGTCGTTTGGAAATAATGGTTCTTTGATTAAAAAGCGTTGTTCTTGGTTGTTTGTTGTTTTTGTTGTTTGTTTGTTGTAACCCAATGTTGTTATTCAGATGTGTGGCTGATTTGTATGTTATTCGTTGCATAGATTTAATTATTGTTTGATTAAAACCCATAGTTGATTGTTTGATTAAAACCCATAGTTGTTATTGGTCTTTTGTATTGTTTGATTAAAACCCATAGTTGTTAGTGGCCTTTTGTATATGTTTAAACCATAGCTCAGGTCTGTGTTGTATGTTGTGTCGAATCTGCGTCTGCCTATAAAAATGTTAGCCTACTTCTTAACTTCAGAAATAATGCAAATAATTTAGATTTGATTATTGTTTTGATTAAAATCCATAGTTGTTAGTGGTATTTGTATTATATGTTTAAACCATAGGTCAGGTCTGTGTTGTATGTTGTGTCGAATCTGCGTCTGCCTAAAAAAATGTTAGTTTACTTTTTTACTTCCAAAATAATGCAAATAATAAAGTTCGTACACTGAACTAAGTTTATTTGTTTGTATTTGTTTTATTTTACGCTCTTGCGTAGCAATCATTTTTCCACGCCTCATTTGCTGCACGAAAAAAAAACACGAATTGCGACCGTGCTTTCTTCTTGCTGCTCAAATGGTTGACCGAGTTATTCCCGGGCAGTCAAACCCTAACCGATGCAGGGTTTGCGAGGTTGCTACGAGCAGCGTTGTCTGCAACGAATGTTTGCGCCATCCCCGTGTTGGGCTCATCTTGGCAGATACTGTCAGAGGTAGAATCTAATGCAAACCCCTAACATACATGCAACTGTCTCCACGCACGCACATTTTAACATTTGCTATCATTGTTTCCCCTCTCCTTCCACGATAGCTTCTTCTCATTTACCAACTTCTTTTATGCTTGCAATTTCATCCACACCGTGTCCCACCTACTTTCCAAGCCTAACGACAGGGAACCAACTTGCTGGTCAACTACGATTGGGGATGGTTACCGTCCCTTAATGAAACGTGTTGCTGAGGTAGGCCCGACCGGTTGCCACCAACCGTCCAACAAACGCAGGCTGTATTTGGAGTCCACTCATAACTAGCCCACCCAAAGCTTCCCAGTATTTACAGGTTCCATTTTTTCCATAACACCTTATAAGTTCCTTGCCTGCCACGTTTTCCTTTGCCCGCATTCTATATCTTCAATGGGTCTCCATGATGTGCAGGCCACGCGGACGTGCGTGCCCTGGTACCGCATCAACATTTCTTGGGCATACGCCCGACGCAAGACACATATGTTGGCTCCTCAAGTACACCCGGCACATCTGTTGGCTCCTCAGGTAGGCCAAACATCTTGGCTCCTCAACTACCAATGGACCCGGGCCTTCCACTCCTGCTCGCGAAAAAAACGGTCGACGTCGTGGTAGACCAACAAATGCATCACGGGGTTTCTTGCCTAGAAGCAAACCACGTCGTCCACATTCTGATATTGCCTCCTCGAGTGGACCAAACACACCTGCTGACTTCTCAGGTGCCTATGGACCCATAGGTTGTGCCCTTCCTCCCATGGGCCGACACACTATTTTGGGGAGAACCTCCACCACTTCGACACTTGCAATCCCTGGTAAACAGCCTTTGTTCATGATTGTCCTTTAAATTCACTGGAACCATGGGTTCAATTCCTCTTTATTTATCTGTGATGCGTTTGTGTATGCGTGTTTGCAGAACAACCTATCGCCAGGCCTTCCCACTCCTGCCCGCACAAACATTGGCCGTCGTCGTGGGCGGCCAAAAATTGCGCCATGTCCTCTACGTTATGTTGTGCCAACCTATATTGACCTAGGCGATTGTGACCAACAATGTCAGCACTGTGGCGATAGGTTTTGGATGGGTGAACGCCTTAAATCAAACCAGTTTGCAAGGCGTCCAGAATACCATCTTTGCTGCATGGGTGGGAAAATATACATGGAACCACACCTTCCACCTCCAGACATTATGCAAGCTTTTCTAACGGATGCACGATTTATGGCCAACATGCGTGCTTATAACCAGATGTTTGCTATGACATCGTTTGGTGCATCTATTGACAGGTCAGTCAATACAGGCGCAAGGCCATATGTTTTCAAGGTTTCTGGTCAAATCTTCCATCATATTGGCTCCCTTTGTCCCGAAGAGGGAGAACCGCCTAGGTTCTTACAACTCTATGTGTATGACACATCAAACGAGGTCGCAAACCGTATGGCTCATTTTGGTGGTGAGTTTGACAGTGGTCTTAACCCGGGAATAGTCCAACACCTAATTCAGATACTATATGAAAACAATGTCTTGGTTCAGCTTTTTCGGACAGCTCGTGATAAAGGTGCTTATGGAAACATTGAACCGTTCAGGATCAGATTCTACAACATGTGCAGCGTCCGTGGGTATGAACTGCCCACTTCTAATGATGTTGGGGGCATTGTGTTCGAAAACGGTCTTATGACCAAAACAGATTATGATGTTATAATCGAATATCGTGAAGGCGAACTTAAACGGATAAACAAGCTTGATCAATCATATATGTCGTTGCAGTTCCCATTGTTATTTCCTTATGGCCAACCAGGTTTTTTTCCCAAAAATGAAATTGAGCCCTAGGGGTGGCGGTGGAGTAGCAAGGAAGGTTTCTATGAACCAATACTATAAGTACCAGCTTCATCCACGCATAGATGACTTTGGACTGATATTCCGAACATCCCGCCTTTTTCAACAGTATGTTATTGGTGTTTTCTATAGTGTTGAGCAGGCGAGGCTTGATTTCATCCGCCTACACCAGAACGACATACGTAGTGAGTGCCTTGCTGGTCTTTATGATGCCCTAGGCAGAGGCGACATAGAGGGGATCACATGTGGAAAACAGATTGTGTTGCCCCGTTCTTTCACCGGAGGTCCAAGGTATATGTACAACCACTATTTGGATGCCCTTGCAATTTGTCGAGCATTGGGGAACCCTCAGTTTTTCATCATGTTCACATGCAACGCTAAGTGGCCAGAAATTGAAAGATTCATGGCTGAATTCCATGTTCTAACAACAGCTGACAGGCCAGACGCCGGCTGCAGGGTCTTTGAACAGAAAGTTAAAGCCTTTGTCAAATATTTGAAGGAAGACCGTCCTTTTGGTGCTGTCGCAGGCGGTAATTCTCTTCAATGGCTTTTGTACCTTTCATTCCTTTCATCCTTGCACACACTGCCATAACTGTTTCACCTCTTTCTTTCCAACAATTTTGTACACAATAGAATTTCAGAAGCGTGGGCTCCCCCATTGTCACACTCTTCTATGGATTGATCCAAATGACAAGATAACTGAGCCATCTCATATGGACAACTACATTTATGCTGAAATTCCAGATCCCGTCCTTGACCTAGACACATATAAAATTGTGACGAAACTTATGATACATGGGCCACGTGGGCCACCTAATATGTCTGCCCCATGTATGAGGATGGTTCCTATGGAAAGAATTTTCCCAAAAAATACAACAACACTACGTATCTATATGACAAGGGGTACATTCACTATCGACGGAGAGATACAGGTGTGTACATTACAAAACATGACACACAACTGGACAATTGTTACGTCGTTCCTTACAACCTTTCTTTGTGTCTCATGTTCCAAGCACACATAAATGTCGAATACTGTAGATGGAGCATGCTCATCAAATACCTGTTCAAATACATTTCCAAAGGACCCGACCGCATCTTTGAAAAGATCACAAGGCTAGTTGGTGAGGCATCTATATCGGCTGCCATGCAAGAAACAACAAAGGATGAAATCCAAAACTATGTCGATGGCCGCTTCATTTGCCCACATGAAGCTTGCTGGAGGCTCTTGGACTTTCCAATACACAGTAGAGAACCAACTGTGCAAATACTTTAGGTCCATCTAGAAAACATGCAACCCATAAACTTTCGTGAACGTGATAGGATAGATGTGGTCGTCAACCTCCCTGAGAAAAAGAAAACTACTCTCACTGAATGGTATGCGTACAACGCAGAGCACCAAGATGGGGCAACGTTAACATATGTCGATTTTCCATCTGAGTTTGTATGGTATACAGACTCCAAAAGGTGGAGACGACGGGTTCTCAAAACCAAACATTCCATTGGTAGATTTGCTTACGTCCACCCAAGCTCAGGGGACCTTTTCTACTTCAGAATTATCCTTTCTCATCAGAGGGGTTGCTAATCACCTATGGACGTGCGCACGGTTAACAAAATCGTCTTGCCTACCGTGTTGCATGTCAAGCCCTTGGCCTGCTTGGTGACGACAAAGAATGGGACATAGCGCTGGAAGAAGCATCGGGGAATGGGTCTGCCTCTGAAATCCATGTACTATTCGCACAAATGCTGGTTTATTGTGAAGTTGCAGATCCGCTTAGACTTTGGACCAAACATTAGAGGAATATGTCTGACGACATACCAATGAGGGTCTTAGAAACGACCGACATCCCTAATTACCATGTGAACGACCCTGAGTTGAAAGACTTTATTCTTTTTGAGATCCAATCGATCTTAGACGGGTATGGCAAAAGTTTGTTAGAATTTGGTCTTCCAAACCCTCCTCAGTAGCTGCTAAATATTATGAAAAACAAACTTCTGATGGAAGAAAAAAACTACAACCGCGATATGCTATTTCAGGAAACAAAAGCGGTTGTCCCTAAGTTAAATTATGAACAGCGAGCCATCTACGACCGCGCTATAATCGTGTCTGAACAAAATAAACAGGAACTTCTATTTGTGTACGGTCTGGCGGCACATGCAAGACATTCCTATGGAAGACCATCACCAGCGCACTGTGTGCCCGAGCCAAATAGTCCTAACACTTTCCTCTTCGGGCATCGCATCTCTCCTTCTCCCTGCCGGCCGCACGGCGTATTCCCGCTTCAAAATCCCACTGGAATTAACAGACGAATCCCTTTGCCACATTAAAAAAACACCCAGCTAGGGTCCTTGTTGGTTGAACCAAGTTTAATCATATAGGATGAGGCGCCAATGAATAACAAGCGTTGTTTTGAAGCATTAGACAGAAGCCTAAGAGACCTAATGTATGCACTGAACTACCTCTTTGGTGGGAAAACGGTTTTTTTGGGGGTGACTTTCGACAAACGCTGCCAGTGAAAAAGGGAGC
Organism: Glebionis coronaria; assembly: GCA_025667525.1. Taxonomy (NCBI): domain Eukaryota; kingdom Viridiplantae; phylum Streptophyta; class Magnoliopsida; order Asterales; family Asteraceae; genus Glebionis; species Glebionis coronaria. The sequence continues at coordinate 480,021,488 of CM046880.1, forward strand.
ATCCAAAATAGAGCTCATAACTTCGTCGGTTTCCCTCTCAGACCTGTGGCAGCACTTCAAGATTCACACGCTGACCCAAAATATGCGACTCAAGCGTGAAGGCATGACTGAAACTGAAAAGGCCCAGGCATTGGTTTTTGCAGAATGGATGCTAGACGTGGGTAATGGACAGGCTGGCCAGATACCAATAATTCTGGTGACTCAAAATTGATAACTATACCGTCTGAACACTCTTTCCCACCCACTGATGAAGGCCTCACACAACTCATAGATTTTATCTATGACAAACAAACTCTACAATCGCCCACGCCCGAAACCCTGCAAGAAAAAGTCATTGTATGCCCCAAGAATGAAACCGCGGACATTATAAACGAGAAAGTGTTAGCAGCCATAGTTGGAGACTTGACAACTTACTTGAGCAATGACGAAGCTTTCCCAAAAGGAGGCGAAACATCTGAGACCGACATGCTCTATCCGATGGAGTACCTCAACACGCTTTCATTCTCGGGCTTTCCAGCCCATGAACTGAAAGTAAGGATCGGGTCCCCTATCATGCTTCTCAAAAATACAAACTTGGCTGGTGGGTTATGTAATGGCACAAGGATGATTGTAAAATCGGTGAAGACAAAGCTTATATAAGCACAAATTATTACCGGCACACGAATTGGGGAAAAAGTTTACGTACATAGAATTGCTTTAATTCATGACGATCCCAATCTCTCATTCACATTCAAGCGTAGACAGTTTCTAGTAAAGCTATGTTATGCAATGACTATTAACAAAATCTAAGGTCAGTCTCTCTCTAAGATAGGTGTTTATCTGCCAAAACCCGTTTTCAGCCATGGAAAACTATATGTTGCTCTATCAAGAGCTACCTCGCCAAATGGACTGAAGATCCTAATTCAAGAAGAAGAAGGCGACCCGCCCAACACAACCAAAAACATAGTGTACATTGACTTTTTAAATGCTATAGAAAACCACCGGGTTGCCTCACAAGCGACACCATCAGATTATCCAATCCTCCATAAAAACACATTATGCACAACTAGATACAAAATAGGTTGCGTAATTCTTACTGCTAACATGATACACGCTAATGTACATTACTATTGCCACCATCAATAATTGCAACACTAACAAACAACGTACAATTTGCTATCATATACCGTCCTTTATGGATTAAATGTTGCCTTTTACATGCTTCTATCCATGTTACTGGTGCGTGTACATAATGTGGATACACTCCCGTTCTTTGAGACGGACATCATTAATACACCAAAACTAAGTTGGTGTTCTGTGTTATATATTTTTCAGGTGAAACTCAAGTATGGCATCCATGCCTATAACAGTCGCGGAAACAAGTGCTCTCATAACAACAGCAACACCGATTGACCAATTACTTTTAGGCGGCAGAAACTATGTTCTCGAAGCAAAGATCTACCGGAAATGGATCTCTAAATCTTTACCAAATATGAAGGAAACATCTTTTTCCTGCATGCTTATTGACGAACAGGTACATGGTTATTACACTCCGAGTATTCATTGCGCAACTGTTTTATTAACCAATCTTTTAATGCATCTTTACTACCTTAACAGGGAAATGGGATTCAGGCAAACATGGACCTGAGCAATCTGGCCTACTTTGACAAGATCATGTCCACTGGCAAAGTCTATAGGATAACAAGTTTTTTTTTGTGAAAAACAAGCCCGTACCAATAGACACTCGAAAACCCGGTCAGCTTAAAGTTTGGAAAGATCACACGGTCTGAACAACTAGAAGTAAAAGAGGCAACGTGGCCACCACATTACTTTGAGTTTGTACCGTATCTGGAGTTGGAATCTGAGGTGCCCCACCGCGACAACAACAAGATGATATATACAAGACTCACAGGTAATAGCCTCCGCTTCTTATCTTTGTCCTTAAATTGCTTTATTGGTGTCGGTAACGGCAAATGATACACAATCTTTGTTTTCAACAGAGTACTTTGGATTTATCATGAGAATAGGTGATCTACCATCTGCCGAACAAGTAGCTTCTGGAAGGCCGATGACCAGAAGAATTGACATCCAAAACCTACAGTAAGCCATGTCTATATAGCAAAATTTACAACATCCTCCCTAACAACAATGTCTAACACTTTCCTTTATATAGAGGAAATGTTGTTGCATTAACATTGTGGGACTCCATGCCTAGGCAGTTTCAGAAGGACGAAATACTCCGGCTACCACAACCAATCATGATTGTTGTCTCATCCTATAGAGTTGGTAAATACAGAGGTAACTGCCTCTTCACATATGATCTTAATAACGTTGTTGTTGTTCACGCATGACTAACCATCTTGCCACAGGCTACCAGATGTGTGCGATGCCGCCAACCCACTACTACGTGAATCCATCAACACCCCAAACAAACGCCGCACAGACATCGTATGTCTTCCAAGACCTTACACCACATTCCGTCTTATACTCTTATACCACATGTCAGTGATTGACGGTTTTGTCCCCCAACCGTAAAATGCAGGTTTGAAGAAGTGTTCAAAACACAACCGTCGTTGCAGATTTCAAACCATCGCTTCAATGAACCTACTCTGGACAAACAGAAAAATTTTGAGACGTTAGCAGCATTGCTTCAACATAACCCACTCACATACAAGGTATGCCCGAATCTGAATTAACTATGGCGGACTACATTATTTCCTAACACATTCTTTTGTAGGGAGTGCAATTCAGTTGCGCAACAACAGTTGAAAAAGTGATGGAAAACAGAAGCTGGCACTACATTTCGTGTGGCACGTGCGGTAAGAAACCCGACGACTTCGACGGGACTTACGTGTGTGTTGACCATGGTGAGATAGAAAGCCCGGATTTTAGGTAACCATATATTCGTGTGTCTACAATTGTAATTTAAATTCATTCCCACACTCAACCATCCCACCACAACCACCCTATATAGGTACAATTTCAGGGCCACAGTTCGTGATGCAACAACAACCGGAACTTTCAGTTTCTTCACCCCCGCATGAGACGAGGTTACAACATACCCCTGTGCAGACCTGGCCCGCAAAATACAAGACATCAGATGCAGCCCATCCGCCTGCTGAGATACGCGCCATTAAGGGCAAGACGCACACCTTCCTCATTCGCTACACTCCTGGGTCACGAAAGGGGTCGGGTGAATTCTCAGTCGATTCGGTGCTAAGCATGCAAAAGTTGCTTGAGCCCGCTGTTAGTTCCCCAACCACAACGCAAAACCCAACACCACTGGCAACTGAAGCCCCAACCCCAACACCACTAGCAATCGCGGGCATTAAAGAAGAAGGTCCATCAAACAAAGGCTCAGAAATAGAAACTACATCAACCAAGGTCTCAGAGATCACTACAAAAAAGGAACCAGGTACACAATCTTTAATTCTAATAAATAATCTGCCATTCACAAAACGCTTAGGGATTTTTTTTTAAAAGGGGGTTCTTTTCCTTAACGCCATTCGTTGTCTACTCATAAGTAGGGTCATATAAGACTTTACTTACTATATGCTCATCTGCCCTGAATCCACACGTCCACGAAACAAAAAACAATAAAATACAAAATATATTACATTCATGATGGTTAATTGAAACGGACGATACAAACACAACATTAAACTGACAAACGAAATACCTACAACACAAACACACAACCCTCAAGACTCACCGGTGGACAAACCAGACAAGCAACAAAGGGCTTTTATTTCAGACCTAAAACACCAGTAGAAAACCACCTTCTAGAGCGTCCGTTCACCATGGTCCGTTAGATAAGATTTTGGCCGAAAAAGCCTCTTTCTGGTCGATGGTACTCTGGATGGTAGCTGCCTCGGTCTTCAGCTTCTCGATAAATACGTTGTCTTCCAGCTGTTTTTTGTCTAGGAGAGCTATCATTATGGAAATCAAAGGGTCGACTGGAAAGGTCTGCACCTGTCGAATCTCTTGAATGAAATGCTGACGCTCAACAACATTTTTGAAAACTTCCCTACGAGCCCGTCCACTTTACGCTTCCATGCTTTGTCAGCTAAGGCATCCTTGGATAAATACCACATAAGTAGAGCGCATAAATCAGTAGCCCCGCTTTCAGCTTCCAATGCCCCGATCCTAGGAAGATATGCCATTCTTTCTTTTTTTAGTTTTGCAAAGTTGTTAAATAAGTTGTGTGAACTTAGTAAATGCAAACATGTCGTTAATAGAAGAAATGGCCATTCTACTGTTTCTACAGGGGAGATTCCAGTTACAATTTAGTTCAACTAGCTAACCAAACTTACCTCACACTTCCAAACTATTTTTGACCACCTTGGTTCATTTCCAACTTGCAAACACATTTTCACATGCCACCTGAGCTCAGCAGCACTTCCTTTACCAAAAGTAGATAAACAAAATTAATCCCACAATTATAAGATCCACATGTTGATTAAGACAAAAGTGTCAAACTCAAAACCTTTTTAGCAAGATACTCTAGCTTTCAATTTCCACCACTTACTCACTGCATAGACAATCTTATCAAACTGTTACAATTACTTAGAAAAAACACTTCTTAATATATATTTTTTCCTTTTTTGGACCAACAATCATGCATGCATATATTATTGACTTACCTCTTATATTAAACTTTGTTGTCCAGGTACTCCAGCAAAAGACATTCCAACGAAAGTTCCACAAACAGTTACTCCAACTTTGAAAGAGAAAGGCGCTGTCCTCCAGCAGAAGCCCGTCAAAAGATCTCTGCTTCATGAGCTAGAATCAGAGGCAAAAAAAACAAATCTTAAGACCCGCACATGGTGACCAAAAAAACATTAACAACTTTTGTATGTACTAATGCCAGGTAGCCAATACCTTTTGAAACAATTTGCTACATTTAGTCTTTTGTAAACTAATGCCATGTAACGCATTAACTAACTGTGTCGCGAGAACAGGGTCTAGACTATAAAACTTGTTCTATATGCACAGTAGGCCTCCGATTTCTAAAACTTATGTGACTATCTCCGTTCCAAACGCCTGTTCATTATATATCGATTCTCGACTTCTACCGATTCTTATTATATCAACATCTTCTATATTTAACCCGCGGCAACGCGCGGGCATCAATCCTAGTGGTTATAAAAAGCTCAGTCATATTTTATTAAAGTCTCGTAAAAATGAAAGGTGTGACATTCACGTTATGCAATAGATCAATGTTTGAGTCTAAAACTTGACATGAGATTGAATGAACATGATAAGGCGTGATAAAACAAGATGTATTGAAACTTTTATATTTTGATTTTGATAAAAATCGTATTTTTATATAAGAATAAAAATATTGCATTCAAATATAGTTTCTTAACGTATTTCTTATGCATGACACTTTTTGTGAACTCAATACATTTATAATATGATATATATAAATAATATATATATTTTCATATTTTGTGACGCTTTAATTTACGACTAAGAAACGTTACGACTCACGATGACTCGTAAAGGCGTGAGCCTTGGTCATGCTGCCATGCCTAATGCTCTTTATAACCTTGATTTTATGATATGATATAAACTAAAGTGTTTTAGAATAGATATTTTACATAATATTAATGAATTCTAAACTCACAAATCAGAATTGGGTGGACTATACTTAATCAAAATTTATTTACCAAGACCTCCTCATCGTTCGAGTGACAAAATCATGAAAACTCAAGCCTACACGGTAAACTAAAAAGGAATAAAAACATTAACATAATAAAACAAAACTTTAGTCGACTCGTACGATCGACTTAGTCGACATGGAAACAAAAATGTATCAACGGTAAACTTTTGCGAGTAATAACAAAGTTTTACGAGCAATCGACTAGCAATTAACTATAACTTTTTTTACCCAACAAATATTAATAATTATTAAACTACAAAACATACGAAATTATAAAAGTGTGGCCCAATCTATTCTCAACCACAACTTTCTAAAAGTGGATGGAATGGATACAAACTCAAAAATGGGTTGCACAACTCACGTGTAAGTCCTTGCTTTGGCTACACAACTCACACACAAGTTGGAGGACAAAGGATTGAGTTGAAAATTTACGGGTCTCTTTTTCTATGTTATAATGTATTGTATATTATCTTATTTGTGAGTGTGTGTGAGTATTTAGTGATGTATATTTTATATAAAATAAGTACTTGAATAAAATATGAGTTTGTAGTGACCACTATGATTGATTGGTAAGGGGTATACCACTCTATCAAGCCTAAGGCCACGTTCTCCTTTCAAACCCGGAGATCCTTCACATCAACAATACATCCAACACAAACACAATTCCCCAAGAACGACGAATCACCAATCTTGTAAAGAGCATTAAAGACGTTCTTTAATCCCCTTAAGACCTTCGAAACCGAATGATTATTCCTCTACCTTTTGTTTCTCTTCTATAATCTTAAACTTGGGTTTCAATGTGGCATCCCTGATATTTTCAAACAAGATACCATCTTGCAGTCCATATCTCAATACTGATAACAACGACTGGCTCAAGGTTTTGAAGATGGTTGTTAAAGTGATAAGTGTTGGGGGATTCTGGATGTTGGTTTGATGGTTAAGATAGCTTGGTTAATGATTATAATATAGTTTTAACAAATTTTATTAGTGATACTATTTTTTTAAAGGATGATAATTATATTAGAAATCGCTAAAAAGGAGACAGGAAACAATATATAAGGCTACCCACAACAGCGACCTAATGCGACCTCTATTTTTTTGACACATTAGCTTTTTCTTTCCGGCGACCTACAACGAACTATTTACCACAATAAGGCGACCAAGTTCAACCATGACAAAGCTACACTGCCTGAGGAATCATCCCATTTTCTCATATGAAGTCTATCAGCGGTTTTTTTATTTAAATAAAATAAAAACATTACAATAATATTTATTATACTTAAATATTGTTAAAGAAATGATTAAAAAAGATTTACATAGAGATAAAGAGGGTAAGATGCATTAACTAAAACTAACTCTAAAAATGATCAAATTAATATATGTTGTGAGGAATTAAACAAAGTTCAATATATAAAAAATTTTAATTTTTTTATAAGTTTTATCTAATAAAAACATAATTAAAACAAATATAATTTTATCTAAAGAATATATAAAAAGAAAAAAAGGAAAAAAGAGAAGACCGAGTGGGGCAATTAGATCGTAGGGGCGAACTACTTGGTTGATTCGATCGGTGGCATGTGGTCGCCGTAACAAAATCGACCTTCAACTAAATATACTCAAACCACGATCAAGACAGAGAAAACCAATGAGACTGAAAAATACAAACAACTACAAGAAAATCTTAAAAGCTTGATGTTCAGCAAGCCCAGTTCGCCGAAAGACGTTGGATACTTAGGAAAACATTGTCTCTTTATACTTGTTAATCATATCGATCAAAACGTGAACAACTTTATTCCCCAATTCCAAAAGATCCATGATGAGATGGCATTTATACATGATCTCATCGTTCTTTTCGGGCTTTAAATGCATAAAAAGTCATAATATTACCATATATATGCTTGTATTTGTTTACTTGTGTGTTTTAGGTATGGATATCGTGAAAAAGACAAAAGATCACAAGAAACAAGGAAAAACGGACACGAGAAACGAAGCCGTACAAAGAACCGGACCCTAGTTCATGAATTATCCAAGAAAAACCCTTGAAGACTTGAAGATGTACAAGATTGATCCTCAATTTATGAAGAAAAGACACTTAAAACCCTTGTATATTCATAATTACAAGTTTGGTCCCTTAAGTTTGTCAAAATTATAAAAGGTCCTTCAACTTTGAAGAATTGGCAAGTTTAGTCCCTCATAAATTCTAAATTGTCAATTATGGTCCCTCATGAAGTCAAAGATACAATGAAGACCTTTAAAAATCAAGAATGTCCAAGATCAGTCCTCAAACTATGCAAAAATGGCAAAAACAAACCTTGAAAACCTTTTGCCAAAGTTTTGGGGCAAAAGTGTGAAGTTTGTAACTTTAATAACAAAGGAAAGTGAGTTTTGTGGCAGAAAAACGTTTAATACACCTTTCACCAAAATACAAGGACCCTTCCTGCCATTCTGAAAGTTCAAATGTTACAAACACGTGCCAAACAAACACAACCCACCTTTTTCGGATCAAAATCTTTACTATTCACCTTGATGAACCCAGTTTTACCTTCACTTAAAACAAAGGGTAAAAACCAATTACCCACACCCACGCTTAATTCACACGCCCAGAAACCCATCCCACATCAAAGTTCCTCAATCCCACTCACCCAAGGACCCCACCATTCAAACCCGTCCACCTATCACATCAAACCTTAACCTCCAAGGCATGACACGTGGCCAAATCAACAGCTGAGACTCATTACTTGGCCCCAAAGCTAAAATGAACTATCAGGATTCATTTGGACAACTTAAACATCAAATGCGTCTAGAAGATTCAAGGGGCATTTTAGGGACTTCATAGCTAGGGTTTTCACTTGTAATCTCAGCCCTTGTGGCCTATATAAGGACTCCTCAACATGTGAGAGAGCCTTGTTCCAGTTTTACTCTTTAAACATTGTAATTCCTTTTTAAAATTTATAAAAGTTGGTATTTTAAGAAAATTGTAATTCCTTTTTATGTTTTTGAAAGTTGGTGTTGTTTAAGGGTAATTCTGAGTTCCATTTGATGCTATAAGTGTGCTTAGATCTTGTGGTTTAAGCACGTTTATGTTCGGTAAGGTTTTCAAGTTTGAAATAAGCTTGAAAATAGGCTTCTGATTTTGCTGTTTTACTTGTACTAACCCTTATCCAAAAGCTATAAGCCCTTGCAAGCTTATTGAGACCAAGCTAGTGAAGGTTTATCAACCTTTGTATAGGTTGTTTGCTGTTTGTGTTGAAGACATAAAGCCCTTGAGGTTCTGCTTTGAACCATCAACCAAGGCACATCTCATCTCCTTTGTTCAAGTACCTTGGTCTTGTTCTAGTTGTTGAACAAGGTCCAAGGAACATTGCTGATCCCTCTAGGAAGTTGTGGGGGATAGGTATAACCTCTTGTTAAGATTCCTCTAAATTTTTTTATGTTATTATCTGATTTGTACTTTGCCATGTGATTTGGTGCTCTGGTGTTTGTGCTTTGTGTTTTATAGTTGGTATCTCTTAGTTGTCACCTAGTTGAGCTATTTGAACCATAAAATCAGTAGGTTGTTTGTAGAAATAAAAAGTTTGTTTGAAAAAGGACTAAAACAAGGCTGTTTGGGATTATTGGATCATAAGGCCTTGTGGCCTTGTGCCCTTGGTTCTTAGGGTTTGGGGAGTCTAAACAAGTCATATGCAACAAGTTTTGGTCATTGGTTAAGTTTCAAAAGGTTTGGAAAAAAGGATTCCAAGTTTTGGAAAAATCTGATAAAATTGGTTTGAAATTGGTCAAACACATCAGATCCAATAAAATCTTTGTTTGTTGGATCTAAGGTCTGAAATCTGGTTTGGGAAGAGTTTAGGTGATAAGCTATCTGTGTAGTATCTGTTTGTTGAATTTGGTGGCTTATTATGGGTGCTAGAGCTTATCAAAATGGGCTGAAGTGGTCAATTGCATCAGCAAAGTGACCACTTGATTTTGGACTTGCAATTGTTATTCTAGTGTATGCCTTGTTTAACTACTTGGAACTTGTTATTGTGCTGCTTGTGAGTGCTTCTTGCTATTTGGTGTGCCTTATTGCTGGCTTATAAGCTTACTGGCTTATTAAGCCTTATTTGCCAAAATCTGCCATCATTTGGTCAACTAACCTCTTGATTCACAAGGACTCCACCTTGAGTTCTTCACAAAAGTTGCTTATAACAAGCTTACAAACAATTCCTGAACATTTGGTGAAATTTGGAGGACTTTGACTTTTGGTCAAATAAGCACAATTTGGCTTATTTTTTAGAACTGCTTATTGGTACATGCAACAACTTGGATTTTGTAATAGGTGTCATTTTTCTCAGCTTAATATCAATTCTGGAAGGTTACAAGTCATTTGGTTAAGCTTTTGCTAGAAAACTAGCTTGTTTGGCTTTTTCAGCCAGCTTATTTGCTCCTACAGCTTATTCTACTTGTCTTTTTGTGATTTTTATGATTGATTATTCTTAGTTAAGCTATTTGTGAGCTTTTTCAAAAAGAATCAGCTTCTGAAACAGCCTACAACTCTAACCTGACTATTTTGTCATTTTGTGGAATTCTACTTTGCTTATTTCTGGCTTATTAAGTGTGCTTTTTCAAAATTTCTTTTCACAGATCTCTTAGGCATCTCAAAATAAAGGTTGTGTGTTTAATTAGAGCTTATGACATTGGCTTATTGCTTAATGGGCTTATTGGTCGAATAAGAATAAGCTGTTGACTATTTAAGCTGTGATAAGCTCAAAACCAGCTTTTGGGCATTCAGACTTTTGTGCTTAGAATTAAATTTTGAGTCAGATAGGGATTTTTCAGGTCATTTGGACCTAGTTTGACCTTTTGGGCGCATTAAGCCCATTAAGGTAGTCTGTTTTGGTTTTTAGCCCATTTGGGGGCCCAATAGGGGTAATTTGGTAATTTCACTTTCATTTTCTGATTATTTAGGTTAAAATAAAATAGTTTGCAAGTTTTTAGAATTTTTTATAAATTTTGGATTTTTAATATTATTTTATTATTAAATTTCAAATTTCACTTTTTTGCACTTTTTATATTTTTCTTAGGTTTAATACATTAAAATAGGATTTTTGCAACTCTTAGATTAATTTTATCATCATTTTCCTAATTTCTAGATTTTTTTTAAGTTTTTAATAGTTTTTAATCATTTTAAATAGTTTTAATTAGCTTAAAAATTTATAAAAATAGTTTTTAGTCTTAATTGGTTATTTTAGAGGTTTACAAAGTGAAAAATCTTTATTTGGGTTTTTTAATAATTATTTTGATTTTTAGGGCTTTAATTAGCATTTAAAAATTAAAATTTTATTAATTAAAAGGTTTGAAAAAGTTTTGATCATTTGTAAACTCTTAGTTTAATTAATTTGATTTTTGGTAATTTTTTGGGAATTTTTAGAATTTACTTTTATTTTAGCTCTTTTTACGGTTTTAATTTTAGTCGTCGTAGTAATAATTTTCGCGTCTTCGTCATTCTATTTTCTCATCCCCTTCTTTCAAATATTAATCTTAAATCAATTACGAATTATTCATACACATATACCTCCTTGGGAAACGAACTTTCACCTTTGGGTCATTAGTGTTTGATTTTCCTAAATCAATGCTTAATACTTACCGCTCATTTACGCTCTCTTGTTTTCCTAAACAAGAGGTGTAATTTACCACAATCATTTTGGCGCCGCTGCCGGGGAGGTGTGTCGTGATTAATTTGTCATTTTGTTTTTAATATTAACCTTAAATAGTATTTTTATTATTAGAACTCTACTAATACGTATTATCGGTTTTTTCGTTTTTCTTGTGAAATTATTATTACTATATTGTATTAAGTATCACAACAAATTCAAAATATCTCCAAAAGTGTGAAAACACAACCTAAATTGGGATTTGATCTCCTAATTATTGTATTCGAATCTCAAACAAAAAGAAAAAGGCAAAAATAGATAAATACTTTCGTGAAGCTCGATTTTGAAAAATACAAACTATAAGGTGGGTATATGGCGGGTATTATAAAATATACCCTAAGGAAAAAGGCTCTTAAGTGCTTCGCGCCGCCTTGTTTCCCCGCTTGCTTGTGAGTATTTTGAGATTGAAGGCTAAGCGAGGGTTTTGCCGCCCAAAGTATTATTACATATCATATATATTTGCTTGGTTTTCTTTGTGATTATACCCTCTTGAACAATTTGGTTTTCACCAAAGTTCTAAAGTCATTCAAAAGCGTCCACTCCACGTGATCGTTTTCGTTCTTTTGAGGCTTCTTTAATCAAGAGTTTGATTCGAGGAGAGATTCGGTAGATTGTTGTCTACGAAGATACACAAATTCCAAAAAAATTAAAAACAATCAAAAACACAAAAAAAATTGAAAAAATCCACAAAACACCCAAAAAGAGTCTTCTTTGGTCACCTCCCATTCTACGCGAAGTTTATGCAAACTCGTAATCAAGCAAAACGAGCTCGTAAACTTCGTCAAAGTCAAGGAAATCAAGAGCCTTTGATCGAAGAACAAACTCCAATTGTTGAACCTATTGTAGAACAAGAAGCTATCATGGCTAATCGTACTATGATGGAGTTGCTACAAGCACCCACCGAGGGTTTTGGAGAAGCTATTGTGATTCCCGCGATTCTTGCGGAGAATTTTGAAATTAAGACGGGTTTAATGTCGATGTTGCAAGCAAATAAGTATAGAGGTCATGAGAAAGACAACCCGCATTACCACATAAGGGATTTTAATCGTCTCACCGCAACTAGTAAGTTTAAGGATGTTCCACATGACGCCATTAAGATGATGTTGTTTCCATACTTGTTAGATGGACCCGCTAAAATTTGGCTCGAGAAAGAACCGCCAAATTCGATTTTGACATGGGGTGATCTCGTATCTAAGTTTGTGAACCAATTTTTTCCACCATCTAAAACAACACATTTGAAAAATGAGATTTCAAGGTTTACACAACGTAATAATGAGAGTTTTTCAATGGAATGGTAACGATTTAAGGAGATGTTACATGAATGTCCACACCATGATTTTTCGGAATTGCATCAAATAGATACTTTTTATAATGGGCTTAATGATCATGAACGACATTATTTGAATGCCGCCACGGGTGGTAAATTTTTTGTGCAAAACGACCGATGAAGCTTTAAAGATTATCGAGAATAGATCTAAGGTTTATAACCCTCGTAACACACCGAGTGTTGCCAATATGGGTTCGTCATCGTCGTCATCGTCTCGTCACATTAATGCCTTACATGATGAAGCTAATGAGGAAAATCGGTTTTTCGATAGGTTTTCGAATCTTATGACTCATTGGAAAGCACAAGATGCTTTGAATTCCGCGTCGGTTAAAGCGGTTGATAAGAGTTGTTTGTCTTGTGGTGGAGCTCATGATCTTTCCGAGTGCATTACCGCCGGTGGTAACACTTCGAGTGCTTACGTAGCAACGGGAACTTACAACCAAAACGGCCAAGGTTCCTGCCCAAATCAAGCTCCACCAAATCAAAATGATAATAACTATCGAAACAACAATCAAAATGGTGGTTATCAAGGCAATTCACGTAACTACAACAAGGGGAATTATCAAAGTGGGAATGGACAAGTTGCAAATCAAAACCAAAACCGTGATTTTCAAACTACTACTCAAGGTTTTCAAAATGATCACACCAAAAATCTTCAAGGAGAATTTTTGAATTATGCTAAGGCAAATGATGCAAAGTTTGATAATATGCAACGTGAGATGATTAGCTTAAGATCCGAGTTGAAAAACAATCTTAAAAACGAACTTGCCAATGAACTTAAAACTCATGCTAATAAAATGGAAGGAAATGTTCAACATCTTCAACAAAATCAACAAAATATGGAACAAGGACAACATGAGATTAAACAAGAATTGTTAAAAGCGGATTTAAGGCAATCTAAATTTGAAGACCGAATGGCAAAAATGTTTGAAGCAATCATGTGTAAACCCTCTTCCTCGGGTGGTCTTCCTAGTGATACCATTGCAAACCCGAAGGGAGAAATGAAGGTTATTACTACACGAAGTGGTAAAACTTTCAAGGAACCAATCTCTCGTCCAAGTACTTCTACGGAGAAGGAAATCGAGAAAGAGCCCGAGGTGATGGTCGAAAAGGAGCATATCACAAGCCCACGAAGTACCGCTCATGCCACACCTACGGTTGAACCAATACCAATCATGGAACCCGAGATTCCAAGGCCGTTGTCTAATGTCCAACCCACACCACCCTTACCTTACCCCTCGAGACGAACAAAGAGAAATTGCAAGAACGTAACAAACAACAAATCGAGCTTTTTATAAAAATGTTTCAACAAGTTCATTTTGATGTAAGTTTAGCCGACGCGTTGTTATATATGCCTCGTTTCGCTTCCACTTTTAAAAGTATGATGAATGATAAGGAAAAGCTTTTAAAGCTTGCTAATTGTTCTTCGGTTTATCTTAACCGCATACCAGAAAAAGTTGGTGACCTCGAAAAGTTTCTCATTCCTTGTGATATACAAGATATGAAAGAATGCCTCGCCTTGGCCGATCTTGGTACAAGCATTAATTTGATGCTATTTTCCATTTGGAAATCGCTTTCGCTTCCGACTCTTACTCCTTCGAACATGTCTATCGAGATGGCCGATCATTCTACGATTTTAGCATGCGGAGTAGCCGAGGATGTTTTCATGAAAGTGGGGAAGTTCTACTATCCCGTTGATTTTATAGTAGTTGACATCCCCGCGGATCCTCAAGTTCCTCTAATTTTAGGTCGTCCATTTTTAGACACCTCGAGATCGCTTATCGACGTTCATGCAAGAACTATTACTTTGAGATTCAACGAAGAGGAACTTGTTATAAACGCTACTCAAAACTCGACACCTTCTCATGTTTATGCAATCGCTACCATCAATCACATCGACTTAGTTGATGTGGTTTGCGATGAGTTTTCACAAGAAGTGTTAGGTTTTTCTGATAGCTCGTCAAGTGGCAATCCCACTATTTTGGATCCGATTCTTGCTAATTTTACACCAAATCTCACTCCATTCCAAGGAGGCAATTTTACTTCAAATGAAATCGACAATGAAGATGAGGTGATTATTATTGATGATACTTCTATTCCACCATTTCTTCCGCCGATGGAAGTTATGAGTGTTGAGCAAAAATCTTCAATCGAGGCACCTCCTATCCTTGAATTGAAAGATCTTCCATCTCACCTTGAATACGCATTCTTGGAAGGTGATGACAAGTTTCCGGTTATTATTGCAAAATGTCTTGCTAATAATGGAAAAACCGCGCTCTTGAAAGTTCTTAAAGCTCATAAAGGGGCAATTGCGTGGAAAATTTCCGACATTAAGGGTATTGACCCAAAATTTTGTACTCACAAGATTTTAATGGAGGAGGACTACAAACCCGCAATTCAAAGTCAAAGAAGGGTAAACCCCAAAATTCACGATGTCATAAAAAAGGAAGTTTTAAAACTCCTTGACGCGGGAATGATTTATCCTATCTCCGATAGCCCATGGGTGAGCCCAATCCACTGTGTCCCTAAAAAGGGAGGAATAACCGTTGTGCCCAATGAAAACAATGATTTAATTCCCACTCGTGTTGTGACCGGTTTGAGGGTGTGCATTGACTACCGAAAGTTAAATGATGCCACTCGTAAAGACCACTTTCCTTTGCCCTTCATGGATCAAATGTTGGAGAGACTCGCGGGAAATGAATTCTATTGCTTTTTAGATGGTTTTTCCGGTTACTTTCAAATCCCTATCGACCCTCGTGATCAAGAGAAGACTACATTCACGTGTCCTTATGGAACGTTTGCTTATCGTAGGATGCCTTTCGGACTTTGTAATGCACCGGGTACGTTTCAGCGGTGTATGATGGCTATTTTTCACGATATGATCGAGAAGTCGATGGAAGTGTTTATGGATGACTTTTCGGTGTTTGGCAATTCATTCACGTCGTGTTTATCTAATCTCGAGAAAATGTTAAAACGTTGTAAAGAAACCAATCTTGTGCTTAATTGGGAAAAATGTCATTTTATGTGTAAACAAGGAATCGTCTTAGGACATAAGGTCTCGAAAGCGGGGATTGAGGTCGATAAAGCTAAGGTAGACGTCATCGCCAAGTTACCTCATCTCAAAACCGTTAAGGGAGTTAGGAGTTTCCTAGGCCACGCGGGATTTTATCGTCGTTTCATCAAAGACTTTTTGAAAATCTCTCGACCTATGACACACCTTCTCGAGAAGGATGCTCCTTTTAATTTCAATGAGGATTGTGTTAGAGCTTTCGAAACTCTCAAAAGGAAACTTACCGAAGATCCCATTCTTGTTGCTCCTAATTGGGAATTACCCTTTGAAATCATGTGCGATGCAAGTGATTATGCTATAGGGGCCGTATTAGGGCAACGTTATGAAAAGCATTTCCGTCCTATCCATTATGCTAGAAAGACGATGACCGAGGCTCAATTAAAGTACACCACAACGGAAAAGGAATTCCTTGCCGTGGTCTATACTTTTGAGAAATTCCGACCTTATCTCGTCTTGACTAAAAGCATCGTGTATACCGACCATTCAGCTATCAAGTATCTCTTAGCTAAGCAAGATGCTAAGCCGAGATTGCTTCGTTGGATGCTCCTCCTCTAAGAATTTGATGTCACCGTGCTTGACAAAAAAGGAGCCAAGAATCTAGCGGCCGATCGTCTCTCTCGTCTAGAAGATCCCTACAAAGATGTTTTCGAGAACAAGGAAATGACCGAAACATTTCCTCTTGAGACTCTCAGTGTAGTGAATTCTAAAGACACCACCCCATGGTTTGCCGACATTGCAAATTACCATGCGGACAATTTCATAATCAAGGGTATGACGACACAACAAAAGAGAAAGTTCTTTTGTGACGTCAAGTTCTATTTTTGGGACGACCCTTATCTCTTTCGGTTTTATGCGAATCAACTCGTTCGACGTTGTGTTTTTGGTGCCGAAGCTTCTAACATCCTTAGAGCTTGTCACGAGGGACCTACGGGTGGTCACCACGGTGCTAATCTCACGGCTAAGAAAGTGATCGATGCCGGCTTCTTTTGGCCTTCTATCTATCATGATGCACACGCACTTGTGAAGTCGTGTGATTCGTGCCAACGTCAAGGAAAATCGTCTTAACGTGATGAAATGCCGCAAAACATAATTCATGTGTGTGAGATTTTTGACATTTGGGGCATAGACTTTATAGGGCCGTTCCCATCATCTCATGGTAACAAGTATATCCTCGTCACCGTCGACTACCTTTCTAAGTGGGTGGAAGCTAAGACTTTACCTACTAATGATGCTCGTGTGGTAGTGAAATTTTTGAAGCAACTATTCTCTCGGTTCGGAACCCCTCGTGCTATTATAAGTGATCGTGGAACCCATTTTTGTAATGACCAATTCGAGAAGGTCTTAAATAAATATGGAGTTACTCATCGTCTTTTTACGGCTTATCACCCGCAAACGAGTGGGTAAGTCGAGGTTTCGAACTGAGCTTTGAAGAGGATTTTAGAAAGGTCGATTGGAGAAAACCGTGCTTCATGGTCCGACAAACTCGATGACGCTTTATGGGCCTTTAGGACCGCTTATAAGACACCTATCGGTTGTACTCCTCATAAGTTAGTCTATAGGAAGAATTATCATTTGCCCATTGAATTGGAGCATAAGGCATATTGGGCCCTTAAGCATGCAAACTTTGATTAAAGACCGCGGGGGATCACCGGAAAATACAATTGAATGAATTGGATGAATTACGATATAATGCTTATGAAAATTCATTGATTTTCAAAGAAAAGACTAAAAAGTTTCATGATGCAAAGATTAAAAACAGGGTTTTTAACGTTGGTGATCAAGTGTTACTTTTTAACTCTAGATTAAAGATATTTTTCGGGAAATTGAAATATCGTTGGTCGGGTCCTTTCACCATTACACAAGTGTTTCCTTATGGGACCATCGAGCTAGCTCAAAATGATGGTCCTAACTTTAAGGTGAATGGACATAGGCTTAAGCACTACTTTGGTGGGGAAGTTCCTTCATTGGATGACCTCGACCAAGTCACCTTCCCCAATGATAATTAGCATTGAGGGGATCGAGTCGAGCTCATGACTCGGTAATAAAAAACGACGTGCCTCGTGGGGGAGATCCCATGCTTATCTTTTTATGATTTCTAATAAATAATGAGAGGGGACTTGTGCCCTTCCAACTCGTTGTCTCGTGGTTCTTTGTGATTGTGTTATCTAGATCATCATCATCAGCAATTGAAGACTCTCGTGTTCGTTTACGTGAGCCTCCATCGTTTGCTTGAAGAAGTTTTTCATGAATCCATGACATATCCTTTATTGTTCTAACAATTATCTTTTAGCATAATTAATAAACGGCTTTAGATATATTGTTGATCACCTTTTCCATGCTAGATCCTAAGCATTCGACTCTTCGTCTCTAGTATGGGGGTGCTCCACCTTTAGACTCGAAACATTAAGGACAATGTTTACTTTTAGTATGGGGGGTGAATAGATACTTGCTTTGCTACGCCCTCACGTTTTCCAACTTTCAATGTTTTGTTTTGTTGCTAATAAGGCTAAAAATGGCCAAATTTTAAATTTTTTCTTAGTTTTAATAAGTGTTTTTAAGACACGAATGTATATTTTCCGATGGGTAGAATAAGAGCTAATTTTTGACTTGATGGGCATTTGGAGCCCTTTACATTCCTTAACCCGCTCAATTCAAGTTTTGCTATACTTTTATATAGGGAACTTTAAAACGCGAAAGTCTTAGCTCATATGGGTTAAGAACAAGAACTTTTCGCAAGTTCCTATAATTGATCCTAGAAAGTCACTTATCAAGGGAACTATAAAATGCATTATCTAACTTGAAAAAGTCCAAGAAGGTGCAAGGTCCCATTGGTGGCTTGAAAACCCAAAACTTTGATTTGATATAGTCTTAATGAAAGCTAATCCAAATTTGGATTAATTTTGACTTGCATGGCTAAGTATTCACGAGTCTCTTTAATTAGAGGTCTTTAAATAGTGAAGAACGAGAAATGATAGAGTTAGACAAGTGGTCATGCTAAATGTAGAACATGAAAATGTTCTTTCAAAAACTTATATGTTTTTAATTGTGGCTTTTTCTCCCATAAGATCAATGCATTAGGAATAAAAATAATTGCAATAAGTAAGGTCGTACGATTTGAAAGGTTACTTAGCTTCTAGCACAAGATCGTTTAAAAGTTGCTCGGGGTTGACTAGAGTTCATAGCCAAGGCATAACTTATTGAAGCGGGACACGAAGATTGGTGAAGATCCAAAAAGGCCCTAACAAGGCATGAGGGTCTCTATCTTGTTGCTAAAGATCTAAGATGATGTGAAGTATCATTATTCCAAAATCAATATGAAGGATCAAGACACACGACCAAAAGCAATTACTCCCCTAAAGATCATGGAGAAAGTCTATCCAAAAAGACCCTTACAAGGTATGAGGATAAATATATCCAAGTCCTAAAAGGAGGCGGATCGTTGTATATCAAAGTCCAAAATAAAGATTGAAGAAAAATGATGAAGTCGTGGTCCAAGTATGAAGAATCTCTCAAAAACGTCAACTGAAGAAATTCCAAAATATGAAGAGAAGACCATAATTTCAAGAACGTCTTCCCGAGATTTGAAGTATGAAGTACATGCCAAATATCGGTCCGAGAAAGGTCTCAAATCGTGAAACGAGTTATGCCAAGATATGAACTTAAGGAGATATACGAGAAGCCGTTTTAAAAGATTTTGTCCTTCGGCTAACTATCGATTAAATCGTGCTACTTTACTTTCGGACTAATAAATACTCAAACACGTTAATATGAATCACTTGTGATCCATGACAAGTAGTTAAAAAATTCTAGAAACCCATTTCCTTTCATAATAACTAGGATTGCGGGGAGAAAAAGTATTACACAATTTGGACGTATGAGTAGTGTTAGCATTGTGACTTGTACCAACCATGATCTCGTTTTTGCACTTAGCATGGAATGTATGACAATCAAGGATGACGGAATTTACTCTATGGGACATTTACTTGTTTCTATTCATTGACCCTAAAAGTCACATTCGTGATGAAAATCATACATTATGTCTTTACACATCTTCATAGTGTTATTGCAAATATTTTACTTTTCAATAAAGGGTAATAAAATTGAATTTTGGTGATGCTTAGATACTTTATTCTAGCATTGCGTGAGGGCACGACAATGGCTTAGTATGGGGGAGTGATGAGATGACATTTATACATGATCTCATCGTTCTTTTCGGGCTTTAAATGCATAAAATGTCATAATATTACCATATATATGCTTGTATTTGTTTACTTGTGTGTTTTAGGTATGGATATCGTGAAAAAGACAAAAGATCACAAGAAACAAGGAAAAACGGACACGTGAAACGAAGCCGTACAAAGAACCAATTATCCAAGAAAAACCCTTGAAGACTTGAAGATGTACAAGATTGATCCTCAATTTATGAATAAAAGACACTTAAAACCCTTGTATATTCATAATTACAAGTTTGGTCCCTTAAGTTTGTCAAAATTACAAAAAGGTCCTTCAACTTTGAAGAATTGGCAAGTTTAGTCCCTCATAAATTCTAAATTGTCAATTATGGTCCCTCATGAAGTCAAAGATACAATTAAGACCTTTGAAAATCAAGAATGTCCAAGATCAGTCCTCAAACTATGCAAAAATGGCAAAACAACCCTTGAAAACCTTTTGCCAAAGTTTTAGGGCAAAAGTGTGAAGTTTGTAACTTTAATAACAAAGGAAAGTGAGTTTTGTGGCTGAAAAACGTTTAATACACCTTTCACCAAAATACAAGGACCCTTCTCGCCATTCTGAAAGTTCAAATGTTACGAACACGCGCCAAACAAACACAACCTACCTTTTTCGGATCAAAATCTTTACTATTCACCCTGATGAACCCACTTTTACCTTCACTTAAAACAATGGGTAAAAACCAATTACCCACACCCACGCTTAATTCACACGCCCAGAAACCCATCCCACACCCAAGTTCCTCAATCCCACTCACCCAAGGACCCCACCATTCAAACCCGTCCACCTATCACGTCAAACCTTAAACTCCAAGGCATGACACGTGGCTAAATCAACAGTTGAGACTCATTACTTGGCCCCAAAGCTAAAATGAACAATCAGGATTCATTTGGACAACTCAAACATCAAATGCGTCTAGAAGATTCAAGGGGCATTTTAGGGACTTCATAGCTAGGGTTTTCACTTGTAATCTCAGCCCTTGTGGCCTATATAAGGACTCCTCAACATGTGAGAGAGCCTTGTTCCAGTTTTACTCTTTAAACATTGTAATTCCTTTTTAAAATTTATAAAAGTTGGTATTTTAAGAAAATTGTAATTCCTTTTTATGTTTTTGAAAGTTGGTGTTGTTTAAGGGTAATTATGAGTTCCATTTGATGTTATAAGTGTGCTTAGATTTTGTGGTTTAAGCACGTTTATGTTTGGTAAGGTTTTCAAGTTTGAAATAAGCTTGAAAATAGGCTTCTGATTTTGCTGTTTTACTTGTACTAACCCTTATCCAAAAGCTATAAGCCCTTGCAAGCTTGTTGACACCAAGCTAGTGAAGGTTTATCAACCTTTGGATAGGTTGTTTGCTATTTGTGTTGAAGACATAAATCCCTTGAGGTTCTGCTTTGAACCATCAACCAAGGCACATCTCATCTCCTTTGTTCAAGTACCTTGGTCTTGTTCTAGTTGTTAAACAAGGTCCAAGAAGCATTGCTGATCCCTCTAGGAAGTTGTGGGGGATAGGTATAACCTCTTGTTAAGATTCCTCTAATTTTTTTATGTTATTATCTGATTTGTACTTTTCCATGTGATTTGGTGCTCTGGTGTTTGTACTTTGTGTTTTATAGTTGGTATCTCTTAGTTGTCACCTAGTTGAGTTATTTGAACCATAAAATCAGTAGGGTGTTTATAGAAATAAAAAGTTTGTTTAATAAAGGACTAAAACAAGGCTGTTTGGGATTATTGGATCATAAGGCCTTGTGGACTTGTGCCCTTAGTTCTTAGGGTTTGGGGAGTCTAAACAAGTCATATGCAACAAGTTTTGGTCACTGGTTAAGTTTCAAAAGGTTTGGAAAAAGGATTTCAAGTTTTGGAAAAATCTGATAAAATTGGTTTGAAATTGGTCAAACACATCAGATCCAATAAAATCTTTGTTTGTTGGATCTAAGGTCTGAAATCTGGTTTGGGAAGAGTTTAGGTGATAAGCTATCTGTGCAGTATCTGTTTGTTGAATTTGGTGGCTTATTGTGGGTAATATAGCTTATCAAAGTGGGCTGAAGTGGTCAATTGCATCAGCAAAGTGACCACTTGATTTTGGGCTTGCATTTGTTATTCTAGTGTATGCCTTGTTGTTTAACTGCTTGGAACTTGTTATTGTGCTGCTTGTGAGTGCTTCTTGCTATTTGGTGTGCCTTATTGCTGGCTTATAAGCTTACTGGCTTATTCAACCTTATTTGCCAAAATCTGCCATCATTTGCTCAACTGACCTCTTGATTCACAAGGACTCCACCTTGAGTTCTTCACAAAAGTTGCTTATAACAAGCTTACAAACAATTCCTGAACATTTGGTGAAATTTGGAGGACTTTGACTTTTGGTCAAATAAGCACAATTTGGCCTATTTTTTAGAACTGCTTATTGGTACATGCAACAACTTGGATTTTGTAATAGGTGTCATTTTTCTCAGCTTAATATCAAGTCTAGAAGGTTACAAGTCATTTGGTTAAGCTTTTGCTAGAAAACTAGCTTGTTTGGCTTTTTCAGCCAGCTTATTTGCTCCTACAGCTTATTCTACTTGCCTTTTTGTGATTTTTATGATTGATTATTCTTAGTTAAGCTATTTGTGAGCTTTTGCAAAAAGAATCAGCTTCTGAAACAGCCTAGAACTCTAACCCGACTATTTTGTCATTTTGTGGAATTCTACTTTGCTTATTTCTGGCTTATTGAGTGTTCTTTTTCAAAATTTCTTTTCACAGATCTCTTAGGCATCTCAAAAGAAGGTTGTGTGTTGAATTAGAGCTTATGGCATTGGCTTATTGCTTAATGGGCTTATTGGCCCAATAAGAATAAGCTGTTGACTATTTAAGCTGTGATAAGCTCAAAACCAGCTTTTGGGCATTCAGACTTTTGTGTTTAGAATTTAATTTTGAGTCAGATAGGGCTTTTTCAGGTCATTTGGACCTAGTTTGACTTTTTCGGCCCATTAAGCCCATTAAGGTTGACTGGTTTGGTTTTTAGCCCATTTGGGGGCCCAATAGGGGAAATTTGGTAATTTCACTTTCATTTTATGATTATTTAGGTTAAAATAAAATAGTTTGCAAGTTTTTAGAAATTTTTATAATTTTTGGATTTTTAATATTATTTTAATATTATTTTATTATTAAATTTCAAATTTCACTTTTTTGCACTTTTTATATTTTTCTTAGGTTTAATACATTAAAATAGGATTTTTGCGACTCTTAGATTAATTTTATCATCATTTTTCTAATTTCTAGAATTATTTTAAGTTTTTAATAGTTTTTAATCATTTTAAATAGTTTTAATTAGTTTAAAAATTTATAAATATAGTTTTTAGTCTTAACTGGTTATTTTAGAGGTTTACAAAGTGAAAAATCTTTATTTGGGCCTTTTAATAATTATTTTGATTTTTAGGGCTTTAATTAGCATTTAAAAATTAATATTTAATTAATTAAAAGGCTTGAAAAAGTTTTGATCATTTGTATACTCTTAGTTTAATTAATTTGATTTTTGGTAATTTTTTGGGAATTTTTAGAATTTATTTTTATTTTAGCTCTTTTTACGGTTTTAATTTTAGTCGTCGTAGTAATAATTTTCACGTCTTCGTCATTCTATTTTCTCATCCCCTTTTTTTAAATATTAATCTCAAATCAATTATGAATTATTCACACACATATACCTCATTGGGAAACGAACTTTCACCTTTGGGTCATTAGTGTTTGATTTTCCTAAATCAACGCTTAATACTTACCGCTCATTTACGCTCTCTTGTTTTCCTAAACAAGAGGTGTAATTTACCACAATCAATCCATAAAACGACTTGGAAGACACCATGTAGAACCTTTGCAAGAGAAGCATCACGAATAACATGAAGGTTCCTAATAGACACATCATTAGTGAAGAAGGATAGAAACGAGGTCGAAGGGTCTAAGTTCCACCAACTTAAAAATTTCTTCCAAACCGAAAAACACAAGGGCAAGAAATAAGTACGTGGTTGACATCATTGGTCAAATCACATAGAGGGCATCTCACAAAGGTGATAAAAATACCCCTGTGCTAACGCGTGTAGCTAAACGGTTTAGGAAGGATCTCCAAATTAATCTTTCTAAGAGTCCAATAGTTCCATTAATGATGAAAACCTTATCTATGAACATTGAGGGACATGTTTATAATAGTATTAGAGAGGGAGCGATCTCTAAACTTGTGCAAAATGTTATACGCCCACAACCATTTGTCACAACCGATAGGCTATTAAAAAGTGTTACCAATGTGAGAATCAATACAGTTTCGGTTCGGGACATTTCAAAATAAAAACATTGATATTTGTTTTAGGATAGGTGTAGTATCATTTTGCATATTTTTTTAATACGAAAAGAATAGATAGAAAACATGTTAGACATAGTTGTTTTAGATAGATTTGATTTGGATTTTCCTTTAAATTTATATAGGTTTCTAACTCGACATTGAGAACCGACCGACCAAGGTTTATATGAAAGTTTATGGACATAAATTTAGTAGTCGTGTGTTAGGACCGAAGTCGAGATTACGGGATTGCACACAATACGTAAAGAGCTAATTTATTTAGTAAATGTATTTATTATATTTATTAAATTAAATCGAGCTATAAAATGTAACGAACGTTATTTATTAAAAGTTAAGTATAAACGATCGTTATGGAACAAAAAGGAAGGAGAAGAAAAATTACAGAACACCCCCTAGGGGTATGCCGCATAGGCGGTTACAAGGGGAGGGGGCAAAGGGTAAGTTTGTTAAACTTGGGTTTCAAGTTTAATTGCCTATATAAACAACCCTTAACCTTCATAATTTTCTACACCACTTTTCTCTTCCTTTTTCTTTTGGCCGATCGACACAAAGCAACCACAAGGGTTTTCGTTTGGTTTGTTTGGTTAAAAGTATAATCTAGTGCTAGCCTCTCTCTAGGGTTGTTGGGTAGATTTTCTACAAGGCATAGTAGCTCGATTTACACGTACTAGACTTACGGTTAGCTCGTTGTATTACGTGTGTACAAGATCGTAATATAGTCTTATCATAGACTATATCTTGGTGATCTTACGTGAACCCTAATTTGGAGAATTAGGTTTTGTTCGATGGAATCGCATTAGCTAAAAGGTACATAACCCTAATTTGATTAACTATAATTGTGTTAATTAATGATCTTGTTAAATCGCTTCCGCTATATGTGCTTTGATCTTGTTTAGGGTTTTTGTGAGACCCCCAAAATCTGACATGGAACAACTAGGCAACGAGGGGGTAACACGTCATAGTACAAGAAACAATGAATTACAGTTCATACAAAGCTGACGAAATAAAAACATGTGCATTACATCATAAAAGGTCAGAGTTTTTAAACATAGGTCCCAGAGTTTTAGAAGCGGAAAAACTATATTATTTCGTCTCGATTTATAACATAAAGTTGCCCAAAAGATAGAATAAACTCATGACAGTTTTTACTAAAAACAGTCTTATAAAATCATCACAGAAATCTCCAAGCTGCCATAATATCCTGCGGGCTCCCATCAAAGCAAAGCTAAGTAATAATACCTGAGATTAAATATGTAAAATCGTCAACACAAAGTTGAGTGAAATTCATAGGTTTAGTAATAAGGATGTGGAACAGAAGCATTCATTCGTAAAACAAGTAGTATGGAGTATGGTTATGATCATTAACCATAATCCGAAACATTATTATTGCTGTTTAGTTCATGAACCAAATCTTAACTCAGTGTAAGTTCCTCTAGTCAGTATTCAGCCTAAATACTCAAGTGAATAAACAAATATTAGTGCGTCAAGGTAATCCGGACGGGGATAGTCAATCCCAATGGATCCACCCACAACATTCGCGCTTGGTAGCAGGATTAATTAACGGTTCATGATCAATGAGAGGTAACTTAAGGCTAAAGACTAAAAGCAGTAATATCAATGGAAATCAGTTGGAAATCCTCAAGTTCTGGAAAGCATACAATTTCTGGATAGCATACAAGTTGAGGATAGCACACAGTTGTTAAATGGTTGTGTTCCACTATGTAAAATCTCACCCCGCGTTTAGAAACTATGTACAAGTAAAAAGGGGCTATGAACTCACCTTAGCCATGAGGTAAGTCAATCACGGTACTCAACAACTGAGTAGAAACAATGTAGTGAGACGATCACCGACGATATGGATGCCCGGGGAAACACGAAAACCGCAACCTATCACAATAAGGCGCGCGTTAAGACTCGAAATCAATATCGATATATATACCAAATACAATATGACTCAAATGCTTTCAAAGTATTCATGTTTCAAAACCATTGACACGAACCAAATGAATTCATACTAACCATTTATTCCAACACTACACGTTAAAACACTTGAACACTTGAAAATGACCCGTCATACGACGCCAAGTCAACGCAAGTCAAACTATCCTTTACCCTTATTTGGACCAGTAGCTAAGTCATTTACATAATGACTAAGCACTTGAATAAGTCATCATGTTCGATGATGAATACTCAAACTCACGCAACACAAACATTGAACTAAGTGTCCAAAATAAAAATCAGCAAGTACACCCCCGAATGTACACACCGATCTACCCTATCTAGACATGTCCGTTTTACATGAAAATTGGTGTCAAGGTCACTTATAACCTTTATAAGATCTAAAAAAAATTTGAGCCAAAGTTCACACTTTAAAATCCATCAGCTCGACACTTTACTCGACTCCAAATTTGGGACAGATTTGTGCACTTGTTTTGTAACACCGTTTGGACCACTTTAAAAGTATTAACTAGACAATCCGTCTTTTGAAATCACTACTAGACTCATCAAACTCAGTTTGTAAACTTTGAAAATCAGTAGTATCAACTATCTAACCAAGCCTAAAGTCCCCGAGAGTCGACCCAAAATCAGCCACAATTTCGAATTGTGCCGACTTGCGTCTCCCGGCACACGAAAACTAAAACTAGCATAACTTTTGACTCGTAATGACTTAGAAGCTCTATCTTATACCAAAACGACCTTCTCGGAAAACTCTACAAAAAAATCAAACAATCTTAGCCTTTCTCAGACCTTAAACTGACGAAACAATCTGTTTAAAGCTGCTCTCCCAAATTAGCCTTTTAGAAAACATGACAAATCCATTTTTCAAGCAAAACCACTCATTCCCATACCTCTAGGATCACTATACTATCATTCCTATCATCAAACACACATAAAAACACTTGCATGCACAATCTAACAAAATCAAAGATCAAAAATACAACTTTTAAGGATTAAAAAGTGATGATCTTACTAAGATCATCACATGCATGGTGATTTAAACATAATCCAACCATGGAATCATAAGTTTATAAAAACTTGATGCATGTATGAAATTTTTGTATCATTAGAATGACAAGAAGATTTGTAACATGGGTCTAATTTTTGTTTTGATTGGATCATTGTGGATGATGGTGGTTTATGGTGTTAAGGGTGGCGGCAACATGGAGGTGTGGGAGAGAGTATGTGTTTTTTTAGCTAGTTGTAGTAAGTGTGAAGTGGAAGAAAAAAAATGCTTATATATGGTTAGATAAGTGGAGGGTTAAAGTTGCCAAGTTTTAAAACTTGTGGACATAAAAACAATTAATAGTTTTAAAGGGTAGAAAATGGTTATTGGCAAATATTAAAAATATTTACGGGGCTCGTGTTTCGTAAAAATACTTTTCAAAAGTTTCAATGCATCATAAAAATGATTATATGATTTCCCGACACGACTTAATACGTAATTAAAATGAAATCGTCGAAAATATTAATTATCGAAACAATCGATAAATAAAACGTAAACTTTTGGGCATCCGTCGGTATCGCGATCACTAAGAATTCTCGTTGTTCATTGATTTGAATAAACTAGTTGTAAAACGAACGCGGGTGATTTTAAATCATAAACATTGATTTAAATTAAATATGGAAAAATAAAATAAACATTTTATAATTCCATACAAAGTATTTATCGATGATCTGAATAATACTTAAAAAGTATAATTTAAAATCTCAAGATTTACATATAGCAATACAAGAAAACGTAATACGTTGAAAAATTCAAGAAGCACGAATAAAAAGAATAAAATAATGTTGGGAAAGTACGAGTTTTCACAGTCTTCCCCACTAAAGGAACTCTGGTCCCCAGAGTTCTCCTGAAAACAGTAGAAGATGCAAACAAGAGGAGGTACAAAGTGTAGAACAAAATTCATTGCTTCCCAGGTAATTTTCGTACCACGACGAATCTTAACGGTTAGATTTCACTATGCTTCAGTTTCTTAACTCCTTTTCGTATAACTTTTCAGTCTTGGATTAGAATAACGATCTTTCAATACGGAGATACATCAAGAGATAGAATTGTTGGAAATACGTGCGATAAACTAACAAGAATGAACACAAGCATCATTTAAACAGGCAAAGTGCGATAAAATGAACCAAGATTGTAAATCAACAAGAGGTCGCAAGTCGTGCAACTGTAAAACGTGACAATCTTAAAATGTAAGAATCTAGTCACAAGCGAAATAGAAGAGAGAAAATGAATAACATATGATCATTTAAAATACAAGCTGTCACAATCAGTTGTCTAGTATTTTGGTATAACTTTAAAACTCAGTTTATATATTTTCTTGATTAAAAGAAAATTTTACAAGGTGTAGTGATTTAAAATCAAACTATCTGTATTTAGTGAGTATGATGTTGCTATATCTTTTTTCTTGATCAGGACTTCAAAGTAAAAGTAACTCAGTTCAAATAGTTATCCTGATCGGCTTAAGAACTTTTGGGTGACTACATGAAATTTTCGTTAGAACTCAGGTTTATCGTTACCATTAGGAAAAATCAGATTTTCCAAGTATTTAGAATCATCGTTAGAAATTATAAATTAATTTAATAATTTCATTAGGTTGACAGTAAAGTATGATAAAATCAATTACTTTAAAAGATACAACTTGACACTATTTAAACATAAGTTATAAATTTACCCAGAGAGGATGTATAGGTCCGGTACTTAACTTGAAACAGTTATTTTGGTAATTTAAACATTTGATAAAATGCATAAAACGTTCTTAAAAATTAATAATATTTTTTAGAAATCACAGAAGGTGATTAAGGTATCAAGGATAAACACGTAACATTTTCTGGTTTCAAAAGATGACAAGACAACAATGACTATGAATCATATAAAGGTCAACAATCTGTATGCGAGCGATAACACAAGGGAATAAAACAAAAATCGTATCAATTCTTAACAAACATGATCGAATAGATGCATCGATGATAAAAATAATAAGAAACAAAGGATTCAGCAAGATTAATTCACGAGTGCGGTTGGCATCACCAATAACGGCTTATTAAGTTCTCGGTGGTCGACATACGCTCGAAAAGAGAAAAGCCACACAACGGATTTTCGAATCAAAGAAAATTATTAAGAAGTCAATTGAGAGAAGTTCCAGTAAGATGAACAACATTAACAATGAAAGGCAAAAATTAATACATGGTTCACACGAATGAATTTCCAAGGCGATAGTGTCTTAACACATATCATGACAAATACACGTAATCATTGGTCACTTCCATTCATAAATCATTATCCGCGTACAGAGACGTTTCGAAGGTCTACCAAAAGAGATGGAGAAGGTCGATCGTTGTAGAGGCATAATAACATTGAAACTTTCAGGTCTGGTATCAATGGTAAGAATTTAGGCAAATGGTAACGAAAATCGTATCATGAGGATGATGAGGTAACAGGTAAAACAAAGGTCGTTGAGTAAAGAAATATGTACTATGTTCAAGAAAAGATAAGGGTTCATATGTGTATGTTGCGAACTGTTGATACTCGCATAAGAAGTAAAAGTTTTCCAAACTTTATTTATCTAACTTTTTAAGAAACATAACTAAAAAGTTGATTCTTGGTTAAATATTTAAGGTGACTACTATTTGGCCTTGCATGGCTCTTTCTAAATTAGGCATAGGTGATCAGGCCATGCATAATTTAGGACTAGCAATGCGATGCTCATCTTCGTCAAACCAGTATTACAGGTCATATCATTTAAAATATGTATATAATCCCATTTGTAGAAACAGAAATCAAAATAGTTTATGAAACTATTCGCCAATAAATTACTGGCTAGATATTTAATTCAACAATTATAATGTTACAAGGGTTCTTTATAAGATCTTATTAGAACAATTTGTGAAAATGCATTGTAAAATTAATATAAATTAATTTTATAAGATAACCTTCAAGTATTTTGTAAAGTCCAAGTGGAACTTTTGTAAAATGTTTCGCAAACAATACCAGTTAAATTCATGTGATGTCATGATGATAGCGTACAAAATAGCGAGTGGGTTACATGAGGGAAATAAGGAGTAGTTCAAGACAGTCTATGAAATAGTTACAACGTGCTAATGTTTCAAGAGGTTTAGCAGGAATCGTCAAGAGACACGTGTTAAGACGGTAACGAACGATACGAAAGCAAGAACTTCAACCTCGGTCTAATTCAGCGGTACGATAGAAGCAAAGAAAGACAGTAGAATGACAAATAAGTCATAAACAAAAGAAATGAATAAAGAATCCGTATGTGCACATCGTAATTTATTTGACAAAAATACACTTTTAAGAAAGTAAGGTATCGGTTAACAAATAGTACAATCACACTGAAAAGTTTCTATATTAGGAAGTTACCGAATTTCAAAAGTTCAAGATCTATGTACATGTATGACCGAACTCAAAGTTACTATTTTATATTTGTTCAAACTCAATCCTTGTTTTTAGTTTGCAAAATATCATTAGTTAAAGTTTTACGAGCTCAACGAACTCAAAACGCTTGAAATCATATTTTTAAAGTCTATCAGTTTTGACTTTTAGGTTTGACTAGACCAATTAACTCATTAAACAATATTCTAAGACTCAAAGTCTAATGCATTTCGATGTAAAATAACGTTTTGAACAACTTTCTAGTTTTACCCGAGACTTGAAACAGAGTAAAAATGGACGAAAATGTCCTTGCATTAAATCTGTCAGCAAAATGATATTTTAGAATTATTCAGAAAATAACTTCTTAGATTTTACAATCTTAAATGAGCGTAACTTGCTCGATTTTAATGTTTACTGGTAAAATATTATGTCCTAAACGTACATATCTACAGGTAGAAATATATATTTTTATGTCTAAGTTATAAAAATATTTTGTCGACACTGTTAAATTCCTTGTAAAGTTTCTGTACAAAGTATATTTTTCGACACATCTTGAAATCAAGTCTAAATTTCATGATAACTCAAAATTAATGTACACACAAAATTAGTGGATTCCATAAAGACGAAAGAGAATAAACTGTATAATTAATCATGTAAAGAAAACACAGTATAGGAATGGTTCAAGAATGCCAACGATAATCTGAGAGATCAAAAACGACGTATATCATCCGTGTCTTCGGTTGCAAGATGCAATGCAGAAAGGTCTCTTGGCGGCGCGATTTTCCAAAATCACAAGACATACCGAGAAAGAAACAAAATATTAACAAGTCACCCTCCTGAGGCGAGGAGGTTTAATGAAAAAGGGAGAATACAAGTAGGATCGTATTCCAAACAATCGTCACATAATAAATGACGATCATGTGTTCAAGGTACAACAGATGATGTAATTCGAAGTCGAAACGTAGAATGGTCAATGAAATAAGATGTAATCCATGTACAAGTGTCGTGTAAAACGGTGGCGTAAAGGTAAATCAAGATTATGAAAACCCACAATATTATTCAGGTACTGATTCAACGAATGCTTCGAGATGTGTGACTCACACGATGTCTTTTAGTCTTTACCGGAGACACATTGAGCTACACAATGATCTATAGACTAGACATTCAGTTACGAATGGTCGGAAAGAAAATCTGCGTATCTAAATAGATATTTTAGAGAAATTAAACAATGAAGGCAAAACGCACAGTAGTAAAATGAAAATCAGGAGTTTTATCGAAAACAACACTTCTTCAATTCCGAACAATGGTATCACGAGAGCATGCACAACATGTAGCAGCGAGTCGAGAAAAACAGATGATTCAAAACGAACGAGTATATGAAGTCAGTAGTATCACACATAAATGAAATAGCAATAGTACTCAGAAAAATGAGTATGAAAAGTCGGCAGCATAGGCGCTCTGAATACAAGTATGTAACGTCATAACGATATAAAATCATTGCAATACGATTAATTCACAAGAACAAGAATTCAAGAAATACAGTATAGGCAGATATAATCACAGTAACATTGAATGATAATCCATGAAGCACAAGGCTTTGAAAAGACATAGTAATTATCGTCATTAGGGCAATGTAATATTTCAACATGAAATCAAGAGATGAAATACTACAACGATAATTAAAAGTAAATAATAAGGATTAGAGAGTTACCCGCGCATATATCGAACAACATTGGCAGATTATGTGGTTGACACTTAAAACATGAAATATTTAAACTTTTGGTTATAGACTAAGTTTTTGAAAAATGACTCAGTTCCCTATAACCATCGCCCTGATACCAATCTGTGAGACCCCCAAAATCTGACATGGAACAACTAGGCAACAAGGGGGTAAGACGTCATAGTATAAGAAACAATGAATTACAGTTCATACAAAGCTGACGAAATAAAAACATGTGCATTACATCATAAAAGGTCAAAGTTTTTAAACATAGGTCCCAGAGTTTTAGAAGCGGAAAAACTATATTATTTTGTCTCGATTTATAACATAAAGTTGCCCAAAAGATAGAATAAACTCATGACAGTTTTTACTAAAAATAGTCTTATAAAATCATCACAGAAATCTCCAAGCTGCCATAATATCCTGCGGGCTCCCATCCAAGCAAAGCTAAGTAATAATACCTGAGATTAAATATGTAAAATCGTCAACACAAAGTTGAGTGAAATTCATAGGTTTAGTAATAAGGATGTGGAACAGAAGCATTCATTCGTAAAACAAGTAGTATGGAGTATGGTTATGATCATTAACCATAATCCGAAACATTATTATTGCTGTTTAGTTCATGAACCAAATCTTAAGTCAGTGTAAGTTCCTCTAGTCAGTATTCAGCCTAAATACTCAAGTGAATAAACAAATATTAGTGCGTCAAGGTAATCGGGACGGGGATAGTCAATCCCAATGGATCCACCCACAACATTCGCGCTTGGTAGCAGGATTAATTAACGGTTCATGATCAATGAGAGGTAACTTAAGACTAAAGACTAAAAGCAGTAATATCAATGAAAATCAGTTGGAAATCCTCAAGTTCTGGAAAGCATACAAATTCTGGATAGCATACAAGTTGAGGATAGCACACAGTTGTTAAATGGTTGTGTTCCACCATGTAAAATCTCACCCCGCGTTTAGAAACCATGTACAAGTAAAAAGGGGCTATGAACTCACCTTAGCCATGAGGTAAGTCAATCACGGTACTCAACAACTGAGTAGAAACAATGTAGTGAGACGATCACCAACGATATGGATGCCCGGGGAAACACGAAAACCGCAACCTATCACAATAAGGCGCGCGTTAAGACTCGAAATCAATATCGATATATATACCAAATACAATATGACTCAAATGCTTTCAAAGTATTCATGTTTCAAAACCATTGACACGAACCAAATGAATTCATACTAACCATTTATTCCAACACTACACGTTAAAACACTTGAACACTTGAAAATGACCCGTCATACGACGCCAAGTCAACGCAAGTCAAACTATCCTTTACCCTTATTTGGACCAGTAGCTAATTCATTTACATAATGACTAAGCACTTGAATAAGTCATCATGTCCGATGATGAATACTCAAACTCACGCAACACAAACATTGAACTAAGTGTCCAAAATAAAAATCAGCAAGTACACCCCGAATGTACACACCGATCTACCCTATCTAGACATGTCCGTTTTACATGAAAATTGGTGTCAAGGTCACTTATAACCTTTATAAGATCTCAAAAAAATTTGAGCCAAAGTTCACACTTTAAAATCCATCAGCTCGACACTTTACTCGACTCCAAATTTGGGACAGATTTGTGCACTTGTTTTGTAACACCGTTTGGACCACTTTAAAAGTATTAACTCGACAATCCGTCTTTTGAAATCACTACTAG
Source organism: Glebionis coronaria (assembly GCA_025667525.1). Lineage (NCBI taxonomy): Eukaryota > Viridiplantae > Streptophyta > Magnoliopsida > Asterales > Asteraceae > Glebionis > Glebionis coronaria. The sequence continues at coordinate 480,055,607 of CM046880.1, forward strand.
ACTCATCAAACTCAGTTTGTAAACTTTGAAAATCAGTAGTATCAACTATCTAACCAAGCCTAAAGTCCCCGAGAGTCGACCCAAAATCAGCCACAATTTCGAATTGTGCCGACTTGCGTCTCCCGGCACACGAAAACTAAAACTAGCATAACTTTTGACTCGTAATGACTTAGAAGCTCTATCTTATACCAAAACGACCGTCTTGGAAAACTCTACAACAAAATCAAATAATCTTAGCCTTTCTCAGACCTTAAACCGACGAAACAATCTGTTTAAAGCTGTTGTCCCAAATTAGCCTTTTAGAAAACATGACAAATCCATTTTTCAAGCAAAACCACTCATTCCCATACCTCTAGGATCACTATACTATCATTACTATCAATCAAACACACATAAAAACACTTGCATGCACAATCTAACAAAATCAAAGATAAAAAATACAACTTTTAAGGATTAAAAAGTGATGATCTTACCAAGATCATCACATGCATGGTGATTTAAACATAATCCAATCATGGAATCATAAGTTTATAAAAACTTGATGCATGTATGAAATTTTTGTATCATTAGAATGACAAGAAGGTTTGTAACATGGGTCTAATTTTTGTTTTGATTGGATCATTGTGGATGATGGTGGTTTATGGTGTTAAGGGTGGCGGCAACATGGAGGTGTGGGAGAGAGTATGTGGTTTTTTTAGCTAGTTGTAGTAAGTGTGAAGTGGAAGAAAAAAAAATGCTTATATATGGTTAGGTAAGTGGAGGGTTAAAGTTGCCAAGTTTTAAAACTTGTGGACATAAAAACAATTAATAGTTTTAATGGGTAGAAAATGATTATTAACAAATATTAAAAATATTTACGGGGCTCGTGTTTCGTAAAAATACTTTTCAAAAGTTTCAATGCATCATAAAAATGATTATATGATTTCCCGACACGACTTAATACGTAATTAAAATGAAATCTTCGAAAATATTAATTATCGAAACAATCGATAAATAAAACGTAAACTTTTGGGCATCCGTCGGTATCGCGATCACTAAGAATTCTCGTTGTTCATTGATTTGAATAAACTAGTTGTAAAACGAACGCGGGTGATTTTAAATCAAAAACATTGATTTAAATTAAATATGGAAAAATAAAATAAATATTTTATAATTCCATATAAAGTATTTATCGATGATCAGAATAATACTTAAAAAGTATAATTTAAAATCTCAAGATTTACATATAGCAATACAAAAAAACGTAATACGTTGAAAAATTCAAGAAGTACGAATAAAAAGAATAAAATAATGTTGGGAAAGTACGAGTTCTCACAGTTTTTATAATTGTTATGAAGTTAATAAACCTTCAGTGGCATCGAGAGCAGTTTTAACATGTTATAATTATCAAAAAATCTAAATTTTTTTAACCAATAATTGTTTGGGTTAAAATTTCATGTGTTTTTAGGTTTTCTAAAAAATTAGGGTTTTGTCTTTTTAAAAATTTGGTTGGCCGAATTTTTTATAATAAAACTTTTTTCTTGAAACCCTAAATCGACATGTTGTATATTTTAGATTAAAATTACATGATTAATTGTTATGGCATGTAGTTTTTTTGAGTTACGATCCGCAGAGATTTAATTGTTAAGATTTGTGGGTGAATCAATGATGAACATGCATGTTTTTTCATGGATAATAAAATTGAATGTGCTACATGTTGTTTTGTTTCAATAAATTTAGAATTAGGGAAGACTTTTTATGAACATAAAAACCCTAGATTTTAAATTTATTGAATAAAATTGTTTGCATGTGTCTATTTGATCTATTTAATTGCACATATAATTGTTATTATGTGTTTATGATTTAGTATTTTTTTTACCTATATGTTTCATGCGATTTTTTATGTATGTTGTAAACAAGGGTAATTTTTTTAAAGAAAAATAATATGGACTAAATCATATTAAAATTAAGATTTGTTTTGAGATCTAAATTACATAGAATTACGTTGATTGGTGATTTACAATAATAATTTAACGGCCTACTCAATTTTGACAAACTATAAAGTGGGTATAACGTGCTGCTGGTCATGTACTCGTCTAAGGAAGGAGGTTATGCCATTGTCGCTGACCAAATTCCCGGCTCGCCTGTACGTCAAAATTGGAATTACCTACAATTATTATTTGTTTTACACCTTAAGGTTGATTTACCTCAAATTCACATCCAAAACACAATGAATAAGGTTATTGCTTTGTGCGTAGCCGAGTTCTAGCAAAAGTACGTTGTGAATAGTTGTGGGTAAATTTTTTTAATTGGTTTTAACCGATACCTCAACATAACATATGTAGAAATTTAGTCTCGTGAAAAAGTTTATTAAATGTTTTATTAAACTTATGATATGGAGATGTATGCATGCTTCTCCATACATTGATTTTGACATCAAAATTTATACCCTTAAATTTAAGTTGAATAACATCTAATTGACGGACACTTGAAGTCACAATGTCGTCATATGAGATTTGGATGATGTTGTGATGCAGAGAAAAGTTTTCATAGAATGAGAATTCGTGTGATAAGTTTTACGTTCTTTAGATTAGACGAGTTAATTAAGTTACTCAGTGAGATCTGAAAACTTAAGGTATTCGGAAGGGATGAAACATGTTTACAATGCAAAACGTTTTTCTGGAAATGTAAATCCATTAAATATCTAGAAATTGGAAATTGTTTGCCAATAAATTGTTCGACAAGTTACTATGTTGAATAAGTTCATTACTAGCAGATCAACTGTTGTAATGGATTAATGTCAATATAGGTTCTAGTTTCAAGGAAAATACTATGGCTTATATACCGGGGTAATTTTATTTTCTTGAATGTATTTATTGAAAATACTAATAATTTGAACTTATTCCTGTAGAAATGGCTCAACCCGACAATAACGCTATAAGTTATGCGTTCAAAACATTTTTGACGTCCTGAAGTTACTATCCCAAACTTCAATGATTTATATCACTCACTAAGAATTGTATTGAGAGTAACGGGTACTATTGACATCTGCTCTTGCTGAAGAAGCTTCTGAAGCCGAAAGGCTTACCTACGCTGTTGATATTAAGAAGCACTCTGATGTTGCTTGCTTAATGCTAGGGAAAATGTCCCCTCAACTTCAAAAGAAGTATGAGCTATTTTCGCCTAAGCGTATGCTTGTTGAACTCAAGGCTATGTTTGAGAAGCCCCAAGCTGTGGAGGTCTACGACTTAGTAGATACTTTGCATAGCTGTAAGCAAACTCCTGGAAAGTCTGTTAGTGCATATTATATGGAAATGAGGGGTTATATGGAATAGCTCATTGCACTAGGACAACCCTATAATCATAATATGGCTATTAACTTGATCAATAGGTCCCTTAACAAGGACTTCAATGATTTTGTTAGGAACTATAATATGCATTGCATGGGAAAGAAAGTTAATGATTTGCATGCAATGCTCATGGACAACGAAAAAGGGTTAAAGGACAAGGCATTTACCTCTACTCCTCTTGTACTAACTATATAAAAGGGTAGAGTGAGTAAGCCAAAACCGAAAGCGAAAAAGATGAAAGGCAGAGGCAAAGCTGATAAGAGCAAGCAAGTTGCGAATTATCAAAAGCCGAAGAATTTTTCCAAGAAGAATCAATCCTAAAAGGATGATACTTGTCACTATTGCAAGGCAAGTGGTCACTGGAAGAGGAACTTCCCTCTTCACCTCCATGAGTCGCGGGAAATAAAGTAGAAGGCAAAGCAGAGCGCCACAGCTTCAGGTACTTTATTTATGATCGAACTATTTAATTTGACATACAAATTAAATTCCTGGGTATATGATACGGGATGTGGTATTAACATTTGTAATACGCGATAGGGGTTTAAATTGGAATGTAAGCTATCCTATGGGGAACAATTCCTGCAAGTGGGCAATGGCGCACAAGCAGCGGTTGAAGCTATAGGAACATTTCATTTAGTTTTACCTTCGGGTTTAGTAATGATTTTAAATGATTGTCATTATGCACCTTCAATTGTTAGGGGTGTTATTTCCTTTTCTTTTTTGTTGAATCTTGGATTTGTTCACACTATTGATAATAATGGAATTTTTGTTTTTAAAGATGGTATTTTCTATTTTAATGCAATTACTGTGAATGGTGTGTTTGAAATTGACATGCATGATAATGAATCCAAGTATAATAATAAATCTGTTTTTAGCATGAATAAGAAGAGAAAGTTATACAATAACTCTTCTTATCTTTGGCATTGTAGACTTGTCCATATTGGGAAGACTCGCATACAAAAGCTTTAACGAGAAGGGCTTTTGGAAAATATCAATGATGAATCATTTAATAAATGTGAGTCTTGTATCTCTGGGAAGATGACCAAGAAACTCTTTAATAGCAATATTGAAAGGGCTACTGATCTACTTGGTTTAATACACACTAATGTGTGTGGACCACTTAGACATGTGTCAAGGAAAAGTGCTAGCTACTTCTTAACATTTACGGATGATTATAGCCGTTATGGTTATGTTTATTTAATTAAGCATAAACATTAGGTATTTGAAACATTCAGAGTGTTTAAAGCAGAAGTAGAATTGCAACTAGGAAAAAGACTAAAGCTCTTCGTTCTGATAGAGTGGTGAATATTTAAGTCAAGAGTTCAAAGATTATTTAAGTGAGAATAGAATTGTTCAAAATATTACTTCTCCCTATACTCCACAACAAAATGGTGTATCTGAAAGGAGAAATCGTACACTACTAGATATGGTGCGATCTATGTTTAATCTTACAACTTGCCATTATCCTTTTGGGACTATGCTTTAAAATTTGCTGTTCGCTTTTTAAATATGGTTCCCACGAAGAAGGTTGATAAGACACCATATGAACTATGGCATGTCAAAAATCCATATTTGTCTTATTTAAAGGTCTGGGGTTGTGAGGCGTATGTGAAACGTGACTCGGGTGATAAACTCTAACAATGATATGTGAAATGTATCTTTGTAGGATACCCTAAGGAAACTATGGGTTACTACTTTTACAATCCACCTAAGAACAAAGTAATTGTTGCTAGGTATGGAGACTTCCTTGAAAGTTATCTTGTAAATCAAGAATTCAGTGGGAGAAACTATGATCTTGAAGAGAGTCATATAGATACATTACCTTCTGATGAAAATACTAGCGAAATAATTCTTGTAGAACCCGAAAGTCTGGGAGTTCCACCGGAAATAATTCCTTTACGCAGGTCTGAAAGGACTATACGTGCTCCAAGCAAACTATGTCTTAACATAGAGGATGATGATGATGAAGTAGGGGATCTTGGTGAACCTGCTAATTACAAATCCGCCATACTTGATCCTGAAAAGGATAAGTGGATGGTAGCAATGGATGAGGAAATGAAATCCATGAGAATTAATACAGTTTAGATTCTTGTAGATCAACCACCTAATGCTAAAGTAGTGAAACATAAGTGGATATACAAGAAGAAAACTGACATGGATGGCGAAGTACAATCCTATAAAGCTCGTTTAGTAGCTAAAGGTTTTACACAAACTTTTGGCGTAGACTACGAGGAGACATTTTCTCTTGTAGCAGACTTAAGAGCTATTAGGATTCTCATAGCTATAGCAACATACTATGACTATGAGATATGGCAAATGGATGTTAAGACTGCCTTCTTGAACGGTCGCTTAGATGAAGATATCTATATGCAGCAACCAGAAGGGTATGTTGATCCTAAGTATCCAAAACGCGTGTGCAAACTTTAAAGATCTATTTATGATCTGAAGCAAGCATCACGTCAATGGAACAAACGACTTGATGAAGACATCAAAAAGTTTGGATTTATTCAAAATCTTGATGAGCCATGTGTATATAGCAAAGCTAGTTGGAGTGATGTAGTATTCCTAATCTTATATGTTGATGACATATTAATCATAGGAAGTAACATTCCAAGACTTAAGTAAGTTACGGATTATCTTGGTAAATGTTTTTCTATAAAGGATTTAGGAGAAGCTGCATACATTCTGGGAATTAAAATCTATCGAGATAGGAGTAGACGGTTAATTGGTCTTAGTAAAGATGCTTATATTGACAAAATATTGAAGAAGTATAATATGCATAATTCCAAGAAAGGTTTTAAACCTATGGAAGTTAAGCATAATCTAAGTCATGGGATGGATGCATCTACTCCTGAAGATGAAGCTTACATGAGAAAGGTGCCTGATGCTTCGGCTGTAGGATCTATTATGTATGTTGTAAGATGCACAAGGCATGATGTGGTGTTTGCTCAGAACTTGGTCAGTCGTTACCAACAAAATTCAGGGAAGCTCCACTGGACTGTTGTTAAACATATTCTAAAGTATTTGAGGAGTACGAAAGATATGTTTTTGGTATTTGGAGGGAAACCAGACATAAAACTGAATGTAACAGGTTTCTGTGATGCGTCCTGGCAATGTGATAAAGACGATACGAAGTCTCAGACGGGTTATGTGTTTGTTATCAATGGAGGAGCAATTGACTAGAAGAGCAAGAAATAGACAATGATTGCAATGCATGCTACTCAATCTGAGTACATTGCTACTTCAGAAGCTGCAATGAAAGTTGTTTGGATTAGGAAGTTTATTGAAGATCTTGGAGTGATGCCTTCAATAAAAGACCCTATTAATATGTATTGTGACAATTCTGCTGCAATCATATTCGCCAATGATTCTGGAGTCATGAAAGGCGCCATACACTTTAAACGTAAATATTACTACGTTCGAGAACAAGTTGAAGCTCGTAAAATAAAATTATTAATAGTTCGCACATATGATAACGTAGCAGATCCTTTAACTAAGGCGTCGCCTCGAGGAAAGGTTATTGAGCATGCCAAAAGCATTAGGCTTCAATTTGCTAGAGATTTCATGCAATAAATCTGTGATTAGTATTTGGATAAAGGATGTTAAGACATTATTATATAATGAAATAAAGATAGAGTTTCGTTTATTCTTTTTATTTAATGTTGTGTCCTATTTTACATGTTTTAATCCATGAAAAAGTGTTATGCTAAATGTCCATTATCGATTAATAATATGGGAATATTATTAAATTAAGACAATTTAAAATTGCGATAGAGTATACTTGAAAGTATATTGATCGATTTGGATGATATTCGATGGATCGAATATTGGACTTATCCTAACTATATGATTATACTTTATGGATCTTTGTCATAAAGTATATCATAAATAGTTATACTAAGCCTTGAGATACCAAAAAACTTTTATGAATCTAGTGCATCTCTGTGGAATAATCTAACACTAAACATAACTGGTAGCTATATGCGTTATTTCCAAAAGTGTTGCAAAATTTATTGGTTTTTCTTTGTAGAATATTTATAATCTTGTTAATCTATGAAGTGGGTTGAAGATTTCTAGAGAGAGAAACTAGTGAGAGAAAGTGAGAGAGAAACTATGTGTTTTTATTAAAATGATGAAAAATGGAATGTCAACAACCAACCCCTTTCCATGGTGGAAAGGGGTATTTATATCCAAGGCCACTATTGGGCTTGGGCCGACCCATGACAAGCCCATGGGTCGGTTTCTTACTTAACTAAATAAGTACTCATTAACTACGAGTTATTACAACATTAATAATATTGTGGAGTGACCGATACTTCTAATATACGTTAAGACGTATTTCTAACAATCTCCCCCTAAGGGAGGTCACTCCACGTTACAAAGTTCTAAACCTAGCATACTATACTAAGTCTTCGTTCTTCAGCTCGTAGTCTTTTCTTCTTTCTTTTTGTTGTGAATATGTTGATTTGATCTTTTAGGCTTTGGCTTGAGAGCATTGTTCTTTTGACCAATCACGTGTGATCTTTGCCTTCTTGTGAATCTTGCCTCCTCGTGACTCCATGTTCCACACACTTATGTCTTTTTGTTGAATTCTCGAAAGCTTCAGAGTTTGGTACAGCGAAAGACTTCATTTTGCACTTTCTTGAATATTGCTGAACTTTGATGCAGAAAAACATAAGCATGTGGGAACGACTTCAACAGGTACACCGCAACGCCACCGTCTTCAACTGGTACACAACAACACCACCGTCTTCAACAGGTACACAGCAACGCCACCGTCTTTAACAGGTACACAGCAACGACACGAATAAAATGGCTTTGACATTTTATTCTAATTCGGTAGCATCTTACCTCCGGTCGGTGAAGACCGTTGGACGATATTAGATATCGTACCCGTGACGGATAGTTTCAATCAAGTAACTTCCTGACAGGATTTCGCGGGTAAACCTGTTCTCTTTATTCGACCGTCCAAAGCTGACTGCGAACATAAAGAGTGAATCATTTGGATTAAAAAATCCTTATGATTGAAGCCGTCAATTCATGAAACCTGGAACAAGTGAATTTCAATTAAGATATTCACCATCGTTGCTTTCCAGTTGTCACAAACTTGATTCAAATTAAATCTTGCTTGTTACCTACCAAGTGCTGTTTGATGTTAACACTAGAAGGATTTCCACTCGTCACTGTGAACACTAAAGAGTGTCACTCTGAGTGTTCTGGCAAGATCATATGATAATGCGTAGAGGCCTGGAACGAGTTTAAGTTCAATTAAGAATTAAACTACTGTTTCTTTCCAGTTTTTCACAAGATTGGTTCTTAAAGAACCGCACGTGTAACCTACCATGAGCTTGTTTGATGTTGGCTCAAGCAGGATTTCCATCTTCATTGTAATACTTGCGTATTACTCGGATTTTCTGGCAATATTACAAGAATACTGTGTAGGACTCATAAAAATCTCTTACTTTTCACAGTGTGTGAGAAAGCAAGGAATAAATGGAAAGTGTCCTAATGAGACTTTTGATGATCTCGTGGCTCTAGACTCGATAGTGCGTTTTGATTTAGTGAGCGATGGCTGGAGAGGAGTGCCACCTTTTCAATATCAGTCTATTCGGAGTGAATAAACCAATAGATAACGTGTTGATCTCCGTGTGATTAAAACAAATACCTTTTGAGAGATATTTGAGTTAGCTGGGAAGGGTTGTGCATTGCATCACTGGGTCCATGATGTCTTTCTTCAATATCGAGAATCATTAACAAAAATGATCTCAATAGCATATGTATTGACCCGGTTTCTGCCTAAAGTTGTAAGGAGGGCTTCTTTCTTTACACCCTTTATCTTTACAATTCTTTTTCATTCTTCAACCCCTTCAATGCTTACCAATACGTCATAACTAGCACCTTGTTGTGATTGTTCCAGTGCTAGCTTAAGTACTTGGTCGGCATTCAGCTACGTTCACAATCTTTCTCCAACTTTCCTAGGACTTCTAATTCTATCTAGGGAATTGTCCTTGGGAAGATTCCATCGGCTCTGATGAATCATTGCACTAAACCTATTCCTACCACCCTTTTGTCACCACATTCGTCGTGAATCAAGCGTGTTTTGGGAAAGTATAGCCACCATGAAAAATCCTTGAAAATCACCTAAGGTACTTGTGATATTGAAATCAAAAGTTTTGTACCTTAGGTGTTTTGTTCATAAAAAACGCTCCCCCTTAACACGTGCTTTACACATATTAAGTTGGATTATCGCTAAGTCTTTTTCATCTTTTAGCCAAGTATCATTTAAGTCTCCTTAATCCCATTTTCTCCCCTTATCCAAAATGTTAACCATTAATATTTGGGATATTGAATGGATTAACCGGTCTTTGGGTAAAAATGAAATCGATGTTTGGCCATAGAACATGTTAATGCTCCCCCTTAAATTAATAAGGGATAGTTGTAGTGCTTTAGTATGATATATTTTGAAAGATTTAGAATCTCGTGAGAAATTCTTGAAAAATTATCATACCTTAACACTACATCAAGCCGTAAAAGCACAATATTCACAAATTTACATATTCACAATTAAAAACCAATATAAAGTGGACCTGAAATGTACGACCCATTAGATGGATCGTTGCAGTAACTTGTGGTGCACTCCATATGGTCTACCACCAACGAACCTTTCTAAGCTCCTCATCAATCTACGTTCCCGGAGCTTTTGATCAATCTTCTTGATCACATACTTCGCCATTTGCCGATAACCCGGATGCCAGTCCTCAGTCATCTCTGGTAAAGACCCACCAGAATTAAGATGCTCCAATTTTCCTCTGACGTAAATGAGAGTCCCATCACTGTACTTATAAAGCTCACCTACCCTCATAAACTTCATTATCCCACGACTGTTCAAGTAGAAAATCCCGTAACTCAGAACAGAAATGCCGGTATAGGGACATCTTGTGACATGTTGAGGTAGAACTTGGTTCATTGGACGGGTGAGGTTAAGCTTCCTTTGGTAGCTTTCGACTCCCAATTGAAGATCTTCAACTCGTTTCTTGATAACAACGCTTCGTGTGAACATACGAAGTGCTGTATTCAAGGCAATGATGTCTTCACGAGCAATATGGGTGAGTTGATCCCGGGTCATCATAAGCAACATGTCTTCGATATCCTCAAGGCGAATGATAGAAAAATCTCCCTGCTGGATTTTGTATTCTCTGTCATCCTCCCTTTTTAAACGAATCTCCGTCACATGATAATAGCCATTCTTGGCTTCAGTTTTCAATCCCAAAATGCTGGAGATGCGAATATCGGATCTAACGTTACTTCCTGAATTGGCTAAGCAGCAACCTCTGTACGCCCTTCGGACTCGTTCGTCCCAATGTGATGCACCTATAACAACATACATATCATAATTACGAGTTACCTTTGGGACCCAGAGTCGATTTACCTTTTCCTCGATCCAGGGTATTGTCCCCCAGTTAGCAGCTTTCAGTAAGGTCAGGGAGGTTGCGTACTTTGATGAACCCTTGAGGAGATAATCAAGATCATAGGTGACGAAGAAGTCGAGAGCAATTTCATTATCTTGAGAAGGATCAAGTGGAGGTGGAGCTCTTTCTGATTCATGGAGGCCTGGCCTTTGAACGGTGTTAAGAGCTTTCAGGACCTCGTCAGCATAATACTCGTACTCCATTCGGGTTAACCTGGTTTTGGCGCGAGTTCTCTTATCCTTTAGCGCTCTCTTCACCAAAGACGGAGTGACCGAAGACTTATACTCATGAGCCAGAAATGCACACAAGTCAATCGGACTACGGATACGGAGATATAGAACATCTCTGTCAGCGTCTGTGATTGGATCATATTTAGCAGCTGCCGTGATCCAAGCTTGTGGCGGTGTAGTTTCATCAATCTCCAATGTGTCCGCCCAGTCCCGTGTGCTTGACTCGGGAACAGTAGATTGTGGTTCTTGTTGTAGAGGAGTAGAAACATGAACATCTGCTGGTTCTGATTCAGGCATCTCAGCGGTGTCATGAACAGGCGAGTGTTGTGCAGCTTCAGGTTCAGTTACTGACTCTGCAATCACAGGAGCAACAAAAGAACTAACAGGGTTAGTGGTAACAGGTATAGACACAGTAATAGATGTACCGGGAATCGATGATGCCGTAGTAGCATTCACATCATGGCGCCACTTGGATCGTCTTGATTCCGTTGAAGTGGATTTTTCCTTTTGCGCAGCATCTTTCTGTGACTTGGTACCAGACTTAGATGGTTTCTTTGTGCTGGCAACCTTGTCCCCCGTTTCAGGCTGTTTACCATCATCATCCTCATCGTCATCCTCGTTACTTCCCTTAGCACTCTCCTCATTTCGATCACTACCATCATCACCATCATCATCATCATCATCATCATCATCATCCTCATCATCATCACCACCATCGTCACCATCATCATCTTCTCCTTCTTCTTCTTCTTCTTCCCCGTCACCCTCTTCTTGTTCACTATCTTCCTTTTCCTCTTCAGGCAGAATGTGGTAAGGTACCACACTTCCAAACATTTTGAACAACCGATCATCCTCCATGATAGCTTCATTCAGTGATTTGTAGAGTGTCCGTTGAACTTTAGATTTATCAAAAGATCCAAGTTCCCTCATGCGAGCTTTGAGGATCTTCTTTAATTCAAAATCCGTCAAATCATATGCAATTTTGTAGGCGGATTCGGAAGGATTGGACGACTTAATCATCAAATTATCAGCTGCGAGTTTCTTCATCTCATCACGCAGTTTTGGCATAAGGGACTCAACGGATTCTTTCACTCTCTCTTCAACAGAAGCTTCAAGTGTTTCTTTCTGCTCCTTGTATTTATCCTTCATAGCTTGAAGTCTCGTGATTCGTGCAGCATACTTATCAGCTTCAGCCTGCTTAACCTGAGCTAGTTCTTCTACATGAGCTTTACGTGTCAACTCCATCTCTGCAGCGAACTTAGCAAGCATCTCTTCTTGGGCTTTCTTAGATGCTTCTTCACTTTGAACTCGTCTAAGTAGCTCTTGGCTAAGATTATCCATCTCTTTTCTTTGATTATCCGTATGTTTATCCAAGAGTTCTGCCATTACAAATGCAGCCATTGAAGATGATGCAGAGCTACTCTGGGTTGGTTGAAGAGGCTCGGTTGTGACCACAGTACTGAGGATGGGAGTTATTGGAGGTGGAAGGAATGGTGTTGGTACCGGTCGGGTTGGTAAGGGCTGTATTGGTGGAGGTTGAGTTACTAAAGGCTGAGTAGGTACCATGATTGTAGGAGCACCGGACTCCTTTTCAACACTTGCTGAAATAGGGATGGATGTCTCCTTCGAAGTAGAATACCGTTCAGGTGATCCAAATTCATCAATATCCTCTGGCTCCTCGTACTCTTCTTCAATATTTATCTGTGGACCCGAACCACTACCGCCCGTGTCTTTCCTACTCTTTTCAATAGCTATCTTCATTAATTTTCTCTCAGCCTTGTCAAGAGTAGGATCATCAACATCTTCTTCGTCGTGGAGAAATAACTCATCAGCCTTACTCTTTCCTTTCTTAGCCTCAGTCTTCTTCTTCTTGGTTTCGGGTTCAGATAAAGCAGCTGGTTGCTTGCGTTTACCTTTACTCTTGACCATAGTAGACGAGTCTTCTCCTGTCTGAAGGCTTGCTTTTAGCTTCTTGATTTCTAGTAGCAGTAGTTTGTAATCAGCAGAAGCTTTAATTTTATCCGTCAGAAGATAATCGGGAATAGGACCAGGAATAACAGCACCAGATGGTCCTTCATGCCTTAGATCCACAGTGTGATCAGCCTCTTCAGTGTGATGACGACTTGCTGCACGCTTATCAATAGAGACATCATTCTTCATAAAATAATTAATAATAAGCTTGATAAACCGAGGGTAAGGAAAGAAATTAGTCTTCAGCTTCTTGTTTTGGAAGAGTTGAAAGTTAAATTTGTTGGGAATTAATTTGATGAGACAAATCAATAATAATGAAACAAGAAGGACTTATATGCAAATATCAAGCTTTATAAGAATGTGGAGCCCTTTCATACAACAAGGAGGACTTATTAGCAAAAGATGGAGGGACTTCTTATGTAATTAAAGTTTTCTTGTAAGAAAAGTCTTGTATTCTATTATATAAAGAATACACAGGCGTAGGTTTTTATCATTCCCATTATTTACAATGTAGTCATAAAGCGTCTGTCGTGTGTTCTAGACGTGTGTGATCTTGTAAACACGTCTAGGGTTTGTTACTTGTAATCATTAATGTTTAATACAAGTAATCGTTGGAAAAGTAAACACCTTGTTCATAATCAATGTTCTAATTCCGCTATGTTTATCATATGAACGCTGGTTATTCCTAGTAAGCTTAATCGATCCGTGAATAATGATTTCCACAATTGGTATCAGAGCGGGTGGCTCTCGATGCTAGGATCAACAAGGTGTTCGAGTCGAAGAATGGTGAAAAAGAAGAAAAACCCGTCTAGGGTTTATGGTCGAATTTATGCGCAGCCGTTTTCAAATAGCGATAACTCCTTCGTTAACCGTTGGATCGTTGCGAAACTTGGGCTGGATGTTCTCTGTATATGTGTCTTCGATCTCACCGAAGCGATCGTCGAGTTCAGGTCTCAAGAAAAAGTTATAGCTCGTCGAAGTTGGCTGCTGGTGAAGGTATAAAATTTTCTGTTTTTGTTCTTATTAAAAGAAAAAGATTTAGGGTTTTATCCCCTAAACCCTAGATCAACTTTAAAGAAGAAAACTATGAGATTTTTGGCAGTTATAACCCATGAGGGTATTGAATCCGTTTGTTCTCAAAACCCTAGTTAGGGTTTCGGTCTTATGACAGATTTAGGGATTCAATCTGCCATGACTATGGTACTGTTTGATGTACAGTGGCAGTTGTTACGTGATGATACAGACAAGATTATCATTTTACTGTATTCGTTCAAAGTAGGTCATGATGCAAGGGAGAAAGCGACTGTTTTTGTTTGATGCGTAATCTAAGGAATTTATTACTTTAAAATCAGCAATTCACGTGGGGATTTAGCCAAGAATGGGAAAAAAGTGAACTTTGTTGCTAAGATGTGTACAAGAAACATGGGTCATCAGCGTAATATGTGCTATTTTTATGGGATATGACCTGTTGGACATGGCTTATTTTTGGACATTAATTGAAGCCGTGTCATAGCAGATGTGTTAAAAAGACTGTGATCGTGTGTCATGGCATATTAGCTTTTCAACAAAAGAGTTTCAACCATACATGTTTTTGGTATTATGCGTCATGGAGTACCAAAAGAAAAAGAGATATAGAAAAAGGGAGTTGCTGCGTGATGGTTTATTGGTGAAAGAATTGAAGCTATATGTGATTCGAGGAATCAAGGGAGCTGTTCACATGGGTTTATGATCAAAAAGCACCAAAGACTAGAAGGTAATATATTGTTTGTTGATATATACAAGAAGTGCTATTGGTTTGTTATTGTTTGCCATCACGTGAGAATACACACAAGAGTTACTGTGGTCCCGATATTCATTGTTTGATTACGGTGCTTATTTTATTTATTAAACAAAGAAGGGATACAAGTAAGAATTGATGCTACTGTCCAAGGCTCGTTTGAAAAAGCATGTGGTCCATATCTGCTTTTTATAAATCGTAAAGTAGCAGAAGAAGACAAGATAAAGACGTTTTCTATAAAGGCAAAAGAAGGCAGCAATTTGCTTTGTCAAGTGATGACGTGCCTCAGTATTATATGCTCATCTATGGTTCCGTCCCAATAAAGAATTGATATACTATGCACGTGATGGGATATTTGGATTGTTTATGAAATCAAGGTACGTTTATTTTTATCTAAGTGTTGCACACATATATACTCAGCATTATTTTATGGTCCAAAAATGTACTGCTGATCCATGATCGAAGATGCGGTTTGTTTGATGTTGTGTTCACACGACCAAAAGAGAAAAGGAGTTTGTGTGCATATATGGAACATATTTTGTTACGTTATATAAAGAATTATGTTCACATGATGGGATTAATTGGTGTTGTTCACGTGAAGATTGAGAATTCATGATGTAGCAAATGTTGAAGGCAAAACAACAAAGTGGTTTATTTAAGCCACATGATGTACTATGAGAATATTTGTTTATTATGTTGATTCAAGGAGATGCGTTGAGGAACTGATCTAGCAAAGACAATAGTGGACGTCACAGTGGACCTTTTCTATCCTAGCAATAACAGTGGAACAATGAGGTACTTTCAATAACATCGGTTGTGGTACAAGAAAAGGCGAGAGTTATGAAGCCACAGATGGTGTCAGTAAATGAGTCGAGTCGCTGACAAGAATAAAACACACGCTGACAGAGAAGACGCTGATACGTTGTAATTTAGACGCTGACAGCGTGTTGTCCGATATATGGTTTCTAAGCGCTGATAAGTATTGTCCAACATATGACAATACATACAGAAGATATATTGGATGACTCAGGATCTCGGACAGAACTATTTGTTTAAATTTTTATGGCTCGTTTTTGAAGATTGTGTTTGATACAATAAAGTTTTATTTGATTATGTGACAAGGCTAACCTTGCGTTACGTACCGACTTGGATTAGAAGCAGAACGCCGACAGAGGCAGCAGTTGCATAAAAGAAGATGATGATGTTGTATTTAAAATGATTTTCATTGCAAATTGGAGATTTCGATGAAGACAATTGATTATTGCTTCTTTGGTGTTGGAGTTGCTTTTCGCAGGTTTGTATTTTATCATATCTCAAAAGATTCTTGCCTCTCTTTTGAGATAACTTGCTTGTTCGTTTAAATGTTTGGTGACGAAGACTTGTCAAATCTAGCAACTAGATACCTTGCTATCACTTGAAGGAGTTACATTATCGTGCTCAGTGTCTCGCAAAGGATGAGGATTTTGACAAAGAGATCGAGGTCTGCTTATACTTTCAGTGTCAGTATAAGTTCGATGTCACGTGGATAGTGCAAGATATAAGGTACAAGCTTGGGAGATTCCACTTCTTCAACAAATAGGTTATATTCGTTTTTCTTCATTCATAAACTACAATTAGAGTCTACATGGTTCGTGATTCATTTACATGTACCACTCAAGGGGAAGAGTTTATTAGTTGTTTATCTTTAGAAGACCCCTATTGGATGTGACAAAAAGGGGAAGAAGATTCAAAGATCAAGGTATGCAACTTAATTTTATGTGGTGATATGTTTTACAAGAAATCTTACTTTAAGGGGAAGCTTGTTTCATTCGTGAAAGATCAAGATTTGAAGATTAGTTTTGTCATCATCAAATAGGGGAAGATTGTTGGGAATTAATTTGATGAGACAAATCAATAATAATGAAACAAGAAGGACTTATATGCAAATATCAAGCTTTATAAGAATATGGAGCCCTTTCATACAACAAGGAGGACTTATTAGCAAAAGATGGAGGTACTTCTTATGTAATTAAAGTTTTCTTGTAAGAAAAGTCTTGTATTCTATTATATAAAGAATACACAGGCGTAGGTTTTTATCATTCCCATTATTTACAATGTAGTCATAAAGCGTCTGTCGTGTGTTCTAGACGTGTGTGATCTTGTAAACACGTCTAGGGTTTGTTACTTGTAATCGTTAATGTTTAATACAAGTAATCGTTGGAAAAGTAAACACCTTGTTCATAATCAATGTTCTAATTCCGCTATGTTTATCATATGAACGTTGGTTATTCCTAGTAAGCTTAATCGATCCGTGAATAATGATTTCCACAAAATTCTTCCCACAACAATAATGCATAATCTGCATTTGAGCCTTTGTACATTCCATGGAAGATGTTCATAATTGGACTACGCACAACATCATGCCCAGATGTTTTGGGTGTAAGACATCTACTGAGAATACCCAAGATTGCTCTCCAAGGTTGACCTACTTTAGCGGTGGTAAAATCAGACACAGCTCGTATGTCAGGACATCCAAGAGCCTCGAACATCTCCATGAGTTCGTCTTTGGTAGGATCCCTCGAAAATGACATACCTTTGGGTGTATCCCGTATTCCAAATATCTTGCGGAAGTCTGAAACTATGAGTGTCTGCTGCTTGTTGTCGAGAGTGAAGGTGATCTTGTTTGAAGTACTTTCCTTGGTAGCCCAGAACTCATACATATAATCATATGGCACCGAGGCAGTACTCCTTAAAGCATTCTTGAAGTGAGAGTGATCAAGGATTGCTATGGCGACTTTGAATCCTTGGTGAGTGGATTTTGAGACTTGCTTCAGCCGGTAATTGTTTGGTATGAACTTGAGGGCTCTTGCTTCGGCAATTGCGGCTGCTCTAGCATCTTGGAGTGCTTGTACTGTTGGATTAGTCATCGTATCTGCTTAAGATAAGACATAAAAGGTTGATGCACAATATATATATATATATATATATATATATATATATATATATATATATATATATATATATATATATATATATATATATATATATATATATATATATATATATATATATATATATATATATATATATATATATATATATATATATCATTAAGACTTTTAAGCATAACACATTTCTACAAGTAATTTTAACAAGCAAACAACTATCAATCCTTCATTCGGAACTCTTCATCCGGAACTCTTCATTCAGAACTCCTTCATTCGGAACTCTTCATCCGGAACTCCTTCATGCGGAACTCTTCATTCGGAACTCCTTCATGCGGAACTCTTCATTCGGAACTCCTTCATGCGGAACTCTTCATTCGGAAGTTCATTCGGAACTTCTTCATTCGGAAGTTCATCCGGAACTTCTTCATTCGGAAGTTCATCCGGAACTTCTTCATTCGGAAGTTCATCCGGAACTTCTTCATTCGGAAGTTCATCCGGAACTTCTTCATTCGGAAGTTCATCCGGAACTTCTTCATTCGGAAGTTCATCCGGAACTTCTTTATTCGGAAGTTCATTCGGAACTTCTTCATTCGGAAGTTCATCCGGAACTTCTTCATTCGGAACTTCTTCATTCGGAAGTTCACTCGGAACTTCTTCATTCGGAAGTTCATCCGGAACTTTTTCATTCGGAAGTTCATCCGGAACTTCTTCATTCGGAAGTTCATCCGGAACTTCTTCATTCGGAAGTTCATCCGAAACTTCTTCATTCGGAAGTTCATCCGGAACTTCTTCATTCGGAAGTTCATTCGGAACTTCTTCATTCGGAAGTTCACTCGGAACTTCTTCATTCGGAAGTTCACTCGGAACTTCTTCATTCATAAGTTCACTCGGAACTTCTTCATTCGGAAGTTCATCAGCCTCGTTCATCCGAAAGTTCTAAACGCACCCTATTGATGATTATTCTAAGCGCGATTGTGAGTTTTAAGGCATTCTATGGCAACAAATCATATTTCTAATGATATTCCGAGTAAAACCCACCTAAAACCCTAATCAATTAATCCTTAATTTAGGCAAACGAACCCTAATTATATTAACCTTAATTCAAACGAATTAATTAAGTGGATTTAAATGAATTAGGCGAATTAGAAATCAAAGATTTGATGTTTGTACCTTTTTGATCGAATGAAACGGATTGGAATGGATTGAATGATAAAAACCACGTTTTTTGAAAGCTTGAGTGTGTATATGTGTGTGTTAATGGCGGCCAAAATGAAACAGTGAAGATAGAAACTAGAAAAAGAAAAACGGGGAGGGGATTTGACTAAGTCAAATTTCACAAAATTCACCCCTTGTCACATTTAACCCTATACTTTACTTTTCTTTTCCTTTTTAGTTAATAACTTTGTTTAGGCTAACATCCGTTTCACTTAACACTCGTTAGTCTATCTCATTGTAATAATTATTCTAACCGTCACACAACTTAAGCATCGCATCCTATTAGCAAGTCTCCGAGATCTAAAGCAAGTCCTATTCTAAAGCAAGACCACTCATTAACCATTTAGCCAATTAATTTTCCTCAAACATTTTTGAAAAATCGTTTTGATGACGAAGACGATTTAATATTTTCTCCCCCTTAAACGATGACCCGTTTTCTATTTAAGGAATGTAGTCATTGTTTAAAGAGTCAAATATTGATGAAAGCATTTCCAATTAGTATCTTGAAAAAGATTGATTCGTGGTGGCAATAAGATTTCTCTTATTTAGACAAATTAATGCACTGAGACGTACACTAACTCGTGTTAGACCAAGTTATAAAGTAAACTTGATCCCTTTGCATGATTTGGCTTGTAAATCATGCCCGAGAAAATTAATTCCCGTTGTGAGCCAACGTTTTCCAAGGAAATACGTGACTTTAATGCGAAAAACGGGTTGCAGTCTGAAATAACGGCTTGTAGTCAATATGGAATTTATTTCCTCTAATTCGTTTTGGAGTTATAATAGTAAGATGTTTGTGTGGCCACACCCAAATGTGTTTTGGTAATCTTATTAATCTGTGAACGAGAAACATAATGGTTAATTAAAGGAATGTCTGAGATCCATATCCTTATTAACGTTGTATTAGAAATAAAAGGATGATAATAATGATGAATCATTAAAAGGTTTTATCCAAGAGACCTTACTCGAGTTGTACTAGAGGCATTGACAGTGTAACTAGACGCTAGTCAATGTGATCACGCTATATTAATTTATCCAAGTGGGAGCTGAAAGTTTATGGACATAAATTTAGTAGTCGTGTGTTAGGATCGAACTCGAGATTACGGTATTGCACACAATACGTAAAGAGTTAATTTATTTAATAAATGCATTTATTATATTTATTAAACTAAATCGAGCTATAAAATGTAACGAACGTTATTTATTAAAAGTTAAGTATAAACGATCGTTATGGAACAAAAAGGAAGGAGAAGAAAAATTACGAAACACCCCCTAGGGGTATGCCGCATAGGCAGTTACAAAGGGAGGGGGCAAAGGGTAAGTTTGTTATACTTGGGTTTCAAGTTTAATTGCCTATATAAACAACCCTTAACCCTCATAATTTTTCTACACCACTTTTCTCTTCCTTTTTCTTTTGGCCGATCGACACAAAGCAACCACAAGCGTTTTCGTTTGGTTTGTTTGGTTAAAAGTATAATCTAGTCCTATCCCCTCTCTAGGGTTATTGGGTAGATTTTCTACAAGGCATAGTAGCTCGATTTACACGTACTAGACTTACGGTTAGCTCGTTATATTACGTGTGTACAAGATCGTAATATAGTCTTATCATAGACTATATCATGGTGATCTTACGTGAACCCTAATTTGGAGAATTAGGTTTTGTTCGAGGGAATCACATTAGCTAAAAGGTACATAACCCTAATTTGATTAGTTGTAATTGTGTTAATTAATGATCTTGTTAAATCGCTTTCGCTATATGGTTTGATCTTGTTTAGGGTTTTTATAATTGTTATGAAGTTAATAAACCTTCATTATATACATATATCCCTTCTTCGTGACTTGATAAATTCGAAACAAACTATAGCTTATATGCCTATAGGACTTCTTCTTGACTTGTAAGCTCAATGCATGTACACGTTTCTCCCCCATAATGGTTACTAGGGCTTTTGCCCGCGCTCCACTGCGGCGGGCTGTGTTCGTGTATGTTAACGCTGTTAGTGGGTGGTAGGGAAGTCGAATGTAAATCATGTTATACATGTGGTCATTACAGAAACTGGTGGAACCATTTTGCTATACATAAACTTGGTTACAAAAGATGTGTTTTGCAAATATTGTGTACATAAATAATTTTTCTACCTCTTTATCAGCAGCATCCATTTGCAGAAATCCGTTAAGTCTCATTTCACTTCCAATTCAGCTTGCCCGTTGTACTGCATAAATTTAACATCATTCAATCGATATGATATCATTCAAACAACATAAAAACATGTCAGCTTGTACCTCATTATGTTTAAGCATCTAGGTTGAAAGCAAGTGATGTGAATGTCGGGAGAGAATCCATTGTAGTCTGACTTTGTCATATCCATACCTGCATATATGATCAGTGAAGAGCTAGTGATAGCCAAATAACAAAACAAAACCAAATGAGCTAGTAATAGTTGTACGTACATTGTGGGAAACACAATAATAAAACCTTCTTGTATTCAGTAAGCAACTCAAACCTGGATGTTAGTTTCTTCGATGTCGTTCCGTCAACACTTTTGAAGTCACCTATCTGATGTTCAGTAGAATAAAAGGGCATTGTACCTGCGTTAGCCAAAGTTAAAAAAGTAAGGCATTTCTTCTAAAATATACTTACCTATATACATTATAAGAAAAGGTAACAAAAAAATGTTTTAAAAAAACGCACCTCTCAGATCTGATGCATCCGTTTCATATTCTGATCAGGATTCTAAACACCATACCAAATTGGAAACATTTCCTTACCTGGTATCCAGGTTGTGCATATGAAACATGCATTGGAACCATCAGAAGCTTCATATCCCCAAATACATGGATACCCTTCAAGCCTATCCATACATATGAGAATATGAAACCTCAGATGGTTGGTGGTGCGCTCAAGTATGTGCTCACCTAGGTATCAAACAAACAGGTACATTATGCAAAAAGTGACTGCTGGAACAGAATGAAGGCAACGTACCAATTTCGTGTAATATTCTTAAAGTTATGAGGCTCAGATCCGCTAATGCGTGAACCACACAACACACTGTATGGCTGCAACCATGGTGCAACTGTGGCTGCCCCGCCAAAATACATGTGTTTGTATATTTTGGCTCAAAAACACAATATTGGAATGTCATCGTCATTGTCTTTTTTTTGCATGGGAAACCGGACACATCATATAGCATAATCATTTTTTTCTAAAATACCACATACTTCTTTCATCTCTGTTACACACACAGTACTCATACCGATCCGTTTTCCCTCTCATCTCGACAGGCCCCTTGCAAATGGAAAACCGGACACACACGGCATGGCTGCATCCCCAAGGGTTGCCTTGCCAAGGTCCGTGGAGCCTCGCGTTTAACCCAGACTGGTTGAAGGTCATCACAACCACGTGCACTCATCACACGCCGCATGTACAATCTAAACCCAAACTCAATATGCCTTTATCTGTCATAAGAAATGTATTAAGCATATAATTATTTAGTTACCGGGACTTTTAAGTCCTTAATTTCTTAAATTAAGAAGATAAGCATGTATACAAACACTCAAAATTGTTGCTAAAATTCCTAAATACCCTCTAAGTAAAGCCAAAGTCTGCATGTACAATCTAAACCCAAGCTGAATATGCCTTTATCTATCATAAGAAACGCATTAAGCAAAATTGTTGCTAAAATTCCTACCTAGTGTTTTTCTTTTATGACAGACGCTTGATTATGCTAACAGACTCATTCATTTATTTAACTCTTAAAATAAACAGATAATCCGCAAGTTGTTTGCTTCTATTGAAACACGCAACACTGATTATCTAATGTATCATAAAGTAATAAGCACTTAACTAATTTCTATAAGAAAATATCCAACACACCTCCCAATCATCAGCTCTGAAGACCATAACTCTTTTAGCTTCTGAAAGGCATCTTCAAGCAGGTTTGACCCTAGTTAAGTAGCTCTCGAAATTGAAATGTATGCAATTGACTCTCTAAAGTCAACTGTTATCTTTTTAGAGTTACTAAAGGCTTGTTTGGGATTGCTTATCTTTTTAGCTTTTTTGTTTTTTTTCCGAACATAAGCAAAGTTATGTTATCCACTGCTTCTGAAAATTAGGTAGGAAGCTGCCTTACGATGATCACGCAGATTATCTTAGATGTTTAGTAAGTCCAAGCTGCGATCTATCCAAAACAGATAATGGTACGCTCATTTATATGACAATTTCAGAATTAGAAACAAAGAAGTCACTTGTTTACCAAATTCATGCAATCGGCTTATTAACATTGTCGTGTCTTTAGGCTCAGATAGGGGTACGTTAAGGGAAAAGAGTATACGTCCGCCGTGGCTGCAGTCCTAACAGGAATGCCCCACCAAGATACAGGCGTTTTCAACTTTGTCCCGACCCGGTCAAGTTCATCACATCCCCAAACTATCATGACAAAGTGATATACCAGCTTTACACACCACCCAAAGCACAAAGCACAAAGCACAAAGCACAAAGCAGCTTTACCAGCCCGTCACATTTTTTACACACACAAAGCACAAAGCAGTTATAAAAACACACATACCACCATCTGTTCGACATGTACGAACTAAAACGGCCTCCGGTTCACATTTGTTTATGAACAACAAAAGTTGCTATAACACTTTAGCTTATTAGTTTTCAATACATAAGGTAACCGTAGTTTTTGCTCATCAACAATAAAGAGCTTCAAAGCAGAAGCCATTATTGACCAAAAGTTGATTACCCAAGAATAGGCAAGAGCAACCGATGTAACATGCCTCTTTTGGAATCGGATAAGGCTTGATTTGGGGGAAAAGAGTCATAACCCGTGATGGCTGCAATATTTAAAGGTAGCACAACCAAGACTGAGGGTTAAAGCGTTGGCTCAGATAGGGTGCTCTTTGAGGTAAAGAGTCATAACCCGGCATGACTGCAACCTTTAAAGGTCGCCCCGCCAAGATCCGGGCTACCTTGTCTTTGATCGCGTCCGGTTTAAATTCATCACAGCCACATAATCGCCAGCATATCCTACAAAAGGATATCGTCGACCCGCATCAATAGCGGCAACGAAAGACACCATCGTGACTATCGTCGCCTGCCATCAACCCTGGCAACAAAAAATCTGTTATAATCATACGTGCCAAAAGAACAACAGAATAAACATATAGGGTAAAATAGGCATCATAACGCCATGGCTGCAACCACAAACCGGATGCCCCGCCAAGATACCAATTATTCAGCCTGAATAACACACCATACCAACACGCAACCAATTAGATTGTATACCTTATAATAGAGGGGAATCACGTTCCCCTAGGAACAGTGGTCCCCTCTCACAAACTAAATAATTTAGTCCTCTCCTCACATTTCCCCTCCCATAATTTAATCCCTCTCCTCACATTTTTTAATCTCACACACACTCATCTCTCCCACCCACCATTCTCTGCCAACATACGAATTATTCAGCCTGAATAACACACCATACCAACACGCAACCAATTCAACCAATAACACGAATCCACATGACCTGTTATTTCACCAACACATAAGACCAAAAGAACTACTAAAAACCTACGGTTTATAAAAACGCCTTACAATTTTTATAACAAAACCTTACTTAAAAATTAAAATTCTTTTATACTCATACCTAACTCTTGATAGTTGTTAAGATAAAAAAGATTGGTACCTTTGTTTAGGTTAACATGAAAGATCGTCCCTAAAATCGAAAGATTGTACCCAAAATCAAAAGATCGTCAGTTAAAAAAAGTGGTACCTTTATTTAGGTTAACATGAAAGATCGTCCCCAAAATCGAAAGATCGTCCCCAAAATCGAAAGTTCGTCCCACATATCGTAGCCAAACAACAGATCAACAAACATCAAAGATCTTTCTCGAAACCGCCCCCAACATATCGTTCCCAAAATCGAAAGATCGTCCCACATATCGTAACCAAACAGAGCAGATCAACAAACATCAAAGATCTTTCTTGAAATCGCCCCCAATAGAGCATATCAAGAAACATCAAACACCATCCAAAAGCGAGCAGATGATCCAAAGATCATCCCGAAGACCTAATAATAGAAAGCATATTATCCAAAGAAGATGATCTAAGCTGCGATCTATCCAAAACAGATAATGGTACGCTCTTTTATATCAGAATTTCAGAATTAGAAAAAAAGAAGTCAATGGTTTACCAAATTCATGCAATCGGCTTATTAACATTGTTGTGTCTTTAGGCTCAGATATGGATACGTTAAGGGAAAAGAGTATACGCCCACCGTGGCTGTAGTCCTAACAGGAATGCCCCGCCAAGATATAGGCGTTTTCAACTTTGTCCCGACCCGGTCAAGTTCATCACAGCCCCAAACTATCGTGACAAAGTGATATACCAGCTTTACACACCACCCAAAGCACAAAGCACAAAGCACAAAGCAGCTTTACCAGCCCGTCACATTTTTTACACACATAAAGCACAAAGCAGTTATAAAAACACACATACCACCATCTCTTCGACATGTACGAACTAAAACGGCCTCCGGTTCACATTTGTTTATGAACAACAAAAGTTGCTATAATACTTTAGCTTATTAGTTTTCAATACATAAGGTAACCGTAGTTTTTGCTCAGCAACAATAAAGAGCTTTAAAGCAGAAGCCATTATTGACCAAAAGTTGATTACCCAAGAATAGGCAAGAGCAACTGATGTAACATGCCTCTTTTGGAATCGGATAAGGCTTGATTTGGGGGAAAAGAGTCATAACCCGTGATGGCTGCAATATTTAAAGGTGGCACAACCAAGACTGAGGGTTAAAGCGTTGGCCCAGATAGGATGCTCTTTGAGGTAAAGAGTCATAACCCGGCATGGCTGCAACCTTTAAAGGTCGTGTTAGCCCTATATTTTATATAGTCGAACAAGAATGTAATAGGTCATCTCAGTCGTTAAATGGTCTTGTATTGTAATAGGTTAGTTGGGAAAACCGGGCTTGGACTTTAAGCTAATATTGTATAAGTTAGGGGCGTAAGCCCAAAAGAAAGCCAAGCCCGGCCCAAGATGAAGCCCACAAAGGCCTTAGTGCCGTGGGGTATATAACCCTCTTTCACATGTGAAAGAGGGTGTTGGTTCATTTCATTAAACACATAGTTTTAGTGTAAACCTTCCACTTCTCTCTCTACTTTCTCTTTCTACTTTTCTTCTCTTTCTCTCTCTAAGAATCTTGTGTTATGGATTAATAGGAACAACATTTGGTATCAAGAGCCTATAGTGGATTGGTGATTGAAGATTTGTGTGTTGTGTTCTTGATTTGTCGTGCTACTTTGATCCATATCGTCACGTGCCAAAAATATTTTTGTGTTTTTATGGTTTATTCTTGATACAAATCATCTACATACTTTTGGTAGTGATTTGGTATTGTTACTTTGGTTAAAAACACAAAATTTTTTGGTGTTTGGATCATTTTTAGGCTCAAAATCTCGAATTTGTGGTGTACTTTCCGAAAAAAGTGGTACTTTTTGTCTCCATATTGCGATCGTGTCCATCGCAAAGTTTGAGGGTTTTATATTGCGATACTTATTGCGACAGGTTCCATCTGAAAAGGTTTTGATCGCAATAACCCTAGGGTTTTACTTTGCGATCAACATTGCGATAGCCATATTGCGATAGATATTGCGATACAACATTGCGATAGATATTGCGATAGATATTGCGATAGCCATATTGCGATAGATATTGCGATAGGACATTGCGACTGAACATTGCGACTGCATTGCGACAGAATATTGCGATGGGTTGTATTGCGATGCTAAATTTTGTTTGAGTAATTTTTCGAATTAGCCACTATCTAGACTAGTTTCGGAACGTAGTTTACACGAAGATTAAAAAAAAAAAAAAGAGTTTTTTGGCGGGAAAACCATAGTAAAATTTATTTTTTCCCAGACCATTTTTAGGCCATTTAAGCTTCAATTTCAAATTTTGGCGATGCGAAAAAATTTTCGACCAAAAATTCAAATTTTCGGACCAAAATTCAAATTTTTAGGCCAATTTTAGGTTTTATTTTTGTCAAAATTTTTCACTTTTCAAACTTTTTCCCTACTAGTTATTGGCTATTTCTAACTCGAATTCAAAATTTGGCGATTCCAAAATTTTCGATTTACCGTTTTATCGGACTGAGGAATTTATTGTCGGACTGAGAAAAAATCGGAATTTTCAAAATTTCAACCACAATCTAATCACAACACATCCACTAAGATCCGTAATCCATACACATCATATCCTCTTCGAGACATCCGTTCAATGGACATCTTCGTGGATTCAACACCAACAACGTCCATGACTGCGATGAATAAAGAGAAGATGCAGAATCCAGAGGTTCAGACAAATACTGAGACTCCAATCAGTAAACCTTCTAACAAGGATTCTACCACCAAAACCGTTCATGCAATCAAATACAAGATGTCGAAAGCAAAAGAAAGATGCATGGAACACGTAAAGTTACTTCAGTCACACCTTCAGGTTCTTTCAAGAGAAGACCTAAAAGGCACTCGTCTTGAAATTGGATTCAAACGGGTATTATTTCTACTATTTGGTCAAGATGTTGAGACATTCATCAGAACGATGCTACTTAATGTGGACCATCTTCAACAAGAACTTAACAAAGACGATTTTCACGAGAATATATCCATGGAGGTCCTTTTAGCTCTCAACAATCAGTTCCAGCAATTCATTGACTCAAGTGGCTTATCCAAAAACGATCGAGAGTTCACAAGCACATACTTTACCAAATATACTCTCATAGATCTTCAAGCATTCAAAGAGACACTTCTTCAACACATGAGTAATATAAAGAAGTCAGTTGATGAAAGAACACGCCATCAAAGGCAATTGGAAAGAAGGTTGAATCAAAGACTGATGCAGACGAAAGAGAGCACTGTCGATAAAGATCAAGCATTGGATGCGACGAAAGAGAGCACTGTCGATAAAGATCAAGCATTGGATGCTTCTTCGGTTGCTACAGAAAGCAGCAGGCCAGAATCAGAAACTCATCATACCAACACAAGCTCAGGGAAAGATACAGAAGTTGTTGTTACAGCTATCAGCCCCACATGTGACAATGAGCCAATGGCTGAGGTACCATTAAATACTGATTCTAAGACTCACGAGCTCAAAACTCTCTTAGCTCAAACGACAAAAGATTTTGAGGATGCCAAACTCGAATTTTCAAAGAAAAATGACAAATTTGAAGCTTATTTTGAAAAACTTGAAAAAGCAAATGTTGTTCTTGAACAAAAATTGGATCGTAAGATTCAAGATTTCAACGCGGAAAAAGAACATTTTTTGAAACAAATAAATTTGTTAGAATCAAAGTTGGCTTCTCAAAATCCAAGTCCTCCGCCTGCTTCATTAACTGAATTATCTGTGCAACCTATCGACATTGTAGATAGTAATGATGCGAATGCGGATAACGCCATATTTGATAATATGAACATTAAGTTAGAACAATGTGTCGCTCAATTACTTCTACAAAATGAGCATTTAAAGGCTCAGATTCAGAAAAAGGTTTTTGCATTGACAGCGGTGAAAAATGAATTAAGGAAACTAAAAGGAAATAGTGTGGATACTAAGTTAGCAAAACAGTCAGTCTTGGGGAAACCTCCTTCTCAACCAGTCAGAAATCGCTCTGTTGCTAGACAACCGAATGCGTTTAAATCTGAACGACTCAAAATGTCGAATCCGAGGTTTGCATCCCAAGTTGACGTGCGTAGCAAGTTGCCTAAACCAGTCACTCCACAATCTAGACCGACCTTAAGACAAACTGCTTCTACAAAACCCGATCACATGAATGCTTCAAGCAACTTTAGATCTAGCTCCAAGAACATGCCTAGGCGTAGTTCAAATGACACGGGTCATAAAAGCTATCTAGAGGATGCTAAAAATAAGACACAAGCAAGAGATAGGACCAAACCACAACCTAGGAGCGTTGTTCACACATCTAGGAATTCTAGACCCTTCTATGATGTGCACAATTCTGCCAACCCTAGGAACTCTAGAGCCTTCTCAGATGCTAAGCACTTTGTTTGCACGAAATGTAACAAATGCGTGTTTAATGC
This sequence comes from Glebionis coronaria, assembly GCA_025667525.1. NCBI lineage: Eukaryota > Viridiplantae > Streptophyta > Magnoliopsida > Asterales > Asteraceae > Glebionis > Glebionis coronaria. The sequence continues at coordinate 480,084,626 of CM046880.1, forward strand.
CATTCATGATGATTGTATCACTAAAGTCCTGAACAAGGTGAACCAAAAAGCTAGAGCACCTCAAAGATGGAACCCTAAAGGAAATAGGTTTTTTCCAACTAAGTCTTCCGCTGTGCATGAGAAACCTATGACTCCTAGATCCTGTCTTAGGTGGATACCAACGGGTAGAACCTTTAAAACAATTGGTCTTAGGTGGGTTCCTACAGGAAAGATATTTCCCTCTAGCACAAAAAAGGTTCAAAGTGAACCCCAACACGGTTCTCACAAAGATATCACTAACCCACAAGCAAGCATACAAACTACTGATAAAAGTGCAGGTATTAAAATAAAGGTTCAACAAGAACACAAAGGTTTTCCATATTCATACCGTTCAACAAAAGACACTCTCAGAGTTTGGTTGCTGAAGAAGCAGATATCAGAGAAATACGTGTCTCAAGGGTTTCACAAATAAGATTCAACATGACTTACAGTCACACATCAGACTGTAACTCGAACGTCAAAGAAAGGGAACTCTATCTCTTCAACGATAAGTTACCCTCGAAACGAGAAATTCATACTTCTCGGTCACGAGCTTCTCTTAAAACTATTCAAAAGTTTTAAGCTCGTGTAAATGACTTCTAGGCGCATCACAGCTTAGAACTCGGACCTCAACTAAGGAAAGTTTATCTCGGACGATAACTTATCCTTCTCAACGAGAAATTCATCTTTCTCGGTCATGAGCTTCTCATAAAAACATTCAAAGTTTTTAAGTTCATGAAAACGATTTCTAAGTAGATGTCAGCTTAGAACTCGAACTTCAACTTAAGGAAAGTTTATCACGGATGATAACTTATCCTTCACAACGGGAAATTTATTTTTCTCGGTCATGAGCTAGTCACGAAACAATCAAAGTTTTGAGCTCATGAAAAACGGACCCGAAAGGGGAGTGTACGTTTCAGTGCGCTTTCCCTAATCAATAGAAGAGAAGTCTTCTATCCTGATTATTTTAAAACCGTTGAACACAATTTTTCAAGAATTTCTCAAAAGGTTTTTCTAAATCTTTCAAAATTGTGTGTTCAACACTCCCTTCCTCATAATAGGTTTTTATATCTAAAAATGTCATATGTTATTTTGATCAATTTTTGAGGGGGAGCGTTTTAAAATCAAGCCTTTTAATGTTGTTGGGTACATCTCTAAAACTGTCATATTTTATGTATCCAACACATTCCGAAAATGATATAAAATTGTCAAATGTAATATATTATATCGGAAAAGGCATCTCAACTCCGTACCTCAACATATTTTGTGGTGTCGTTTTTCTAAAATTTTGTCAAATTTTGTCTCAAGACACACATATATTCTTGAGGGGGAGCGACCCGACTGAAAATGTTCCATGATTCATGCGTGCACACATGTTTCTCTCCCGTCGATTTTTAGAAAATGTCATATTTTAATCAATTGGTATCTCTAATATTATATTTTTATATTAGAGATAGGGGGAGAAAATGTGATTAAAATATAATATATCGCAACATGTGATCTTAAAGACTCAAGTGCAACTCTTTCCTTCACATGCCAAACTATTTCGTATATCGATGCATGTGTGTAGGGGGAGCTTTTCGGAAATGTAAAACTTTCAAGTGTTAAAAGTTTTGATTTTTATCAAGCACTTTGAATGGTTTTCAATGGTTTTATGGTTACGATCTTTACCCAAAACAACCTACTATCCACGACGGAACGATGGAGTCAAAAGGTGGTTTAGGATAGGAAACTAAGTCCTATGATCCAACCAGAACCGGAGGGATCTACCCAAGGACATTCCATAGCTAGAAATAGTTGTCCTTATGAAAGATGGAGTGGAATGAAGCTGAATGCGGACCAAGTACTTAAGTTAGCACTGGAACAATCACAACAAGGTGCTAATGATGACGTATTGGTAAGCATTGAAGGAGTTGAATATTCTATGCAACTTAGGCAGAAACCGGGTCAATACATCTATTGAAGACAAGTCATCATGGATCCAGTGATGCAATGCACAACCCTTCCCAGCCATTCGAGTTTCTCTCAAAAGAAACTTGTCTCATTGTCACGGAGATCAACACGTATCTATTGACTTTCTCACTCCGAGTCAGTTAATATTGAAAAGGTGGCAGTCTGCTCCAGCCTCCGATTACCAAAATGCACTTATTGAGTCTAGAGCCAAACGAGATCAATTTATCATCTCATTAGGACACAATCGAGTCCTACGCATTATCCTTGTGATATTGCCAGAACATCTGAGTGATACGATTCACAATGAAGATGGAAATCCTGCTTGAGCCAGCATTAAACAAGCTCATGGTAGGTAACTTGTGCGATTCTACACGAATCAAACTTGTGAGAACTGGAAAGCAACTAAGTTTCGATTCTTAATTGATTCAAACTTGATTCCAGGTTTCTTCGCAAAATCCATGTGATCTTGCCAGAACATTCAGAGTGACACTCATTAGTGTTCACAGTGACGAATGGAAATCCTTCCAGTGTCAACATCAAACAGCACTGCGGTAGGTAACTCGCAAGATTCTCTATGAATCAAGCTTGTGACAAACTGGAAAGCAACAATGGTGCGATTCTTTTAGAATCAAACTTGTTCCAGGAAATCTGAATTGACGACTCTAAACAGACGGATAATTTATCCTTATGATTCACTCTTTACGTTCGCAGTCTGCTTTGAGACGGTCGAGTAAAGAGAACTGGCTACTACCGTCGGGAAACCCTGTCAAGGAGGTTCGTAATCGAATCTACCTGATCACAGGTACGGTATTTTAATACCGTTTAACGGTCTTCACCGACCGGAGGTAAAACGCTACCGAGTTAGGATGAAATGTTCAAAGCCATTTTATCCGTGTCTATATATGTTGCTGCATATCAAGAAGGTGGCGTAGCTGTGCAACCGATGTCGATTCAGAAGTCACAAGAGCACAAGATGGCGATAATCAAGATACCTAAGAATGTAAGAATGTAATAGGTCATCTTTGTCACAAGGAGCAAAGATGAAGATCTCAAGCACTCTAGGTCAAATGACAAAGGCTCAAGATAAAGATCACGAAAGCATGAAGGAACAAAGCTGTTACAAACAAGATCAAGACCAAGATACAAGACCAAAGCAGGAAGATCTCCTCTACAAGAATGTATTCACTCAATCATCTTATGCTTTTTAAGCTTTTTAAGATGACCGATACATTGGGGGAGATTGTTAGCCCTATATTTTATATAGTCGAACAAGAATGTAATAGGTCATCTCAGTCGTTAAATGGTCTTGTATTGTAATAGGTTAGTCGGGAAAACCGGGCTTGGACTTTAAGCTAATATTGTATAAGTTAGGGGCGTAAGCCCAAAAGAAAGCCAAGCCCGGCCCAAGATGAAGCCCACAAAGGCCTTAGTGTCGTGGGGTATATAACCCTCTTTCACATGTGAAAGAGGGTGTTGGTTCATTTCATTAAACACATAGTTTTAGTGTAAACCTTCCACTTCTCTCTCTACTTTCTCTTTCTACTTTTCTTCTCTTTCTCTCTCTAAGAATCTTGTGTTATGGATTAATAGGAACAACATTTAATTGTTAAACATGGATTCACATAAACAACACGGGTAAAAGATCCGGAGGTCGGGGAGGATAGAAGTGGTGTTTAGCCATTTTAGTGAGAGAAACAAGAGATAATAAAAGTGTGTTTTATTCTAGAGAGAGAAAGGTAAGACAAGAAATGAAAAGCCTCACCCCTCCATGGAAGTATGGAGGGGTTTATATAGCACGGGACTTGGACTTTACATATGACAATATTAGTCCTTGCAAGTCTCGGCTATGGAACTATGTAATTCCGTTAGTCGCACACATTTTAAGGCTAACAATCTTCCCCTAATGTGGAGACATACGGAATTACTTACAATGTTCCTATCAAATGCAAATACAACAAAAATATGACAGTATTAAGTTTGCTTCCAATGCTGAGGATGACACCGTTGTCTTCAAGTCTTCTAGAAAAACTTATACCCCAGTTTGAATCCTCTTTGTCTTTGCTTGTTGAGGAACCATTGTATCATGTATGAACTGGATTAACTTCCCCCCAATTCATACCACATGTCTTGAAAAGCTTTCTTCATAGACTTCTTTTTGACGAAGCTTCTGAATCAGCTTCCCCCCAAACCAAAATCCCTGTCTTGAGCAGAATCTGTAGCTTGAGCAATCTTCTATCTTTGACATTTAAAGTACACAGCGGATTTTTGTAGAAGAAGAAGTAAACCCCACCAAGTAACTGCTACCTTAACATTTTTGGTCTTCATGATTATGAGTTTGGGGGAACATGTAAGAAATCAGCAACAAATCTTCTCACGCTTGTAGAATGCTTCCCCTTGGAAGTTGAACTAAGTACTTTAGAGTGGGAACTAAGTCTCCAAAGTACACGTTCTTCCCCCATGATGGTGACGAACTCTCGGAAGCATCATCTGACGTGTACGTTCAAAATCGCGAGATGTTCTTGTCGAAAGTATGATGGTGACGAACACTCGGTAGCGTTCTTGTCGAATGTATGGTGGTTAAGAACACTCGGTAGCATTCTTGTCAAAAGTATGATGGTTAAGAACACTCGGTAGCATTCTTGTTAAAAGTATGGTGGTTAAGAACACTCGATAGCATCATCTGACGAGGACAATCAGAATCGTGAGAAGTCCGTGTCTGAAGCAGAAATCTTTGTTGACATTTTGTTGCTCAAGTTGCTCGTGAGAATTGATTGTTGATCACATCTCTACTCTTGTACTCTCTGGCTAAACTTACCAACCTCGTATTCTTTCGGCTATCTGTAGTGACCACTGGTGAAGTAAACCTGATATTCCAAACTTGAAACTAAAGTACAATCTCCCAAATTTGTTACTTACGCTTAGCACTGTGTTGATTGAAGAACGGTGCAGAGAAACGTCTCTTAGAATCTTATACATAAAGAGAGAGGTATAAGATGTAGAACACCTCTTGAAGTATCCACAACTCCCGGTGAGTGTGACACTGAGCACTACAACGTAACTCCTTAAGTGATAGTTGTCCATGTCTTCGACCATCCACCCCTTGACAGTGGAAACTAGATAAATCAAGTCTCAATCATAAATGCTGAAGCGAATCATCAACCGATAGAGGGGGTGAAAAGGCTCGATGATGAATTGAGTAGACTCCTTCGTGATATTCCACTTCACCTTCAAATAATAAATACCAAGTCCACTCCGTAATCACTTGACATTACTTTGCCCGAATACTAGCCGTTTTGACAATTTTAGTGAATCTTAAAGGATCGTTTTGGTGTTTGTTTGTTTTTGTCATCGTGTTTGTTGTCGTGTTTGTTGTGATGATTGATTGCCGTTAACTAGAGAAACCAACGATGACTAGAGAAGGAGAAGTCGTCAACATTGTCTAGCTAATTTGATTTTTGAAGCCCAAATCAATCATATACCCAACTGATGCGCGGATCGACCTCCGCGGTGAGGTCGTCGAAAATTTTTCGAGAGATTAAGGTTTCAAAACGAGGGTTTTTCTTTGATCGGAAGGAAGTGATATATTAATTATCGGGCACATTCAAGATAACTCGATCCAATAATCCTTATATCACTCGGCTTAAAACCCATTTACTATGACCAGCCCATTGCATTTTATAACCAATTCCAACGTGATAGCCCCACTCGAATTAAAAGGCCCAACAAAAAGTGATATAGCATCATCACGTGAATTGTAAAAATACTTATAGGTTCACATGAATACCCGATCCAAATAGGTAGATATAACTAACTCAATCCTGGATATTAGGTCAAAAGCACATCTTAATCACAAACATAGTTTTGTCCGCCCCATCCCCTTCCATCGTATTCTCCGCCTCTATCTCATCAAAACCTTATCAACTCTCATCTCTGGTAAACTCCATTAACAGTCATCATCCAAATCACAACCAATCCCAAAACTATGTAACACAAATCTCATCCAATTACCGAACTCGAAAACATCAATACCATATATCTTAACGAAGACCACAAAGAAGAAGGTGCTGCAAGGCCTCCAACTTGAGGGTCTCGGGTAAGTTGTATGAAGTTAATTGCATGAGACTGGATTTGATTTAATTTACGAAATAAAGAAAGATTATTAGCATGCTTGTTCTTGATCTTTCTTGAATATTTCGAAAATAAAAAATAAACATAGCTTGGACATTTGATCAATGATGAGTTTTCCTTTTGTGTTTCGGGATCTGTTAAGGTCTTGATTCGTTGGTATTTTAACACGAATAAAAGGAAATAACTGAGATCAAGAATGATTTGTTTCGAGACTATATGGGTTTAAGGTGAGTCAATAAATCGAGTCAATAAATCGAATCAATAAATCGAGTTTAGATGGGTGTTAAGAGTCGATGGGTTAGATAGATATTTGGTGTTGATGGGAGTTAAAAGGTGATGTTTGTCAGTTTTGGTCTCGGTCAAATGTTGTAACAGTCTAGTATGAGTCCATCGCAGTCAAATCCTTTTCTCTAAAACCATCGCAATGAAGTATTTTAAGTCCATCGCAATGATGCATGAACCCATCGTAATGTTTTCTGTCTAAGGTACCATCGCAATGTTTTCTGAAAATCAGTGTCGCAATGTAAAGAATTACCATCGTAATAATTTGATGCATCCCATCGCAATGGTACCACCTTCCATCGGAATGTTTATCACATCCATCGGAATGTTTCAAAAAAAATCTGGCAGCATAACGACATGACTACCATTGCGATGGATCAAGGCATCCATCGCAATGATGACAGCCCGAACCATCGCATGTGTAAAAAAAAGACCCCATCGGAATAAATCCGTAGAAGAAGCTGTCGTAATATCCATCTGAAAATGCATAATGTGCCATCGGAATACTTCCATCGTAAAGGGTTTTACAGCTGAAAAAATGGATCTGGTCCATTTTTGTTATATATGTCCTTTTCCCAAAAAAAATGGATATGTTCAATGTTTTATGGGACAAAAGAAATAGATGAGCACAAATTGCTCAAAAGCAGTTAAAAAAAAAACTACTAAAAATGTTAACAAAAAGTGAAAGTTGTTTGAAACAGTAAGAGTGGAATAAGAAATGAAACAGATATCTGGGTGATGTTTTGATGATGGGACGGACAAAATTGGATAAGACAACAGCAATAAGAAGCAACAATTTCAAACATTTCCAAGAAACGTGTGAATTGAGACAGAATGATAAACCCAAAAACACAAATCACGAATCGACTTTAAAGACGAACACAAACACGAATCAAAAACACGAAACACCCCCGGTTAGCTCTGATACCAATTGTTAAACATGGATTCACATAAACAACACGGGTAAAAGATCCGGAGGTCGGGGAGGATAGAAGTGGTGTTTAGCCATTTTAGTGAGAGAAACAAGAGAGAATAAAAGTGTGTTTTATTCTAGAGAGAGAAAGGTAAGACAAGAAATGAAAAGCCTCACCCCTCCATGGAAGTATGGAGGGGTTTATATAGCACGGGACTTGGACTTTACATATGACAATATTAGTCCTTGCAAGTCCCGGCTATGGAACTATGTAATTCCGTTAGTCGCACACATTTTAAGGCTAACAGGTCGCCCCGCCAAGATCTGGGCTACCTTGACTTTGCTCGCGCCCGGTTTAAATTCATCACAGCCACATAATCGCCAGCATATCCTACAAAAGGATATCGTCGCCCCACATCAATAGCGGCAATGAAAGACACCATCGTGACTATCGTCGCCTGCCATCAAACCTGGCAACAAAAAATCTGTTACAATCATACGTGCATAAAGAACAACAGAATAAACATATAGGGTAAAATAGACATCATAACGCCATGGCTGCAACCACAAACCGGATGCCCCGCCAAGATACCAATTATTCAGCCTGAATAACACACCATACCAACATGCAACCAATTAGATTGTATACCTTATAATAGAGGGGAATCACGTTCCCCTAGGAACAGTGGTCCCCTCTTACAAACTAAATAATTTAGTCCTCTCCTCACATTTCCCCTCCCACAATTTAATCCCTCTCCTCACATTTTTTAATCTCACACACACTCATCTCTCCCACCCACCATTCTCTGCCAACATACGAATTATTCAGCCTGAATAACACACCATACCAACACGCAACCAATTCAACCAATAACACGAATCCACATGACCTGTTATTTCACCAACACATAAGACCAAAAGAACTACTAAAAACCTACGGTTTATAAAAAAAGCCTTACAATTTTTATAACAAAACCTTACTAAAAAATTAAAATTCTTTTATACTCATACCTAACTCTTGATAGTTGTTAAGACAAAAAAATTGGTACCTTTGTTTAGGTTAACATGAAAGATCGTCCCCAAAATCGAAAGATCGTCCCCAAAATCGAAAGTTCGTCCCACATATCGTAGCCAAACAACAGATCAACAAACATCAAAGATCTTTCTCGAAACCGCCCCCAACAGATCGTTCCCAAAATCGAAAGATCGTCCCACATATCGTAACCAAACAGAGCAGATCAACAAACATCAAAGATCTTTCTTGAAATCGCCCCCAATAGAGCATATCAAGAAACATCAAACACCATCCAAAAGCGAGCAGATGATCCAAAGATCATCCCGAAGACCTAATAATAGAAAGCATATTATCCAAAGAAGATGATCTAAGCTGCGATCTATCTAAAACAGATAATGGTACGCTCTTTTATATCAGAATTTCAGAATTAGAAAAAAAGAAGTCAATGGTTTACCAAATTCATGCAATCGACTTATTAACATTGTCGTGTCTTTAGGCTCAGATATGTATACGTTAAGGGAAAAGAGTATACGCCCACCGTGGCTGTAGTCCTAACAGGAATGCCCCGCCAAGATATAGGCGTTTTCAACTTTGTCCCGACCCGGTCAAGTTCATCACAGCCCCAAACTATCGTGACAAAGTGATATACCAGCTTTACACACCACCCAAAGCACAAAGCACAAAGCAGCTTTACCAGCCCGTCACATTTTTTACACACATAAAGCACAAAGCAGTTATAAAAACACACATACCACCATCTGTTCGACATGTACGAACTAAAACGGCCTCCGGTTCACATTTGTTTATGAACAACAAAAGTTGCTATAATACTTTAGCTTATTAGTTTTCAATACATAAGGTAACCGTAGTTTTTGCTCAGCAACAATAAAGAGCTTCAAAGCAGAAGCCATTATTGACCAAAAGTTGATTACCCAAGAATAGGCAAGAGCAACTGATGTAACATGCCTCTTTTGGAATCGGATAAGGCTTGATTTGGGGGGAAAAGAGTCATAACCCGTGATGGCTGCAATATTTAAAGGTGGCACAACCAAGACTGAGGGTTAAAGCGTTGGCTCAGATAGGATGCTCTTTGAGGTAAAGAGTCATAACCCGGCATGGCTGCAACCTTTAAAGGTCGCCCCGCCAAGATCTGGGCTACCTTGACTTTGCTCGCGCCCGGTTTAAATTCATCACAGCCACATAATCGCCAGCATATCCTACAAAAGGATATCGTCGCCCCGCATCAATAGCGGCAACGAAAGACACCATCGTGACTATCGTCGCCTGCCATCAACCCTGGCAACAAAAAATCTGTTACAATCATACGTGCATAAAGAACAACAGAATAAACATATAGGGTAAAATAGACATCATAACGCCATGGCCGCAACCACAAACCGGATGCCCCGCCAAGATACCAATTATTCAGCCTGAATAACACACCATACCAACACGCAACCAATTAGATTGTATACCTTATAATAGAGGGGAATCACGTTCCCCTAGGAACAGTGGTCCCCTCTTACAAACTAAATAATTTAGTCCTCTCCTCACATTTCCCCTCCCATAATTTAATCCCTCTCCTCACATTTTTTAATCTCACACACACTCATCTCTCCCACCCACCATTCTCTGCCAACATACGAATTATTCAGCCTGAATAACACACCATACCAACACACAACCAATTCAACCAATAACACGAATCCACATGACCTGTTATTTCACCAACACATAAGACCAAAAGAACTACTAAAAACCTACGGTTTATAAAAAACGCCTTACAATTTTTATAACAAAACCTTACTAAAAAATTAAAATTCTTTTATACTCATACCTAACTCTTGATAGTTGTTAAGATAAAAAAATTGGTACCTTTGTTTAGGTTAACATGAAAGATCGTCCCCAAAATCGAAAGATCGTCCCCAAAATCGAAAGTTCGTCCCACATATCGTAGCCAAACAACAGATCAACAAACATCAAAGATCTTTCTCGAAACCGCCCCCAACAGATCGTTCCCAAAATCGAAAGATCGTCCCACATATCGTAACCAAACAGAGCAGATCAACAAACATCAAAGATCTTTCTCGAAATCGCCCCCAATAGAGCATATCAAGAAACATCAAACACCATCCAAAAGCGAGCAGATGATCCAAAGATCATCCCAAAGACTTACTAATAGAAAGCATATGATCCGAAGAAGATGATCTAACGATCCCAAGTTCATTATAAAAGTTAATCAAGAAACATCCAGAGAGAGAGAGTATGGTGGGTGGGAGAGATGAGTGTGTGTGAGATTAAAAAATGTGAGGAGAGGGATTAAATTGTGAGAGGGGAAATGTGAGGAGAGGAATAAATTATTTAGTTTGTGAGAGGGGATCACTGTTCCTAGGGGAACGTGATTCCCCTCTATTATAAGGTATACAATGATTCATCAAAAGCATCACGAACAGTGGGCTTAAAATTATATCATGAAGAAGATGTTGAATATCGAAAAGTCTCTTTAAGTTATCGCTCTATACTATCTCTCTTAAAGCGTAGTCCGAAAAAAGCGTAGTCCGAAAAAAGTCTTTGAAGTTTAGCAAATGAAATATCTAAAAAAACCTAATAATCTCATGATATGATAATAATGAAGCTCAACATATGTCTAGAAATTTTGAAGTAAGAAATCTTCAAACTTTATGGGAGCAAAATCTGCACATATATTATAAGACCTTTATCATTATAATCTAGTGACTTAAAGTTGTGACAACCGTTTTAGTTAATATTGTGCTATCATCTATTGATGCATATTGAAAACTAATCTTGGTAGAAGCTTGAAAGCACACATGACTAGAATGATCTATTAATGAAGTTTGATAAAAAGATCTCGTGACATAAGCTTGCACTAACTTGTGACTAGAATGTTTTGTCGATTTCAAAAGATTAGTTACGAGACAATCCCATTCGTGAGTGAAGTCACTAAATACCGTATACTCAACCTTGTGATGAATACGTAGTACACAACCTCTTAACATAACCTCAACCTCGTTAGTCACTTAATATGAATCTCGTATTGAACAAAGTGAATAACTACCACATGATTAACAGATTAAGAACCACCGTATGCGTTTGTAGATCACATGAGAAAGCTAGATGGTCAAGTTTAATGACATGTATGTTGGAATTTATAAATACTAGTTAACCATTAACTACGAGTACGCAGCGGAATGGATCTAGTATAACATACATGATTAAGCACATAATAAAAACAATTTAAAACCAACCTTTAATTAATTGAATAAATCAATTAATACGTCTTGATCTTGATCTCGAACTTTAACGGTTAAATTATCGTCTCCATCGTTTGCTCACACGACACGTCAAACGAACATCACTACGATGCTAGTAGTAACTTCACTTCTCAAACAACAAGTGTTTACATCTTGTAACTAGAAACCCTAGATCCAAAACCCTAATTTGGATTACGTAAGGATCGGTTTATAGAACGTTACAAGATTGATTAACCCAAAATCACATAAACCCTAATTAGGGTTTATGCATGTCGAACCACCAAGGGGAAGAACTAAAACCTAAATCTAGTGATTTAGGGTTTAGTCAAAAAGCTTAAAACTTTACAAGAAAACCACCAAAAATGATTGATCTTATAAAGGTTTAACCTTTATGTGATTTTAGGGTTAATGGAAAAATCGTTTGGTTTGGTGTGGTGTTTGGGTCGATCGGACGCAACAAGGAACAAGGGAGAGGGACAAAAATTATGAGTTAGGTGTTTGTGTATTTATACACATTCTCCACCTCCTCAAAATCTTTAAGGCCCAACCCAAGAAACCAATTAAGGAAAGGATTACCTTAATCAAATATTCTTGAATATTTACTTACCAAAAACCAATAACCAAAAAATCCTCTAGAACCCCCTATATACAATATATTCGGCCGATTGGCCTTAGGGTTTCTAGAAGTCGATTTCCTTCCAAAATTTAAATAACGCACTCGTATTAAATTAATTAAATCCCGTTAATTAATTTAACCACCGTTAATTAAATAATAAGTGAAGTTTTTATTAAACGTTTAATTATAAATAATAAAACGTAAATAAAAGTGTGTTCTCCGTATTGAGTGTGTGCCCCCGATAGGCTCACGTATTTCCGATGGCTAAACGATCGCATATCCCAACAGCTCCTACTTGTGAGAGTTTAGACATACAGCGTCCATAATGAAGTATCTAGCAACACTTCATTATAACCGGAAATGACTGAGGTGTAATTTCAAGAAGAATATCTCAAAAGTATTAATGGTATACGATTATGTGACTTGCTAATAATCATCCCTTTGTTACTAGTACCGTTTAAACTATGGATATGGATCCTAACTCATTCCATGAAGTTTAAATTATAGTTTCTCGTTATAGAAGTTAATTCAGATATACCAAACGTAAACAAGTTTCATCTTGATTTACACTTTGGGTGCGGCCACACAATTATCTGATTAATTCTGGAGAGGGCCCAGTGGTACTTCACTGCACTATATCAAGTGGAGGAACAAATTCTATATTGACTACAAGTGTCTGTGGATGCTGCTTCACAACACTTCCAACTAAAGTCTTTATAACTAGGTCTGGCGAACTAGCGTTGGACATAGAATCAAGAATTAATATTCACACATGCACAAACTTGTTTGCATCTCAAGTCTAAGGATGATGACTTAATCACCATTTTCGCAATCTTACTCATGACAAGGATCCAAAAGTAACGATTCGACAGTTCGGGGTGTCCAATACGCATCCCTTATGAATAACATATGAGTTTGGTGGGAACCGTCCATATATTCAAAGAATATAACCAACACTCACATTTGTCTTAATGTAGACAATACTCCCATATTGCTAACCGACAATGGACATATTTAGAATAATCAAATATTCAAGGATTTAAACATACAAACATAGGGCAACAATAATTATATGAATGAATAACAAATACCAAGTATCTTTATTCATCGGAAAATAATTATTATCTTACCATCCCAATTATCCAAATACTAAAATAGATATGCATGAAACTAATTTAGCAAGTTGAAGTCAAATGTTTCCAACATTCTCAACTATTCTTTAACAAGAAAGCTAAATAGTTATCTAAGTAAAGTTTCCGAATACTTGTTTCAAATTTCTCAATTGTGAAAGATTTGGAAAACAAGATGAGTGTCTTTTCTTACATGCTCATACTATTTGCAAGTTTCATAGTAGGGGATATCGTCAATCCTTGCATAAGGTATTTAACATCAACGATATACTGACAGTCATCTTTATAGTTTCTCAAAATGTAAAGTATTCTTATTCCTTAATGTGTAATGCAACAATGCTCATTGTGAGCACATCTAGTTTAGTAGATTTATCATAAATGATAACATCTCACTTTTACTAGATCGATTATCCTCTAGCATCAGTGTACACATACATTACTATGCTTTATAATTCGTAAACATTTGTATTAACAATAATCTAAATACTCTCTATTAGACATTGTTTTTGTCATCTCACTTTGCTCTTGTACAAAAATGACAACAAGTCATATACACAATATAGTATTTATACATAATGAATCCTTAGTTAAAAACATAAGGTTTCCATTCATGTTATAAATTATGTCAAGTGAAATATATCAATCAAGACTCGCTTTGAATGATGCATTGCATTGTGTTGGACTTAATTACCGCATATGCTTATATCAATAAACATTTAATTCCATAGTCATTTGTTTTATTCCATAAATTCTCAAATGAAGTTTCATTCCAATCTTAAGGATTATCATCTAGCTTAAATGGAATGATATCTTCAGTATGTTGTACAACATATGAATTTAAAGAAAAAACATAGTGCTCCCACTCAATGTCAAGTGTACTTCCAAACTCGTCTAAATTTAATCGAAATCATATTGAATTAAATTCTAGATTTAGTTTCTAGATGCATGATTTAATCCATAGTTGAATTAATCATCTTGTATACTCAATAAAGATTTTATAGATTCATAAACCTTTTGATTATACACCATCCTCGCTAAAAGGTAATCATAAAGGGAAACTATAAAGTTTAATTGACATATACCATTTACATAGAAACATATATGACAATCAATTATCTTTATTTAATTAATACGCGCATAAAAGGATGATTTAATCATAGTCAATTGCTTGAGTATAATTAAAAGCTTCCTATTATTAGCCATGCATTAATTATGTATACCATTTTGTCATTGTGAGTCATTCTTCAAAAGAAACTCCATCCAACCTCATAGGTTTATAATTAGGAGAAACATCAATCAAATTCAAAAGATTGATTTTCCCTTTAAGGACTGCATCTTATCATTCATATTTCTAAGACATTTATCAGATTCAAGATATGATAATATTCATTAGCAGTTAGTAGATTACAAAGATCTCCTAACTTATATTCCTCAGCATTGATATTAAAATATCAATCAAGTGATGAGGTATCTTTGCAGATTTATGAATGAGAGTAAATTTTACTTTGGTTTGACATTTCCATGCTTAACCAAAATATGACATCAACAAGTGGATTTTGAAGGTTGTGTATTTTGCTCTTGAATATCTTCAAGATTTGTTATATCTCCCACTTACTTTTGTAAGTAGAGATCATTCTCTAAATACTAAGTATTTAAGCAACAATAAATTGTTCTTAATAAAGAGACTACAAAACACATTTTAAATTCTTATCTCAAGTTTGTTAATACTATGCTTCAAAAGATATTAACAAATTAAAGAATTTAATCAAGACATATTGGGATTTCTCCCAAGAACCCTAATTAGGGTTTTTAGCATGAACCCTAATTTTTGTATCACTCTTTTAACCAATAACCTTAGGAAAGGTTTGTGTTACGTCAAGCTAGGAGGAACACCAACACTACAATCGTCAAGCACGGAAGTGTAGGAAAATCGAAAAACCCCAAGAGATTTTAAGATTATATTGGTTTGAGTAGAACAACCGAAAGTCCCTAATAAATTAGGGGTTTTCAATTTGTGGGTTATCTTGAATACCTTCTAGATTTGAACTATATTGAGTGTATCAATGACACACGCAATTTTCTAACCTTGATAAATCATGGAGGTAGAATAATTAAAGCTATCATAAATCAAACTATACGAATATAGTTTGTTTAAACTCTTTAGACATACCATAACATTTTGGTATTCTATGAGTATTGGAATTGTAAGACTACATCAGAATTCCATAGATAACTTAATACTCTTTGGATTAAATACTTGTCAATTGGGTCATGCCAAATTACAATATCCGTATTTAAATCCAGATGCATGCTATAATGTATATTTCTTGAACAATGCGAGAACCATGTGTTTACAAGAAGACATAACAGTTCAAGAATTATATGTTCATGCGTTTACAAGAAAACAGAACATATCAAGTATACATTATTAAGTCTTTAAATAATTCAAAGATCTAATGTTTATGTGTTAACAAGAAGACATAACTATTTTACTACATACTTTATGTTATAAGTCGGTGAGTAATTCAAGGACTTTATAATTATGTGTTATCAAGGAAAAACATAATTATACTAACTAAAGCAATCATGAACGCAAACTCTTAAGTTCAATAGTAATTTCAAGTTAATTTTATACTTCAAAATTATGATTATTATATCTTAACCATAATTGTATTTACTATAACATGTAGTAAATTACCGAAGTAGCTTTCCACTATATCATGACATTGAATGTAGTAGGACAACAAACATCTTGTATGTTCAAGTCCTAGTAGAATTATTAGCTTTCTTACCTTTTGGGCAAATGAAACTAATAATATGTTGTTCCTTGCACACACTTTGCAATTTCTCCCACTTGTGTAAGGCACAACATCATATCATGTAGACAAGCAATACAACATGTGGTTGATTGTGTAAACAATATGATAATGTCATTGATAATATAAGTAGATTTAGAACCATAACTTTAAATAAAGAATTGTGGATTATTATTTTATAGATAACGTTTCAGAAGGCGACATCAGAAAGGCAGCGTGTTATCATATAAAATAAAATGCAATTTTCTTTAAGCAATGGTCATTCATATTTGGAAGTGATAAATTATTTCAAAGCAAGTTCGAAATAATATGGATGACTAAGCAAGAAAATAATCTTGTAGCTCCCACCGAAATTGATAATATTACATGGATATTATTTCAGTAATAAACTGCAACGCTCCCACTAAATTTGTCAACATTATAAATGTTACATCACCAGTAAAAAGTGAATAGCAATTTATTGACTTCCTTATCTTTGAAAAATTCCTACAAGTATACATTTACTTAGGTATTTGAACAAAGTATATGAAATTCTACTTGTGTGGATGAGGGACTAGCCGTTTATGCTTTCAATTAACTTGATTATTTAGCATGCAATTCCTCCTTTATCGTCTACATAGCCGCAAGGGTATTTAGCACTTTAAGGAATAACAAGAGTCCAAGAAAGATACCTAGCGAAGTGCTAGTAAATTCTTTACTCTTTACGGTTTAAACTCATACATCGTGACAAGTGCAAGATGTCATTTATTTTGTTAGCTATAGACATTAGGTACACAAAATATGTTATCTTTCAATGTTTTCAGAACCGGGTTAGGATAATGAAATATTAAAAGTGAGTTTAAATGCAATCGATAACGATTCGATTATGGTCCTATCTTATTCTTGTCAACTAATGAGAAGAGATAGGAGTGAGTCTCGCTTTTCTTACCAGGAAAAGAGACAGTGTTTGTTTTCTATAAGAAAACAACTTTAGTTTACGAATTATGTTGCAATAACACAATTAATCGGAACTTTAGAAAGTTCAATTTAGTATTTTCGATAATTAAATTCTTAATAGAATTAACTACCCAAATAATTACTAATAAGACTAAGATCCTACTTGCACTCCCACTCAATATTAGAGGTCCGACCGTCTAATAGTAAGTAGGGCAAAAGGTAAGCGTCGAGCGTTAATTGCATTACAAGTGCAACTCTTAGAATTTTGAGACGATTCATGAAGTTTATTTGATGTAGAGTGTTTGGATGGGACATTATCTCATCTCTTTCGAGTACCATTGAACATCTCAAACAAACTTGTTCTACACGTAATAAAGTCATGAGTGTGTTTCATCTCATCTTATGCCTCGGGTTCCGAATCTGACCGGGAACTCGACTTAAGTCGTACCAATTTAAAGCATGCAATAATTGGCAAAGGTCTGACCAGTGACAAAAATCGCCTTGGGTGCAAGATTCGCCCTAGGTCTGACCAGATGACGAAAAAAGACTACAAGTGCTATTAAATTGGGTGGCATAGACTTAAAATTCAAATAGGTATCACACAAGTTTTTAGAAAACAAATGTCAAAAACGTGTAAAAGATGCATGCAATCATCTTTTAACACAAGTTAAGAAAACCTTTTGTTAACTTTGATTTAGGCGTGTTTACCGCGGGAAAAGATTAAAGAAGGATCAAACCCTATATCCTACTCTTCATGCGCCCGAGGGCGCAAGTGCTTGGGATAATTATCATATAGATGCCGAAACATGTACATGACACGGGAAAAGATTAAAGATCGTTCAAACCCTAGATAGCTTGACTAGAGCACGTAGTGCAATAGCAAGTCCACCATTAGTAAAGCACAAAAAGTTGTTTTTAAGTATTATAAACCAATTAATTTTGCAAATCACGTCGTTGAGAAGATAGTTTATAAGCCATCATTACGGTATGTAAGCCCAACTCGAGTGACAATGTGATTTCGCAAAATAATTAGATTATAATAAAAACAAGTTTCATAGATCTTATGTCCATATTAATATTTGTTCTAAAAAACGATTTTTAACAAATAACACATAGCCGATTCGCAAGGAAAATATGTTGTATTAATATGACATACTTTTAAAGCTAGTTTCGATATAAGTAGAGATCCGTTTTTATGATTACTAGAATCTTGAATTATTACGTTTTGCAATTCACAATGGAAAACAAATAAGCACATAAAAACAGACTAGAAGGGGGTAGAAGCAGAAGACAGACTCTATATGAAAGCGATAAATCATATAAGATCCAAGTCTCGAATGAGTCTTCCCCAAATTGAGGACCAAAGACCCTC
Organism: Glebionis coronaria; assembly: GCA_025667525.1. Classification (NCBI taxonomy): domain Eukaryota; kingdom Viridiplantae; phylum Streptophyta; class Magnoliopsida; order Asterales; family Asteraceae; genus Glebionis; species Glebionis coronaria. The sequence goes on from CM046880.1 coordinate 480,103,077, forward strand.
ATCAAGTTTTCGAGCAAGGTACTTGATGACGTGCAAAGTATCACAAAAGTGAGATGCAAAAGTCTTTGACGGATAATAAAACACTCGTAATTATTAACCGGTTCAATTTAACCTACCCAATTTTAACCATTATCTAGATCAAGATTAAAACTTTATGACAAGTAAGCATGTAATTGTCATAAAAACATAAATAAAAGAGGTTTTAAAGCGAAGCAAGCGTGTTTTATTCTATGTGTAACCCATGAATGCCATACGAATTGACTCGTGATGCCACTGTTGGAATTTATAAATACTAGTTAACCATTAACTACGAGTACGCAGCGGAATGGATCTAGTATAACATACATGATTAAGCACATAATAAAAACAATTTAAAACCAACCTTTAATTAATTGAATAAATCAATTAATACGTCTTGATCTTGATCTCGAACTTTAACGGTTAAATTACCGTCTCCATCGTTTGCTCACACGACACGTCAAACGAACATCACTACGATGCTAGTAGTAACTTCACTTCTCAAACAACAAGTGTTTACATCTTGTAACTAGAAACCCTAGATCCAAAATCCTAATTTGGATTACGTAAGGATCGGTTTATAGAACGTTACAAGATTGATTAACCCCAAATCACATAAACCCTAATTAGGGTTTATGCATGTCGAACCACCAAGGGGAAGAACTAAAACCTAAATCTAGTGATTTAGGGTTTAGTCAAAAAGCTTAAAACTTTACAAGAAAACCACCAAAAAGGATTGATCTTATAAAGGTTTAACCTTTATGTGATTTTAGGGTTAATGGAAAAATCGTTTGGTTTGGTGTGGTGTTTGGGTCGATCGGACGCAACAAGGAACAAGGGAGAGGGACAAAAATTATGAGTTAGGTGTTTGTGTATTTATACACATTCTCCACCTCCTCAAAATCTTTAAGGCTCAACCCAAGAAATAATTAATTAAAGGATTACCTTAATCAAATATTATTTAATATTTACTTACCAAAAACCAATAACCAAAAAATCTTCTAGAACCCCCTATATACAATATATTCGGCCGATTGGCCTTAGGGTTTCTAGAAGTCGATTTCCTTCCAAAATTTAAATAACGCACTCGTATTAAATTAATTAAATCCCGTTAATTAATTTAACCACCGTTAATTAAATAATAAGTGAAGTTTTTATTAAACGTTTAATTATAAATAATAAAACGTAAATAAAAGTGTGTTCTCCGTATTGAGTGTGTGCCCCCGATAGGCTCACGTATTTCCGATGGCTAAACGATCGCATATCCCAACAATGTACAATATAACCAAGCAAGCGTTATTCTTGGCGACACATACAACCAGTTAACTTACCTCGTGAAGTCAATAAGTACACAACCTTGTGGTTTAGTAACCCAACAAAGTGATCATTTGACCCTGTTTCAACAATAATTGTTTACGACCTCGTAATGTGTTATAGAATAGTGAACACGTGAAACAAATTTAGCGGGGGATAAATAGTAAATCTAATAAAGTCATTGCTTTAAGCCCCCAAATATTTAAGGACCTCCAGTTTTCTAACATTGATTATGAATATATTGGCAGTCACATATTATTTTTGGTCATCATCTTAAGGTCTCGATATATAAAAGACCTCAGTTACTAAAACTGCTAAAAATATTAAGGATTTTTGCTTAGTTTTTACTTAATTTTTATATTTATACCATTAAGTCTTTATTTAGGTTAAAGAAACACGATTAGATCTCTTATAGGTCAAGTCCATATATTACTAATATACTTTTAACATTTTACACAGGTAATCAATATATTATATTACATATCTAGGTAACAAACTTTTAAATTTGTTGTATTATGAGCAACATGATGACCTGCTACCGGTTTGGCAGGTAAAAGTGGCTTATTTGTCATTTTTGTTTATTTTTATGCTTATGTGTCTACCTATATCGCATGATTTAATTGTCAATTTGTCATCATCTTCACCCAGATCCAACTATCACTGTTTTCTAGCAAATTCCCCGATAATCTCCATCTTATAAATGAAAACAAAATAAGCACCAATGTATCACAACACCTTAAATCTATATCCAAAGTTATAAACCCATCTACATTAAACACATTTACATTAAATTACATCCGAGCATACCATTACTAATCTTATTACTATTAAACTTACAAAATACAAACAAAAATAATGAAGTTTAGAAGTAATGTTGCAATCTCTATTTCTTTTTCATTCATGCTATATCCTTTTTTTATCTAAATTTATCAAAATAAAATCCCAAACCTAACAAAACCCCAAACCAATCATGTGGTTTACGAAGACACTATTTGGGATATGGAAATTACGGTGGTGTTTAATATCTAAGTTAAAGATGAAGCAGGTGGCCTATCACCATCGGCTGGCGACGCTGCAACTAGGTCGATAGTGTGATCTAACATTGTTGTGTGGCATCAGTTGTAGCAGTGGAGAAGGTGGCTAGATGAAGAAAGCAAGTTCATGGTTATAGATTGGTGTTGGTGTTGACTTTGTGTGTTAATAGGTCAAGTATAAAGATGAATGGATTATTGTTATTTTTTTAATTCTGTTTTATTTTTTTTAGATTTATAGCGTTGATAATGTTTGTGTTTTAAAGGAGAAAGATAGAAGATGAAAATGATTATGTGTGTGGAGTTTGTTAAAAAAAGTCCACGTGGAAATTATAAACTAATTATTTATTTAGTTGGAAAATCAACAAGTCATAATACCTATATTAACAAAATTAAGCCGGTTTCAATAACCATATTAGTAATATCTTATCATAGTTACCTAGATGTGTAAAAATAGGAGAGTACGTTACTAATATATGGACTTAACCCATCTCTTATTAATTATTAATATTATAAAATGATGAATAGAGCTAATTCAGTAGAATTTTAACGAAACTATAAACAAAATAACAGTCTCAAGAGTTACTCATAAATAATATCTTAACGAACAAACAATATTAAGCTATTTTTCAACGAACAAACATAAATACTAATGTCCATGTGTTTAAGTGTTCATATTACTTCATTTGTTCGTTTAAACCTAAACTAACGAACATGAACAAGTTTAGTTCGTATTTGGTACGATCCTCTCGGATAGTATTGGGATAGATAAACCAAATATCACAAAAATCTAGCCTAAACCCTAATTCTCTCTACTATGAGCGATTTCCAAGAACATGCCGTCTGATTTCTATGTTCTTTTCTGTTATTCCAATCATTGTTTGAGGTCTGATTAATCATAAAAAAAATTGTTTTCATCGCATCAATTAGTCTGTGATAGGCAATAGGCTATGGTCTTTGATCTCCCTGTTGTTCTTGTGATCAGTTAACTCGTGTGGTGTTACATTATCTTCGTGTATTAATTGTTGATTAATCAATTCATCATGTTGTTTACGGTCTGATTAATCCTTAAGATTCTGTATTCATTCCATCAAATAATCTGTGACAGGCAATAGGCTATGGTCTTGATCTCCCTATTGTTCTTGTGATCCGTTATCTCGTATGACATTACATTATTTTGGTGTGTTAATTTTTTGTTATTCAATTCGACGTGGAATATTGGATCTGTGATCGTAGGGGCATCTAGGGTTTTGGATTTAAGTCATAGTTAGGGTTTTCCTGTTCGTGCTTTATATTTTATTATCATAGTTGTGGTATTATTGGAGATTGGCTAATCTGCTGTGAGTGGTTGCGTTTGGAACCCTAATTAGGGTTTCGTGTGGTTTAATTTTTTTGAGAGATGGAAGGAGTTGATCCGGGTATTACTACTATCCAATCATTAGCCAATGATTTTAATAATCGTATTGCTAATTTGGCTAATGAAGGTGTTATGAAACCAACTGGCCGGAATGATAAGACCAGTGGGGGTGATAAGGAGAATCAATCTTCGTTTGCTTCGGTAGTTCGAACGACGGCTAATAAAAAAGTTGTCAAGATTGTTGAGTTAAGAGGCGAGGAGAAGGTGGAGGGAGCAGCGGTGGCCCTTCCTTTTGAAGCTGTTGAAGAAATCAATGTACGGTTTGAGAATACATTGTATGGTTATTTTATAGGAAAAAGATTAGCGTATCCGCTAGTTGAAAACTATATTAAGAATGCATGGGCGAAGTATGGAATTAAGAGAATACAACTTCATGATGAATTCTTCTTGTTTCAATTTGATTCTAAGGAAGGTATGGATAAGGTGCTTGAAAGCGGGCCGTAGTTGATTCGCAATGTGCCTTTGATTCTTAATATCTGGACCCTGACTTCCGACCTTGAGAAGGCCGAGGTTAAGAAAGCGTCAGTGTGGGTAAAACTACACCACATTCCGATTGTTGCATACTCTGAAATTGGTCTCAGCCTTATAACTACCCAAATTGGTAAACCGATTATGATCGACACTCATACTAGTAATATGTGTTTGTCTTCATGGGGTAGAAGCACGTATGCGAGATCTCTAATTGAGGTTGATGCAGCTAATGAACTCCAGGATTCCATTGTTATAGATGTCCCTAAGGGAAGGGATATGGGTCATTCCCTAGCGACAATTGTTATTGAATATGAGTGGAGGTCTCCGAGATGCTCCACATGTTTGGTGTTTGATCATGTAACTAATAAATGTCCTAAATTACACAAGGTGGATACTCAGAAGAAGGTGACTGATGATGGATTTGTTGAGGTTAAAAGGCGGAGGAATAGAGGGAACCACATACAGAAAGATAAGAAAGTTGAGGGTATAAAGCTCTCCAAGCCTACTATCAATTTGTAGTTTCGTCGCGTTGAAAAAGGCGAGTCCTCTAAGACTACTAGCTCAGAACAATTCAAGTCCAAGTCGAAGGTTATTGCCAATGGTGCCAAGACGCAACCTGCTGTCAATGGGGTTGCTCAAATTTCTAAAGTTGTGGAGCCAACTCCAATGGTTAGTGTAACTAATTCATTTAGTTTACTTGATACTATTAACGAGGAGTTGGAGCCGCTTTCTGATTCGTAGAGAGATGATAATGTTATTGATGGGAGTGATACTGAATATGACGAGGAGTTGGTTTTGGATGACCGGAATCCGATAGCACAACCAAATACAACAATGGGGGAAAGCACTCCCACTATTGAGGTGTCCAACGATTAATGTTGCTACCTGGAACATACGGGGTTTGAACTTCTACCCTAAACAAAATGAAGTAAGGCATATCATATCGAAATATAATCTGTCTATATGTGCTATCCTAGAATCGCACGTATCGACTTCTAATTTACAAAGGCTTTGTTCTACTGTTTTTGTCACTAGGATTGGTCGACTAATAATGCTTTTTGTAGCAAGGGTACTCGAATCATTTTAGGTTGGAATCATAATGAGGTGGATGTGGTGGTTATATCTCAAGATGATCAGGCCGCGCATTCTCGTGTTTGATTGAAGGCTGAAAAAAGTTTTTTTTGTTCGTTTATATATGCTCACAACCATTATGTTCAACGTAGGGCTCTTTGGAGAGGTTTGGGACTTCATAAGGTTTATATTCGTAATCGACCTTGGTGTTTAATGGGTGATTTTAATGCTGATCTGTACTTGGAGGACTCAACAGCTGGTGGCTCGGGTTTTGACATATCTATGAGGGAATTCAAAGAATGCATTGCTGATATTAAGGTTATGGATGTGCAACACTCCAGATTAAAATTCACATGGAATCAGAAGACTAAGGGGTCGCATGGTATTCTTAAAAACTTGATACGGTTCTGGCTAATCTGGAATTTTTGGATGGTTTTGTGGGTACGCATGCTGTGTTCAAACCATATCACATATCTGATCATTCTCCCTCGGTTTTGAGTATTCCTAGTGTCACTCGTGATAAGCCAAAACCGTTCAAGTTTTATAATATGTTGACGGGTCATGATATGTTCCTGGGTTGTGTGTCTAATGTGTAGAATTTGCAGGTTAGTGGGTTTCATATGTTTCAAGTGGTTAAAAAATTAAAGCATTTGAAGAAACCGTTAAGGAAGCTTTTATACGATAAAGGGAACTTACATTCTAATGTGGTTTGGATGAGGGCGGAACTTGATGATGCTCAACTTCATCACGATAATGACCCGTTTAATGTGAATCTTCGTGAGGTGGAAGCGTCGTGTCTTGGGGCTTTAATGAAGCTGTTATGCTAGAGGATCAGTTCTTAAAGCAAAAAGCCAAAATTAATTGGCTTAAGGAAGGTGATTCTAATACATCTTTCTTCCATAAGGCGGTTAAAAGTTGGGTTAGTTGGAGCATGATAGATGTTGTTACTAATGCGGATGGCGATGTGTTTGAGAATGATATAGTTCCAATTGCATTTGTAACACATTATGAAACTTTTCTTGGTCTGGCTGGTAACACGTCTGGTTTTGATGATGCTAACCTCTTTGCAACGCGTTTGACTAATCAAGATGCGTTAGATATGATTCGTGAGGTTTCGGCTGAGGAGGTTAAGGATGCTATTTTTTCCATGGGGGATGATAAATCTCCTGGTTCTAACGGGTATACAGCTGCGTTCTTTAAAGCAGCTTGGGATATTGTTGCTAATGATGTTACAACGGCTATTTGTGAGTTCTTCCATAATGGGAATCTCTTAAAGGAGCTCAATCACACGATTATTGCCCTGATTCATATAGTTCAAAACCCGATGCATGTGAATGATTATAGGCCTATTTTGTGCTGTAATGTCTTGTTTAAATGTATTAGCAAGATTGCTGATAATATCTTGTTGACTCAAGAGCTTATGCATAATTACCACTTGGATCGAGGCACGCCGAGGTGTGCTTTTAAGGTGGATATTCAGAAGGCATATGATACTGTGGACTGGGATTTCCTTCGACATATCCTAGTTGGTTTTGGGTTTCATGCTCGATTGATTGCTTGGGTAATGGAGTGTGTCTCTACTACTTCTTATTCTATATGTATTAATGGTAAACTTCATGGTTATTTCCATGGTACGCGGGGTTACGTCAAGGAGACCCGTTGTCACCTTATTTGTTCACTCTTGTTATGGAAATTCTTACCCTAATGCTTCGCAGGAAGGTTCAAGAATCTGGTTTGTTACATATCACAGGTTTTGTTCTAAATTGGAACTTATTAACTTGTGTTTTGCGGATGATCTTTTTCTCTTTGCTTATGGGGATATTCAATCCGTGAGTCTTATTAAAGAAGTGTTGGATGAATTTAAGGATGCTTTCGGTCTAGTGCCTTGTCTCCCTAAAAGTACGACCTATTTTTGCAATGTTCTTAATCATATTAAGTTTATGATTCTTAATGTGCTCCCTTTTGAGAAAGGTAGATTACCTGTTAAGTATCTTGGGGTGCCTTTGGTTACGTCTAGACTAATGATTCGCTACTGTAAAGAGTTGGTGAAACGTGTTCTCACTCGTACTCTTGATTGGAAGAATAAGGCTCTCTCTATTGCTGGTCGATTACAACTTATTCAATTTGTGCTCGGGTCTATACATGTTTATTAGGCATTAGTGTTTATAATTCCAGCTAGAGTTTTATTGGATATAGAACAGCTCATGAGGGGGTTCCTTTGGTGTCACGGTTCGAGTAAGAAAGGGAAGTCTAAAGTCGCTTGGGAAGTTGTTTGTCTTCCTAAACGTGAGGGAGGTCTTGGGATCTGTAGACTTCACCACTTTAATAAAGCTCTTATGATCTCTCATATGTGAAAGCTGCTAAATCTAAAGGAGTCGCTTTGGGTCAAGTGGATTCATGCATATAATTTACATGGTCATAGTTTTTGGGATATTCCTAGTCGTGGTAATTTTTCATGGAGTTGGCGGAAGATTCTGTAGTTGCGACCCAAGATTCAGGAATTTGTATGGTCCAAAGTAGGGGATGAAGCGAATACTTCGCTATGGTATGATAATGGACCACTTAGTGAGATCATTACGCGGAATGATATGTTACGTGCTGGTCTTACTCATCTTTCTCGAGTCCGAGATATCATTGTTAATGGTACGTGGAACTGTCCCTTATTTCTGATTGACAAATATCTTATTCTTCATGAGAGTATCGCACAAATTTCTGATGGATTTAGTGATAAGCTAATGTGGAATACGAGTAATGGCTTTAGACCATTCTCAGTGCCACAGGTTTGGGCTTCTATCAGACCGAGAGGGACTGAGGTTGATTGGTATGATGTTGTTTGGTTCCCGAAATGTGTGCCTAGACATGCATTTAATATGTGGCTTATTGTCAAGAGAAGGCTTGAAACGCAAGATCGTGTTCAAGTTTGGGAGGCTACGGATGATTGGGTGCTGTTTGTTCGCTATGTGACATACAGATGGACTCTCATGAACACTTGTTTTTTCAGTCTCCTTTTTCGCAGGTTGTGTGGAGTTCTATGTGCAGTAGGGCATGGCTGTCGGGGGCTGCTCCCTATATTTACACGGTAATATCAGTTATTCGTCCGATGCTAAGCGTAATTCTTCAAGGAGTGTGATATCTAAGTTGGTCATTGCGGCGTGTGCTTATTTTATATGGCAAGAGCGTAACCATCGTCTTTTCAAAAATGTTAAGAGGACGTCTACGCAGGTTATTGATTGCATCATTTCTTTGGTCAGACTCAAGTTGTTATCATGTCGGTTGAAGAAGTCCAAGGACAGAGAGAAATTTTCCCAACTCTGGGATCTTCCGGAGTGTGTTTTTTTGTTAAGTATGGAGGTATGTTTTACTTGTTCGTGCACTATTAGATGGTTCTTCCCAATAGGTGTGATTGGTTATGTAATAGTTAGCTAATTCATATGGCATGTCATATGTGCTAGTGGTGGTTCAAGCTTTGCTTGAGGTTAATGTGGCAATTTAGCCACATTCCATTGTACTTAACTGCTTTTTTGTGTAATATATTTTACCGGGGTGAGTCCCTTTTACCAAAAAAAAAAGTATCGGGATAGATAGCACCACTTCAAGCGTGTGTTTGCTCTATAAGAAGTTGAGAAGAGAAGACCATAGAATTACTTTACTTTTAACTGGATTGACTACATTCATTATAAAACCTTCAGTATATATAACGAATAACCTAACTTGTTAAACAAGCTAAAGATAAACACATTTCTAAACAAGACATATCATAAACGAATACTAATAAATATGATAGATAAATTCTAGCCCATAAAGCCCGTGCTATCATTCTCCACTCCTTCGAATCCACCTTGCCCTCAAGATGATGTCTTGAAAAGCACACTTGATTCTGGGATCCCTTATCCTAATCCTACCGCAACCTCGTCTTTCACTCCCTCGGTTACCCTGCCTTCCGCTACCACAAGCAACACCCTTTTTACTCTTTTTCCTTTCATTCCCTTAAACAAAACACAACATCATTCTTCCACATTCCGATACCCAAGTCGTAACACTCCTCACTTCTTCAAAAATCACCTTGCGCTCAAGGTGATACGGAGAATTTTCCGATTGAAAATCCGTCATCCATTCCCCTACTGCCTCATCACCACCAATAGGAATGTACATCGATAATGCGTTGGTAATGCAAGCCAATGACACATCATTATCATCCCCAATCGGGAAACCCTCACACGAATCACTAACTAAACCCTCATGAACAGTAACTTCTTGTACGACTTCTAGTTCAATTACGGGGACAACTTCCGATGTTGTAGTAGAATCATATGCTTTCTTTTCGATTGTCTCTTATTTCTCTACAACTCCCTCGACACAAGCCTCTACTACACGTGCTAAGTAGAAAGCTTCACCTAAAGTTGTTGGTTTCGAGTATGACCTCAACAATTCTAGTTGTAGCTTCAGTTTAAGTCCGGATATATAAAACGAGGCAAGTAAATTTTCAGAGATACTTGTAACTCGAGTTATAAGATCTTTAAACTCACTCTGATATTCGACCACCGTACCCATTTGCAGAAGTTTAGATAGTGCGTACTGATCGTTGTTGCCCGATGCCATAGCAATTGAAAACAATAAATTCGGCTGAACAGTACCTGATGAACAGTAACGTCGATGAATAGTAACCGGATGAACTGTGTCACCGGATGAACAGTGTCACTGATGAACAATACCCCTTATGAACAGTACCCAAATGAACAGTGTCTGCGAATGAAAAGTATTTCGTCTGATGAACAATAACTACCAAACAATATTTTTTTTATAGGAACCCTAATTTAAAAACCCTCAACGAGTTGAGGGCTCTCAATGAAAGCACCAATTGATATGACCCTCTTAGATATTATCGGGATAGATAACGCCACTTCAAACGTGTGCTTGCTCCATAAGAAGTTGAGAAGAGAAGACCAAAGAATTACTTTACTTTTAACTTGATTGACTGCATTCATTAATAAAACATTCGGCATATATACCGAATAACCTAACTTGTTAAACAAGCCAAAGATAAACACATTCATAAACAAGACATATCCTAAACAAATACTAATAAATATGATAGATAAATTCTAGCCAATAAAGCCCATGCGTATCAGTATTGGTTCGGGTTTTTAGGTCTACATATAGATTATCATAAAAAGAAGTTTGTTTTTATAATATTTTTGTCTATCATCAATATACTTTGAGCTTCTCATCGTATTTTTGTTTTCATAACCGAACTTTTTACGAATTAACTGCATTGAAAAAATTAATATTAAGAAAAATATATTTTTAAATATTTGGAAAAGTAGGGGTGAGCATGGTTCGGTTTGGTTCGGTTTTTGTATAAAACCAAAACCGAACCAACAAATTTCGGTTTCTGATTTTTAGGAGCCATTCGGTTTCGGTTTTGTGTCAGTTTGGTTTTTTGGTTTTTAATTTACTTTCGGTTTGGTTCTTCGGTTTTTTCGGTTCCTATATCATTTATCGAGCTTCGCTTTTACAAGTCCATTTTGAATATACCATAAACTGACACGTTACAAGCTTTAAATAAACAATAACAACAAGAAACACAATATTAAGAATAAGGATAAAAGATCATATAAAATCCTAAACGAATCGTTTATGTGTATAAATCAACACAATAGCAACAATAAATACCTAATTAAAAAACAATCGAGAAGAAAACTTATTATTTAGTCATGTTCAATAAGCATATAAAACAATGATTAGTTATTAAACATGATGAAATTAATCTAGCGTAGCATATTCATCGCCCATTAGCTTCGACGTGAACTTATATATATATATATATTCTCATGTTTATAAAGATCGGTTCGGTTTATATCGGTTTTCTTTAATGCTAAAACCAAAACGAACCAAAAGCTTCGGTTTTTTCAAAATGCAAAAACCGAACCATCGGTTTTTCAATCGGTTTCGGTTTTTTAGGTTTCGATTCTTCGGTTTTTTCGGTTTAGGTTCGGGTTTTCAGTTTCTTGCACACCCCTATGGAAAAGCCTCATATTTAAATTTCACTTTAAGCTTCCACAAGACTTGAACCGACCTTGAAGACAATAGTGATCTCATGAAATATTAAGGGTGCGTTTAGTTGGAAATTTTTTTTCTTCGTTTCTTATTTTCTATTTTGTAGAAAAAGATAAGGGATTTTTATTTCCTTAAAACACTTGAAAATTTAGAAAACGCGTTTAATTAGAAAAACATGTGTTGGTGTTTTCCATTTTGCAAAACTAGAAAACATGCTCAAGTGTATTTGATCTCTATCTTCATTCTTTATATAAACTTTTAGTATTATAAAAATATTTCGGAACACGAAAACATTTATCATAAACTAACCAAATAAATAATAAAACAACTAAAAAAAGATTAAAACGAGAAAGTAAAAAAAATTAAGTAAAATTTAACATCAACAAAAATAAAAAAACCGTGAAAATAAAAAATTATAAAAGTAAACTTTAACATAAAAAATATTCAAACGACTATGATTCAACAAAAACACAATTAATTCGTCTCTAAAAATACCTTTACGTTTTCGTCAGTTTTCATACATTTTCGTCGGTATTTTTTATCTTTTGTCAGGTTTTACGTTTTCGTCAGAATTTTTACATTTTGTCAATTTTTACATTATCGTTCGATTTATTACTTTTTCGTCAGTATTTATATCTTTTGTGAGCTTTTTAAAGTTTTCATCAGTGTTCTGACGGTTTTTGTCAGTTTTTACGTTTTTTTCGATTTAGTATGTTTTTGTCAGTATTTTTATCTTTTGTCAGCTTATTTACGTTTTCGTTAGTACTTTTACTTTTTTGTCAATTTTTATGGTTTTGTTCGATTTATTACGTTTTCGTCAGCATTTTTATCTTTTGTCAGCTTATTTACATTTTCGTTAGTATTTTTACGTTTTCGTCAGTTTTTATGGTTTTGTTCGATTTATTACGTTTTCATCAGTATTTTTATCTTTTGTCAAATTTTTAACGTTTTTGTCAGTATTTTTACAATTTTGTCAACTTATTTACATTTTTGGCAGTATTTTTACGCTTTTGTAAGCTGTTTTAACATTTGTGTTCGATTTTTTTTACTCTTTCTTTAGTATTATTACGTTTTGGTCTACATTTTCACGTTTTCGTAAAAACACTGACGAAAACGTAAAAGTACCAACGAAAACGTAAGAATATGGACAAAAACGTAAGCATACTGACGAAAACATAAAAGTACTGACGAAAACGTAAGAATACTGACAAAAACGTAAGCATACTAACGAAAACGTAAGCATACTGACGAAAACGTAAGCATACTGACGAAAACATAAAAATACTGACGAAAACGTGAAAATACTGACAAAAGCATAATGATACTGACTAAAACGTAAAAATAGTCACGAAAACTTAAAAATACTGACGAAAATGTAAAAAATCGTACGTAAATGTAAAAATATTGACGAAAACGTAAAATACAGACGAAAACGTAAAATACCGACGAAAACGCAAAAATTCGAAATAAACATTTTTGTTATGGCAGTGAGAGGGTGTTAGGGTTTGGTCGAGTGTTGTTAAGAAAATAAGAGAAAAAATAAAATTTGATGTGTTAAATGGAAAACATGGAAAACAAATAAAAGTTGTTTTCTTTTTTTGTGTATAAAAGGGTAAAATAGGAATTTTGTGTTTTCTAGAGATAGTTTATAAAAAACACTGATTTGAACGTGATTTCTGTTTTCCTTGTTTTTTGGAAAATATTTGTGGAAAACATGGTGTTTTCCCTTTAACTAAACGCAGCCTAAGCTTTTAATCATTCTTTTTTGTGTGCAAAAGGTAAACTTTGTATTAGTAATAGTCAAGACAAGTTACATCATACGTTCTTTGAATACAAAGTGTCAATACTCAAAGAAAATAAAGAACATACAAGACAATATGAATCACTATATATGTGATGCATTGATACATTTCTCGTATCTCGAACATAACAGGATATCATAAGTCTAAGACATAAGACCCATTCTTAAGTCCCAAACAGTTTAAGATACCTTTCTTTATGCACCTTTTAGTGCACCAAAATCAAATCCTATTAACTACATTAATTTTGTAACTCAACAAATCCACAAACCATTCAACTCAAATCCAAAATGATTTGGAATAAATTTGAGCAGACATCATTAAGAAGGATATAACTCCCATTGACACTATAAAAGGTTCTATACCAATCATAGTTACATTTTCAAACCTTTTACCTCTAAGACCATCGATTAGCTACATCCTCAGTAAAATGATAAAAAGGGTAAAAAGGTTAGGCATCACTAGATTGGGAACACACTCCCCTAGATAGACCCAACCTAACCTCCTTTGATAGTGTATTGTGTGAACAAAGAAGGTTCATCTTTCGTATACCATTTGTTCCACCCATCATAGACTGTCCACTTAGACCAATCCATCACATATGAGATGTTTTACATTATGGTATTGATGTTTGATTTAATGGGATTTGTATATGTGTACTCAATCGTTCTCGGTATCTAATCGAATTGATCACGGTTTAAGGTGGAATTATTGTAATTGGTCACTAAAAGGGGGAGCTTTTGATTAGCTATTTCTACTGATAATATAAACGACAAAGTTATTAAACATAAAAATAAAAGAGAGAAATCTAACCTTGATTGGCGGGAAAAGAAAATTTGAAAATTAACTTCAAACAAAAAGGAAAACTTAAACCTGTCGGAGTACCCCCTGTCGGAATACCATCGGAATAATGATCGGAAAAACCTGTCGGAATATCTAAAACTGTATCGGAATAATAGATGGTAACCACTATCGGAATACGTATCGGAAAATCCGTCGGAAAGTCTGTCGGAAACCCCGTCGGAATGATGGATCACCAATCCTATCGGAATGATGATCGGAATAACAATCGGAATACCAAAACCCTATTCCGATGAAAACTATCGGAAAAACAGTCGGAAAAACGATCGGAATACTAAACCCTTTTCCGATGGCATGCAATCGGAATCATTGTCGGAAAGGGTAAACCCTTTTCCGATGAAATGTAAAATGCAATAAGCAAAATCGAATAAGCTTTGTTTTAATAAGCACTAATCGAAACTTGACCAAATCAATAATGAAAAGAATTAAATAAGCACGAATAAGAAACTTTCAAAACACTAGATAAGCGAGATTTATAAAATAAACTTTAAAAAGATTAAACTTTTAAAACACTTAAAAGGAAATAAGCTAAACACGGAATAAGCTAAAAAGCATAACAAGCTAAAACCTTAAATCGTATAAAAACTTGATAAGAACAAAAAGATGAAAACCTTAATCAAATAAGCACCAAGATGAAACAAGTTACCTACTTGAACCAAATCAAAATCAAAAACAAGAAAGGTAGAATAAGATAGATGATGAAAAGCTTGAACTTGAACTTGTAGATTAAGGATTCAAATACAAGATTAATGAAAAGCTTAAAACTTGAAAGAAAATGGAAGAAATCTAGAGAGAGAAAGTAGAATCACCTACTTCTCTCTAAAGATATGAAAACTAAAAATAATGAAAAACTAACTAACACCCTCCTAATGAAGGATTAGGAGGGTATATATAGGAGAAGGGAGGTGTGGTGTGTTGCTTCTTTCTTCCTTTTGTCTTCTCATCTTTTTAAATGACTCGTCTTTCTCGGCTTTGTCTCGGGATTATTCGAATGATAAAATGAACTTGTCTTGTAATTTTCTTCTTTTAGTAGACTTGGTTCTTCGACTTCGTTAAACTTCCGTCTTTAGACTTTTTCTTCGATAAATCTTCAGAATAGGCCTTTGACTTCCGTTCTTCTTGCACTTTTGATCTTTTGACTTCGTCTTTTGTCTTTTTCTTCGTTAAAAGCCTGTGAAAGCCCGTGTTTTTTTCCTTTTTCCTATTTTTGTCCTAAAACACAATAAAAACACGAACCACACATAATTCCGCCTTTTACGACATTAAATACACGTTTCGGTCTTGTTATTATTAGAAATAAGTGGTAAAAGGATAAGTGTTTTCACACTTATTAAATCCCGTACACTTGGCCATTGCAATGCCCTGATGCAATGCATTAATTTCAAAGCACGGTTTACATTTTTCATCATAATTAACCCACCTTGGCCTTTGTTAAATACTAAAAACTAAGGAAACTAAAAAGATAGAAATACAAAATGCTTTGAAGGAAGAACAAGTAAAGAATACTAAGACTTACATTAGGGCTTTGGTTGTCATGAATGTTCATCACCCTCAAGTTTCACGTTCCCCATACCAAGCTTAAAAACGAGATCATTGTTATTATAAGTTAGTAAGCTAACACTCACTCATATGGCCCAATTATTCACTTAGACTCCCTTATTCCTAGGTGTATCTCTTATATTTTATTGTTGTCTTGAATGATCACGAGGATGCATTGTTTGACTTATTTCGATAGTTTATTTAGGCTGAAAATAAAGTAGGACGATTTAATCAATAGTTAGCTAAAGGTCAAAATCTTTTAAAACTGCTTCTCGGGACCTCATAAAGTTCATATCTTGGCATAACTCGTTTCACGATTTAAGACCTTTCTCGGATCGATATTTGGCATTGACTTCATACTTCAAATCTTGAGAGACGTTCGTGAAATAATGGTCTTCTCTTCATAATAGGAATTTCTTCACTTTAAGTTTTTGAGAGATTCTTCAAACTTGGACCACGACTTCTTCATTTTTCTCCAACCTTTATTTGGGATTTTGATATACAACGATCCGCCTCCTTTTAGGACTTGGATCTATTTATCCTCATACCTTGCTAGGGTCTTTCCGGATAGACTTCTCCATGATCTTTAGGGGAGTATTTGCTTTTCGTCGTGTGTCTCGATCCTTCATATTGATTTTTGATAAATGATTCTTCACATCACTGGGGATCTTTAGCAACAAAATGTAGCCCTCATGCCTTGTTAGGGCCTTTTCGGACTCGCCAATCTTCGCATCCCGCTTCAATAAGTTATGCCTTGGCTATGAACTCTAATTAATACCGAGCAACTTTTAAACGATCTTGTGCTAGAAGCTAAGTAACTTTTTAAATCGTACAACCTTACTTATTGCAATTAAATTATTAACAAGAGATAGGAGAAGAAGCTCATAATTAACTCACATAAATTCATGAAAGAATACCAAACTTATAATTGATTCTATCATCTCTCATTCTCCACAATTTAAAATCTCAAGGAATGAGACTCGTGGATGCTTAGCCTATTAAATCAAAGTTTTGGGTTTTCAAGTCATCTATAGGATCTTGCATCTTCTTAGACTTTTTCAAGTTTAGAATTTGCATTTTAAAGTTCCCTTGATAAACGACTTTCTAGGATCAATTATAGGAACTTGCGAAAAGTTCTTGTTCTTAACCCGTAAGAGTTAAGACTTTCGCGTTTTAAAGTTCCCTCTATAAAAGCCTAGCAAAACTCGACTTAAACACGTTAAGGATACTAGCTAGAGTAAACTTAGATAAGTGAACTCGGGTTGAGTCAAAAGATTCATGACGGGCCTAATATATCAAAGACATCTAAACTCATTAAAACCATTTTATTTAACTTTATTTTTGAAATGAAATATATACATACGATGCGATAACAAAAGGAAATAACATAAAAGAGAATACATGAAAAATACTAGTAGGCCAAAATAGATCAAAAAATTTGAAAAATGTCGAAAAATTAGATTTTCCGGTTAAAATGAGGACAAATTCATGGAAAATCCCACTTAACTTTGATAGAAGTCCCCTACACTTGATATAAACATTGTCCTCAATGTTTAAGCATGTGGGAGTAAACTCCCCTACACTTAGGACATTGTGCACTTTGTTTAAATCTTGCTAAGGAAAGGACAACTAAAGTGATTTCAATGTCAACATATAAGATATGAAATATTGAATCACAAGAGTTTAGGATAGAACCGGGAAGACGGTAACACGGGATCACGGGTCGTCAAATGTCATCAAAAGTGGTATTTGAAAGCTGTAATCCCTGCACATCATAAGAAAAAAGACAACAAAAACCTATGTAGCTCCCCTACACTTATTATGAAAACGGGTAAAAGGATAGATCATCGGGTTACCTCCCGAGAAGCGCTTGTTTTTGTTAACCGAGTCACGAGCCTGACTCGACCCAAAACTAATTCAAGGGAAACGTAGTGAGGGATGGAATCGTCTCATGAGAGATGTCCTCACCAAAGTACAACTTAACACGCTGGCCATTCACTTTAAAGTTTGGCCCATTTGGTTGCGATAACTCAATGGTGCCATAAGGGAAGACGTTAGCAACGGTGAATGGACCAGACCAACGGCTCTTAAGCTTGCCTGAAAAGATTTTTAACCGAGAGTTAAAGAGCAAAACTTGATCACCTATGTGAAACTCTCGGTTCTTAATCCTAGAATCATGAATGAGCTTGGTTTTCTCCTTGTAGATCAATGAATTCTCATAAGCCTCATTTCTTAGTTCATTAAGTTCATTGAGTTGGATTTTCCTAATATCACCGGCTTTGTTGATATCAAAATTAGCCAATTTTAAGGACAATAAGCCTTATGCTCCAACTCAATTGGGAGGTGGCATGCCTTTCCGTACACAAGACGATATAGAGTGCGACCAATAGGTGTATTATATGCGGTACGGAAAGCCCACAAAGCATCATCTAACTTATCGGCCCATGAGGCACGATGCTCTCCCACGGTATGCTCTAAAATTCTCTTAAGTCCACGGTTAGAAATCTCGGCTTGACCATTAGTTTGTGGATGATACGCGGTGGAAAGTCGGTGATTGACACCATACTTAGCCATGACTCGAGCAAATTGATCATTGCAAAAATGAGTCCCGCGATCACTCATGATAGCACGAGGAACACCGAATCGAGCAAATAGTTGTTTCAAAAAGTTCACAACCACCCTCGCATCATTCGTAGGTAAAGCTTTTGCTTCAACCCATTTAGATATGTAGTCAACGGCTACGAGGATGTACTTGTTCCCTTTAGATGATAGAAATGGCCCCATAAAGTCGATGCCCCATACGTCAAAGATTTCACACTCTTGGATGAAATTTTGAGGCATCTCATCTTTATGTGTGATCTTGCCTTGTCGCTGGCAAGCATCACAATGCTTAACCATTTCGTGTGCATCACGATAAATGGTGGGCCAATAAAATCCAAAATCGAAAACTTTCTTCGCGGTGTAATTAGGACCAAAGTGACCACCGGTTGGTCCTTTATGGTAAGCTTCCAAGATTTGTAAAGCTGCGGGCCCGTCAACACACCGACGAAGGATCAAGTCAACAAATTGTTTACAGAGATAAGGGTCGTCCCAATAGTAAGTTTTCACATCCTTGAAGAATTTCTTCTTTTGTTGGGACGATAACCCTTCGATAAGAATTCCACCCACCAAGTAGTTTGCAAAGTTCGCAAACCATGGGGTATCATCAAGATTGGAGTTAATAGACATCAAGGTCTTAAGTGGAAATTATTCATTAATCTCTTGATTTGGGAGCTCCCCTTGATAAGGATCCTCGAGTCTACTAAGATGATCCGCGGCTAGGTTTTCCGCTCCCTTTTTATCACGAATTTCAATTTTGAATTCTTGAAGGAGTAAAACCCAACGAAGAAGTCTTGGTTTAGAATCTTGTTTTGTTAACACGTACTTCAACGCGGAATGATCGGTGTACACAATGGTGGTGGAAAGGACAAGATAGGGGCGAAATTTTTCAAAAGCATATACAACGGCTAAAAGCTCTTTTTTGGTTGTAGTGTAATGCAATTGTGCCCTCGTCATTGTCTTGCTAGCGTAATGGATTGGTTGGAAATGTTTGTTGATTCTTTGTCCCAAAACCGCTCCAATAGCAAAGTCGCTAGCATCACACATCAATTCAAAAGGTAACTCCCAATTAGGGGTAACTAAGACCGGTGCCTTAGTTAATTTATCCTTAAGAAGATTGAAAGATTCGATACACTCTTTAGAAAAGATAAAAGGAGTATCTTTTTCCAAGAGGTGGGTCATCGGGCGAGCGATCTTAGAAAAATCTTGAATGAATCGACGATAGAAGCCCGCATGACCAAGAAAACTTCTCACACCCTTCACGGTTGAAGGAGGAGGTAATTTAGCAATCGCATCGACTTTAGCACGGTCGACTTCAAGACCGACTTTGGAGATTTATGACCGAGAACAATGCCTTCTTTGACCATGAAATGGCATTTTTCCCAATTTAAAACAAGACGAGTGTCTTCACACCGTTTGAGCATACGTTCTAAATTGGCAAGGCAAGTAGAGAAAGAATCACCATAGACCGAGAAATCATCCATAAAGACTTCCATAGTTTTTTCAACCATGTCATGGAATATAGCCATCATACACCTTTGGAAAGTCCCAAGAGCATTGCACAAGCCGAAAGGCATTCTTTTGTAAGCAAATGTTCCATAAGGACAAGTGAATGTGGTTTTCGCTTGGTCTTTTGGATCGATGGGAATTTGAAAATACCCGGAGAACCCGTCTAAGAAGCAATAGTAGTCATTACCCGCTAAACGCTTGAGCATTTGATCCATGAAAGGAAGAGGAAAATGATCCTTACGAGTGACATCATTGAGCTTTCGATAGTCTATGCAAACTCGCCAACCCGTGACAAGACGAGTAGGAATCAACTCGTTGTTTCCATTGGGAACAACGGTTATTCCGCCTTTCTTAGGCACACAATGGACGGGACTAATCCATGGCGAATCTGAAATAGGGTAAATCATTCCGGCATCTAGAAGTTTGATAACTTCTTTCTTGATGATGACATGAATTTTTGGATTAACCATTCTTTGGCTAAGTCATCTTCGATGAGAATTTTAAGAGTGCAAAAGTTAGGATCAATTCCGCGGATGTCGGAAATTTTCCAAGCAATTGCTTTCTTATGATTTTTAAGCACATCGATAAGTCGATATTTTTCATCCTCTTTTAAGTCCTTTGCAATGATGACGGGTAACTTCTTATTGTCTTCTAGGAAAACGTATTCAAGATGAGACGGTAAATCCTTAAGCTCTAAATCCGGAGGATTGTTGATGGAAGGCTTAGTCAAATTCGGATCATCGTTTATGATTTCCATAGGAGAAGGTGGAGAAATATGGTCCTCATTGAGAAGTTTCTCAATGGTACGAATGTATTCGTCCTAATCGGAGGGAGAATCGTCATATTTTAAGTCCACATCCCCTAAAGTTGCTTCAAATTCTTTCAAAAGAAAATCACTTTCTCCAAATGGAGTCAGTGAGAGAGCAATAGAGGCAACGGTCTTAACAATGGGTAGAGAAGAAAAACCACTTTTACAAGCGTCTTTGAAATGTTCTTCACAAGCCTCGTCAAGTACGTCAATGAAATTAACGCTCTCGTATTCATAAGGTTGCTTTGAAAGTTTACCCATGTTAAAGACGATTTTTTTGTCACCAACTCTCATGATTAATTCTCCTGCGGCTACATCAATAAGAGTGCGACCGGTCCTCAAGAATGGACGTCCAACGATTAATGGAACACGGGGGTCCATCTCGTAGTCAACGACAACAAAATCCGCCAGAAAGGTGAATTTGTCGACACCGACGAAGACATCTTCGGCTATCCCCACCGGATAAGCAACCGTACGGTTAGCTAACTCCAATGTCATTCGTGTGGGGACTAGCTCAGGTAGAGATAATTATTTCCAAACGCTTAAAGGAAATAAGTTGATACTAGCACCTAGATCGGCTAGGGCCATACAATTCTCTACCCCGGGAAAGTTGCAAGGAATGATTTTCGCATGTCATTCCTAAGCTCGGCTCGAAGATCATTCCCTTGTTTCGCCATGTCACCTTTCAAGTTGATAATTTGGCTCTGAAGATTTTTCACCAGCGCGTCATTATTCCTCATGTAAGTTTCAACCTCTTGATTATATGTTGTGGGTTTGTTGGGATGGGAACTTGGTAAGCGGGTGGTTGATAAGTGGGTTGTTGGTAAACTTGATTATTTCCTTGAGGTGGATAAGGGTTTCTTTAGGTTTGATATTGATTAGGAGCTCGAGGTTGGTTTTGATTGTTGCGATTAAAGTTGTTTTGGTTTTGAGGAGGAAAACCGGGTGGTGAAAGAAAGTTGTTTGAACGATAACTTAGCGAAGTGCGGTCACCTTGAGGACGTACTTGATAGCCTCCCATGGAAAAGTTACCGTTAGCCGCGTACACGTTTTTCGGATTGTCATGAGTAGAAGGACAATAGGTGTATGAATGAGAACCACCGCAAGTCTCACAAGAAGGTGTTACAACTTTAACTTGTTGAAATTGGTTCGTAGCTATGGTTAAGAAATTTTTGTTCATCTCGGCTAGTTGACGGGTGAGTTGGGTGAGTTCGGCTATCTCGGGGTTTGATGAAGTAGAAGAAACATTGACTCTCAGGTTATTTCTTGAAGATGCGGATGAATCCCAATTTTTGTGATGAGTGGTCATGTTCTCTATAAGCTCTCTACACTCTTCTTTTCATAAACGTGCCACCAGTGGCAGCATTAATCGTATCATGATCTCGAAAAGTTAAACCATTGTAGAAAGTATCAATCAAAGTGACGGGGAGCATATTATGATTAGGACAACGATCGATCAAGACATTATAACGTTCCCAAGCATCGAAAAATGACTCATCGGGTTCTTGAGTGAAACTACTGATTTGATTGTGAAGACTAGTGACCATGGATGGTGGAAAGTAGCGCAACAAAATTTTTTGGGTCATCTCGTCCCATGTATGAATTGAGTTTTTAGGAAGACGATCAAACCATTTTTCGACATGGTGGGATAAAGTGTGTGGAAAAAGGTGAAGGCGAAGAAAATCCATGGTAACACCGGGCAATTTCATGCTTTGAGTGACGGTTATGAATTTATCGAGATGTTTGTTGGCATCATCGTCCGGTAATCCGCGAAATGGACAAGTGTTTTGAACTTGTTGGATCATGTGATGCTTCAACGAAAATTCGGGAGCCGTGATTTGCATCGGCGCAATCGGTCCTCCACGTCCATTCATAGTTGGTTGTCATAGCTCCTCCATTGTACGAAGGTCGGGTTGAGGGACATGGTTGTTATTATTCAAATTGGGGTGAGGTGGGTTATTATTATTATTATGCACACCGGCCATATCTAAGTCTCTACGAGTCTCGGGCTCAGAATAAGACGAAGATCGAGTACGCATACACTAAAAATGAGAAAAAATATTTTTGATTTTTTATCTTTTTTTTTTTTTTTTGAAAATTTAATATTTTTATGACGATTTTTTTTTGAAAATTTTTATGCTTGAAAATAACGCTCCCAAAAGAACGGATCCCAAAATCCAATTTCTCACTAGAAACCGTTAATCCTTACGAAAAGAGCCGGCATCGACGCCATTTAATTTAATGGGATTTGCATATGTGTACTCAATCGTTCTCGGTATCTAATCGAATTGATCACGGTTTAAGGTGGAATTATTGTAATTGGTCACTAAAAGGGGGAGCTTTTGATTAGCTATTTCTACTGATAATATAAACGACAAAGTTATTAAACATAAAAATAAAAGAGAGAAATCTAACCTTGATTGGAAGGAAAAAAAAATTTGAAAATTAACTTGAAACAAAAAGTAAAACTTAAACCTGTCGGAATACCCCCTGTAGGAATACCTTCGGAATAATGATCGGAAAAACATGTCAGAATCTAAAACTGTATCGGAATAACAGATGGTAACCACTATCGGAATACGTATCGGAAAATCCGTCGGAAAGTCTGTCGGAAACCCTGTCGGAATGATGGATCACCAATCCTATCGGAATGATGATCGGAATAACAATCGGAATACCAAAACCCTATTTCGATGAAAACTATCGGAAAAACAGTCGGAAAAACGATCGGAATACTAAACCCTTTTCCGATGGCATGCAATCGGAATCACTGTCGGAAAGGGTAAACCCTTTTCCGATGAAATGTAAAATGCAACAAGCAAAATCGAATAAGCTCTGTTTTAGTAGGCACTAATCGAAACTTGACCAAATCAATAATGAAAAGAATTAAATAAGCACGAATAAGAAACTTTCAAAACACTAGATAAGCGAGATTTATAAAATAAACTTTAAAAAGATTAAATTTTTAAAACACTTAAAAGGAAATAAGCTAAACACGGAATAAGCTAAAAAGCATAACAAGCTAAAACCTTAAATTGTATAAAAACTTGATAAGAACAAAAAGATGAAAACTTTAATCAAATAAGCACCAAGATGAAACAAGTTACCTACTTGAACCGAATCAAAATCAAAAACAAGAAAGGTAGAATAAGATAGATGATGAAAAGCTTGAACTTGAACTTGTAGATTAAGGATTCAAATACAAGATTAAATGAAAAGCTTAAAACTTGAAAGAAAAATGGAAGAAATCTAGAGAGAGAAAGTAGAATCACCTACTTCTCTCTAAAGATATAAAAACTAAAAAAATGACAAACTAAGTAACACCCTCCTAATGAAGGATTAGGAGGGTATATATAGGAGAAGGGAGGTGTGGTGTGTTGCTTCTTTCTTCCTTTTGTCTTCTCATCTATTTAAATGACTCGTCTTTCTCGACTTTGTCTCGGGATTAGTCGAATGATAAAATGAACTTGTCTTCTAATTTTATTCTTTTAGTATACTTGGTTCTTCGACTTCGTTAAACTTCCGTCTTTAGACTTTTTCTTCGATAAATCTTTAGAATATGCCTTTGACTTCCGTTCTTCTTGCACTTTTGATCTCTTGACTTCGTCTTTTGTCTTTTTCTTCGATAAAAGCCTGTGAAAGCCCATGTTTTCTTCCTTTTTCATATTTTTGTCCTAAAACACAATAAAAACACGAACCACGCATAATTCCGCCTTTTACGACATTAAATACACGTTTTGGTCTTGTTATTATTAGAAATAAGTGGTAAAAGGATAAGTATTTTCACACTTATTAATGTTCGTTTCACAAGTCTTAAATTTATATTACAGGACATTACCAACAATTGACTAGAAACACAAACACGGACAAGTATACCCTTTCATGTATAGCATAGTATTTAGGTAAGTCTAGATCCTTCCACAGGATTGGTGTTAAAAATGTAAAACAATTATCTCTAGAGTGTCACAAGTTCTAGAAATTATACTTATCAAATGATTAAAAAGGTGCGTTTGGTTAAGGCTACAAACATATGAAAGATAGATAGCAAGGATGAATATAAGCACATAAACAATGTAAGACAACATGCCGATTACTTGTCGTACATGCAACATCTAATCAATATAATACAAAATTCTTTCGACCTATAGCTCATGTTATACCAAAAGCATTAAGAATAGTTTATGTTGGTTTCAATGGATCAAGTACTCGCTGAGCCAAATCCTCTCGAGCATGTGGTAAAGCATTAAACAAGATTATGCAAGATTTGTTATGTATTTTATTTCACAAATCGCGACAAAAGTGAATACCAAGATTCATTTACTAGTTGACATGGAATACATTCAATCATATAAGTACTAGTTATAATCATGAATGAACCAAATACATAACAATGATTAAACATAATAGTATAGAGCACAAGAGCAAATTAACCAAGCTTATAATCACGAACCAAGGAAAAAGTGTGCCGCACAAACCTAATTGTGCGCCGCACTTCGACCCTGCAAAGCTAATTATTTTATCTAATCATAAGGTTTGTAAATACCTTAACCAATTGCACAAGTATCTACTCCATAATAACAGTAAAAACAATCATCTCTATATGTTGTAATTTAAAAAATAATAAACATGATTTGAGATAAGAATTATACCCGCAAAATTGTAATCAATATATTACTCCAAAAGTTTTATAAGTTTTGATCAAACTTATTACAAGCAAGAATCAGTATTCCAAGTGCTTTTGCTACAACAAAAATATGCATGAACTAACTAAAGTTCTCCTTTCACTAGTAACAATGATCAAGGATTGGGAAATCCTTGATTACTTGAACCCTTTTGCAACAATGGAGTTTGGTGGTGGAATGATATGGATAGCCAGGGTATAGGGTGAGTTATATAGCCCCCAAAAACGTAGCTTCAGTAAATGTGATTGTATATGAAGAGTTTCCAATGAATGCCATGTATAGTGACACTAAATGTTGTAACTGCAGCTCAAAGTGCGCCGCACTTCTGAAAAGTGCGCCGTACTTTGCTAGTTCTCCAAATCCGTAGTACAAGCATTTGTGCGCCGCACTTCTGAAAATGTGCGCCGCACTTAGGCCTCTTCCGAGCATTATTTATTTATTAGTCCTCCAATTCTTCTTTCTTTCACTTCCTTCTCCATAGTTTTTATTCTTTTTCCTATAATCAATAACACACTTAAATTAGTAGTAATTCAAACATATTTTATTTATTTACATAGCAAAAGGACAAATGCATCATGAAAAACATGTATAAATGAGGCGTTATCAAATTCCCTCATACTTAACATCTTGCTTGCCCTCAAGCAAAGGTAAAAAATTTAGTTTTAACAAGTGTCTAAAGAATAGATAATTCCAATAATAAAAAGCAAAGATAACGCCACAATACATCTCACGAAGTAGGTATTTTTGAATTCACACACTCTCATATAGTAAGATAAAGATTTATCGCTCAAAAGCACGATCATGAAAAGTAAAATTACCATAAGCTTGTACAAGGAACTAAACTAAAACAATTTGGCGTAACCAACAAGTAAAATATCAAAAGAGGTCTTTTCAAAAACTTTTATTACCACCGCATGTCAAAAGAGTATACAATATACCATTATCCACCATGTTATTATTTCATACTTCAAGGCTTTCTTGCCTTTATTCCTTTTTTTCTTTGTATTTCTTTTCTTCATTTCTTTTTTTTAGTTTTTTTACAAAACAAACATTGAGATAATATGTATTCTCCTATGCTTACGATCTACTATACTTCCTCGTAACATGGTTTCTAACAACATATCGTAGTCTTAAAACATCGGCAAAAACTCTCAATTTTTTCTTTTTTATTTTTGCCTCTTTCTCATCTAAAATACTTTTTATCATACAAGTATGACCCCACTATGGCATCGTAAAGATTACCAAGCACAAGTTCTACAATTTAACTAATCATCGGCATACTCACAAATAGATATAAAGCATAGAAAATAAAATATAGGCTAGAAATCCTCATAATTGTGGTTAAAATTTGTGCAAGTAACGTTATCAATTTCCGAGTCAAATGGTATTTCAATTACTGGAATTATCAATCTTTCTAACAAAACTTTTTTTTAACAAACATTCAAAATTTTAAAAAATCCGCCAGAAAGTGCGGCGCACAAATCAAAAGTGTGGCGTACTTCTGGTCACAGAATACACAGAAAATTTCCATCCTAAAACTCACTTATTTTCCGCTTATCACCCCATACTTATTATGAGCATTTTTCCTAATGCTAAACATAAGGTAAAAGTAAAATATAAGAAAATAAGAGTAATACTCCCCTTTTATTCCAAGTCGTGAACGAAGCCAAATCTTTAGTCTTCGTCTTTATTATGCACCGACTCGCTTATTTTCTGCGTTTAACACAAACAATATATACACAAACATATTTCACATAAAATAGATAATAAAAATCCACACACAAAGTTAAAAATATCCTAAATGCCAATAAAGGCATATGACACAACCAAATGTAATAATCCTAAGAATTGTTTGAAATTGTTTTAAAAACATATTACCACATAAAAGTCACAAACTTGAGGTATCACATATCCTTTTCCGTCTCATCTTGGTAGTGGGCTTCTGATGGGTAGAAATTAGGTGGATATGGTGGAGGTTGTTGGGTATAGTAGAATGGATCATGGTGGTAACTGGGCGGTCCATACGGTCCACTCATCAGCACACTATATTGCTCTGCCATCCTCTAAAAAACTAGAGCATATCTATCCATATTGTAACATTGGCGCTCCATCATAAACCTAAGTTGGTCTTGCCTAATCTCCATTAGACCCATCCTATCACACACATCTTGAAGTGATGCACGAGGAGCTCTCGGCATGTTCACACGTGGTGTCCTCGCCGGTGCATCTTTTTGCATCAACTTCCCATAACTTCCAATCAAATCTCTCAAAGTAATTTTGTCAATTGTATCACAAATGATTGGTGGAATAAGACCACCCACGACTTCATCGGTCAAACATCTCATCATGCGGGCTAATCTAATCACAAATTGACCACACACAATCATACTAATCGCTTGACTCCTGATGAGACTGCAATTATACATAGTCTCATCATCAAATCGGGCTTAAAACGCTTAAAATATCATCAAAATACCTATATATATGCTTGTATTTTTGTCTTGTGTATTTTAGGTACGGATATCGTATAATCAACAAAAGATCACAAGAATAGAGCAAAAACGAACACGGGAAACGAAGTCGCACAAAGAACCGGGCCCAAGTTTGGAATTTCCATAAATACCCTTGAAGAATTGAAGTTTGACAAGAATGGTCCCTCAACTTTGAAGACTTGTCACAAATGACCCTCCAAGAATCATTTGTACAAGACTGGTCCTTAAAGATAAAAGAAATGTCAAGAATAGCCCTTGGAATTTTGATAAAATTGCATTATTAGTCCTTGCCTAAGGTTTAATTAAACAAAAGGACTGAAAGTGTAAACTGCCCAAAGTTGTTTACAAAGGGATTGGGATTTTTTGCTGTTTTATATAAAGTGAAGAGGACAAGAGACTTGAGGGGTCACTTTTGCCCAGACAACAAAGTTCTCCCCACCACTCAGCTTCCTACACGTCACCACCCCAACTCCCATCAGCCAATCATAACCCCTCCTCATGCCACCTCACTTCTCCACTCACCAAAACCTATTTACTATATTAAACTCGTTTAAACGAGTTTTTTATGTTAAATCTTTCCCTCCTAACAGTTACTATTTATCATCACTTTCCCCTAATCCTAATTAGAACCCTAATCCCAATTGCCCTCAAACCAAGGGGGTTTACCCCACAACTTTCCAGATCCTAAATTAACAATCCCCTCACTACTTTCCCGCCTCTAAATCAAACCCCACCTCACCTAACACCATCACACGGGCTTCCCATGCCCCACCATTCACAAGATACCAAAACCTTGGCAGAAAATAAACGATTCTGATCCCATGGCGTGTTGGTTACTCAAAATTAAGGGCTGTGATGCATTTTTACAACTGGCACTACTCACAAGATGGCAAGACAAGGGTTGAACATTCAAAGATGCCATAAAGATCCGAATTTCACCAAGGGCTTTTCTGGAAACTCATAAATTAGGGCTAGGGTTTATCTTTTGCTTCTAGAACCTTGTACATGCCATTATATAAGGCATTGTAGTATTTACATTATGTTTGTTCCAGATTTTATATTATTTAAATTTTAAGTAATGAAAATGAAAAAAAGTTTAAGTTGCATAATCTGAGTTCCCATTATTCTATTTTTATTTCAGTGATATTTTGAAAGTATTTTTTTGGATGAAAAAGATTTCATTTTTATCAAAGATAAGTTTCAAGAAATCTGTTTGAGAAAACCATTTTTCTTATAAGCTTAAAGAGATAAGCTAGCTTGATCAATAAGCTAGACTTATACTCTCATAAGCCTTGATTATCCAGGTCACTTTTCTTGTTTTTTATCTTGGCAGGAACAAATTTGGCATATTGAAGGTGGTGGCCTTTTTCTTTTGAAATCCATCATCACTTTCTACTCATACCAACAACCCCACTTTCTGAACTTGGTCAGCTCAAGCCCGGGCTTGATGGAAAAGGCAAAGCTGCCTTGGTGATCCCTGGATGTAGGGTCACAAGGTATAAATCTTGTTCTTCTATACTTGCTTGAAAAAGGTTTTGAGCTAGAGTGATTTTTAGGGGTTAGGGTTGTGGATGATAGAACAAATGTTAGATATTGTATACTGATTAGTTTGAAACAGGTTAGGATTGATTTGAATGGATTTGGTGTAGGTTATAGGGCAAAATCTTTGTTAAATGTCAAGTTTCTATTTTTAAGGGGTGTTTGGATTTAAGTTTTAAAATCAGTTTGTAAGGTGCATTTGGTTAAAAAACTGTTTAGATTCATTCATTTTAGCAACTTTGTGTTTTATCTGCTTAGGGTGTTAGATTTGGTGCCTTTTGAAAAGTTTTGAATGCAAGTCTTGAACAAAACATAGTCCAAAAAATCAGTTTAGCCAAAACTGCATGATTTTTGTAGATTTTTGCCTTCAAATCATCAAGGTTGTTAGGATATAGGGTTGGATAGGATTTTGTGAGTGATTTGTGGAAGTGTGTGAGTGAATTGAGTGAGTTTTGGCCAACCAAAACTCACCCAAGTGCACAACACACCAGCAAAATCCACCCAGTCCCCCCTAGTCCAATACAGTAACTGTTAAGGGCATTTTGAGCTTGACTTTGTGAAGTAACCTTGTGTTTTTAGCTTTTTATTGACTCCCCACAACCCAACTGGTTGTGGGGGTGCCTTTGTTTTCCTATAAAACCAAGTAACCAACAAGATCTAGGCACAAAAGTGCCCAGACCCGTTTTTATGTGAAGGCAGTGGGAACTCACTTCCCACTGCTAGTGTAAAGGTTTCCCCTGCCAAGCAAAAGGACAAAAAGGGGTCACATGTCATTGTCAGTTTTCATTCTTTTTTGTCTTTAGTGACCAAAAATAGGAATTAGGTCCTGAAACCAATTTTGTTATTTTTCTTATTTTATTTGTGATTTTTCTGTTTAATTAATTTTTATTTTACTATTCATTTAGTATTTTTCACATTTAATAGCCTTTTAAATTACTTTTTAATTAACTAATTTTTGTCTTTTAGTGTAAAAGTTTAATGTTTTTTAGTTTTAAAAATTTTCTTATATTCAGAAAAATATTTTAAGACTTTTAGTCCAAAAACATTTTACTGTTCACTTTCTAATTAGTTTTTAGATTTTATTTAGTTTAATTAGGGTTTTAATTATATACTGTTTTGTCTTTTAGTGAAAAATATTTGATTTTTCAAACTTTTTCATTTTTCTACTGTTCATTAGTATAATTTAGGATTTTTAAAATAGTCAAATAATTTTTAGCATTATTTCATTATTTTTAATCATTATTTTAGTTTAAAAATAGTTTATAGAGTTTTAAAAATAGAAAAATAGTGTTTTAAATTTAGGAAAAATACTTTTTAGTTTTAAAATAATATAAGTTAGTTATTTGTCCAATAAATAATATTTTGGGCTTTTTCTTAATTATATTTAATTTTTGGGCTTTAATTAGCATTAAAAGTTGAATATTTAATTAATAGAAGGTTTAAAAATATATTTATTGGGTTTTTTTCCTTATTTATATTATTTTGAACTACTTTTTCATTTTTAATTTGTTTTTAGCTTAAAATTTTTAAATTTTCACGTTTTACGTACTTACGTTCGCGTTTTACGTCATTCGTTGTAGTTTAGTTGTAATCGTAGCTCGTCTTAGTTTTTCTTTCTTTTCTCATCTAAAAATGATACTACCCCAAACTTTTGATTATATATATTGGCACATTAATCCACACACCTCCTCGAGAACGAACTCGCATTTGTTCGGTTTCATGTTTTTCCTAAAACGTGCAACTTAATACTTGCCCGCATTATACGCTCTTTTTCCTAAAAGACGTATTTCTACAACTATCAAAATGGCGCCGCTGCTGGGGAGGTGTTTTTAGTGTGCCATTATTAGTATCGTGTTTTTGTGAGTGGTGCGTTTTTGCTTTTCTAATTTTGGAAAGCGTGAATATCGTACATACTCATTTTTGTTATTTTTCCTTAATATATTATAGTATCCAAATAAATTGTGTTTAGTTTTCCTAAATTAAACACACAACATCATTTTACTATACTGTAGATATATTGGTTTTCGTTTTTATTGTGAATATTATTAATATATTGTACTACGTAGAACAATAAAAATACAAGTACTCCAAAAAGCGTGAAAACGCAACCTTGATTCGGGATTTCATCACTCAATCATTGTATTCGAATCCAAAGCATAAGTTAAAGGAAAAATCGGTAAATACTTTCGTGAGGCTTAATTTCAATTAACACAAACTATAAGGTGGGTATAAGGCGGTTGTATTTTACGACCTAAGGGAAAAAGGCTCTTAAGTGCTTAGCGCCGCCTCGTTTCCCCCGCTTGCTTGTGCGTGTTTTGAGAAAAAGGGCTAATCGAGGGTTTGCCAACCAAAGTATTATCTACGTATATATATTTTCTTGTTTTCAAGATTAAACCCTCTTGAACGTTTTGGTGTTCCACCAACGTTCTAAAGTCATCGAAGGCGTTCGCTCCACGTGATCGTTTTCATTCCTTGAGGCTCCTTTAATCGAGAAAGTCGATTCGAGGAGAGATTTGTAGATTTGAGTCTACGTAATACAACAAAAATCCAAAAAAAATTAAAAAATCAAAAATCAAAAATATTCTTCTTACCCTTATCCATTAATTCTACTTCTAACCCTCTAGTGTTTAATTCTCGCAACACCGTTCTCGTTGCATCATGTCGAATCATGGTGGTTATTACTCGTGTCCATATTGTGGAGGCCCGCCCGATGGTGCCAATTGTTTTTATTGTGAGGTTATTGGAGGTCGAGGGGGTTATATCTATAACTCTGCTCCACGTGATCATGGTAAGAATTTTCAATCTTACGACCAAGGTCACCCATCGTCTTCGTTGTATTCGTCGTATGATCCGACTTTTAATTGCAATGATGAGTCTATTCATAATGCCTTTAATGATTTTGTGAGACGAAATAATGAGAAATTAACGATGGTGGAAGAACAATTGTCAAGCCTTAAGGAAACTTGTAATAAACGAATGGCAACCCAAAGGGACACTTTCAAAAAAATGGAAAACGATTATGACACCTTTATTGAAGAGCAACAACGTTTGTATGATCAAAATGAAGAGATGTGGAAAGGATATGTGGATGGCACTAGGGAAAACCATGCTAATGAAAGAGAAAATCATGATAGAGAGAGAGATAAAATTCTTTTAATGTTCGAGGGCTTAGTGGAAAATTTTAATTCTTTGTCTAATAACACCAATCCTAATTCCGAGGGAGAGGTTAAAGCCTTATCGACTCCTAAGACTCGTACGTCTCGCATTGATCCATATCTCTCGAATTTTAGAGTCGTGCAACCTTCATCGTCTTGCAAAACCGTAGAGGAAACAAAAAAGTCATCTAACGAAGTTTTGAAAAATGTTTGTGAAAATAAACCAAAGGAAAAACTCGTAGGATACTTGGGAGTATTAAATCTAATACCTTGTGAACCTAATTTTTCTAATGAGGATGAAATTATTGAGGATTTTCTAAATCAATATACACTTAATTTTGAGAAAGAAATTCCATTAAATGATTTTAAAGAAGAAAAATGTGAAAAGGTTTTTAAGGAAATCGTTGAACCCTCGTTTATACAAGATGAACGAAAATTAATTCCGAAGGGACGTGTTAGTAGTTTTGCTAAAATGTTTGAAAACCCACGTTCGATCCCTTCGAAGGACAAAGTTGAAACCGTCAAGGCAAAATCGTCACGAGACGAGCCTTTTACTCCTAATCCCACACCGAGTGAGATTTTGGATTTATCATGTGAGAAATCCGCCGATGGCCTTGCTCACATTGATACGTTTTTCGATATCGAGATCGAAACGACAAAGGCAAAATCTTCAATCGAAGAGCCTTCTTTTCCTAGTTTCACGACGGTTGAAGCTAGCGACTCGATTATCGACGACTTTATTGCTCGACCTCTTCCACGAGGAAGAGAAGACGTTTTTGATCCCGACGGAGATTTTTCCGAGATCAAACGTATTCTTGATGATCCGCCTTCTATTTTCGAGTTTGATGAGGACCGTTGCGTTAGCCCGGAGGGGGATAATTTATTAATCGATTCACGTTTTAAAAATTCGAATCCTCCTCCCGCCTTCAAGATAAATGTGGAAATTTTAAGTGTGCCTAGAATTGTTTTAGAAACACCAAATATTTTCAAATTAATCAACTTGGGTTTTCGTAACAATGAGTTAAAAAATGAAAAAGGGAATGATTTTAAAATTGATTTTAAATTTTTTTCAGTGTTAACTCCGTCATCACCTCGTTTAATTAAGCTTGCTACAAACGCGTCTTCTTCTTTTGACGACGTTTTGTGTGGATCTAGTATGGGGGAAGCCCCATTTGTTCCCTCACACTTCTCCACCGAGGACGAGATTTTTGACCCCGGTATCGCGTTTAAGATAAAATCTCGGTCTTTTACCGAAGTAGTCACTAGAAGATCTTTCTACACTTACGGTGAGAGTTTACCTCGAGTAACTCGATTTGTTTGCCCACCCAATGTCCCACCCTTCTCTTCTCAATCTATTTTCTTGTGTCCCTTTGGGACGATGATGTTTAAAGTCGTGTTGTTTCGTTTATCATCCGAAAACGAAGACACGATCTTTGATCCCGGTATAGAGGTTTTTCCTTTATACACGGTTGCTTTTGGGCCTTGATTACATGTAAGTCCCACCAAAAATGACCGAACCATGATTATCCCTAAATGATCACATTTATGGGGATTCGAGTCGAGCTTTTGACTCGGTTATCAAAAACAAGGTGCCTCGTGGGGGAGACCCATGCTTATCCATGTACATATTATTGCTTTCTAATTTAGTTTAATGTGAGGGGATTTGTGCGCTTCCAACCTTTGTTCCGTGGTTGTTCGTGATTGTGATTCATTAGGTACATCGTCATCATTGAAGCCTCTCGTGTTCGTTTTACGTATCACTCGAGCTTCGATCGTTGCCTTTGGAGATTTCGATATCCGATGATATCCTTTTATGTTCTAACGTTTATCTTATTAGCATAATTCATAAACTGCTTTTAGGTTATTCATTTTACCCTTTCCATGCTCGAGATTAAGCATTCGACTACGTCTCTAGTATGGGGGTGTTTTCACCCCTAGACTCGAAACATTGAGGACAATGTTTAGTTTTAGTATGGGGGGTGAGTAGATACTTCACCTTGCTTACGTCAACACGCAATCCAATATTCATCTTTTTGTTATTGTTTTATGCAAAATAAGGCTGAAAATGGCCAAATTTTAAAATTTTCTTATTTTTCATAAGTGTTTAAGACACGAATGTAGGTTTTCCGATGGTGAGAATAAGAGTAATTTTTGACTCGACCGTGCGTGTTGAGCACTTAGCTTCGATTCCTTAACTTTTTAGGCTAAGTCTCTTTAATGAGGACGAGAAATGATAGAGTTATTTATAAGTCTCGTAATCGTCACGATCTCATGTGTAGTAATTATTAGCTTATTCTCCCCACGCTTTTGATAATAAATTGTTAATAAATATTGATTTAGCGGTTTAGTCACTATTGTTGGTTTCTAATTTGTTTTAGTAGCTTCCATGTAATTAAATTGGGAAAACATTAAGGTATCGCCAGTGTCACGGTTTTGAAGTATTGGCGCCCGAATAATCGAAAGCTTCACCTAATAATAAGATTTCAAGTGCTCACCTAAATTAAGCAAAAATTTGAAGCTCACAAGGCCGAAAAATCTATGCCCAAATTAAAAGTGAATCAAGCCTTAATCTTCGAAGCTTTAAAGATCCAAAATTCGCCTTAGCGTGAGGATATACGTCTTTGGCTAATAAAACCACCGATGAGGCGGATAATAAAAGGCAAGGCAAGACCGAAGTCATAATAAAAGCTTCATGGCGAAGTTGAATAAAAGATGGAGGTAAACCAAAGATTATAAGGCCCTTCCGTTAGGGGGCGTATAAAAGTCTTGGTAATAAGTCTCATGTTCAAAACCGTTATAAAACCGTGTTTATCGATCCTTCTTGTCAACTTAATTTTTTAACATCGTTGTCTATTAGGATGAATTATTAATTTAATGATTTTGGTTACACCGTTAAAACTCTATTTTTAGACCTAAATCTCTATTCACGCATAAGTCAATGATGTATCCTCGTGATCATTAAGACAAAATAAAATATAAGAGATACCAAGTAGGAATAAGGGAGTTTAGGTCCGTAATTAACACTCATGAGAAGTGATCGTGTTGATAACTTATAATAACAATGATCTCGTTGCACGCTTGGCATGGAATTTGGGTGAAAATCGAGGACGACGAAATTATTTCTAACGACGCATTCACGTGTTCTTGTTCTATGATCCCAAAAGTCACTTTTTCGTGATGAAAACAATACATTATGTCTAAAACGCGTGTAGTAGTTTATTTAAGTTTATGTCATCAATAAAAGTCATCATAAAATGAATTTTGGAAGTGCTATGATACTTAATTCTAGCATTGCGTGGGGACACGACAATGGTTTAGTATGGGGGAGTGATGAGACTGCAATTATACATAGTCTCATCATCAAAATCGGGCTTAAAACGCTTAAAATATCATCAAAATACCTATATATATGCTTGTATTTTTGTCTTGTGTATTTTAGGTACGGATATCGTATAATCAACAAAAGATCACAAGAATAGAGCAAAAACGAACACGGGAAACGAAGTCGCACAAAGAACCGGGCCCAAGTTTGGAATTTCCATAAATACCCTTGAAGAATTGAAGTTTGACAAGAATGGTCCCTCAACTTTGAAGACTTGTCACAAATGACCCTCCAAGAATCATTTTTACAAGATTGGTCCTTAAAGGTTAAAGAAATGTCAAGAATAGCCCTTGGAATTTGATAAAATTGCATTATTAGTCCTTGCCTAAGGTTTAATTAAACAAAAGGACTGAAAGTGTAAACTGCCCAAAGTTGTTTACAAAGGGATTGGGATTTTTTGCTGTTTTATATAAAGTGAAGAGGACAAGAGACTTGAGGGGTCACTTTTGCCCAGACAACAAAGTTCTCCCCACCACTCAGCTTCCTACACGTCACCACCCCAACTCCCATCAGCCAATCATAACCCCTCCCCATGCCACCTCACTTCTCCACTCACCAAAACCTATTTACTATATTAAACTCGTTTAAACGAGTTTTTTATGTTAAATCTTTCCCTCCTAACAGTTACTATTTATCATCACTTTCCCCTAATCCTCATTAGAACCCGAATCCCAATTGCCCTCAAACCAAGGGGGTTTACCCCACAACTTTCCAGATTCTAAATTAACAATCCCCTCACTACTTTCCCGCCTCTAAATCAAACCCCACCTCACCCAACACCATCACATGGGCATCCCCTGCCCCACCATTCACAAGATACCAAAACCTTGGTAGAAAATAAACGTTTCTGATCCCATGGCGTGTTGGCTACTCAAAATTAAGGGATGTGATGCATTTTTACAACTGGTACTACTCACAAGATGGCAAGACAAGGGTTGAACATTCAAAGATGCCATAAAGATCCGAATTTCACCAAGGGATTTTCTGGAAACTCATAAATTAGGGCTAGGGTTTATCTTTTGCTTCTAGAACCTTGTACATGCCATTATATAAGGCATTGTAGTATTTACATTATGTTTCTTCCAGATTTTGTATTATTTAAATTTTAAGTAATGAAAATGAAAAAAAGTTTAAGTTGCATAATCTGAGTTCCCATTATTCTATTTTTATTTCAGTGATATTTTGAAAGTATTTTTTTGGATGAAAAAGATTTCATTTTTATCATAGATAAGTTTCAAGAAATCTGTTTGAGAAAACCATTTTTCTTATAAGCTTAAAGAGATAAGCTAGCTTGATCAATAAGCTAGACTTATACTCTCATAAGCCTTGATTATCCAGGTCACTTTTCTTATTTTTTATCTTGGCAGGAACAAATTTGGCATATTGAAGGTGGTGGCCTTTTTCTTTTGAAATCCGTCATCACTTTATACTCATACCAACAACCCCACTTTCTGAACTTGGTCAGCTCAAGCCCGGGCTTGATGGAAAAGGCAAAGCTGCCTTGTTGATCCCTGGATGTAGGGTCACAAGGTATAAATCTTGTTCTTCTATATTTCCTTGAAAAAGGTTTTGAGCTAGAGTGATTTTTAGGGGTTAGGGTTGTGGATGATAGAACAAATGTTAGATATTGTATACTGATTAGTTTGAAACAGGTTAGGATTGATTTGAATGGATTTGGTGTAGGTTATAGGGCAAAATCTTTGTTAAATGTCAAGTTTCTGTTTTTAAGGGGTGTTTGGATTTAAGTTTTAAAATCAGTTTGTAAGGTGCATTTGGTTAAAAATCTGTTTAGATTCATTCATTTTAGCAACTTTGTGTTTTATCTGCTTAGGGTGTTAGATTTGGTGCCTTTTGAAAAGTTTTGAATG
Source organism: Glebionis coronaria (assembly GCA_025667525.1). NCBI lineage: Eukaryota > Viridiplantae > Streptophyta > Magnoliopsida > Asterales > Asteraceae > Glebionis > Glebionis coronaria. The sequence continues at coordinate 480,140,688 of CM046880.1, forward strand.
CAAGTCTTGAACAAAACATAGTCCAAAAAATCAGTTTAGCCAAAACTGCATGATTTTTGTAGATTTTTGCCTTCAAATCATCAAGGTTGTTAGGATATAGGGTAGGATAGGATTTTGTGAGTGATTTGTGGAAGTGTGTGAGTGAATTGAGTGAGTTTTGGCCAACCAAAACTCACCCAAGTGCACAACACACCAGCAAAATCCACCCAGTCCCCCTAGTCCAATACAGTAACTGTTAAGGGCATTTTGAGCTTGACTTTGTGAAGTAACCTTGTGTTTTTAGCTTTTTATTGACTCCCCACAACCCAACTGGTTGTGGGGGTGCCTTTGTTTTCCTATAAAACCAAGTAACCAACAAGATCTAGGCACAAAAGTGCCTAGACCCGTTTTTATGTGAAGGCAGTGGGAACTCACTTCCCACTGCTAGTGTAAAGGTTTCCCCTGCCAAGCAAAAGGACAAAAAGGGGTCACATGTCATTGTCAATTTTCATTCTTTTTTGTCTTTAGTGACCAAAAATAGGAATTAGGTCCTGAAACCAATTTTGTTATTTTTCTTATTTTATTTATGATTTTTCTGTTTAATTAATTTTTATTTTACTGTTCATTTAGTATTTTTCACATTTAATAGCTTTTTAAATTACTTTTTAATTAACTGATTTTTGTCTTTTAGTGTAAAAGTTTAATGTTTTTCAGTTTTAAAAATTTTCTTATATTCAGAAAAATATTTTAAGACTTTTAGTCCAAAAAAATTTTACTGTTCACTTCACTTTTTAATTAGTTTTTAGATTTTATTTAGTTTAATTAGGGTTTTAATTGTATACTGTTTTGTCTTTTAGTGAAAAATATTTGATTTTTCAAACTTTTTCATTTTTCTACTGTTCATTAGTATAATTTAGGATTTTTAAAATAGTCAAATAATTTTTAGCATTATTTCATTATTTTTAATCATTATTTAAGTTTAAAAATAGTTTTTAGAGTTTTAAAAATAGAAAAATAGTGTTTTAAATTTAGGAAAAATACTTTTTAGTTTTTAAATAATATAAATGAGTTATTTGTCCAATAAAATAATATTTTGGGCTTTTTCTTAATTATATTTAATTTTTAGGCTTTAATTAGCATTAAAAATTGAATATTTAATTAATAAAAGGTTTAAAAATATATTTATTGGATTTTTTTCCTTATTTATATTATTTTGAACTACTTTTTCATTTTTAATTTGTTTTTAGCTTAAAATTTTTAAATTTTCACGTTTTACGTACTTACGTTCGCGTTTTACGTCATTCCTTGTAGTTTAGTTGTAATCGTAGCTCGTCTTAGTTTTTCTTTCTTTTCTCATCTAAAAACGACACTACCCCAAAATTTTGATTATATATATTGGCACATTAATCCACACACCTCCTCGAGAACGAACTCGCATTTGTTCGGTTTTACGTTTTTCCTAAAACGTGCAACTTAATACTTGCCCGCATTATACGCTCTTTTTCCTAAAAGACGTATTTCTATGACTCTCAACTCCCATGACCTTTCCTTTTCATCTATTTAGCAATCACCCAAACCACATTAGCATATTGCTCACGTTTCTTGTCCCTAAACATGCGCAATAGCCATAAATCATTCTTTTGTACTTTATCATACCCCGTGGTTCTTTGAAAAACCACATAAGCAATCATCTTTTGAAGTACTCTCAAAAGTGGACTAGAGATTCTAGTAGGGCTGAGCACGACAGACCCAAAACCGACCCGGACCGGAAAACCGGACCGGACCGAACCGAACCGGACCGAACAATTTTGGTCCGGTCCTCGGTCCGTGGTTTTGGACGAATTCGGTCCTCGGTCCGGTCAGTCCGGTTCGGTCTTACCAAAATCTCCTCAATTTGGCCTAATAGGACCGGACCGGACCGAAGACCGAACCGGACCGGACCACCCCCGACCGGACCGGACCATTTCGGTCCGGTCTCGGTCCGAGGTTTCAGACCATTTCGGTCCTCGGTCCGGTCCGGTCTTTGCCGGGCCGGTCCGCTCCCGGACCGATGCTCAGCCCTAGATTCTAGTGGTTGAGCTCCTAGAAAAGCTCAACGAATCATCATCCATACAAATGATTGCCTAAAACTCATTAGCATTAAAGTTACCATGATCACGCAAACCTCCTTGAAAATAAACTTCAAATCCTTTCTCCTCTCGCTCAACTCTAGTATACAACTCCAAGTATTTAAAAAACTCCTTCAAAATCAAAGAGTGACCACTCCCACATAGACGAAAACTCATAATTTTATTTGTTTCCAACTCATCTGTTAGCCTTAAAATGTGAGAGCCATTTACGGAATTACATTAGATTCAGATAGGCAAAACGTGGAGGGACTACTATTGACATGTTGTCAAAGTGACCTCTTGTTTAGCCTATATATACCCCTCCATACTTCCATGGAGGGGTGAGGATACTTCTTACTTGTGTATTTCCTTTTCTCTCTCTAAATACACACACTACACTTCAAGCTTTACTTTCTCTCTCTAAAATGTCTAAACACTTCTTTTATCCTCCCCGACCTCCGAATCACCTCTTGTTAGCTTGAATCTTAATGTTAACAATTGGTATCAGAGCTAACCGGGGGTGTTTTGTGTTTATGTTTGCTTATTTTTGTGGCTGCTACGGATAATTACAGATTATGGCTTATTTTATAATTTTTTTTTTGGTCACGATGGTGTTTTTGTGTTACTGATCTGTCCAAAAAGTCTCCAATCTGTCCAAAATAAAATGTCCAAAAGTCTCCCATCCGTCCAAAACGTCCAAAAGTCTCATACTTTTTTAGTGATGTTTGGTGGTTTTTCTCTTTTTCTCTCTTTTATTCTATTAGCTAACTTTGTCAGTTCTGGAAATCACCAAATTCATTTTTTATTGGGGAATAAAAAAATGGAGCAGACCCAGTTTTTCAGTATCCACAAAATGTGGGTCAAAACCCTTTGCGATGACTACATTTCGATGGTCATACTCAGATTCATTCCGATGGCTTCTTCTTTTTCGGATTTATTCCGATGGGGTTTCTGTTTCACATTACGATGGTTAGGGCTGTCCTCATTGCGATGGATGGCTTGATCCATCGCAATGGTATTCTAAGCCGTCATGCTGCCAAATTTTTCACTATGACATTGCGATGGGGTGTTTTGACTGAAAATATTGCGATGATTTTTTTCTTTTAAAAAGAAAACATTGCGATGGTTGCAAACATATAATATTGCGATGAATTTTTTTTAAAGAAAACATTGCGATACCTTATCAAAACATTCAGAGACCCATAAACCATAACAACATTACTAATCAACACTCGCATCATCTCACAACAAATCCTAATTCCCATCGTCTCTTATCACCATCTACAACATCTAATCCTACATTATCTCGACCAAAAAAAAAACATATACACGATCTCAGATTTGTTCATGGTAAGAAAACCTTTAAATATTTTTCTGAATGAACAACATGCATCATAGATCTTATGTATGGCTCAACCATCTAATTACTTTTCGAAAATAAAGAAAGAATAAGAACATTTATGTTCATATCTATTCTTTGTTTCGTCAAAACTCAACTTCAAAACCGACACGCATCATGTATAACCTACCCGAGATCAATAATATGATCTTGAAGTTGTATCTTGATCAGATTCGTACTCTTAATGAGGCCAAGAAAGGATTTTGGCTCGTATAAAAAGATTCGAGGAGATCAACCAGTGTTGAGATGACATGAATGGAGATTAGTGTGGCTGCGTTTGGTGATGGAGATTAGATGAACTGTAGTTTGATTTGGTTTGAGATATGTAGATTTGGTGATTTGGGGATGTGGATATATGTTTGGGATAGTAGGTGAAAAAGCGGCAGAGGAAATGAGATTGGAATGTGATTAGGTTTATGGAGATTAGGGTTAGTCTAATTTATACTCCTATTCCTTATCTCTTTGGATGCATCGGGTGTTAGTAATGTCATATTGGACCAAGTATGTGCAATGTGTAGTAATGTCAAAGTGGCCCAAATCAAGATAGAAAAACGAAGTATATGGTTGTGACCATTGATCACGTGAGAACATTTCTATCATAATTTACTTACTGGGATATTGTGGTAGAAATTAACATGGGCCACGTCACATAATCTAATGGCTTATTCGGATATGGTGGACATATATTGGACTGGTATAAAACGGGCTTTATTAGTTTGGATATGAAGACGTTATTTTCGATGCTGGGTATTCGCTATGTTTCTATCGATCAAAAGTGCTTCAACGACTAAGAAAATTTTAGGTTTTAAACCTAATATTTTCGAAAAATTTTCGACGACCTCACCGCGGAGGTCGATCCGCGCATCAGTGGGGCATGTGACTGACGTTGAGCTTAAACGACAAGTTATCTAGACAAATTTTTTCTTTAATGACAATTCATTACATAATTTGTTCTAGTTAACGACATTCAACACAACACCAAAGCAAACAAAACACTTAACGCTAAAACGATCCGATATAAGATTCAATTTAACGACAACGGCTAGTTTTGATTCTACAAAGACAAGTGATCACGAAGTGGATTTGGTATTCTTTATTTGAAGTTGAAGTGGGATTTCATGAAGGCGTCTACTTATTTCATCATCGAGCCTTCCTTCTATTTTTCTACCCCTTTTCTTCAAACCCAGTCTATCGATTGATGACTTGCTTGGACGATAAAACTTATGATTGAGACTTGAATTATCTAGTTTCCACTGTCAAGGGGTGGATGGTCGACGACATGGATAACTATCATTTTTGGGTGTCACACGCAGTTGCTCGTGTGGATAACTTCAAGAGGTATAAGAGACTTGTTTCTGCACCGTTCTTCAGTCGACATAAGTGCAAGCTTAAGTAACAAATTTGGGGGATTGTACTTCAGTTTCAAGTTTGGAATATCGGGTTTACTTCACATGTGGTCACAACAAATAGCCAAATGAATTCGAGGTTGGTAAGTTAGACAGAGAGAGATGGAATCAGCAATCAATTCTCACGGGATATTTATGAGCTTCATAACGATAATGGTACTTCATAGTCTAAGCAAAAAAAAAAAAAAAAATTCAAAGTTTCTCAATGACTTTCAAAACTTTTCAAGACATTTGCTTAAGACTAAGAACTTCTCGAGTATATGGAAGTCCACGATAATGATGCTTCCGAGAGTTCGAAATCATCATGGGGGAAGATCGTGTACTTTGAAGTAATCGGATCAACTTCCAGGGGGAAGTAGTGTACATGGAATGGTATCTACTTACGTTATATGATTTTTATGAAGTATTCTGCAGGCGTGAGAAGAATTGTTGCTGATTTCCTGCATGTTACCCCAAACGGATTATCACTAAAACCTAAACGACATGAGACAGTATTGAAGCAGTATTATCTGGTGTGGTTCTTCTACAAATTTCCGCTGTGCACTTGAACCGATGAGCTAGAAGATTGTTCAAACTACATCAAAGTGTCAGAATCTGCTTAAGATACAGATATTGGTTTGGGGGGAAGCTGATTCAGAAACTTCGTCAAAAAGAAGTCTATGAAGAAAGTTTTTTAAATACATGCTGCATGAATTGGGGGGAAGTTAATCCAAATCATGCATATTACAATTGTTCCACAACAAGCAAAGACAAAGAGGATTCAAGCTGAGGTACAAGTTATGAAGACCAGAAGAATTAAAAGACATCCTCAGCATTGGAAGCGCCTTGGAAGACTTTATTTTGTTGTATTTTTACTTGTTAGGAACATTGTAAGTAATTCCGTATGTCTCCACATTGGGGGAAGATTGTTAGCCTTAAAATGTGAGAGCCATTTACGGAATTACATTAGATTCAGATAGGCAAAACGTGGAGGGACTACTATTGACATGTTGTCAAAGTGACCTCTTGTTTAGCCTATATATACCCCTCCATACTTCCATGGAGGGGTGAGGATACTTCTTACTTGTGTATTTCCTTTTCTCTCTCTAAATACACACACTACACTTCAAGCTTTACTTTCTCTCTCTAAAATGTCTAAACACTTCTTTTATCCTCCCCGACCTCCGAATCACCTCTTGTTAGCTTGAATCTTAATGTTAACATCATCATCATCGACATCCTCATCAAATTGAAAAGTAGAGAAACCTCAAGAATAAGCTCCGCATAGATTTTCTCCCTACAAGTAAAATCACGAACCTAAGCGTCCGATCTAAATAACACCTCGTTTCCTCCAGCTTCTATCACAACAATCGAAAGCATCTCATTTATTTGGGCTTCACAACCAAGATCGTTCAAAACTCCAAAATCAACAACACTGGGTGCAAAAATCTGTTTTGATAGTAGAAGACCTAAAGCATTTTTGTACACAATCTTATCATTAGTATTACACCCAGGCCAACTCAAGAATGGGTGACTAGGAAATCCCATGAGTGCGGCACTAGTTGATTCGATAGGCTTTCTCTTCTTGCTCCGGCTAGATGAGCCGGTCTCATAGTTTCCAGAACATGTTTTGTGCAAAATTTATAGCACAAACAAACATATAACACTGTTAGATAAGAATTAGGGGTCAACGGGCTCCCTACGTAAGGTTTACGAACCTTCCGTTTGTTTTCAGTCAAAAAGTGCGACGCACAATTGGGATGTGCGGTGTACTTTCTCGATAAAATTCGCATAAGTGCGGCGCACTAAGGTAAATGTGCGGCGCACAATCTGGGTAAGTTAGCAAATGTCGGGGTAACTAAAATTTTAACCAAATCCGCGAACTATTGGTTCCAAATTTTTACCCTTAAAGTATATAGTTTTAGTATTTACATTTTCAACATTCAAATATTAACCTTAGGGTTTCAAACTTTGAAAAGCCAATCCTTATAGTTTTAAATTTGACAAAATAACACTTTTGGCCCAAAATGTTTATAGTTTCAAAAATGACAATTTTAGTCCCCAAACTTGTTTAAAACTACATAACAACCTCAAAATTGTATAAAAAGATCCAGGTACTTAAAAAAAAGTTTATAAACACATTTCTAATCATAATAACATTAGTTTTATAGATTTATAGCTTTTGAAATGTATTTTATCTCATTACTTTTTGTAAATTACAAAACTAGGGTTTTATTACACCTTTAGCTTATATCTTCCATTTTAGCATATTATATGAACTAAGGCTTATTAGATTAGCTTATTAACATCTTATTAACATTATAACAAGTCTTAGAAAAGCATTATAACAAGATCTACTCTTAGATAACATAGTGATTACCTAGGTAGCTCTAGAATGACTTCTAGGGCTCCTTATGAACTTCTTTTTCTTCTAAAGCTTCAATAACTTCAATGGCTACTTCTTAGACCTGGTTTATGGTCTCAAGGCATTCTTATAAATTTTTTAGAAGTGGAAAATCAGAATCAGAATGGAGGTAAAGGAAACGGGGTGCAAGTTTACAATGAAAGGGTATACGCCCTATTTATAGTGTTTTCAAGCCTTAACCTTCAAGTAAAGATTTAGTACTGATATCCTAGGCTTCTTACACGTCCATGGTAACTAAGGTAAGCTATGATATGATTCATACAAGCTAGATTCTAAGTTATCTAAGGTTAAGGACCATAATAAGCCACAAAAGTTTAAGATAGGAGTGGTGACGTTTCATATACAGGTAGGTGATGCGCCTACTTAGAAAATATCTCAAAATATCCAGTTTTGAATTTGAAATTAGCCGGATAGGAAAGTAAGGCTTGTAACTTTGTAACTTTTTAATTCTTGTAATTAAGGGTTTAAGAATGTAGTTAGTGATGGATTAGGGTATAATTAGGGTTTACACATTGTAATTATGAAGTTTGGGTCCTTGGTTTGAAGTTTAACAAAGGTTTGAAGTGAATTAGGAAGAAAACCGAGTCAAATTAGGGTTTCTGGTGATCTAGGGTTCAATCCTTGTTAAATCCATTATTATTGATTTATATACTGATGTAAACTCAGTTTCTACATCTACATTGTCCTGAAGGTGTTCATTACGACTCTACATTGGTTTTACTAAGTTATTCCAAGTAAAAATGTGTAAAGTGTGAAAATACCTATTTTGACCTAATTTATAAGTCATGCATTCAAATGTTGTAGATTGTGCTTTAGGGTACTTGTACATTGCTTATAATGTTATAACCTAAATGTAATGATATGAGTGTTTGGAAACTTGTCCTAAAAGACTAGGTATTGATTCTAAGTGAAATACTCAATATAAGGGTTTTTAGCAGGTCATTAAGCCTAATGACTTTGTACTTTGGGTAATTATTGTTTATTTCCACATGTAAACTTATTCTAGGTCTTATATGTTATGTTTATGACTTCTAATGATTCTAAACACTTAGTTTAAGGATTTATATAGGGTAATCATAACCTAGGTGCAATTAGGTTAGCTTATGGTTCTATGCTTCAATAACTTGTACATTGTTCTTTAGATCTTAATTCAATTAGAAATTGATTTTAGGTGCTAATCTAGGTTACTAGGTCTTAATACTTGTAATTAGCTTTGGATGACTTGTACTTAGTATTTTATATTCAAATATCTATTCTATATGATAGATTATAACATGTACATTTGTATTTGAGATTCATACTTAGGTATTGTACATTCATTCTTTACAAAACTTGATTTTACAACTTATTTATAGGGTTTCTAAGGTTTCTAAGGTAATTTAGGGCATCATAGTTATATTTGAGATGTTCTTATTCATAATGTACTTATTAGATTACTTTTATAACTTAGACTTGATATATACATTGTGTTTACAACATATAAGAATATGTTGAAGTGACAGTTTAGGTTAAGAGAACACGTTCATCTTACCAAGTAAGGCACAAAAGCAAAGATTTCTGGTCAAATTTTAATATTCACATAATCATAATACATAACACATAAGTGGAATTTGAGGATTGTCACAGTCTCTCCCCCTTAAAGAAATCACGTCCCGAGATTTAGATAAAGAGTAAAAGAAATCCTCACGTTTCTAAACATATTCAGGCCCTCTCTCAATGTTCCATTCATACTTTAACAATTATAAATACGATGCTACATCACAAAATTGAGTTGATCATCGAGATGAATACACGGGGAGCATCATCTTAATGAGAGAGCTTCATCAGGTAAACATTTCTTCATATTCGAAACGCGAAAATTATCATGAATATTACTGAGTTATTTGGGAAACTCAAGTTAATATGTCACAGTCCAATTCAAGAATCTTTGAATGGTCCAATGTACTTTTACTTGCTTTTCAAATTGTAACTTCTCATTCAAAATTCTGACGATTTAAGTCCATACTTGTCTTATACCGAATATCTCTAATTTCATTTATAAATTCTTACTAACATAAAGATGCGTCCAACTTTATGCAAGGAATAAATCATAAATTTGGTGATTTAAATTTATTTATTTGACTGAAGAAGCGTCCCAATTCAATCAAATAAACAGAATGTAAATCATTGACTTAGAAATTTTCGACATAACACGAGTATTATCTTAATTTCAAAACATAACGAGGATAAGACGAATATTCTAGCATTTGGCATATTCATTATACCCTTAGATTTCCTTCTTACTTCCGCGTAGGTAAAAGTCCTGCATATAAAATCTAAGAATACGATATCTTAGAGACGGATAACACATATAAGTTCGCTTGTCCTTAAAATTCCTAATCCAGTGACCTACTATATTGAAAATTCGACACCGGATGGTGCAAAGTCCTGTGTGATGCAGGGTGCATTTCTTACACAGAAGAAAATTTCCATCATATTCACCGTAGGTTGGATTCGTAATCATAAGTTATGGTAGTTTCTGGTTTATGGACGTTCTTTCATTGCTAAATTTACGCTTAAAATTTTATTCCAATTTTTGCACAAGATTGTGCTTAATTACCTTGTTCATCAACTTTTGGTCATAAATAGAAGAGAAATAATTTATAATCAAGGTATACTTATATCCAAAATATATGTCACATATGTATATGGATACATATAAATGCTTATCGAACACAAGGTATATATTTTGGGTTTATTTGGTAAGGTATATAGAAAAACTTATTATGTTGATTATCATTCATATCTAAGGATAATAAATCCAACTGAGGAATATAATTCCAAAGTTTACAACTGATTTATATTTATATGACTCATAAATAATCATTACATAAGCAACCATAATATGAAACAACTTGTCTTATATAAGGCAAGCTTCTTTGTACATATCATGTATCCTCTTAAGTCTTTCTTCAAAACTTACGGGTTATATTCAACTGATATAGAAGATAACAAAAATTCCAAAAATGTATACTTTATCAAGCACATGTTTTTTTTCCACAATTAACACAATTTAATTCATAATCATTCATGAGAAAACTAAGAAATATGGGTCTCTTATTTCTTAGAAATAAGTATGAAATAACAATATTTGATGAGAAACACAACTTCTATCTATTAACAACTTGTCTGTTTGTATTTACAGGACAAGCTTCACTGTTAACATAAAAGTAAAGACAAAAAGTTGAAAATATTTACAACTTCTAGTCTAATGTCTTCATCTCTGCCTCTTAAGTTCTTTGATGGCATCAAAAAGACTTCGTATGAGGTCTAATTTAAATGTCCTCAATGATTAACTCTAGGGTAAAAAATCTTTAGTCGAGCTTGAATGATTTCCTCATCGCGTATCACTTGTCTTCTCTGCAACTTAGACTTGGATTCTTCAAAATCTTCTTCTAACTTCTCAAAATCTTAATGTATGATTCTTCGGTCTTTCAACTTTATCTTCAAGATCTTTAATATACTCAGGAGGAAGTTCTTTCAGATAGTGTAGGTATCTTTAAATAGGTATTTTTAGGTGAATTTTCAAATATAGGGTAAGGTGATGGATGAATTTGATGCTGAGGTGTAAAATCTATTCTTCATTATATGCTCGTATAATTTGCATATAGGGGTTATTATCAAAAGGCAACACGGCATATTCAACCGCTTTACTATCGCATTAGTTGGTTATGTGGTTGGTGCTCTTTTATCTTACAATATACAATGTCATTGTGTTTGTTTTGTTTCTAAGTGTTACAAGCATTTTGATCGTGTACAAAGTCACTAGAGAGAAACTTCTTGGTGTTAGGTCTAATTGCATGTACTTCTAAGATTTTGTCCCTTAAATATGGTTGGTGTTCTTGTAGATGATAGTATTAGTGGTTTAATTTAATTGGCACAAGCCCAACATTATACGTTGGGTTCACTAAGGGGTTTCTTATGTCCATATACATATTGCGACCATCCATAATATTATACCTACGAGGTTTCCATAGTTTAACATGGTACCAAAGCGTGTCCGATCCTCAAACTAAGGTGGCCAAGTTGAGCCGTCTCCTCTAAACCACCCATCAGACCCTAACCCCCTCTAAATTATCAAATACCTATATTAAAATAACTAAAAACGAATCCTTTCATTCTTCTCAAGTCTTCAACTCAAATCAAGTCAGTAACTCTTCTAAAAATCATTGTAAGTAAAAGCACAATCCAATAAAAAACCTTGTAAATAAAATCAAAAGCCTAATTTGTGGGTCTCACAACACATACTTATCCTAATAAAACCCATCTCCACCACCACCATCTTTGTCGCCAAAAAGGAGGCAAAAAGGGCCATTGATGTCATTGCTAAAAAGGTTGTTATGGGTTTAATTTTTGGTGGGGCTAGTATGGAGGTGATTTCTAAAGGGTGATCGTTTGTTATGGGATTTGATAAAGATATGCATAATTCGTGGGTGTATCTAGTGGCGATGTTTGTGAGTGTGTTGAAGATTATCACAACCTAATTTTTTATTAAAAAATATTTTTCACTCTTACACCTGTACAGCCAATACATACAATCAATCTTAATTATTTTATCATTTATCAACAACCCAACCCAACCTATTCTTATATATAATAATTTTTTCTTATATTTAACATAATTATTTATAATTTATATAAATACTCATATATTTTTTACTTTTCTTCTACCAATTATCTTCGTAAATTCCGAGAAAAAAAACATATCAAAATAAGCATCAGTGTGGAGTTTCATATATCTTCTAAAAATTATCTATTAACTCTAAAACTAATGACTGATTATTAGTTCACTTTCACCGCTTTCATAATTTCATAAAATAAAGCCATCACCTTTACTATCATTGCTATCATCATCAGAAAAGCATTCGTTGTTATTTAGTGTCTCAAACGCTCCATAATTGCATGTAAAATAAATTCACCTACTTTATTATAGAAGGATAATGTGAAAGAAAATTATGAAGATTTCATTTGTGTAAGTTAAATTTAAGAGAGTTTGATTGTCATTTAGTATCACATGTGGAAGGTTGGGTTTATGATTTGGATGTCATACAACGAACCGGTCGTGTACATCTTTTCCTTGCATTTGTGTATTTTAATATTATATGATTTCTTTTTTGTCCTTATCTCTTCCAACCGATCGTGTAGATCATGAATAAACGTAGCCTAATGAGATTTTCATTTGGTGTTGATAAATCGATGTGTATAGAAAACTAAAATTAGGGAAGAAGAATAATAGGTTATTCTTGTGAGGAGACTTGTGGAGTCAAGTTTTGTTATGTTGATTTCCTATTCTATTTTTCTTTTTTTATTTAGTAAAAAGAAGTTTTTATTTTATATTTTTGTTTTTAAGAGAGTACACTGGTTTATTATTTGTTACAAGATACTAAGGGTTATTCTATATGGTACGAGACACTTTGTTTATCTCATATGGTCCGAGATACTTTGATTAATCCAACATAAAGAAAAAAAAGACACCTTGGGTTATTCAAAAAAAAAAACTTTGAGTTATTTATTTTTATTTTGGCGTAATGTTTTATTTTATTTTCGTTTTTCTTCGGTATGATTTTTGTGATTTTGCCGTTTTGATATAGTATTATATTTAGGTTCTAAGTTTATTGTGGCCCACGTAGTGGGATAAATTGTATACTTATGTTTTTGTGTACTTGTATTTTGTTACGTGAAACAAAGAGTGGTCACGTTTGTAATATTAGGTTTTGATATAGTATTGTATTTAGGTTACAATTTTTTGTGACTCATATAGTGGGATGACTATGTAAGTGTGTCTTGTGTACTTGTGTTTTGTTAGGTGAAACAAACCTAATATTACACATTATCACAAACGCAACCAGTCTTTGTTTCACCTAACAAAACACAAGTTCATAATTTATCCCATTTCATGGGCCACAACAAACTTATAACTTAAATATAATACAATATGTAAACCTGTTATTAAACACTATCACAAACGCAGCCTAGTGGGATAAATTGTATATTTTTGTTTTGTATACTTGTGTTTTATTAGTTGAAACAAAGAGCGACTGTGCTTGTGATGGTGTCTAAGCACTACTACACAAGAGGTCATAGACACCTATTAAAAATGGTTTTGAAATAATTACTTCTAATTATGTAAGAATAAGAAGATGAAAAGCATAAATATTGGTTTTATGAAAAGACCCAATCTTTACAACCGAAAATACAAAACTGGTTGTATTATAATAAACTTGTGTGCTCTACACTATAGAAGGAAAATCGGGTTTCTCAAAACTGACCTGTCTCAATTCTCTTAAACATTTTTTTGTGATTTTACCCAAAAATTTAATTTCTTTTCGTTAAAAATAGCAAGCGAGACTTATCCCTCTATTTCAAAAACCTACTTCAAAATAGAAATTAACATCCCTCTCCCACTCCTAAAAATCATATGTTTTATTGATTCATTTCCAAAAATTATGGAAACATTATAATTGATTCTCTACTCACGTTCCGACCCCAGTGGCAGCTCTCAATGATCCAACGTTATGTGTTCAGGTACTAATAAAACTTTATCTTATTATGGATTTGTTATATTTTTTTTGGTAAAACATGAATTGATTCAATCATATTAGATTATATGTAGAGAATAAGCGTATCTACCAAGAGGTATCTGCCATTTATTCGGGTTAGGCTTAGATATTTTGTGGATTTAGTTAATGTTATGGCCTCTTCTTCTTCTTCTTCATGGTCTCGAGTCACCATCACTTTTAAACAGGTAATCTTATATCTATCGATTTTTTATACTAGTTGTTCATCATTGGTTTTATATTACTTGTTGTGTGTAGGCGGTTAAAAGACATAGAACTGACCATCATCCTCCTTCTCAACCGTCTGGGACTAAACGATCCATTGGAGATCGCCTTTATTTTGATACCAGTCAGGGACAAAGGTATGCAGAAGCTAGGGTATGCCGTAGCCGACCCAAAAGCTTTTGCTATTCTCAATATTCTCCTATATTTATGTCACTAGGATTGATGCCCGCGCTCCACCGTGGGTTACCTGAAAAAAATGGACATAATTTGGTCAAGTGAAACAACTTTTAACAGATATTGTGGCACAAAAGCTGTTTACGCAAACACTACTATCATAGTCCTTCTCTATAGGTGTTGGCACCAAGTTTTGACAAAATAAAATAGTAAGGGTCTTTTTATTAGACGATACATCAACGTTTACTTGTCCTATGATTTTGCTCAGCATCTAACAATAAAAAGCTTACAACGTACATAACAGCATACTTTACCTAAAGAAAAGTCAAACTTGTCAATCGTTTCATTCTTCAGATTTCTTCTTTTTCTTATCCTTCTTCTTACTTGGTGTCTCGGTTTCCTCCTCAACAGCTTATGCGTGTTTCCTCTTCTTTTTCTTCTTCTCTTCAGTCTGCACCTCAACATCCTCCTCAGCAACGTCTTTCTTTTTCTTCTTTTTTATCCTTCTTAGCGGTGACTTCTTCATCCGTTATTTCTGCTTCAGCAGCCTTTGCCTTTTTATTCTTCTTATCCTTCTTCCCATCAGTAACAGCCTCAACCATCTGTTCATCATCATCCTCAGCTTGTAACCGTCCGAGAACAGAATCAACTGTTGGATTGTAACTCTGCAGACCACACCACAACAATCCAATCACATATTAGTAATAAGGAGTCTGACACTTGTACCTACTACATTTAATAAAACCGCACATATTAGTAATAAGGAGTCCCACACATACGTACAGAAGGAGAGTTAAACCTTGCTTTCCCTTCTTATTCTGATTCTGATTCCAACTACCTTTATCTCAGCAAGAACTTTAGGACAACTTGTGGAGAGCTACGTATTCACATGCACACTTCCTTCCACAGTTTCTTTACGATCACCGGCAAAAAAAAGGAAATGCATTCCAGTTAAGAGTACATTCAAGTAAAGGTATTTCATTCAGAAAACATAAGTTAGTAATCTTTAATTAAGGTGTCTGGGAGTTTCCAAATTTTGTTAGCCCGCAACATCCACATAAGGTGTTGACGTGAAACTGGATCACTTTTTATATATAAAGTTCAATTTGATGTTTTTGTAAAGAATAATGTTACCCACGTAGCAAGTGGAATCTTTCAACTCGTCGATTTTGTTTGAATAGGTAACTAACTGTACTGTCCCTGCAACTGGAAGGCTGAAGGCCAAATTCCTTTCATAACCTTGTCTTCACACGAAGACCACATCATTTTTTTAAAGCCACTCGTCATTTCCGTATCCACAACCTGATAATTAATCCACAGGAACTCAAATAAAAAAAGTACCAAATATGCCTGAGTGCTTATTTAACCATTTATAAAGGTCAGACCGTTTGATAAAAAATACGTTAACCAAACTCGTAACCCTGTTTCGAGATTAGAGACACCATTTTTTAGGTGTGAGCAAGGTCAGTTACACTTTTTTTATAAAATGTAGTAAAGATTTTGTTTCCTGATTTGCATAAACTATAAAAGTTGGTGGTCGATTAATAGGTAGTTTTTTTGCAAGACTTATTTTTGATAACACATGCTTATAATGTCATTTCTAGTTTATACCTTTTTTTAAGACAATTAACTACCTAGTAATATATATATATATACCAGAAGCCCTTTATTGTACCATGAACATCAAATCAAATAACATGAATTAGTGTATAAGCACAACTAAGTAACATATTCTATATGTATTAAAAGACACTAAACAATTTAAAACCACGATTTTTGGTCAAAAGGCAAGGACATAAACTTTATATACGAAAAGGACTACAAAAGGAAAGGACATAAATTTTATATACGAAAGGACTACAAAAGGCAAGGACATAAAGAAACTAATAACTTACTTGACATCGGCTTTGCAAATCTTCACACGCAGATTGATGTAGGTTTGGAATGGAACGTGCAACCTGATACGTATGAAAAGTGACATGAACACGTTAGTTTTTGTTTTCATCAAGTGAAAGGGTCTGCGTTTATGTTATAAACAGACTTCTGAACGATAACTTAGCGATTCCTTATTCAAATTAACCTAGTTAAAAACTAAATGCAGGAAGGACCTAGTGAGTTGGCGGCATTACATAAAGTTTTCACAATTCCATGACGATCTTTCCATCAGTACCCGTGATGAATAATAGTGTACATCAGCTTATTTACCCAGAGAATTGGTTGTCGTTCGGATTATAAACTTTAACTTTACCATAACTTTTCTGATTTATATGAAAGACTAAACATCATGTACTTATCTGGGTAAATGCAAACAGATTTGGTGTGAACATTCATTTCATCATCTTTTTCTTTCTACAAAACACCTTCTTCAATCTCCTTATATTTATTATCAACTCATACCTTTTTTTTAATAAAACAATAAAAAACCGGAAACGCATATACTTGAACACAAAACTTACTTAGAAGAATTCAATATCCCAAGATTCTTGTGAATTTCCAAATCCCACCACTTTTTCCCAAAAAATCTAGGAAAAAATATATCAACCGCAACTTAATCTACATCTCACAACAATAAGCTTTTCAAATAATTAAAATCCACCTTACAACCATCCATAAGCTAAACGTAGTAATTGTCAGACTTGAAATTGGTACCTTTATTTATGATTCGGGTTTTAATCAACTTGAATTTTCACAACTTCTTCCTCATCTTTTTTCATTAGATAGGTAGAAAGATATGGAGCTCTGATTTAGGAGGATCCACCATTGATGGTTTTTAGACGATATATGTAAAAAATATTCTGGATATGAGATGAAAAACACATCGAGTTTATATATCCTAAGTTCAGATCTATGTAGAAGTGGGCACGTGGCATTCATGTTTGTATTAGTCATCAGGCGAGTGAAGGAGATGCTAAAACGCCCTGTAGACATGATTTGCAGCAGGAGTGTTTGGTACGTGGTTTTAACAGCAACCAAACAGCTGTTTTGTACAGCAGGAGTGTTTGGTACGTGGTTTTAACAGCAACCAAACACCTGTTTTGTAGCAAAAGGGATGTTTGGCTCCTGGTTTAACATCAGGAAAACACCCCTTTTGTAGTAGACCGGGTATTTGGATACTGTTTTAACAACATCCAAACAATCCTTTTGGAGCAGAAATGAACAGATAAACACAATTGAACCCACGCTAACAACAACTATTTTAAGCTACATGTCTACACTGCTCCTTTTTAGACTTACCGCACTTGCACACTATGTGGCACATGCCACTATGAAACTGCGGTTCATTTTTATTATTTATCAAGTAAACATAAAAATTGTAGCTCATTTTTATCTTTGCTACAAATTCTGGTACACACTTATTGGATTTAACAATCATTCGAATAAAATGTACCTTGGTTCTGGTCTGCATGTAGCACCAAAGTTGTACATATATTCACTATCTGCGCCATGCATTAAGATTAAAGTCCTCGAAATAGTTGTTTGCAACAGCAAGAACCTGATCATCGTTTCAACTCAATTTTCATCACCATATCCACATACCTAAAATTAACCAATGAAACTTTAAATTTACAAAGTAACAAATATGTTTTGGAGTGTACTTTTTTCAATAATCAGTTGACGATTAATTTTTAAAAAAAAAACTACTTTTAAAGATTATAATTTTTTCGATCAACTCTAGCTTATTAACTTAAGATTATAAGGCGTAAACTCAAATGCCTAAAGAACGGCCATAACGTTTGGAGAATACAACGATATATTTAAATTTTACGAAATACTTATTTACTTACTTACATTTGACTTGAAAAAACAGTTTACAAAGCTTGGCTAAGATACCAACTTTCGCAACAGATAAAGATCCTGAAAAAATCCAGACAAATTTGTTATCCAAAATAGGGTTGCCAAAAGGGTTTCGCGTAAGATCTTGCTTGGTTGATATTCTTCGTATACATAAAACTATTCTTGCGCCAACATCAGTCCTAACTCAATATACGTTTCTGCATTAATGTTTCACATAGAATATTAATGTTTCACTATTCTGGTCTAATAAAAAATAAAACATTTTTTGGTGTAATAAAAAATCAGCAGCTTTCTATAGTAATATATAATCAAATGAGTCCTACAATATCTGTTTTTACCTTGATGCGCAACAACTGAAAACGGCGTTGCTTTTCAACTAAATCCAAGTCTTCAAAAGAAGCACAACTAATTGTAGTACTGAAACATATATTGAGACAATCATATCATAAAATATACAGAAACGTAATAAATCATGAGAAAATAGCAAAGGAACACAAACCTGTGCAGTTGGAATCCAATATTTATCACATTGAATTTTCATTAACCTCTTGGATCCTAGTATCCCATGACTTTCTTCCACTTATACTTTGACGGCCACAATAATAAAAAACAAAGTATGAAAATTAAAAACCCACATCGAAATCACTGTTGGAAGTCAAACCAATTTAACCAAAGAATTAAAACGGGGATTTATCACCTGATAAAAATATCCAACAATTTGTTGTGATGGTTCACGAATCACTGCATCCCTGCGTCAAAGAAAAATAAATAAATAAATAAATACGCATTTTTTTAACCAAATCATAAAAACAAACAGTTAGTATGTATATGAAAAAAAAGATTTCTAGAGTGTATACTGAATCTCATAAAAAATAATCAAAAGAAAAATAAAAATTTAAAAACCCCTAAAAATTTAACTAAAACTAATGAACAGGTAAAAAGAACGTACCTGATCATTTCTTCTATATGTTGAACACCCTCTTGATCGGATACCTTTATCATCCATATCATACGATGTATCCGATCTGAGAAAGAAAGATCAGATGAGAGAGATCGGATCAAGGATTGGGTTTTAGAGAGATGCTTTTAGAGAGAGATATATCAATAATTTGAGAAGGGTTGAAAAACGAACCCATACCTGAATCAATTTTTTCAAAGCCATCTACGGTGAGATTGTGTTTTGGTGGTGTTGAAGGTATGGGCAGGGTGATTTTGAACGGCTCCCATTTAACTTGTCTCACAACCGGTATTATTTTATTAGTATCATTTTTGGATTCTGCCTAATGAATAAAGGGGGTAATAACACTTCATTAACTCGATCAAGCTTTTTTTCTTTGACCCATCCAACATTCAACAAAAATGAAACGTGGACTATTTACATTATTATTTTTTGGGTAAAGGACTATTTACATTATTATATAGAAGCCAAAAAATGATTGACATGATTTTAAACGCTTACTATTGTTTTATATCATTAATTTCTATTATCAAAATTAGTTCTTTATAATAAGTTTTGTTATTCTCACTTAAACTTTTGCTTCACCGTATTTACTCCCGAGGTTGTCGAATAGCGACGAAAATGAAATGTTATTTGGCCCACCCAAAACTAAAATCCTAGCTCCGTCCCTACCACCGCTAATAATAATAGTAACAACAAACTGCTTCTTTTTATATTTATTTTTACTTGTCTTATTTTCACATATTCTATACTTATGCTTCTATGAGCCTAAATTTAGTGCCTTAAAATCTTGTAGCGGAACCTTTGGTGGTTGTTCGTGGTCAGAGATAACAACCTAGTTCTTTAAAATCAAGTTCTAGTGGTAATTAGAAGTAGAATGATTGTTGTGTCTATTAATCATGCCTACAAATGTACCTAATGATTTAATTGTTTGATTTAAAAAATGATTGGTGGATATTTAGAGAGAGAAAATATATAACACAATTGTACAAGTGGTTTATGCATTAGGCATATACTTAGGCATGTATTGTAGGTCTAAAGAGCATTACTCTTTATTCGTGAAAGTCATTGCTAGGTTGTATTTTTACTAACATTAGGTGTTGCCTTCAAGTGCCAATTGTATTCTTACTAACATTAGGTGTTTGGGTGGATTTTAGACATGTTTAGTTATTTTCTTATTATATAAATCTTTTGCAGTTGTTAAATGACACCTAAATACGCAATGGATGACCTAATTTCAACAAAATCGGATGTTTTTAGTTTCGGGGTTTTACCGCTCGCGATAGTAAGTGGCAAAAGGAACTGAGGATTCTACTTTGTAGATGAGAAACTTAATCTCCTTGGACATGCGAGTGCTAATTAATCACATTCATGTCGGGTTTTTTCAAAATTATCTGTTGGTAACCAAATAACATCAATTTTCAAACGTGGAAGTTATGGAATGAAGACAATGGTTTAGATTTTTTAGATGAATCCATAGGACCTGAATTTTCAAGGATGAAGTATTAAGATGCATACATATCGGATTATTATGTATTCAAGAACAAGTCGGGCAAAGACCAGATCTGGAAAAATTATCGCAAAAGTTAAGCAGCGATCAATACAACAATTTTGAGTTTAGTGTCGCCCTTTTTCTAGGGTTGACTTAGTCGTCCCTAGATTAAGTGAGGTCCCACCAGTTTTACAAGCAAAACAAAGTCAAGGAGGCTGTGGGGACAAAGTGGGGTCCGCATAACCTAGGGACGACTAAATCGTCCTTAGGTGAAGAAAAATTATTTTTTTATCACTTTTAATTATTAAAAATTATTTAAAATTAATATAAATATTTTTCGGTAAAAAGTTTAAAATTAAAGAGGGGCCCATGTAACCTAGGGACGATTAAGTCGTCCTTAGGTGAAGGCAAATTTATTTTTCCTCTTTTTTTTATCTCTTTTAATTATTTAAAATTATTTAAAATTAATATAAATATTTTTCTGTAAAAAGTTTAAAGTTAAGGAGGGGCCCATATATCCTATGGAGGACTAAGTCGTCCCTAGGTGAAGCAAATTTATTTTTTCCCGTTTTTTTTATCTCTTTTAATTATTTAAAATGAGTTAAAATTAATATAAATATTTTTCTGTAAAAAGTTTAAAAATAAGGAGGGGCCCATGTAACCTAGGGACGATTAAGTCGTCCCTAGGTGAAGGAAATTTATTTTTCCCCTTTTTTATCACTTTTAATTATTTAAAATTATTTAAAATTAATTATAATTATTTTATTTTAAAAAAAAACTTTATACATATTTAAAAAAACTTTATACTTAAAAATAACTTTATACATATTAAAAAACTTTATACATATTTAAAAAAAACTTTATACATATTTAAAAATAACTTTATACATATCAAAACAAATTTTTATAAATATTTAAAAAAAACTTTATACATATTTAGAAAAAACTTTATACATATTTAAAAATAACTTTTTACATATTTAAAAAAAACTTTATACATATTTAAAAAAAACTTTATACATATTTAAAAAAAACTTTATATTTATTTAAAAAAACTTATGCGTATTTAAAAAACTTTAGATATATATTTAACACTTAAACACGCGCTTAATTAAACATAGATATTACAGCGATAATAGATTCATAAATAAGAAAAAAAACACATCATAAACTAGTTCAAACTAAACATACAGATTAACACATAATAATAAAATACAAATTAACACATTATAATAACAAACATATTACTACTCAAAGCTAAGATTTTCCATTTCATTTAAAAACTCATGAAGTATTGCAGCCGATTGACATGCGTGATCTTCAGGATGCCTTTCCATTTCTAGTCTTGCCTCTAGCATCTTTATCTTTAGATCTTTGATCTTGCAATTAGAGCACTCAGTGGGTGCAGATTGAGAAAGACCTGTAGAAGAACTTGGATTTGAACCTTGAGGTGTTGAAGATCTAGGGGAAGATCTTATACGGAGTTCGAGATCAAAATCATCCTTCCATTTAAAATATTTACATCCATAATCTTCTGTTTTTTGCTGTTACAAAGTAAACAAATAACATGACATGTCATTTTAATAATCACACGTATTACATAAATAAAACATTAGATTGTTTACCTTCGAAAGAGGACATGCATAGTAAAGTTTACCAAAGCTATGATGTTGATGTGACTGTCTCAAAACTATATATCCCTTTCTACATGTACACTTATAAGCTTCAAGCGATCCATCTTATGAAAAATCGGGTGGTGGTGGTGGTGAGTTTGGTATGAGAGGATAAGAGTTTGTGAGGATAAGAGCTACAATAAATAAAGATAAAAATTTAGGGTCGACACATTTAGGGACGACTTAGTCGACCCTAGCTTTGCCGCCAACATTTTTCTGCCAAGGTTTTCCCGCCAACATTTCCCGCTAAATTTAGGCTTTCCCGTATAAACGTAACATATCGACTCATCAGTTTAACCTCTAACGTATAAACTTTGTATAATAACACGTGTTTCCCTGCTTAAGCTTAGTATTTTTAGTTTATTGGTCACCTTAGAGCAATAATAACATATTGTCTTACACTCTTACTGTATAATCATAATTAGTTTTGTAATAATGACAATTGACTCATCGGTTGAACCTCTAACGTATAACTGTAACATATCGACTCATCGGTTGAACCTATAACGTATAACCCTAACATATCGACTCATCGGTTGAACCTCTAACGTATGACCCTAGCATATCGACTCATCGGTTGAAGCTATAACGTATAACCCTAGCATATCGACTCATCGGTTGAACCTATAACGTATAACCCTAGCATATCGAATCATCGGTTGAACCTATAATGTATAACCGTAACATATCGACTCATCTGTTTAACCTATAACGTATAACCCTAACATATCGACTCATTAGTTGAACCTCTAACGTATAACCGTAACATATCGACTCATCGGTTGAACCTATAACGTATAACCCTAACATATCGACACATCAGTTTAACCTCCAACGTATAACCGTAACATATCGAATCATCGGTTGAATCTCTAACGTATAACCGTAACATATCGACTCATCAGTTGAACCTCTAACGTATAACCGTAATATATCGACTCATCGGTTGAACCTCTAACGTATGACCCTAACATATCGACTCATCGGTTGAACATCTCACGTATAACCGTAACATATCGACTCATCAGTTGAACCTCTACCGTATAACCGTAACATATCGACTCATCGGTTGAACCTCTAACGTATAATCATAGCATATCGACTCATTGGTTGAACCTCTAACGTATAACCGTAACATATCGACTCATCGGTTGAACCTATAATGTATAACCCTAGCATAACGACTCATCGGTTGAACCTCTAACGTCTAACCGTAACATATCGACTCATCGGTTGAACCTATAACGTATAACCCTAGCATATCGACTCATCGGTTGAACCTATAACATATAACCGTAACATATCGACTCATCGGTTCAACCTATAACGTATAACCCTAACATATCGACTTATCTGTTTAACCTCCAACGTATAACCGTAACATATCGATTCATCAGTTGAACCTCAAACGTATAACCGTAACATATTGACTCATCGGTTGAACCTCTAACGTATAACCCTAGCATATCGACTCATCGGTTGAACCTCTAACGTATAACCGTAACATATCGACTCATCGGTTGAACCTATAACGTATAACCCTAACATATCGACTCATCGGTTGAACCTCTAACGTATAACCGTAACATATCGACTCATCGGTTGAACCTATAACGTATAACCCTAGCATATCGACTCATCGGTTGAACCTATAACGTATAACCGTAACATATCAACTCATTGGTTGAACCTATAACGTATAACCCTAGCAATCGACTCATCGGTTGAACCTATAACGTATAACCCTAGCATATCGACTCATCGTTGAACCTATAACGTATAACCGTAACATATGGACTCATTGGTTGAACCTATAACGTATAACCCTATCATATCGACTCATCGGTTGAACCAATAACGTATAACCCTAGCATATCGACTCATCGGTTGAACCTATAACGTATAACCGTAACATATCGACTCATCGGTTGAGCCTATAACGTATAACCCTAGCATATCGACTCATCGGTTGAACCTCTAACGTATAAGCCTAGCATATCGACTCATCGGTTGAACCTATAACGTATAACTGTAACATATCGACGCATTGGTTGAACCTATAACGTATAACCGTAACATATCGACTCATCGGTTGAACCTCTAACGTATAACCGTAACATATCGACTCATCGGTTATTAATTATTACAAACTAAGTATAACGTATATTTTAATATTAATTATAATAATTTATTTTGATTTTTATTATTAATTTATATTATCAATTTTATTACATAGAAGGTATAATGTAAAAATGTATGAAAAACACCTAGGGACGACTTTTTCGTCCCTAAATATTTAGGTAAAGTCGTCCCTAAGTTACCCAAAAATATAGGGACGACTTAGTCGTCCCTAATTTTCAAACTATATGTCGTCCCTTTGAATTAATATGCGAAAAAAATACATATATTATTAACCTAGGGACGACATAGTCGTCCCTAAATTACAAACAACAGGTCGTCCCTAAGTTACAATATAGATCAGCTACCTTATCTCTTCTTTCTCTCATTCACTGTGAAAAAAAAACTATACGGGACGAGCACCATATTTTCATCAATCCGACCACCAATTCATCTTCATCAATCCACCACACCAATCCAACCCACCACACCAATCCAACCCACCACACCAATCCAACCCACCGCACCACATTCGCACACGAGCACCAATCCGACCACCAGTCAACCACCAATCCGAGCACCATATTTTCATAAAGGTAATTGATTTTGCAATAATGTTTAGTTTTGTTATAATGTTTCATGTTTATAATGTTTAATCCGACCACCGAGCACTATATCTTCATAAAATTAAAATTGGGTAATGTTTAATTAAAATTGATATTGGGTTTGTTTTGGCTAGTTTAATTCTACAGTAGCAACCCATCCCGCACCACCATTGGGACAGTCGTAACCACCACCGCCACAGTATGTTTTTTTGCTAGTTTAATTGATTTTTAGCTTATATGTTTTCGGCTTATATGTTTTTAGCTTATATATAGTTTAATTTTGTTTTTTTGGCTAGTTTAATTCGTCACCACCATTGCGGCAGTCGTAACCACCACCGCCGCGGCAGCAGTAGCCACCACCACTGCCGGCATAGTAGTAGCCACCACCACCGTCGTGACAGCAGCAGCACCACCACAGGTGGGTGTTTGTTTGTGAGCTTATTTGATTTCGGGAATTATGAGCTTATTTGATTTCAACTTATACATAAGAAAGCAATTTATTTTCTTTATGTAAGGCACAAGTTTAATTTATTTTTGGATATGTTTGTCGTAACCGAGACCCGAGTCACAGCCGAGTTAGAGGGAAACCGAGTCGCAGGCGAGAACCAAGACCCGAGTCACCTGTTTGAAAGGTGTGTTTGAAAAGTATGTTTGTTTCGATAAGCTGATCATGATATGCGCTTATTAGTTGATTTCGGATTATATTTAAGCTTATGATTTCGGATTATATTTAGGGATTAATTGATTTAGGCTTAATGGATTTCAGCTTATATAGGCACGAGTTTAATTTTTTTTATATGTTTGTCGTAGCCGAGACCCGAGTCACAGTCGAAGGGAACCGAGTCACAGCCGAGAACCGAGACCCGTGTCACAGCCGAAAAAAAGGTAATGTTTTTTTTAAATCGTTGTGGTGGTGTTTGTTTCAAATTAGATAAAATTTCGGAAACCAACTAATTTAGGTTTTTTTATTTTATGTTTGTGTTTGGTTAGCACCAGGACAGTCGGGACAACTTCCTCATCCGGACCTCTTTTTCTATCTTTCTATCTTTGCTTATTTCCGCCGTGACCGAGGTGTGTAATTAATATTATGCATATGTTTATTATATTATTTATATATGATATATGATTGTTAGTCTTTTGTAGTAAATAATTTTAGGAATATTTTAGGATTTTATCGATTAATTTCAGAAAATTCCCGTCCGAAGTTAATCAACCTATAGAAAACCCGTCCGAAAATAATTTATTAGGAATTAATTTCAGAAAGTCCCCTGTTTGGGACTGCTTTTTGATGTTTTGTCTCATTTAGGATATGAATGCGTATAACTGGTTTATTATTTGAGATGATTTCGACAGTGTTTCTCCTTTACTCCTACGAATATGTCTTTAAACACATATTTGGGGAGTAGAGGGGAAATGCTGCCGAAATTTTCTCAAATAGTAAACCGGTTATACGCATTCATATATGGGACGAAACATTCAAAAGGTGGGTTAGGATTTCCTTCCATAGTTGCACTAGGACGAAAAAAAAGAGTTCATATTCATTTTGTTAGTATGACATTTTACGTATAAAAAAATAATTTATCTGAGTATGTTTATTTGCAACGCAGTTATGACAATTGATAAGAGTTGGACCACTGTAAACAATCGTAATTTCAATGAGTTTTTAGATGGTCTTTTTGGATTCATCCAGGATTGTGAGAAATTTTTGCACCCCATCTCACAAAAGCTCCGTTGCCCATGTAGTCATTGTTGTAACCGTGAAACGTTGGTTACCCTCGGCCAACTTGAGGCACACATATCCCAATACGGGTTTGACAAACGTTACACCACTTGGATATATCACGGTGAACCAATTCTTCCGTTACCTCCACTATTACCACATTCACCTGATCGAATTCCCCCATGGATGCGTTCTTCGAAGATATTTCGGCAAATAATATTCCAAATCCACCATCTGAAACTCCACCCTCTCAAACTCCACCAACTAAAACAACCGGTCCTCAATCAACCCAAACATCGGGTCCTAGTAACAAGTTTGAAGAGTTACTTGCTAGGTCTACCCAAAAGTTGTACCCGGGTTGTGATATGAGCATATTAGAATTTACATCAGAGATTTCGCACATCAAGGTTTTACATAAAATAACTGATGTCGGGTTTAACAAAATTCTAGCTCTTCTCCAAAAGGCATGTTCCCCTAGTAAAGGACACAATTTCCCGTCTTCATACTATGAAATAAAAAAGACATACAAAAAGATCGGGTTAGGATACGAATCGATCCATGCTTGTATAAATGATTTTTTTTATATTGGGGATCACCGGAAAACAAGGCGAGGCAAACTTGTCCAATCTGTAACGCGAGTAGATGGAAAAACCCAAAGAAGAAAAAGGGGACGTAATTAGTTGCCAACAAGGTGGTGCGTTACTTTCTGATAACACCTAGACTACAACGTATGTTCAACACAAAAGACATAGCAAAGTGGAGGCTTGGCATGCGACCAAACAGTCTAAGGAAGACAGTAAAATGAATCACCCCTGTGACGGCAAAGCATGGAAATATTTTGACATGATGAAACCTGAGTTCTCTTGTGACCCTAGAAACGTTCGATTAGGGTTGGCTGCTGATGGTTTTCATCCTTATGGCATGATGAGCCAAACTTACAGCATGTGGCCGGTTATATTGACAACATACAACACACCACCGTGGATGTGTTTGAAAGAAACTTCTTTAATGTTGAAAATGTTAATTCCCGGCCCTAAATCAACTGCAAAGGACATTGATGTTTTCTTGCAGCCTCTAATTAAAGAACTCAAAGATTTATGGGAGGGAGTCTGGATGAAAGACGCTGCTACGGGTACTCATTTCAAAATGAAAGCGGCGGTTTTATGGACCATCAATGATTTTTCAGCTCGAAGTAGTTTGTCTGGGTGGAGTGGGCAAGGGTACCACGTGTGACAATCCGTCAATTTATGGTTGATATTCTATTCTCAGATATTATTTCAAAACATTATTTTAATGTTATATTATGAACTCACTTATTTTTGGGAAGAAATTTGGATTTACGTCTTGAAGTAGCATCGACTACGTCTAAACCGGAGGATTCTACGTTACGTGCTCACGTTTACATACACCGTCTTTGGTGACAGTCCGACATTTCAGAAAATAAATTTATCCGTGAATATTATTTTGGAGTTTTAAATTTGTGTTGCCACGCATGCCCTACTTGTAATGTGGACACTCCATCGATGCGTATCAACAGCAAAATCGTTTATGTTGGTTACAGAAGATGGTTAAGAACAAATCATCCAGAAAGGAAAAAATCTAAGGAATTCTACGGTTCTCCCGAAAATAAGCCTAAACCAAGAAAGTTTTCAGAACTTGATATCTAATTGTAGGTTAGTAAAGTCTTTAAACGTAAACCGGGGAAACATAAACCTCAAAGAGAATCGCCCCCATAATCGAGATGTGGAATTGAACTGGAATAAGCGTTCTATCTTTTGGGATCTTGAGTATTGGCCCTTTCTTCTACTAAAACACTATTACGATGTCATGCACATCGAAAAGAATTTCCTTGAGGCTTTACTGAATACCCTATTACAGAATGACAAATCCAAAGACACGCCAAAGGCAAGGCTAGACATAAAAAAATGGGAGTTCGAAAGGAGTTGTGGTTAGTTAAAAAAGATAACGGGAAGTTCGATAAGCCTCATCCAAAGTTCTCTTTCACTCCAGAAAAAAGAAAACTTTTTTGTAAATTCATTAAAGGAGTCAGACTACCTGATGGCTTTGGATCCAACTTCAAGAAAAAATGACCGCTAATGATGACAATATAACGAACTTGAAATCTCATGACTGTCATATAATGATGCATCGGTTACTTCCTTATAGAGTGCAACAATACTTGCCCAAAGACGTTGCAAAACCTATAATCGAGATTTGCTTATTCTTTAAGCAGCTTTGTGCTCGAAGTTTGATTGTGTAGGACATGAAAGAAGCGAAAAACAAATTGATCATTATGATGGTTAATTTAGAGCAAATCTTTCCTCCTGCTTTTTTCAACATAATGACTCATTTGGTTATACATCTACCCGATGAGGCTATTCTAGGTTCCGTTACTCGCGGCAGGTGGATGTATCGATTTGAAAGATACATGAAAAAGCAAAGATTTATGTACGAAATAAAGCAAATCCTGAAGGTTCTATTGCTGAGGGTTATGTTGCAGAAGAGGCATTAACTTTTTGTTCGCGTTACTTTAAGGATGTCGAGACGAGATATAACCGCCTTGGCAGAAATGAAGACGATTTGCCTGGACAACCAGATAAATTTGAGGTGTTCCGGACCGTATGCACACCGACGGGTGGAATCAAACCAACTCGTATGACTAATGACGACATGCAAGCAGTTACGTGATTTATACTTAACAACAGTCACGAAGTCGAAGCAGACATCTCGGCTTACAGCGAGTATGTTTCTTCCTTTCTTTTATTTTATAATTTTGAAAATTCTTCTTTCTCGATGACTTTTGCTAATATCATGAACCTTTGCAGAGAAGCGCCTGATAATGTGGAAACGAGTTTTCCCTGCGTGGTTTAATAACAAGGTAAATACATTAGATATATTACCTTGGAGTTATTCCTCATCTAATAAACCTTTTTATATCTCTTTTTTGTAGACTCGTGAAAATAAGTGAGTGTGGGCTGTAGTGACGAGTTATTCTCTTTGGCATGTGGACCTATTAGTTCATGTACATACCCCTCTTTCATAGTAAATGGTGTGAAGTTTGTGGTACGTGAACGCGATATACTTCGTACCCCTCAATGCAGCGGAGTTTCAACACCCGGGGTTGATGGAGAGATGTATTATGGTCAACTCGAAGAAATTCTGGAGCTCACTTATATCGGCAACCTCAAGGTTTTGTTGTTTCGATGTAAATGGTTTGACATAATTAACCGTACCAATTGCACCAAACGCAACAGCCGTTCTTACACTAAGCAAGGCATACATCATATTTTGACCGATAGGCTATTTCACCAAAATAACCCATACATTTTCCCGACACAAGCAACACAAGTATTCTACCTTGAAGACCTTGCTAGACGATCGCTTCATTGGAAGGTCGTCGAACAGGTTTATCATCGAGATGTGGAAGAGTCCGATGAAGATGTTATACATGGTAGCAGTTCATCAGATGTTACACTGTCTGTTGCTTTGCCTAATTTGGGTCTTACGGATTTGAGTGTAAATACTCAACCAACGAAAGTGGACGCCCCAACGGTTGATGATGATATTATTAATATTGAAGATGAGGTAGTTGCACACGTCATTGGTGATGTTGATGATGATGATGGTGATGATGATTTAGTGTCAGATGATGATGAAGTGAACCCTAATAACGATGTTCAAGAAGTTTTATCTTGCGATGATTCTGAAGATGACAATTGATATTAAGTTGTATTTTGAATGAAACAATTGTTATATGCTTTAATGTGTAATTTTTATTTGTAAATGATTGTTATATGCTTAAGTTGTAGTTTGAATGAAACAATTGTTATACGCTTAAATGATGATGAGTTGTTTTTATTTGTTTAAATGTGTAATTTTGTATTTTAATGAAAATGTTTTTATATGTTAAAATGTGTATATTGATATGAATTTATGTATTAGTATTAATTGGTTAATTAAATTGTGTGTAATTTTGTTTTTTAATGAAAATGTTTTTATATGTTAAAATGTGTATATTGATAAAATGTGTAAAACCCGCATGCTTTTACCATGAATAGTACCCTTAAGATCGTACGTACTAGGTTAAAACTTTCCTATTATAACATGATTACGATTACGTGTTAGGATTTTACGTATTATGTACGTGTTAGAACACGATAAGTATTTACTACGCATGAGCACGTAATAATTATTTGACAATAATTAATCACGAACATGCGATCATGAAATCATGAACGTAATTTAATCACGAGCTAATATTAATTATGTATATATATTTATTACGAACACGAATGAATATATTAAGTCGCGGTTAATATTTAATGAGAACACGTAAAACACGAAACGAGAACACACGAGAACACACCAATATTTTAGACACGGAAAACATTCGGGTTACCCCTTGTGGGCCCCATTACCATGAAATTAGGGAGGGAGGATGGGCTTAGCCCATCAATTTTTACTAAAAGGAGGTTAAGGAAAATTACACTACTCATTTTTTTTCTACAGAAGAATTTTACAGAAACCTAAAATCCTTCTCCTCCTTCTTTTTCTCTTTTTGGCCGCCACCTTCAACACACCAAAAAGGGGTGTTTGTTGATCTTTGATCTTGGAATTCTTGTTGGTGTTCGTGTTTGTTCATTGTTACTTAGATCCACGCACTCGGTAATCCTTTTAAACCTTTTCTTTTGATTTAATCTTTTAATTAATTAAGAACATGTTATGTTTTTCATAAAACCTAATAAAATCATAGATCTAACATGAATTTGGGTTTGACTAAAATCAAAAGGGATGTTTAGGGGTGTTTTGTTTTTGGCCGCAGCCTACACCAAACCCGAGAGGGTCTCGGTTTAGCCATTTGACCACCACCGAGACCATATGGTCCCGATTGGTTGGTGTGGGTCCCACGGCAGCCCCAAGACAAGGGTAACCCCGATTTGGTTCGGGGTATAGTGTCGATTTCATGTCCGGTTCATGGTGTATGTTCAGTTATTTTTATTTTTATGATCTTATGTTAAAATTAAATTAATAGTATGACATGATTAATATAATAACATGACTTAGGTTATTTTAATTATTAAAATCATGAAATTACTAACCTAAGTATTTTATATTTTTAAGACTTATAATTAATTAATTATTTAAAAACCATGGTTATAATTAATTAATTAACATGACTTAGGCTATATTATTAAATAATAATACATGTTTTAACCTAAGTATTTAACCTTATTTAATTAAAAACATGTTATACTTTAATTAAATATTTTAACCTATAGTTTATTTTAATTACATGAAATAATTAATAAACTATACATTATATCATATGACTTAGAAAATAATCATGAAAACGCTTAGGCTTATATATTTAGCTTATTTAACCAGCTTAATTCTAATTATGGAAACTTTCTATTTTTAGAAACTTAATTAAATAAGACAGCTAATCTATTTATGGAAACCTTCTATTTTTAGAAACTTATTTATTTCAGGCAGCTAATCTATTTATGGAAACTTATTTAATTAAGGCAGCTGATCTATTTATGGAAACTTTCTATTTTTAGAAACTTATCTATTTTAAGCAGTAATTCTATTTTTGGAAACTTTCTATTTTTGGAAACTTTCTATTTTTGGAAACTTTCTATTTTTGGTCACTTTCTTTTTTTGGAAACTTTCTATTTTTGGAAACTTTCTATTTTAGGAAACCTGCTATTTTTGGAAAGTTACTTAATATTACACAGTAAGTATAATAATACATTAAATACCAGAAATACTTAATCAGATTAAACAGAATATAAGATAAACACAGTTTAAGGCTTTAAACAGTAAAACATGGTAAGAACATATAGAATAAGCTAAGACATGACATAAAATCAGCTACGTATTTAGTAAGCAGATAGTTATTCATGTATGTATTTATGTAGCACTAGTGATACGGAAGTAGGATTCCGCTCAGTTCATCTTCTTCGTTCATTGGACATAAGGTACGGATTCCCGTCCTTTAAGTATGGACATTCTTTCCTTATTAGGATTCCCCGTATGCAGCCAACTATTTTCCCAGTATTTGTTTTATATGTCTTTGAATTGCTTATGTTTAATTAGAATACCTAAAGCCATATACATGCATGACCAGTTTCACCTAGTTATGGAGGTACCATAACCATAACATTAGAGGCACTGATGTTATGACTTCACCACGGCAGAGTGATTGCTCGTGGCGTCCCTTCAGCTTTTGGCCATTTATATTATATTTATCATGTGGGGCGTATGGGTGCATCCTAGTTACATGTTTCAGTCAGGATTTCATGGTGAATGTGGTGTGTGCCTTGCATCCTTCACAAGGAGCTGATCCCTCCTACCCAAAAACCAGTATATTAAATTAGAGGCAGCCCCTCTAATTTGCATGATGAGGTCACCCCTCCAAGTATTCATGCACGGTGGATTTTCATGACCTATATTGGCTAATGGTAAAATACGTTAAACAGTTTTTATAAGATAAACATAAGGCTTTTCCAATTATAAAACCAGTTTTATGAACATGTTCCAGGTTTTCCAGGACTTATACATTTCCGCTGCTATTAAGTCTCTATTATGTTTTAGTCACTTATACTATGTCTATATCCGTGCACTGAGCGTTTTGCTCAGCCGTTACTTTCCTTTCCATGTCCCAAAACGGCAGGTACCCTAGGAAAGACTCGAGCATTTGGAGGACGTGCATAGGATGGAAGCTGCTAGAGACTTCTCTTCCTTTTTGCCTTCATATACTTATGCTTGTTTAGTCTTTCATTCATTTCTTTTGCTTTATTATGTTTTGGGCTTATGTTTGCGAACCGATGTTTGATTCCGGTTATCCCTATGGTCATGTAATGTTTTATACATTTATCCTTGTATGCTTTGATGACACGCCATAATTACGCGTGACATTCCATTATCAAAATGGGGTGTTACAATTATGGTATCAGAGCCAAGGCTTCGACCTGTAGGCTCTAAAACTCGACCTGTGACTAGTGGGTAGTCACCAGGAGCTTCCTAAGCCAACGTTTGTTATTCTACGTATTGACGTTTTCAGCGCATTGTTGTTTTAACCATGATGTTTTCAGCACCTTGAGGTTTTAACCTTGATGTTTTCATCGATATTGTTTTACTAATATGGATGGACAACCGTCATTCATATTTAGTTATATGTCATTGTTTCATGCATAATGTTCCTCGTGAACTGTGGCTATGTGGACTGAACCCCAGCAGTTCATAAATAGTCACATAATTTTTTTTTTGACAAGTTTTGACAGATGAGTTTCATTTATTTATGTTTCATGTATCATTGTTGCAGGGATTATGACTAAGTAATGGTTGGTACAGGACTAGCCCTATTTAGTCGCATGTGCTTTTATCGAAACTTTTAACTTTGGGACCGACCCATAGGCGTCCCCTCGCTATGTCTTTTGTTTTGGGACCGACCCATAGGCGTCCCCTCGCACATATAAGGTTTTTATAAACTACATTATACATTCATGCACTGTTTTTCATGCATAAAATTTTTCTCATGATTTATTGGCATAAATTTTTTTTCATGTCCCCTCATAAGTTACTATGTTTTTATGTCAAGTATGTTTTCATACTGTCATGGTTAACTTCAGTTTCATGCTGATTATGTTATACACTTCTTCATGATAGATGGATTCATGTTTCTTCATGATAATTCCATCTTCATGTTGATTATGTCTTACACCTCTTTTGTTATTTACGCTGTCCTGCAAGACATTGTTAGATTTTATTGAATCCTGCTTTCATGATAGTCATGGTTGGTTTTCATTGATCATGCTGTCAGACAAATCATCGTTGAATTTCGTGTAACCACACTTTAACGTTTCCGTTGCAACCAGAATGAGGTATATACTAGCATTGCCAGGTTATCATGATGGTTTTCCTAACCGTTTAACCGATATACTTTCCTTAAATCATGACAAATGATCGACCCCAATACCGATCATTTCATGAACATTCCATGTGTACTCCATGTACCGTATTCCATGTGTATTACACGTACCTAAATCCATGTGTATTTCACTTGTAATACTTCACGGGTATTCGCTAGTCGATTCTAAATCATCTCACGCGTATGTTCACTTGCTGATATTCTACAAGATTGTCGATGCCGCTCATAGCTTGGAGATGTTACTAAAGGTTGATGTTGTTGACGTTCGGAGACGCTACGAGATGCAGATGCTGTTCACAACCTGGAGATCCTACAAGACAAAGACAAAGGCGTCAGAGCAAAGCAATTGGACGAGAAGATGCTTCACCATCAGACGATTCCCATCAATCATTGTCCCTAATTCTTAGTTACATGTCACACGTCATTCGGCTGTCATTTCAGCCATATAAGTGCAAACCGGTACCAGCCGGCCACTCAGCTGAATAGTTACATGAATCACGGTCATGAGAATGACCATCATGGAACTAACAGACAGGACGATAGTAACCACTACTATGACAGAACTATCCTAAAAATCGCAACCGAGGCTCCGGCCGCAGACGTGATCAGACATACAAAGGATCAGTAGTCCAACCGATCCGCCAAGTCTGGCATAATAACCTAATATTGTAGTTCTATGGAATTACGTCTCAAGACACATGTCAAGACATCAGTCAAGACACATGTCTCACGTATACTTTCTGAAGACACATGTCAAGACATCAGTCAAGACACATGTCTCACGTATACTTTCTGAAGACACATGTCAAGACACCAGTCAAGACATATGTCATGCTTATAGTTCCAAGAAACGAGTCAAGACACATGACTCACGTCCAACTGTGGAACATTTCTAAGAAATTCAGGGTACCCTCCAAGGGTATATCCATTTGGTTGTGCCATGTATTAAGCAGGCCATAAGAATTTCAATACCATTACCGACGCATCAGTGAGAACTGTCACGTTGCCGATGTCACTTTCATTCTTGTAACCATAAATCATTTATTCATGACCATGAAGGACGCCTTTCGTATTCCCACGTATACGAAGGTTTTCCTTCAGCTTAATGATGAGATCCAAGTTGCTAACGCATTTTCCTCGGACAGACACGAGATGAATTTTATCCTAATTATGGACTATAAACAGCACACCATGCTACGATTCATAATTATGTACAGTAATGTTCAGGCTCCTGAATACATTCAGCTTGATTTTCCATCAGGAAAATCTGTACAATTATTTATGCTTACAAGCATGTGTGTTGTTAGCCATGGTCGCTAAAATTTTCTAGCTGTCAAGACACGACTACTTAAGTCCTTTTACGCATCGCCAGTTGATAATTCCAAAATCTTCCTATACATTCCAGAAGAACCTACAAGGAGAAGAATGGTACCATGAGATTATGTGTCGACTACCGTCGATTTAAATAAATCACCATTCATGACCGTTATTCTCCTCCACGTACAGACAACATGTCCAATCGACCTTATAGTGTTAATCACTTTTCCAAGATCGAACTCATGATCATGCTGCCAACAGTGATGAGTGAAAGAGCAGGACATGTCCATGACTGCTATTCGTACACGACTCGGTCATGCTAGATTTATGATTTTGAATTAGTCTCATCCTCCAACGGCATTATAAGAATGAGTTTTCATGAACTCATAGTAAATTCATCAGTGTTTTCATTAAGGATAACCTGATTTCCTTTAAGCCTAGAGAAGAACAGGAAGACCATATCTGCACTATGTTGCAAATTCTATGACAAGAGAAATTCTACCCTGAAATTTCCTATATCAGTTCTGGTTGATTACAGTGACACGCTGGATCACATGGATATGCATGGTTAATCTTACCATGACTCAACTTATGCGTAAAGGAGGGAACCCTACATTACATTAGGTGTTCTAGAAAATCCTACGCTAAGAGAATTTTGGATTCATAGACTCAGAGTTTCGTAAACTCCTATGTAGCAAGTTCGATGAAGCAAGATACAGTTACGTTCATATCTAAGTACCTGACATACCAACAGGTTAAGATAGGACACCAACAAACTGGGATGTTTTCATCATCTGAAATTGTGAATTTAAATGGGACAAGATCTCCACGGATTTTGGTTACCAGTTTAACGCAAACTCAAAAGAAGCATGATGCTATATGGTTTATTGCAAACAGTTTGATCAAGTCTGCAAAATCCTTACATCCGCAAGGATTTCAGAACCGACAGATTGATCGGACATGTTCCAGCCAAGGCTCATCCGACCACTTGGTAATCCCTCAGCTATCGGGTCAGACAAAGATTCGCAATTGTGCTCCTTATTTACATCACGTCTTCATTCTAATTCCACGACTTGCTTTCGCGCTCGCGTTCATAAAACTATTCACGTTCATGATCGTATCTAGGCTTACGATTTTACGTTCATTTCGTTCTGGGAAGTTTTGCAAGAACTTGAGAGACCAGACCCAAGTTTAGTATAACTCTCCATCATCAGATAGACGTTTCACGTCATATTCCACGTCTCACCTTGTAGCGTTTGGCGTTACCGCCATTATATTCTATGTTCACGATATGTTTCACATGTCATGTTCATTCCACGTTCCTCATATCATGATCAAGATATGTTACACGTATCATGGATCACGATATGTTTACTCATACTACACTCGCCATATCTCCACGTAGCACGTTCAAAAATTTTCACGTACCACGTTCAAAATTTTTCACGTACTACGTTTCTTTATGTCTCGCGCATCGTTTCTAGTTAACAGTTAAGTCAGATTGTCTTTCATCGTAACATTTCAGTTACCCTTGCACGTAACTCTTATTTTCCTTGATCGAATTTTGGGGATCTACCTTCCGTAGATAACCAAGAATTTCTTCGGATTCCAAGTCAAGGTCAGGAGGACCAAGATTTATCTTTAGTGTCAAGATCTTCTGAAGGAACCGTTCCAAGAGGGAGGCCACTTGGAAGCGGACAAGTTCATCCGAACTTCTTATCTGTTTTTCACTTATCAATTAGATATGTCCTTTCAGCCACGTCACGTTCCATGTCCTTTTAAGACATCTCACGTTCCGCGTTCTTTCTTCCAGGTCACCTGCACGTTAACTTATCTTACATACCCTCTCAGTTTGATTCGGGTATGTTTCTCTACGTTATCTATAATTCGGGGACGAATTATTCTTTTTAGGGGGGAAGAGTTGTAAAACCCGCATGCTTTTACCATGAATAGTACCCTTAAGATTGTACGTACTAGGTTAAAACTTTCCTATTATAACATGATTACGATTACGTGTTAGGATTTTACGTATTACGTACGTGTTAGAACACGATAAGTATTTACTACGCATGAGCACGTAATAATTATTTGACAATAATTAATCACGAACATGCGATCATGAAATCATGAACGTAATTAGTCACGAGCTAATATTAATTACGTATATATATTTATTACGAACACGAATAAATATATTAAGTCACGGTTAATATTTAACGAGAACACGTAAAACACGAAATGAGAACACACGAGAACACACCAATATTTTAAACACGGAAAACATTCGGGTTACCCCTTGTGGGCCCCATTACCACGAAATTAGGGAGGGAGGATGGGCTTAGCCCATCAATTTTTACTAAAAGGAGGTTAAGGAAAATTACACTACTCATTTTTTTTCTACAGAAGAATTTTACAGAAACCTAAAATCCTCCTCCTCCTTCTTTTTCTCTTTTTGGCCGCCACCTTCAACACACCAAAAAGGGGTGTTTGTTGATCTTTGATCTTGGAATTCTTGTTGGTGTTCGTGTTTGTTCATTGTTACTTAGATCCACGCACTCGGTAATCCTTTTAAACCTTTTTCTTTTGATTTAATCTTTTAATTAATTAAGAACATGTTATGTTTTTCATAAAACCTAATTAAATCATAGATCTAACATGAATTTGGGTTTGATTAAAATCAAAAGGGATGTTTAGGGGTGTTTTGTTTTTGGCCGCAGCCTACACCGAACCCGAGAGGGTCTCAGTTTAGCCATTTGACCACCACCGAGACCATATGGTCCGGTTGGTTGGTGTGGGTCCCACGGCAGCCCCAAGACAAGGGTAACCCCGATTTGGTTCGGGGTATGGTGTCGATTTCATGTCCGGTTCATGGTGTATGTTCAGTTATTTTTATTTTTATGATCTTATGTTAAAATTAAATTAATAATATGACATGAATAATTTAATAACATGACTTAGGTTATTTTAATTATTAAAATCATGAAATTACTAACCTAAGTATTTTATATTTTTAAGACTTATAATTAATTAATTATTTAAAAACCATGGTTATAATTAATTAATTAACATGACTTAGGCTATATTATTAAATAATAATACATGTTTTAACCTAAGTATATAACCTTATTTAATTAAAAACATGTTATACTTTAATTAAATATTTTAACCTATAGTTTATTTTAATTACATGAAATAATTAATAAACTATACATTATATCATATGACTTAGAAAATAATCATGAAAACGCTTAGGCTTATATACTTAGCTTATTTAACCAGCTTAATTCTAATTATGGAAACTTTCTATTTTTAGAAACTTAATTAAATAAGGCAGCTAATCTATTTATGGAAACCTTCTATTTTTAGAAAATTATTTATTTTAGGCAGCTAATCTATTTGTGGAAAATTATTTAATTAAGGCAGCTGATCTATTTATGGAAACTTTCTATTTTTAGAAACTTATCTAATTTAAGCAGTAATTCTATTTTTGGAAACTTTCTATTTTCGAAAACTTTCTATTCTTGGAAACTTTCTATTTTTGGAAACTTTCTATTTTTGGAAACTTTCTATTTTTGGAAACTTTCTATTTTTGGTAACTTTCTATTTTTGGAAACCTGCTATTTTTGGAAAGTTACTTATTATTACACAGTAAGTATAATAATACATGAAATACCAGAAATACTTAATCAGATTAAACAGAATATAAGATAAACACAGTTTAAGGCTTTAAACAGTAAAACATGGTAAGAACATATAGAATAAGCTAAGACATGACATAAAATCAACTACGTACTTAGTAAGCAGATACTTACTCATGTATGTATTTATGTAGCACTAGTGATACGGAAGTAGGATTCCGCTCAGTTCATCTTCTTCGTTCACTGGACATAAGGTACGGATTCCCGTCCTTTCAGTATGGACATTCTTTCCTTATTAGGATTCCCCATATGCAGCCAACTGTTTTCCCAGTATTTGTTTTATATGTCTTTGAATTGCTTATGTTTAATTAGAATACCTAAAGCCATATACATGCATGACCAGTTTCACCTAGTTATGGAGGTACCATAACCATAACATTAGAGGCACTGATGTTATGACTTCACCACGGCGGAGTGATTGCTCGTGGCGTCCCTTCAGCTTTTGGCCATTTATATTATATTTATCATGTGGGGCGTATGGGTGCATCCTAGTTACATGTTTCAGTCAGGATCTCATGGTGAATGTGGTGTGTGCCTTGCATCCTTCACAAGGAGATGATCCCTCCTACCCAAAAACCAGTATATTAATTTAGAGGCAGCCCCTCTAATTTGCATGATGAGGTCACCCCTCCAAGTATTCATGCACGGTGGATTTTCATGACCTATATTGGCTAATGGTAAAATACGTTAAATAGTTTTTATAAGATAAACATAAGGCTTTTCAAACTATAAAACCAGTTTTATGAACATGTTCCAGGTTTTCCAGGACTTATACATTTCCGCTGCTATTAAGTCTCTATTATGTTTTAGTCACTTATACTATGTCTATATACGTGCACTGAGCGTTTTGCTCAGCCGTTACTTTCTTTTCCATGTCCCAAAACGGCAGGTACCCTAGGAAAGACTCGAGCATTTGGAGGACGTGCATAGGATGGAAGCTGCTAGAGACTTCTCTTCCTTTTTGCCTTCATATACTTATGCTTGTTTAGTCTTTCATTCATTTCTTTTGATTTATTATGTTTTGGGCTTATGTTTGGGAACCGATGTTTGATTCTGGTTATCCCTATGGTCATGTAATGTTTTATACATTTATCCTTGTATGCTTTGATGACACGCCATAATTACGCGTGACATTCCATTATCAAAATGGGTGTTACAAAATGTGTATACTGATATGAACTTGTTATTTTACAGATGGCGTGTGTAGCTCCTAGATCACACGGTGGGGATGCTGGTGGTAGTCCATCCAGACGGCCTACGCGTCTTGTACCGGCCCAGTGTCAACGTAATAAATCGTTATATTTTTTTATAACACTGATATTTATAATTTATGTCACTTGAATTTTACGAGTAAATAACATATCTTTTGTAGGTTCAAATCAACGTTTTGAGACCAACCTAGCAAAATTAAGGAAGGCGTACAGAGCAAATCACGAAAAACCTTTGGCAATTGGCTTTGAATTTAAGGATCTGCAAACCTTCCATCTTCTGGGCGATTATGCATCCCTGTTGTCTCATCTTATGGGGGAATTAGTCCGGACACCTCCCCTGAACTGCGAATGGGACGAAATTCCAGACTCTGATAAAGCTCATATTTATCCTACACTTGAGGTCAAAATTATTTATTTTACTTATATTGTTATTCTTATCGACATTTAGATATGTGTGTTATGTTTAATTTGTTTGTTTATTTAAATTCATATGTTTTTATGTAGACATATTTCGACCTCCAGCCATGGTACAATGATCGTACTCAGGTGGTGTCTGGCAATGGTGTGTATGATGTGTCGACTCGGGTTAAGGTTGCGTTGGAACTCCAACTGAGGTTGCTGTATAGAAAATACAAGAACAGGATCAAGAAAAATTATTATTCGAAATATGAGACGCCCGCATAGGCAGAACCACATGTACCGCCGGAGAGTGCGTGGGACCGTAGAACCGAAGCTGAGTGGGCTGACTTGGTTGAGTGGTGGTCACAGCCAAGTAGGGTGGCAAGAAGTCAGATTAATATTGTTAATCGTTCCAAAAACACGGTACCGACCACTCAAGGCAAAAAACCATTCGCCCGAGGAAGGAATGAATACGTAAGACTCTTTATAATTTTTGTGATTTTATTAAAAGCATTTATATTATTTATTTATTATAGCTCGTTATTAATTTATTTGATATTTTACATAAAGTCAAGGAAGGGAAATACGAGGACCTGGTTGAAACATGGAGGAAGGGGCACTCAAGTAATGGCACGTTTAAAAGTAAAGAAAACGAGGAAAGATATGTAAGTAATATTTAACTCTTTACATGCCTTAGTAACTAATTTAATTTGTTTTAAACCGTTTTTTTCTTTCCCAGCTGAAGATGAAAGCCCTCCATGACCAAGTGAAAGCCAAGATCATCTCGCCCATGTCTGATAAAGAAATAGTGGCTCAAATCATGCCAAGTCAAAATAAGCAAAATGTGTCGGGACAAGGCAAGAAGTTACCGGGTGGTGCTAATAACACTTCTCGTAGGTTATATATCCTCAATAAAACAAAATTTAAATCAATTGTTCATATTTATGTCTTGTTGTAAATAATGAAAAATTGTTGTTGTAACTCAGGCGCGGTGCTCCAGCTCGACCGGATTTTCCCTCTCGTGATGAATTTCAGCAAATGATGGAAAGACATGAGCAACAAATGGAGCTGATGATGAAAGAGAATCAGGAGGTGCAACAACGGGCTTACTTGGCAGAGTTAAAGGCAGATGCGGCGCAACAATATAGTCAGACGTCGTACCAGCATATGGCGCAATATCAGAGTCAATTGGGTGAGTCTTTCCAGAACTACAACTCATCAAGTACTGATCACCAAATTAACCCTCCTACTTTTGTACCCCGCCCCGACCCTTTGTTATGTCCACCCTAGCTCCTGACTGGGCTCACTTAGTCCAACCCCCTATCCTTGGGCACAACCATTGCAACCTCCTTCCATCGACCCATACCGACCATCTTTTCCCGACCATATCCAACCACTTCAACCTCCCTATACCGGCACTTATCCTATTACTCCCGTCACCAACAACACCTTTAACCATTGTTATCGTCCCACCACAAACTCAACTCATGAGATCGGCTCTACTTCACAATCCCTACCCGGAGGTTCTCATGTAATCATGAATCCTCATCAGCACGATTACCGGTCCGTTGACGAGTTGGGTCGAGACAGGGATCTACAAAACAGTGGTGACGACTTATCAGGCGATGACGAGGGGGATGACGAGGAGCAAGGTGACTTTTCACCTAACGAGGATGCGGAAGAGGAGTAGAGGTTGTGGTAGTATTATTTCTTATTATGCATGTTTAATAAAGTTTGAGACT
Organism: Glebionis coronaria; assembly: GCA_025667525.1. Taxonomy (NCBI): domain Eukaryota; kingdom Viridiplantae; phylum Streptophyta; class Magnoliopsida; order Asterales; family Asteraceae; genus Glebionis; species Glebionis coronaria. The sequence goes on from CM046880.1 coordinate 480,183,640, forward strand.
TGTAGCGTGTGAAACATTTGATTTAGGATGCATAAGTTTATTTGATGAATATTGTATCGTGACGTTGGATAATTTATCTTAATACGGTATTGTAACATTTATTGATTTGTCATTATTCTGTATTTGTCGAATTCTACCATTTTGAATTGTAGATTTTGTCCGGAAAAAGTTCCGAAAAAAATCTGGAAACTGCAAAAAAACCCATATTTTTTTACCCACAGGTACATCTAGGGATGACTTAGTCGTCCCTAGGTTTGCCAATATTCCACCAGGTATTAACCCTAGGAACGACTTAGTCGTCCCTAGGTTTCAAAGTTGTCCAGGTATTAAACCTTGGGACGACTAAGTCGTCCCTAGGTTTAATACCTGGACAACTTTGAAAAACCTAGGGACGACTAACTCGTCCCTAGGATTATATTTCCTTTTTTTTTCTTTTCTGAAAATGGTTTTATTAATTTGTATAAAAAAGATTTTATTAAAAATAATTAAAAAACGAATTTTTATTAAAAATTTTAAAAAGATTATTTTTATTAAAAACCTAGGGACGACTTTTTCGATCCTAAGTTTCAAAGGGTAGTCGTCCCTAGGGTAGTCAATATATTCAACGTAGTGGGTAGTGAGACCCACATAGTCGTCTCTAGGTTTCAAAGGGTCAGTCGACCCTAGAAATCTAGAGACGATTTTTTAGGCACAAAACCCTTGGGTCGACTTAGTCGTCCCTAGGGGTTTAGGGTCGAAAAAGTGCCTCCCTAGGGACGAATAAGTCGTCCCTAGGGTTCAAAATTTTTGTAGTAGATATTGGAGAACTGTCACAACTTAGAAATGCAGGATTTAATATTGGACTTAGATCGTCTGAAGTAGAGCTACGCCTTCAGGTTGCACAGGCAGGGGACAATTTCTATTAATTACTTTTACACAGGTCCTATCAAAGCAGAAGCACAAGGTCCTTATGTGTTTTATTTTCTCTACGTGCGCTTTTAGAACCGGTAACTTAGTCAAACATAATAAACCACGACATGCCTATAATTTGTGAGTAACCTTCTCTTTTATTCTTTGCCATGATGCACTTTTTTTATTTCTTATTACTAATATAACTCTAGAATTTTTTATCTTTAAGTGCCACTGGCCAACATGCATGACCATGTACTGCTATGTCAAATTTATATAACATTTGTAAGCTTTTTACTTTCTAAGGCTTATCAATATAAGATACTACTCATACCTAAAATTTGTTTTTATTGGGAATGTTTTATGTCTAAACTTTGTGACTAACTGAGTGACCTGTGAATATTATCTCCACTTGCCAATGACAATGCAAGCAGGGTCTATTCAGTGTCAAGCTTCATTTGGTTGGGTCTTGATGGTTCCAAATGGGAGAAACAAGGTAAATTGATGTTAAACATCTTCTGCACACTTATAGTACTAATCAAATAATTGATTGTTTGGTTTATTCTGATTATTCAAAGAAACTTTCTGAATAAATAAATTTCTTTTGAAAACAAATTAAGATGTCTTAGAAACACTGAAATGGGATTAAAGTTGACAAAAGCTTGAATTAACTTTAAAAGTAGTTAATGTAGTAATTTCACACACTAAAACTTATAACGACTCTCACCTGAGTAGCATATTGAATATGAAGGTTTATATTTATCATAACAATTATTAAAAACCCTAATATGGATTAAAGCACATACAGCGGAAGCAAATTAACAAGATCATTAATTTAACACAATTATAATTAACCAAGATTAGGGTTACACACCTTTATCCTAGCAAGATCTACAAGTCGACGGAACGGTCACCGGTAGAGATAGATCACGAACACCACCAGGATATAGTCTAAAGCAAGACTACACCACGGTCTTGTACACACGTGATACGGCGGGTTAACCGTGAGTCTAGCACGAACAAACTGAGCTTCCAAGTATATGGAAGATCTACCCAACAACCCTAGAGAGGGGCTAGGACTAGATCTACAATAGCTTAATGAGAAACAAAGAAGAACCCTAAAAAGGGGTGTTTGGTCGACGGTTAGAGCAAGAGAAAAGAGAGATGTGGTGAAAAAATTATGAAGCCTTTGGTTTGTTTATATACACCTTGGAAATCTTCTCCTCCAAGGTTTAAACAAAATAAGGCAACAAAATATTTTCTCTTCCTTTTTGTCTCCTTCTTTGGCCGGTTATACACAAGCCCACAAAGGGGTTTCCGGAACTTTTCCGACACCTTCTTTTAGCTTCTATAACATTCTATAACGGTCGTTTAATACTTAACTTTTAATTACTTAACGATCGTTAGTTTAAGCTACGATTTGATTTAATAAATATAATAAATATATTTAATAAATAAATTAACCCTTCACGTAATGTGTGCAATCCCGTGATCTCGAGTTCGATCCTATCACATGACAATCGATTTTAAAGTCAATAAACTTTCAGCTCCCACTTGGACAAAATTCGAATATCATGATCACATTGATTAGCGTCTAGTTACACTAACAATGTCACTAGTACAACTCGAGTAAGGTTTCCTGGACAAAACCTTTTAATGATATATAATCATTATTATTATCCTTTCATTTCAAATACAATGTTAATAAGGATATGGATCTCAGTCATTCCTTTCATTAACTATTCTGTTTCTCGTTTACGGATATAGCAAGATTACCCAAACACATTTGGGTGTGGCCACACAAACATCTTACTACTCCCCCGAGGGGCCCAACTGTACTTATACTTCAAAAATAATTTGAAGCAAACAAATCCCATTTTGACTACAAGCAAAACACATGAACTTCGCAACACTTCTGAAAATAACCCTTATAACTACCAGTTATGTTTAGCGTTAGGTTACCTTACAGAAATGCACTACATTCAATGCAGTTTTCTAGTATCTCAGGTCTAAGGATAACTATTTATAATATACTTAATGACAAAGATCCATAAAGTAAAATCATATAGTTGGGATAAGTCCAATATTTGATCCATCAAATATCATCCAAAATTGACCAATATACTTTCAAATATACTCTGTCACTATTTTGAATTGTCTAAGTTTAATAATATTCCCATATTATTAATCGACAACAGACATTTAGAAACATCATAATGCTCATGGATTAAAACATGTAAAATAGGATACAAAATCAAATAACAGAAAAATAAACGAAATCCAATCTTTATTTCATCAATTCAATAATGTCTTACATACTTTATCCAAATACTAATCAACAGATTTATTGCATGAATTCGCTAGCTAGTTGCAGCCCAATTGCCTTGGCATGCTTAACTACCTTTGGCCTAAATAAAGCCTTAGTAAAAGGATCAGCTACGTTATCATCTGTGTGAACTTTTATTAATTTTATTTCTCGAGCTTCCACTTGTTCTCGAACGTAGTGATATCTACGTTTAAAGTGTATGGCGCCTTTCATAACTCCAGGGTCATTGGCGAATATTATTGCAGCAGAATTTTCGCAATATATATCAATAGGTTCTTTAATTGAAGGCATCACTCCAAGATCTTCAATAAACTTCCTAATCCAAACAGCTTCCATTGCAGCTTCTGAAGCGGCCATGTACTCGGATTGAGTCGCATGAATAGCAATGGTTTTCTGCTTACTGCTCTTCCGGTCAACTGCTCCTCCATTGATGACAAACACGTAACCCGTCTGAGACTTTGTATCGTCTTTATCACATTGCCAGGGCGCATCACCGAACCCTGTTACATTCAATTATGTGTCTGGTTTACCCCCAAATACCAAAAACATATCTTTCGTACTCCTCAAATAGTTTAGAATATGCTTAACAGCAGTCCAGTGGAACTTTCATGGATTCTGTTGGTATCTACTGACCAAGTTCTGAGCAAACGCCACATCAGGCCTTGTGCATCTTACAACATACATAATAGATCCTACAGCCGAAGCATAAGGCACCTTTCGCATGTAAGCCACCTCTTCAGGTGCAGATGCATCTTTCTCATGACTTAACTCATGCTTAACCTCCATCGGTTGAAAACCTTTCTTAGAGTTATGCATGTTATACTTCTTCAATATCTTATCAATATAAGCATCTTGACTAAGACCAATTAACCGTCCACTTCTATCTCGATAGATTTTAATTCCCAGAATATATGCAGCATCTCCCAACTCCTTCATAGAAAAACATTTACCAAGATAATCCTTAACTTCTTTAAGTCTTGGAATGTTACTTCCCATGATTAATATGTCATCGACATATAAAATTAGGAACACTACATTACTCCCACTAGCTTTGCGATATACACATGGCTCATCACGATTTTGAATAAATCCGAACTTTTTGATTTCTTCATCAAATCGCTTATTTCATTGACGTGATGCTTGCTTCAAACCATAAATAGATCTTTGAAGTTTGCACACGCGCTTTGGATACTTAGGATCAACGTACCCTTCCGGTTGTTGCATATAGATATCTTCATCTAAGCGACCGTTCAAGAAGGCAGTTTTAACATCCATTTTCCATATCTCATAGTCATAGTGTGCTGCTATAGCTATGAGAATCATAATAGCTCGTAAGTCTGCTATAGGAGAAAATGCCTCCTCGTAGTCTACACCAAAAGTTTGAGTAAAACCTTTAGCTACTAAACGTGCTTTATAGGATTGTATTTCACCATCCATGTCGGTTTTCTTCTTGTAGATCCACCTATTTTTCACTACTTTAGCATTTTTAGGTGCGTCCACAAGAATCCAGACATCGTTGATTTCTATGGATTTCATTTCCTCATTCATCGCAACTATCCATTTTGACTTTTCTGGATCAGACATTGCGGATCGATAGTTAGCAGGTTCACCAAGATCCCCTACTTTCTCCTCATCATCCTCTATGTAAAGACATAGTTTGTCTGGCGCACGTATGGTTCTTTTAGACCTACGTGGAGGAATTAATTCCGGTGGAACTCCCAGACTTTCTGGTTCTACAGGAATTTCTTCGCTAGTATTTTCAGAAGGCAATGTATCTTCTTGAATTTCTTCAAGATCATAATCTCTCCCACTGATTTCTTGATTTACAAGATCATTTTCAAGGAAGTCTCCATACCGAGCCACAACTACTTTGTTCTCAGCCGGATAATAAAAGTAGTAACCTATAGTTTCCTTAGGGTAACCTACAAAGATACATTTTACTGAGCGTTGTTGGAGATTATCTCCAGAGTCACGTTTCACATACGCCTCACAACCCCAAATTTTAAAATAAGACAAATATGGCTTCTTGCCTCATAGTTCATATGGTGTCTTATCAACCTTATTTGTGGGAACCATATTCAGAACACGAACAACAGATTCAAGAGCATAATCCCAAAAGGATAATGGTAAAGTTGTAAGATTAAATATAGATCGCACCATATCTAATAATGTACGATTTCTCCTTTCAGATACACCATTTTGTTGTGGAGTATATGGAGAAGTAAGTTTTTGAACAATTCCATTCTCACTTAAATAATCTTTAAACTCTTGACTTAAATATTCACCACCTCAATCAGAACGAAGAGCTTTAATATTCTTTCCTAGTTGTAACTCTACACCTCATATTTATGCTTAAGTAAATAAACATAACCATAACGGCTATAATCATCCGTAAACGTTAAGAAGTAGCTAGCACCTTTCCTTGACACATGTCCAAGTGGTTGATATGTGTGAAAACACACATCTTTTCTACCACTTAATTGCAATAATAACCGGACCAAAACGTGTATTTTATGTCTTTTATGTCGGAATTATGCGTGGTTTGTGTTTTTGTTGTGATTTAGGATGAAAAGGTGAAAAGTGGAGAAAACACGGACATTCACGGGCATTTACGGACTTTTATGGAAGAAAAAGATGAAAGACGGAGTTAAGAAGTCAAGAGTGCAAAAAGAACGGAAGTCCAAGACCAATTCTGAAGATTTATCGAAGAAAAAGTCAAAAGACGGAAGTTTATCAAAAGCCGAAGAATTCAAGTCTATTTTATTGAAGAATTTAAAGACGAGTTCAAAGAAGTCCCGAAGCCAAAAGCCCTTTAAGTCCAAGTTTAAAGAAGATTAGAAGAAAAAGGACTAATGGTGAAATTAAAAGAAGATTAAAGAAGGAGGGACTAAGCATGCAATTAAGGAAGCTTCCTAAGCAAGCCTTAATCTCCCCTATATATAGATTAGATCATTTTCATTTTCCCCTTGTTGGCTAGATTAACAAATTAGCTCTTCCACTTTTATTTTATGCACCTTTAATTACTTGTCATTTAAATACATGTTTTGCACCTTTAATTACCTTTAATTTCAAGTAAGTGTTTCTTTAATTACTTGCACCTTTACTTTATCTTGTTAATCTTCTTCTACCTTTCTTTGATTTACACGTTTTCAATTTGTTGATTTGTTAAAGATTTGATTTTTATGCTTTTGTTTGTTTTAAATCTCTTATTTTCATAGCTTATTTGATTTATTTTTCAAGTTTATATAGTTTTTACAAAAGTTATTTTTATATAAAAAGTTGTTTTTCTTAAAGTTTATTAATTTCGTGTCTTAAAAGTTGTTAACTTTCAGTTTGTTAGCTTATTCTTACACGTTTTTACCTTAGGATTTAGTCTTGAGCTTATTAGGATTATAGCTTAATTGTTAAGCTTATTTTTGGTACTTTTCTCCGTATTCCGATTGGATCAATCGGAAGAGGGTTTTACTTTCCGATCTGCGTGATCGGATAAGGGATTCTACATTCCGATTGGTGGGGGTTCTGGTATTCCGATCGTAACAAGGTGTTGGTTATTCCGATCGTGTGTGAGTGACAAACATTCCGATTGGTTCTCCTTTCCAAATTCCGATCGAGGTGCTTAATCAGTATTCCGATTGGGACAGTGACAGTATTCCGATCAAGTGGTTTCCGATTAGCATTCCGACCAGATCACCATATTCCGATCAAGAGGAAGTTAAACATTCCGATTGGAGGTGTTTTGGATATTCCGATTGGTGGTGACAGCATTCCGATTGGGTTCCGACCAACTTTCTGATTGAGCAGGTTTGACATTCCGACAGGTAAGATCGGAATATACATTCCGATTGGGGTATTCTTCTTGTTTTGTTTTGTTTAATTTTTACATTATCATTTTAATACTTGTCTAATTTTAATTCTCGTCACGTTTAATTTTCAGTCATTTAAATTAATTTACTTTTCAAAAAGCCTTTAAATATCGCACCTTTCTTTTTAATTAGACTTAGATTTAATTTCACGCACTTTTAATACTTACCGCTTTACTTTCAACGACATTTACTTTTAAGTCTTGCACATTTAATTTAAAAACCAACCAAAAAATATTTGTTTCCACCAAAATAAAACTGAGTCACATAGAGAACTAAGATCAATTCGATTAGACCAACACAACGAATCTTAATTTTCTTACGGGGTGTCAAAAGCCGTGTATCAAATGGCGCCGCTGCCGGCTCTTTTCGTTAAGATCAACAGTTTTCTGTGAGAGACACGTTGCTTTTTGGGATCCGTTCACTTGTGAACGTTACTTTTCTTGCATAAAAATTCCAAAAACTCATAAAAATTAAAAATTGATAAAAAACCATAAAAATTAAAAATTTCAAAAATCCAAAAAGATTTTATCTTTATTGTGTATATATATTGTCTTTGTGTTTGGTTTTGTTTTCTTTTGCATTTTCAGGTGTATGCGTACTAGATCTTCTAATTATCAAGAGCCCGAGCCTCAAGAAGATTTAGATATGGCAGGTGTTAACAACAACAACATTCTACCGAACCTGAATAATAATAATAACAACAATGCTCTTCCACAGTCCGATCTTCGGACCATGGAGGAACTTTGTCAACCAACCATGTTTGGACGAGGAGGACCGATTGCACCGATGCAAATCAACGCTCCTGAGTTTTCGTTGAAGCACCACATGATTCAGCAAGTACAAACAAACCCATTTAGAGGATTGCCTGATGATGATGCCAACAAACACCTCGACAAGTTCATTACAATCACCCAAAGCATGAAGTTGGCTGGGGCCACTATGGATGAACTTCGCCTACAACTCTTTCCACACACTCTATTACATCATGCCGAGAAATGGTTTGATCGTCTCCCGAAGAATTCTATTCACACTTGGGATGATATGACTCAACGCTTTTTGTCGCGCTACTTTCCACCATCCATGGTCACAAGCCTTCGCAATCAGATCAGCGGTTTCATGCAAGACCCTGATGAATCTCTTTTTGATGCTTGGGAGCGATATAATGTCTTGATTGATCGTTGTCTAAACCACAACATGCTGCCTGTGACCCTAATTGATACTTTCTACAACGGTTTAACTTTTCGAGATCGTGATACGATCAATGCAGCCGCCGGTGGCACATTCATGAAAAGGAGACCCGAGGAGTGTAGAGAGCTTATTGAGAACATGACTACTCACCACAAAAACTGGGATTCCTCTGCTTCTTCTAGGAACAACCCGAGAGTCAATGTTTCTTCTACCTCAGCAAACCCTGAGATGACCGAACTCACCCGCATGATGACTGAAATGAGCAAAAGTATTACGCTTCTCGCTTCAAATCAACAACAACAACAAGTTAAAGCGGTTGCTAATCCTTGTGAAACATGTGGCGGTCCTCACTCATACACCGATTGTCCTTCGACACAAGGAAATCCGGAAAATGTGTATGCAGCTTATGGTAATTATTCACCGGAAAATTACCAAGCTAGACAACAAGGGGATAGAAATCTGCTGAGTTACCGTTCCAACAACTACCTTTCACCAGGTTTTTCTTCTCAAAACCAAAATCCCGCCAACAACTATAATAGAAGCAACCAAATCCCACCAAGAGCTTCTAATCCTTATCACCCACCCGCCCAACAAAACCCACCCAATAATCCGGATGTTGAGGCCATCATGAGAACCCAAGGTGAGCAAATCAAGAATCTGCAGAGCCAAATTATCAATCTTAAAGGAGATATCACAAAGCAAGGAAATGAGATAAGATCCGAGCTTCGAAATGATATTCAATCCTCCTTCAGCAGTCAAACCAATGATTTGAAGAATATGCTTGCTAGTTTCTTGCCAGCCGCTCAACCTCCTTCTTCGAGTTCTCTACCTTCAAACACCGTCACTAATCCGCGCGCCAATGTGAGTGCTATTACTACTCGTAGTGGAGTCACCATCGTAGGACCACCAACACCACCCCCATCATCTACACCTCCTCCACCACCATGTATCCCTACTCCTCCTACACCTAGTATTAGTGCACCATTACCGTCTCCGCCTCGACGTGATGAAGTTCCCACGAATGATCCTTCAACATCTCAACCTTTACCTACTACACCTGCTCCTTCACCACCCAAACCTAATATCCCTTATCCCTCTCGTTTGGGCAAGAACAAAATGCTAAACAAGGAGGACGCTCAAGTGACTAGCTATATCAAGATGATTTCTCAAATGAACTTCAACATTAGCTTTCTTGAAGCACTTGTCCACATGCCCAAATTTGTTAAAGCATTTAAGGAATTGCTTAACAAGAAGGAGAAGCTGATTGAACTCGCCAACACACGCTTAAATGAAAACTGCTCTGTAGTTATTCTTAAAGAACTTCCGGAAAAACTTGGAGATCCCGGTCGTTTTGTGTTGCCTTGCGTGTTCAACAAAAATGAAGAATTTACTGCCCTTGCTGATCTCGGGGCTAGTATTAATTTGATGCCTTTGAGTGTTTGGAAAACACTATCATTGCCCGACCTCACTCCAACAAAGATGACTCTTGAACTTGCAAATCGCACTCTCGCTTACCCTGTTGGTATAGCCGAAGACGTGTTTATCAAAGTTGGCACATTTACTTTCCCGGTCGATTTTGTCGTAGTTGATTATGAAATGGACCCTCGTATTCCTTTAATACTTGGTCGGCCATTCTTGAGAACCGGACGAGCTTTAGTTGATGTGGCCGAAGGTGAGTTAATCTTAAGAGTCGGGGATGATGCACAAGTTTTCAAAATGGGGAAGCTTACAGGCAAATCCTTTAGAGGCCGAGAATCAGTGAATATGATTAATGTGCTCGATGACTTTACCGTCTACGACAATCCTTTATTCAAGTCTTCCACTGATAATCCACTCTTTGAAGATAATGTGGATGTTTCTCTCCCTACTTTGGACGCTTCTCCCATTTACGATTCTCCACCGGTCTTTGATGCTTATGATGATTATGATTCTAGCTCAGATCCGGATGATTTTGATTGTACTTCTGAGTATCCCGAGCTGCCCACTTTCGATGATTTTGATGAGTCTGATACTCTTTCGAGCGATTCTTCACATGATGAAGATCCTCCGCCATCACTCGATCCTACTTTGGACGATTACTCGTTTGAGGAAGATTTCTCTGAATTTCTCAACACATACTTCCCTCATGAGAGTGATGCTCCTCCTTATGACTTTGAAGACTATCGTCTTGATCCTACTTTGGATTTGAAGCACATTCTATCAAAGGAGAAGAAACCGGTTGACACCGAAATCCGTTGCACTTATGATTTGACACCTCTTTGTCCCCCTTCTGAGGACGAGGTTGTGCTTCTTTGCGGATCTTCTTCACACTTGGATGAGCCTGAGTGCTATTTTCCCTTAAAGGAAAAGGTGTTCGACCCTGGTATTGAAGTCTTTAAGCCATCTCAGTATCCACCTGATGAAATAAAAGGAAAAATCTTTGGAAATTTTGAAGACATGCTTGCACTTCACCCTTGCTTCCACCGTGCTCCATCGCTGCTTAAGGGAACCCTGCCACTTCTTTTTTGGCTTGCCTTGTTCGCCTTAAGCTCGTGCTTATTGAGGGATGAAAACTATGTCTTTGATCCTGGTGGATAAGTTTCATGCTTCTTCCATTGATGATCAAGGTCGAGTCAGGCTCACGACTCAGTTAACAAAAATCAAGCGCTTCTTGGGAGGCAACCCATGCATCTATCTTTTCGCTTTCTTTACTATAAGTGTAGGGGGGACCCTTTGGATTGCTATTTCCTCTCCTCACTTCTTAATCAGGGATTCGAGCTTCAATGATCCACTCTTGATGATTCTTGACGACCCGTGACTCCATGTTCTACTTCTTCCTGGTTCTATCCTAAACTCTTTTCGATTCACTATTTTATATATTTTCTCTATATTAAAATAGGAATCTCTTTAGTTGTCTTTTCCTTAGCAAGATTTAAACAAAGTGCACAATGTCCTAAGTGTAGGGGAGTTTACTCCCACATGCTTAAACATTGAGGACAATGTTTATCTCAAGTGTAGGGGGGATTTCTATCGAAGTTAAGTGGTCTTTTCCTTGTATTTGTCCTCATTTTAACCGGAAAATCAATTTTTCGACATTTTTCAAAAATTTTGATCTATTTTGGCCTATTAGTTTTTCCCTTTGTATAGTTATTTTCTTTCCTTATTAGAATAAATGTTTAATAAGTGGTTTTAATTTTCAAACGTTGTGAATCTTTTGACTCAACCCGAGTTTACTATTCTAAGTTACTCTAGCTAGTATCCTTAACGTGTTTAAGTCAAGTTTTGCTAGGCTTTTATATAGGGAGCTATAAAATGTGAAAGTCTTAACTCTCACGGGTTAAGAACAAGAACTTTTCGCAAGTTCCTATAATTGATCCTAGAGAGTCGTTTATCAAGGGAACTTTAAAATGCGATTTCTAAACTTGAAAAAGTCTAAGAATTTGCAAGATCCTATAGGCGACTCGAAAACCCAAAACTTTGATTTAATAGGCTAAGCATTCACGAGTCTCATTACTTGAGATTTTAAACTGTGAAGAACGAGAGATGATAGAGCCAATTATAAGTTCGGTATTCTTTCGTGAATTTATGTGAGTTAATTATGAGCCTATTCTCCCATCGCTTGCTAATAAATTTATCTGCTAATAAATAAGGTTGTACGATTTGAAAAGTTACTTAGCTTCTAGCCCCAGATCGTTTAAAAGTTGCTCGGTATGGATTAGAGTTCATAGCCAAGGCATAACTTATTGAAGCGGGACGCGAAGATTGGCGAGTCCGAAAAGGCCCTAACAAGGCATGAGGGCTATATTTTGTTGCTAAAGATCCAAAGTGATGTGAAGAATCATTTATCAAAAATCAATATGAAGGATCAAGACACACGACGTAAAGCAAAAACTCCCAAAAGTCATGGAGAAGTGTATCCGAAAAGACCCTAACAAGGTATGAGGATAAATAGATCCAAGTCATAAAAGGAGGCGGATCGTTGTATATCAAAGTCCAAAATAAAGATTGGAGAAAAATGAAGAAGTCGTGGTCCAAGTATGAATCTCTCAAAACTTCAAAGTGAAGAATTCCTATTATGAAGAGAAGACCATTATTTCATGAACGTCTCTCAAGGTTTGAAGTATGAAGTCGCTGCCAAATATCGGTCCGAGAAAGGTCTCAAATCGCGAAACGAGTTATGCCAAGATATGAACTTTATGAGGTCCCGAGAAGCAGTTTTAAAAGATTTGGTCCTTTAGCTAACTATTGATTAAATCGTGCACTTTATTGTCAGACTAAATAACTATCGAAATAAGTCAAAAAATGCATCCTCGTGATCATTCAAGACAATAATAAAATATAAGAGATACACCTAGGAATAAGGGAGTCTAAGTAAATAATTGGCCCACATGAATTCGTGTTATTTTACTAACTTATAATAACAATGATCTCGTTTTTAAGCTTGGTTTGGAGAAAGTGAAAAGTTGAGGATGATGATTATTCATGACATTTCCAAAACCCAAGGTATGCTTTTTAATTTCTTTATTTTGAATAAATTTCTATCTCTTTAATGAAGGCCAACGTGGATTGATTATGATGAAAAAATGTAAACGTGCTTTGTAACTAATGCATTGCATGAGGACATTGCAATGGTCAAGTGTAGGGGATTTGATATGTGTGAAAACACACATCTTTTCTACCACTTAATTGCAATAATAACCGGACCAAAACGTGTATTTTATGTCTTTTATGTCAGAATTATGCGTGGTTTGTGTTTTTGTTGTGATTTAGGATGAAAAGGTGAAAAGTGGAGAAAACACGGACATTCACGGGCATTTACGGACTTTTATGGAAGAAAAAGATGAAAGACGGAGTTCAGAAGTCAAGAGTGCAAAAAGAACGGAAGTCCAAGACCAATTCTGAAGATTTATCGAAGAAAAAGTCAAAAGACGGAAGTTTATCAAAAGCCGAAGAATTCAAGTCTATTTTATTGAAGAATTTAAAGACGAGTTCAAAGAAGTCCCGAAGCCAAAAGCCCTTTAAGTCCAAGTTTAAAGAAGATTAGAAGAAAAAGGACTAATGGTGAAATTAAAAGAAGATTAAAGAAGGAGGGACTAAGCATGCAATTAAGGAAGCTTCCTAAGCAAGCCTTAATCTCCCCTATATATAGATTAGATCATTTTCATTTTCCCCTTGTTGGCTAGATTAACAAATTAGCTCTTCCACTTTTATTTTATGCACCTTTAATTACTTGTCATTTAAATACATGTTTTGCACCTTTAATTACCTTTAATTTCAAGTAAGTGTTTCTTTAATTACTTGCACCTTTACTTTATCTTGTTAATCTTCTTCTACCTTTCTTTGATTTACACGTTTTCAATTTGTTGATTTGTTAAAGATTTGATTTTTATGCTTTTGTTTGTTTTAAATCTCTTATTTTCATAGCTTATTTGATTTATTTTTCAAGTTTATATAGTTTTTACAAAAGTTATTTTTATATAAAAAGTTGTTTTTCTTAAAGTTTATTAATTTCGTGTCTTAAAAGTTGTTAACTTTCAGTTTGTTAGCTTATTCTTACACGTTTTTACCTTAGGATTTAGTCTTGAGCTTATTAGGATTATAGCTTAATTGTTAAGCTTATTTTTGGTACTTTTCTCCGTATTCCGATTGGATCAATCGGAAGAGGGTTTTACTTTCCGATCTGCGTGATCGGATAAGGGATTCTACATTCCGATTGGTGGGGGTTCTGGTATTCCGATCGTAACAAGGTGTTGGTTATTCCGATCGTGTGTGAGTGACAAACATTCCGATTGGTTCTCCTTTCCAAATTCCGATCGAGGTGCTTAATCAGTATTCCGATTGGGACAGTGACAGTATTCCGATCAAGTGGTTTCCGATTAGCATTCCGACCAGATCACCATATTCCGATCAAGAGGAAGTTAAACATTCCGATTGGAGGTGTTTTGGATATTCCGATTGGTGGTGACAGCATTCCGATTGGGTTCCGACCAACTTTCCGATTGAGCAGGTTTGACATTCCGACAGGTAAGATCGGAATATACATTCCGATTGGGGTATTCTTCTTGTTTTGTTTTGTTTAATTTTTACATTATCATTTTAATACTTGTCTAATTTTAATTCTCGTCACGTTTAATTTTCAGTCATTTAAATTAATTTACTTTTCAAAAAGCCTTTAAATATCGCACCTTTCTTTTTAATTAGACTTAGATTTAATTTCACGCACTTTTAATACTTACCGCTTTACTTTCAACGACATTTACTTTTAAGTCTTGCACATTTAATTTAAAAACCAACCAAAAAATATTTGTTTCCACCAAAATAAAACTGAGTCACATAGAGAACTAAGATCAATTCGATTAGACCAACACAACGAATCTTAATTTTCTTACGGGGTGTCAAAAGCCGTGTATCAGTGGTCCACACACATCAGTATGTATCAAACCAAGTAGTTCAGTAGCCCTTTCAATATTGCTATTAAAAGGTTTCTTGGTCATCTTTCCAGAGATACAAGATTCGCATTTATCAAATGATTCATCATTGATATTTTCTAAAAGACCATCACGTTGAAGCTTTTGTATGCGAGTCTTCCCAATATGGGCAAGTCTACAATGCCAAAGATAAGAAGAGTTCTTGTCTAACTTTCTCTTCTTATTCATGCTAAAAACAGAATTATTTTTCCTTTTGGAATTATTATCATGCATGTTAATTTCAAAAACACCATTCACAAAAATTACATCAAAATAGAATAAACCATCTTTGAAAACAGAAATTCTATTATTATCAATTGTGTGATTAAATCCAAGATCCAACATACAATAAAAGGAAATGACACCCCTAACAATTGAAGGTGCATAAGGACAATTATTTAGAAACAGTACTAAACCCGAAGGTAAAACTAATCTAAATATTCCTATAGCTTCAACCGCTGCTTGTGTGCCATTGCCCACTTGCAGAAATTGTTCCCCATAGGAAAGCTTCCTCTTCAAATCAAATCCCTGCAGGGTATTACAAATGTTAATACCACATCCCGTATCATATACCCAGGAATTTGATTTGTATGTAAGATTAAATAACTCTATCATAAATAAGTTACCTGAAGATGCTGCAGCAGCTAGCTCAGCCTTCTTCTTATGTTCTTGCATTTCATGGATATGGAGAGAAATTTCTCTTCCAGTGTCTAGTCATCTTGAAGTGGTGACAAGTCTCATCTTTATGAGATTGACCTTTCTTGACAAAGTTCTGCTTTGGTTTTGATGGAGTCGCAACTTGTTTGCTCTTATCAACCTTGCCTTTGCCTTTCTTCTTCTTATTCACTTGCGGTTTTGGTTTAGTCACTCTAACCTTTTGCACATAAAGTACTTGAGGAGTAGCAGTGGATGACTTATCTTTCAACCCCTTTTCAAAGTCAATGAGCATTGCATGCAGATCATTAACCATCTTCCCCGTGCAATGCATATTATAGTTACGAACGAAATCATTGAAGTCCTTATTAAGGGACCTATTGATCAAGTTGATAGCCATATTATGATCATAGGGTTGTCCTAGTGCGATGAGTTGTTCCATATAACCCCTCATTTCCATATAATGGGCACTTACGGACTTTCCAGGAGCTTGCTTGCAACTATGTAGAGCATCAACTAAATCATAGATCTCTACAGCTTGCGGCGTTTCATACACAACCTTGAGTTCATCAAGCATTCGCTGAGGTGAAAATAGCTCATACTTCCTTTGAAGTGATGAAGCCATTCTCCCTAACATTACAGAAGCCACCTCATGGTTCTTCTTAACGTTAGCAGCGTGTTGAAGCCTTTCCGCATCAGATGCTCCTTCAGCAAGATCCTCCGGAAAAGGAGTAGTCAAGATATCAATAGTACCGGCTGCTCTCAGAACATTTCTTAGTGAGCGATACCAGTCATTGAAATTAGGGCCAGTAGTTCAGGTCGTTCAAAGAAAGCTTTGAACGCCGAGCTTATTGTCAGATTGTTTTCGGGTTGAACCATTTCTACAGAAATAAGTTCAAACATTAGTATTTTTTATAATACAATTCAAGAAAATAAAATTACCCCGGTAATAAAACCATAGTATTTTCCTTGAAAACTAGAATCCATATTGACATAGATTCATCACATCAGTTGATCTGCTAGTGACAAATGTATTCAACACAGTAACTTGTCGAACAATAATTGACAAACAAATTTGCAAGTTCTAGATAAGTTAGGGATTTACATTGCCAAAATCATTTACATTGTAAACATGTTTCATCCCTACTTTACGCCTTAAGTTTTCAGTTCTTACTGAGTAACTTAATTAAGTCGACTAATCTAAAGAACGTAAAACCTTCATGTGCAATCTTATTCAGTCATGAAGTTTTCTCTCCATTACAACATCGTCCAATATCTTATATGACGACAATTATAACTTCAAGTGTTCGTCAATTAGATGGCATATGACTTAAATTTTTAGGGTATAGATTTTGGTGTCAAAATCATGTATGGAGAAGCATGCATACATCTCCATAACATAAGTTTCATAAAAAAACGTTTAGTAAACTTTTTGGTGAGACTAAAAATTCATCATATATTTGCAAGTTGAGGTATTGGTTAAACCAATTAAAAATTTTACACACAACTAAATTCACACCGTACTTTTTCTAGAACGAAGCTAAAGCACAAAGTAATAACCTTATTCATTGTGTTTCGGATGTGAATTAATGCAGTTAAATCAACCTTAAAGAATTAAACAAATAACAACCGTAGGTAATTCCAATTTTGACGCACAGGCGAGCCGGGAATTTGGTCAGCGCTGAAGCATAACACCTCCTTCCTTAACCGGGTACATGACCAGCGGTGCGTTATACCCACTATATAGTTTGTCAAAATTGAGTAGACCGTTAAGTTGCTATTACAATTCTAATCAACGCAAATCATATGTAATTTAGATCTCAAAACAATTCAATAATCTTGATAAGATTTAGTCCATATTACTTTTCTTAAAAAAAACTACCATTGTTTACAACATACAATATAAAAAACGCATGAAAACAAGTAGTACAAAAAAAACTAAATCAAATAGCCACATGCATAACAATTTATTCAAAGAACATCAAATCTAGGATTTTTATAAACATAAAAAGTCTTCCCTAATTTTAAAACTTTGAATCAAATAAAGCAAATAGCAATCAAAATTATATGATCCGTAAAAACATGCATGTTTATTACGGATCTCCCACATTCTCTTAACAATTATAAAACTACGGATCGTAACCACGCAGGACATAACAATTAATTCATGCAAAACATCTAAAGTTTAATTACCATGTAATTTTAGGGTTTACTAAAAAAAAAAATTTATAAAAATTCGGCAGATCCGAATTTAAAAAACCAATAAAAAAACAAAACCCTAATTTTTTTATAAAACCTAAAAAAAACAACATGTAATTTTTTAACACAAATCAATAGTAGTTAAAAAAATTTAGATCTTGATAATTATAATCATGTTAAAACGGCTCTCGATGCCACTGAAGGTTTATATTTATCATAACAATTATTTAAAACCTTAATATGGATCAAAGCACATACAACGGAAGCAAATTAACAAGGTCATTAATTTAACAAAATTATAATTAACCAAGATTAGGGTTACATACCTTTATCCTAGCAAGATCTACAAGTCGACGGAACGGTCACCGGTAGAGATAGATCACGAACACCACCAGGATATAGTTTAAAGCAAGACTACACCACGGTCTTGTACACACGTGATACGGCGGGTTAACTGTGAGTCTAGCACGAACAAACCGAGCTTCCAAGTCTATGGAAGATCTACCCAACAACCCTAGAGAGGGGCTAGGACTAGATCTACAATAGCTTAATGAGAAACAAAGAAGAACCCTAAAAAGGGGTGTTTGGCCGGCGGTTAGAGCAAGAGAAAAAAGAGATGTGGTGAAAAAATTATGAAGCCTTTGGTTTGTTTATATACACCTTGGAAAACTTCTCCTCCAATGTTTAAACAAAATAAGGCAACAAAATATTTTCTCTTCCTTTTGTCTCCTTCTTTGGCCGGTTATACACAAGCCCACAAAGGGGTTTCCGGAACTTTTCTGACACCTTCTTTTACCTTCTATAACATTCTATAACGGTCATTTAATACTTAACTTTTAATTACTTAACGATCGTTAGTTTAAGCTACGGTTTGATTTAATAAATATAATAAATATATTTAATAAATAAATTAACCCTTCACGTAATGTGTGCAATCTCGTGATCTCGAGTTCGTTCCTATCACACGACAATCGATTTTAAAGTCCATAAACTTTCAAAATACTCGCCAGTCGTCTCACTTGATGTAAGTTTTACAAGTTCAACATGCATAAATATTTCAAACACTTATATAATGTCTTTATAACTATTAAAATTTCTTTATTGTTTGTAGAATATATTACACGATAGTAATGACCAAAGTCTGATTGTGGGTTTGTGGTCCATTAGGTAGGGTTTGTATTCGGTTGCCTACTATCAAAGTTATGTATTTACTATAAATACATATGATATCACATTTAATGTATTCAATCAATAAAACCTTCTTACTATTTACATGGTATCATAGCTCTAGGTAAGATCAATCAACAAAATTTCTCATCCTCCGATCATCGGCTACTTGCCGATGATCCGGAGGGATACCCGTTATTTTTTATAGCTTTTTGTTTAATTATGATATTTTCTTCATATTTTATGCATAAACCCTAAACCCTAACCATCAAAAAAAATTTGTTGAGTCACCTTTGATCAACCATTTTTTTCTTCATCATCTCTTTGTGTTCGTTGTGTCGAAGATCATTGTTGTTGACAACAAAAGTTGATCATCAAATTCCCGCTCTCTTCTAAAGGAAAAGCAAGCCACCTAAAGGAGGATGTCGCAAGCAATAAACAACTACGCCGCCAAATACAATTATGCTTCCGCTAAAACAAACAAAAAAGAAGATGAAGAAAAGAAGATGCGGTTCTTAATATTTATTACAACTTGAACATTCAGAAGCCTCCTGTTCAAACTGCGGGTGAGTATTAGACGATAGTAATGGCCAAAGTCTGATTGTGGGTTTGTGGTCTATTTGGTTTAGGGTTTGTATTGGGTTTCTTACTATCAAAGCTATGTATTTAATATAAATACATATAACATCACATGTAGTGCATTCAATCAATTTAACTTTCTTACTATTTTACAGAATATGCATGATGGTATTGTCGTAATTGTCGAATTAAAGGAATTATCATCTACATGACTTAGAGACGTTATTGTGGAATTCTATTGTCCTTATGTTAAGTTTGTGAAATAAAGTCATATAGAAGATACATTTATGTTCGTATATGATGAATTCTAGTGTTCTTGTTATAAGATTTGGGTTTGATACGAATTGATGTTACGTCTTGATGTAGTTTGTTCATTCAAGAATTTTGAGTGTTTAGATTGCTTTATATATGCTAATTATGTTGTAGTATCTGAAATCTCAAAATAATTTGAAATTTTGGGGATTTCAAAAATTAAAAAAATTGGTTTTGAGAAAATAACCAGTGATTTCTATGTAATAGGTATCTTGTTTGATTTGCATTAGCGAAAAAATTGTAGGCGAAAACCAGTTTTGATACTTACAATAGCAACCAGTTATAGATCATTTTCTATTTGTCTTGGTTATAGAGATACCCCTTTGAAGAATGGTTCCAAAACTAGTCTTTATGATCTATTCTAACCAATTTTCATGGTTTTTTTGTAGTAGTGAATATTAGGTTTTGATATAGTATTATATTTAGGTCAGAGGCGGAGCCAGAAAATAAAATCATCCATTGTATAAAATTTTTAATACAAGTATTTATATAACGCTTAATTTGGGACCGAGATCATATTGAAAAAATCGGGACTTTTAGCATAAATAATACTATGCGACAAAATTCCATCGGGTTTCCGTGCATTCTCGCGAACCCCCTAGTTCCGCCCCTGATTTAGGTTATAAGTTTGTTGTGGCTCGTAGCGGGATAAATTGCGTACTTGTGTTTTGTTAGGTGAAACAAAGAGTGGCTGCGTTTGTGAGATTAACGATCTACTAAAAAGTGTTCTAACTTTAAAAAGTCTATAAAATGATATTTTCCGTTCGATCATCCAACAATCCTCCCCAACGACTGCAATTAAAAATCATCACATGCCATCCTTTTCCTACTAGACTTTTTTGCTTGGAGGGCTAGGCATGATTGTCTTCCTACTAGACTTAACTTGGTTCATAGAGGTGTTGTTTTGGAGACGGTCTCTTGTCCGTTATGTCTCGCAGGGGAGGAGGATGTTTCTCATGTTTTATATTGATGCTCATTGGCTTAGGCGGTTCTTTAGCGTGTTTGTCGTTGGTGGGAGTGTGATTGGCAGCAGTGGGATTCGTTTTTAGAATGGATGGCCCGGTTCTCTGAAATTCAGCTCCCATCTAAAGTTAAGGCTTGTTTGAATGAGTGTTCATGGTTACATTGTGAGCTTTATGGGGGTTTAGGAATCGTTCTATTTTTTAGCCTTCCCTTCTTAATCGTTAGGTGACTTTCGATGACATTGTGTCACAGTCTTTTCTTTGGTGTCATAGTAGATGTAATAAGGCTTTTAGGGTGTGTTTAGTTTGTTGTAAGGAATCACTATTGGTATGAATTTGATAGTGCAGTGGAATCACAATCGGTATAAGCATTTCATAATCATTGTTTGGTTAATTATTCGGTATATCCACTCTTTCAAATATTCAAATTTTAGTTACCAATTTAGCAAAACTTATAATTCTCCTACAAACTTTATTTGCAAAAATGTTATAAAAATTATTGATAATATAATCATGTAAATAAATTAAAATCTATATTTAACAAAGTCTATTATTGAGAGGCACCACACCTGGAGACTTCATATATATCATCTCTATCATTGAAAATATATCATAAAAAGTCAATGTGATAAAATGAAAACAAAAAAAAACAACACGATACTTGCATAAAATAAGGAGACGAAATATGTGATTTTTAGAAAGAACATAAAATTTATAGTGAACCACATGGAATGAATTTGAAAAGGTGCCACTTCCTCCTCCTATAAAGGTATGGGTATGAAGTGATATTCCTCCACACATTAACCAAACAATTAGAATGTTAATCATTATGATTCATTAATTCCACTAGTGATGTACCAAACACACACTTACTTTGGACTCTTGGCTTAAAAACCCACATTTGATTTCTTTGTAAGTTTGTTCTAGCGTCTTGCTAGCTATCTATAAAATTCCTAAAAAAAGACATGCCATCATTTTTTCATTCAAGCAGGGGTATTTTTGGTAAATTACACGTTTTCACTATTCATCCGCGAACTTAAAACGCGTATAACTTTCAAACGACAAACATTTTAAAAAAACCGAACTCGCCATAATTTTTAAAGTTCAATTCTCTTTAATTAGGTATAAATCCTGTTAAATATTTCAAAACTTTATTTTTTACATTTTCGACTTTATGATGTTTTTCGCATTTTCGACCCTAATTTTAACCTTCAAAATTGTCGAATCATGAAAAACTATAAACACGAAAGTTATAGATTTTGGTGAACTATTTACTCAGAAATTTGAAATTCTCAAATCCCATATGATACGAGTAAGATATGACATGTTTAAGATGAAGATTTCGCCATATTTATTTCACACAAAGTGTTTGATAAATTGTCTAGCTTAATATTTTGTGTTAGAATTAAGTTCAATGCATTAATTTTTGTACAACAATACACCATTAATCATATTAATCATTTTATTCTTATATGACTGAAAAGTGATGTCTTTTTTATTATTTAATTTCGTAGAAAACTAACGAATAAATAACACTTTTTAACAGCAATGATATATTAAGGCTAGCAAGTAGCTAGAAAAATTACAAAGAAAGATCCTCTAGAGGATTTTGGATCCAATTGTTCCAAGAAATAAAAGATAACTTGGTCCTAGAAGAATACCACCTATACGAAAAATCAATAATTCTATAAAAAAATAATGTTACGTTTAGGAGTAGAAGAACCAAAGATAGTCCCGTTTCTGAAGCTCCAAATAGACCAAAGCACAACGCCACAAATAGAATCCACCATATTGTTTTTCGCTGCTGAGATATGGAAACCTTCAATCCATAGGAATAAATCCTGCAAGTTAGAAAGGATGGGAGAATCTAGATGTAGCCAAGTGAAGACTCACTGCCAAACAGAACAAGCAAACGAACAAGACCAACTGATGAACAAAGACAAACTGATAAACAAAGACCAACTGATGAACAAAGACCAACTGATGAACAAAGACCAAGTGATGAACAAAACTTTTTATGATGAACAACTCTTTTTATTTATGAGCAATACTTTTTATCGAGGGATAACATTTTTTTATTGATGACCAACATATTGAGTGATGTTTTCTTGTCTATTAGGTAGTCTTGTTCAGCCTTAGTGTTATTCATCGGTTCATCAACAAGATTAATGTACTGATGAACATGGATTAAGACGTACAAAACTAACTGATGAACAAGACAAACTGATGAACAAAGACCAACTGGTGAACAAAACTTTTTATTGATGAACAACTCTTTTTATTAATAAACGTCGCTTATTATTGAGGGATAACATTTTTTATTGATGAAAAATATGTTGACTAATGTTGTCTTGTCTAGTAATTAGTCTTAAGGCGTACAAAACTAACTGATGAACAAGACTAATTGATGAACAAAGATCAACTGATGAATACAACTTTTTATTGATGAACAACTCTATTTATTGATGAACAACGCTTATTATTGAGGGATAACATTTTTATTGATGAACAACTCTATTTATTGATGAACAACGCTTATTATTGAGGGATAACGTTTTTTATCGATGAAAAACACGTTAACTGATTTTGTATTGTTTATTAGTTAGTCTTGTTCGCAACTTAGTGTTATTCATCAGTTCATCAACAAGACGGATGTACTGATGAACAAGACTAATTGGTGAACAAAAAAAACATCAATTTACATGTTGTTAAAAATGTTCATCAGTTAGACACGTTCATCGGTTCATTAGTTCATCAATTTACATGTTGTTTACAAGTGTTTAACGAGTAGTCTTGTTCATCTGTTCATCAATCTTTATGAACTAATGAACAATAAGGCTAAATACTGATGAACAACACTAATCGATGAATAAGACAAAACACTAATGAATAAGAAAACATCATGATTTTGTACAAAAGTTAAAAAGGTAAAAAGAAGATGACTTTTTGAATCTTACAATATTAAAATGATTAGTCGTGCGTTGTGGCCCCGTTTGTTTTGTGAGTTTTGGGCTTAGGATAAGACATGAAAATGATAAAAGACATTTAGTCAAGGGGCGTCGGTTTAAAAAAAAAAGCGACTCAGACTCTTGAAAATTGCTTTTGACAAATCTTACCTATATATCTTTTTTAACTTATCTTTTTCTCCTTCGAGAGTGACTCTTCTTTTTTCTATCTCATAAGAAGTCATCTTCTATATTTTTTTCTTCTTAAACAAAATCTTATTTGTGCTTTATGATAACTTCATCATTGTAATTTCATGAATTAACACACTATCACTCGAAGTTCTAACTTATTTCATATCAATTGATATTTTTTCATGCATATCAAAATAAATCAACTCTTGATAGAGTTAACTTATGTTTCTTCATTTGCTATTAATTTTTTTTTGCTATATTTTATTTCTGGGTAAGAAATCTTTGTTTGATGAATGTTCCTAATTGAATTTTTTTTGTGTAAATGGGTTTTGAGAGTAGGCTTGTTATAGCATTTTGTTCATCTTATCAATCTTGTTAACCATAAATATGGCAACGTGATGTTTTGATAATCAACATGGCGTTGATTATGTTTTGATTTTTGTTATTTGTGTTTGCTTTTGGTATGATTTAGTGTGAACACTTTAAAAAGTGTAAGAAACCAAACAAATGATTTGAAGCAAATAGATCTAATCCTAAACCTCTAGCTACTAACGCAACGGACCCTTAATTTGCTACACTATTTGAGAGCACTTTGATAGTCTCTACTATTATATAAATACGTAGAGTATAGTTGAGTTCAATGTCTATTTTTTTTAGCAATGACTATATTAACCAATTATATTCATTCAAACTAATTTTTCATATTTAAAAATAAATAAATATCACACACACGATAAATCGGAAAGTGACAAAATTAAACCATTACAAAGAGAATTTAATAATCTTTCTATCGTGTGGTATATCCAATTTTTTTTCGGGATAAAATCATATATGATTTTCTAAACTCATGTATCATTTTCTAAAAAAAAAGTAATTTGTCATCTAATATCTACTTTGACAGACTTTAACACAACTGTTTTGTAAAGTAAATCTTCTTCCTAAATAAAAGAAAGAAGTTTAAAGAAAGTAAGTACATATTCCGTTTTTTCTAAAATCCTATACTCTGATCGCCGTAAACACATAAAAGTTAGTTTGACGATCAAAACTACTTTTCTTCCACCATGGTTTCTTCCATCATATTTTATGTCAAAGCGTCCGTAAACCGCATGAAAAACAGGTTTCATTTAACGTGGAAAGCTTTTCGGAAACAAGTAAAAGCTACACGAAAGTTGGTTGTGGGTTATGGACTATTTGATGAAAACCCGTTGTGGAAAGCTTTCGTAAAAAATGTAAGAGCTTTAGAAAAGTGGGTTGGCAATACTGATTCTCCAGAGCCATGGTATATAATTGTTGAGAAAATTTCATGCAAATCGTAAATCTAATTGAATTTTTTTTACTGTTTTAAGGAAGTAATGATTTTCACATTCTGTACACTTATGAGTTATGACATAATAGACTTTTTTATAGGTGGTCACAGTTTCAAATCAGTTTCGGACGTGATGCTAACTTGATTATACTAAATGTGGCTGTGTTTCTGATTTGGGAAGTTGCTGACAATGATACGTTCATGGAGCAGAATTTCGTAGTGAGTCTTCAATCTTCATGGTTATCTTGGATAGTTAGAATGAAAAACTTGTTAGGAGCGTCTTTTTAAGTGTCCCTTAGAATGAAAAACGTGTCATGTATACGTATCACATTGCAACATCAACACAACATATAACAATTTCACATTCAAGGCTCGATCTCGATAATACTCGGAAAATCAAGCTCGATTCGACTTGACTTATATGAAAATTAAGTAAATATATGTATATAAAAGGGAAGTATAATTTGATCTAAGCTAAGACTCGCGAAAATATGCTCGAATAGCTCGTGAATTGTCTTGTCTTGTTACGCCCTTACTTTGTCATGTTATAATTCAATAATTGTCTATTCGTTTTAACTATTTTTCTAATTATTTCATCTCCACACAGGCACATTTGGGCAACCTTAGAAGTGGACGCCTGTATACTATTGTAACATCGGGTTTCAGTCATGTTGATCATGACCATCTTGTTTCAAGCATGACTACATTGTACTTCCACGGGAAGAAGGTTAGTTCACATGCTTAATAATTACTTCCATACACCTATTTAAGTTGACATAAATTTAGACAATTTATTTAAACTTTATAAAGGGTAATCTAAGAAGGATTTCTTCTAATTTTGTTTCTTAGTCAATAGTGACATTAACTTTTTGTTCATTTACACTTTTTCTTAATAAATCGGGGTTCCTTTTATTCGTCGTGTAAAATAACCAAAAACAAAACTCGATTTACTATTGAATATGTTGAAAGCTGGAGTCACTAAAAGTCATAATAACAATTTGTTGGTGACATAAACTACAATTGAGTTTACTTTGCTTATTGATGATTCATTCCACAGATTGTACGTAAGTTTGGCCCAAAATTTCTACTGAAGTTGTACCTGGCTGGGGCGATTGCTGGTTCGACCTTCTTCTTGTTGGAACGTGCGTCTTTTAAGGTACAAAGACTGGTCTTAAGAATCTTAAACTCACTACAAAAAAAGTTGTGTTTTCTCACACTTTTTTGTACACACTTCTAAATAGTGTGAAAAATATTTTAAGTTTATTAACACATATAAATGTGTAAAAAATGATCACATAAATAAATGTAAAGAAATTTTAAAATACCACACTTATATGTGTTAAAAACAAAAGTTAATACTTAATAGTGTGAAATATTCTATATTTTTTCACACTTTCAAGTGTGGACCCCATTTTGTTACACCCATATTTTCCACACTCCTCATTTTTAGGAAGTGTGGGGAATATGGGTGTAACAAAATGGGGTCAACACTTGAAAGTGTGGAGAAGTATGGAATATTCCACACTAAAAAGTGTGAATTTTTTTCTTAACATATATAAGCGTGATGTTTTAAAATTTGTTCACACTTATTTACGTGGTCATTCTTTTGCACATTTATATGTGTTAATAAACTCAAAATATTTTCCACACTATTTAAAAGTGTGTAAAAAAAGTGTGACAAATCACAACCTTTTTTGTAGTGACTTAATCTAACATTGTTTTCATACTTCACGCAATGGTATAGTGTTTTAATGCACTTTATTATTTCTGCTAACTACAGGATGGATCCGGCGATTCAGAAATGGGAGCACTGGTACATACTTTAGCAATATAACACCTCTCCAAATCTTGTTCATGCATACGAATTTGAATATCCGAACCTGTTTTTTAGGGAGCAAGCGCTGCAGTGACAGCTATCCGGTTACTTGATTTATTTTATATTCCAAGACAGAAGAAATACTCTATCCTTAAGCGTATAGCATATGTACAGCGGTTCTATCTTGCTGGTAAATTAACTTTCACATTATTGCAATGATCATATATGGTTAATTGGCTTACGAGTATCTTATGACGACTCATTTGTTTCATTATATCATTTCAGGGGATATATATAGTCTGGTATGACGTGTCACTATTGTCAGCGGTATGAATTCTAGTTTTATCAGTACCGTTCTTATTTTTAAACAAAGAGGTTAAACATACTAGTACTATTACATTTCGAGTTGATAACTTATAATTTCAAGATTGTGATTATATGAAAACATTAGGGTACGCTTACCACTTTCTCGAGTAATCTTTGTCATTATACAATATGGTTATTCAGCTGATATATAACAATATGCTCCAATGTTATATTTTGAAAACATTTTTGTTATTCTGAATTTGAGTTGTTGATCCTTAACCTCAATATTCATGGATTAATTTGTAATTTGAGATATTTAAACTTCTTTTGAAGTATCTAATTGCAACTATTATTGTTCACTATAATTCAGAAAAATGAAGAAAAAATTGCGGCGGCTGGTCACTTAGGTGGTGCTGCGGTTGCTGCCATAGCTTTGGGACGATTGATGATGAAGAAGCCTCATCAACCAAATTCATAACTAGATTATCTTTTATTAAATTACACAATGTTAGATGTTTCCCTTGTTTCTTTTCCGACTACCACACCCATTTTAGTGAATTCAAGGTGTGCCTCCCATGCGATTGTACACATAGGCCAGTTAGAAATTTAGTGTTGTTGTCTATAAGTACTTAAGTAGTATTCACTTTCATTATTTTCGATTTGGCCCAAAGGCATGCTACATATTTTCAAGCAATATATGGATTTATTTGTTGTCTCTATTGGCTGGTAAAGTGGTAAGATCAAATGGTCAGCCACACATGTCGTTTCCAGCTATTAGATCGAGGATATAAAAACTCAAGCCCAAATGTGTGTTAGAATTATTAGGGTTTCTAGTATGTTCTATTTAATGTGCTATAAATGCATATCAATAATGCAACACGAATTTTTATAATTTAACAGCAACTTCAATATACGGTGCCGGTTTGGTTTCGGGATTTAGGTCGAAATGCTCATCCTACTTTGTTGGCACTTGGCTTTAAAGTGAACATCATTGACACTCTCACTGTCCAAAGACGCCATTTTTTAGAGTTGAGGGCTGATTAAGAAATTGATTCACACACATAACAGTAATGTCAAATTACTAGAGGTGCTCATAGTTAATTTTCAAACAGAAAAAACCAGAAACTAGATCCATCTATATTTAAACCTCTTTGGTTCATCAATCAGCGGCATCCTTAGGTGTCATCACTTTATTCTAGTGCCGAGAAATCGAAAAGTTTCTTTTGGCTGTACTGGAGTTAAACTAGATGAGCAGAAGTGATGAGTTTATAGGTTTTAAAGGGGCAAAAAGACATGTCCTTAGCTTTCACCGTAGGAACTTTGGAACTTAAGAAAAAAAATTCAAAATTTAAATAATCAACACTAGAGTGGTATGCACTGACCCTATAATGTCGGCCTCCTCGTTACCGTGGCGCAACACCATAACTACGGTAATAGTGATTTGTCATTGATAATGATGAAGTTTCATACGGTTTACAAGTAAAACGAGGGTATTTATACAAGATGAAAAACGTACTAGGCGGGAAATAGCCTCTATCAGTTTTTAAAACTAATTACAAGTTCATAAAGTTTCTTTAACTTTATTTTGGCTTCAGGTTTTATTATGTTTTTTGTTTTCTGCTCTAGAACTTTCGTGATTTAGTCGCTCAAACTAAAAAAAATATGAGTGGATATTAGTTGGTCCAAATAGGATTTGCGTGCTGAATCATTAGGGTTTACTTATGTCTTTATATATATTGTGTGATAACCAATAATATTATAACTATGAGATTTATCGAATGTCTAACAGATAGGGCTAATTTGATGGTGTGCATTGTAACGAATCAGATTAAGCTCACTTATTTTGCTTGACGTGGGCTTAGATGATAATAAATACGCATTGAGTATACTAGTTATAATCTCGTGACAAGATTACAGATAAATCAAATTTAATTTAATATTTTAATTTAATATAGTGATATATAAAAAGAATTGTATTTAATATTTTGTAATTGTCATATTATTGAGTTATGAAGTATAAGAAGTGTTTGTTAATTTTTAAGAATTATCGAAGAAAATGAAAATTTGTAATTTTCACTTAACACTTATTTAAAATTTAACCACTAAAGTTTTATTTATTAGCTATTTCTTTAATCTTTTTTTCACAAATTTAACACCTATAATTTTATGTTTTTTTTTCCATTAATTTTTTTAAAAACTTTTACCAAACAAGTAAATTTTTAGATTTAAAAAAAAACATTAAAAAAATAAATTAAAGAATATTTTTTATTAAAGAAAAAATCTTTTGAAAAAATTGATACTCCTTTACAAAGGAAAAGATTTTATCATCTAATATCTACTTCGGGAGATTTTAACACAACTGTTTTGTAAGGTAAAACATCTTCCTAAATAAAAGAAAAATGTTTAAGGAAAGTTATTACATATTCCGTTTTACTATATTTATAGTGTTCGTATATATGCCATATGCAAAACCTATACTGTCCGATCTCCATAAACACTTAAAGCTTAGTTTGAAGATCAAAACTACTTTTCTTCCACCATGGTTTCTTCTAACATATTTTATGTCAAAGAATCCGTACACCGCGTGAAAAACTGGTTTCGTTTAACGTGGAAATCTTTTCGGAAACAAGTAAAAGCTACACGAAAGTTGGTTGTGGGTTATGGACTATTTGATGAAAACCCGTTTCGTTTATTGTGGAAAGCTTTCGTAAAAAAAGTAAGAGCTTTAGCAAAGTGGGTTGCCGATACTGATTCTTCAGACCCATGGTATATAATTGTTGAGAAAATTTCATGCAAATAATAAATCTAATTGATTTTTTTTTACTGTTTTAAGGAAGTAATGATTTTCACATTCTGTACGCTTATGACATAATATACTTTTTTATAGGTGGTCACAGTTTTTAATCAGTTTCGGACGTGTTGCTGTGGTAGAAAACTTGATTATACTAAATGTGGCAGTGTTTCTGATTTGGCAAGTTGCTGACAATACGTTTATGGGGCAGAACTTCGTGGTGAGTTTTCATGGTTATGGGTCTCTATTTAGGTGTCGGCAAAGGTTGAAATTTCACCTCATAAATCATAGATATATCAGAAATTCAGAATTGGTAGAAATTGATCGGTAAATCACAGCATCAACACAACATATAAGAATTAGACTATCATAACACACATAGCAATAGTTAGTACACATGCATTGGTGTAAACGAACCGAGTACTACCAAACTCGAACTCGACTCGAATATATACCAAAACTCGACACGCCTCGAGCTCGGTCGAGATTTAGATTTTGGCCTCGAGCTCGAACCTTACTTTTACATTTAAGGCTCGGACTTGATGAATAGTCGGCGTATCAAGCTCGGTTCAATAATTGCCTAATCGTTTTAACCATTTTCCTAATTATTTCATCTCCACACAGGCATGTTTGGGCAACTTTAGAAGTGGATGCCTCCATACTATGATAACATCAGGTTTCAGTCATTCTGATGGTGACCATATTGTTGGAAACATGGTTTTCTTGTACTACCACGGGAAGAAGGTAAGTTACATGCCTAATTATCACTTTCATGCATCTATTTGGATATTGGCGTGGGTTTAAACCCAACTCTCGAATAATTAGGCCAACTGAGACAAGTGCCGATTGGTTGGGGCCAAATCATTGGGGAAGGGTCTAGTTAGCATCAAAAGATGCATGGGGTTAGGGTGATTCCACAGTTGTACCTTTTGTATTTAAGTTGACATAATTTTAGGGCTCTTCTAAATTTAGACAATCTATTTAGACTCTATAAAGGGTAATGAATCTAAGAAGGATTTCTTCTAAGTTTGTTATTAGTGACATTTGTTGTTCATTTACGCCCTTTCGTAACAAAAAGAGGTTCCTTTTTTCGGCGTATAAAAGAATCAAACTCTGTTTATATCAGTTCCAGATCGAAATACATATCAAATTTTATAAAAACAAAATTTGATTTACCATTCAATATGTTGAAAGATGGAGTCAATTAAAGTCATAACTGAGTTAACTTTCCTCATTGATGATTCATTCCACAGGTTGTACACAAGTTTGGCCCAAAATATCTACTGAAGTTGTACCTGGCTGGGGTGATTGCTGGTTCAACCTTCTTCTTGTTAGAACGTGCGTCTATAAAGGTACACAGACGGGTCTTAAGAATTTTAAACTTAATCTAATATTGTTTATATACTTCACAGCAACGATATATTATGTTTTAATGCGAACTTTATTATTTTTCCGCTAACTACAGGATGGATCCGGCGAATCAGAATGGGGAACAATGGTACATACTTTAGCAATCCAACACGTCTCCTAATCTTGTTCATGCATACGAATTTGAATATTTGAATCTTTGTTTTAGGGAGCAAGCGCTGCAGTGATCGCTATCCAGTTACTTGATTTATTTTATATCCCAAGACAGAAGAAATACTCTATCCTTAAGTGTATAGCACATAGCGCATCTATCTTACTGGTAAATTAACTTTCATATTATTGTAATGATCATATATGGTTAAATGGCTTACGAGTATCTTATGACGACTCATTTGTTTCATTATATCATTTCAGGGGATATATATAGTCTGGGTGGACGTCTCACTATTGTTAGCGGTATGAATTCTAGTTTTATCAGTACCGTTCTTTTTTTTCAACAAAGAGATTAAACACACTATTACATTTGTAGCTTATAATTTCAGGATTGTGATTATATGAAAATATTAGGGTACACTTACCACTTTCCCGAGTAATCTTTGTCATTGTACTACATGGTTATTCAGCTGATATATAACAACATGCTCGAATGTTATATCTTGAAAACATTTTTGTTTGTTCTAAACTTGAGTTTGTTGATTCTTAACCTCAAAAATCTTGGATTAATTTGTAATTTTTATTTGGTTTTTTTTTTTTTTGATATATCTAATTGTGACTATTATTGTTCCTTATTTCAGAGGGATGAAGAAATTGGGGCGGCTGGTCACTTAGGTGGTGCTGCGGTTGCTGCCATAACTTTGGCCGGATTGATGATAGGATGAAGAAGCCTCGCCAACCAAATTCATAACTAGATTATCTTTTATTAGATTACACTATGTTAGATATTTCACTTTAGTTTCTTTTCTGTCAAAAAAAGGTGCGCGCTCATGCGATCCATTGTACACATTATATGACTACGTTCATTATTTTGGAATTGGCCCAAAAGGCATGATACATATTTTCAAGAAATATATGGATTTATTTGTTGTCTCTATTGGCTGCTGAAGTGGTAAGATCAAATGGTCAGCTTGTTTCCAGCTATTAGAAGATAGATCGAACGCCTCAAGCCCAAATGTGTGTTAGGTTTATTAGGTTTCTAGTATGTACTATTTAATGCCCTATACAATACAGGTTTTCATCATTTAACGGCAACTTCAATATAGTTTGTTGGCACTTGGCTTTAATTTTAAGTGAAAATCATTGACTCTCGCTGTACAAAGACGCCATGTTTTTAGAGTTGAGGGCTGATTAATAAATTGATTAACACACATATAACAGTAATGTCAAAGCACAAGAGGTGCTCGTAGTTCATTTTCAAACCGAGAAAACAACCATATCCATCTATACTTAAACTACTCTTTGGTTCATCAAACTAGACGACATCCTTAGGTGTCATCCCTTTAATACTAGTGCCGAGAATCAAAAAGTTTCTTTTGGTTGTGCCGGAGTGAAACTAGATGAACAGAAGCAATAAGTTTATAGGATTTAAATGGGCAAAAAGATTTGGCTTCAGAAATAAAATTTATATTTTAAATAATCAACACTAGAATGGTGTGTAGCGGCCGCATAATGCCGGCCTCGTTACGGTGGCGCAGTGCCATAACTGTGGAAATAGTGATTTGTTATTGATAACGATGAAATTTCATACATTTTACAAGTACAAAAAAGGGTTAAGTCCATACAATATCAAGATACTTTTTAAAATGTACAAATATGTGAACTCTAAAATATACCAATATCGTATACGTACTTTCTAAATTCGTCTCGATATCATACCTTTCAAAATTATTAATATAGTATATTCAATAATCAAAGTATGCAAATATCTGCTAAAATACTAATGCTTCTTCATTTCGAAATAAAGACTTCTACTACAACTACAAGACATATATATAACCTTATTCTGGTAGACACCACAAGTGCTCAAATATATGTTAGTCCTCATGCTTACCATAACTTCTAAAATCGTAAACTATTATATGTTCTAAGTTTGCAACAAACCTAACGTTCACATCTATTTATGTTTATTCAGATTCATATATGCGTATATAAAGCGTGTTTGTAACGATACATAGGAAGTATATCATGTAACTAGTTATACCCCGTCAACTAAGGTATGATACCGAGACTAATTTTTAAAGTACGTGTACGATATTAGTAATTTTCAAAGTTTACGTATGATATTTGTACATTTTGAAAAGTATCTTGCTATTATATAGACTTAACCCTAAAAAAGGTATTTATACAAGATGAAAGACTAGGCGGGAAAACCCCTTTAACTAACTTTAACAACTTTTAAAACTAATTACAAGTTCAAGATGAAAAAAATAGGCGGGAAACCTCTCTAACTAAATTTAACAGCTTTTTAAGCTAATTACAAGTTTGTTAACTGTAGTCCTTGGTCTTTTGCAGCTTGACTTTGTGTGACCTGATTTCTTTCATATCCTCCCGTCACGTTGGAGCATCTGTAAGCCCCGACTTGTCGTTGAGAATACTATGTTGCACCTGACCCAAAGCCTTTTGTCATGATGTTAGCTAGTTAAAGACGAGTACGAATGAAAGTTGTTTAAAAAAACCTTCTTAAACTTTATCACAAGTGACAATCAGTATCAAGGTGGTTGGTTATACTATAAAACAAGGATTAGATGCTAGTTGTTATGCTGACTTATTGTCAAAAAACAAAGTTACTAATAGTTTGACTTGGATATGCACATCTTTAAGCAAGAAACTGAGCCAAAGCAGTTCAGAAATTATAGTTTTCATACTCATATATTGGCGCTTCAGTGGAGGAACAACTAACAGTGCTTCTTGTCTTCCATGAAACCAATGAGTGTTGTAGAAATATGCAATACCCCGTGAAAAAACATTCTTGTCATCAAGCAAGAAGCCTAATCAGCAATAGAAAAACTAGTCATTTGTAGACGAGGTTGTACTAGGTAAACTAAGCTTTTGGAAATAGTGCCTTTTAAGTTCTTCAACAAATGAATATCAACTTGCATCTTGACATCTTAGGAGCTGAGATAAACTAGCTGAAATGTTGAATTGAATAAGATATATATGACTTAGTCATAGTTAAGTACAAAAGTCTTTCCACTAATCTCTCTATAAATACCAGGATCACTAAGAAGAGTTCCTTTATCAATGGAAAAAATTTAGTTGTGTTGGAAGGGGAAATGAGAAGGTTTTGCAGTTGTAAGCATCAAATTAAAAATGTAAGACATACTTCCTTTGATTAAGATGCATACCATTATCACTACTCTATTTCAAGAAAATACTTTACCAAACCAAGGTCTTTAATGGTAAACTTTCCATTAAGCTTTAACTTCAAAAGTTCTAGTGATCGACATATCATCCACATAGACAAGACCATATGTAGATGTGAACTCTACACCTTTAGTGTGATCATTCAATAATTAGTCATACTTAGACTAGACATACCCTGGGCTTACCAAAAAAAATTATTAGTTGATGGTTGCATTGTTTGGATGCCTGTTTTAGACCATATAAAGACCTACTCAGCTTGCACACTTGAACAACATATGCTTTGTTATACCCTTCAAGAGGAAGCATGCAAATATCTACATCAATGTAGCCATGTAAAAAGGCATTATTGATATGTAACTGAGGAAGTGGCCACTGTTTAGAACTAGCCAAAGCAATTAGTACCCTGATTGTAGCTAATATAACATTCTGGATAGAATGTATTCTTATAACCCAAACCTTCTTGTTGATTGAAGCCGCTAACCACCAATCTTGCCTTAAGTCTTTCCACGATACCATTTGTTTTAAAGGTTGTCTTGAACATGCATTTCGAAGTAACCGATTTGTGACCAACTAGTATACAAGCTCTTCATTCATGGCTTTAATCCGTCTTTCATCCTTTATCGCTATTTAATAGTAGTAGGCTCGAGAGTAGCAATTTTTTGCTAAGAATGCTACATGAGTAGATGGAATGCTTTGAAACTCGGAGGAAGCAAATAAAGGATAATAATGTGACGTAGAACTGCTTGAACTAGTAGGTTTATGAGTAACAAGATTATGTAATCAAGTTGCAGCCTATTAATGAGGCACGAGTGCTAGACCCGACACTTCTCACCGATGTGCTTGCTGATCTACAACAAACTTGACATATAGTCTCTGGTATTGAGAGTAGGCCTTCTACTCTATACTTTTGCTCTATAGATTTCTTTTATGAAATGTCTTTTTAATCGAAATATAATGGTCAGGTTCTTTCGAAGAATATATGTCAATTCGCTAACACTCCTAGGGTCTTTCTAATTGGTATAGAAGTTGTATTAGAGGGTAAATGACTAGTTTGAATGGGCTCAACAACATTTGGTCATGTTGGTATACTAGTTTAATGATTTGGTGTAGGAGAAACTATGGGTAAATGAGTGTCTGGGATAACAGTTTCATTTCTTTCGAAGGGATGTGTTTCAAAGGTTGGATAAACATGAAGTGGGTTGCTAGAAACAAATTCAGATTGCTTAATATGAAACCAGTTTATACATACGTGATACCTCTATTGTCAAACTTATCCTTCTAAGGTTTCACAACATAACATAAACAACCAATGACCCTTAAATAATCAGAAGAAGGTGGCTTGCCATACAGTTTCTCAAAAAGAGACATAGAGTCCAAAATATTAATAGGAATTTTTTTAATGAGGTATGTTGCAACCAAACTGAAATCTCCCCAAGTGGAAGGTTAACATGCAATCTAAGGGCTCTAGCAGTATCAAGTAAATGCACGTGTCTCCTTTCTATCGTACCATTCTATTGTGGAGTGTAGGCTATATATACTTTTTATGAAGTACACTATGAGAGTGGAAAAATAAGCTACAAGTATTGTTTCCTATTTGTGTCCCGTTATCAGACCATACTATGGTTGGATTTGAAAATGAATCTGGCATAAGAAAATAAAGAAGCAAGCATACTAGGAATTTGCTTCTTTGAATATATCAAATGAGTCCATGTAGCTCTTATTTATCAATAGTGAAAAAGTAATATGCACCACTAAAGCAACTTATTTATAGGGACCCATAATTCAACATGAATTAAGTGAAAGGAATAAAAAAAGTCTAACATGAAAAGTATTAACATCTTGTACATTCATAGAGACATAATTACTATAAGACTCTTTAGACAAACAAGTACTAGGAATTAAATTCAAGTGAGAAACATAAAAATTAGAAATACAAGCAGAAAAAGCAATAGGATCAATGGTTTGTTTGCAGATGTATCACCTTGACCCTTTCCTAACTACAACAATTTGCTTAGACATAGTTGAAGGGTTTTAAAAACAACAAACGTTGGGATAAAAATGAGGAACTAACTGATTCTTTTGGATAAGTTGTCCCACATAAATTATATTTAGTTGAAAATCAAGAACATACAATATATTTTTGAGAACTAAAGTTGGTGTTAATTGCACTTTTCCAACTATAGTGACATGTTTAAAACTTTCATATGGTGAATGAACAATTATGGATTTTTTAGATAAGTGACTGATTATCGCCTTTACCTAAGAAAAGATAAGTGACTAAAATAAAAATATGAAATCAGGTGTCATATGATTTGAGGCCCCTATGCCATTTACCTAATCCTACTTGACATTCATATGGGAATGATAAAACAAAGGAAAGGAGATAGTTAAATATGAAAATACCTTCATGTGAGGTACTAACATTACTAGCATATGTTGGGAATAATTCACAAGTCCTTGCTAAGAAATGCTTATTTATTTAATTTAATCATAAACTTATTTATCCTTATTATGTAATAGATAGGTTGTAGGCCAAAGACTTGTGTAAATACAAGCCTGCAATAAATAAGTGTCTGGGTCAAAGGCCAACAGACCAAACTAGTAAAATATTATCTGTCATAGGCTCATTAGACATATGGATATGTCTGGTATCTTTACCCGACATATGATGGCAGTGGTGTCCGTTATCAGACGAAACGGTATGACTTTATAAAAGTCAAGACATACCTTTTCATTATAACGTTTCATAGCATATAAATAGGACTTAATGTACAGATTCTTCTACATTCAATATATTACATTTTATGTATCTACATTTGTTCCTTATATCTGCACAAATCATATTTACCTTACTTCAATATTTCTACAGAAACCAAACACCCCTGCACAAACTGTCTGCACATTTCTCTGCAACATGGTTAACACCAACACTCACATGGAAAGGAAATGGGATACTTGGATAAGAAGTACCCCTGACCAAAAGTGGCATCGGAGCTTTTGGTTACAAAACCAAATCATCATATACGATTAGTCTGTTCGAATCCAAGAACAATCCATACAAAATTTTCGCAGGTTTTTTGCACAAATTTTTTAAAACACAATCATAATATTTATCTTGTTGTTTTAATCAATAGGAAGAATCCTGAAAGTCCCTTAATATAACAATTGGCGAAATTATAACTCGTATAAACACAAAAACATAACGAAATACTTTTCAAACGCGTAATGCTTTATTAACTATTATAAACAAAGTATTACAAAGTGCTATGAATACACTCATTGAATGACGACAAGAATTGAACCCTAGAACAAGTAAACTTGACTCGAGACTCAAGTTTACAAGGGAACCTATGAGACGCTGGTAGACAGCTGAGGGCTCAGTGGTTCCAAAGAGAGAAAGAACTTAGATAATTTATCCAAGCACAAGGGTTACAATAACTCTTCTTTCTCACTCCTATTTATAGTGGTACGAGGTTGCTTCCTTAGTGGGAGTAGTTGATACGTGTCATCTTTTGAATGGAAGAGTACAACGTATTAAATGCATATCCAAATCGAGACATACCTTTAAACAATTTTAGGTGAATAGTTCTGCCAACTATTCACCTTTTGTCCCACTAGGTCGTACTAGGCTTTATCTTGAATCTCTTGTTTTGTCCCGCTCAAAACACTTTGTAGATTCTCCCGCCTAAACTATAAAGGATTGGACAAGCTTTGCTTGTTACAGACTTCTAGGGTTCTTAAGTGATCTCTGAGTATTGTCAACTCAGAGATCCTTGAACACCAGCACATTCTTTCTACATCCCAGCTATTCATAATCGTTGGTAAGTATGACTTCAGATTGTCTTCGACTTCTCTGACGTTGTCTTTGACTTGAATGTTCCTGGTGTACAAGCTGAGGCTTTGCCTTCCGTTGGTCTGGTCTCTGTCGCTGGTCCTCTCAGCGATCAGTAACACTTAGTCTAATTTAAAAAAATCTAGACTAAGACATAGTTAAAACTTTCATTGGCCCAACAATCTCCCCCTATTTGTTTATAAATTATACTAAGTCTAAAATTATTTTAAGTGAGTACACAGCTTCTTCTTACACATAATTTAACAAACATACCTCAGAGTTTTATTAAACATAAAGAACCTAGTCTATTACAAGGACACCCAGTGGTGTCAAATAAAACAAAATAAAGGTTCTTCAGCGATCGAGGCCTTGGTCACAGATTCTCTGAGCTTCAACTTTGTCACTCCTAGAGTTAATGATCAGCTCAACTTCAAACTCAAAATCATCAGCTAATTTGCAGTTCCTTAGGATGCCCTGTTTGAGTTTGATGAGTTGGATAGTTGAGGCCAGATGAAGTTCATTCATCCTCTGAAAGCAATACTCACAATTTCCGTTCATAAAGACCATTCATGTCTCTGGTTCTGAGTATACTTGGCCACCCACTAGCTTAGTGATCTCCTTGGGAAGTACAAGGTTTCTGTACATTCCATCTACCACAACATTCTCAGTGACCAGCTTCTCTACCAGAGGCCTCATTTGGGTTTTCCTTTTTCTTTGTCCTTGAGATGATTGTTGTTGTGATAGTTGAGGAGGCAGAGGTACCTTCAGCTTCTTAGCAGTGTCTCTTACCAATTAAGCTTAGCTTGAATATTTTTCATCATTTGGGCAGCACCAGGCCCAGTCTTCTTTTGGGCAAGAGACAGCATTTCTAACCATTCAGAGAGGCCCAGATCTCTGAGTTTAAAGTCACTGAAGACTTTGTAGTTGGTTATTTGATTTTCTCTATATAAGGTCATCGCTACTCTTTTGTCTTTGTCAGTGTAACATGTGTACTTAGTGATTTGACTGGGCTCTGCACTTTGGTCCACTATTCTCTCATATTCCTTTTAAAGGTTGCTCCTTTTGACTTTAAGTTCTTTGAGCTTATTCAGCTGAGCTTCCTTTACAGCTGGAGAGAGTAGTTTGTTTAGAGCTTCTTTGCTCTTGATTTCAGCAGCTCTAATGTTAGCTAACCTCTTTTGTTCCAAGATTTAAGCCTTTTCCTGCTCTGGGGTTAGTGGTGGTTCATCAGCACTTTTAAATTTGTTCAAGTCAGAGTGTCTGGCTGTGGATCCACCTTCTTCTTGGAGGGAGTGCAGGGTTATTTCAGGCACCTCAGTGGCAATACCTTTTCCTTTGTCATGTTCCACCTCAGTGATGGAGTTGAAGGATCTGATGGGATTTGGTGTTGGGATCTCTGTAGAGGGTGCTGGTTGTTTAAGTGATTGCTCCCCCTTAGGTGGAGCAGTATCTTCTTCTTCTTCAAAGGTAGAGGTAGCTGAATTCTCCCCCTCAGGCATAGCGCTAGTAGAAGCTGTGCCTGATCCAGGTTTGAGGAACTTAACAAATTCTTGATGGATAAATAGACATATTTCTTTAAGTTCCTCTTGTAATAGTTCTTGAAGAAGTTGCCTGGAAGGCTCAGATGCATTGGCAATAGCAACAACATTAGCCTTGACAGCTGCGGTGAGGACAGATGGCATGTATTGTTGAAGACTCTGGTTTAGAACTGTTGGGAGTTGAGTTTTCAAGGCATTTCCCAGTAGTTACAGAAGTAGTACAGTCATAGAGGATTCCACATATGAGGTTAGTGAAGTCTCTAGGATTGTGGTGAGTTCCTCAGCAGCATGAGTGAGTGTTTGTATTTCAGAGAGAATGACATCATTTGTGACTTTAGGCTTGGTGATACTGATATCTCCCCTCTTAACCCAGAGTTCCTCAGCGTCTAGTTTTTGAACATCTTTCATTCTAGGAACATGAACAGGCTTGAGGTGTTGCAAATGCTCTAAGTGTTTCATTGCCCCCAGTTCCATTACGTTTGGCAAAGTTTGGAAGGGAACTGGGGTTGGTGTACAGAGCCTCTGGTCCCATAGCTGCTTGGCAGCTAGTTCCTGAACATTTGCCATAGATAGGAAGGGAATGGGCTTCAATTTAGAAGTGACTTGGTCATCATCAGCATCCATATCAGCATAATCTGAAATGGTAAGGTCATCTTCAATGAAAAAAGACCTCATCTTCTGGCATGGAGTCAATGTCTGACATGGCATCCAGATGAATGTGAGAGGCGTCAGCATTATCGTCACCAGCAATGGAATAAGCCTCATCATTCTGTTGTTCTTCATGAATATTATGAGCCTGTTATGACATTTGTTAGTAACCAGTGTGAAATAAATATGAAGTTATAGATCGCCATTCGTTGCCCCTAGGAAAGCTGGGTGTGATTATCCAGCCCCCCTAAGGATTTCTCCTTAGGACTCTTTTAGTGTGAAACAGATATGTTGAAGGGTCGCCATTCGCTGCCCCTAGGATAGCTGGGTGTGATTATCCAGCTCCCCTGAAGGATTGCTCCTTGGGACTCTTTTGAAATGTGAAAACTATGTGGTGAATGGTCGCTGTTCACTACCCCTAGGATAGCTGGGTGTGATTATCCAGCTCCCCCTGAAGGATTTCTCCTTGGGACTCTTTTAATTGTGAAGTAATGGAAGTTAAAGGTCGCCTTTTATCGCTACCCCTAGGAAGACTGAGGGTGATTATTCAGTCCCCCCAAAAGAATAAATTCTTTGAGACTCTTTAGTGGTGACATATTTGAAGTTAAAGGTCGCCTTTTATCGCTGCCCCTAGGAAGACTGAGGGTGATTATTCAGTCCCCCCAAAAGAATAAATTCTTTGGGACTCTTTTTCATATGAGGGGACCCAAATACCACGTGAGGTGCAGAGACTCTAGGTCGGGACCTATAGCATGCTCAAGTTGTTATGGACAAGAGCACAGTCCAGAGGGTGAAGGATCATCGGGGTGCGCTATGAGCACAAGTGAATC
Source organism: Glebionis coronaria (assembly GCA_025667525.1). NCBI lineage: Eukaryota > Viridiplantae > Streptophyta > Magnoliopsida > Asterales > Asteraceae > Glebionis > Glebionis coronaria. Next base: position 480,225,156 of record CM046880.1, read on the forward strand.
ATATCCTAGTGTCAAGACAGAGTGTACAGATAATCCTAAGAGATCTAGGTGTTGACACAGCCACTCTATGGGTTGAGGCTAACCCTAAAACTTCATCACTCTCTCCTACAAGATTTTGAGAGTGATTACATGTGATCCTCCAAGAAGAAAAAAATGGCGAACTAATACATGAGAGATATCAGCGTGGAGAAGGTTCTTAGTCGTCTCTACTGACAAGGAGACGCTAGACTCTGGTTGTTTGTCAGCTGTAGGCTCTTTAACCACATCCTCTAGAGAAGGGGATGTGTTCTTTTTGGTCTTTTTCTTCTTGGAAGGATTAACCGAAGGGGTTTCAGAGGAAAGGGGGATGTATTTCCTCTTCTTCTTTTTTTCCTTGAGCGCCTTGGGCTGAGAAGTGGAGTGCACAGAGGTCTTGGACAAAGACTTGTCGGTTTTTCTTTCAGCATTCACCTTATTGTGAGGGATCAAGGGCTCTCCATCATCAGCGAGTAACCCAACAACCTTCATCATATGCCTGCTGAGAGGCACTTCATCCTCTAAGGGAGACTTCAGTGAGGCTGGAGTGATGCGATAGGGAGAGAATGATTGAAGTTCATCACTGGTGTAGGTTTCACCAAGCATATCCTCTATGATGAGAGAGATGTCTTGTTTAGCAGATAGTGGCTAGTCGATGCTTCTTCCCTTTGTTTTCCAGCTTTGCAATGAGGTCAGTGTAAAGTATGTGGGCGATCCCTATATCTTGCCCCCAAATTAAGATGTAAGCAATTGCTTGCTGAGCACCATTAAGCTGATCATGCGACCTCTGGTTTCCTCCCATACATTTCACTATGTAAAGCATCAGCGTCCTCCATGTGGGTGAGAAGTAACACACCTTGATCAGTGATTTGCTTTGGAAGCCTTGGGTGGTGAAGGGTTTTTCATCATCATCATGAGGACGAAGGGTAGCCAAAGCCTTCTTCACTGTGGCGCTGGCTGGCACAGCGGACATGCCTTCATTGGCAGGAAGTCCAATGACTTTGGCAAAGGTGTGGAAATCAAAGGTGAGAGGTTGTGGATGTGTAGAAAGGTTGAAGGTGATGTGTGAACAGGTTTGATCAACTTCAGCGCTGTATCAGAACTCCCTCAAGTATTGATGGTAGCATGTGGAGGGTTCCTTAGTTATGGCTTCATAATTGGTGGAGTTCTTGAGGAAGGATAACAAAGGATGGTAGAGAGGGTTGTTATGATCCAAGAGAGCTACACAGTTGTTAAGGGCGGTCTTCCCATCGTTTATCCCAAAATCTACATTTGAGGCGGCCAATACGGTCAACGAGGTGTTTGTTGATGAAGACGCCATTGTTGTTGGAAGGAAGAAATGGAGGATTTGAAGAAGATGAATAGTATGTCTGTGTGAAAATAATGAGTAATGTGATAAAAAAAATTGAGTCAAGGGTTTTGATAAAAGGTTTTGCCGTTTTAGAATTAAAGCATTAAATGCAAATATTTACCTTTTAGGAAAAGTGGGACCCCTTGACCCTTCATGTGATTTTTATGTCCCTTTGGAAAGTGGGAAAGTTGTTGACATTGAAGCACAACCATTTGTATTAAATATGGGAATATATTAACTCCCAATGGAATGTAACTACCTCGTTACATTCAGTTCCCTTAAATGCCCAGAGACAGAGATCATTTATCAGATTTCTTTGCCAATATTGAGCATACCCAACTCAGCAACCAGCCTAGTAAAACTTGGCTCAGCCAGAGGCTTGGTGAAAATATCAGCGAGCTGGTATTCAGTGGGTATAAAGTGAAGCTCAATATCACCTTTTAAAATATAGTCTCTGATAAAGTGATACCTGATGTCAATATGCTTAGTTCTGGAATGAAGTAACGGATTATTGGAGATGGCTATAGCACTTGTGTTGTCACAGAATATGGGAACTTTTTCATAATTGATCCTATAATCATCCAGCTGACTTTTCATCCAGAGAACTTGAGCACAACAACCAGCGGCAACTACATATTCAGCTTCAGCTGATGACATGGCCACTGAGTTTTGTTTCTTTGCACTTCAGCATACCAACTTTCCTCCAAGGATTTGACAACTCCCAGAGGTGCTCTTTCTATCAAGGTAGCACCCAGCATAATCTGAGTCAGAGTAGGCTTTGAGGTCGAAGCTTGATCCATTTGGATACTAGAGACCCAGTGTGGGAGATCCTTTTAAGTACCTCAAAATTCTTTTGACAACTACAAGGTGGGATTCCTGGTCTGCTAGCTGTGAGGTACATCAGTGACCCAATCATGCCTCTGTATAAGGTCTCATTAACAGAGACCCCTGAGTCATCAGCTCCCAAGTTGTTGGGAGGAAGCATGGGGCATTTTACTGATGCACAATCAAACAGATCATACTTCTTGAGCAAATCCTTAACATATTTTTCTTGACAAATGGAAATTCCTTTTGAATTTTGTCTGATTTGAAAACCCAAGAAAAAAGTTAATTCCCCATCATGCTCATTTCATACTTTTTGGTCATAAGTTTGGCAAATTGTTTGCTCAAGGTAATACTGGTTGAACCAAAAATTATATCATCCACATAGATCTATACTAAAATGACATCACCCTTGGACCTATAAGTAAACAGGGTTTGATCAATGGTACCTCTGACAAATTTATTTTCAAGTAGGAATTTTGATTGGGTTTCATACCAGGCTCTAGGTGCTTGTTTCAGCCCATAGAGTGCTTTATGAAATCTGCAGACGTGATCAGGATACTCACTGCTTTCGAACCCAGGGGGTTGATAGACATATACTTCCTCTGCAAGCTTACCATTTAGAAAAGCACTCTTCACATCCATCTGGTATACCGTAAACCCCATATAAGCTGCAAAGGCTAGGAAGATTCTGATAGCTTCCAATCTGGCTACTGGTGCAAATGTTTCATCATAGTCAATACCCTCAGATTGATTGTACCCCAGCACCACAAGCCTAGCCTTGTTTTTAACAATCATGTCAGCTTCATCCTTTTTGTTTCTATAGACCCACTTAGTTCCAACTACTTGTTTTCCAGCTGGAGCTTTTACCAGAGTCCACACCTTGTTCCTCTTGATCTGATTCAACTCATCTTGCATGGCAACAACCCACCATTCATCTAGAAGCGCAGCAGCCACATTCTTAGGTTCATCTTCAGAGAGAAAATCAACGAAAAGGCATTCATTCGCTGAGGCAGTTTCCAGAGATCTCAACTTGCCTCTGGTGGTATCTCCCTCAGATGGTTCACCAAGAATATTCACCAGAAGAATATCTTGGTTCCTACTCCATTTGGATTGAGGAGCAGGAGTCTCTGTGGGTTCATAAGTCACAACAGGTTCAATGAATGTTGGAGGATCTTCACATGTTATTTCTTCATCCATAATCTCTTCATCTGAATGAGAGATTGGTTTGATAAGATCAGCATTCACTTCTGTGAGTGGAGTGATAGGTTCAGCAATTTCATCCTCTGGATTGATGTCAGAGATTGAGTGAGGATCAAATGCATGAACATATGGAAAGTCCTTGTGACATGCCTGAGGTGATTCCTTGGGATTTGAGAAATCATCCTTTGGATATGATTTGACTTTATTGAAATCAATGTCACATTCTTCTGTGTTGGTGTGAGTAATGACACCATCTGCTTCATTAAAGGTAACATGAATGGATTCTTCAAGTTCTTGCCTACGAATGTTGAATACTCTATAGGCTCTGGAGGTGGGAGAGTTGCCAACAAAGAATCCATCATCTGACTTTTCATCAAATTTCCCCAGATGATCTCTGTAGTTGTGAATGAAAACAAGGCAACCAAAGACATGGAAGTAACTTACATCAGGGGCTCTCTTCCTATACACATCATAAGCGGTCTTGCCGTGTCTCTTCACAATAACAAATATGTTTTGTGTGTAACAAGTTGTGTTCACAGCTTCACCCCAAAATTGTTTTGGAAGTCTTGATTCGCTGAGCATGGTTCTAGCAACCTCTATGAGAGTTCTATTTCTTCTTTTAGCATCACCGTTTTGTTCAGGGGTGCCTGGGTTTGAAAAGTTCTGTGATATTCCCTTTTCATCACAAAAGGCTTCCATGGAATGGTTCTTGAATTCAATGCCATTATCACTTCTGATAGCCTTAACTCTGCAGTCATTGAAGTTCTCTATTTCTCTGATGAAAGACATTATTCTTTCAGCTGCATCACTCTTTCTTTTGAGAAAGAATACCTATGTAAATTTAGAGAATTCATCTATAATGACTAGTTTATATTTGTTGTGATTAAGGTATTGTGGTTTTACTGGCCCAAATAAGTCCATGTGAAGAAGATGGAGGCACTTATTTATGGAGAATGATTGCTTTGTTTTAAATGTGGCTCTGTGGTGCTTCCCTTTCTTGCAGGCTGAGCAGGGTCTGTCTTTGGTGAAGGTTAGAGAGGGAAGCCCAGCCACTAAATCATTCTTGGCCAGTTTGTTGATGTTCTTGAAGTTCAGGTGGAAGAGTCTTTTATGCCATAGCCAATTTTCACTATCAGATGCTTTGGCAAAGAGACAGGTGTTCTTCCCTTCTAGACATGATGTCATGTCAATGACATACACATCCCTTCTTCTTGGCGCAATTAGAACAACATCATCATTCTGATTGAAGATTGTTCCTTGGGTCTTGGTGAACAGAACTTTGAAACCAGCATCGCAGAGTTGACTAATGTTGATTAAGTTGTGCTTTAGTCCATTGACATAAGCGACCCTTATGAAGGTTATACCATTGCAATCCACTAAGCCATAACCCTCAGTAGCCCCTGAGGAGTCATCTCCAAAGACTACTTTTGGACCAGACTCCTTATTATATCTATGCAGATATTGTTTAACCCCTGTCATGTGTCTGGAGCACCCACTATCCAGATACCAAACAAATTTCTTCAAGTATGCCTGCATAAATATAACATGTCCAGATTAGTTTCGATGATGAACCCACTTTCCAGTGGGTCTATGCTATCGCTGAACAACGACATTGGGTCTTCTCTGGTTCCTTTATCCCCCTCTTTGGTTGCAGTCTCTGGGTTTATGACGCATACTTCCACAGATGTCACATCTGGGATAATGCTCACATTCATCAGAGTGATGGTCAAAGAAGCCGCAGTACTTTCATGGGGGATTTGGTCTGTAACCCTGAGAATTGTCTATGGGTTTGGGCTCTGGTCTCCTAGAGGGTCTGTGAGGAGTTTTAGACCTTAATTGATTTCTTGTTCTTTGAACAACAATAGTCTCCTCATTCTCTCTGGAGGTGTGTTCAGTAGACTCACATGTGATACATTTTGGTTTCTTGGTGCAGTCCTGATATGAGTGATTTAACTCATATCATTTGTATCTTAAAATGAGCTTAAAATACATAAATATCATGAAAATGGCATTGTATATGCTTGTTTTGTTGTTTGATGTGTGTAGGTACCAAGATCCCGAAAATTGACAAAAACCGGCACGAGTTTGAAGAAAAGATCGAGGAAGCCAATGTCAAGTTCAATTTTAGAGGATTTAATTATTTATGAAGTTTTTGGGCCTTGGTGGGTCCCACAATTTGGAAAATGGGCTCAAAAGCCCATTTAAAGTTCATAAAGTTGTTGATCCCAAACTTAGATCGATTAGCTTTGTGTATACGAGATTAGATCAAGTAATACACGTAGAGAAACCTTTGTATATGCTTTATGAATCTAAGTGTTATGCGGAATTTAACACTTAAATAAGAACACACAATGATATAAACAAACTTTCACTTTGATTATCAATATCAATCTTGCTTACAATGAAATATGTTTACGAAAGAAAACTTATATAAAACTTATACCTAAAGGTCTTCTTTTATAGACATAAGAAGCCTTGTATAATAATCTACGTATCAGCTATTCTAGGTAAAGATAAATATAGAAAATACATTGTCATTCCTATCCTTACTAGAAGTATTCTAGAATATAATAAACGTGTAGAATATATCTTCCAACAGTGCTTGTCTTCAATGTGTCAACGCTTGACTTTAACTTGTCAACGCTTGAGCTGTCAGCGCTTTTTTTGTTCTTGTCAACGCTTGTTTTGTTCTTGTCAGCGCTCAAGTGATCTGGCCTTAATTTATTCCCAACAATCCTCCCCTAAACTTGATATCCACTCTTATGATCAAGTTTCTGAATAAGCATTAAGGACTAGGAGGAATCTTACAAACCTTCTCATATTGGTAATGAATAAATCTGATCAAATCTTTTGCCACGTCACTTGAATAATCTATTTCCAGCTGAGTGTCCTTCATCTTCTCCAAAATAGCCTTGGATATGAAATACTGAGCATCCACAAGTAGATACTCAGCAAACTTTGTAGAACTCAAATGGTAAACACCAGCAACTGAATATAACCTCCATTGAAGACCACTGAGGTCATCTTCAAGATCCTTCCATATTGTAGGATCCTCATCTTTTGGTCTACACATTCTTTTGAATGTGGTCCAAAGTTTTATTCCATTAGCTGAAGTTGGTGCTTCAGCCTCATACTTGGTCTCCAGCAACCTCCAAAGTTCCACCAAGTCTTCTCTATCACAACTTGCAAACAAAGATATGAGAGTGGTAAAAGTGTGTACCTCCTTGCCAAATCTGCCAATCTTCCAGAACCCACATTCATCTTCTTCATAGCTCACAATTGGGTTCCTGGAATCTAATGGTAACACTTGCACCATATCTGAAGCTTCTAATGGGGAGAGCTTGAGACTCTTTCTTATAACTGCTTCACTTGGATATAGTGGATCCATATCTTTTGGAAACTCAAATGAAATTCCCTTCTTCACTGGCCTGGGAACAATCATAGCTTTCTTGAGTTCCATTTCTTCTGCAAGTTCCTCCTTTCTTTCATCTGAAAGAAGTCTGAGAGTGTTTGCTTCCTGCACTCTCACCCAAATGGGATAAGCCCTGTTTTCCAACTCATCAAATGTCAAAGCCTTCAACTTCTGATATGTCCATCCAACTCCATGACATCTGAGCAGCATAAAGTATAGCTCCCTTCTATCCCTTTTCAACTCTGAGAGAATATTGCTTGCCTTGTGTTTCAAAATTACTTGGCAATCCTTCTGAACTCTAAGAAGAAGCTCCAAACCCCATATTTGATCTGAAATGGTCAAGTCTGGATTATCCATGCATCTTTCTTCCCAAGCATTGTACATTTGAACCACCTCTGGCATGTCAAAGTCAACCTGCAATTTCAACTCTCTCAGCTTCTCTTTGGCCAACTCATCCCCATACTCAAGCCTTTCAGGTTCTATAATCATCACACTTGAGTCTGAGCTAGCTCCATCACTTCCTTCTTCAGAAGTCACAACAAATGGTGACTTTTCCTTTTCATCCTGTTCCATGATTTGTGCAGCCAATCTTCTATCAAATTCAACTTGAGCTGCATCCTTTGGAACAATCTCCTCTACCATTATACCCTTACCCTTATCTGATGGTGCAATGGTTGGTAAGGTAGATGGTAATACCTGAGTAGAAACCTCCTTGATGATAGATGATGACTGGGATACATCACCTTCATGTGCAGGTTTGTCAACGCCCAAATTTGTCCTAACAGCGCCCAAAATACTTCTATCAGCGTCCAAATTTTCCTTGTCAACGCTCAAATATCTTCCCTCAGCGCCTTGTGTAACCTCTCTCAACATAGCTGTAAATGATAAATTTAAGTTTGTGGGAGAGACTAAGGACGTATCAAAACCTGTTTGTTTCTTCAAAGTTGTAAGGGCCTCAGCAACATCCATTGATTGACCATCATGGCTGCCCTTATCACTCAGATTTATTGGATCTTCCTCCCCTTTGGAAGATTCCTCCATACCCCTCCTAGCACGATCACTTTCCAAAACAACAATCCTCTCCCTCAATTGCTTGAGTTCAAGGCCTTGTGAGCTGACTACTTGTACTAAGTCTGCATTTTGCTTTTGCAAGCTAATGCAGACTGCCGTCAATTCCAAAAGAGTCATTGGTTCTAGTCTGCCTTCTTCTGTAATGGGGATTTGACCTCCCAAGTCAGATTCATTGGGCAAGGATGAGGACTTAATGATGGTGGGACTACCTTGGCCAGCTTCTAAGCCAGAACCAATAGTCCCAGCCTCATCCAGGTCACCAGCCACACTTGTGGTGGTGGTTCTCTCTGCTACATGGCTAGGACCACCAGAGGAGAACACTCCAGTGATCCTTTGGCGTTTCATCAACCTATATTCAGGGGGTGTGGAAGATGGTGTGGAAGAATGGGTGGATGTGGGTTGGTTAAGGGGTGTTTGGGTTTGTGAAGGTTGTGTGTCAGCGTTGGAAATAGGCACATCAACGCCAACATTTGATGTGTCAGCGTCGAAGGGTTCTTGGTCAAGTTGCATATGTTCAGGTGAAGGGATGGGTTCAGGGATTGGTTCAAGTTGTGGTTGGGGGTCAATTTGTGGTTGAGGGTTAATTTGTGGTTGGGGATCTGGTTGGGGTTGTGCTGCTGCAATAACAGCAAGCATAGCTGGGGTCAAAGGTAGGTCTCTATGGGGTGGTGAGTTCATCTTCATAAAAATAGCTGTCTTTTGCTCAGGGATCTTATAAAAATCATTGTGATCCCTTGAGCAGTAACCTTGGACATCAAAAACCATTTGCAGAAAACGGGGATAAGCTAAAGTCATTTTGTTCCCCTTGTTTTTACACATCCCCTCAAAAATCATTTTAGAATAGTTAAACTTTTGCCCTGTTGCAATGCACACAATAGCACTGGCTATGGATCTATTGATCTCATTGTGTGCAGTGCATTTGGGACTCAAACATTGAAGGAGGACATGTATGAGGTACTTCCAGGCTGGGGGAAATTCCTGCTTATGATACTTGTTTAGAGTACCTTCATCAGGAAAAGGATATCCCAAAGCCCTAAGCCCTTGTTCTATTTCATTTATGGGCAGGGTGGCTATACCATCAGCATCATCAAGATGTAAGGCTTGGCGTACCAAAGCCTCAGTAACCACCCAAGGTCTCCCATGAACAATAGAAGTCAATGTGGTCACTCCATTAACTGTCGAGGAACTAACAGTGTTCCAAAACTGCTTAATGTGTGTGACTGGAATGAGTGGTGCATGAGAAAGAGCATACCTTAATGGGGATGCGTTCAAATACGCCACCATTTGTGTGTATTGGGGAAACAGAGCATCATCAGCTTCAAGATAAGCAATCATGTTGTGTTGTGATCTGAACCCCAATTCCAATTCTGTTGGTTTAAACTTTGGTGCCATTGATGAAAGCTGTTAAAGTTAAGTAAAGAAGATGAAGTTGATAAGAGAAAATTGTTAGACAAGAACTATAGATACCCTGTTTAAAATAGGAGCCCAATTTATAGGAGAAGAAGATGCATGTGATAGGCCCAAAAATAGGCAAGTATTTTCAAAAATCAATCATGAAAATATTAAAAAAGTTATAAGTTATCTCATGCATTAAATGAAAGTAACAACTCCTAAAATTATGGCCTAAAAATTTGTCAAAAAGTAACAACTGGGTAGGTCCCATTGAGTGTCAACGGTCAAAAATAACCTATCAACGCCCAACGGCTATAATCTTGTCAACGTTTGCCTATAGCCATGTCAGCGTCCAATTTGGTCACAACAACGCTTGGAAAATTCTTGTCAGCGTCCAAAAATAAAAATGTTTTAAAAATGAAAAATGACCTTAACAAGTAATTTATCCTAGAGAGGATAACCAAAGGCTGATAATTATTATAGGGCGGCAAGCACTGTCCAGTTATGCACACTTGCATAAGCAAGATAGACATAACAGTCCTCTAGTGTCCCTTGCTAACCAAAACTCTTAACAACCAAGTTACCTTATAAAATCCTTGTTACTCCCAGGTAAATCCCATATCAAAATCATTCCCAAGTCTCCCAACAGACCACAACCAATTCTAGGCCAAAAATGTCTTGGCAGCATGCATAGTATATCAACTTTGCATGCTACAGTGCCTCATGATTTAGTAAAACTAACTCATACTCACCTGTGGACACAATATAGAATTGTGATAAGAGTATCCTATGGATACCCAAAATTCCTAAAGGTTCCTAAAACCTCCCCTTAAACTATGATACAAAAGTTTGCTAAAATCATGCATGAACATAAATAATTTATGTCAAGATAGAAATGAGACATTCCAACCATCATCCATAAATAAAAACTTGTCCAAATGCTTCTCCATTGATCCATAAGCAACTCTGTATCTAAGGGTATACTACTAACACCATCTGCACATTTAGATTGAAAACCACAAAACTAACATTGTTGCTGACAACGCCCTGATAACACATGACAGCGTTGAGGAAAGCTTTGTCAGCGTTAGACAATTATATTGCTAACAACGTTACAAAAACACTTATCAGCGTTCAAGCAACCTTTGTCAGTGTTAGAAAAATATAGTGGAAAATCTAAATCATCAAGAAGACCAATAATAATGCATCATCATGTACATACTTTTACAAAAAGACTCCAAAACACATATTATGTGAGATTGACCATTCCAATACTTGTTACCAAGTATTGAAATCTCCCAGCATCAAAAGGTTTAGTTAATAAATCTGACACATTTTCCTTAGTGTCAACCCTATCTGGTTGTATTAAACCTTTCTCAAAGCAATCTCTTATAAAATGGTGTCTAATTTCTATGTGTTTAGTTTTAGAATGATGTACAGGATTCTTAATGATGCATAAAGTACTATTATTGTCAACAAATATCTTAGTATGCATGAAATTATACCCATAGTCCAACAGCTGGTTCTGAATCCACAACACTTGGCCACAACATGCATCTGCAGCCACATACTTTGCTTCAGTTGTAGAGTTAGCCACCACTGTTTGTTTCTTGCATTGCCAAGATATCAACCTGCTCCCAAGAAACTGACATCCACCAGTTGTGGATTTCCTATCAAATTTATCACCTCCATAATCACTATCTGAATATGCAATCAGCTCCAATGGTGAATCCTTTGGGTACCACAAACCAAGACCAGGATAACATCTTAGGTACCTAAAGATCCTCTTCACAGCACAAAGGTGATATTCTTTGGGAGTCACTTGATGGCGTGCACAAGCACACACAGCAAACATGATGTCAGGTCTGGAGGCAGTAAGATACATCAAGGATCCAATCATGGATCTATAGTGCCTGACATCAACATCTTTCCCATATCCAATCTTTCCCCAAGGGTGTTCTCTATCCATAGGAGTAGTAGCCCTCTTTTCATGTGGAGAAAAGCCAAACTTCTTCAAGATTTCAGCCACATATTTGTCCTGGGAGATGAAGATACCATCTTCTTTCTGCTGAACTTGTAAACCAAGAAAGAAGTTCATCTCCCCCATAGCACTCATCTGAAATTTGTCTGTCATAAGCTTGGAGAAATCCTCACTCATCTTTGGATCAGTAGACCCAAAAATGATATCATCAACATAGACCTGCACAAGCAACACATCCTTGCCTTTCTTCTTTGTAAATAGTGTCTGGTCTATGGTGCCCCTCTTGAATCCATTATCCACCAAATAGGTAGACAAGGTACCATACCATGCTCTTGGGGCTTGATGAAGGCCATACATAGCCTTTTTGACTCTATATACTTTATCTGGATGCTCTGGATCCTCAAAACCAGGAGGTTGCATTACATATACTTCCTCAACAATGGTGCCATAGAGAAAGGCACTCTTGACATCCATTTGATAGACTGTGAAGCCCATGCAGGATGCATAGGCTAGAAAAATCCTAATAGCTTCAATCCTTGCAACTGGTGCAAAGACCTCCTCATAGTCTATCCCCTCCTCTTGTGTATAACCTTGAGCCACTAACCTTGCCTTGTTTCTGACCACAATGCCTCTTTCATCTCTTTTGTTCCTGAGAACCCATCTTGTCCCTATAGGTCTGACATATCTAGGACAATCAACCAGCTCCCAAACATCCTGAATTGCAAATTGGTGAAGCTCATCCTGCATTGCTTCCACCCAACTTGGTTCTTTGAGAGCATCAAATATTTTCTTGGGTTCCTCTTGTGACAGAAAACAGGCAAACAAACATGCTTGCACAAGAGGGGTATCAACCTTCTTGTGTATATTAGCAATAAACCCACCAAGACCTTGATGAGATCTTCTAGTCTGAACTGGAGTCATAATATCACCAATGATTTGGGAAAGGGGTGATTCTTCATTGTGGAAGTGAGAACTCCTCCTTCAAAGAGTCTGGTGTCCTCAACCTCATGCTCCATATTGCCAATATCTTCTTCATCAGACTCTCTTTCATCAACATGAGGATGAACCTCTTCATATAAATTGGAAGGTTCACCTTGTTCAAAATTTTAAGAGAAAAGATGGGCAGAATTGTTGTCAACGCCTGAACCTTGTTTGTCAGCGTTTGGGCTAACAACGCTTGAATTGTTGTTGTCAACGTCTGAGCCATCAACGTCTGAATTGGTCTTGTCAGCGCTAGATTTGCCTTTGTCAGCGCCTGAAGGACCATGAATGTTTGTATCTGGTGGTACTTGGAGACCACCATTATCTTGTCCAGCAGCAGCAGCAGCAAAAGCATCTGTCCAAATGGGAATTGTGACATATTCTAATATAGGAGATGCCTTTTCTGCTTGTGATCCAACCCTCTCATTAACCTGTGTACCTGAAACATCAACAACTTGTTCCTCCACAACATTTGAAGCTACCTTCACAATGTCTGGATTAGTGACAAGCATATAATTTAAAGTTCTAGATAAGGGTTCCAAATCAAACAACCAATTAGGACCACTTTCAGGATCACTAGGTTTATTCTCTAAAAACCTAACATGTACTCTTTCAACTATACGTTTGTCCTCTTTAAGATAAACCCTATAACCCTTGCTCTGGACTGAATACCCCATGAAGTAACCCTCATCACCTTTTGCACTAAATTTCCCTAAGGCATCACTAGTATCCAAGACTACTACATGACAACCAAAAGGTCTGAGAAAACCAATATTAGGCTTTCTACCCCAAAGTAACTCATAAGGTGTTTTGTTCTGAATTTTGTTAACCAATGCTTTATTTTGCACATAGCAAGCCTTATTAACAGCCTCAGCCCAAAAGGCTATAGGAAAGTGAGCATCAGCCAACATTGTTCTGGCTGCTTCAATTAGGGTTCTATTTTTCCTCTCAGCAACCCCATTTTGTTGTGGGGTTCTAGCAATACTAAATTGCCTTGTAATTACTTTCCTGGCACAGAAATCATCTAGCTTCTTATTCCTAAATTCTCCACCATTATCACTCCTAAGCATTTTAACCTCATTGCCAGACCTCTTCTCAATCTGAGTGATAAAATCAATAAGAACATCAGATGTGTCACTCTTCATAGCTAGAAAGAATGTCCAAGTAAACCTAGAAAAGTCATCTGTGATAACAAAGCAATATGACTTACCATTCAAACTTTCTATATTGGTTGGACCAAAGAGGTCCATGTGAAGCATATGAAGAGGTCTAGAACTAGTATGCACCTGTTTGGACTTGAATGAGACCTTGTGTTGCTTGCCTTTAAGACATGCAACACAAGAGTGGTCATTGTGGAAAGCCTTCTCAGGCAAACCATCAACTAAACTAAGTCTCACAAGTCTATTTATATTTTTGAAATTTATGTGCCCTAGTCTCCTGTGCCACAAATTACTCTCATCTACTGAGGCCTTAGCATAAAAACAAGACATATTATTATTCATTTTAATCCCATTCAAATCACATTATATATGTCCTTATGCCTAGGTGTTCTATACTTAATATATTTCTCATCAGGGATCTTAAAATCCTTACTTAACACCAAACACTCAGTATCAGTAAAAAGAACTTTATTTTTGTTATCCCAAACTTGTGATACACTAAACAGATTGTAATCAAGTTCTTTTACCAGGAAGATGTTCTCAAAACGCAGATTCTTGGTGAGAAGGGTTCCTTTACCTGTGATAGTTCCATATCCACCTCCAAAGTATACCTTATCACCATCTTTGATAGGAGTGAAATTAGTCAGATAGTCTTCCTTCCCTGTCATGTGCCTTGAGCATCCACTATCCCAATATCCATAATCATTGATCTGTCTTTGAATGCCCTGCACATAAAGAAAACAAATTAATTTTCTTTGGGAACCCAAGTCTTAAAAGACTTGGATTCATCTGGTTGTTCAATAAGAACAGACTTAGTTCTCACAACAACCTCATTCTCATCCTTTTTAGGATGAAATACCCAGTTAACCCCAATAGGTTTTGTAATGACCTTTGAAATGTAATTAAATCTATTGCAGGTCATTGAAATTCCATTATCATTAGGGTTTTGATCTTTCTTGGCTCTCCATGTTAAGCTTGAAGAAGCTTTAGACCCCTTACCTTGTGGCTGCAAATATTTAGGTCTGGTCACGTTTCTGTCAGCGTTAGAATTTGTCTTGTCAACGCTGAATTTACCCTTGTCAGCGTTGAACCTAGGGTTTGCTACAGAAACCCATTGCCTATTTGACCAGGTGTTTGTCTTTTGAAATGGTCTTTGTCCATGAGTGTTAGACCTTCTAGTAAAGAATGGGGCAGGTCTAATCACTTGTGGACTTTGCTGCACACAAGGTTTGGGTCTGACAACGTTTGACTTCCTAACAACATTGACTTTGTTCCTGTCAGCGCTGAAATTATTCATGTCAGCGCTGGCTTTGGGAGCGTTGACACACTTGTATGCCAAGTGTGAAAAGCTACTACAAGTGTAACAAGCTTTTCTAGACACAACCTTAGGTCTAGAGGAGAAGAAGCCTGTTCCATGATTGCTAACTTGACTCTTGGATGACCTAGTATTCCTATACATCTCTGCATATTTAATGCTAGGTCTTCTAACAGTGTTTGAGCCTAGGTCAACAATTTTACCAGTGATTGGGTTAGTAACCTTAATGGGTGTTGATTCATTTGGACTTTCACATAGCAAGCCACCCTTGACAAATAAAGTAGGGTTATCCTTCTTCCACTCATTCAGGTCAGTCAGTTTTTGTTGATACTCTTCAACTGGAGTGACAACTCTTGGTGGAGGAATGAATTCCTCCTCTTGGAGCTCTGGCAAACCAGTCCAAGATAGGTCCTTTTGTTGGACACCATAGAAGTCACCAGCTGGTGGTGGAACCAAAGAGTAATCATTCATCCCAATCCCAGTCATGTCCTTAGGATCCCTTTGTTTAGCTACACAGTCTCCTAGGGTTTGGGTGGCTCTATCAAATCTTTGAATTTTAAGGCCAATATTATCTTTATTCTTAATGGCCTCATCTAACTTAGCCTGTATTTCACCATTAACCCTTTCCATGATATTTCTAATATCCATACTAGCATCTAACTCATGTTTTAAAATATTGATTTTATCTTTAAATCAAATTCCATTTTCTTGTATTCAGAAACAGTTTTCTCAGTTTCAGTAAGAGCTAGTTGGTAATTAGACAATTTACATCTTTCAGTACTCATATCATCTTTTAATTTTAACACCTCTTTGTTAAGTCTTTCAGTATTTAACCTACAACCTTTGCTATAAAAAGCGTCATCATATACCTCATTATCAGATGAAGAGGAGGAGTGTGCCATGAGAGCATATTCAACATGCTCTTCTTCTTTAATATCAGCAACCAAAGCTTTATCCTCTTCAACATTCTTAGCCAGATAGCTCCAATCCCATCATGTACCATCAATTCCTTGAACTGCAACCATAGCTTTGGAATCCTAAGCTTTAACAATCTGACTTGAGGGTTTGCCAGCATCAGATCTTTTAGGAGATCTGCATTCCTTCATGAAGTGCCCTATACGATGGCAGTTGTAGCATTCAACTTTGGATTTATCAAATCCAGCTGTGTCTTTAGCATTGAAGGTCATCTTCTTTTTAAACCTTCTGTTCCACCTATTTGCTCTTATACTCGCAAGAGCCATGTTCCACTTGATGTCCATCTCTTCCAAGTGCTCATCACTTATCTGCTCAAGGTCCTCATATGTAATCACTGAACCATTGGGCAAAGAAGCAATGTAAGCACAAACAGTATCCAAATCTAAACCAGCAGGTTTAACTCTTGGGGAGTCACTCTTAAATGTGTCAACGTCTGAATAGGAGGCGTTGACAGGACTTGTTCCAGCGCTGACATATGATGATCCAGTAACTGGATGTATGTAAGAGTCCTTCTGATTGAATTGAACTTCACTATGAGAAAAGAAGGCCATATTACTGGTTGTAGACTTGCTTCCATGCTCTAAAAGAGTTTCATCTTCCAACAGCCTTAGTTTGTTGTAGATGTCATCAAACGAGGAGCTCTTGTAAGTATTGTTGGCAAGGATAGATCTTGCCTCAATCTTCCATGCCTCACCAAGACTTTTGAGAAAGGTAGCATTGATGTCAACTTCACCAACTTGTGTCCCCATGAAGGACAACTTGCTTGTAATGTCAAGCAATCTACTTCTCACACTACTCAGTTTCTCATTGGGTTGAGCTTTGAAGACAGCATAATCATGCATGAGTTGCTTTTTCTTTTCTTCCCTAGTGTCTGCATTGCCACCATGTGCAACTTCAAGAGCTGCCCAAAGATCCTTAGCAGATTCATAGCCTCTATATTTATGCTGGTTTTCTTGTCCCAAAGAGACTTTCAGAATATTTAGGGCTTTCATGTCAACCCTTCTCTTTGCTATGTCATCAGCAGACACAGCTCTACCATCTCCAGGTTTTTCTCTCTTATCCTCTTCAGAACATCCAGCAACAGCTGTTCTTTGAGCAATGACATTAAGAATCTTTTGGGCTTTATCGAAAGTGTTTCCATATTCAATAACCTCCCAGAGTGTGTAGTCGTAGATCCCCAGATATTGTTTAAAGTTGAACTTCCATAAGTCAAAGTTGATTGCATCAAGCATGGGAATCTTGATGTTTGGTAAAGCTGAGGAGGAGGAGTTTATTGCTTCAGACATGTTTGTTGTTAGGGTTTCTGAGAAAATTAGGGTTTTGGTGAGTTTTAGGGTTCTGGTGTTCTTTAAGATCAAAAGTTCCTCAACAAGCTCTGATACCATTTGTTGATCCCAAACTTAGATCGATTAGCTTTGTGTATACGAGATTAGATCAAGTAATACACGTAGAGAAACCTTTGTATATGCTTTATGAATCTAAGTGTTATGCGGAATTTAACACTTAAACAAGAACACACAATGATATAAACAAACTTTCACTTTGATTATCAATATCAATCTTGCTTACAATGAAAGATGTTTACGAAAGAAAACTTATATGAAACTTATACCTAAAGGTCTTCTTTTATAGACATAAGAAGCCTTGTACAATAATCTACGTATCAGCTATTCTAGGTAAAGATAAATATAGAAAATACATTGTCATTCCTATCCTTACTAGAAGTATTCTAGAATATTATAAACGTGTAGAATATATCTTCCATCAGTGCTTGTCTTCAATGTGTCAACGCTTGACTTTAACTTGTCAACGCTTGAGCTGTCAGCGCTTGTTTTGTTCTTGTCAACGCTTGTTTTGTTCTTGTCAGCGCTCAAGTGATCTGGCCTTAATTTATTTCCAACAAAATTATGTGTCATTTGGAATAAACCCAAGTTTAAGCTCAAATCAATATTGAATAAACTGGATGGGAGAAATATGTGAAGAAGTCCAAACTTGGCCCATGAACAAATTGAAGACGTGTGGGAATGGGCCTTATTTACCCATTAGGGTTATTTTTATTCACAATCGGATGAAGAAAGTTATAAACGTAAGTTTGGTCAAACTTCTCCCACATCACACATTTATTTATGTATCGTTACTTCCAAAGTTTTCACCCTCATCCCTTACCTCTCTCAACCCTAAATAAAACCCTGTAAATTCACTATTCCTCCAAAACTTAATTCACTAAATCGACAAATAAATTGGGGCTTTTTGGTTTATCTCATTCGTGTGATTCACACGTATGGGGAATTAATTCCTAAGTTTTAAGGAAGAGAGGATGGAGGGAATCTATCTCGTGGCAGATTTTAATTGGCTGAAACAACACATCATTCCTAATCCTCCAATCAAGATAGGACACCTCAGTATTCAAGAAGCACAAGTAGCACAACGGATTGCCACGTTGGCAATCCGTGTGACTAGAAGCCCTTATTAACCGTAGGATGTAAACAAGAAAGAGAGAGAAGAAGGAGATGCTTCATCAACGGCTCAAGATGATTTTTCTTCATCAACAAATTCATCCCCAACACCTTGGGTTCGCCTATAAATACCTTCGGTATTTTTCATTAGAGATCATCCAATTTTTTATATTAAAGTTATTATGTAGAAATAGAGTTAGGATTAATTTTTTATTTCTCTTTATCAAATCTTGTAATCTTTCTTGATATTTAATAAAAGTTTATTTACATCAATTAAATTCGTGTCTTGTTTGTCTGCTTAAATTGATATTACAAATTAATTCTTATTGTTGTTTCATGATAATAATGTTTATGATATTAAATCTAAGCTAATTAATAGCTTAAGTTTGATATTAGAAGTAAGATTTGGATTAATTCTTATCCCTACTGGATAAGAAAAAGAAGCTGTTTGTTAAATCATATGGTGGATAGTTGTTCGAGGGATGGTGTTGCTAAATGATGGTGTAGTTTTGTTTCATGGAAAATAATTGTGGATCGAATTATTTTCATGGTGGTTCGATTGGTGGTTCATGGTTAAGGGTGATTCGCTGGTTAGAGTCGTTTTAGTTTATAGCCAGCTCAACGCTGCGCTACTGCTCAACGGGTTCGTCAAAAGGTTTTAACTCTTCTACATTTTATGTTATTTAGTTTAAAGCTATTTATGTTTATGAATCTGCTTAGTTTAATGAATGAATCTGTTTGTTTTGATTTCAATGATTAAGCTGCTATGGATGTGATGTATTGATTGGTTGGCTTATTTAGATTTTATAGCTAATACTGATTTGTTGGATTAAGTTCTTTTGAGATGAACTGATTTATTTTGCCTTAATGGAGATTTATGTTATGACTGCTGTCATTTGGTTCTATAAGTTTGTTTAGGGGCTATGTTAGTTAATTTGTTCTAGTTACTAAAAAGAATTTCATAAGTTTGTAACTGCTTGAGTGAGATTTTCATAAAGTAATCTGTTAACTGTTAGTCTTATTCCTAATTCATTAGTCTGCTGATAACTTTAGGATGATGCTGATTTGTTCAGTTTGCTGATTTTTCTTCGATCTAAATCTGCTATTGATTTCACTTGGATATTAGTATGCTAAAATGATGCTAGCTTGACTGATGTTAGTTCGCTGATACAAGTTCTTGTATTGCTGAGTTGTGTTGATTATGCTGTTTTGATTATTTAGATGAGTTTCACCAGCCTTTGTTGATATTCATTTTATCATTTGCTGAATTTTGTTTGCGTACTGTTGCTTTATTCGCTGATATGTGATGATTTAAGTGTTGTTAGCTTGTTTGTTTTGCTAAATTGTTGTTATGCTAAGTTTAATAAATAACAGACTAAATTGGTCTGTTAAGTAGAATACTTATTTTATATATCACAAAAGTCACCTCCTGTGACGGTTTAATTATCATTCGTCAAAAATAATAATTCACCAAAAATGTTCCCGATGGGATTCGAACCCATGACCTCCTGGTCATGGGCCAAAGGTGTTAACCACCTCACCTAGCTTATTGTTTTTGTTATTAGTCTGTTTCATTTATTAATATAGTCATTTAAATAGTGGTCTGTTAATTTTTAGATTAAGTATATTACTAGTTTCAATTAATTTAGTTTTTAAATCAATCATTTAAATAAATTTGGTAAAGTTTATAAAATATAAAAAAAATAAAAAAATAAAAAAATAATATTTTATTAGTTTTAGAAAGTTAATTAGTTTTTAAAATTATTAGATTTTAATAAAGTTAGTTTTTAAATAAATTAGATTTACTTAATTTTTATTAGTAAAATAGTTTTTAATAGATTTTAAAATAGTGTAAAAGTATTTTAATTGAATTAGTTTTTATTAAATAGAATTTTAAAATAGATTAAATTTTTAAGTAGTGTTGATTTTAAATAATTGTATTGTTATAAGATAAAATTATTTTCGGGTTTACGATTCATGCACTTAGGATTAATAAGTTTTAAATTTGTAGAATTAATTTTAGTTTTAAAAAACCGAAACCAATTCGAATCAATTGTCCTAATCGATACAAAACGTCTCAAATTCACTCGATCTTCGTGTACAACGAACTTGGTTCACCCACGTGTTTAATTGAATCCGTCTTTGGTAATTTTAGTCTATTACTTTTTCCTAAATGTAATTTTCTAATTTACTCTATAACGTATCTAATTATCACATATACTATCATCGACACATCAAAATTTTGGCGCCGCTGCCGGGGATCTTGTGTACGATTCGTCCTTGTGGAGATTTGTTGATCGTTGATTTGAAGACCCTTTCCGTCCTCTGAAAGTTTTGTTATTTTTCTATTATATAGTATGTATCGTTTTTCTCGTTTTTTGTGATTAATATATTATATTACGTAGAACAATAATTTTACCTACTTTCCAAATAAAACCTTAGTTGGGATTTCATCACCTAGCTATTGTATTCGAATCCAAAACAAAAATAAAAAAAGGCAAAATAGATAAATACTAATAAGAAGTTTGAACTCGATTTATACAAACTATAAGGTGGGTATAAGGCGACGTGCTATAAAAGGCCGTCTAAGGAAAAAGGTTTTTAAGTGCTTTGTGCCACCTCGTTTCCCCGCTTGCTTGTGCGTATATTGAGAGGGACGACCTATTATTGGTTTGCCGACTCAAGTAGTATTAAATCTTATTTTTGTAGTTTACTTATTGAACCTCGAGACGTTTAGGTTTTCACCTATCTTTTCAAAGTCGACCGAGGGTAATTTACTTCCATAGTAGTTATCCTTATTCCTTGTTTTTATCGATCATTTTTTATTGAGCAATACTAAATAAAAATACCAAAAATAATCTTCTTCTTGTCTAATTTCTTTTCTTCAATCCTCTAAAATTCTCGTCATTGTAGTGTATGCAATTACGTTCTTCTCGACTTGTGATTGATTTTAATAGGCTTGAAAATATTCCTCGTAGAAATAGTAATCGTCAACAACGAATAGTGGAACCCGAGCTTCCACCTATTGTTGTAGAGATGGCCGATAACCGAACAATGGAGGAATTGCTCCGTGCACCCACCGAAGGGTATGGGGAAGCAATCGTTGTGCCGGCTATTTTGGTGGATCATTATGAGATTAAGACGGGTCTTTTAATACTCATTCGTGCCGACCAATTTCGTGGCAATGAGACCGATAACCCGCATTCTCACATTCGGAATTTTCTTCAAATTACCTCGACTCTCAAGTTTAGAGATGTGCCGAATGACGCGATTAAGCTCATGCTTTTTCCGTACTCGCTCGAGGGTAATGCTAAGATTTGGTATGAGAAAGAACCACCGGGTTCGATCTTAACATGGGATGATTTAGTGTCTAAGTTCATGAATTATTTCTTTCCACCATCCAAAACAACACACTTTAAGAATGAGATCACTAGATTTGAACAAAAAGTGCATGAATCGTTTGGGGTTGCTTGGGAAAGATTTAAAGATTTTTTGAGATAATGTCCACACCACGGTTTCTCGGAATTGCATCAAATAAATAATTTTTATAATGGGCTTAATATGATTGAATAAGATTCTTTAAATGCCGCCGCGGGTGGTAATCTTTTAAGAAAAACTCCGAGAGACGCGTGGGGAATAATTGAGAATAAGTCTAGAGCACAATATTCACGAAACACACCGGGTGTTTCCAATGTGAATTCATTTAATCCTGAGATTGCTAGATTGGACTCTAAGATTGATAATGGATTTGCGACATTGTTGAATGAGATTAGGAAGAATCCTCATGGATCGATTAATATGGTTGAGAATGTTTGTGTATCATGTGGTGGAGCACATCCTAATTATGCTTGTTCAACCACGGGGTTTGATCAAGCTAGTGCTTTTGCCGCGACGGGAACTTATGGCTCCAACGGTCAAGTTCCTCGTCAAAATCATGTTGTTCCACCGGGTTTTCCACCTGTTCAAAATAGGTACAATAACGGAAACAATGGGAATAATTTTAACCATGGTAACCAAGGGAATTTTAATCAAGGAAATGGGTTTAATGCTAGTCAAAGCAATCAAGGTTTTCAAAGCAATAACCAAAATGATTTGTCAAGCTACATTAAAATGAATGAGGCAAATTTGAAGGCTTTTCAAAACAATATTCAAAGACAAATGGCAACTTTGAAGAATGAGTTTCAAAATACGATTAAAGGGCAAAATAACAAGATTGAGCTTAACCATCAAAGAATTGAACAAAGATTAGAGCAAAGTCAAAACCGTATGCAACAAAGTTTGGAACAAAATCAAAACAAATTGCTTTCGATGTTTGAATCATTTATGTCCAAACCATCTTCTTCTTTGGGTTGCTTACCTAGTAATACCATTCCAAACCCGAGGGCAGAGCTTAAGGCTATCACCGCTTATGATAATTTAGAAAGAAAGCTTGAGCTTTATGTTCCACCTAAAGAAACCTTTCGTAATGTCACCAAGGCTACTTTAAATGTGATTAGTACCTCGGATTTCCTTGATTTCTATCCTAAGAAATATAATGATCCGGGTCAATTCTTGATACCTTGTGTTTTTGATGAGCTTGGGGAATACAAAGCTATAGCCGATCTAGGAGCTAGTATTAACGTAATGCCCTTAGCCATTTGGAAAACTCTTGACTATTTGCGACTTATGCCCACTCGAATGATCATTGAGCTTGCTAATGGTACCACCACCCGTCCGGTTGGTATAGCGGAAAATGTCATTGTTAAAGTGGGGGAGTTCGTTTACCTAGCCGATTTTGCAATCATTGATTATGAGCCAAATCCTCGTGTGCCTATCATTTTAGGATGACCATTTTTGTGTACGGCCGATGTTTTAGTTGATATGAAAGAAGGGGAGCTTAAATTGTTTCATGGGAATAAACATATGATTTTTAAACCAGAAAAAATTCCAAGATTGGTTCCTAAGAAATTGGAAAGTGTGGAACTTGATAAACCTATCTTTGTTGAATCATGTTGTAATCTTACCTCATCTCCACTCACTCCATACGAGGATGATATTTCTAAGATTGAAAAACAAATTGATGAATACCTAAGTGCACCATTTGATGCTAGTGAGTTTAATAGTGAGAATTTTGATCCCGAGAGTGATATTGCTTCAATTGAACAATCTTTGAAAACGGACTCATTTTCACTCTCTTCGAAGGATCAAATTGATGATCCTAAGGCACAATCTTCCGTTGAAGAGCCTTTGATTCCTAACTTCACACCGAGTGAGGTTAGTGACTATTCGTTGGATAAGTTCGTCGATGAACTTTTTGCTATCATTGATCCACTTCCACGGGGAAGTGAAGACGTTTCCGATCTCGAGATCGAGCGTGATTCTCGTGTTTTACCTACCATTCTCGAGTAATTCACCGATGAATTTCCTTCTAATGAGAATGATGATCTTGTATCCGAGTGTGACAGACTTGATACTTTGTCGGATATTTCTTGTGATGACAAGATTGATGACACTTTTGTGACCTACTCAAATCCACTCTTTGAAGCTTCAATGAACAATAATCCATTGTTTCAAGAGGATTTTGAGAGCATCATACTTCCTACATCTCACAACCTTTGTGATGATGAACTTCTTTTGAAGGAGTTTGATGAGTTTCTTTATATAGACATTCCTTCGGAATTTGAGGAAGAGTCTAATGACGGTGATGAAGATACTTGGTTTGATCACCCGATTTATGATGATGATAATGTTGACCCGGAGGGAGAAATTACTTTTGCTCCAATTATACTTCCCACTCGCTTTGATCTTAATGTGCGGGGTTTTCATGTGACTCATTTTGAGTACCATGACCCCTTTGTTCACATTCATAAGAGTGACAAGGTCGACAAAGTCATGCAAGTTAATACCACTAGTGCTGAGACTTTTATACCACCTTTACCATGTGCTTCATATGATTTTGGATTAGCATGGGGGGACGACACCGTGTTGTCTATTCCTTTCTCCACCGAGGACGAGGTATTCGACTCCGGAATCGTTGATTTAGGGAAATCTCGGCCTTTCACCGATGTAATAATTGAAAGATTTTTTGATCATCTTGGTGCGAGTTTATCTCGGGAAGCATGCTACATTCATATCGTGATTTGTGACTACTATCTCTTGTTAGAGATTTATATTGGAGTTTTATCCTTCCGTTTGTCATCCGACAACGAGGATGTAATCTTTGACCCCGTCATCGTGCTTTATGTTGGATTTTATTCCATTATGCTGGTTTGCACCACTTTCCCTAAGGACCAATGAATGCGGGGATCGAGTCGAGCTCATGACTCGGTTAACAAAAATGAGGTGCCTTGTGGGGGAATCCCATACATTCTATCTTCTATCTATTTTCTAACACTAATAAGGCTTGATCTTTCAAGCTCGTGCTCGTGTTTTGTTGTGTTGTGAATCTTAGGTATGACCCTAATTTTTGAAGACTCTCGTGTTCGGTTTTTGCCGGTCCACTTGATCTTCCAATCTTTGATTGCCAAAAGGGGCACACTCTTTATCCTTTGATTTTTATCGACTAACGTTTTATCTTGAGGCATAATTAATAAACGGCTTATAGATTTGCGTGCTCTTTCCATGTTAGGATTTTGCATTAGACTCTTCGTATTTTAGCAAGGGGGTGTTACTCTTGAGCTAAGAAACATTGAGGACAATGTTTGGTTTTAGCATGGGGGAGTCTATCGATATAATCGCTTGCAATTGCTTTTGTCGTGTCTAAACGTAATCGTTTTTCTCGTTTTTCAATAAAAATTTAAATTTTTAGTGTTATTTTTAAGTTTTAATAAATAAAATAAGTGCTTTTGACACAAATGTAGGCTTTCCGTTGGTGAAAATAAAAATAGTTTTTGACTCGACTCGGTTTTTACCTTAGCTTTTCCTTAACGTGTTTGAATTAAGTTTTGCTAGGCTTTTATATAGGGAACTTTAAAACGCTAAAGTCTTAATTCATACGGGTTAAGAACAAGAACTTTTCGCAAGTTCCTATAATTGATCCTAGAAAGTTGTTTATCAAGGGAACTTTAAAACGCAAATTCTAAAACTTGAAAAAGTATAAGAAGATGCAAGTTCCTATAGATGACTTGAAAACCCAAAACTTTGATTTAATAGGCTAAGTATCCATTGATTTCACATTTTTGAAATTTTACAATATGGAGAACAAGAGATGATAAAGTTCAATCATAAGTTTCTAAAATTAACTCTTCTTTGTGTAAGTATTTTTGTGTTTGATTTAATCTCCTCGTATTTACTTTCCACACTTAAATAGTAATTGCTTAATAAATGAAGTTTTTAGCGGCTTAGGCTTGATATCTTAACTCGTAACTCCTTCTTTTTCTTCCCTTGTAATTAAAGTGAGAACACATTAAGGGTGTCAGCGTCATGGTCTTTTGATCATGGGATTGCGGAAATTTGGCTTACTATAAATATCATATTAATAAAGAAGAATAAACAAAAACATGTTCTCTAGGAGCCTTTGGGTGGGATTCATGTAGCACTAACCTTGTCATTAGAGCCTTAGGGTGTATGGCAAGGGGACGTGTTGAATAAAATTTGCTTCATCATCATGAGCCACAAGGTGGGATGGTGATGTCAATTCCCTTATTTTTGTCCAAGGAGCCTTAGGGTGTGGATTTTAAATAAGGAGCATAATTGCATCTTAAATAGCCACAAGGTGATATGATGTATTTGTTGCTAACTCCATTAATAAGGTCATAATTGACTTTGGAGGTTTTATTGTTGCTTTTAAGTAGTCCTATTAGCCAAATTTCGGGTCCGAGGATTTATTCCTCAAATCGTGTTAAGTTATCCTTGATGTGGGCTTTCTTTAGTGACAACGGTTTTTGAAGTCGAGGTTAGGTTTTGAGTTTTGAGTTTACACCGTTCTTGCCTTCATTTTTGGATTAATAAATATCAAATAAAGTCAAATGAGCCTTTGGGTGAATGACAAATAAAATCTAGAGAGACAATTAGGAATAATAGGAGATTGAGTTTAACACAAATTACTTGTATGAGTTGGTTTAATTTTGGGGCTTATGATTGACAATGATCTTGTTTTTACACTTGGCATGGAAAAGTGAAAAGTCGAGGACGATGAATCTATTTGAGTTTTATGATCCTAAAAGTTATTTTTCAAATAATGAAAGCAATACATTATGTCTTTGCAAAATAAAGTTTCAAAAGTTGAATAAAAGTGTAGTTAGTGTTTAATTTTATCATTGCGTGAGGACACGGCAATTGCTTAGCAAGGGGGAGTTTGATATGAGTGATTTTACTCATATCATTTGTATCTTAAAATGAGCTTAAAATACATAAATAACATGAAAATAGCATTGTATATGCTTGTTTTGTTGTTTGATGTGTGTAGGTACCAAGATCGTGAAAATCGACAAAAAACCGGCACGAGTTTGAAGAAAAGATTGAGGAAGCCAATGTCAAGTTCAATTTTAGCGAATTTAATTATTTATGAAGTTTTTGGGCCTTGGTGGGTCCTACAATTTGGAAAATGGGCTCAAAAGCCCATTTGAAGTTCATAAAGTGTGTGTCATTTGGAATAAACCTAAGTTTAAGCTCAAATCAATATTGAATAAACCGGACGGGAGAAATATGTGAAGAAGTCCAAACTTGGCCCATGAACAAATTGAAGACGTGTCGGAATGGGCCTTATTTACCCATTAGGGTTATTTTTATTCACAATCGGATGAAGAAAGTTATAAACGTAAGTTTGGTCAAACTTCTCCCACATCACACATTTATTTATGTATCGTTACTTCCAAAGTTTTCACCCTCATCCCTTACCTCTCTCAACCCTAAATAAAACCCTGTAAATTCACTATTCCTCCAAAACTTAATTCACTAAATCGACAAATAAATTGGGGCTTTTTGGTTTATCTCATTCGTGTGATTCACACGTATAGGGAATTAATTCCCAAGTTTTAAGGAAGAGAGGATGGAGGGAATCTATCTCGTGGCAGGTTTTAATTGGCTGAAACAGCACATCATTCCTAATCCTCCAATCAAGATAGGACACCTCAGCATTCAAGAAGCACAAGTAGCACAACGGATTTCCACGTTGGCAATCCGTGTAACTAGAAGCCCTTATCAACCGTAGGATGTAAACAAGAAAGAGAGAGAAGAAGGAGATGCTTCATCAACGGCTCAAGATGATTTTTCTTCATCAACAAATTCATCCCCAACACCTTGGGTTCGACTATAAATACCTTCGGTATTTTTCATTAGAGATCATCCAATTTTTTACTTTAAAGTTATTATGTAGAAATAGAGTTAGGATTAATTTTGTATTTCTCTTTATCAAATCTTGTAATCTTTCTTGATATTTAATAAAAGTTTACTTACATCAATTAAATTTGTGTCTTGTTTTTCTACTTAATTTGATATTACAAATTAATTCTTATTGCTATTTCATGATAATAATGTTTATGATATTAAATCTAAGCTATTTAATAGCTTAAGTTTGATATTAGAAGTAAGATTTGGATTAATTCTTATCCCTACTAGATAAGAAAAAGAAGCTGTTTGTTAAATCATATGGTGGATAATTGTTCGAGGGATGGTGTTGCTAAATGATGGTGTAGTTTTGTTTCATGGAAAATAATTGTGGATCGAATTATTTTCATGGTGGTTCGATTGGTAGTTCGTGGTTAAGGGTGATTCGCTGGTTAGAGTCGTTTTAGTTTATAGCCAGCTCAGCGCTGCGCTACTGCTCAACGGGTTCGTCAAAAGGTTTTAGTTCTTCTACATTTTATGTTATTTAGTTTAAAGCTATTTATGTTTATGAATCTGCTTAGCTTAATGAATGAATCTGTTTGTTTTGATTTCAATGATTAAGCTGCTATTGATTGGTTGGCTTATTTAGATTTTATAGCTAATACTGATTTGTTGGATTAAGTTCTTTTGAGATGAACTGATTTATTTTGCCTTAATGGAGATTTATGTTATGACTGCTGTCATTTGGTTCTGTAAGTTTTTTTAGGGGCTATTTAGTTAGTTTGTTCTAGTTACTAAAAAGAATTTCATAAGTTTGTAACTGCTTGAGTGAGATTTTCATAAAGTAATATGTTAACTGTTAGTCTTATTCCTAATTCATTAGTCTACTGATAACTTTAGGATGATGCTGATTTGTTCAGTTTCCTTATTTTTCTTCGATCTAAATCTGCTATTGATTTCACTTGGATATTAGTATGCTAAAATGATGCTAGCTTGACTGATGTTAGTTCGCTGATACAAGTTCTTGTATTGCTGAGTTGTGTTGATTATGTTGTTTTGATTATTTAGATGAGTTTCACCAGCCTTTGTTGATATTCATTTTATCATTTGTTGAATTTTGTTTGCGTACTGTTGCTTTATTCACTGATATGTGATGATTTAAGTGTTGTTAGCTTGTTTGTTTTGCTAAATTGTTGTTATGCTAAGTTTAATAAATAACAGACTAAATTGGTCTGTTAAGTAGAATACTGATTTTATATATCACAAAAGTCACCTCCTGTGACGGTTTAATTATCATTCGTCAAAAATAATAATTCACCAAAAATGTTCCTGATGGGATTCGAACCCATGACCTCCTGGTCATGGGCCAAAGGTGTTAACCACCTCACCTAGCTTATTGTTTTTGTTATTAGTCTGTTGCATTTATTAATATAGTCATTTAAATATTGGTCTGTTAATTTTTAGATCAAGTATATTACTAGCTTCAATTAATTTAGTTTTTAAATCAATCATTTAAATAAATTTGGTAAAGTTTATAAAATATAAAAAAAAAATTATTAGTTTTAGAAAGTTAATTAGTTTTTAAAATTATTAGATTTTAATAAAGTTAGTTTTTAAATAAATTAGATTTAATTAATTTTTATTAGTAAAATAGTTTTTAATAGATTTTAAATTAGTGTAAAAGTATTTTAATTGAATTAGTTTTTATTAAACAGAATTTTAAAATAGATTAAGTTTTTAAGTAATGTTGATTTTAAATAATTGTATTGTTATTAGATAAAATTATTTTGGGTTTACGATTCATGCACTTAGGATTAATAAGTTTTAAATTTGTAGAATTAATTTTAGTTTTAAAAAACCGAAACCAATTCGAATCAATTGTCCAAATCGATACAAAACGTCTCAAATTCACTCGATCTTCGTGTACAACGAACTTGGTTCACTCACGTGTTTAATTGAATCCGTCTTTGGTAATTTTAGTCTATTACTTTTTCCTAAAGGTAATTTTCTAATTTACTCTATAACGTATCTAATTATCACATATACTATCATCGACACATCAAGTCCTCTGAGGAATGATTTTTGAAACCGCAATGTGTTGCAAGGTCTGAATAAAGCTCTCCCCTTAGAGCTACTTGATCCTTCACCAATAGAGTTAACAGATGGACTGTTGACTTTGGGGTTGATCTGCTCTATCAACCCCTTTACTTCTTCCATCAAGGTGAGGAGAAGTTGCTTAGTGGGTGAAAGCTCTTCAGGGGGAGGAGTGGGTTTGGTGGAGTCCTTGGCCACAAAAACCTTTTTGTGCGCTTTATCAGCGACTTTGAGAATTGAATTCCCAGGGGTTTTGGTTGGAGGTTTTGGGCCAAGCAAGGAATCAGATGGGTTAGCACCAGCGAGTCTTGGTGGAGCTGGTGCCTCTGAATTCTTGTCAGGGTCCTTCTCATCCACAGATGTGGAAGATGGAGAAGAGACATCTGAAGGGACAAATTTAACATTGGGTACAGGTATATGATTTTTGAACCTACCTTTCCCCCCAATAGCCTGAACCACATCACCTAGTATGGCTTCAGCAACTATTTCCTCCACTCGATTGAGCCAAATTCCATTTTTCAATGGTTCTTCTGAGTTCAGTGTTTTCATCAATTAAAGACTCATTTTCAATGGACAATTTGCTTACTTCATTTTGAAGTTGATTTTCAAGATTCACAAAAGGTTTGAGATGTGTTAACTCAGATTTACAAAGGTTTAACTCTGTTTTAAGACTATGAAACTTGTTTAACAGGTTTTTTCTTTGCTCTTCCACAAAGTGGGGGTCAACTAAGGTATAGTCACTGACATGGTCTCTACCAGGACCTTCAGGCATATAAAGCAATCTTTGTACCTTTTTCATGGTGATGTCCTCCCATTGACCAGATCTTGCTTTACTCTTTCCCACAACAGGTTCTTCATCAGCGACTGCCGTAAAAGCTATGACAGTAGTGGTTCCTTCATCCTTAGATGTAAGAGGTTCATCATCCCAGTCAAATGAAGCAGCAATCAGACCTTTTTCAGTCTTCTTAACATCCTTTTTCTTAGTTGCATCTTCAGCCTTTTGGTTGAGTTTCATCAGCTCAGCTTTCAAGGCTTTGTACTTAACTTTCACGACTCAAACACCATCAACAAGGTCATCTCAAGTAAATTCCCAAGTTACACCAAATAGCTTGACACAATCATTCAACCAAAGCGATAGTGAATCAAGAACAATTACAAGCTCACACTTACGACTTGATCATACACCTATAAGAGGTTATAGATCATTGAATGAAGTATATGAAAACTCTGAGGAATTACTACTAGCAGAAGATGAACCCAAAATTACAAGGAAGCTTCAAACAACAAAAAATGGATAGAAGCAATGAAGGTTGAGTTAGATTCCAAAAATAGAAATAACACATGGGAACTTACAACTCTAGCTAATGGACATAAAGCAATTGGCTTAAAATAGGTGTTTAAAACCAAGAGAGACGCAAATGGAAATATAATCAAGCACAAGGCTAGATTAGTAGCACAAGGCTAGAGGAAGGTTTGATATTGTTGTGCAATGGTTTTATAACCATTATCTGCACAAACCTATTCATGATACCATACCACCAAAGATTCAAGGAGTAGCTATCTATCTCTTTGATCTTTATAAACTTGTTGAATGCATGGGTGGATACTTAAGTGTCCACTTTGAAAATGATTTTGGAGTCATTGCAGAAATACTAGGCCTGCAAAGGACAGATGGAGAAAAGACTAGGCAGTGCTACAATCAATACTTGGAGGTGTTAGTTTCCTATTTCAAAACAGCAAGAGCACCCACATCTATAAAGATGGAGGAAGACGACAGGAGTCTTGAGACATATGATTGGGCTTGTGCAAGAGATGCTGGAAACAAAGGAAAGCACCTTATGCAGCATTTTGGAATAAAACTAGAAGATGATGACGGTGAATATGAATTCAAGGAAGACAAGACAAACATTCAATGCTACAGATGCCATTTACATGGACACTTTGCATATGAATGTCCAACAAATATGAGCAAGGGTGATCATGAAGCAAACACATCAAACATGGCTTCAACTTCAAGGCAACCAAGGATGGAAGACAAATACAACACAACAAGTGATGACTTCTCTGTCATTGCTTTAGGAAAAAGGAACAAAGATGGGAGGCAAGAACCAGACACATTCTACAAGCACTTGCAACTTATAGGGGAGTGTCGGGAATAAGTCACAAGTCCTTGCCAAGAAATGCTTATTTAGTTAATTAGATCATAAACTTATTTATTCTTATTATGTAATAGATAGGTTGTAGGCCAAAGGCTTGTGTAAATACAAGCCTGCAACAAATAAGGTGTCTGGGCCAAAGGCCAACAGACCAAACTAGTAAAACATTATATGTCATAGGCTCATTAGAGATATGGATATGTCTGGTATCTTTACCCAACATATGACGGCAGCTATGTCCGTTATCAGACGAAATGACTTTACAAAGTCAACACATATATTTTCATCATAACATTTCATAGCATATAAATAGGACTCGGTGTACAAATTCTTATTCATTCAATATATTACGTTTTATGTACCTACATTTGTTCCTTATATCTGCACAAATCATATTTACCTTACTTCAATATTTCTGCACAAACCAAACACCCCCTGTACAATCTGTCTATACATTTCTCTGCAACATGGCTAACACCAATACTCACTTGGAAAGGAAATGGGATACTTGGATAAGAAGTACCCCTGGCCAAAAGCATCTACTCCTTTTGCCTTAAATATTTACAACATCTCTTGACATACAACAGCCACCAACCTTTAATAAAAACCTTCTTGATTCAAATCAATCTTATATTCATTGCTCATATCAATAAATGTATATGCACTAAAATCATCAAATTTAGTACACACATTAGTTGCAAATATTCTTTTTCTTAGCCTTTTTCCCCTTTATACCAATCAGGGATCCAATCTTTTCAAAGCAATTACTCAACTATATATTCTTCAAAATTACAACCAGTACAAAACATTTTCCCATCATTCCTACCATCATTCTTTGATCCTCGATTATCTCTCTTACCACCACTTCCTTTTTCATTTTTTTTAATTTAGCAAAGAAAACAGTTGGTTGAAAAGTGTGATTGGTGACATGTTTTTGCTTCTCAACTTGCTAAACAATATAATATGCTTTATTAACAATAGGTAGATGGTCCATGCTAATAAATTGACTCCTAGTTGACTCAAACTCACCATTATGTTTCATCATGAACTAAATTAGCCTTGAATTACCATCTCTTAACAGATATTTCTCAAGAACTTTACAAGAAGCAACAGTGAGATTACCTTGACTAATCTAACTCAATTCTCTTTCTAATCAAATCAGGATTAAGGTTAATTGATCAACTTGAGTTTTTTCTTTATAGTTTTAGGGTTAACTCCATGGCTTTGATACCATGCGAAAATAGTGATTTGTAACTGATAATGATGAAGTTTCATACTGTTTACATGTAAAACGAGGGTATTTATACTAGATGAAAATCTAGGCTCGAAAACCCTCTTAACTAACTTTAACATCTTTTTAAACGAATTACAAGTCTAAGATGAAAAATTAGGCGGGAAATCCCTCTAACTAACTATATCATATTTTCAAACCAATTATAAGTTCGTCAACTTTAATTCTTGGTCTTTTAAAACTTGAGATTTGTGACCCGATTACTTCCATTATAACCCATATAATATATTGATTGAATGTTTTGTGCGATTACATGAAGATTGCCAATGTATCTATAACACATACATGGCTTACTGAACAAGCAAACCTAACCCTAATGGACCAAACCCACAATCCGGTTTGGGCCAGATATAACCATCTAATACTCTCCGGCAGTTTGAACGGGAGGCTTCCGAAAGTTCAATCTGGAATAAATGTTGAGAACCGCATCTTCTTTTTCTCATCTCTAATCTTCTTTGTTGTTTGCTTTAGCAATAACATAATTGTTTTTTACGGCATAGTTGCTTATTGCTTGCGGCATCCTTCTTTGCGTGGCTTGCTTTGCCTTTAGAAGTGAGCGACAATTTGATGATCAACTTTTTTTGGTCAAGGACAATGATCTTCGACACATCGAACATAAATAGATGATGAAGAAAAGAAATATGATTGATCGAAGACAACTCAACATAATTTCTTTTTTATGTTTTGACAACTAGGGTTTAGGGTTTAAATATAAATCACGGAGAAAAAAAATATAATGAAAGAAAAACAATAAAGCAAAGTAAAGGAATCCTTCCGGATCATCGGCATATAGCCGATGATCGGAGGATAGCAAAATCATTGGTGGATCTTACATAGAGCTGCGATACCATGAAAGATAAAAAGGGATTTTACTGACTGAATGTTTTGTGTGATTACATGAAGATTGTCAACGTATTTATAATACATACACGGCTTATTAAACAAGCAAACTTAACCCTAATAGACCCAATCGGGTTTGGGCCATACATAACCGTCTAATATAAAGATGATAACAACAAACTTATACGATGTGCTTTAGAGCTATGGACATGGGTTTTTGAGCATAGTTAAGCTCATAAACTCAAGTTGATAGGCTTATAAACAATAATTAATGAGCTTACAGGCATTTCAAAATTTTCGTACGCTCGTATGCCCATCGATTCAAACAAGCTAACACAAATAAGAAGAATTACTTGTGACTAGAGGTGGCAAATCTTGTCCATTTTGCTAATTATAAGCATATTTTAGCCCTTTTTTTAAATGTGGGGGGCACTTTTTGTCCATCCATTATTATTGACTAGCCGGGTACCCGCGCATTGCAGCGGTGGGTACCCGTGTAACAAAATTTTCTTACGACTGAATGTTCTCCACTTGTACGTTTATTATGAGGATAACGTATCTACAATATTGCCTATGTGATGCATATTATTGAAAAGATTATCACGCCACATTGCATAGTATTCGAAAAATAACATAAAAAATCACATACTCGATCTTTATTTTTATGTTAAGTAATTGCATTTACACTAACAATAAGTTCATCCGTAGTAATAGTTGAAGCGAAACATTCTTTTTGAATTTAATGAGGTATACAAATTTTCTGAGATGCTAAAAAAAACCAAAAAAGTCATAAGATTTTTTAGAAGTATGATAGAGGAATAGAAATTGTTGTGTTTTTTTTATTAACCAAATGATACTTTTATACTCAAATAAAATAAACGTTACAAAAGTTATATTAACAATAGAATTACTATTTTGGTTAAAACGTAACCGAAAATATATAAATCTCATTACAAAAGTTAATGAAGACGGTTATGAAATGGACTAAACATAAAGACGCATAATTACAAAATAAATTATATTACTTTAACTTTTTAATTTCTTTTTATAGTAATGTTTTTGTCTTAATTTTTTAAAACTTCCTTATTTAGAATGTGCTAAATACTTTATAAAGTAGTATAAATAATATAGATTGGGCTTTATAAACCTCTATGCCTGTTACAACACAGAATTTAATATATTTTACTATAATATTTTAAATGGACGGTTACAAGCTTTTTAAATAATTTGTGTTAACGTTGGTCCGTTACGAGTTTACATAATCTAAAATATTTAACTTTTTCATTATGTGTGATGAAAAGTTTTGACTTTTAATTTCTTTGAAAAATAACATACAAAATGGGCCTATTAAAATGAGCTCATTAAAATGTGTTTTAATTTTATGTGTAATGGATTTTTTGGAATTAAACCTATTAATAACTTTGAATTTAATAATTTATTTGTGCAATAAATAAAAAATAACAACAATCTTTCTATAACAAGAAATATTGAAGGCTTAAAAATTAAGACTTTTAATAATAGAAAATTGCTTAAATCTTTTATAAGGTATTAAGATAAGATGGGTTAAATGGGCACATGTAAGACATTAGATGGGTTCAATGGGCGTATGTAAAACACCAAATTGAACACTCGATAAATCTTTATATTTAATACTTTTTTTCCAGACTTTTAAACAAGTATTATTTTTAACTTTTTTTACGTTTTTATATGTTTTTTTACCCGTTATCGCATGCGCATGTTTAGCCCGCCCGTTTGACCCTCGCCCATTTAGCCCGCCCCCATTTAACCCGTTACCCATTTAACCCATCGCCCGTTTAGCCCCCACTTTTTACCCGCCCGCCCACCCATTTTGCAACCTCTACTTGTGACTCACATGTGTAATACCGGTTTTATTGTTTCTTTTGTACACGGTTCACATAAGATTACAAAAACACGTCTAAACACATTTCCAAACTGGCCTAGTGGTAAGGCAACCTGGGGTCTTTGAAAGAGACCCGGGTACAAACCTCATGGGAATAG
The DNA here is from genome assembly GCA_025667525.1 of Glebionis coronaria. NCBI lineage: Eukaryota > Viridiplantae > Streptophyta > Magnoliopsida > Asterales > Asteraceae > Glebionis > Glebionis coronaria. The sequence continues at coordinate 480,260,936 of CM046880.1, forward strand.
TTTGTAAACGACCACAGGAACACCGCATCTTCACAAGGAATGTGCACATCTTAGGAACTAAAACTGTATACAAATTGAGACTTTTTTATCAATTTGGATAGGAATAAACTTTTTCTGCAACTTACTGCGTTAATGTGGCGAATTCCGTCGCCTCAGTGTATCAATTCAGAACTTCAGCATCAAGCTTTCTAACATTCTTATATACATTCAATCATTTACGCCACATCAAATGCAGTGACAATATCGTACCATGGTTCAATATACAAAAGAGTATGTTCATTTAGATTTTGTTTAAGGCAATCGTTGTTGTATTATCTCCTGAAAAGGAGCGATTATGATGGCCTTATGGGGCATGTTAAATGCAAATTCATTAAAATTTAGTTCCGGGACCACAATAGAACTGATTGAAAAGGGCAAAAGTTTGTTGAAAATAGGAATTGTATTGTCATGAAATTTCTCCCTTCATATTCTTCAAGCTACCTACCAACCTTAACACCCGGAAAAATACTTTACACATCAATGCAAGTTATACATGTCATGTTGGATTAACACTATGAAATGAGATAGAAGTTTAATCTATTATTTTTTGAGCAAGTGAGCCTTTTTGTTAGTTACCGAGTTAAACTATCAAATTAGTAAAAATAGGCTGATTTTTTTATTTTTTATTATAATTAATTAACCCCTAATAGAACTTCAATTTACTTCCGCTTACGATCTCTCGATATTAGGTTGCATGCAATGGGAGTGATCCTACTCACTCTTGAGGACCATTGTGGAACACACTTCTCACGCGTGAGCAAGCCGAAAAGAGACGAACGATGAGCATGGCGACCTCTCGCCGAGCATATGTGGACTCCTGTGAGTGTTTTTATTGGATTTGTGAGAGTGTGTGTGCGCGAGGTATTTTTCTTTTTTTGAATTTATATCTGTATTAAATAAATTTTTTCGGGTAGGGGTGATGTGGTGCTAATTAAGCTAGAAGACGAAGCAAGTGATACCATTATTTATGTCATCCTAAGGCAAAGGATTAGCCCATTTGAAACGTTGATGTGTCTTCTTGATGTTATCATTGAGTCAAGTTGATAACAAATCAAAATCGAAAGACTAATCAAAGTTCTGCCCGACAAGAAATCAAGCTCAAAAACAACCACCGAGGTTGTAACCTGCGTAAATCCTCAAGTCAACTAGCCCACTCATACATACTACGGAAGTACGGAGTAACAAAACTATATCAAAAAGTATCAACCAGATTTAGTTTGAGCTCAGCCATGCATAATATAAAAGCATGTTCATAGAGTTTGAAACACTATTCCTACAAGCTCGACTAGTCATACGCGTGTTTTGAGATTTGTATTCATACTTGGTCATAATTCTACTATGTGGAATCCAAATAACAGCATAACTAAAATTCTACTTGATAAAGTGCACTAAACTATAAACATCAAAAAGTCTAAAAGAGACTAGTATTATTTTTACTCTCTCGTCACATTTGTGCTTTTAACTTTAACTTGTTAGGTGCCAACTGCCAATCAAGACTAACCAACCGGGTAGTATATTAAGCATCAAGTGGGTGTTAGGTACAGCTGAGAATTAAATCCCACTCAGCAACTCGCGGACCCAACCAATTGCTTCCGGCTTTTCTTAAATATTCTCCGCATTAAAGGATATTTTCTTAAATATTCAATGCGATAAATATTGCGTCTTCATAAAGTTTTCATTAACCTTCGTCTCTGTTAAGAACTCGGAATGAAATTGGATCCGAACTCTCGTATCAAAATAAAATAAAGTGTTACGTAAGTATAACTTGGTTTTGGCATTTGACACCTTACTTTCAGAATTAGTACATCAGGAAATATGTTGCTAATTTTTATTTTTTTTCATTTTATTTAAATACAACACAGCTTAAAGCATTAAATCAAAATAAAAAATATTACATCAATACAAAAAATATCATATGAAAAAAGTCCTAAAATATAAAATAATAAAGAAAAAGTCCTAACAAAGATTTTTTACTTATAAACCTCAATTATATTATTCTAATGCAAAAAAAAAATTAAATACTTCTAAAACAAAATTACTATTTTTTATTAACTTTCTAAAAAACAGAAAAAGAAAATTGAATTAAAAATAATTTATAAAAAGAAAAAATATAAAACTAACACAGAAAAATACTAAAAGTTAAATAATATCTAAGAAAAATAAAAAGAATGAAAAAGTTAAACAAAAAAGCCAGAAACAGTTGAAATAAGCCACAGCTTATTAAAGCTGATAGAAATGAAAGAAGGTTTAAATAAATGTTGGAACAAAATGATAACAAGAAAACAAGTATAACACATTGGTAAGGCACATACTTCCCCAATCGAGGGGTCGTGTGTCACCTTTTTTTTTTTGGTTTTCTTTTTGGACAAAGGTACCCCACATGCGTTCTGCTTATGGGGAGTCAAGAATAAGCTCAAATAAATAAAAATAAGCCAAAAATTCATAGAATAAGCCACAGTTCAGCAGTTTAAAAAGCATACTAAAACTCATTTTACAGTTCCCATACCAAAAAGATCCACAGAATAAGCTCAAACAAGTAAGTATTATTTTATATACGATTTGATTTACACAAACGCATTTTTACAGTTCCCTTTAGATATAAGTGTTTGAGATGAGTTCCCAATATACAGTAGGATTCTCTTTTGTTGCCTTAAGAAACTTGTATACTTTGTAATAAAGATCTACATTCAGATCTCTGAACTCATAGATTTTACTGCTTGTTTGATGATGCCAAGTATAGTCTGGTTTTGTTTCATCATATTTTAACTTTTTTATAGCTTCATACTTCTTGAACATCTTAATAACATGTTCATTAATTACATCGTCTTCTGAACTACTAGAACCTTCTTTCTCAATTCCAATATTTTCATTGCTTTCTGCTGGCTGCGCCTTTTTAGGTCTTCAAACCATGTTCTTGGGGGTTAGACCAGTGTGAAACTTGTTTGTAGATTTTCTCACCTTATCCATGTTCTGTTTGGTGTTTGTGTGTTTGATCCTTTCTGTGTGACTGTGTGTGTGTGTGTGTGTGTTTGAATCTAATATAGTGTCGTAATAAAGAAGATGAAAAATTTACCTTCGTGCAAATAACGTACCCGAATTAAAATATGACATTGTAATAATGACGGAGAATAAATGGGTTTAATAATGTTTCGATGACGTTTTTTGCATCTCATGAAAGGTGGAAAGATGGGGTGGAACGAGAATGACGCTTATACCCTCACGTGCCAGACACGTATGGGAGTTAACGGCAGAACGTTAGAAAAAGTAAAAATAGACGACTCAGGGGAAATGTAGGCGAAATGAAAGTTTAAAGGCAAAAATGCTTGTAGTTTGGACTCAGAGACATATTTGCGGATTTTAAAAAGTTCAGATACGTTTTATGCATTTTACCAAAAAAATTAAATCAAATAAAACGGTAATATTACCGTTTGAATTCAAACGTTAGGACTTGTGGACCACAAATTTTTTGTTTCTTTCTTCACCAGTTAATTGGCGAGAATAGGTTTTGACGAGTCATCACGGTGTGGTGAAGAAGACTGGCGAAGGCTAGATCACTTTAACGAGGGATTTACGCTGTCACACCCAGCGCTCATCGTGTGTTACGGTCTTACTTAGTGTTGCTTTTTTTCAATGGTTACATGACTTATCTTTTTAAGACACGTCTTTTAAAGTATTCGTTTTTTATTTTGTTTTAAATCTAAGTACATCCGGAAAGAAAAAAGTGTCTACTCACTTGCGGATAGTTTATACTTTACACTTGATATATAAAGTCTTCTGAAGTGGTATTGGAAAGTTATAATATAATGTGTTATGTCTCACATTTTAAATCCACATGTTGTATATCTTAGTATATAGAGGATGTCTAGTTACCAAAGCACTAATTTGAAACCGTCAGAATAAACAATAAGCATGCAAAAGAAAGAGGAATATTACCAATAGAGAAATGCTAGCTAGTTGATTGGTGAAAAGAATAAATTTGCTAATGTAAAGATGAATCGGAAAGCCATTAATCGTGTAATTTTTTATTGTCTACTTGTCTAGAGCTTTTTGAAACACTCCACTTTCTCACTTTATAAGTTTCATGTCTATATAATGTTCATCACATATCGTTATCAAATCGTACCCTGGCCTTCTTTCAAGTTATATTTGCATAGGAAATCTCTTTTGGTAAGTATCTCATTCTTATATTCTTTAACAATAAATATCTAGTTTCCATTATAATCTTGTTGGTATTAAATAGAGTTTGTTCAATAGAAATTAGTTACAAATTTTACAAGTTTGGATTGAACTTTAAAATATCTCAATCCTAAAAGGTTATATTTTATACAAGTTTATTCTATATACGTTATCAGAATGCTTCTTATATATTTATTATCACAAGATTTAAATTTGCTTAGAGAAATCCGAATTAAATTTTCATGTGGGTGTTTCAGTATATAATTGTGCTTCACTGTTTCTTAGAGCATTTTCAATGCGGAAGTTTACACATGACTTTTCACTATTTAGAAAAGTTATTAAAAGATTTTATACATTGTGCTAAAAAGTTTACAAACAATTTTTTGGAGAAAGACTTACATATGCAAAATGGTTTATAGAAATTTATAAAACTAGTTGTATTAATTGAAAAGCTTTTGAAAAGCTTTTGTATAACTTTTTAGTATTGAAAAAGATTGTGAAAAAAACCTTTTTGTAAAAGATAATAATGAACATAATTAATGTATTAAATAAATAAAGTATTTAAAAGGTTTATGTATTGGAGATGCTCTTATGCATTACCAAATGTCAGAGTATTCAAATGTAATAACATCTCGAATATATAATGAAATAATATTGTTTCGTCAAAACTTTTGATTACGTAATAATCGTCGTTGCATCGTGCGAGTGTCTGCTATCATGATAACTAAATAATAAGGAGTATAGTATAAAATGAACAATGAGATTTCAATCCCGATACAATGCACGAGAAATATAAACTTGTTACCTTCAAATTATTAACTACCTATCGATATCACTGACGTTCACGAAGAAAAGATGCATTAGTGCACTCTTAACTTATATTTTAATTATTAAACGTTGTTTTTTTCAAACCTTAACTGAAACAGACTCTAGATACCCGATCAAATTTATATTTGTTTTTTTTGTCTTAAACAACATTTTTGTTATGAGTCACCAAATTCTAGCATATATTCCCTAAAATAATTTCATCCTAAAGACTCAATCTTTGTCTCTTTGAATAAATGAAGTAAACCCTAATAATATATTATCAGTCACACACATTCTAGTTGATATTACGCGTTATAATTTCATTGGTGTCCATAAACAAATATTTCTAACAATAATATAGTACGTACTATACGTAGTATTATACTGAAAATAACAGCATGAATATTATTTAACTTCCAATTCATTATTAGGATCTGTCTACATAGTTTTATAAATAACCAAGTAGTTTTCATTTACAGAAAGTCTCAACCGACATACAAGGTTTTTCAGAGCGACGGCAGCACTCGTCGTCAAAAGTCGCACCTGTCGTCACTAAAAGGTACGAGAAAGTTACTGTTATAAGTAGGCTCAATATGTATATATGTGATTAATAAGTGGTGCTGTATATTTTGTTTTGTGTTTAGGTTTATGTGTGTTAATTTAGCTTGAAATATCTTAAAAAGGATGCTTTCATAACAGTCAAGTACAATTTAATGCTAGTAGGTACCATGCTAGATTTTTTTTTGGAAAATGGTGAATTATGGTACCATGCTAGAGACCATGCATATCACCTAAGGAAATTTAAGTCAAACATGTTACGTGTAGTAGGTTTGTTTATATGGCTTAAATTTAAGTAAAAAACATGTGTTACGTGGTTACTGAACTATATGTTGGTAGCAAACTTTATAATAGTCATGTAAAGCTGTCTATCTTGTTAGATTTTCTATCACTCCATCTGTGTTTTTTCTTCTCTCTCAAACAACACAAGACAAAATCCTCAATTTGCATATATTGTTTCTAGTGCACATGATAAACTTCAGTTCTTGATCATCATATCTTTTTTGTTTTATTTAGAAGATATTATAAGCTCATTTCTAAGAAGCTTGTTCAAGATCTTGTTTTTCTTTTCTGTAAACCAAAGTGAGTGATCTTATTTATGTTACTACAATTTGAATTTATCGTTTAGCTTTGATGGATCATGCATGGTTTTAGCTAGGTGTGTTTTGGTTATGCTGTTATATGTGTTTTGGTTATAGCTAGTGTGCTTTAATTTGGTGCATTTTGAACTATTTGAATTTGAATATGGTGATGCTTTATTAGTGTGCCTAAAAGTTGCTAATAGGGTGTAGTTGTTATTGGCTTAAAAAAAGGGTTTGCATACAAGACAAAATCCTCAATTTGCATATGTTTCCACTGCTCATGAACATCAATTCCTGATCTTGTTGTTTCATTAAAAAAACATTAGCTCACTTCAAGTAAGATTCTTCAAGATCTTTTTGTTTTTTGTTGTTTTGTAAACCAATACTGTATTATTTGAGTGATCATTTTTTTTTAATGCTAATATAAATGATATTTTTCCTTAGATATGATGGATCGTGATTTTAGTTGTGCTACTTCTGGAATTTGTGTTTGTTAGTCAAAGTGTTCTGTAAAACACTAAAATGTGTCTTTTAGACTTTTACAGTGCATTATGAACTTATGTAAATATGTGATGCTTTATTAGTGTGCTTAAAAGTTACTATCATGGTGTCTGGAATTTGTTTAAAACCGAGTTATTGCGTTTTGTTACGGTCGGTACACGTTTTTCAGTGTTTCGATATATACAAACTGCTTACGACTGGACTAATTGTTCGTTTATACCTTCATATTTGAAGGTGAAATAAGCCGTCTGAATAAGAAGCTTTGGAGTTGCTTATTAAGAAGGTGCTTATCTGCTTCAGTTTGAAAAAGTAGGTACCATATTTTTTGTTTTTTGTTTCTTATTTTCTTATTGAAAAAGTGAGTAGGTACCATTTGCATATTGAAAACTCTATAATTTATTTATTGTACCATAACTCATAAGCAATGGTAGGTTTCTTTCATGTGCTAAAATGGGTTATGTTAATAATACCCCCCCTAATCCCAAAAAGTACAAAAAAGTACTACCAATACCCCCCTTTTGTCCCCCTGTTACTGTACAATATAATTTTCTGCCAGTTTCTGTTCCGTATTTTTTGACAGTTTACTGTTTTTGACATGTTAAACTTTATATTTTTTATTCCGCACTTTCCGTTTTACAGTTTTATAACAAAAACAAAATTATAAAAATAAAAAAAAAATAAAAAAAATAAAAAAAAATCAAAAAGTTAAGGGGGGTATTGGAATCCATATAGGGGGTGTACCAATAACCACCCCAAAATAAATACAGTAAGCAGTTAAGCAACTACTTCCAAAACACCTTCTAAAATTGCTTATCTAATTCTGATTATTTTATCTTTTAAATTCTATAAATAAGCAACTCCAGACACTCAGATATCTGTTTTAATTATTATACTATATACTGTTAGGACATAAGCAAATCTAGCTGATCACTATCACATGCATTTTGTACTAATTTATCATAGTTGATTATCTTATTATCTACTTCTGCTTATTTTTAAAAGCATAAGCAGTCTTAAAAAAGCAATCCTGTCACTTCTTTATTGCAGGGTGATTCTCCTGACATGTAAAGACTAAGGCTTATCACTAATGAACTGCTAGAGGTTACTTATAAAATACTTGGGAGTTCAATAACTGGTGAAATATAGTCGTTAGTCGATAAGCAAAGATGGTTATGGCTCCAACTGTCAAAGTGATTCTAGGCTCTATTGCTTTCGCCGTATTTTGGGTTTTAGCAGTTTTTCCGGCTGTGCCCTTTATGCCGATTGGAAGAACAGCAGGATCCCTACTTGGTGCCATGCTCATGGTACTTTTTCAAGTTATAACTCCAGATCAAGCTTATGCGTCTATTGATCTTCAGATCCTCGGGCTTCTATTTGGGACAATGGTTGTAAGTATTTATCTAGAAAGAGCCGATATGTTTAAATATCTAGGTAAGTTACTTGCATGGAAAAGCCAAGGATCAAAGGACTTACTATGTCGAGTCTGCTTAGTATCTGCTATCTCTAGTGCTTTTTTCACGAACGATACGTCATGTGTTGTGCTAACCGAGTTTGTGCTTAAAATTGCCAGACAGCATAATCTCCCACCACATCCGTTTTTATTAGCACTTGCTTCAAGTGCAAATATAGGATCTTCTGCTACACCGATTGGTAACCCTCAAAACTTGGTGATAGCAGTTCAAAGTCAGATACCGTTTGGGCAATTCTTGTTTGGGATCGTGTCTGCTATGGTGATTGGAATTTGCGTAAATGCTATAATTCTGTTAGCCATGTTTTGGAAAATATTATCTGTTCAGAAAGATGAAGAAGAGCCTCCAGTTGAAGCAACCCCGGAAGAAGATGTGTTGTCCCATCGGTTTTCTCCGGCTACAATGTCACATCTCACGTCTCTAAATTCTCATGAGCTAAATGCTCATCTAGAGACCATGAGCATTCACAGCTCACCTAGCATAAACGGGAAACATGATAATACTCTTAGGAACCGCTTAGGTTCTGGTGACAATGAAGTTATCTCAAAAGATGCTGTGGTTAATGGAGTACCCGAGAAGAAAGATGAAAAGGTTGTTTCAAGAGTCCCGTCAACGAACGGATTTGGGAATGAAAATTCTGATTTGTGTCTGGAGGAAATCGATGAAAAGTCTGGCAAATGGAAGATAATGTTTTGGAAAATAGGAGTTTATCTTATTACTCTTGGAATGTTGGTCTCCTTTTTGAATGGACTAAATATGTCGTGGACTGCCATTACGGCTGCACTTGCTCTCGTGGTTCTTGATTTTAAGGATGCTCAACACTGCTTGGAGAAGGTAGCACATAACAACTAACAATGTGCCGTTTTTCTTAATCTTTTGGTTTTCAATTTTCAGCTCAGAAACTGAAACTTTCATTTATTTCATCTCCCAGGTTTCTTATTCGCTATTGGTGTTCTTTTGTGGAATGTTTGTCACCGTCGAAGGCTTCAATAAAACAGGAATCCCAAGTGCAATGTGGGACTTCATGGAACCTTATGCTCAAATCGATCACATCAGCGGTATAGCAATTCTTGCAGTTGTGGTAGTTGTTCTATCGAATCTAGCTTCAAATGTGCCAACTGGTAAGCTTTCTATTCAACAGTAGCATTACTTAAACTTTGCCACAAATTGGCCCCTTTCGACCTATTTACTTAGGAATGGGTAGATTCGGCCTATAATGACCATATTAGAAAAACTAATGACTTTTTCAAAACCTTTTTTGGGACTATTCCAAGTGAACCCGTCCCGACATGTTTTTAACCATTTTGATCCGAACCATGACCCGTTTGTCTAAACTGCCCAATTTGCCACCTCTAAAACCGTTGGTGATATTTGTTTTCTTTTCAGTACTATTGCTTGGAGCAAGAGTGGCAGCAGCGGCAGCAACTATATCACCAGAAAAGGAGAAAAAAGCATGGCTAATATTGGCATGGGTCAGCACTGTAGCCGGGAATCTTTCCCTACTAGGATCAGCAGCCAATCTGATTGTCTGTGAACAAGCTCGACGTTCTCAAAATTTTGGCTACAATCTCACCTTCTGGTCTCATCTCAAGTTTGGTGTTCCTTCGACAATTATAGTCACAGCAATCGGTTTGACCCTTATAAGAGCATAAAGACACAGTCCATATGATTCAATAGGATGATCGTCTTTTCAACACTTCGTATTACCGTTTTTTGTAAAGTAAATTTCCAGAAAGTTACTAGCAAGGTCACTGTAGTGTTTATATCTAGCTACAGTTTTTGTTCTCGTCAAGTTTGTGAAATATTGGCACAATAAGCAGAAATTTAAGTACTCGCATTAGAATAAGCAGGACTTGTTCACGTAGTTATCAAATTCTTTTTTCCGGAAGTTGGAATATACATATGTTTCAATCTTATAAAGTGTAAAATGTTGGATTCTTTGTCAAATGTTGTATGCTTGCACCCTCGTACCATATGTTTCTAGATACAGGTGATGAAACGGGAATAAGCCCGCCCGGGCTTGGTCCTAGTCTTAAGAAGGCTCGATTTTATCATAACCATCAAAGCCAGGTTTTGTTTTCGGTTATTCGAAAAGACCGAAGAACGTCTTCAAAGGGCTCGGTTTCAATATTGACATGGTCTCATGTAATCAAATCTTGTTTAGTGAACCTATCATTTGAGGTATTTTCTTAGCTCATGGCCTTAGAATCTTAAATCATTCTTTTGTCATTTGTTATGAATAAATTGTGAGGAAATCACAAATTTTGACGTTTGATATACAACATCTAAAAAGAAAACAAGTTAACTTAAAAGAAATTGATATGACATAAATTGCGAAATTGGTAGTATGAAAGCTTGTCGTAATTGTTGACTTTGTATACTTATTTTATCAATCACATCGTGTAGCGTTGACATCGTATACAGAGTTTTGAACATTGAAATGATCAATTTGATAAATGTTTGTCTAAGTTAATAATGATTTAATACAGAAAATTATGTTAATCTGCCTTGAAAACAAAGAAGGTTATTATAGAATTGAAGATTAGTAGACGTTAGTTTATGATGATGATATATACAACTTGTTAATTATCTTGGTTAGCTTTCTATTTTTAGAATATATAAACACGTTAACATAAGTAATCTCGAACACACACATATACTTATGTTGGAGGTCATATAAGTCAAACAAAAAACACCGCGAGAATTTGAGTTGTGTACATTTGCAAATATCACTATATAGAAGACACAACTTAAAAGATAACTAAATGCCAATGGAAAGTATTACCTCTATGATACTAGAGCTAATTGATAAATTTTCAATCATCGGTAAACATTCAAACATGTCAATAATGGTGGAAGTGTTGGTATCAATGATATCATAATCTGTGTTCTGATTCTGCAGCTGGAAAAACAATATATGTTGATCAAATAACTTATGAAAGAAAGCGCTAGAGATGTTTTAGTAAACACTTACCATAGTCAAGGTCTGAAGTTAACTTAAAAGTAGATTAAGAGATAAAATTAATTATTATTTTTTATATATATATTATTATATAAAATATCTAAATTAGTATACATTTTTTCAAATAAAAAATTAAAAATAGAGCCACTAGTCCACTTAACATGTGGATTGAATTTTTTTACAAATTAAAAAATGATATAATAATACTTTGATTGTGAAAAGTAAGGGAAGCACTTGGACTTTCTAAATAGAAACAAGTCACGCGCGTAAGCCTAAACAGCTTCAACCAAATAATTTGTTTAATGCTCTTATAAGTCTAAACCTTGTTAACCCGACCAACAAACACGCCCTTAGTGTACATTTGTAAAGTTCAGTTTTTCATTTTGTTTCATTGTAACCAACAATCACTAGAAGTGTGTAATGACCTTAATTTGATGGGGATAAGAACAAGTGTATTACACATGTAAATCTTATAAGATAACTAAAATTGCATTCGAAACATACACTTAAAAAGAAATTACTTAAAAAAGTTAGTTGATGAAGAAAAGAAGAAAGTAGCAGCAGTATTCAGAGAGAAATCAGGAGTAGATGGTTATCATGTCATTCTTCACTAACTTCTATTTTGCCTTCCATATCTTTTTTATACCGTAGCTTTAGGGTAGTTTTCTCGCACGTTTCTAAATGCCTCTATATTTTCATTTAACTTGTTTTTATCGTGCGATCACAATACTTTCTTTGACTCCTTTTATTAGTAGCATTAACACAACATTCCCCACCCCATCAAAACGGACCTTCTCCTCAAGGTCTATGTTAGGATAATGTTGTTGGACTTGATGCTATGATTCTCGAAGTATGCTTTTCTTGCCAATCCCAGTGCATTAGGACCTCAACAGTCCCATTCAGCAATACAATGTGTAAGGAAGGAGACCTGTACCACATGTGTACGATATGTAGCAGACCTAGCTTTTGATTATTTTGGAGTGTGACAGAGTGCATGAGAAGCTATAATTTCACAACTACAAAGTCACAAATAGCAAATGAGAGTCCACGTTGTTTCTTATCAGCATAATTCTTCATTCGGGCTTGTGCGCGAACAAGCTTAATGTGCAACTGATGTAATAGGGCATTCCTTTATTGTAGTTTCTCAATCACATCGTTAGTTGTATCATCACAAAATGAGCTGATAATGACTCAAGGTGGGCCTCGACCATATACAACTTTCAACGGGGTGACACCAAATGAGTTCCGGAATGTTAAATTGTACCATAATTCTGCCCATATCAGAAAAATTGACCCAAGCTTTTATGTTATCAAACACAATGAAACAAAAATATGACTCTAGGAACTTGGTTAGCACTTCATATTGACCGTGGGACTGTGGTTGCATAAATCTAGGTTGTATCAAACCTTCATGTAACACATCACCAACCATGAGTTCTAATTGAGTCTTTTGACTCACTGAGAAACGATAAAGGCGAACTTTAACTATATTAACACCCTCTTGTAAAACAACTGAGTGATCTTGGGTGCGAGAAGCAGGTAAACCAGCAGGAACCGTAAACATGGGCGCAAATCCTTGTAAAACATTAGCCAAATCATTTGGAATGGTATCAGGTAACTAAAGAGTAGTATCATGTATGGTATATATGAAAAAAAATGAATGGGATATCCTTCAACAATCAAATATGTAGCTGATAACCGCTTAAGATGATGGAATTCGGCTTGAGAGAGTGACAAAGACTTATCACCTGTGAGTGTGATATATATATCGTCAAGATAAAACTTAAGTGTGGCAGAACTATAGTCAGCAATATGAGGTCCTAAAGTAGCCAACCAAGCCGCCCCTAAGATAATAACTGGACCCAATATCGGAAAAACACATGCTGAAAATGTGATGAGTTCATTTTGGACATACAATGGAATTGAAGTAACCAAACCCTCAACGTGTAAGAAGGACCACCTCCGAACATTACTCGAAAAGTGTAAGAAGGTTCGATAGGAAGGCTTACATTTTTAGCGACCTGAGGTTGTATAAAATTATCAAAATTACCACCATCAAGTAAAACGTGAACTTTCCTTCCATTTATAGACCCAGAAAGGCGAATAGTCGCCACTCCACTGGATCAGTGAGGCAAGAAAATAACATCCGGTTGTGCCTTAGGCTGTTCATCAGGTGATGAAAATTCAGACTCATCGGTAGAAGTCATCAGTAGCAACATTTGTTTATTTGGACATTTTAATTCCATGTAAACTTTTCATCACATGTGAAACACAGACTCTTGTCTCAACGTAGTTGCACTTTGGTTTGAAACAACTTATGAAGTGGTGGTAATGGTTTTGTTTGAGGTGTGGGTTGTGGTGGTAGGGTAGATTTCATCCATGACAAAGAAGCAAAAGTGGTTGATATTGAAGAACATTTTTGGTAGCGTGGATGGGGAGTCAAAGTTGTGTTTATAACCATAACTTACTGTTTATTTTTCATCAAATAAACGAGACAAATTACCTGCATGAATTAATGACTTGGGATATTGTGCAAATACGTCTCATTGTATATGATCTCTCAAGCCACTAAGAAAGCAATCCAATAGTGCTTCAGGTGATAACCCCTCAACTCTATTAGCCATGACCGTGAAATCATGGTAATATTCCGCAGCAGAGGTTGTTTATGTGAGTTTGAAAAGTTGTGCACGAGGTGAATCAAATTGTAATGGGCCAAAATGCTCTTCAATCGCACTAGCCAAAGCGTCCTAAGTAGGTATCTCATTAGCATTATGGAGCATTTTAAACCATGGTATAACTGAGCCTTTAAAATGAACAGAATCAATAGTAAGGCATTGGGCATCAGGGGTTTCATAATATGTGAAAAATTGCTCAGCCCGAAAGAGCCAATAAGAGGATCAGAGCCATTAAAATATGGAAAATCAATTATAACATGACGAACTTGCAATGAGTTTTGATTGTTTCTGTTAAATTGTGGTTGTGATTTGGAAGTGGTGAGTCGATCATCATCGCGGGTTAAAGTAGCGAGAATCCGTTGAATACTTTCGAGAGAATTTTCTACCTGATGGAGCCGACTGTTGTAGGTTAACTCACGAGTATCGTGTTGGGTATCCAATTCAACGATTCGTTTCACCGTTGTTGCAAGTTCTTTCAAACACGTATGTTCAACCATGGATTGAATGAAAACACCGAAATGTAATGACCTTAATTCGATGGGGGATAAGAACAAGTGTATTTTAGATGTAAGTCTTCCGAGGTAACTACAATTTTATTTGAAACATAGACTTAAAAGGATATTACAGAAGAAAGTTGGTTGATGAAGAAAGAAGAAAGTAGCAGCAGTATTCAGAGAGAAATCAGGAAGAGAGGTGATTCGTCGATATGTTTACCCTTGAGGTTATCATAGTTCTGGCACGGTGTGAATGAAAGTCCGCGTTAACGTCTCTTGTTTGATGCTCGAATAAAATAAGGTTTGATTTTTATTTTCTAAAACTACGAAATAAACATTTAAAGAACGAGAATGAAAATCTAAACTACGGGGAAATCATTAAAGGCATGAAAACAAATCTTAAGTCTATGGGAAACATAAAAAGAACATCAGGATATTAAACTAAGCAAGATAAACCAAATCACGAAAGCAAATGAAAATGATAACGAAAGTAAAAAACGCGACATTTATAGCAAAACAACAAATTTTAAACCTACGAAAGCAAATATAATTAGTCTAAGTCCTAATTGATAAAAGAAAATTTTAGAAAAAAGAGATATTTTTTTTACTTTTAAATAATTTATTATGATTTAATTAAAAAATTAAACTATTTAATTGATTAAAAATATTGAATGATTTTAAAAAATAATGAAATTTTAATGGAAAATGCTAAACAATGAATACAGTCTAGGAAAAATAAGAAGCTAAAAAAATAAATCCAAAAAGCTGTTAAATAAGCTATTTTAAAGCTGACAAGAAAAAATAATAAAAAAAATGCTTAAATAAAAGGGTTTGCAAATGTTTAACAAGAAGTCAGCTTAGCAGAGATGGTATATGAGGGAGTTTGTGAGGTGTTGAAAAGGAGTGGGGAGGTCGTGGGATCCAGTCCGACCCTATATGTCAACAAAATTCATAATTATTAACGTGCTACCTCAAAATCCTACACAACAATACAAATAATAACAATATCCAAAATACCAACAATACCAAAACTACTACTGGCCCATTCCCATTTTTAGTGTTAACTGGGCTTGACAAGCTCAAATTAGTAATAAGACAACTTGATATTTTAGTAACTAACATCACAATCTCGACAACACTGACACAGTTGAAATAAAAACAATTAAAAACAGATAAAACAATAAACATTATCAAGAAAAAGTAAATGAAAGAATAAGAATAGTAAAAATATCAAGTACCAAAATGCCTTCGGAATATCAAAAAGACCACCAAAACACTAGTATCTATATGCCTAAACTTTCCGAGTCTTGTGAATCCTTTCACCTCGCAAATACTAATCGTTCTCTTGAAAAGCGTGTCTTTAATGAGGGTCGTGTCGTGTATCCAGATATTGAAGGGTATACTTACATTGAAACAATGTTTGAGCTTACTGGTTTTGATTGCTTGCTCAAAATCAATGAGGTAATATACCCTCAATTCCTTCTTGAGTTCTTTAGCACTTATTCTATTTTCTACAACGACAGTGGAATGTTTGTTAGCTTCTCTATTCGGGGTCAACCCATTCATTACTCCCTTGCTGAATTCGGTCAAATTCTCAAGGTCCAATTCAATGGCCATTGTCAGTTTATCGATTCTTGGAGGCTTGACTCCTTGCTCTCAGCTACCGATGATGGCATCTATGACACTCCCCTTCCCGACCTTGACTTCATCATTTCCACCATCTTCAAACCCCGTGAGGAACCCGTCATTTATAGTATTCAGTAGACTCGTATGTTGTCTCAATATGAACTACTAAGAAGCGAACTTAATGATTATATGATCCCTTGGGCCGACATCATTAGGGAGAATGCATTTTGTCACGGTGGAAATCGCTATCACATACCCGTGTGTCTAGCACACATGATGTTCTGTATCACGCATTCCATCAACTATAATCTTGCATACTTTATCGCTAGACGGATTAATTACGTCATCCACATGCCTAAAACAAACCTCCCTTAGGCCATGCTCCTCACTCGCATTTTCAAAAGGGTTGATAGCGACTTCTTCGACCTTGGTCTATCCTCCTATGCTTATGTCAACCGTGTGATGTATCCTATTGAATAGAATCGTCCACGTAAGACATGAAGTGACTCCGGTAGGCGAAGAAGCACTCATCGGGAGACCGCCTACGATGTTGAGCAAGGCTCGTCTTCATCCCATCATGACGATGAAGGTGAACCTAGTGCCTGCGTAGGTTCCCCGAGTAGCTCCTTGCCATCTTTGTGCACTTACATGAATGGTTTACCCGAAATGTCTCTCTCCCCCCCCCAATCCTCATCCTCTGGTAGGATTCCTCAAGGCTTTTACCTTGAGCATATCTATCGTTCTAACCTTCTGATCTGAGAGGAATTTTATGATCATTGAGAAGAATCAAGAGGAGCGTTCAAGACCATTGGGTTAGGAGCTTGGTAAAGAAGAAGAAGTAAAGCTTTATTGAAGATTTGAGTAGGAGTCATTGTTCTTGTTTATTTTAGACTTGAACTCTTTTTGTTTTTAGTTTATGCTTTTTAGGATTGTGTGAACTAACTTGTAAAGATTACCTTTAATTTTAATCCTAATTATGTATTCATGTGTTTGGAATTTCAAATTACATGATTATGTGCATTACCTTGTTGCTTAGCTATTTAGATTTTAGTTGGTTATCTATTTTGGCTTGATTATAAAAACTAGAAATTCTGGGCTTTTGAACAAAATCTGGAAAACCATTTGTGCAACCCTCTGTCCGCGAATACTTAAATACCGCGCGGTGCAATATCTTTATTGAACCGCAAGCCTATTTATTGAGTCGCGAGTTGTATTTTCGAACATAATCTTTTCTTTACACTGTTCTTTCTAAATCATTCTAAACATGGATAAAACTTCTGCTAAACATATGATTTTTCCAAATTAAGCTTGACAAGCTTCATTGTTTACCAAAATTATTTTTATCCCATTACTACTTTGGATCACCCTCTTCTCTTTTTAAACATTCTTCTTCTTCATCCTCTTCACCATTTCTAGGCCTTTCTAAACTTAAACCTTACAACCATGGTGTCCACAAGATCATCCTCTTCCACCAAAAACTCCTCCACTAGAAAAATCCTCAAAATCAAGATTAAGATACCCAAATTGGGTTCTTATTCTTTTGCCACCCGAAGAAATGAGACAACTCCCTCATCCATTCTCATTTCTTCATCACCTTCACCACCTCTTGCACCATGCAAGACTTTTTCAACCTATGGTACTAACCATTCACATGGAATCACCTCTTCTTCATTCCAATCTAGAATGAATGAAGCCTCCTCGCCATTCTCTCCAAGTCTCTTCTTGTATGAGAACCCTCAACTACTTCAAAGCATTCCCTTTGGGGATGACTTTGTTGTGCCTTCCCCCATGTGTTGGTCCACGAATCTTGTGCAAACATCGAATATATAAGGATCTATGAAGGACATTTGCACAATTAACCACTTGACTAACTAATAACGAAGCTTGTAATTTTCATCATTTGTATATCTTATTAATAATGAATCAAAAAGATTTACAAGACTTTGCCCGGTTGTTTGCGGAATAACAACCGGGCGATGGATGACAAACTAAACTCACATTGTTCTAAGCTAGCTAAACTTTGTAACCAATGGGAGGATGACACCCTATCCACTTAAGTGTTACATGTGATGTTTCTATGGTGGGAATCATTAAGCTATTCTATGACAAAGACCACATACATATAGTGGGAAAGTGAAGCTTCCATGTGAAGCTTCCATGAGAAGCTTTTACTAAAGTACAAGTAACCACCTTGTACTTTGTTTTCTTCCTTGTTGCACCTTTGACAAAGTCACCCTCTTGCACCTTTGTATTCATTGTTGATAAGACTTGTTCCCACTAATACTTTAGACACTTCTTCATGTCTTCTAACTTCTTCAGGTCTTCTAATAAGTAATAGTCTTTATGAGTTAGTAAGTTGTTATGTCATCACTTACTAACTCCATCATCCTTGGTTCTTTGCATCACTTATTGAAATCCGCCTCAGCCAATGACGAGTCTATCTTGTAGACTCTAAAGAACACTAAAGAATGACACACTTAACTTATAACTTACTTAAGTTCAGTGACTAAAACAACTTATGATACTTTACATACAAATCCTGTGCAAGAGAAAAATCAGGTGCTGAATTGGCCCAACACCATGTTACCTTCGGAAACCATGCCGCCTCCTCCTCCCAAAACTCCCATTATGGGTGTTGCTCTTTCTTATCCCTTGGGTGATTCATGCATACTTTATTTTCTCGAGGCGCATGGTAGAAATTATCCATGTTGTCTTTACAACAACAGTCTCATCCAATCTTTTAGGATGGAGATGCATGGACTCCATGAAAGGTTGGAAAACCTTGTGTTATCCTTCTTTTTTTTCCTCTTCTTCCTCCATCAAAGGGATGAGATGATGATATTTTTAAAATAACTTTTAAAACATCAAGCCATGAAGATCGACTGATCAAGATTAGAATAGCTAGCTTAGTTGTTTAGTTAGTTGTTTTTTTACTTTTGTATCTTCCTTTTCCTACATGTATTTTTCATGTAGATGTTTTATGGATTTAGTAGTTGTGTTATCTTTTTCTTTTCTACACATTAATCAACTTCATTAATCTTAAAATTGAACCTAAATCTATTGTCACCTCTAAACTTGACTAAAATTGGATCAAAATGTTATCTAATATTTTGTCACCCTTTGTTAAGATACTCTTGTGAGTATGTTGCTTTTTATGCAACGTTAGCCTAACCTAATGCTAATAGAGGTAGAAATCTAAGATTTGATAAAATTTGAAAAAGTCCTTGTCTTTTCTCAAAATTTCAAAAAATCGTATTTGGGCAGCTTATGTTTGCGGTTCCTCAAATGAACCTGTGGATCATTATTTTCAATGAGTCGCGGACATATTTAATGAACCACGGCCAGAAAGCCTGTTTTGTTCAATTTGGTCTTTCTCTCTTTTGACCAGTTTTCTTTAAGATTCTTTGTTTTCCTCTTTGAGCTAAACATTTCTTAAAATCTTTTATTTTTCTTTCTATTCTTTGCCTTCTCTATTTTCTTTATATTTCCCTCTCTTAGGATCTCTCCCACCATGTCTTCTTCTTCTAAACTTAACCTTGACATCTCTTTGTCACAAACCTCTAAACCCAAAGCTTCTTGTAATAAAGCTTTCCAATAAATCAAAAATTTCGGCCAAACCTATTTGGGCTAAAAAGAACAAGGATCTCATTGAGCCTTCTTCTCCCAATCCTTTCAAGACTTCCAACTTCTCCCCAATTGAGTATTGGAATGAGTCTTACTCAATCAATCCAAATGACCTCTCTTTTTACCCTAACCTCACTAAATATTGAGATGGTAACCTTTCATTTCCTTCTCCATGTTCACCTTCTCCTCCACCACCTTATTTCTTTAATGATGCACCTCCTCCCTTTAATGACTTTGTCTTGCATCATGGAACCTTTTGTGCTTGTTGTAGATTTCAACAAATTGAACTTAATCATGTCTTTGACAAGTTGAATTTTCTTTAATTTCTCCTCACTCGACCTCCTCTTCGAGTGTTTTTTTCCCGTGAGAAAATCTCCGAAAGACGATCCTTCTTCTTATTTTACCGGTTAAAACACATTTTGTGTTCTAATCGTTTGAGTCTTAAATAAAAACTAAGCAAATCTTGGAGGACTAATTCTACTATAATAGTTGTTATGCTTAGGTTTATTTTCCTTGTGTTTTAGTATTCATATTTCCATATATAAAGATATTTATGTATGTTTTATCATATTTATATAAATATGATTATTATGTGTGTTTATTGCTTGTTTTGCTTCTTCTATTATCACATATATTGTTAAGAGTTGATTATGGTTAAAATCTTGAATTCTTTTGGGTGATTCCAAAGAATCAATACTTTTGACCATTTGACATCATATCTTCAATTTTGTTGGATGTTTCTTCTACCTCCATTACAACACATTTGAATTTATCATGTCAAAATACTCTCCTTGAACATATTTAACAATATTTACTTGCTAATTTAAGATTTTGTTTCTTTCTTCCTCTCAAATTATCTAGTAAATACTTGTGACTATTGCTTTTACATGGGTGTTTCTTTTTTTCTACTAACCCTTGTATGTACCTTGTCACCATAGCTCGATCACTTGGTGCCCCAAGCAAGGGGGAGTAAGCACCAAGGGGAGCTTTTAGTAGAGTCGGTTTTTTATTCCTCAAAGACTTATGCTACCTTTTTGCTTCGACAAAAGGGGGAGAAATGGTAGTAGATAAACTTGTAAATAATTCAAAAACTATTGTTTTACATAAATGAGTTTATGGTTTGTCGTAATCAAAAAGGAGGAGAATGTTAATGCAACCGATGCCTAAAAATATTATTTTAAATAACTAATCTTTCGTAGTTTCGATCACGACAAAGTGTAAAAACATTTATCGTCAAAGATAACTGTAAGACGAATTATTTAATGAACACTATCATTTAGGTAATAATCATTTAAGTCTTACACAAACATATCTTATACATGTTTAGTGATCATTAAAAGTGATTAACCTTAAAACTCAATTTTATTCAAATATGACAAAATATTTTAATAAACTTTCTTTTTGAGAAAATGTTTTATTTAAATGGAAAATGGAAATTTGATTTTAGAATATTCCAAATATATAAAGGATATTTCTTTTGAGGTAAATCTTCACTAGATGGACTTTCCTCACTAAATGATAAAAAGGAGCGAACTCTAGTATGCGTGGTGCCGTATAGGTGTCTGCGCTTCCTTCAAGATAAGGTACCACAGGGCCATTTAAGGAACCGCGGGCAGACAAGATGTTGGACCTTTTCTCCTATAAATAATGGATCATTTCTCTATTTTCCATGAACCTTTTTGGACAACTTTCTGCTTCTTAATCTCTTTTTTATTTCTCAATCATTAGTAATTCATCATTAATTTGTTAAGTATGCTTACTTACGATTATCTCCTTTATCCTCTTTTTTATATGTCCAGAGATAAGATCACTCACACTTTTATGATGTGTTTAAAGATGAAGCCTTGATGAAGATCATCCTTTCTATAGATCTAGTCATGTTCATCATATTTGTTCATTTGAGTCTTCTGTAGATAAAATGTATATGTATATACTTGGATTAGTCTTGTGTAAATCCAATGTATATGTGTATACTTGGATGAGTCTTGTGTGTTAGTTCTCATTGAACTCTAAAGTGATGTAGTTGTTAGTGTGTTGTGTATAAGTTCTCACTAAAATTTAAAGTGATGTAAATGCGAGTATGAGAGTTAAGTGTAGATTGGTTCTAGCTAAGTTTAGAACTCGACACCTAGCCTTGTGTCAGTAAAGAAGATGGGCGACGAGTGTAGATTGGTTCTAGCTAAGATTAGAACTCGACACCTAGCCTTGTGTAAATAGAGAAGATGGGCGACGAGAATATATTGGTTCTAGCTAGGATTAAAACTCGACATTTAGCTTAGTGTCAGTAATCATATTAAGCAACAATGTAAGATTTTCTCCCCTAAGAAGGAAGCTTTTGGATATAGTGGATATCTCGAATAAGGTGTACTTGAGGAGTGGAGTAGGAAAGAAGAGAGAGCTTCGATTCTGAACCACTATAAATATTTGGTGTCCTTCCTTATGTCGTTTCTTTTGTTACTCTTTACTTATATATGTCTTTACATTTATAAACTCATCATCATAATCAATTGATATAGCAAATGTTTTGAAACATTAGAAATTGGCCTAACTATTATGAAACAAGTTTTTAAATAATAGTCACTTCTAATGACCAACATAATTTTAATTAAGGAAACTATTCAACCCCCTACTAGTTTCTACACACAAAATCTTTAATATTTTGTTTGTTTATTTTTC
The DNA here is from genome assembly GCA_025667525.1 of Glebionis coronaria. Lineage (NCBI taxonomy): Eukaryota > Viridiplantae > Streptophyta > Magnoliopsida > Asterales > Asteraceae > Glebionis > Glebionis coronaria. Next base: position 480,283,124 of record CM046880.1, read on the forward strand.
TAGTTTACTACTCTAGTCGGAGATTTCGTGATTTCGTCGCTCGGACTATAGGGGAGTATTAAGGGATAAGAATAATAGGCCCAAACCCGGTTTGTGGGTTTGGGGTATTAGGATTTTACCACTATAAATGGTCGTCAATAATAAAAAATAACCTACGGGTTCTATCATCTTACATGGTCACATATGGATTTAGAATGTGTGACAATTGAAAAGTAAGTTTAAAGCATTAGTCACGATATACATACAAAAGTGACAAATATATGTCACACATTTGATCACTGTGACCAAATGTCATATATGGTCACACTAAACCATACACACATGATTAAGTGTAACAAAAACTCGATACATATGATCACGTCTAAACCGGAGAACTCTACGTTACGTGTTTACGTTTATATACTCTGTTCTTATGACAGTCCGACATTTGAAGTGGTAAAATTTATTCTTGTATATTATTTTGAAACTTTTGTTTGTGTTGGTTCATAAACTCGCAAATTTACGAGAAGAAATTAGGACTCACGTTAATAATTTAGCGTCTTTTACGTTTAAACCGGAAACCCTAGGTTTACGTATTTACGCTTTTGTGCTCCATTTTTGATGAGACAATTTTTATTAGAATCGTTTCGTGCCGTAGATTCATAATTTATAAAAAAAAAATTCGTAAGTCGACCCGAGGGCACGTAAATCGAGGAAACTAGAATCGAGGAGTACCCGTAAGTTAATAGGGGATGAAACAAGTATACACTTGTCTCACCCCCCACTATGGGCGGCAAGACTAGCCATAAACCACCCTTATGTGTCAAGTTTATGCAAGTCATGGGACACTTGTCCATAAGACTTGAAAGCCCACTAACCAAAACTAACTACTCCTTCCACACTTCTCACACACACTTCTCATAACATGCAAAATCTTCCAAATCTCTTTCTTCTCTCCTCCTTGGCCGTCCTATAACACTATCCACCATCACCATCCATCAAACCATAAATCTTATGTATAATCTACATATGATGATAACCCATTGAAGAAATGACGATTTGAGGTGATCTTAACAACTAAAAAGGAGTTTTCAAAGGAGTTTAGGGCTGATTTCTCAAGGAGTCTACATGTTCTTGGTGATGTTAGAAGTGGTCTTGATATTTCATAAGATTGGTTAGTAAAACCAAGTCTTGTTCTTAACCTTTCACTATATTGGTTGGTACAAGATCATTTCTTCCTATCATCTTGTTATTTTGTAAATGTAATCATTTATTTTATTCTTAAATGTATATGTATATGTGATGAATGATGATCAAAATATTATGTGGGGATTTTGTGTTAAAAGATTAGGTTAAAAATGTTAAAATCAACAAGTAAAAATGCTAAAATCATGGTTAGACACATAGGCTGTATAAAACAGTAAGTATCAATATGATCACTTGGTTAAATGGCTTGGATTGTTAAATATACAGATAGATAAATGATTTTTACATATGTGTGAGTTGGCCACTCAATGGAATCATTAAAATGCGCAAGTTATGATCAAAATACTATTGAGGTACAAATCTGTATAGTCTGTTTTGGAAGAATTATTTAAAATACTTAGAGGATGGTTGAGCAGTAGCTATGAAAGAGTTATTTGTAGAACACATCATGCAGTTTATGCTGCTCAAATTTGAGGTTCTATCTCCTTGTAGAACTCAAGATATGGCAAAAATGGTGGAATTGACTTTAGTAATCAGATTTGTAAATAAACTATATAATATAAAAAGAGCACTCAAAGTAAATACTATTATAAAATAAGTATATAAAGGCCACTAAATAATAATAAATATTATAAAATAAGTTATTATACTATAATAAATAAACATGGAATTTTATAAAAGTAAAACTCAAATGTTTTCTAAAAACTACAAACTATATATAAGTTTTACGTCTTTTCGGCTAAAACCGAAAGATTAACGTTTTCGCCAAATAAAACTTAGACGGTCGGACCCGTCTAATGTAACATTTTTTATAACTCATATACTGATATGTAAACACATTTGACAAGTAAAAACCGATAAACCCGAGCTTTATAACTTATGGACCATAATGGGCCAAAGTAGGCATATTTGACCATTAGCCCAACTAGTTTGGCTTAATACTAATGGACTTACTCATGGGCTTAACCCACTTGGGCCCAACAGATGAGTATAGGCTTGGTATTAAAAGTATAAATCGACTAATAAAATGATATTGGACTCTTAATGGGCTTATTGGGCCTTAATGTGTAAATGGGCTAAAACTAGTGTAACTAGTATGATAAGCCTAAGTTAACTAATACTAAACAACTAGTAATGTTGTGTAAGGAAATAAAACCCCACTTGATCATCATGTTATGACATCATTACATATACATAACAACTTTTATAAAGTTATTGGGCACAGCCTAAGACCGAGTATTATTTGTCTAGGTTTCCCGTGATCGAGGCACGTACCATACATCCTAATTGCCGATAACCCGCCTTCCCACACTAATTTGAGTTCATAGCCTCACACTCTTTTAAATGTTTTATGAAATGTTTTATAAACCCGCGAGGGAGATAACATGCTAGTTTTATTAAAAATAGTACACTAGTTGTCTCAATTGTATGCTTATTGATATGGACCCGAATGATTATATGACCCAATGAATGAAATGAAATGGATTATTATTAGTTAGGTTATGTCACTAAAAGTACCATTAGCATGAATTGTGAACTACCGGGATTTGGTAACGCTTATGCATATAATAGTACTATTTGGGGAAGATCACCCCAGTTCGCGCCTTGACGGTTGATCCCCGTCGTGCCATATTGATTGGTAAGCGAATTTATGTATGAGAAGATTTATATAAGCGTGATTATTGTGAAGACAAGCTGTTTAAGATGGGCAAAGGAATTACGGATTAGCTACCCATTATATGTTATAGAAAAGTAACAATGTCATGCGGCTTATAATAATCCAATAATGAAAATACTGATATACGAATTGAATTATGATATATTGCCTGACTAGTGTTTTGGTTTTACATAACCATTTTCATATAACGGTTTTATTAAACTCTATACAACGTTATAAAACGTATTGCATGATGTTTTTACGACAATGGTTCGTATAATGGTTTTGGAGGCAAAAGCCTATATTACGATTTACGACAAAGATTTGTATAAAATGTCTTTGGCCTATTTTATGGCCTACGACAAAGAATTGTACAAAATGATTTTCGGTAATGATTATATATCGGTGATATATTGTGGTTTTTATTAAACTCTATGGATTCACTCGGCGTTTCGCTGACTTTTAACATGTTTTATCTCAGGTACTTGAAGGTAATTCTCGGGAAGACGACAAGAATTTATGGCCCGCATTTAACTAAAAATTTCCATTCAAATGTTTTGTAAATTTGTAAGACATACATTGACCTGAGGACCTATGTAATTTGATGTTTATGAACGGAGAAATGCTTTATTATTAAACGACGCGATTTTTAAGCGTTGTCTATGATTTGAGTAATGTGTTATCCCGTAACACCAACGACTCTTCCTTTGATTCAAATTGTGAATATTTGGGGGTGTTGCATTTTCTATATCGGAACTTCTCTCCGAGCAACATTTCCATTACTTGTACTAGCTACATTGGCGGCTTGTGCTTGCAAAGCTGCAGTCACACTCTCAGCAACCAATTGCCTTATTTCTTTAGGTGTCATATTTACTGTTTCAGATGTTGATGCTCTCGTATGAGCCATCCTACCAACATAATAATACTCGATAAGAATGATTTTTATTTTAAATTTTCATACGTGGAGTATGGATTTTATTTATTCATCATAGAGTATTCTTAATTCTTTCGATCATTTCATATGTGAGGATTCATAATATGAATGACGATAAAATTTTCTAATTCATTTATGAGGATTCGTAATATGAATGACGATAAAGATTTAAATAAAATAACAAGAATGTTTTAGAACAAACGCACACTTCTTTTATTTACGAACAACTTATCGTTTATATGTACACAATAAGCATCTCTATTAAATAAAGAAAAACTGTACATATCTTACAAACTGAAACTAGATTTCGAAGCTTAATTTCCCATTTTGATCTCCTCAATTCTATCCAAAATATATCCGGAGTCAGATTGTTGAGTTGTTTTAAGATCATGGACGACTAATTCTAAATTAAGCCCAGTCCTCGTAAGTCCTTCTTTCAGTTCAGTATTATCCTTCTTTAGTCTTGTCATATTCATTTCATGAGCATGCATCCTTATACTCAGTCTAATTTTATGGTGTCGAGTAACGTCCACTTTATATTCCAACTGACTAATATGCTATTCAATCTCCTTTCTTCCTCTTATCAGATTCCTAATATTCTTCTCCACTATTCTAAAAGCTTCAAGGATATTTCATCAAGATGACTAGCAATGACGGACAATTGCTTGTCGTGCTTTTCCACAATCTAGGCTCTAGAGTCTTCCTTGGTTTCATAAGGCTCTTCACGACTTCGATTGGGAGACGAATAAAGATCCTCAGGTAACAGAAAACGAGACATAGGTGAAGGTACACTATTCATCACTTCAGTTTGATGTGAGAAATATTCTTGTACTTCAGGAGTATCGTAAAAAGACAAACTCAGAACACGTACATCTGTGGGAGATGGAATGAACATCAGAATTTCTCTTTCATCATCGTCCGAAATGAGAATATAGGCGGAAGTAGACATCCTTGTAGTTTATATAATATAATAACATAAGATATTTTATTTTAAAAGGAATAAAAGTCTTACACTGGCGCTGATGATGCTGATGGTCTTGAATTTAAAATTTTAGCTATAGTTTAAGAAAACTTATTCTCTATAACCATGAGCTCTAGATATCAATCTGTAACACCCCCATTTTACCTTATAGCAGCGGAAGCTAATTTTTGGGGTATTACTATCAAAGTATCATATTCATAATAATAGAAAATGCTCAAAAACATTTTTATAAATATTAACGTCGTCATTCATTTATTCAGAGTTAAATAAAAACAACTGTACAATAATGTACAACACAGGTTTTTTCCAAAGATCTAGTTTTATTTTCTAGAATGATAACTTTATTCAAGACACCACCAGCCGCAACCCGCCAGTCCTCATTCACCTGAAATATATGCCATAAAGTCGACACAATGGTTGAGCGAATTCGTAGGTTTTTAAACAATATTTGAATACAAGTATGACTCCAGGGCTACATTACTATACACCCAACTTTTTTAAATTCATCAATTCATATTGCACTAGCTCATGACCCCGCAACTAGTCATTATCAGAAAAACCCAACAAATTTGCCCTTAGGTAGGAAGCTTGCCGGACTATCCTAAATGCAAAATAAAGCATATGTGTTTAGCCTAGGTAGGAACCATTAGCTTCTAGCAAGTGCGACTTGCACAGATAGGAGATGTCAGTCTCCAATAGTATTGTTCACAATATTAGCGCTCATTAAATGATTAGCTGTCCACGATTAAAAAGGGGCTTAGCGGCAACTTGTAAACGTAGTGTCAATATTTATATAGGCAGCATACAAAAACACTTGTATTCTAGTTTTAGCATATATCCCCCTCACGGGTTTTCAAATAATTTATAAAACTTTGAAAGTGAGGCTATGAACTCATCTTAGCCTAAAGAGTCTTGATTAAATCAGTTATACCCAATCACAACCTTCTCACAATATCTGAGTTAACACACAATATATAGATATATCAAGTCATACTCTCTGAGTTCAATCTTTTATTATTTCATGTATTTATTCTTTGATTCTTGTATTTTATTATTATAGTATCATTGTTCGAGCCATTATACTTAGAAGTCAACTTAGAAGTCATTCTATAAACGTTTGAGGAGCGAGTGCACTTTAAATCGTAAACCAAGCCACTCAGTTAGAACGTAATATCGAGATGTAACATCTTTGTACAAAGCTCCCTACTACATGACACATTATATTTTATTACACTTTATATTCTTTAGTTTCAATATTGACAAAAATAGTCCTTATAGTTATATTTTAGCATAATTATACTTTTAACCCTTTAAGTATATAGTTTCATTATATTGCAATTTAATCCTTCAATATTTAATCTTAGGGTCTCAAACTTTCCAACTTTTATTATTATAGATTTAAATTTCATAAAACGACACTTTTGGCCCAAAATGTCAAATAGTTTCACACATGACAGTTTTGGTCCATGTACTTGTAAAAATCATAAAACTTCTTCAAAAATGTACCAAATGATCTAGGATGTTAAAACAAAGTTTCAAAACATATTTATAATAATAGTAAAAACATTTTATCAGAATTATAGCTTTTGAAGTGGATTTTAAGTCATTATTTCATGTAAAATACAAAACTAAGGTCTTAAGACATCTTTAGCTTATAACTTTCATTTAAATTGATGAAATGACTTAGTTATTTTTTGATTGTCTTTCTAACATAATTTTGGCATTATAAAAAGTCTTATAGTTCATTATAACAATATCAAAGCTTGTTTAGTATAGAAATTACCTACGTAGCTCTAAAATGGCTCCTTATGGCTTCCTATGAACACTACTTGCTATAAAACCTTTAAGGGCTTCAATGACTACCTTCTAGACCTGGTTTTCGGTCTTGTGGGATGTCCTAAGACGTTTATAGAAGTGGAAATGGAGAATGGGTAGGGGATACAAAGAAAACGGGGTGTAAGTTTCATACTATGCCATACGGCTCTATTTATAGTCATGGCAACACTTAGGCTCAAATTTTGGCATTTAAACGTGTAAGATAGATATAGGGATGACTAATGAAGGCTATTTAAGCTCTACACAAGTTCTTAGACCCTAGCTTCAATCTAATCCTCACTTGTGGCTAGAAATGTGTCACATCAACATTTAGATGAGAATGGTGATGTGTAGCAAGCAAGGAGGTGATGCACCTACTTGTCACCACTCCTAAAATATCTTAGAAGTCCTAAATATCTGATATTTGAATTTAGAATGGAGGGAAATGGTTCGAAAATGGGTGTTGGAGGCAAAATACAAAACCGGATCCTAATTCTAGGGCTTGTAACTTATGGTTTGTGTTTTTGGTGATTAGGGACTTAGGAAAGTGATTAGTGAATGATTAAGGCTTAATTAGGGTTTATACATTCTATTTAAGAGATTTGGGTCTTTGGTTTGAAGTTTAACAAAGGTTTGATGTGAAAATAGGAAGTATACTTTTGTAGATTAGGTTTTTCTAATGATCTAGGGTTTAATCTTAGTAAATGTGATTATCCTCTTCTTAGCTACTGATTTAAACTTAATTTAGGTCCTAGACATTGTGTCTTAAGTGTATAAAGAGTCCTCACACTTGGTTTAATGGTTTAGTTTAGGTAAACATGTCTAAAGAGTGAAAATACCTATTTTGACCTATTTTACAAGTCATGCATTGAAATCTTGTGCATTAGGGTACTTGTACATTGTATTAACATAATTTTATAATCTTAATGAAGTCCTTTGAGTGTTTATAGACTTGTCCTAAAAGACTAGGTTATGATTCCATGTAGATTTCTTAATATAAGGGTTTCTTTATCATCAAGCCTAATGACTTTCTATTTTGGGTAATTAGGGTTTGTATCTTATTGTATGCTTATTCTAAGTCTTATATAATATGTTTATGACTTCTATGGGTTCTACATTCTTATTTTAAGGGTTTATATAGGTTGATCATATTCTAGGGTTATTTAAGTAAGCTTAAGGTTCTATGCTTTGAAAACTTGTACTTTATGCTTTAATAATTTGTAACTTAGTTTAAGATAAATGTATGATTATATTATGATACTTAGTTGAGTTTTATAATTTGTTGCAAAATATTAGAGTCTAATTCATTATAGATTGGATTTTATATGCTAATCTTGGTTTTAGGTCATTTTCTTGTAATTAGCTTGTGATTAGTGAATATTAGTGTTTTGTGATTATTTACCTTTTCTTTATATGGTAGATTAGAATTAGTATAAAGTGTTTAATAATAGTACATAGTTATTTTGTAGTTATATTGCTTGGAATATTAGTTTATAAGGGATTTCTATTGTTTCTATGGGTATTTAGGGTATCCTTGTTGTATTTGAGTTGTTCTTATTTATTATTTGTACATATCTATCTTTAGAACTCAGACTTGATATATACATAGTGTATGTAACATATAGGCATATGCGGATGTGATAATTGAGATAGTGAGTATTCATTTATATTCAAAAGTCAAATATCATAATAAAAAGCAAAAATTTCTTAGTAAAATCACCTCTTTATTTATAAACATAGATATTACATTAGTCAAAACTACTAAATGTTATAGTCTCTTCCCCTTATTTTAAATCTCGTCCCGAGATTTAGCTTGAGCTAAGGGTAACAGAAGAAAATAGATGCGAATATTTAGCTTGAATTTGATCTTCACGTTCCCAAGTATACTCATGTCCTCTTTTCGAGTTCCATCGTACCTTAACTATTGGGATACGGCTCTGCTTCATGTGTCTCACTTCTCTATCCAGAATTTCTACAGGCTCTTCTACAAAATTTAACTTATCATCGAGTTGAAGTTCTTTCATCGGTATGATGAGAGATTCATCAGATAATCATTTCTTCATATTCGAAACATGAAAAGTATTGTGAACATTACTAAGCTCTTCAGGTAGCTCTAGTTTATATTCCACTGGGCCAATTCTTTTGGTTATTTTGAATGGTCCTATATACCTTGGATTCAGATTCTTTTTCTTTCTGAATCGAATAATTCCTTGACGAGGCGAAACTTTCAACATAACACGATCTCCTATTGCAAATTCCAAAGGTTTACGTCTAGTATTAGCGTAACTCCTTTTCCTATCTTGTGCAGCTAGTAATCGTTGTCGAATTTGAACAATCTTTTCAGTAGTCTCATGTATTATTTCTGGTCCAGTTAGTTGAAAATCTCCAACTTTTGCCCAGCAAACAGGCAATCGGCACTTTCTTCCATAAAGTACTTCGAAAGGTGTTGCTTTAATACTAGCATGATAACTATTACTATAAGAGAATTCTACTAAAGGTAGATGTTTCTCCCATCCTTTTCCAAAATCTAACACACAAGCTCTGAGCATATCTTCGAGAGTTTGAATAGTCCTTTCACTTTGTCCATATGTTTGCGAATGATATGCCGTACTCATGTCCAATTGAGTACCTAAAGCATTTTGCATCGATCCCCAAAATACAGATGTGAAACGACTATCACTATCTGAGATAATAGATACAGGCACTCCGTGTTGAGAGACTATTTCCTTAATGTACAATCTCGTAAGAGTTTCTGTTGGGAATAAATCTATGTATATTTGTTACCCCTTCTAGTTGGTCATTTGTCCCCCTGCTAGAGTAAGTTCCCCCTGCCAAATAACAAAGGCAGGGGGATTGGTTCCCCTGCTGAAGTCAAAGGCCTTGCCGCTAGAGATAAACTTGGAATAGATTTTTACGCGTTTCTGTTACTATTCCTTGATACTTTCCAAGTTTGTTAGTAGTAATCTTGTACGTGAGTCCTTATGCCTATAAAAGAACTCACTAGGTTATCATGCAAAGTGTGTCTTTCTCTATTGTCTTTCATTTCATACTTTAAGGTTTTTGTAACCCTAATACCATTATTGGGTATTCGTATATCTTTGATATATTAAAGTTAAACGTTTGCTTTAACCATTTTGTTCTTGTACTAAACACTATATTCCGCATCTTGTTTAGTTACTTTGCCTTGCAAAGTTTCTCTAGTGTTAGATTGAATTTATTCTTTCTATCACAATCCTTAAATAAGCTATTAAGGTTTAAGATTTGAGTTTGGGATCAACAAGTGGTATCAGAGCTTGTTGAGAAACTTTGTCTAAACCAAGAACAAAACCCTCATTTCAACCATGTCTTCAGACTCTTCCTCAAACAGCAACAACCACAATAACCTCAAATTACCCATGTTGGATCCTGAAAACTTTGAACTATGGGAATTTAGAATCCAACAATACCTCAGAATGGAACACTATGTTCTCTGGGAGATCATAGAGTTTGGTGATCAATTCAACAAAATGATGGCGGTTGAAGATGGCAAGGAAGAAGAGAAAGGTGAAAGTTCCAAAGGTAAGGACAAGAAGAAATTTGCTGCTCTTTTTGATAAGGAAATACTGGCCAGAAGGCATGATGTCAGAGCTCACAGTTCATTGCTGTTGGCTCTACCTGATAGACATCAACTAAGATTCATAAAGTTCAAAACAACTAAGGAACTATGGGAAGCCATAGGCACAACTTTTGGAGGAAATTAAGCCACAAAGAAGAAGAAGAAGAATCAAATGCTTGATGATTTTGCTTCTTTCAAAGCAATTGGTGATGAATCAATTGGCGCTATTTACAATAGGCTTCAAGATATGGTGGCTCAATTGGAGTTCTTTGATATTGAAGTAACAAGAGAGCAGGTAAATACCAGGTTCCTTAACAGCCTTCAGAAGAAATGGTTTGTCTACAAAGCTATTTGACAGAATAAGGATGACTTAGATAACAAGAACATTGATGACATATACAATAACTTGAAAGCTTTTGAACCTGTTGTCAATGAAATGAAATCAAAAGGAATAATTCCCACCAACTCAAGTGGATCTACTGATTCCCCTGCTAACATGACGTTCATATCTCAAAGCAGTGGAATCTCCAAAGGCATTGGAATCGAAGTAGGCCCTGCTACTTATTCCCCTGCTACCAGGTCTGGAACATCTTATGATGAAGAAAGGCATGCAACATTCAGTCTTGACACTGCTTGTGCTTTTATAGCATCCCAAGGGCCACAAGGATCTACTGTGTTACACGAAGATCTGAGTCAAATCAGTAAGCAAGGTCTGGAGGAGATGGATATCAAGTGGAACATGGCTCTGTTTAGTACGAGAGCTAACAGGTTTTACAAGAAGTATGGGAAGAAGATCTCAATCAATCCCTCTGATGTGGCTGGGTTTAACAAAACAAAGGTTGAATGCTACAACTGTGGCAAGAAGGGTCATTTTGCTAGGGAATGCAGAGGACCTAAGACTGGGAACAACTATAGGAAGGAAACCATAGATGATGATTCTAGTGCTAAAGCTATGGTAGCCATGCAGGGGATAGATGGAGCAAGTGGATGGGATTGGAGTGCCATGACAGAGAATGTTGAAATAAATCAAGCATTGGTTGCTGAGGAAAAAGAGGAAGATTTTGCTCTTATGGCCATGTCAAGTTCCAGCTCAGACAATGAGGTATATGATGATTCATATTGCACTAAAGCTTGTAGGAAAAATACTGAGTCATTGAATGATCAAATAAGAAAGATAAACGTTGATTATATCAATTGTGACAATGACCTTGATAATTACAGACGTGCTTTAGAACAGTTAGAGTCCACCATAAGAGAGTTTAAACAAAGAGAAAGTGATTATAGAGATCACATTGTGATTCTAGAGAGAGATGCTAAGGAAAATAATAATTCCATTAAGGAGTTGACTGCTGAACTTGAAGTTTTTAAATCTAATAAAAAGATAGATGATGAAACTATTGAAAAATTTGGAAAAGCTTCCAAAGACTTAACTAAAGCAGTTGAAATTGGTCAATCTCCTAGGGACAAAACAGGTTTTGGGATTAAAAATGAGCATGCTACCATACCACCACCTCCTGCCAATATTCATGCACCTTTTCCTAGAAAAGACTTGTCTTGGACTGGTCTCTCTTGTTTTCAAAAACAGGAAGATATTGAATTTGACTTGAGTGCCTACATACCTAATAGTCTTGAAACAGAAGAGCCACTAGTGAAAACTAGTATTGTTAGGGACTTTGAAAAGGAACAGATTGCTTTAAAACAATGGAAAATTGATAACCCTATTCTCTTTTCAAGAGAAGGACTTTTTGGTAGCGATTCTAGTTCTAAGAGTAGTTCACCCAAATCTAAAACTAGATCAAAGTCCTCTAAGTCCACCATTAAATATGCTGGTATGTATAGGTCTGTCAGAGGTAATCAAAGAAATTGGAATGACCAAAAGTCTCACCAATTAGGAGAAGACTTTGTGATAAATACAAAGCCATGTTTCACATGTGGCAGTTTTGATCACACTTATCAAGAATGTCAGGCACCAATGGAAGTTGTGGCTGCAAATCCTTTAAAGGATATGCAACCTAAAGCCATTCTTCTAAATGCAGGGGCAAAATCCTTTTCCCCTGCCAAGTATGTTGCCCCTGCCTTGAGAAACAGGGTTACTGACAAATATGTTGTTCCTGCTCTAAGAAAGGTGAATGATGCTCATCCCAAGACCAGCACTTCCATGACCAACCCAACACCTCATAATGCATATAAATATCTCCCTAGACCTTACCAACACATAAATAGAGGCCAAAACAAAATATGGGTTCCCTCTGCTAAGCATAAGGATTCCCCTGCTAAATCTGGAGTATCCCCTGCTAGCAAAGTTTTGCCATCTAGGAACATGGGCAGATGGGGGAAAGCTGTGAAAGCCTCAGCTCATTGGATTTGGGTACCCAAAATGGGTGCTCAGTCTAATGGTGTATCTCTAGTTTTTTATAAGCTATCCTACATTGATACACGAGGTAGATCTAATGGCTTGGGTCCCCAAGAAAAACTAATTTATTTTTCCTTTTGCAGGTGACAAAGAAGACAAGGGATGATAGAGCATATTGGGATAGTGGATGCTCAAGAAGCATGACTGGACAAAAATCTTATCTGTCTAACTTTGTGCCCCTGCATGACAATGATGGTGTTTCTTTTGGAGATGGGCATGGAACAATAACAGGAAAAGGAACTATTGTCACCAATGGGATGACCTTTGATAATGTCTACTTGGTGAAAGAACTCAAGTACAATCTATTCAGTGTGTCACAGATGACTGATAACAAGAATTTTGTCTTGTTTACTGACACTGAATGTCTGGTGTTAGGAAAGGAGTTTGTCTTACCACCAGACACTCCTATTGTACTCAGAACACCAAGACAAAAGAACATGTACACAATTGATCTCAAAGACATCTCTCTTCAAGACAATGAAACCTGTTTCATTGCTAAAGCCTCAGTTGATGAGTGTAAGAAATGGCATAGAAGACTTGGTCATCTTAATTTTAAGAACATGAACAAACTGGTGAAATATAATTTGGTTCATGGTCTTCCTTCCAAGTCCTTTGTCAATGATCATACTTGTGCTGCTTGTCTGAAAGGGAAGCAACATAGAGCATCTTGCAAATCAAAAACAAGTATGTCCACTACCAAGCCATTGGAACTACTGCATATGGATCTTTTTGGTCCTACTTCTGTGGCAAGCATAAAGAAGAAATGGTACTGCCTAGTGATTACTGATGATTTTTCAAGGTTCACATGGACATTCTTTCTGTTTGAAAAGAGTGACACAACTGATGTACTCATTGGGTTCATCAATCAGATTGAACTATCAAAAAGCATGAAGGTAGTGACCATAAGATCAGATAATGATGGTGAATTCAGAAATCAGAAACTGGACACTTTCTGCATAAACAAAGGAATCAAGAGGGAAAGAAGGTGTCTACACCAATGGACAAGGATCATCCATGGGGCAAAGATGGTCCTGGAAAACTTATAGATGTTAGGAATTACAGGTCTATGATTGGGTCCCTTATGTATCTCACAGCTTCAAGACCTGGCATCATGTTTGCAGTCTGCTTATGTGCAAGATACCAGGTGGCACCAACAAAGTGTCATTTATTTGCTGTAAAGAGAATTTTTAAGTATCTAAAGTGCCATCCAACCTTAGGACTTTGGTATCCCAAAGAGTCACCATTTGAGCTGATATCCTACTCAGATAGTAACTATGCTGGTGACAACAATGATAGGAAGTCCACAACAGGTGGATGCCAATTTTTGGGAAGCAGACTTATATCTTTGCAATGTAAGAAGCAGACTATTATGGCCACATCAACAACTGAAGTTGAGTATGTAGCAGCTGCTGCATGCTGTGGTCAACTACTTTGGGTTCAGAATCAACTGCTTGATTATGGGTATAACTTTCTTAAAACCAAGATATTTATTGACAACAACAGCACCATTTTCATTATTAAGAACCCTGTTTTTCATAGCAAGACTAAACATATTGAAATAAGACATCATTTTATCAGAGATTATTTTGAAAAAGGACTAATTGTCCCTGAGAAAATTGATACAGAACTTAATGTTGCTGATCTTTTAACAAAAGCTTTTGAAGTGGGGAGGTTTCAGTACCTGGTTGTAGGTATTGGAATGGTTTCTCCCTAAAAATTGATGTCTATTATGTCTTGTATATCCAGGGTTGCTTTATTGCTGTTGTTGTATTAATGTTAGTCAATTTTTCCATCATTTTTCATTCCACTGCTTTTGAACAAAGATCCCCCTACTGGGGGTTCATTCCCCTGCTAAGAGAGTTTTTCTCTTTAAACCGGGTTTGTTCTTTTTAAAAGTGGTTATATGTGGTTTTAGACTAACAATGCAGAGATTCAAAATGGTGCATACTACATTCATGGGTGAATCAGGTATATGCTCTATGTTTCAGGGGAAGTTAGATCACACCTTTAGGACTGAGGGTATCCTTAGGATGCTCATATATGATTTTAGATCATATCCATTGGTGAGTAAGGGTTCAGGGTGATGAAGACTTGCTGCAAAGCTTGTCAGAATTCTGAAACCTTGAGGCACTGTAATGTGTACTTGTACTTCTATATCAAAACAGCTTGCTGTTTAAGTGCAGATGCGTGGTACACATTGCCAAGACTAAACTGACCATAGGTAAGAGAAAAGGTAGGGCTGGTGACTAGGGTATGCTTATTTTCTTGGGTTGACCAGGTGCAGGGTGACTTATGTGTTAACTTTGTGTGCTTAGATCATTGCTGAATAGAGGACTCTTGAGTTTCTATGTATCTACCTTATGTATACAAGGATGTGCATTAGAGTAGAGCTAGTTAGCAGTGGCCTCTTCATGATTAGTCTAATACCCCTAGGAAAGTTTCCCCTGCTTTCACCTTTTGCTTCCCCTGCTTAAACAACATTCCCCTGTTTGACCGTTGACCGACAATACCGTTACCCTGTTCATAGCCGTTGGGCCTGCTTGCTAAAATTTTGGTTAGGGAATATTTTATTGTTTTCAAAAGATATTTAAGACGCTTGCTTCGCTGATTGGTAATCTTTTCTTTATTATTTCAAATAAATTATTTTTTTATCAAGATTTATCTTTGATATTTTTGCAATTTGAAAAATTTGGTCCAATCACAGCTCTTCAATTCGCCTGTAAAAACTTAATTCCCTTCACCAGCAGGTCCATCTCTCTCCCTCGACTAAATCCCACCTAACTCTCACCATTATAAACCTTCAAAACGTTTTCAACCTTTATCATGCCTCTCAAAATTGCTGCTAATCATAATCAAATTGCTTTATTACATGATGAACCAGTAGAGTTTGTTGATGCTGTGGCTTTTCTAAAATCCTCGTATTTTAGAGTGGCCCTTCTCATCAACCCTAGGATTTACACCTCACACATTCAGCAGTTTTGGTCTAAATCCATGACCAAAACAGTGAATGGAGAGGTCACAATTCAAAGCACAATAGATGGTCATCCCAAGGTGATTTCACTTGCCTCCATCAGACACAAACTCTTTCTTGATGATGAGGATGGGATAACCAACCTACCCGAGGCTGACATTTTTTAGGGTCTTGTTAAATTGGGGTATACTCTTTCTGCTGACCAAAAATGTAAGTTTGCTAAAGGTCAGTTTGCCCCACATTGGAAATACTTGATTCATACAATTTTACAATGTTTGTCACCTAAAACCACTGCTTTCAATGAATTTGGTAGTGAGATAGCTTCTGCCCTGATTTGCTTAGCAACAGGGAGGAAGTATTGTTTTTCTCAAATGATTTTCAAAGGAATGGTTAAAAATGTTTCAAGCAATTCAAAATTTTGTATGTACCCAAGGTTTATAGAACTTTTGCTGAATATGAGTGAACATGGTCCAATCACACACAAAAACTACTTTTCAGCAACCAAGCATATTATCAAACTGTTCACCATACTTCTTGCACCATCCCCACAATTTTCTGGAAGGTCTATTCCCCTCACTTCAATCATGATGAAACAAATCAGACAGGAAGAAGCCAAGACAAAAACAGCCACACACAAACCTTCTGATTCACCTGCCAAGAAACTACCCCCTGCCAGTACTCTACCCCCTGCTGATCCACAACATGAAAGGAGATCTAAATCCAGGTTTGCCAGGTCTCCCTTGCCTGGTGAATCTTCACAAGTAGCAGAGAGGAGAGCCTCCAAGAGGTTGGAGCACACTGAGGGGTTTGGCTGCCACTACTGTCTCATCCTCAAGGGGTGAGCAGGATAGTGACACCATCAGTAAGTCCTCTCCCTCACTCAATGATATCCAAAAAGGGGAGAAATCCCCTTCTAGGGTTGAGAGCAGCATGAAACCTATGACCATTTTGGAATTGACGAAAATGTGCATGAGCTTGAAAAAGCAGAATGCACAACTTGTACAAAATGTCAAAAAGCAAGGTCTGGTTATCAATAACTTGGAAACTAGAATTGCCACACTTGAGGGGAGGAGAAAGCCCAGGCTTATAATATCTACAGACGAGGATGCTTCCAAAGGGGAGGAAGTTCCTAATACAAAAGAGTCTACTCAGTATTATTCATATCCTGGTGGTTTACAAGGAAAGATAACAAGTGCTGAGAAAGGGACTGAGAAAGGAAGTGCTGAGAAAGGAAGTGATAAGGGGAGTGCAACTAACGAGATTGCTCAAACATTGCTAACTATGGGCAATCAAGAAGAAGCCCCTGCTTCAAAAATTCCTCCTGCTATTGCTAATCCCACTGCTGTAAGTCATTCCCCTGCTAAGCCTATTACTCAAACTTTTGTTAGAAAGAATTGAAGGCAACCAGCTCAGAAGGGAATTACAATTAAAGAACCTGCACCTAAAGCCAAACCAGCACCAGCAGTGGATCCAAAAGACAAGGGAAAATGGATCATGGTTGAATAGCCCAAGAGGAAATACAAGCATAGAACTCCTGAACAGCAAAGGGCTCAAGAAGCACATGATGCACAGGTAGCTCTCAAGCTACAACAAGAGGAGATTGATATGCAGGATCAGAGAACACAAAAGATGAGGCCCAAATAAATGCTTAAGCAGGTTGAAATTATGCATAGGGAGTTGGATGAAAGGGTGCCTCATGTTCAAGAGTTTCTAGATCAATGGGAAAAGGAGTTAATAAATGCTCATTTGGAAGACATGTATGAATTGATTTGCCTTGTTTATAAATATCAAATTGAATATCTAGAGAGAAGGGCAAATCAAATTCAGAAAGAGAAATATTTGAAGTCTGAGAAGGGGATACTTGAACACTACAAAGTTTTGCTCAAGAGACATAAGAAGTGGAAGAATGGTGATTTCACAGACATGAGTTTTGAGGCCATAGAAAGGGCAGTCAAACCAGTTTGAAGAGAATATGATGTGGAAGACTTCATGACTATGAAATCTCCTGAGGAAGCTGAGTATCTTAGGAGGCAAAGTGAAGTGTTATAGAAAGCTAGGGAATCCAGAAAAAGAAAAGCTGAAGGAATAACTTTGGAAACTTCACAAGCAGGGGTATCACATCTAGCAGGTGAAAGTTTTCCAGTAACTGAGAGATCTGTACTCAATGCACAAAGGACAGCCAAAAGACTCAAGAGAAGGGAGAAAGTTGGCATAGTTACTAAGGAGTCTCAACGTCCTTCAAATGAAGAAATTGATAAAACAACTAATTGTGCAGGAAAATGATGATATCTCACCTAGTGAACTTGGGAAGAAGTTTGCTATAATAGAATATGCTGTTTATGAACATAAGGGGAGGACTTGGTGGAAGATTACAAGAGCTGACAATACAGCTGATAGGTGTGTAAACACCCATCTTTTCTACTACTTAATTACAATAATAACCGGACCAAAACGTGTATTTTATGTCTTTTATGTCGGAATTATGCGTGGTTTGTGTTTTTGTTGTGATTTAGGACGAAAAGGTGAAAAGTGGAGAAAACACGGAAATTCACGGGCATTTACGGACTTTTATTGAAGAAAAAGATGAAAGACGAAGTCAAGAAGTCAAGAGTGCAAAAAGAACGGAAGTCCACGACCAATTCTGAAGATTTATCGAAGAAAAAGTCAAAAGACGGAAGTTTATCAAAAGCTGAAGAATTCAAGTCTATTTTATTGAAGAAATTAAAGACGAGTTCAAAGAAATCCCGAAGCCAAAAGTCCCTTAAGTCCAAGTTTAAAGAAGATTAGAAGAAAAGGACTAATGGTGTAATTAATGAAGAATTAAGAAGAAAGGGGCTTAATCTTGCAATTAACAAGAAATGAAGGAGGGGAGGAAGCTTCCTAATCCTCCCTTATAAATAGACCATTAGTGTGTTCATTTGTTTTTGTTGGCTAAGTGTGACAATTAGCTCTTCCACCATTTAAATACCTTGTCATTTACTTTTCTTGTCAAATTTAAATACCTTGTCTTGCACCTTAAATTCAATTAATTTCAAGTAAGTTTTCCTTTAATTATTGTCAATCTTTACTTTATCTTGTCAATCTCTTATCTACCTTTCTTAATCTTTGATTTATGTGTTTATGATTATGTTCATGTTCATGCTTTTATTTTGATCCAAGTGATTGTTGATTATTGTGGTTAAAGTTGTTAAATTTCTTGTTTTTAATTGTTTGTTGATGTTTACTGTTGATTAGTTATTACTTTGATTAAATCGTTTGTGTTTATTTTGATTAATGTTTGTTTAGATCTGCTGTTTTCTTTGATCCCTTGTTCTTCGGGAAAGTTGGTTCTTATTTCTGATCTTTCCAGGTAAACTTCCGAACCAAGAAGGAGGGAAGGCTTCATTCGGAACTCCAAAGTTCCGAGTCAAGGTTTCATCCGGAAGATTTGGGATCAGCAGAAGTTCCGAGCCAAGCTTGTTCATCCGGAACATTCAAAGTTCCGGACGAAGGAGAACTTCCGACTCAAGCTCTGTTCATTCGGAACTCAAAAGTTCTGGATCAACACAAAACTTCCGAAAGAACTTCCGAAAGAAGTTCTGAACGAACTTCCGGACGAACTTCCGAACGAAACTTCCGAACAAAGTTCCGAACGAAGGGCAAGTTCCGGATAAAGAAGTGTTCATTCGGAAGTCTGAAACTTCCGAATCAAGGAGGCTTCATTCGAAATCTTCCGAATCAAGGGTTGATAAAAAGTTCCGGATCAAGGCAAATTTTACAAGTTCCGAATCAGTAAAGTTCCGAACGAAGGATTGTTTTGGATAAGTGACATATTCAGATCAATTTGTTCCGGATCAAGGATTTTGGTAATATTCCGAGCGAAGAAGAATCATTCCAACCGAAGGTGACATTCCGGACGAGTGATTGTTCCAAACGAAGGATTATTCCGAATGAGCTGTATTCAGGTTCTTATTAGCTTTTGTCTTTGATTTTTATTTTCAAGCTTTATTTTTCCTGCCTTTTATTTAATTGCATTTTAAGTTTATTTGCCTTAGTTTTATTTTAGACTTGCCTTAGTTTTAGTCGCGTTTTAAGTTTGCCTTAGTTAGATTTAAGTTTACGTTATTTACTTTAGTGCCCTTTAATTTCAGTCACGTTTTTAAATACTTGCACCTTACTTTAATTAGACTTAGATTTACTTTAAGAGCACCTTTACTTTAATTGTTTTGCACCCTTTATTTTAAACACTACAACGACACATCTTTGTTCCACCAAAAACAATAGAGTCACATAGAGAGCCTAGATCAATTCGATTAAACCAACGCAACGAACTTAATTTTTATACAGGGTGTCAAAAGCCAGTTATCAAATGGCGCCGCTGCCGGCTCTTTTCGTAAAGATTAACGGTTTTCTGTGAAAGACGCGTTGCTTTTTCGGATCCGTTCACTTGTGAGCGTTATTTTTCTTGCATAAAAAATTCAAAAAATCCATAAAAATTAAAAATTTCAAAAATCCAAAAAGATTTTAGCTTTATTGTGTATATATATTGTCTTTGTGTTTGGTTTTGTTTTCTTTTGCATTTTCAGGTGTATGCGTACTAGATCTTCCAATTATCAAGAGCCCGAGACTCAAGAAGATCTAAGTATGGCAGGTGTTAACAACAACAACATTCCACCGCATCTCAATAATAATAATAATAACAACAATGCTCTTCCACAGCCCGATCTTCGGACCATGGAGGAACTTTGTCAACCAACAATGTTTGGACGAGGAGGACCGATTGCGCCGATGCAAATCAACGCTCCTGAGTTTTCGTTGAAGCACCACATGATTCAGCAAGTGCAAACAAACCCATTCCGTGGATTGCCTGATGATGATGCCAACAAACACCTCGACAAGTTCATTACAATCACCCAAAGCATGAAGTTGCCTGGTGCCACAATGGATGTACTTCGCCTACAACTCTTCCCACATACTTTATCGCATCATGCAGAGAAATGGTTTGATCGTCTCCCGAAGAATTCTATTCACACTTGGGATGACATGACTCAACGCTTTTTGTCGCGCTACTTTCCACCATCTATGGTCACAAGCCTTCGCAATCAGATCAGCGGTTTCATGCAAGACCCTGATGAATCTCTTTTTGACGCTTGGGAGCGATATAATGTCTTGATCGACCGTTGTCCAAACCACAACATGCTTCCCGTCACATTGATTGATACTTTCTACAACGGATTGACTTTTCGAGATCGTGATACGATTAATGCAGCCGCCGGTGGCACATTCATGAAAAGGAGACCCGAGGAGTGTAGAGAGTTAATTGAGAACATGACTACTCACCACAAGAACTGGGATTCCTCTGCTTCTTCTAGGAACAACCCGAGAGTCAATGTTTCTTCTACCTCAGCAAACCCTGAGATGACCGAACTCACCCGCATGATGGCCGAAATGAGCAAAAGTATTACGCTTCTCGCTTCAAACCAACAACAACAACAAGTTAAAGCGGTAGCTAATCCTTGTGAAACATGTGGCGGTCCTCACTCATACACCGATTGTCCTTCTACACAAGGAAATCCGGAAAATGTGTATGCAGCTTATGGTAATTATTCACCGGAAAATTACCAAGCTAGACAACAAGGGGATAGAAATCTGCTGAGTTACCGATCCAACAATTACCTTTCACCCGGTTTTTCTCCTCAAAACCAAAACCCCGCCAACAACTACAATAGAAGCAACCAAATCCCACCTCGTGCTTCTAACCCTTATCAACCACCCACCCAACAACACCCACCCATTAATCCTGATGTTGACGCCATCATGAGAACCCAAGGTGAGCAAATCAAGAACTTGCAAAGCCAAATTATCAATCTGAAAGGAGATATCCTGAAGCAAGGTAATGACATTAGAACCGAGGTTCGTGATAATATTCAATCCTCCTTCAGCACTTAAACGACTGAATTAAAGAATCTATTGGCTAGTTTCTTGCCCGAAGCTCAACCTTCTTCTTCGGGTTCTCTACCTTCAAACACCGTCACTAATCCACGAGCTAATGTGAGTGCTATAACTACGCATAGTGGAATTACCATTGTCGATCCACCTATCCCACCACCATCATCTACACCTCCTCCACCACCATGTATCCCTACTCCTCCTACACCTAGTATTAGTGCACCATTACCGTCTCCGCCTCGTCATGACGATGTATCTCGGAAGGACCCTTCAACATCACAACCTTCACCAACTACACCTTCACCGTCTCCCTATCAACCCAGAATCCCATACCCTTCTCGCATAGGCAAGACCAACGAGCTAACCAAGAATGACTGTCTAATATGTGGATATGCTATCTAAAATGACCATCAACATTAGCCTTGTTGAAGCACTTTGCCACATACCGAAATTTGTCAAAGCATTCAAGGAATTGCTTAGTAAGAAGGAGAAGCTGATTGAACTCGCCAACACACGCTTAAATGAAAACTGCTCAGCAGTTATTCTTAAAGAAATACCGGAAAAGCTTGGAGACCCCGGTCGTTTTGTGTTGCCTTGCGTGTTCAACAAAACTGAAGAATTTACTGCCCTTGCTGATCTCGGGGCTAGTATTAATTTGATGCCACTGAGTGTTTGGAAAACACTATCATTACCCGATCTCATTCCAACAAAGATGACTCTCGAACTTGCAAATCGCACTCTCGCTTACCCCGTTGGTATAGCCGAAGACGTGTTTATCAAAGTTGGCACATTTACTTTCCCGGTCGACTTTGTCGTAGTTGATTATGAAATGGACCCTCGTATTCCTTTAATACTTGGTCGGCCATTCTTGAGAACCGGACGAGCTTTAGTAGATGTGGCCGAAGGTGAGTTAATCTTACGAGTCGGGGATGATTCAAAAGTTTTTAAAATGGGGAAGCTTACAGGAAAATCCTTTGGAAGTCGAGAATCAGTGAATATGATAAATGTGCTCGATGACTTCACCGTCTATGACAATCCTCTATTCGATTCTTCCATCGATAATCCACTCTTTGAAGATAATGTGGATGACTCTCACTCCACTTTGGAAGCTCCGCCCATTTATGATTCGCCACCGATCTTTGATGCTTATGATGATGATTCTAGCTCAGATTCGGATGATTTTGATTGTACTTCTGAGTATCCCGAGCTACCCACTTTCGATGATTTCGATGAGGCTGATACTCTCTCGAGCGATTCTTCCCATGATGAAGATCCTCCGCCATCACTCGATCCTACTTTGGACGATTACTCATTTGAGGAAGATTTCTCTGAATTTCTTAACACTTACTTCCCTCATGAGAGTGATGCTCCTCCTTATGACTTTGAAGATTATCGTCTTGATCCTACTTTGGATTTGAAGAGCATTCTGTCAAAGGAGAAGAAACCGGTCGACACCGAAATCCGTTGCACATATGATTTGACACCTCTTTGTCCCCCTTCTGAGGACGAGGTTGTGCTTCTTTGCGGATCTTCTTCACACTCGGCTGAGCCTGAGTGCTATTTTCCCTTAAAGGAAAAGGTGTTCGACCCCGGTATTGACGTCTTTAAGCCATCTCAGTATCCACCTGATGAAATAAAAGGAAAAATCTTTGGAAATTTTGAAGACATGCTTGCACTTCACCCTTGCTTCCACTGTGCTCCATCGCTGCTTAAGGGAACCTTGCCACTTCTTCTTTGGCTTGCCTTGTTCGCCTTAAGCTTGTGCTATTTGATGGATGAAAACTATGTCTTTGATCCTGTTGGATATGTTTCATGCTTCTTCCGTTGATGATCAAGGTCGAGTCAGGCTCACGACTCGGTTAACAAAAATCAAGCGCTTCTTGGGAGGCAACCCATGCATCTATCATTTCGCTTTCTTTATCATAAGTGTAGGGGAGACCCTTTGGATTGCTATTTCCTCTCCTCACTTCTTAATCAGGGATTCGAGCTTTAATGATCTACTCTTGATGATTCTTGACGACCCGTGATTCCGTGTTCTACTTCTTCCCGGTTCTATCCTAAACTCTTTTCGATTCACTATTTTATATTTTCTCAATATTAAAATAGGAATCTCTTTAGTTGTCTTTTCCTTAGCGAGATTTAAACAACGTGCACAATGTCCTAAGTGTAGGGGAGTTTACTCCCATATGCTTAAACATTGAGGACAATGTTTATCTTAAGTGTAGGGGGGACTTCTATCGAAGTTAAGTGGTCTTTTCCTTGTTTTTGTCCTCATTTTAACCGGAAAATCAATTTTTCGACATTTTTCAAAATTTTTGACCTATTTTGGCCTACTAGTTTTTCCTTTGTATAGTTATTTTCTTTCCTTATTAGAATAAATGTTTAATAAGTGGTTTTAATTTTCAAACGTTGTGGATCTTTTGACTCAACCTGAGTTTACTTATCTAAGTTACTCTAGCTAGTACCCTTAACGTGTTTAAGTCAAGTTTTGCTAGGCTTTTATATAGGGAGCTGTAAAACGCGAAAGTCTTAACTCTCACGGGTTAAGAACAAGAACTTTTCGCAAGTTCCTATAATTGATCCTAGAGAGTCGTTTATCAAGGGAACTTTAAAACACGATTTCTAAACTTGAAAAAGTCTAAGAATTTGCAAGATCCTATAGGCGACTCGAAAACCCAAAACTTTGATTTAATAGGCTAAGTATCCACGAGTCTCATTACTTGAGATTTTAAACTGTGGAGAACGAGAGATGATAGAGCCAATTATAAGTTCGGTATTCTTTCGTGAATTTATGTGAGTTAATTATAAGCCTATTCTCCCATCGCTTGCTAATAATTTATCTGCTAATAAATAAGGTTGTACGATTTGAAAAGTTACTTAGCTTCTAGCCCCAGATCGTTTAAAAGTTGCTCGGTATGGATTAGAGTTCATAGCCAAGGCATAACTTATTGAAGCGGGATGCGAAGATTGGCGAGTCTGAAAAGGCCCTAACAAGGCATGAGGGCTATATTTTGTTGCTAAAGATCCAAAGTGATGTGAAGAATCATTTATCGAAAATCAATATGAAGGATCGAGACACACGACGTAAAGCAAAACTCCCCAAAAGCCATGGAGAAGTGTAACCGAAAAGACCCTAACAAGGTATGAGGATAAATAGATCCAAGTCATAAAAGGAGGCGGATCGTTGTATATCAAAGTCCAAAATAAAGATTGGAGAAAAATGAAGAAGTTGTGGTCCAAGTATGAATCTCTCAAAACTTCAAGTGAAGAAATTCCATTATGAAGAGAAGACCATTATTTCATGAACGTCTCTCAAGATTTGAAGTATGAAGTCGCTGCAAAATATCGGTCCGAGAAAGGTCTCAAATCGCGAAGCGAGTTATGCCAAGATATGAACTTTATGAGATCCCGAGAAGCAGTTTTAAAAGATTTGGTCCTTTAGCTAACTATTGATTAAATCGTTCACTTTATTTTCAGACTTAATAACTATCGAAATAAGTCAAAAATGCATCCTCGTGATCATTCAAGACAACAATAAAATATAAGAGATACACCTAGGAATAAGGGAGTCTAAGTGAATAATTGGCCCACATGAGTTCGTGATAGGTTACTAACTTATAATAACAATGATCTCGTTTTTAAGCTTGATTTGGAGAAAGTGAAAACTTGAGGATGATGATTATTCATTACATTTCCAAAACCCAAGGTATGCTTTTGATTTCTTTATTTTGTATGATTTTAATTTTCTATCTCTTTAATAAAGGCCAACGTGGATCGATTATGATGAAAAGTGTAATCTTGCTTTGTAACTAATGCATTGCATGAGGACATTGCAATGGTCAAGTGTAGGGGATTTGATAGGTGTGTAAACACCCATCTTTTCTACTACTTAATTACAATAATAATCGGACCAAAACGTGTATTTTATGTCTTTTATGTCGAAATTATGCGTGGTTTGTGTTTTTGTTGTGATTTAGGACGAAAAGGTGAAAAGTGGAGAAAACACGGAAATTCACGGGCATTTACGGACTTTTATTGAAGAAAAAGATGAAAGACGAAGTCAAGAAGTCAAGAGTGAAAAAAGAACGGAAGTCCACGACCAATTCTGAAGATTTATCGAAGAAAAAGTCAAAAGACGGAAGTTTATCAAAAGCCGAAGAATTCAAGTCTATTTTATTGAAGAAATTAAAGACGAGTTCAAAGAAATCCCGAAGCCAAAAGTCCCTTAAGTCCAAGTTTAAAGAAGATTAGAAGAAAAGGACTAATGGTGTAATTAATGAAGAATTAAGAAGAAAGGAGCTTAATCTTGCAATTAACAAGAAATGAAGGAGGGGAGGAAGCTTCCTAATCCTCCCCTATAAATAGACCATTAGTGTGTTCATTTGTTTTTGTTGGCTAAGTGTGACAATTAGCTCTTCCACCATTTAAATACCTTGTCATTTACTTTTCTTGTCAAATTTAAATACC
This sequence comes from Glebionis coronaria, assembly GCA_025667525.1. Lineage (NCBI taxonomy): Eukaryota > Viridiplantae > Streptophyta > Magnoliopsida > Asterales > Asteraceae > Glebionis > Glebionis coronaria. The sequence goes on from CM046880.1 coordinate 480,309,071, forward strand.
TTGTCTTGCACCTTAAATTCAATTAATTTCAATTATTTTCAAGTAAGTTTTCCTTTAATTATTGTCAATCTTTACTTTATCTTGTCAATCTCTTATCTACCTTTCTTAATCTTTGATTTATGTGTTTATGATTATGTTCATGTTCATGCTTTTATTTTGATCCAAGTGATTGTTGATTATTGTGGTTAAAGTTGTTAAATTTCTTGTTTTTAATTGTTTGTTGATGTTTACTGTTGATTCGTTATTACTTTGATTAAATCGTTTGTGTTTATTTTGATTAATCTTTGTTTAGATCTGCTGTTTTCTTTGATCCCTTGTTCTTCGGGAAAGTTGGTTCTTGTTTCTGATCTTTCCAGGTAAACTTCCGAACCAAGAAGGAGGGAAGGCTTCATTCGGAACTCCAAAGTTCCGAGTCAAGGTTTCATCCGGAAGATTTGGGATCAGCAAAAGTTCCGAGCCAAGCTTGTTCATCCGGAACATTCAAAGTTCCGGACGAAGGAGAACTTCCGACTCAAGCTCTGTTCATTCGGAACTCAAAAGTTCCGGATCAACACAAAACTTCCGAACGAACTTCCGAAAGAAGTTCCGAACGAAAGTTCCGAACGAACTTCCGAACGAAGTTCCGGACGAACTTCCGAACGAAACTTCCGAACAAAGTTCCGAACGAAGGGCAAGTTCCGGATAAAGAAGTGTTCATTCGGAAGTCTGAAACTTCCGAATCAAGGAGGCTTCATTCGGAATCTTCCGAATCAAGGGTTGATAAAAAGTTCCGGATCAAGGCAAATTTTACAAGTTCCGAATCAGTAAAGTTCCGAACGAAGGATTGTTTTGGATAAGTGACATATTCAGATCAATTTGTTCCGGATCAAGGATTTTGGTAATATTCCGAGCGAAGAAGAATCATTCCAACCGAAGGTGACATTCCGGACGAGTGATTGTTCCAAACGAAGGATTATTCCGAATGAGCTGTATTCAGGTTCTTATTAGCTTTTGTCTTTGATTTTTATTTTCAAGCTTTATTTTTCCTGCCTTTTATTTAATTGCATTTTAAGTTTATTTGCCTTAGTTTTATTTTAGACTTGCCTTAGTTTTAGTCGCGTTTTAAGTTTGCCTTAGTTAGATTTAAGGTTACGTCATTTACTTTAGTGCCCTTTAATTTCAGTCACGTTTTTAAATACTTGCACCTTACTTTAATTAGACTTAGATTTACTTTAAGAGCACCTTTACTTTAATTGTTTTGCACCCTTTATTTTAAACACTACAACGACACATCTTTGTTCCACCAAAAACAATAGAGTCGCATAGAGAGCCTAGATCAATTCGATTAGACCAACACAACGAACTTAATTTTTATATAGGGTGTCAAAAGCCAGTTATCAACAGCGCAGACATTTCTAAGTCTAGATGTCATGTTTCAAACCTTGGATAGTGAGGACTTAGAAGATCTGTGGAAGATTTTGAAAAAGACCTTTGCTGCAAAACCTCCTACCATGGATGGTGTGGAGAAGGATTGCGTGATCTGGGATTACATGCATAGGATGTATGAGCATGAGTTGTTTGATCCCATATTTGATGCAGTGAATAAAGGAAATTTGTTGTATTGGAAGATGTTTACCAATTCTAGGGTCTATGAGAAAGTAATGGAAGGAGTAAGTGTTTATTTGATCAACCATCGTTATTATCCCTTCACTCAGGAGACCTTGAGATTAGCACAGGCTGACTTGATTGTAGATGTTAAAACACCTGTTGCTTATGATCTGGTAAGGATGATGCATAGTCAGATTTGGCCAGAAAGTTTGTAAGCACCCTCATCAACTAGTATTTATTCAGAAACTTGTCTTTAGGAGAAAGCACAAGTTTAGGGGAGGATTGTTGGGAATAAATCTATGTATATTTGTTACCCCTACTAGTTGGTCATTTGTTCCCCTGCTAGAGTAAGTTCCCCCTGCCAAATAACAAAGGCAGGGGGATTGGTTCCCCTGCTGAAGTCAAAGGCCCTGCCGTTAGAGATAAACTTGGAATAGATTTTTACGCGTTTATGTTACTATTCCTTGATACTTTCCAAGTTTGTTAGTAGTAATCTTGTACGTGAGTAATACAAGGTTTTTACAACCGAGTATGAAAGTTCGTTGTTCCGATCTCTTCGAATTGACTATTGGTAGAAAGTGCGACTCAACTGTTCTTGGTGGAAGATTAAATGTGGTTTGGTTTGATTATCTAATTTTAGACTAAAAGCAAATAATTGTCATTGAGTAAAGTAGAAACTTTAAAAATTTAAACTAAAGTTTATTAAGAGAAACACTTACAACATAAAACTTTGTAAAACTTGTAAAATTTTAAAACTTAAAAACATGATCTATCGGAATAATAAAACAAGTGAATAACCATCGGAATATCAAAACACATTCTATCGCAATGTTGAAGGAATGTTGTCGCAATACACCCAAAAAGGAATCCTATCGCAATCCTGTCGCAATGTCCAATCGCAATATCAAAAGAAATCCAATCGCAATGTCAACATCAATCCAATCGCAATGTCACTAAAATGAAACCTATCGCAATACGAATCGGAATAATAAACCCTAACGCGATGCACCAATCGCAATGTGCATCGCAATATATAACCCTTTTGCGATTGGATGATCGCAATATATGCCTCAAGTCCCCGTCGCAATGGGGCTTTACTTTGCGATAAGAGTTAATCTGAAATAAGCTAGGAAATAAGCTACTTTCAATAAGCTCAATCCAAGACTTAACTAACTCAACAATAAGAAGAACTAATAAGCATGAAATAAGGACTTTTAAACTTTAAATAAGCAAACTTTCTAAATCAAACTTTGAAAAAGATTAAAACTTTTAGAAAACTTTTAAAAAGTAAATAAGCTAAAATACAAATAAGCCAATAATCACAAAGATCTTAAAGCTTATTCGTATGAAGATTTATAGATGAATAAAAAGATGAACTTTTTATTCACATAAACAAGAAAATCAATCACGGATTATGAATAATTCGGATCAAAGGTGAATCAAAATCAAGAAATGTAGAAGGAGATTAAGGAACAAAAAGCTTAACTTGAACTTGATTAATGAAATCAAAATACAAAAAGGTTTAAACTTGCAAGATTAAAAGAAAGAAAAGATGAAAACTTAGTGAGAGAAAGTTTGGAACTTTCTCTCTCTAAAAACTAGAAAGGAAAAGTGAAAAATGAAACTAGCTACTAAAAACTAACCAACCCTCCTAATGTGTATTAGGAGGGTATTTATAGGAAAAATGGGAAGGTGTGCATGTGTTGCCTCTTCTTTCTTTCTTCTCGACTCGATTTAAATCCTTTGTCTTTCTCGACGTCGTCTCGGGATTTGTCGATGTATATTGAACTTGTCTTGTAATTTTCTTCTTCAATTAGACTTGAGTTCTTCGACTTCATTAAACTTCCGTCTTTAGACTTTTTCTTCGATAAATCTTCAGAATAGGTCTTGGACATCCGTTCTCTAAGCACTCTTGACCTCTTGACTTCGTCTTTTCTCGTTTTTCTTCGATAAAAGCCCGTGAAAGCCCGTGTTTTCTTCCTTTTTCATCTTTTGGTCCTAAAACACAATAAAACACAAACCACGCATAATTCCGACTTTTACGACATAAAATACACGTTTTGGTCATGTTATTATTGGAAATAAGTGGTAAAAGGATAAGTGTTTTCACACTTATTAAATCCCCTACACTTGACCATTGCAATGCCCTCATGCAATGCATTAATTTTAAAGCACGGTTTACATTTTCCATCATAAATAACCCATCTTGGCCTTTATTAAATACTAAACATTTAGGGAAGATAAAAAGATAAAAATAAGTAAAGAAATCAAAGACTTACATTGGGTTTTGGCTGCCATGAACGTTTATCATCCTCAAGTTTCACGTTCCCCATACCAAGCTTAAAAACGAGATCATTGTTATTATAAGTCAGCAAACTAACACGAATTCATGTGGGCTAGTTATTCACTTAGACTCCCTTATTCATAGGTGTATCTCTTATATTTTATTTTTGTCTTGAATGATCACGAGGATGCATTGTTTGACTTATTTCGATAGTTATTTAGGCCGAAAATAAAGTGAACGATTTAATCAATAGTTAGCTAAAGGACAAAATCTTTTAAAACTGCTTCTCGAGACCTCATAAAGTTCATATCTTGGCATAACTCGCTTCACGATTTGAGACCTTTCTCGGACCGATATTTGGCAGCGACTTCATAATTCAAATCTTTGAGAGACGTTCTTGAAATTATGGTCTTCTCTTCATAATAGGAATTTCTTCACTTGAAGTTTTAAGAGATTCTTCATCTTTGGACCACGACTTCTTCATTTTTCTCCAATCTTTATTTTGGACTTTGATATACAACGATCCGCCTCCTTTTAGGACTTGGATCTATTTATCCTCATACCTTGTTAGGGCCTTTTTGGATAGACTTCTCCATGATCTTTTGGGGAGTATTTGCTTTTCGTCGTGTCTCTCGATCCTTCATATTGATTTTCGATAAATGATTCTTCACATCACTTTTGGATCTTTAGCAACAAACTGTGGCCCTCATGCCTTGTTAGGGCCTTTTCGGACTCGCCAATCTTCGCATCCCGCTTCAATAAGTTATGCCTTGGCTATGAACTCTAATTAATACCGAGCAACTTTTAAACGATCTTGGGCTAGAAGCTAAGTAACTATTCAAATCGTACAACCTTATTTATTGCAGATAAATTTATTAACAAACGATGGGAGAATAGGCTCATAATTAACTCACATAAATTCACGAAAGAATACCAAACTTATGATTGACTCTATCATCTCTCGTCCTCCACAGTTTAAAATCTCAATGAATGAGACTCGTGGGTGCTTAGCCTATTAAATCAAAGTTTTGGGTTTTCGAGTCATCTATAGGATCTTGCAAATTCTTAGACTTTTTCAAGTTTAGAAATCGCATTTTAAAGTTCCCATGATAAACGACTCTCTAGGAACAATTATAGGAACTTGCGAAAAGTTCTTGTTCTTAACCCGTGAGAGTTAAGACTTTCGCGTTTTAAAGCTCCCTATATAAAAGCCTAGCAAAACTTGACTTAAACACGTTAAGGATACTAGCTAGAGTAAACTTAGATAAGTAAACTCGGGTTGAGTCAAAATATTCACGACTTTGAAAAATTTAAAACCACTTTATTTTAGCAAGGAAAGAAAAATAACCATAACAAAGGAAAATACAACTATACAACTAGGCCAAAATAGATTAAAAGTTTTGAAAAATGTCGAAAAATCAAATTTTCCGGTTAAAATGAGGGTAAATCCATGGAAAAGACCACTTACTTCGATAGAAGTCCCCCCTACACTTGAGATAAACATTGTCCTCAATGTTTGAGCATGTGGGAGTAAACTCCCCTACACTTAGGACATTGTGCACTTTGTTTAAATCTTGCTAAGGAAAGGACAACTAAAGTGATTTCAATGTGAACATATAAAATATGAAATATTGAATCACGACAGTTTAGGATAGAACCGGGAAGATGGGAACATGGGATCACGGTTCGTCAAAAGTCATCGAAGTGTTATTTGAAGCTTTAATCCCTGTAGAGAATAAGAAACAAGACAACAAACACATACGGGGCTCCCCATACACTTATTATAAAAGCAGTAAAGGATAGGTCGCGGGTTTCCTCCCGAGAAGCGCTTGTTTTTGTTCACCGAGTCACGAGCCTGACTCGACCCAAATTTAGTTCATGGTAAACGTGGTGAGGGATGGAATCATCTCATGAGAGATGTCCTCACCAAAGTACAACTTCAAACGATGGCCATTCACCTTGAAATTGGGTCCATTTGGCTGAGAAAGCTCAACGGTGCCATATGGGAAGACTTTGGCGACGGTGAATGGACCAGACCAGCGGCGCTTCAACTTGCCAGAGAAGATCTTTGATGTGGTGTAGAAATACGTCTTTTAGGAAAAAGAGCGTAAATAGGGTAAGCGTGCACGACGATTTAGGAAAACCGTGTGTGAATGACCCTAAGTGAGTTCGTTCTCGAGGAGGCTAGTGTGTTGTGAATTGAATTGATTTGATTGATTTGTTTTTTATTATTAACAAGAAAAGAGAAGGGAAAATGACGAAGACGAAAAAAATAGAAAAATAGACAAAAACACTACTAGAAAGTTAAGACGTAGAAACGTAAAAACGACAAAAATTAAAATTTTAACCTAAAAATTCCTAAAAATTACTAAAAATCCACAATATTATTCTAAGAGTTTACAAAAAATCCAAACTTGCTAAAACCTTGTAATTAATTTAATAATGACTTTTTAATGCTAATTAAAGCCCTAAAAATCACTTTTAAATATTAAAAAGCCCCAAACAAGGTTTTCAAGTTTGTAAACCTCAAAAATAACCTAATTAAACTAAAAACTATTTTTAAAAATTTTAAGACCAAATTAAACTATTTTTAAACTCCTAAAAACTATTAAAATCTATTAAATCTTAAATTAATTCTAAAAAATAAATGAAAGGCCTAAAAATTAATTGGAAAGTTACAAAGTTCCTAATTTAATGTCTAGAATCTAGGAAAAATGAAAAAAAGTTAAAAATTAAACTTTGAATTTTTCTTAATAAAATAATATTAAAATAATCCAAAAAAATAAAAAGTTCTTAAATAAATTCTAAAAAACTTCTCAGAAATTCTAAATATTCTAACTAAGAAGAAAATGCAAATTAAAGCTCCTAAAACCTTTTAATTAATTTTATATTAATTTTTAAAGTTTAATAAAAAAACCTAAAATCAAATAAAATTACAAATTAAAGTTTTTGAAAACTTTTTTGAATGTAAACCTCAAAAATATAAATTAAAACCTTAAAACTATTTTTTTGGATTTTTAAATTACTGTTTACTATTTTTAAATTACTTTCTAAAATTTAATCTAAAAATAATCCTAATAATTAATTAAATAAAGAGAAAAATAATGTTTTTAAACAAAAAAATCCTAAAGCCTAATACTATCCTAGGAAAAACGAAATAAGCCAAAAACACTTATCCAATAAGCCACAAATAAGCCAAAAGGCTACGGCTTATTAAAATAAGCTAAAGTGAAAAAGGCCTTAAGTAAACTTTGAAATGAAACCTTAACGTAAAAAGGGCATCTAGATCACTGGTTAACACGTTTACTCCCCCAACGAGGGGTCGCGTGTTCGAGTCCAGGTAGGGTGCACCTTTTTACAAAATTTTTCTTTTTTTTTTTACTTTTTAAAACTTGAATCCAGTAACTTTTTAACACACAAAAACACAAACACAATTCAATATAACCAAGATTAATGCAAGATTATGACCCAAAACGTGGCCAGGTTCTTTGTTCTTTCTGATGAACAAGTGAACTGTTTACACTTGTGCAATTTGGAGCCAAGAGGGGCTTGGCTTTGCTTGTTTGTGGTGATTTTTGTGGAACAAAGGCACCCCTACACTCTTTTTGAGTGTAGGGAGTCAAATAAAACACAAAAAACACAGGTAGCACACAAGAAATCAAGTAAGCAAAACACTAATAGCAATTGAAGGTTGCTGTAAAGGCTTGCAGGTCTGGTGGTTGTTTTAAGCTTATTACTTGCACAATATTGAGTTTCCAACCCCTAAATCTTGCACACAAGACAACTAAACAGCTTAAAAGCAACTCACAAACCTAAATTATCCTAACTCTTAACAGATTATCAAGAATCAAGCATAAATTTCAACAAAAACAAGCATACAAGGCAGTTCACTGACTTTAGCTAAGTTTTTCAAAGTTTGAGCATGCAAACGGGTGTAAACTTCACCAAGACTGGAACCCAAGTATATATAACACTTAACAATCACCCAAGCAGTGTTTTTAAACAGGATTTAACACAAATCTTTGTCACCAAATTTGATTAACCCCTTATCCCAAACACCCCTTAAAGTACTTGAAAATGTTTTTTACAAAGCAAATCAAATCTAGACTACTCCAAACTGATTTATTTAGGCTCTTAACATGCATAAATTACCAAATGAACTCAAATCCAAGCAACTTGAACAACAAACTTAGCAATTCATGCAAATCACACAAAACTTCAATTAAACTAAGAATAAGAAGGGTAAAAGCTTTTTACCTAAGGGACTTACATCCAAGTCCCTTGGTGACAGCTTTGTCACTTCCAATAGGCCCGGGCCTATGCAGTACTTAATCAACAACAATCTCCACAACCTGTTTAAGAAAATGAAAAAGAAAAACAAGCAATATGGTATATTCTGTTTTCTTTCTTTCTTTCTTAAAAACTTTTCCACAAACTTTCAATCCTTTAAAAACACGTTTTAAAACAATCTCACTCTCAGAAAATCAAAATCTTGGTCCACTTTCACTTTCCAAAACTCTTACTTTCTGAATTCAAGACTTTTTAAAACCCTTTGAAAACTGAAACTTCAAACACACAATTCTTTCACAATTTTAAAATGGAACTCAATTTAAGCTTTTAACACAACACACAACTTTTAACAAACCTAAAAAGGAATTACACTTGATTTAACAAACACCAAACTTTTATTTCATTAAAAAGGGATTACAAGTGAAAAGCTTAAAAACTGGAACAAGAGGGATATGCACAACCTGCATTCTCCTTTTATACTAATCTAGAGAACCTTCTAGTGCTAAAAACCCTAGCTAATGGAATTCCTAAAAAGCCCTTGCTATTTTGACTGAAAATGGGTCAAAATCGTGCCCATGTGAATGAGAGTGATGTGCCAGCTGGATAGACTTCATCTTGGGCGTTTGTTTGAGCTTGGAGGACAAGTAGTTGATCACAAGCGTTGGTTTTGTCCCCTCCTAGGGTTTTGTGGAAAGAGACGTTGCAGGGGACCAATGGGGGGGGTCACATGGGTGAGTGGGAAAGGTATTTGTGAAGTGGGTTTTGTTTAGTATAGGCTTAATCATCATTCTGGAAAACATGAAGCAAAACCCCTTTGATTTAGGTTAATTAGGATCTGGGAAAAATAGGGTTTATGGGGTGTTTATGGGAGTTTTAATCCGTTGGCTTAATTAAATTTTTAAAAATCATGTTTGCCACCAAAAGTGATTAATTAATTTAAACCTGATATAAAAAAGGTGTTGGTGGAATGTTGACGTGGGAGAGGGAGTGATGTGGTGAGTTATGATTGGTGGTGGTGGATGATGTGTACATATGACTGGATGGGAGGAGTTTGGGTGTCTGGCTGATTGACCCCCTCAAGTTTCACCATACTTTCACTTTGTATATAAATGCTGTCAACGCCTAGCTTCCATTTAACAACTTTTGGGCACTTGTCAATTTTGGCACAAATGCTTCAAAAAACTTTTCCAAGGGTTTCAAGTGCACATTCTTCAAATTTCAAGGACTGGTCTTGTAATATCTTCAAACATAAAGGACCATTCTTGTACAATTAACATTTGGAGGGTCAATTGTGACAAGTTCTTTAAAGATGAGGGACTAAAGTTGCCAATCTTCAATTCTTCAAGGGTCATTTTGCAAAATTCCAAACTTGGGCCCGGTTCATTGTGCGGCTTCATTTCCCGTGTTCGTTTTTGAATGATTCTTGTGATCTTTTGCCAATTCCTCAATATCCGTACCTAAAAATACACAAGTAACAAATACGAGCATATTTTTGGTATATTTGATGATATTTAATTGATTTTAAGCCCGATTTGGACGATGAGACCATGTATAAAAGCAGTCTCATCACTCCCCCATACTAAACCATTGTCGTACCATCACGCAATGCTAGAATAAAGTATCAAAGCATCTCCAAAATTTAATTTTATTCATTTTATTGGAATGATAATACTAGCTACACTACTACTATTACTACTACTTGTGTTATAGACATAATGTATGATTTTCATCGCAAAATGGGACGTTTAGGTTCATAGAATAAGAACACGTGAATGCTTCGTTAGAAATAATTTCATCGTCCTCGATTTTTACCTTAATTCCATGCCAAGCGTGCAACGAGATCATTGTCATTATAAGTTAGTAATGCTAACACTACTCATATGCCCTAATCACGTACTTACTCTCCCATTATTCCTAAGTTGTATCTCTTATATTTTATTATGTCTTAATGATCACGAGGATACATCATTGACTTATGCGATAATAGAGATTTAGGTCTAAAAATAGAGTCCTAACGGTGTAACTAAGACCATCAAATCAATAACCCCTCCTAATAGACAACGATGTCAAAAAATTAAGTTGACAAGAAGAATCGATAAACATGGTTTTATAACGGTTTTGAACATGAGACTTATTACCAAGACTTTTATATGCCCCCTAACGGAAGGGCCTTATTATCTTTGGTTTACCTCCATCTTTTATTCAACTTCGCCATGAAGCTTTTATTATGACTTCGGTCTTGCCTTGCCTTTTATTATCCGCCTCATCGGTGGTTTTATTAGCCAAAGACGTATATCCTCACGCTAAAGCGAATTTTGGATCTTTAAAGCTTCGAAGATTAAGGCTTGATTCACTTTCAATTTTGCATAGATTTTAGGCCTTGTGGGGCTTCAAATTGTTTGCTAGATTTTGGTGAGCACTTGAAATCTTATTATTAGGTGAAGCTTTCGATTATTGGGGTGCCAATACTTCAAAACCGTGACGCTGGCGATACCTTAATGTCTTCCCAATTTAATTACACGGAAGCTACTAGAAAAGACTAGAAACCCAACAATCCTAACTAAACCGCTAAGTCAATATTTATTAAGCAAAAAATATTTACAAGCGAAGGGAGAATAAGCAAACAACGAGAACACATGAGTTTTTGAAAGAATACGAGTACTCTACGTTTAGCATAGTAACTTATAATTAACTCTATCATTTCTCGTCCTTATTTAAGAGACTTAGCCTAATGTAAGTTAAGGAATCAAAGCTAAGTGCTCAACACGCACGGTCGAGTCAAAAATTACTCTTATTCTCGCCATCGGAAAATCTACATTCGTGTCTTCAAACACTTATAAAAATGAGAAAAATTTTAAAATTTGGCCATTTTTAGCCTTATTTTGCAAGAAAACGATAAACTAAACGATAAACTTTGGAAAGCGTGAAGGTTTGGCAAGGCAAGTATCTATTCACCCCCCCATACTAAAGTTAAACATTGTCCTCAATGTTTCGAGTCTAGGGGTACAAACACCCCCATACTAGAGACGTAGTCGAATGCCTAATCTAGCATGGAAAGGGTGTAACCAATAAGTAATAGCCGTTTATGAAGTGTGCTAAAAACCTAAGGTTAGAACATAAAAGGATATATCATATGGATATTGGGAAAGGCCTTCAAATCAAACGATCGAGTGCTCCCATAAAACGAACACGAGAGGCTCCAATCGTGAAGATCATGATCTAAAAACCACAATGCACAAACAATCACGGAACAAAGGTTGGAAGGGCACAAATCCCCTCACATTAAACTAATTAGAAAGCAATAATATGTACATGGATAAGCATGGGTCTCCCCCACGAGGCACCTTGTTTTTGATAACCGAGTCAAAAGCTCGACTCGAATCCCCATAAATGTGATCATTTAGGGATAATCATGGTTTGGTCAATTTTTGGTGGGGCTTACATGATAAACAAGGCCCAAAAGCACATGGAGTACTTTAAAAATCCGATAAACGTATACCGGGGTCAAAGATAGCGTCCTCGCTTTCGGATGCAAAACGAAACAACGCTTCTTCAACACAAACCCCAATGGGGTAGAAGAAAATAGGAGAGAAGAAATAGAAGGGTGGGACAATGGGTAAGTCAAAACATTGAGCTACTCGAGGTAGACTCGCTCCAATCAAATGAAAAGATTTTCCATTTATTGCATCGGTGGAAGACCGAGATTTCCCTATATAAGCAATTCCAGGATCAAATATCTCGTCCTCGGTGGAGAAAGGGAAGGGAACATAAGGGGCTTCCCCCACACTAAGTCCACACAAAGCATCGTCAAAAGGAGAAGACGAGCTTGTAGTACTCAATACACGCGGTGATGACGGAGTTAGAATTGTAGAAAAATCTTTTAAATTAAATTCAAAATCTTTTCCTTTTTCATCTTTTAAACTCTCCTTGTGAAACCCGATTTAATTATGTCAAAAATATTTGGTGTATCTAAAACAATGTTAGTCACACTAAAAATTCTCACATTTTGAAATCTTTTTGGTTTAGGTGGTGGCAAGTTTTCAAATCTTTTGTCAACAAAGAAAACCTCCCCATCGGGATCAACGTATTCATCATCCGAAGAATCACTCGAGATTGGAATCATAGGCTTAACACTCTTAACCTCCACCGGCGGAGGGGACGGAACTTCATTTTTCTCAACAACTCCTAAAACTCTATTTGAAATCTTTTTGCAAATGTTTTTGATGGGATTGACATTGTACAAAGATGTGATCGAATACACATGAGAAAGAGTGGAGTTTTGGGTTGCATTAATGACGAGTTCTTCCTCATTGAAATGAAGAGTGATTTTTCTTGCATGCACATCGATAAGTGCTCTCGAGGTATCCAAAAAAGATCGACCTAAAATTAACGGAACTTTAGGATCGATAGGAATATCAACAACAATAAAGTCTACAGGATAGTAGAACTTTCCAATTTTCACAAAGACGTCCTCGGCAACTCCACAAGCTAGAATCGTAGAATGATCGGTCATTTCGATTGACATTCTTGAAGGAGTGAGATTTGGAAGATTGAGCGATTTAAAAATCTCAAGAGGCATCAAATTAATACTAGCACCAAGATCGGCCAAGGCGTAGCATTCTTCCATGTCTTGGATAGCACATGGGATTAAAAACTTTCCAGGATCACCGACTTTTTGAGGTATGCGGCTTAGAAAAACCGAAGAACAACTAGACGATTTTTGCAATTTCTCTTTGTTATTCAACATACTTTTGAAGTTCGCGGCAAATCGAGGCATCATGACTAAAGCGTCGGCAAAACTTATATTGAAATGCAAGTCACGAAACATTTTCATAAAAAGTTCAAATTGATAATTATTTCGTTCTTGTGCCTTTTCCTTATCTCGTCTTGATGGGTAGGGTAAAGGTGGTGTGGGTTGGGGCAAAGTAGGCATAGGCATCGGCCTTGGAATCTCGGGTTCCATGATTGGTGTAGGTTCAACCGTAGGTGTGGTTTGAGCGGTACTTCGTGGGCTTGTAATTTGCTCCTTTTCAACCACAACCTCGGGTTCTTTCTCTTTTTCCTTCTCCATAGAAGTACTTGGATGAGAAATGGGTTTTGAAAGTTTTACCACTACGAGTAGTAATAACATTCAATTCTCCTTTCGGGTTTACGATGGTATCACTAGGAAGACCACCCGAAGAAGAGGGCTTACACATGATAGCTTCAAACATTTTAGCCATACGGTCTTCAAACTTAGATTGCCTAGCATCCGCTTTTAACAACTCTTGATTAATCTCATGTTGTCCTTGCTCCATTTTTTGTTGATTTTGTTGGAGTCGTGTGACATTTCCTTCCATTTTATTAGCATGAGTTTTAAGTTCATTAGCAAGTTCGTTTTTAAGCTCGTTTTTCAACTCGGATCTTAAGCTAACCATTTCACGTTGCATATTGTCAAACTTAGCATCATTAGCCTTAGCATAATTCAAAAACTCTCCTTGAAGATTTTTGGTGTGATCGTTTTGAAAACCTTGGGCATTGTTTTGAAAATCACGGTTTTGGTTTTGATTAGAATTTTGCCCATTTCCACTTTGGTAATTACCTTTGTTATAATTTCTTTGATTTCCTTGGTAATTTCCACCTTGGTTGTTGTTGCGATAATTATTAGCATTTTGATTTGGTGGAGCTTGATTTGAACGAGAACCTTGACCGATTTGGTTATAAGTTCCCGTGGCTACAAAAGCATTCGAAGTGTTACCATCCGCGGTAATACACTCGGAAAGATCATGAGCTCTCCCACACGACAAACAACTTAGAAACCGCTTTAACCGAAGCGGAATTGGAAGCTTCTTGAGCCTTCCAATGGGACATAAGGGTCGAAAACCTATCGAAAAACCAATTTTCCTCATTAGCCTCATCTTGCAAAGCATTGATACTACGAGACGATGATGAGCCCATTTTGGCAACACTCGGTGTGTGACGAGGGCTATAAACTTTAGACCTATTCTCGATTATGACCAAAGCTTCTTCAACCGTTTTACACAAAACATTACCACCCGCGGCGGCATTCAAATAATCTCTTTCATGATCGTTAAGTCCATTGTAAAACGTGTCAATTTGGTGCAAATCGGAAAAACCGTGATGAGGACATTCATGTAACATCTCCTTAAACCTATTCCAAGCCGTAGAAAAACTTTCATTTGATTCTTGTGAAAATTTAGAAATCTCATTTTTCAAATGCGTAGTCTTAGAGGGCGGAAAAAATTGGTTCACAAATTTTGAAATGAGATCCTTCCACGTCAATATAGAATTGGGTGGCTCTTTCTCTAACCAAATTTTAGCGGGCCCCGCTAAGGAATACGGAAAAAGCATCATCTTAATCGAGTCATTCGAGACATCCTTAAATTTGCACGTGGCGGTAAGACGATTAAATTGGCGGATATGGTTGTGGGGATTGTCCTTCTCATCACCACGGAATTTGTTGTTTTGGATCATCGACAACAAACCCGTTTTCACCTCAAAATTCTCCGCAAGGATTGCGGGAATCACAATAGCTTCTCCATAACCCTCGGTGGGTGCTTGAAGTAACTCCATCATAGTTCGATTCGCCATGGTTGGTTCTTCTCGTACAATGGGTTCGTCAATAGGAGACTCCTCACTAGAATGAGTTGGAGTGGGAGTTTTGTTCTTGCGTCTACGTGCACGTTTTGCTTGATTACGAGTGAGCATAAACGTCACGTACAACGTGGAGACGAGCAAAGAAGATTCTTTTTGGTATTTTGTGTTTTTTCAATTTTTTTGTGGTTTTTGATTGTATTAACTTTTTGGAAATTGGTGAATGTATTAAGTAGACAAAAAGTCCACAAATCTCCTCCTCAATCAAATCTCTTGATTAAAAAGGCCTCAAAGAATGAAAACGATCACGTGGAGTGAACGCCTTCGATGACTTTAGAACGATGGTGGAACACCAAATCGTTCAAGAGGGTTTAATCAAATGAAACCAAGAAAATATATATGATATGTAATAATACTTTGGGCGGCAAAACCCTCGATTCACTCTCAAAATCAAATACGCACAAGCAAGCGGAGGAAACGAGCGCGAAGCACTTAAGAGCCTTTTTCCTTTAGGTTGTGAAATACAACCGCCTTATACCCACCTTATAGTTTGTATTATCAAGATTAAGCTTCACGAAAGTATTTATCTATTTTTGCCTTTTTTCTTTGGTTTGAGATTCGAATACAATGATCGAGTGATGAAATCCCGAATAAAGGTTGTGATTGTTCACGTATTTGGAGTAGTTGTGTATTTATTGTTCTACGTATACTATATAGTAATAATATTCACACAAAAACTGAAAAACGATAATACGTATTAATAGAGTGCTATTAATACAATTACTATTATGGCTAATATAAAAAAACAACAATTGTTCACTCAAAACACAACACGCCTCCCCGGCAGCGGCGCCAAAAATGATGTGGTGTAGAAATACGTCTTTTAGGAAAAAGAGCGTAAATAGGGTAAGCGTGCACGACGATTTAGGAAAACCGTGTGTGAATGACCCTAAGTGAGTTCGTTCTCGAGGAGGCTAGTGTGTTGTGAATTGAATTGATTTGATTGATTTGTTTTTGATTATTAACAAGAAAAGAGAAGGGAAAATGACGAAGACGAAAAAAATAGAAAAATAGACAAAAACACTACTAGAAAGTTAAGACGTAGAAACGTAAAAACGACAAAAATTAAAATTTTAACCTAAAAATTCCTAAAAATTACTAAAAATCCACAATATTATTCTAAGAGTTTACAAAAAATCCAAACTTGCTAAAACCTTGTAATTAATTTAATAATGACTTTTTAATGCTAATTAAAGCCCTAAAAATCACTTTTAAATATTAAAAAGCCCCAAACAAGGTTTTCAAGTTTGTAAACCTCAAAAATGACCTAATTAAACTAAAAACTATTTTTTAAAATTTTAAAACCAAATTAAACTATTTTTAAACTCCTAAAAACTATTAAAATTTATTAAATCTTAAATTAATTCTAAAAAATAAATGAAAGGCCTAAAAATTAATTGGAAAGTTACAAAGTTCCTAATTTAATGTCTAGAATCTAGGAAAAATGAAAAAAAGTTAAAAATTAAACTTTGAATTTTTCTTAATAAAATAATATTAAAATAATCCAAAAAAATAAAAAGTTCTTAAATAAATTCTAAAAAATTCTCAGAAATTCTAAATATTCTAACTAAGAAGAAAATGCAAATTAAAGCTCCTAAAACCTTTTAATTAATTTTATATTAATTTTTAAAGTTTAATAAAAAAACCTAAAATCAAATAAAATTAAAAATTAAAGTTTTTGAAAACTTTTTTGAATGTAAACCTCAAAAATATAAATTAAAACCTAAAAACTATTTTTTTGGATTTTTAAATTACTGTTTACTATTTTTAAATTACTTTCTAAAATTTAATCTAAAAATAATCCTAATAATTAATTAAATAAAGCGAAAAATAATGTTTTTAAACAGAAAAATCCTAAAGCCTAATACTATCCTAGGAAAAATGAAATAAGCCAAAAACACTTATCCAATAAGCCACAAATAAGCCAAAAGGCTACGGCTTATTAAAATAAGCTAAAGTGAAAAAGGCCTTAAGTAAACTTTGAAATGAAACCTTAACGTAAAAAGGGCATCTAGATCACTGGTTAACACGTTTACTCCCCCAACGAGGGGTCGCGTGTTCGAGTCCAGGCAGGGTGCACCTTTTTACAAAATTTTTCTTTTTTTTTTACTTTTTAAAACTTGAATCCAGTAACTTTTTAACACACAAAAACACAAACACAATTCAATATAACCAAGATTAATGCAAGATTATGACCCAAAACGTGGCCAGGTTCTTTGTTCTTTCTGATGAACAAGTGAACTGTTTACACTTGTGCAATTTGGAGCCAAGAGGGGCTTGGCTTTGCTTGTTTGTGGTGATTTTTGTGGAACAAAGTCACCCCTACACTCTTTTTGAGTGTAGGGAGTCAAATAAAACACAAAAAACACAGGTAGCACACAAGAAATCAAGTAAGCAAAACACTAATAGCAATTGAAGGTTGCTGTAAAGGCTTGCAGGTCTGGTGGTTGTTTTAAGCTTATTACTTGCACAATATTGAGTTTCCAACCCCTAAATCTTGCACACAAGACAACTAAACAGCTTAAAAGCAACTCACAAACCTAAATTATCCTAACTCTTAACAGATTATCAAGAATCAAGCATAAATTTCAACAAAAACGGGCATACGAGGCAGTTCACTGACTTTAGCTAAGTTTTTCAAAGTTTGAGCATGCAAACGGGTGTAAACTTCACCAAGACTGGAACCCAAGTATATATAACACTTAACAATCACCCAAGCAGTGTTTTTAAACAGGATTTAACACAAATCTTTGTCACCAAATTTGATTAACCCCTTATCCCAAACACCCCTTAAAGTACTTGAAAATGTTTTTTACAAAGCAAATCAAATCTAGACTACTCCAAACTGATTTATTTAGGCTCTTAACATGCATAAATTACCAAATGAACTCAAATCCAAGCAACTTGAACAACAAACTTAGCAATTCATGCAAATCACACAAAACTTCAATTAAACTAAGAATAAGAAGGGTAAAAGCTTTTTACCTAAGGGACTTACATCCAAGTCCCTTGGTGACAGCTTTGTCACTTCCAATAGGCCCGGGCCTATGCAGTACTTAATCAACAACAATCTCCACAACCTGTTTAAGAAAATGAAAAAGAAAAACAAGCAATATGGTATATTCTGTTTTCTTTCTTTCTTTCTTAAAAACTTTTCCACAAACTTTCAATCCTTTAAAAACACGTTTTAAAACAATCTCACTCTCAGAAAATCAAAATCTTGGTCCACTTTCACTTTCCAAAACTCTTACTTTCTGAATTCAAGACTTTTTAAAACCCTTTGAAAACTGAAACTTCAAACACACAATTCTTTCACAATTTTAAAATGGAACTCAGTTTAAGCTTTTAACACAACACACAACTTTTAACAAACCTAAAAAGGAATTACACTTGATTTAACAAACACCAAACTTTTATTTCATTAAAAAGGGATTACAAGTGAAAAGCTTAAAAACTGGAACAAGAGGGATATGCACAACCTGCATTCTCCTTTTATACTAATCTAGAGAACCTTCTAGTGCTGAAAACCCTAGCTAATGGAATTCCTAAAAAGCCCTTGCTGTTTTGACTGAAAATGGGTCAAAATCGTGCCCATGTGAATGAGAGTGATGTGCCAGCTGGATAGACTTCATCTTGGGCGTTTGTTTGAGCTTGGAGGACAAGTAGTTGATCACAAGCGTTGGTTTTGTCCCCTCCTAGGGTTTTGTGGAAAGAGACGTTGCAGGGGACCAATGGGGGGTCACATGGGTGAGTGGGAAAGGTATTTGTGAAGTGGGTTTTGTTTAGTATAGGCTTAATCATCATTCTGGAAAACATGAAGCAAAACCCCTTTGATTTAGGTTAATTAGGATCTGGGAAAAATAGGGTTTATGGGGTGTTTATGGGAGTTTTAATCCGTTGGCTTAATTAAATTTTTAAAAATCATGTTTGCCACCAAAAGTGATTAATTAATTTAAACCTGATATAAAAAAGGTGTTGGTGGAATGTTGACGTGGGAGAGGGAGTGATGTGGGGAGTTATGATTGGTGGTGGTGGATGATGTGTACATATGACTGGATGGGAGGAGTTTGGGTGTCTGGCTGATTGACCCCCTCAAGTTTCACCATACTTTCACTTTGTATATAAATGCTGTCAACGCCTAGCTTCCATTTAACAACTTTTGGGCACTTGTCAATTTTGGCACAAATGCTTCAAAAAACTTTTCCAAGGGTTTCAAGTGCACATTCTTCAAATTTCAAGGACTGTTCTTGTAATATCTTCAAACATCAAGGACCATTCTTGTACAATTGACATTTGGAGGGTCAATTGTGACAAGTTCTTCAAAGATGAGGGACTAAAGTTGCCAATCTTCAATTCTTCAAGGGTCATTTTGCAAAATTCCAAACTTGGGCCCGGTTCATTGTGCGGCTTCATTTCCCGTGTTCGTTTTTGAATGATTCTTGTGATCTTTTGCCAATTCCTCAATATCCGTACCTAAAAATACATAAGTAACAAACACGAGCATATTTTTGGTATATTTGTTGATATTTAATTGATTTTAAGCCCGATTTGGACGAAGAGACCATGTATAAAAGCAGTCTCATCAATCTTCAACCGAGAGTTAAAGAGTAAAACTTGATCACCAACGTGGAACTCTCGGTTCTTAATTCTAGCATCGTGGATAATCTTGGTCTTCTCCTTGTAGATCAGCGAGTTCTCATAAGCTTCATTCCGTAGTTCATTTAGCTCATTGAGTTGAATCTTCCAAAGATCACCGGCTTTGTTGATGTCGAAGTTAGCCCACTTCAAGGCCCAGCATGCCATATGTTCTAGCTCGATAGGGAGGTGGCATGCTTTCCCGTACACAAGACGATAAGGTGTACAACCGATCGGGGTCTTATAAGCAGTACGGAAAGCCCACAGAGCATCATCTAACTTATCGGCCCACGCGACGTGATGCTCTCCCACAGTACGCTCCAAAATTCGCTTCAATCCACGGTTGGAAATCTCGGCTTGACCATTGGTTTGGGGATGATAGGCGGTGGAAAGACGATGATTGACACCATAATTAGCCATGACTCTTGCAAATTAATCATTGCAAAAATTAGTCCCGCGGTCACTGATAATAGCACGAGGAACACCGAATCGAGCAAACAGTTGCTTCAAAAAGTTCACAACCACCCTCGCATCATTCGTAGGGAGAGCCTTAGCTTCAACCCATTTAGAAACGTAGTCAACGGCTACGAGGATGTACTTGTTCCCTTAAGATGATGGAAATGGCCCCATAAAGTCGATGCCCCATACATCAAAGATTTCACATTCTTGTATGAAACTTTGAGGCATCTCATCTTTATGTGTGATCTTGCCTTGTCTTTGGCAAGCATCACAATGTTTAACCATATCGTGAGCATCACGATAAATGGTAGGCCAATAGAATCCAGAGTCGAATACTTTCTTCGCGGTGTAATTAGGACCAAAGTGACCACCGGTGGGTCCTTTATGGCAAGCGTCAAGGATTTGTACCGCTGCCGGCCCGTCAACACATCAACGAATAATCAGATCAGCACATTGTTTGAAAAGGTAAGGGTCGTCCCAGAAATAATGTTCAATATCTTTAAAGAACTTCTTCTTTTGTTGGGACGTTAACCCTTCCTTGAGAATTCCACCCGCTAAGTAGTTTGCAATGTCCGCAAACCACGGGGTGTCATCAAGATTGGAGTTGATAGACATTAAGGCCTCCAGGGGAAAAGAGTCATTGATCTCTTGATTCGGATGATCCCCTTGATAAGGATCCTCAAGTCTACTGAGATGATCCGCGGCTAGGTTTTCAGCTCCCTTTTTGTCACGAATTTCAATGTTGAATTCTTGAAGGAGCAAAACCCAACGAAGAAGTCTTGGCTTAGAATCTTGCTTAGTCATCAAGTACTTCAACGCGGAATGATCGGTATACACGATGGTGGTAGAAAGGACAAGATAGGGGCGGAATTTTTCAAAAGCATACACTACAGCTAAAAGCTCTTTTTCGGTAGTGGTATAATGCAATTGAGCCCCCGTCATTGTCTTGCTAGCATAATGGATTGGTTGGAAGTGTTTGTTCACTCTTTGGCCCAAAACCGCTCCAATAGCAAAGTCGCTAGCATCACACATCAACTCAAAAGGTAGCTCCCAATTAGGGGTAACTAATACATGGCTTTTGGCCAAGTAAAAAGATTCGTTCGTTTAAGTATGTCTCTTCGAATTGAAAAATGGATTAACTATACGACTCAGTCGTTCTTTGGTGAAACAAAAGTGTGTCGTTGTAGTATATTAAAAATGCAGGACTTAAGAATAAATGGCGGTAAATTAAATCTAATTCTAATTAAAACGTAAACGATGCAATATTTAAAAACTTTGAAAAGTAATTAATTAAATGACTTGAATTTAAATCGTGACAAAAATTAAGAATTGACAAAGTATTAAAATGAGAACTTAAAAACTAAACAAGACGAAATATAAAACAATACCTAATCGGAATGTATTCCGATCAGAATGATGATCGGAATGTAGACTTACCACCTGATCGGAATGATAATCGGAATGCACTAACCTTCGAATTGGAATGTTGATCGAAAACACCTTGGTCGGAATGCTGTCACCACAAGACCTATCGGAATAACCAAACACAACCTCTGATCGGAATACCCTAATCGGAATGATGATCTGAACCCCTAATCGGAATAAGGATCGGAATCCATGTCACTAACTCCTAATCGGAATACCAACACAACACCCAGATCGGAATGATACTTCGGAATCCCAGTCGGAAAATCAAAACCCTTTTCCGATCACGATGATCGGAATGATAAACCCTTTTCCGACCAGGGTGGTCGGAATATGGTAAAAAGAAGGCAAATTAAGCAAAAAAAATAAGCTATAAATCAAATAAGCACTAGACTAAAATCCTAATCAAATACGTGTAAGAAAAAGCTAATAAGCTACAATTTAAAGACTTATGAAAACACAAAATGAAAAAGGTTTACGAAAACAAATTTTATATAAAAATAACTTTTATAAAAACTTTAGAAACTTAAAGATAAACACAAATAAGCTATAGGAATCAATAATCCAAACAATCAAAAGCATAAAAACATAACCTTTAATCAAATAAGCAACACAATAAGCATGTAAACAAAGATTAAAGCATAGAAAGAAAGGAAGAATGAGAGATTAAAAACAAGAAAATTAAAGAACACTTACTTGGAATTAAAAGGTATTAAAAGTGCAAGACAAGTATTTAAAATGACATGAATTTAAAGAGCAAGTAATTAAAAGGTGGAAGACTAATTGTCACCTTAGCCAACAAAATGAAATGATTATCCTAATGATCTATATATAGTGGAGGATTAGGGAATGCTTAGGAAGCTTCCTCCCCTCCTTCATTTCTTCTTAATTGCACCATTAAGTCCTTCCCTTCTTTATCTTTTGTTAATCTTGGACTTTTATGACTTTTGGCTCGGGATTTCTTTAAACTCGTCTTTTAATTCCTCAATAAATAAGACTTGAGTTCTTCGGCTTTTAGTAAACTTCCGTCTTTTGACTTTTTCTTCGATAAATCTTCAGAATTGGTCTTGGACTTCCGTTCTTTTTGCACTCTTGACTTCTTGACTTCGTCTTTCATCTTTTTCTTCAATAAAAGCCCGTGAATGCCCGTGTTTTCTCCACTTTTCACCTTTTCGTCCTAAATCACAACAAAAACACAAACCACGCATAATTCCGACATAAATGACATAAAATACACGTTTTGGCTCGGTTATTATTGTAATTAAGTGGTAAAAAGGATGGGTGTTTACACACCTATCAAATCCCGTACACTTGACCATTGCAATGTCCTCATGCAATGCATTAGTTACAAAGCACGTTTACACTTTTCATCATAATCAATCCACATTGGCCTTTATTAAGGAGATAGAAAACTATAAACATGCAAAGTAAAGAAATAAAAAAAACATACCTTGGGTTTTGGAAATGTCATGAATAATCATCATCCACAAGTTTTCACTTTCTCCAAACCAAGCTTAAAAACGAGATCATTGTTATTATAAGTTAGCAAACTAACACGAACTCATGCGGGCCAATTATTCACTTAGACTCCCTTATTCCTAGGTGTATCTCTTATATTTTATTGTTGTCTTGAATGATCACGAGGATGCATTGTTGACTTATTTCGATAGTCATTTAGGCCGAAAATAAAGTGAACGATTTAATCAATAGTTAGCTAAAGGACAAAATCTTTTAAAATTGCTTCTCGGGACCTCATAAAGTTCATATCTTGGCATAACTCGCTTCGCGATTTGAGATCTTTCTCGGACCGATATTTGGCAGCGACTTCATACTTCAAACCTTGAGAGACGTTCATGAAATAATGGTCTTCTCTTCATAATAGGAATTTCTTCACTTGAAATTTTGAGAGATTCTTCATATATGGACCACGACTTCTTCATTTTTCTCCAATCTTTATTTTGGAATTTGATATACAACGATCCGCCTCCTTTTTGGACTTGGATCTATTCATCCTCATACCTTGTTAGGGCCTTTTCGGATAGACTTCTCCATGACTTTTGGGGAATTTTTGCTTTTTGTCGTGTGTCTCGATCCTTCATATTGATTTTTGATAAATGATTCTTCACATCACTTAGGATCTTTAGCAACAAAATATAGCCCTCATGCCTTGTTAGGGCCTTTTCGGACTCGCCAATCTTCGCATCCCGCTTCAATAAGTTATGCCTTGGCTATGAACTCTAATCCATACCGAGCAACATTTAAACGATCTTGGGCTAGAAGCTAAGTAACTTTTAAAATCGTACAACCTTATTTATTGCAGATAAATTTATTAGCAAGCGATGGGAGAATAGGCTCATAATTAACTCACATTAATTCACGAAAGAATACCAAACTTATAATTGGCTCTATCATCTCTCGTTCTCCACTGTTTAAAATCTCAAGGAATGAGACTCGTGGATGCTTAGCCTATTAAATCAAAGTTTTGGGTTTTCGAGTCGCCTATAGGATCTTGCAAATTCTTAGACTTTTTCAAGTTTAGAAATCGCGTTTTAAAGTTCCCTTGATAAACGACTCTCTAGGATCAATTATAGGAACTTGCGAAAAGTTCTTGTTCTTAACCCGTGAGAGTTAAGACTTTCGCGTTTTATAGCTCCCTATATAAAAGCCTAGCAAAACTTGATTTGAACACGTTAAGGATACTAGCTAGAGTAACTTAGATAAGTAAACTCGGGTTGAGTCTAAAGATTCACAATGTTTGAAAATTAAAACCACTTTATTAAAGTTTATTTTAGTAAAGAAAGAAAATAACTATACAAAGGGAAAAACTAATAGGCCAAAATAGATCAAAAAATTTGAAAAATGTCGAAAAATTGATTTTCCGGTTAAAATGATGACAAATACAAGGAAAAGACCACTTAACTTCGATAGAAGTCCCCCCTACACTTAACATAAACATTGTCCTCAATGTTTAAGCATGTGGGAGTAAACTCCCCTACACTTAGGACATTGTGCACTTTGTTTAAATCTCGCTAAGGAAGAGACAACTAAAGAGATTCCTATTTTAATATTGAGAAAATATAAAATAGTGAATCGAAAAGAGTTTAGGATAGAACCAGGAAATTGGAACACGGAATCACGGGTTGTCAAGAATCAGCAAGAGTGGATCTTTGAAGCTCGAATCCCTGATTAGTAGAAGAGAGGAGAGAGCAAACACCAAAGGGTCTCCCCTACACTTAAGATAAAGAAAGCTAAAAGATAGATGCATGGGTTGCCTCCCAAGAAGCGCTTGGTTTTTGATTACCGAGTCGTAAGCCTGACTCGACCTTGATCATCATAGGAAGAAGCATGAAACATATCCACCAGGATCAAAGACATAGTTTTCGTCCATCAAGTATCACAAGCTTAAGGCGAACAAGGCAAGCCAAAGAAGAATAGGCAAGGTTCCCTTAAGCAGCGATGGAGCATGGTGGGAGCAAGGGTGAAGTGGTGCAAGCAGATTTCCATAAGTTCCAAAGATATTTCCTTTTATTTCATCAGGTGGATACTGATATGGCTGCAGAATATCGATACCGGGGTCGAACACCTTTTCCTTTAAGGGAAAATAGCACTCAGGCTCAGCAGAGTGTGAAGAAGATCTGCGAAGAAGATGCACAACCTCGTCCTCAGAAGGGGGACAAAGAGGTGTTAAATCATATGTGTTGCGGATATTGGTGTCGACCGTTTTCTTCTCCTTTGAAAGAATGTTCTTCAAATCCAAAGTAGGATCAAGACGATAATCTTCAAAATCTAAAGGAGGAGCGTCACTCTCATGAGGGAAGTAAGTGTTGAGAAACGTAGAGAAGTCTTCCTCAAATGAGTAATCGTACAAAGTAGGATCGAGTGATGTAGGAGGATCTTCATCATGTGAAGAATCACTCGAAAGAGTATCGGCCTCATCAAAATCATCATATGTGGGCAGATCGGGATACTCAGAAGTAAGGTCATCATAATCATCCGAATCTGAGCTAGAATCATCATCATAAGCATCAAAGATCGGTGGAGAATCATGAATGGGTGAAGGGTCCAAATTGGATAGAGAATCATCCACATCATCTTGAAAAAGTGGATTATCAATGCAAGAATCGAATAGAGGATTGTTGTAGACGACAAAATCATCAAGCACATTAATCATATTTGCAGATTCTCGTCCAAAGGATTTGCTTGTAAGCTTCCCCATTTTGAAAAATTGTGAATCATTCCCGACTCTTAAGATTAACTCACCTTCGGCAACATCAACTAAAGCTCGTCCGGTTCTCAAGAATGGCCGACCAAGTATTAAAGGAATACGAGGGTCCATTTCATAATCAACAACGACAAAATCGACCGGGAAAGTAAATGTGCCAACTTTGATGAACACGTCTTCGACAATACCAACGGGGTAAGCGAGAGTGCGATTTGCAAGTTCAAGAGTCATCTTTGTTGGAGTAAGGTCGGGTAACGATAGTGTTTTAAAAACACTCAAAGGCATCAGATTAATACTGGCCCCGAGATCAGCTATGGCAGTAAATTCTTCAGTTTTGTTAAAGATGCAAGGCAACACAAAACGACCGGGATCTCCAAGCTATTCCAGAAGTTATTTAAGAATAACTGCAGAGCAGTTTTCATTTAAGCGTGTGTTGGCGAGCTCAATCAGCTTCTCCTTCTTGTTAAGCAATTCCTTAAATGCTTTAACAAATTTTGGCATGTGGACAAGTGCTTCAACAAGTCTCATGTTGATGTTCATTTGAGAGAGCATCTTCACATAGCTTGACACTTGACAGTCATTCTTGGTTAGCTCGTTGGTCTTGCCTAAGCGAGAAGGATATAGGATACTGGGTTTGGGTGGTGAAGGTGAAGGTGGTAAAGGTGGAGATGTTGAAGGGTTCTTATTGGAAACATCGTCATGACGAGGCAGAGACGGTAATGGTGTACTAAGACTAGGTGTAGGAGGAGTAGGGAATGGTGGTGGATGAGGTGTAGATGATGGGGGTGGGATAGGTGGTCCTACGATGGTAGCTCCACTACGGGTAGTAATAGCACTCACATTTGCTCGCGGATTGGTGACGGTGTTTCAAGGTAGAGAACTCAAAGAAGAAGGTTGAGCGAAGGGCAAGAAACTAGCAAGCATATTCTTTAAATCATTTGTTTGATTGCTGAAGGAGGATTCACAAAGCTCGGATCTTATCTCATTCCCTTGCTTGGTAATATCCCCTTTCAGATTGATGATTTGGCTCTGCAGATTCTTGATTTGCTCACCTTGGGTTCTCATGATGGCTTCAACATCTTGATTGATGGGTGGGGCTTGTTGGGCGGGTGGGTGATACGGATTAGAAGCTCTTGGTGGGATTTGGTTGCTTCTATTGTAGTTGTTGGCGGGGTTTTGGTTTTGAGGAGAAAAACCGGGTGAAAGGTAGTTGTTTGATTGGTAACTCAGCAAATTTCGATCCCCTTGTGGTCGAGCTTGGTAATTTTCCGGTGAATAATTACCATAAGCTGCATACACATTTTCCGGATTTCCTTGTATAGAAGGACAATCGGTGTATGAGTGAGGACCGTCGCATGTTTCACAAGAAGGTGCAACCGCTTTAACTTGTTGTTGGTTTGTAGCGAGAAGCAAGATATTTTTGTTCATTTCGGTCATCATGCGGGTGAATTCGGTCATATCAGGGTTTGCTGAAGTAGAAGAAACATTGACTCTCGGGTTGTTCCTTGAAGAAGCGGAGGGATCCCAATTTTTGTGGTGAGTAGTCATGTTTTCAATAAGCTCTCTACACTCCTCGGGTCTCCTTTTCATGAATGTGCCACCGGCGGCTGCATTAATCGTATCACGATCACGAAAAGTCAAACCGTTGTAGAAAGTATCAATTAATGTGACAGGGAGCATGTTGTGGTTTGGACAGCGATCGATCAAGACATTATATCTTTCCCAAGCATCAAAGAGAGATTCATCGGGATCTTGCATGAAACCACTGATTTGATTGCGAAGGCACGTGACCATGGATGGTGGAAAGTAGCGCGACAAAAAGCGTTGAGTCATGTCATCCCAAGTATGAATAGAATTCTTCAGGAGACGATCAAACCATTTCCCGGCATGATGTGATAAAGTATGTGGAAAGAGTTGAAGGCGAAGAACATCCATTGTGGCACCGGGCAACTTCATGCTTTGAGTGATTGTAATGAACTTGTCGAGGTGTTTGTTGGCATCATCATCAGGCAATCCACGGAAAGGATTTGTTTGCACTTGCTGAATCATGTGGTGCTTCAACGAAAACTCAGGAGCCGTGATTTGCATCGGCGCAATCGGTCCTCCTCGTCCAAACATGGTAGGTTGACAAAGCTCCTCCATTGTCCGAAGATCGGGCTGTGAAAGAACATTGTTGTTATTATTGTTGAGGTGCGGTGGATTATTGTTGTTGTTAACACCTAACATACTTAAATCTTCTCGAGTCTCGGGCTCTTGACAATTAGAAGATCTAGTACGCATACACCTACAAAGGCAAAAGTAAACAATACCAAACACAAAAAGAATATATATACACAACAAAAATAAAATCTTTTTGGATTTTTGAAATTTTTAATTTTTATGGATTTTTATCAATTTTTAATTTTTATGGT
Organism: Glebionis coronaria; assembly: GCA_025667525.1. NCBI lineage: Eukaryota > Viridiplantae > Streptophyta > Magnoliopsida > Asterales > Asteraceae > Glebionis > Glebionis coronaria. Next base: position 480,337,038 of record CM046880.1, read on the forward strand.
TTTTTGAAATTTGATTTTTTTATGCAAGAAAAGTAACGCTCACAAGTGAACGGATCCCAAAAAGCAACGCGTCTCTCACAGAAAATCGTTAATCTTTACGAAAAGAGCCGGCATCGGCGCCATTTAATACATGGTGTAGAATATTGATAACCTATGAATCTATGAAGTGGGTTGATGTTTTCTAGTGAGAGAAACTAGAGAGAGAAAGTGAGAGAAAATGTGTGTGATTTTGTTAATATGAAAGTGCAAATGGAACAACAACCAACCCCTTTCCATGGTGGAAAGGGGTATTTATACTCCAAGCCTAACATTGGGCTTGGGCCGGTCCATGACAAGCCCATGGACCGGTTCTTACTTAACTTAATAAGTATCATTTAACTAATTGTTAACTACGAGCTATTACAACATAAATCATATTGTGGAGTGACCGATACTTCTAATATACGTTAAAACGTATTTCTAACAATCTCCCCCTAAGGGAGGTCACTCCACGTTACAAAGTTCTAAACCTAGCATACTATACTAAGTCTTCGTTCTTTAGCTCGTAGTCTTTTCTTCTTTTCTTTCTTTTGTTGTGAATATGTTGGTTTGATATTTTTGGCTTTGACTTGAGAGCATTGTTCTTTGGCCTTTCACGTGCGATCTTTGCCTTTCTTGTGAGCTTTGCCTCCTCGTGACTTCATGTTCCACACACTTACGTCTTTTTGTTGAATTCTTGAAAGCTTCAGAGTTTGGTACAGCGGAAGACTTCATCTTGTACTTTCTTGAATTTTTGCTGAACTTTGTTGCAAAAGACATAAGCATGTGGGAACGACTTTTACAGGTACACCGCAACACCACCGTCTTCACTGGTACACAGCAACGCCACCGTCTTCAACAGGTACACAGCAACGCCACCGTCTTTAACAGGTACACAGCAACGACACGAATAAAATGGCTTTGAACATTTTATTCTAATTCGGTAGCATTTTACCTCCGGTCGGTGAAGACCGTTGGACGATATTAGATATCGTACCCGTGACGGATAGTTTCAATTAAGTAACTTCCTGACAGGATTTCGCGGGTAAACCCGTTCTCTTTATTCGACCGTCCAAAGCTGACTGCGAACATAAAGAGTGAATCACTTGGATAAATTATCCTTGTGATTAAAAGCCGTCAATTCATGAAACCTGGAACAAGTGAATTTCAATTAAGATTTTCACCATCGTTGCTTTCCAGTTGTCACGAGCTCAATTCATAAAGAATCTTGCACGTCACCTACCAAGTGTTGTTTGATGTTAACACTAGAAGGATTTCCACTCGTCACTGTGGTCAATAAAGAGTCACTCTGAGTGTTCTGGCAAGATCATATGATAATGCGAAGAGGCCTGGAACGAGTTTAAGTTAAATTAAGAATTAAACCACTGTTACCTTCCAGTTTTTCACAAGATTGGTTCTAAAAGAACCGCACGTGTAACCTACCATGAGCTTGTTTGATGTTGGCTCAAGCAGGATTTCCATCTTCATTGTAATACTTGCGTATTACTCGGATGTTCTGGCAATATTACAGGAATACTGCGTAGGACTCATGAAAATCTCTTACTTTTCACAGTGTGTGAGAAAGCAAGGAATAAATGGAAAGTGTCCTAATGAGACTTTTGATGATCTCTTGGCTCTAGACTCGATTGTGCGTTTTGATTTAGTGAGCGATGGCTGGAGAGGAGTGCCACCTTTTCAATACCAGTCTATTCGGAGTGAATAAACCAATAGATAACGTGTTGATCTCCGTGTGATTAAAACAAATACCTTTTGAGAGATATTTGAGTTAGCTGGGAAGGGTTGTGCATTGCATCACTGGGTCCATGATGTCTTTCTTCAATACCGAGAATCATTAGCAAAAATGACCTCAATAGCATATGTATTGACCCGGTTTCTGCCTAAGGTTGTAAGGAGGGTTTCTTTCTTTACACCCTTTATCTTTACAATTCTTTTTCATTCTTCAACCCCTTCAATGCTTACCAATACGTCATCACTAGCACCTTGTTGTGATTGTTCCAGTGCTAGCTTAAGTACTTGGTCGGCATTCAGCTACGTTCACATTCTTTCTCCATCTTTCCTAGGACTTCTAATTCTATCTAGGGAATTATCCTTGGGAAGATTCCATCGGCTCTGATGAATCATTGGACTAAACCTATTCCTACCACCCTTTTGTCACCACATTCGTCGTGAATTAAGCGTGTTTTGGGAAGGAATTGCCACCATGAAAAATCATTGAAAATCACATAAGGTACTTGTGATATTAAAATCAAAAGTTTTGTACCTTAGGTGTTTTGTTCATCAAAAACGCTCCCCCTTAACACGTGCTTAGCACATATTAAGTTGGAATATCGTTAAGTCTTTTTTATCTTTTAGCCAAGTATCATTTAAATCTCCTTAATCCCATTTTCTCCCCTTATCCAAAATGTTAACCATTAATATTTGGGATATTGAATGGATTAACCAGTCTTTGGGTAAAAATGAAATCGATGTTTGGCCATAGAACAAGTTATTGCTCCCCCTTAATTTAATAAGGGATAGTTGTAGTGTTTTGGTGTGATATATTTTGAAAGATTTAGAATCTCGTGAGAAATTCTTGAAAAATTATCAAACCTTAACACTACATCAAGCCATTAAAGCACAATATTCACAAATATACATATTCACAATTGAAAACCAATATAAAGTGACCTGAAATGTACGACCCATTAGATGGATCGTTGCAGTAGCTTGTGGTGCACTAAATACGGTCTTCCACCAACGAACCTTTCCAAGCTCCTCATCAATCTACGTTCACGGAGCTTTTGATCTATCTTCTTGATCACGTACTTCGCCATCTGCCGGTAACCCGGATGCCAATCCTCCGTCATCTCTGGCAAAGTCCCACCCGAGTTCAGATGCTCCAACTTTCCTCTGACTTGTAGAAGAGTCCCATCACTGTACTTATGTAGCTCACCCACCCTCATAAACTTCATCAAACCTCAACTGTTTAAGTATAAGATGCCGTAATTCGGGACAGAAATGCCGGTATAGGGACATCTTTCTACATGTTGAGGTAGCACTTTATTCACTGGACGTGTTAGGTTAAGCTTCCTTTGATAGCTTTCGACTCCCAACTGAAGATCTTCAACTCGTGTCTTGATGACAACGCTTCGTGTGAACATACGAAGTGCTGTATTCAAAGCAATGAGGTCTTCACGAGGAATATGTGTGAGTTGATCTCGGGTCATCAGAAGCAGCATATCTTCGATATCCTCAAGGCGAATGATGGAAAAATCTCCCTGCTGGATTTTGTATTCCCTGTCATCCTCCCTTTTCAAATGAATCTCCGTCACATGATAATAGCCATTCTTGGCTTCAGTTTTCATCCCTAAAATGCTGGAGATGCGGATGTCGGATCTAACGTTGCTTCCAGAATTGACTAGGCAGCAACCCCTGTACGCCCTTCGGACTCGTTCGTCCCAATGAGATGCACCTATGACAGCATACATATCATAATTATGATTTATCTTTGGGACCCAGAGTCGGTTTACCTTTTCCTCGATAAAGGGTATTGTCCCCCAGTTGGCAGCTTTCAGCAAGGTCAGGGAGGTTGCGTACTTTGATGACCCCTTCAGAAGATACACAAGATCATTGGTGACGAAGAAGTCAAGAGCAATCTGATTATCTTGAGTAGGATCCATTGGAGGTGGAGCTCTTTCTGATTCATGAAGTCCTGGCCGTTGAACGGTATTCAGAGCCTTCAGGATCTCATCGGCATAATACTCGAACTCCATTTGGGTCAACCGGGTTTTGGCGCGTAGTCTCTTATCCTTCAGGGCTTTCTTCACCAAAGATGGACTAACCGAAGTCTTATACTCATGAGCAAGAAATGCACATAAGTCAATCGGACTGCGGATACGAAGATACAAAACATCTTTGTCAGCGTCGGTGATCGGATCATACTGCGCCGCTGTCGTGATCCAAGCCTGTGGTGGTGCAGTCTCGTCAATCTCCAACGTGTCTGCCCAGTCCCTTATGCTTAGAACAGTAGATTGTGGGTTTTGTTGCAGAGGAGTGGAGACGTGAACATCTGCTTGTTCTGTTTCAGGCATGTCGGCAGTGTCATGAATGGGTGAGTGTTGTGCAGCTTCAGGTTCGGTTACCGATTCTGCGATCACAGGAACAACAACAATAGAACTAACAGGGTTAGTTGTAACAGGTATGGATGCAGGGATAAATGTACCAGGAATAGATGACCCTGTAGTGGCATTTACATCGTGGCGCCACTTCGATCGTCTTGATTCCGTGGAAGTGGATTTCTCCTTTGCTATTGCATCTTTCTTTGACTTGGTGCCAGACTTAGCAAGTTTCTTCGAGCTGGCAGCCTTATCCCCTTTCTCAGGCTGTTTACCCCCATCAGCATCCTCATTATCATCACCGTTGCTCCCCCGAACACTCTCCTCATTACCACCATCATCGCCATCATCATCATCGTCATCATCATCCTCATCATCATTATCATCATCCTTATCATTATCATCCTCATCATCCTCATCATTCTGATCCTCATCATCCTCATCATCATCATCATTCTTATCTTCTTCTTCTTCTTCTTCCTCTTCTCCACCAGTACCCTCTTCTTCGTCACTCTCTTCCCTTTCTTCCTCAGGGAGAATGTGGTAGGGTACCACACTTCCAAACGTCTTGAACAACCTATCATCCTCCATGATAGCGTCATTCAGGGATTTGAAGAGAGCCCGTTGAATCCTCGATTTATCAAACGATCCAAGTTCCTTCATTCGAGCTTTGAGGATCTTCTTAAGTTCAAAATCCGTCAAGTCATAAGCAATCTTGTAGGCGGCTTCTGAAGGGTTGGATGATTTGATCATTAAGTTGTCAGCAGCAAGCGTCTTCAAATCATCACGCAGTTTAGGCATTAGGGATTCAACGGAGTCTTTCACTCTCTGCTCAATAGAAGCTTCAAGAGCTGCTTTTTGCTCTTTAAGGTCATCCTTAATAGCTTTAAGTCTCGTAATTCGTGCTTGATGCCTATCAGCTTCAGCCTTTTTAACCCGAGCAAGTTCTTCTGCATGAGCTTTACGTGTAAATTCCATGTCTGCAGCGAACTTGGCAATCAACTCTTCTTGAGCTTTCCTTGATGCTTCTTCACTTTGAGCTCTTCTATTTAGCTCTTGGCGAAGTTCATCCATTTCTCTCTTGTGAGTATCCACATGTTTATCCAACATTTCGGCCATCACTAATGCGGCCATTGCAGACGTTGCAGAGCTGCTTTGGGTTGATGGAATAGGCTCGGTTGTAACTGCGGTACTAAGGAAGGGGTTTATTGGTGGTGGAGGAAATGGTGTTGAAACCGGTTTGGTTGGTAAGGGTTGAGTTGGTTGAAGTTGAGTTGCTAAAGGTTGGGTTGACACCATGATCGTAGGAGCAACAGACTCCTTTTCCACACTTGCTGAAATAGGGATTGATGGCTCCTTCGAAGTGGAATAATGTTCAGGTGACCCAAACTCATCAACATCATCTGGTTCCACGTACTCATCCTCAACATCTACCCTTGCACCTGAACCACTACCGCCAGTATCTTTCCTACTCCTTTGAATAGCTATCATTTGGTTCAGTTTTACCTGGATCAGCAAGAAATGCAAGCTCCTCTTCATCAAGTTCCCTTCCTTGTGCCTGAGCATTAACCAGATAGATCTTTTCTGCAAACCATTGTCCATCCCTTCTCCTCTTGGGTTTCTTACAATCCCTGGACATGTGACCCTCTTCCTTGCAGTTGTAACATGTAATCATTCTCAACTTGCCCGTGGAATTAGCCCGTGGAGCAGGATTGGCCATTGGTGCCTGATTTACCGTGCGAGCATTGGTGGTTGATGTGGTAGGTCTCCCCTGATATGATTGAATAGGCTGAACCATGACCCTGCCATTCTCAATAGTAGCTTGTTGACGAGAATTGGATGAATTCCTCAACTGATTGTTGGTAGGAGCTGATCCTCTGTATCCTCGTTTGCTTAAAGTTCTTGTGAGATAAGCAGACATAGTAGTTAGCACTTCAACTAGGTCAGCTCCTTGTTGGAATACAGGAACGAGGACTTCCTCATCATCACAATACATTGCTTGATCTGGATGAGCTGCATAATCACTAGAAGGAATACTCATTTGATCAGGGTAGCTTGTTGGATATGCTGCATTCTCTTGATAAGAAGAATATGAAGGCTGAGCATAAGGTGCAACATTTGCTGGATGAAGTTGTGAAGCATACTGTGGTGAAGGTGCATTGAACCGATATTGTTGCTGATGTGAGGTGGGTGGTTGCGGTAGAATCGAGTATTGGGGGAAGGTTGGTGTCATGTAAGGTGATGGATGATAGGCTTGATGTCCCAAGATATAAGGTGTGTTGTTGTGTGACAAGCTTGGTTGATTCGCCATCAAAGCTAAGGAATCTGGGTACATACCGCGAGGAGAATGGTGCATAATCACATGCTTCTCATGCTGCTGAAGAAAAACATAGATTTGATCTAAGTTGCACTTATGCAAATCCCGGGTTAACTTCACATCGGTAATATACTCACCCCATTCAGCTTGAGGTAAAGTATTCAAGAACTTGGTGTTAACCTGGAAAGGAGCAATCACGAGATTGTATACATTCAGATCATTCATTAGAGTAGTGAATCTGAAGTAATAATCGTGTAGTGTTTCCCCTGGGCTGTACGTGAATCTATCAAACAGATCATACAGCTGACACTCCCTTTCCTGTTTGGTGAGAGACGTACCTTGTAACAACACCTTTAGACGTTCCCATAAATCTTTGGCAACCGTATATTGACTAACCATACGATAAATATCATGCGGAAGAGCTTGGAGAAGTGTCTGTAGAGCCTTTTCATCAGCATCAGCAATGAGTTGTTGTGCCGGTGTGAGTTCTTCATATTCTCTTGGTCGAGACACGTTATTTGCCACAATGGTACCATAGTCGAGTGGACCATTCAAAATTGATTTGACCATAAGCCTTCCGTATGTTGGTTTGCCCTTCAAGTATTGCATCATACGGCCCTGCCATGCTTCAAACACCTCTTTAATAAGCATCGGTGGACGACTATCAGTTCCCGTTATGATCGAGATATCCGTAAGAGATGTCATCTGAGGCATTAATGAACTTGGATTCATTGTGATCACTTAACAGACTCAAAGATTATCGGTTGATCGAGCAGTGAAGAAAGGTTGAGAATTTGTGTTGTGTTGGTTGAACTCAAGATTAAATCCACTAAAGATCGTCGAAAAGACTCAAATACCCCTTGAACTTGCTTATACGGAATAACCCAAACTCAGAATAAACCCTATTCGGAATAATACCTATTCGGAATAATCCTATGCTGAAAACCCTTATTCTGAATAACCCTTATGCGGAATAACCCTATTCTGAAAATGCCCTATTCGGAATAACCCCTATGCTGAATAACCCTTATGCGGAAAAACCCTTATGCGGAATATTTCTTCAATGCGGAATATTTTGGCAACTGGCTATTCGGAAAACTTGCTATTCGGAATAATAGGCAATTCGGAAAGCTATTCGGAATATTTCTCCTATTCGGAAAAATTTTGGCTATTCGGAAAAAATTTTGGCTATTCGGAAAGTTTTTGGCTATTCGGAAAAATTGGCTATTCGGAAAAAATTTGCTATTCGGAAAAAACTGCTATTCGGAAAAAAACCCTTCTATTCGGAAAGTCTATTCAGAAACTTCTGCTATTCTGAATATTTCTCCTATTCGGAATCCCTATTCGGAATAAACCTTCTATACTGAAAATCTTCCTATTCGGAATCCCTATTCGGAATAAACCTTCTATACTGAAAATCTTCCTATTCGGAATCCCTATTCGGAATGTTCTGGAAATAAGTTTCCGAGACTTAAAAAAACAGCTTTAAACCCGATTTTTGATCCAAAACCACAAAAAGTTTTATGATTTTTACCAAAAAAAAGCTAAACCCAATCCTTATCAATCAATCCCAATAACAAAAACACCAAAAACAACAAGATTCAAGATTGATTTTTTCTAAAGATCACTAATAGATTCAAAAACTAAAAAAGCAACACAATCCTTACCTTCAATCACCCCATAGATCTTGATACCAAATGTAGAATATTGATAACCTATGAATCTATGAAGTGGGTTGATGTTTTCTAGTGAGAGAAACTAGAGAGAGAAAGTGAGAGAAAATGTGTATGATTTTATTAATATGAAAGTGCAAATGGAACAACAACCAACCCCTTTCCATGGTGGAAAGGGGTATTTATACTCCAAGCCTAACATTGGGCTTGGGCCGGTCCATGACAAGCCCATGGACCGGTTCTTACTTAACTTAATAAGTATCATTTAACTAATTGTTAACTACGAGCTATTACAACATAAATCATATTGTGGAGTGACCGATACTTCTAATATACGTTAAAACGTATTTCTAACACATGGCTTTTGCCTAGTAAGAAAATTATCGTTCTAGTGGTCTAATCGAATTGAAAAATGGATTAACTATGCGACTCAGTCGTTCTTTGGTGAAACAAAAGTGTGTCGTTGTAGTATATTAAAAATACAGGACTTAAGAATAAATGGCGGTAAATTAAATCTAATTCTAATTAAAACGTAAATGGTGCAATATTTAAAAATTTTGAAAAGTAATTAATTAAATGACTTGAATTTAAAATCGTGACAAAAATTAAGAATTGACAAAGTATTAAAATGAGAACTTAAAAACTAAACAAGACGAAATATAAAACAATACCTAATCGGAATGTATTCCGATCAGAATGATGATCGGAATGTAGACTTACCACCTGATCGGAATGATAATCGGAATGCACTAACCTTCCAATCGGAATGTTGATCGGAAACACCTTGGTCGGAATGCTGTCACCACAAGACCTATCGGAATAACCAAACACAACCTCTGATCGGAATACCCTAATCGGAATGATGATCGGAACCCCTAATCGGAATAAGGATCGGAATCCTTGTCACTAACTCCTAATCGGAATACCAACAAAACACCCAGATCGGAATGATACTTCGGAATCCCAGTCGGAAAATCAAAACCCTTTTCCGATCACGATGATCGGAATGATAAACCCTTTTCCGACCAGGGTGGTCGGAATATGGTAAAAAGAAGGCAAATTAAGCAAAACAAATAAGCTATAAATCATATAAGCACTAGACTAAAATCCTAAGCAAATACGTGTAAGAAAAAGCTAATAAGCTACAATTTAAAGACTTTTGAAAACACAAAATGAAAAAGGTTTACGAAAACAAATTTTATATAAAAATAACTTTTATAAAAACTTTAGAAACTTAAAGATAAACACAAATAAGCTATAGGAATCAATAATCCAAAACAATCAAAAGCATAAAAACATAACCTTTAATCAAATAAGCAACACAATAAGCATGTAAACAAAGATTAAAGCATAGAAAGAAAGGAAGAATGAGAGATTAAAAACAAGAAAATTAAAGAACACTTACTTGGAATTAAAAGGTATTAAAAGTGCAAGACAAGTATTTAAAATGACATGAATTTAAAGAGCAAGTAATTAAAAGGTGGAAGACTAATTGTCACCTTAGCCAACAAAATGAAATGATTATCCTAATGATCTATATATAGGGGAGGATTATGGAATGCTTAGGAAGCTTCCTCCCCTCCTTCATTTCTTCTTAATTGCACCATTAAGTCCTTCCCTTCTTTATCTTTTGTTAATCTTGGACTTTTATGACTTTTGGCTCGGGATTTCTTTAAACTCGTCTTTTAATTCCTCAATAAATAAGACTTGAGTTCTTCGGCTTTTAGTAAACTTCCGTCTTTTGACTTTTTCTTCGATAAATCTTCAGAATTAGTCTTGGACTTCCGTTCTTTTTGCACTCTTGACTTCTTGACTTCGTCTTTCATCTTTTTATTCAATAAAAGCCCGTGAATGCCCGTGTTTTCTCCACTTTTCACCTTTTCGTCCTAAATCACAACAAAAACACAAACCACGCATAATTCCGACATAAATGACATAAAATACACGTTTTGGCTCGGTTATTATTGTAATTAAGTGGTAAAAAGGATGGGTGTTTACACACCTATCAGTAACCAAGACCGGTGCCTTAGTTAGCTTATCCTTAAGAAGATTGAAGGATTCAAGACACTCTTTGGAAAAGATGAAAGGAGTATCTTTTTCCAAGAGGTGGGTCATCGGGCGAGCCATTTTAGAAAAATGCTGAATAAAATGACGATAGAAGCCCGCGTGACCCAGAAAACTTCTCACACCCTTCACGGTTGAAGGTGGAGGCAATTTTGCAATAACATCGACTTTAGCACGGTCCACTTCAAGACCGACTTTGGAGATTTTGTGTCCTAGCACGATGCCCTCTTTTACCATGAAATGGCATTTTTCCCAATTTAGAACAAGGCGAGTGTCTTCACATCGCTTAAGCATACGTTCTAAATTGGCCAGGCAAGCAGAGAAAGAATCACCATAAACCGAGAAATCATCCATGAAGACTTCCATAGTTTCTTCAACCATGTCATGGAAGATAGCCATCATACACCTTTGGAATGTACCGGGAGCATTGCATAAGCCGAAAGGCATTCTTTTATAAGCAAATGTTCCGTCAGGACAAGTGAATGTGGTTTTCTCTTGGTCTTTGGGATCGATGGGAATTTGAAAATACCCGGAGAAACCGTCTAAAAAGCAGTAATAGTCATTACCCGCTAGACGTTCAAGCATTTGGTCCATGAAAGGAAGGGGAAAATGATCCTTTCTGGTAGCATCATTGAGTTTGCGATAGTCTATACAAACTCTCCACCCAGTAACGAGACGAGTAGGAATCAACTCGTTGTTTTCATTGGGAACAACGATGATTCCGCCTTTCTTAGGCACACAATGGACGGGACTAACCCACGGTGAATCCGAGATAGGATAGATCATTCCCGCATCAAGAAGTTTGATAACCTCTTTTTTGATTACGTCATGGATCTTAGGATTCACCCTTCGTTGGCTTTGAATAGTGGGTTTAAAGTCGTCCTCCATGAGAATTTTGTGTGTGCAGATGTGAGGATCAATTCCACGAATATCAGAGATCTTCCAAGCAATCGCTTTCTTATGATTCTTCAGCACGGCGATAAGTCGGGATTTTTCTTCTTCTTTCAAGTCCTTAGCGATGATGACCGGTAACGTCTTGTTTTCTTCAAGGAAAACGTACTCGAGATGAGATGGAAGATCCTTAAGCTCTAAATCCGGAGGATCATCGGTAGAGATAGCCTTAGGAGATTGTGGGGAAATATGGTCCTCATTGAGAAGTTTCTCAATGGTACGAATGTCTTCATCCCAATCGATTGGGAGAATTATCATACTTAAGATCGAGAGGACCCAAGCTAGCTTCAAAATCATCTAAGTCACTTTCTCCAAAAGGAGTTAATGACGGAGCAATTGAGGCAACGGTCTCAACATTGGGTAGAGAAGAAGAACTACTTTTACAAGCGTCTTTGAAATGTTCTTCACAAGCCTCATCAAGAACATCAATGAAATTAACACCCTCGTTTTCCGAAGGCTGCTTAGAAAGTTTACCCATGTTGAAGACGATTTTATCGTCACCAACTCTCATGATTAATTCGCCCGCGGCTACATCAATGAGAGTGCGACCGGTCCTCAGGAATGGACGTCCAATGATTAATGGAACACGGGGATCCATCTCGTAGTCAACGACAACAAAATCCGCTGGGAAGGTGAATTTGTCGACACCAACGAAGACGTCTTCGGCTATCCCCACTGGATAAGCAACCGTATGGTTGGCTAATTCCAAAGTCATTCGTGTGGGGACTAGCTCGGGGAGAGATAATTGCTTCCAAACACTTAATGGCATTAAGTTAATACTAGCACATAGATCGGCTAGGTCCATGCAATTCTCTACTCCCGGGAAGTTGCAAGGAATCAAGAAACGACCCGGATCACCAAGTTTGGTGGGCAATTTCCTTAAGAGCACTGCGGAGCAGTTCTCATTAAGTTGGGTCTGAGCAATATCGAGAAGTTTCTCCTTATCACTGAGAAGATCTTTAAACATCTTAGCCTATTTAGGCATGTGAGCGAGAGCCTCAACAAAGGTTATATTGAAATTCAGTTGTTTAAACATTTTAAGAAAGTTCGAAACCTGAATATCATCCTTGTTCTTCAATTTCTCTTTCTTCAACCTCGAAGGATAAGGTATATTGGGTTGAGATGAAGGATTTGGGATAGAATTCGCACTCACATCCTTGGGTGGTGGAGGGGTAGAAGTAGAAGGTGGTGGAATTGGAGAAGTAGAAGTTGGAGGAATAGAAGATGGAGGATTCGGAGAGGAAGACTCGTGTTCCTTTGTCACAATCACCGGTGTAGGTGTAGGAAGCTCGGGTTCCTTTAAACCTTTTCCACTGCGAGTGGTGATTGGTTTCATCTCCCCTCTTGGATTAGCAACGGTGTTACTCGGAAGAGAACCCGATCTAGAGGCTTGATTACTAGGGAAGAAACTAGCCATCATATTCCTCAAGTCATTCGTTTGACTTGCCAAAGTGTTTCGCATATCAGCTCGAAGATCATTCCCTTGCTTAACCATATCTGCTTTCATGTTGGCCATTTCCCACTGAAGATTTTGCATGATCACATCGTTCGTCCTCATGTAGGTTTCAACATCTTGGTGTAAGGCTGTTAGTTGGTTGAGAGGAGGAGCATGGTAGGCGGGTGGTTGATAAGCAGGTTGTTGGTAAACTTGGTTGTTTCTTTGAGGTGGATATGGGTTTCTTTGGTTTTGATATGGAGTTGGAGCACGTGGTTGGTTTTGATTGTTGCGATTGAGGTTGTTCGGGTTTTGTGGGGGAAAACCAGGTGGGGAAAGAAAGTTGTTTGAGTGATAGCTGAGCAAGTTGCGGTCACCTTGAGGACGTGCTTGATAGCTTCATGTAGCATAGGTACCGTTGGCGGCATACACATTTTCCGGATTGTCGTGAGTCGAAGGACAATCGGTGTATGAGTGAGATCCCCCGCATATATCACATGATTGGCTCAAAACATTAGCTTGGGCATTGAATTGTTTGGCATTGTTGGCAGTTTGTAAAGCAAGCGATTCCACAAGCGAAGTAAGCTTATCAATTCTTTTGTCGGCATCACTAGTACTAGCACTTGCTACATTAGTTCTAACACTCTTGGTTTGTACTCTAGATTTGTTCTCAATAATATCCCAAGCAGCATTAGAAGACTTAACCAAAATATTACCCCCCGAGGCACTGTTTAGTGAATCTTGGTCATTCATGCTTAAACCATTGTAAAAAGTATTGATTTGATGTACTTTTGTTAAACCATGTTGTGGACACTTTCTTAAAAGTTCCTTAAAACGATCCCAAGATTCACTAAAAGACTCACCGTACTTTTGTTCTAAGGTAATAATTTCATTCCGCAAAGCGGTAGTACGTGAGGGTGGGAAAAAGTAGTTGATAAACTTGGTCTCTAAATCCGTCCACGTAAGAATACTTTGTGGCGGTTCCTTATCAGGCCAATTCCGGGCTTATCCCTCTAAGGAGAAAGGAAAAAGTTGCAAGCAAATCACTTCTTGTGATACCCCATTGTACTTAACCGTATTGGTAAGCTGAAGAAACCTTTTAATGTGGTCATGAGGATCATCAAGTGAGCGGCCCAAAAAGGGTTGAGCAGAGACCATTTGTATAAAGCCAGATTTGAGTTCAAAGTTGTTGGCTCCAATCTCAGGTATGACAATTGCATCGGTGTTGCCTTCTACGTGCGATTGCAAAAGCTCGATCATTGGTTGATTGTCCATGGTGACAATTGGTTGAGTAATGACTTCGGCTTGGGCTACTCTCTTCTTACGAGCACGAGTACGCATGCACACCTACAAAAGAATTAGAAAAATAGAACGGAAATATTTTTGGTTTTTATGGTTTTTCAGTTTTTTTTATTTTTGAAGATTTTATATTTTTTAGGATTTTTGAAAATTTGAAAGCAAGGAAAATAACGTTCAAAGATGAACGGATCCCAAAATCCAACGCGTCTCTCACTAAAAACCTTTAATCTTAACGAAAAGAGCCGGCAGCGGCGCCATTTAATACAAGGTTTCTACAACCGAGTATGAAAGTTCGTTGTTCCGATCTCTTCGAATTGACTATTGGTAGAAAGTGTGACTCAATTGTTCTTGGTGGAAGATTAAATGTGCTTTGGTTTGATTATCTAATTTTAGACTAAAAGCAAATAATTGTCATTGAGTAAAGTAGAAACTTTAAAAATTTAAACTAAAGTTTATTAAGAGAAACACTTAAAACATAAAACTTTGTAAAACTTGTAAAATTTTAAAACTTAAAAACATGATCTATCGGAATAATAAAACAAGTGAATAACCATCGGAATATCAAAACACATTCTATCGCAATGTTGAAGGAATGCTGTCGCAATACACCCAAAAAGGAATCCTGTCGCAATCCTGTCGCAATGTCCAATCGCAATATCAAAAGAAATCCAATCGCAATGTCAACAGCAATCCAATCGCAATGTCACTAAAATGAAACCGATCGCAATACGAATCGGAATAATAAACCCTAACGCGATGCACCAATCGCAATGTGCATCGCAATATATAACCCTTTTGCGACTGGATGATCGCAATATATGCCTCAAGTCCCCGTCGCAATGGGGCTTTACTTTGCGATAAGAGTTAATCCGAAATAAGCTAGGAAATAAGCTACTTTCAATAAGCTCAATCCAAGACTTAACTAACTCAATAATAAGAAGAACTAATAAGCATGAAATAAGGACTTTTAAACTTTAAATAAGCAAACTTTCTAAATCAAACTTTGAAAAAGATTAAAACTTTTAGAAAACTTTTAAAAAGTAAATAAGCTAAAATACAAATAAGCCAATAATCACAAAGATCTTAAAGCTTATTCGTATGAAAATTTATAGATGAATAAAAAGATGAACTTTTTATTCACATAAACAAGAAAATCAATCACGGATTATGAATAATTCGGATCAAAGGTGAATCAAAATCAAGAAATGTAGAAGGAGATTAAGGAACAAAAAGCTTAACTTGAACTTGATTAATGAAATCAAAATACAAAAAGGTTTAAACTTGAAAGATTAAAAGAAAGAAAAGATGAAAACTTAGTGAGAGAAAGTTTGGAACTTTCTCTCTCTAAAAACTAGAAAGGAAAAGTGAAAAATGAAACTAGCTACTAAAAACTAACCAACCCTCCTAATGTGTATTAGGAGGGTATTTATATGAAAAATGGGAAGGTGTGCATGTGTTGCCTCTTCTTTCTTTCTTCTCGACTCGATTTAAATGCTTTGTCTTTCTCGACGTCGTCTCGGGATTTGTCGATGTATATTGAACTTGTCTTGTAATTTTCTTCTTCAATTAGACTTGAGTTCTTCGACTTCATTAAACTTCCGTCTTTAGACTTTTTCTTCGATAAATCTTCAGAATAGGTCTTGGACATCCGTTCTCTAAGCACTCTTGACCTCTTGACTTCGTCTTTTCTCGTTTTTCTTCGATAAAAGCCCGTGAAAGCCCGTGTTTTCTTCCTTTTTCATCTTTTGGTCCTAAAACACAATAAAAACACAAACCACGCATAATTCCGACTTTTACGACATAAAATACACGTTTTGGTCATGTTATTATTGGAAATAAGTGGTAAAAGGATAAGTGTTTTCACACTTACTAGTGAGTCCTTATGCCTATAAAAGGACTCACTAGGTTATCATGCAAAGTGTATCTTTCTCTATTGTCTTTCATTTCATACTTTAAGGTTTTTGTAACCCTAATACCATTATTGGGTATTCGTATATCTTTGATATTAAAGTTCAACGTTTGCTTTAACCATTTTGTTCTTGTGCTAAACACTATATTCCGCATCTTTTTTAGTTACTTTGCCTTGCAAAGTTTCTCTAGTGTTAGATTGAATTTATTCTTTCTATCACAACCCTTAAACAAGCTATTAAGGTTTAAGATCTGAGTTTGGGATCAACAGTTTCCATACTATCAGTCTCTTTAATAGGAAGAAATCACGTAGATTTTATAAGACGATCGACAATAACCCAGATGGTGTCATGTCCATTTGATGTCTTAGGTAATTTAGTCACAAAATCCATCGTAATTCTTTCCCACTTCCATATTAGAATATTTGGTTGTATCAATAGACCGGATGGTTTTTGATACTCTGCTTTAACTCTTGCACACGTTAAACACTTACTAACGTATTCTGCTATGATTGCCTTCATGTTAGGCCACCAATAGAGTTTCTTCGGATCTTGATACATCTTGTCGGAACCAGGATGTATAGAATACTTCGATTTATGAGACTCGTGCATAATCAAATCTCGTAAGTTACCATGGGCAGGTAACCAACTACGATTTTAAATACAACGAATTCCATCTTGACGAACTTCAAATTCTTTATCCATTCCTCTCAATTTCTCAGCTCCTACATTTTCTACCTTAAGTGCTTCTTCTCGCGCTTTGAGAATTTGGGTAGGTAACTTCGATAAAAGAGTTATCATTAATGATCCAACTCGTAATGGATTAACACACTCTTTTCGACTTAAAGTATCAGCTGCTACATTGGCTTTACCTGGGTGATAACGAATTTCACAATCGTAATCAGCAAGTAATTCTAACCAACGTCGTTGTCTCATATTCAATCCTTTCTGATGAAGAATATATTGAAGGCTTTTATGATCATTAAATACTACACATTTCGTACCATAGAGGTAATGTCTCCAGATTTTAAGAGCAAATATCACCGCTCCTAATTCTAGATCATGAGTAGTATAATTCTTATCATTAGGTTTAAGTTGCCTTGATGCATAAGCAATAACTTTATTCCTTTGCATAAGCATTGCTCCCATTCCTTGAATAGATGCATCACAATAAACGATAAAGTCATCGTTACCTTCTGTTAATGTTAAGATAGGTGCTTCACACAACTTTTGCTTCAATAATTGAAAACCTATCTCTTGACTATCTCCCCACTCAAACGGTTTGTTTTTCTGAGTTAATTCAGTCAAAGCTTTAGCAATTTTTGAAAAACCTTCGATAAATCTTCAGTAATACCCAGCAAGTCCTAAAAATTGTCTTATTTCTGTAGGCGTACTAGGCTTACTCCAATTCTTTACCGCTTCAATCTTAGCAGGATCCATACGAATACTTTGGCTATCAATGACATGTCCTAGGAATTGAACAACATCGATCCAAAATTCGCACTTCGAGAACTTAGCATACAACTTCTCCTTCTTAAGTAATTTGAGAATTATACCAAGATGCTTGACATGTTATTTTCTATTACGAGAGTAGATAAGAATATCATCGATAAAAACGATTACGAATTTATCCAAGTAAGGCTTACACACTATGTTCATGAGGTCCATGAAAATAGCTGGTGCATTGGTTAAACCAAAAGGCATCACTTGAAATTCATTATGTCCATATTGCATCCTGAAAGCAGTTTTAGGAATATCCTCTTCCTTAACTCTCAGTTGATGATAACCTGACCGTAAATCAATTTTCGAATATAGGATTGATCCTTAGAGTTGATCAAATAAATCGTTGATTCTGGGTAATGGGTAATGATTCTTTATAGTAAGTTTGTTTAACTCACGATAATCGATACACATCCTAAAAGATCCATCTTTCTTTTTCACAAATAAGACTAGAGCTCCCCATGGCGACATACTTGGTCTAATAAACCATCGATCAGTTAGTTCTTGGATTTGACTTAACAATTATTGCATTTCCGAAGGTGCTAATCGATAAGGCGCTTTAGAAATTGGTGTTGCTCCCGGTATCAAACCGATTTGGAATTCGACTTGATGCTCAGGCGACAAACCTGGTAATTCTTCGGGAAATACTTCGGGAAATTCTCTAAATATCGGAATATCTCCTAATCGCTTCTCTTCTTTCTCCTTTTCCGCTACTTGAACTAAGAAAACTTGACCACCTCAGGATACGTACTTATTTATCTTAAGGCACGATATGAGATTTAGTCGAGTCTTACTTCGCTCACCATGGACAATCAAAACTTCACCGTTAATAGGAATATAAATGGCTTTCTCGTCACATAGAATTTTGGCATGGTATTTAGATAACGAGTCCATTCCAATTACTACGTCAACATTACCGAGTCAAATGGGTATAAGATCGATTTCAAAGGATTGACGTAATAAAGTAATGATACATCCTCGAATAACGGTATTAGTTCTAACTATTTTTCCATTAGCCATTTCTACATCATACTTAGTATTGAAAGAAATAATCGGAATATCTAACTTAGCAGCAATTTTAACAGATATGAAACTTCTATCAGCTCCTGAGTCAAATATTACTTTAACCAGACGTTGATTTAGATAAAACATACCCGTAACCATATCCTGATCTTGTTGAGTATCGTTTAGCAAATAAGCTTTTCCTCGGCTATTGCTCTCTTTACGACACTCATTCATCAGATTCCCTTTTTCTCCGCAGTTTTGACAAACTTTAGTTACAAGAATTTGATTACTTCCAGTAGCTAATCCTTTACTTGTAACACCCCATTTTGGAAATGGAATATTACGCATAATCATGGCGTGTCATCAAAGCATACAAGGATAAATGTCTAAGCATTATTCAACCATAAAAGGGAAATACCGGAATCAAACATCGGTAACCCCAAAGTAAAGCTCATCACACACAAACATAAATACTGTAAAAGGAAAGGACGAAACAATGTCCAAAGCAACTGTATCAAAGTAAAGGAAATGCATAAAGTAAAGAAAGACAGTAAAGCTTCCAATCCATATGCACCTACGTTTGAGATCTACGAGCGTCCCTGAGTACCTGCCGTTTAGGAAACATGAAAAGGAAAACGGCTGAGCAAGACGCTCAGTGTACGGATGTACAATATAGCATGAAATAGGATAAACATGTAACATATAACAGCGGAAGACTAAGTCCTGAGTAAACTGGTTAAGTATCAAGAAAACTGGTTTTATAGTTTGAAAAGCCTTATGTTTATCTTGTGAAAACTGTTTTAACATATATATACCATAGCCCATATAGGTCATGAAAAGGTCACGTGCATGAATACTTGGAGGGGTGGCCTCATCATGCTGATTAGAGGGGATGCCTCTAATCAATATACTGGTTTGGGTAGGAGGGATCAACTCTTGTGAAGGGTGCAAGGCACACACCACATTCACCATGATAATCTGAATAAAACATGTAACTAGTGGCACCTGATATAATAATATGGCCAAAACTGAAAAGGGACGCCACGAGCAATCACTCCGCCGTGGGGAAGTCATAACATTGGTGCCTCCAATGTTATGGTTATGGTACCTCCATAACTAGGTGAAACTGGTCATGCTTGTATATGGCTATAGATTATGCTAATTAAACATAAGCAGTTCAAAATAATAAAACAAATACTGGGGAAAACAGTTGGCTGCATACGGGGAGATCCTAATAAGGAAAGAATGTCCATACTGAAAGGACGGGAATCCGTACCTCAAGTCCAGTGAATGAACGGAAGAAAGACTCCTACTTCTGGATCACTAATGCTACATGAATACACACGTGTATAAGTATCGATTCACTGATTACGTACTGGGTTTTATGTCTCATTTTAGCTGACTTGGTATGTTTTAGGTCATGGTTCACTGTTTAAAGCCTTAAACTGTGTTTATCTTGTATTCTGATTAATCCGTTTAAGTATTACTGGTATTTCATGTATTATTATACTTACTGTGTAATAATAAGTAACTTTCCAAAAATAGCAGGTTTCCAAAAATAGAAAGTTTCCAAAAATAGAAAGTTTCCAAAAATAGAAAGTTTCCAAAAATAGAAAGTTACCAAAAATAGAAAGTTTCCAAAAATAGAAAGTTTCCAAAAATAGAAAGTTTCCAAAAATAGAAAGTTTCCAAAAATAGAATTTACTGCTTAAAATAGATTAGTTTCTAAAAATAGAAAGTTTTCCAAAAATAGATCAGCTGCCTTAATTAAATAAGTTTCCATATATAGAAGGTTTCCATGATTAGATTAGCTGCCTGAAATAGATAGATTTCCATATATAGAAGGTTTCCATTAATAGATTAGTTGCCTTATTTAATTAAGTTTCTATAAATAGAAGTTTCCATATTTAAAATTAAGCTGGTTACATAAGCTAACATATAAGTCTAAGTGTTTATAAGCTTGTTTCTTAAGTCAATAAGATATAGTATATAGTTTAATTATTATTTCATGTATTTTAATTAAACTATAGGTTAAGCATTTTAATTAAAGTATAACATGTTTTAATTAAAATGAAATGAAGTACTTAGGTTAAAATATGTATTATTATTATTAATAATATAACCTAAGTCATGTCTAAATTAATTAATTATAGGCATGTTTTAAATAATTAATTAATTATAACTTATAACATAAAATACTTAGGTTAAATTAATATCATGCTAAATTAATAATTAGAATAACCTAAGTCATGGTTTAATTAATATCTCATGTTATTAATTAATTTATATCCTAAGTTCATGATTCATAAAATTAACATGTAACATAGATCATGATTTAACCAACGAACCATGAATCGGGCATGAATTCGACACCGTACCCCGAGCCAAACTCGGGGCACGTGTGCCCCTTGCTGCCGTGGGTCCCACATGAGCCAACCAAGACCTAAAATGGTCTTGGTGGTGGCGGCAATAAGCAAACCAAACCCCCCTCGGGTTTGTTTTGCTAGGCGGCTAAAAACAAACACCCTTTCAAATCATTCTTTGATTTTAATTAATACCAAAACATGTTAGATCAATGTTTAATTATCATGTTTAAATAAGAAAACAATAACATATTCATGAACATAAACAAAGATTCAAAAGAATTAAAAAGAAGGGTTTTAAAAAGGTATACCACTATGTAGCTTGGAAAAGGATGAACAAACACTAATTATAGCAATAGTTTTTAAGATCAAAATCAACCAATCACCCTCCTATGGTGATGCTAAGGTAGCGGCACAAAGAGAGAACAAGGAGGAGGAGAGAAAACTCTTTTAGGGTTTTTGTGTTTATTTCTTGAAAGTGAAAAATGAAAACTAGTTTTACTCTTTACCCCCCTTTACTTGTAAAAGTCCATGGGCTAAGCCCACCTTGGTATATGTGCCGTGGGTATGGGGGCCCCACATGGGGTACCCGTACCTTTCTCATGTCCCGATGTTTCGTGTTCGTTCGTGGTTAAACGTGCTCGTGTTTAAAGTGTTTCTGTTTATTCTATCGTGTCGTTTATCGTAAACTTAACGCTCGTAATTATGTTATATGTATTTACGTAATTATTCTAGTTCGTATTTTAAATGGTGATCATGATTTAATTATGTTCACGTGACATATTTATTAACTGTTTATCATGAGTTCGTACGTAATCGATACTTGTCATGTCATACACGTATGCACTTGCTTGATTATTAGCACATGAATGTGATCAATACTAAATGAGGTAGTTTTAATCTAGGACGTACGATCTTAAGGGCACTATTCATGGTAAAAGCATGCGGGTTTTACAATTCTTCCCCCCTAAAAAGAATAATTCGTCCCCGAATTATAGATAAAGTAAGCTGAAAAGAAGTAACATACCCGAACTCAAAATATGAAGTGAGGGTAAGAAGCCCGGATAGACTCCTCTGTTTCCCAAGTGGCTTCCCGCTCGGTATGGTCCCTCCAAGGAATTTTGACGAATGGAATCGTCTTCCTTCTCATGACTCGTTCTTGCCTGTCGAGTACTCGTTCGGGTTCTTCTATAAAAGTGAGATCTTCACGTATCTGTTCCAGTGGATACTGAACCATGTGAAGGGGATGATAATTGTACCCTCTGAGTAAGGACACATGGAACACGTTATGCACGTGCGAAAGCTGAGGAGGTAACGCCAATCGGTAAGATACTTCACCGATTCGTTCAACGATATCAAAAGGTCCGATGAAACAAGGACTGAGTTTTCCTTTGATCCCGAAGCGTTTAACACCACGTGCCGGCGAAACCTTGAGGAAGACGTGATCTCCCTCATTAAAATGTATGTCCCTACGATGCTTATCGGCGTAACTCTTCTAACGTGACCGTGCTTCTTGCAATTTCTGTTTAGCTACCTCAATCTTCTCATTGGTCATTTCTATAATCTCTGGTCCTTCGAGTGTTTGCTCTCCCACTTGATCCCAGCAAGTTGGAGCGCGACACTTTCTGCCATACAACATCTCGAAAGGAGCACATTTGATACTTGCGTGCCAGCTGTTGTTGTATGCAAACTCGACTTGTAAAACCCGCATGCTTTTACCATGTATAGTGCCCTTAAGATCGTACGTCCTAGATTAAAACTTACCTCATGTAGTATTGATCACATTCATGTGCTAATAATCAAGCAAGTGCATACGTGTATGACATGACAAGTATCGATTACGTACGAACTCATGATAAACAGTTAATAATATATCACGTGAACATAATTAAATCATGAACACCATTTAAAATACTAATTATAATAATTACGTAAATACTCAGAATATATTCACGAGCGTGGAGTTTACGATAAACGACACGTTAAAAGAAACAGAAACACGTTAAACACGAGCACGTTTAACCACGAACGAACACGAAACATCAGGACACGAGAAAGGTACGGGTACCCCATGTGGGGCCCCCATACCCACGGCACACATGCATGAAATGGGCTTAGCCCATGGACTTTTCAAGTTAAGGGGGGGTAAAGTGTTAAACATGTTTTCACTTTCATTTTTCAAGGAAATAAACAAAAACCCTAAAAAGAGTTTTCTCCTCTCCTTTTTCTCCTTATTGTGCCGCCACCCTTACACCACCATAAGTGGATGTTTGATTGATTTTGATCTTAAAAACAAGTGTTAGAATACGTGTTTGTTCATCCTTTTTCCAAGCTACATAGTGGTATACTTTCTAACCCTTCTTTTTAATTCTTTTTAATTCTTGTGATCTTTGATTATTTTCATGAACATGTTATTATTTTTCTTATGAAAACAAGATAATTAATCATTGATCTAACATGTTTTGGTATTAAATAAAATCAAGGGATGATTTAAAGGGGTGTTTGTTTCTAGTCGCCTAGCAAAACAAACCCGAGGGGGGGTTTGGTTTGCTATTGCCGCCACCACCAAGACCACAATTGGTCTTGGTTGGCTCATGTGGGACCCACGGCAGCAAGGGGACACGTGTGCCCCGGGTTTGGCCCGGGGTACGGTGTCGAATTCATACCCGGTTCACGGTTCGTTGGTTAAAATCATGATCTATGTTACATGTAATTTTTATGAATCATGAACTTAGGATATAATTAATTAATAACATGAAATATTAATTAATCATGACTTAGGTTATTTTAATTATTAGTTTATCATGACATTAATTTAACCTAAGTATTTTATGTTATAAGTTATAATTAATTAATTATTAAAACATGCCTATAATTAATTAATTTAGACATGACTTAGGTTATATTATTATTAATAATAATACACATTTTAACCTAAGTATTTTCATTTCATTTTAATTATACATGTTATACTTTAATTAAAATGCTTAACCTATAGTTTAATTAAAATACATGAAATAATAATTAAACTATACACTATATCATATGACTTAAGAATAAGCTTATAACACTTAGACTTATATGTTAGCTTATGTAATCAGCTTAATTCTAATTATGGAAACTTCTATTTATAGAAACTTAATTAAATAAGGCAACTAATCTAATTATGGAAACCTTCTATATATGGAAATCAATCTATTTCAGGCAGCTAATCTAATCATGGAAACTTTCTATATATGGAAACTTATTTAATTAAGGCAGCTGATCTATTTTTGGAAACTTTCTATTTTTAGAAACTAATCTATTTTAGGTAGTAAATTCTATTTTTGGAAACATTCTATTTTTGGAAACTTTCTATTTTTGGAAACTTTCTATTTTTGGAAACTTTCTATTTTTGGTAACTTTCTATTTTTGGAAACTTTCTATTTTTGGAAACTTTCTATTTTTGGAAACCTGCTATTTTTGGAAAGTTACTTATTATTATACAGTAAGTATATTAATGAATGAAACAACAGTAATACTTAATCAGATAAACCAGAAATACAAGATAAACACAGTTTAAGGCTTTAAACAGTGAATCATGACCTAAAACATACCAAATCAGCTATAACGAGACACAAAACCCAGTACGTAATCAGTGAATCGATACTTATACACGTGTGTATTCATGTAGCGTTAGTGATCCAGAAGTAGGAGTCTTTCTTCCGTTCATTTCACTGGACTTGAGGTACGGATTCCCGTCCTTTCAGTATGGACATTCCTTCCTTATTAGGATTTCCCCGTATGCAGCCAACTGTTTTCCCCAGCATTTGTTTTATTGTTTTGAACTGCTTATGTTAATTTAGCATAAACTATAGCCATATACAAGCATGACCAGTTTCACCTAGTTATGGAGGTACCATAACCATAGCATTGGAGGCACCGATGTTATGACTTCCCCACGGCGGAGTGATTGCTCGTGGCGTCCCTTTTCAGTTTGGCCATATTATTATATCAGTCGGGGCGTATGGGTGCATCCTAGTTACATGTTTTATTCAGTTTATCATGGTGAATGTGGTGTGTGCCTTGCACCCTTCACAAGGAGCTGATCCCTCCTACCCAAACCAGTATATTGATTAGAGGCATCCCCTCTAATCAGCATGATGAGGTCACCCCTCCAAGTATTCATGCACGTGACCTTTTCATGACCTATATGGGCTATGGTATTTATATGTTAAAACAGTTTTCACAGGTTAAACATAAGGCTTTTCAAACTATAAAAACCAGTTTTCATGTTACTTAACCAGTTTACTCAGTACTTAGTCTTCCGCTGTTATATGTTCCATGCTTATCCTATTTCATGCTTTATTGTACATCCGTGCACTGAGCGTCTTGCTCAGCCGTTACTTTCCTTTCCATGTCCCAAAACGGCAGGTACCCAAGACTCGAGCATTTGGAGGACGCACATAGGATGGAAGCTGCCAGAGACTTCTTTTCCTTTTTGCCTTCATATAGTTATGCTTGTTTAGTCTTTATTCAGTTCATTTCCTTTATTTATGTTTTGGGCTTATGTTTGGGAACCGATGTTTGATTCCGGTTTTCCCTAGGGTCATGTATGTTTTACTACATATCACCTTGCATGCTTTGATGACACGCCATAATCACGCGTGACATTCCATTTATCAAAATGGGGTGTTACAATTATGGTATCAGAGCCTGGTTTCGACCTGTAGGCTCTAAAACTTGACCTGTGACTAGTGGGTAGTCACCAGGAGCTTCCTAAGTCAACGCTTGTTATTCCACGTATTGACGTTTTCAGCACCTTTTTGTTTTAACCATTACGTTTTCAGCACCTTGTTGTTTTAACCATGATGTTTTCACCAGTATCGTTTTACCAATATGGAATGAACAACCGTCATTCATATTTAGTTATGTGTCAGTGTCTATGCATGATGCTCCTAGTGAACTGTGATTATGTGAACTAAACCCCAATAGTTCATAATTTTCACATAAAATTTTTTCTGTTAAGTTTTGACAATGACTTTTAATTATTATGTTTCATGCATTCATGAATTTATATCATATGTCATCTATTGCAGGAATTTTGACTAAGTAATGGTTGGTACAGGACTGGCCCTATTTAGTCGCATGTGCTTTTATCGAAACTTTTAACTTTGGGACCGACCCATAGGCGTCCCCTCGCCATGTCTTTTGTTTTGGAACCGACCCATAGGCGTTCCCTCGCACATATAAAGGTTTTATAAACTACATTACGCATTCATGCACTGTTTTCTGGCATAAAATTTTTTCTCATGATTTAAATTGGCATAAAAAAAAAAAAAAATTTCATGTCCCATCATAAGTTATTATGTTTTTATGTCAAGTATGCCTTCATACTGTCATGGTTAACTTCAGTTTCATGCTGATTATGTTATATACTTCTTCGTAATAGATGGTTTCATGTTTCCTCATGATAATTCCGTCTTCATGTTGATTATGTTTCACGCCTCTTTTGTTATTTACGTTGTCCTACAAGACATTGTTAGATTTCTTGAATCATGCTTTCATGATAGTCATGGTTGGTTTCCATTGATCATGCTGTCAGACAGATCATCGTTGAATTTTGTGTAACCACACTTTAGCGTTTCTCTATGCAACCAGAATGATGTCTATGCTAATACTGCCAGGTTATCATGATGGTTTTCCTAACCGTTTAACCGGTTTACTTTCCTTAAATCATGACAAATAATCAAGCCCATACCGATCATTTCAGGTGCATTCCATGTGTACTCCACGTACCGTATTTCATGTGTATTACATGTACCTTAATCCATGTGTATTCCACTTGCAATACTTCACGAGTATTCGCTAGTCGATTCTAAATCATCTCAGACGTATGTTCACTTGCTAATATCCTACAAGGTTGTCGATGCCGCTCATAGCTTGGAGATGTTACTGAAGGTTGATGCTGCTGATGTTGGGAGACGCTACGAGATGCTGATGCTGTTCACAACCTGGAGATCCTAAAAGACGAAGACAAAGGCTTCGGAGCAAAGCAATTGGACGAGAAGATGCTTCACCATCAGACAATTCCCATCAATCATTGTCCCAAATTCATAGTTACATGTCACACGTAGTTCGGCTGTCATTTCAGCCATATGAGTGCAAACCAGTACCAGCCGGCCATTCAGCTAAATAGTTACAGGAGTCACGGTCATGAGAATGACCGTCATGGAACCGACAGACAAAATGATAGTAACCACTATTATGACAGCAACCATCCTAGAAATCGCAACCGAGGCTCCGGCCACGGACGTGATCAGACATACAAATGATCAGTAGTCCAACCGATCCGCCAATTCTGGCATATTAACCTAATATTTGTAGTTCTAATTGTTTCACATCTAGAGACACATGTCAAGACATCAGTCAAGACACATGTCTCACGTATACTTTCTGAGGACACATGTCAAGATACCAGTCAAGACATATGTCACGCTTACATTTCTCAAGACACGAGTCAAGACACATGACTCACGTCTAATTATGGAGCATTTCTAAGAAATTCAGGGTACCCTCCAAGGGTATATCTATGTTGTTGTGCCATGTATTAATCAGGCCACAAGAATTTCAATACCATTATCGGAGCATAAGTGAGAACTGTCACGTTGCCGATGTCACTTTCATTTCTTTCAACATATTTCATATATTCATGACCATGAAGGACGCCTTTCGTATTCCCACGTATACGAAGGTTTTCCTTCAGCTTAATGATGAGATCCAAGCTGCTAACGCATTTTCCTCGGACAGACACGAGATGAATTTATATCCTAATTATGGACTATGAACACCACACCATGCTATGATTCATAATTATGTACAGTAATGTTCAGGCTCCTGAATACATTCAGCTTGATTTTCCATCAGGAAAATCTGCACAAATTATCTATGCTTTTCTAGCACATGCTTTGTTAGCCATATTGCTAAAATTTTCTAGCTGTCAGTAACACACAACCACTTAACTCTTTTACGCATAGCCAGTTGATTATTCCAAAGTCTTCCTATACATTCCAGGAGAACCTACAAGGAGAAGGATGGTACCATGAGATTATGTGTCGACTACCGTTGACTTAAACAAACCACCATTCATGACCGTTATTCTCCTCCACGTATTGACGACATGTCCAATCAACCATATAGTGTTAATCACTTTTCCAAGATCGAACTCATGAACAAGTTGCCAATAGTGACGGGTGAAAGAGCAGAACATGTCCATGACTGCTATTCGTGCACGACTCAGTCATGCTAGATTTATGATTTTGATTCAGTATCATCAATGCTCCAACAGCATTATGGAGTTAATAAATTGAGCTTCCATGAACTCCTAAACAAATTCATCAGCGTTTTCATTGAGGATAACCTGATTTCCTCTAAGCCTAGAGAAGAACAGGAAGACCATATCTGCACTATGTTGCAAATTCTATGACAAGGGAAATTCTACCTTTGAATATTTTTTCCATTATCATTTCTGTTTGATTACAGTGACACGCTGAATCACATGGGTTCCTACGGTTAATCTTACCATGACTCTGCTTATGACGTAAAGGAGAGAACCCTACACTACATTAGGTGTTCTAGAAAATCATACCCCAGGAGAAGTCTAGATTCAGAGACTCGGAGTTTCGCAAACTCCTAGGTATCAAGTTCTACGAAGCAAGATACAGTTACGTTCATATCTAGGTACCTGACATACCAACAGGTTAAGATAGGACACCAACAAACTGGGATGTTTTCATCATATGAGATTGTGAATCGAAAAGGGACAAGATCTCCATGGATTTTAGTTACCAGATTTCAGCAAACTCAGAAGAAGCATGATGCTATCTGGGTTATTGTCAACAGTTTGATCAAGTCTGCAGAATCCTTACATCCGTACGGATTTCAGAACCAACAGATTGAACGAACATGTTCCAGCCAAGGCTCATCCGACCACTTGGTAATCCCGCAGCTATCGAGTCAGACAAAGATTCCCAATTGTACTCCTAAATTACTTCACGTCTTCATTCTAATTCCACGACTTGCTTTCGCGCTCACGTTCATGACACTATTCACGTTCATTATCGTATTTTGACTTACGATTTTACGTTCATTTCTTTTCTCATTCTGGGAAGTTTGCAAGAACTTGTGAGACCAGACCCAAGTTTAGTATAACTCTCCATCATCAGATAGACGTTTCACGTCATATTCCACGTCTCACCCTGTAGCGTTTGGCGTCACCGCCATTATATTATATGATCACGGTATGTCTCACATGTCATGTTCATTCCACGTTCCTCATATCATGATCAAAATAGGTTACACGTATCATGGATCACGATATGTTTACTTATACTACACTCGCCATATCTCCACGTAGCACGTTCAAAATTTTTCACGTATCACGTTCAAAATTTTTCACGTACTACGTTTCTTTATGTCTCGCGCATCGTTTCTAATTATCAGCTAAGTCAGATGGTCTTGAATCGTAACGTTTCAGCTACCCTTGCACGTTAACTCTTATTTCCTCGATCGAATGTAGGGGATCTACCTTCCGTTGATAACCAAGAATTTCTTCGTATTCCAAGTCAAGGTCATGAGGACCAAGATTTATCATTAGTGTCAAGATTTTCTGAAGGAACCGTTCCAAGAGGGAGGCCACTTGGAAACGGACAAGTTCATCCGGACTTCTTATCCATTTTTCTCTTATCGATTAGATATGTTCTTTCAGTCACGTCACGTTCCATGTCTTTTCAAGACATGTCATGTTCCACGTTCCCTTCTACCATGTCACCTTCATTTCCATTATTTTGCATACCTTTCCAGTTTGATTCGGGTATGTTTCGCTTCCAGTTACCTTATCTATAATTCGGGGACGAATTATTCTTTTTAGGGGGGAAGAATTGTAAAACCCGCATGCTTTTACCATGTATAGTGCCCTTAAGATCGTACGTCCTAGATTAAAACTTACCTCATGTAGTATTGATCACATTCATGTGCTAATAATCAAGCAAGTGCATACGTGTATGACATGACAAGTATCGATTACGTACGAACTCATGATAAACAGTTAATAATATATCACGTGAACATAATTAAATCATGAACACCATTTAAAATACTAATTATAATAATTACGTAAATACTCAGAATATATTCACGAGCGTGGAGTTTACGATAAACGACACGTTAAAAGAAACAGAAACACGTTAAACACGAGCACGTTTAACCACGAACGAACACGAAACATCAGGACACGAGAAAGGTACGCGTACCCCATGTGGGGCCCCCATACCCACGGCACACATGCATGAAATGGGCTTAGCCCATGGACTTTTCAAGTTAAGGGGGGGTAAAGTGTTAAACATGTTTTCACTTTCATTTTTCAAGGAAATAAACAAAAACCCTAAAAAGAGTTTTCTCCTCTCCTTTTTCTCCTTATTGTGCCGCCACCCTTACACCACCATAAGTGGATGTTTGATTGATTTTGATCTTAAAAACAAGTGTTAGAATACGTGTTTGTTCATCCTTTTTCCAAGCTACATAGTGGTATACTTTCTAACCCTTCTTTTTAATTCTTTTTAATTCTTGTGATCTTTGATTATTTTCATGAACATGTTATTATTTTTCTTATGAAAACAAGATAATTAATCATTGATCTAACATGTTTTGGTATTAAATAAAATCAAGGGATGATTTAAAGGGGTGTTTGTTTCTAGTCGCCTAGCAAAACAAACCCGAGGGGGGGTTTGGTTTGCTATTGCCGCCACCACCAAGACCACAATTGGTCTTGGTTGGCTCATGTGGGACCCACGGCAGCAAGGGGACACGTGTGCCCCGGGTTTGGCCCGGGGTACGGTGTCGAATTCATACCCGGTTCACGGTTCGTTGGTTAAAATCATGATCTATGTTACATGTAATTTTTATGAATCATGAACTTAGGATATAATTAATTAATAACATGAAATATTAATTAATCATGACTTAGGTTATTTTAATTATTAGTTTATCATGACATTAATTTAACCTAAGTATTTTATGTTATAAGTTATAATTAATTAATTATTAAAACATGCCTATAATTAATTAATTTAGACATGACTTAGGTTATATTATTATTAATAATAATACACATTTTAACCTAAGTATTTTCATTTCATTTTAATTATACATGTTATACTTTAATTAAAATGCTTAACCTATAGTTTAATTAAAATACATGAAATAATAATTAAACTATACACTATATCATATGACTTAAGAATAAGCTTATAACACTTAGACTTATATGTTAGCTTATGTAATCAGCTTAATTCTAATTATGGAAACTTCTATTTATAGAAACTTAATTAAATAAGGCAACTAATCTAATTATGGAAACCTTCTATATATGGAAATCAATCTATTTCAGGCAGCTAATCTAATCATGGAAACTTTCTATATATGGAAACTTATTTAATTAAGGCAGCTGATCTATTTTTGGAAACTTTCTATTTTTAGAAACTAATCTATTTTAGGCAGTAAATTCTATTTTTGGAAACATTCTATTTTTGGAAACTTTCTATTTTTGGAAACTTTCTATTTTTGGAAACTTTCTATTTTTGGTAACTTTCTATTTTTGGAAACTTTCTATTTTTGGAAACTTTCTATTTTTGGAAACCTGCTATTTTTGGAAAGTTACTTATTATTATACAGTAAGTATATTAATGAATGAAACAACAGTAATACTTAATCAGATAAACCAGAAATACAAGATAAACACAGTTTAAGGCTTTAAACAGTGAATCATGACCTAAAACATACCAAATCAGCTATAACGAGACACAAAACCCAGTACGTAATCAGTGAATCGATACTTATACACGTGTGTATTCATGTAGCGTTAGTGATCCAGAAGTAGGAGTCTTTCTTCCGTTCATTTCACTGGACTTGAGGTACGGATTCCCGTCCTTTCAGTATGGACATTCCTTCCTTATTAGGATTTCCCCGTATGCAGCCAACTGTTTTCCCCAGCATTTGTTTTATTGTTTTGAACTGCTTATGTTAATTTAGCATAAACTATAGCCATATACAAGCATGACCAGTTTCACCTAGTTATGGAGGTACCATAACCATAGCATTGGAGGCACCGATGTTATGACTTCCCCACGGCGGAGTGATTGCTCGTGGCGTCCCTTTTCAGTTTGGTCATATTATTATATCAGTCGGGGCGTATGGGTGCATCCTAGTTACATGTTTTATTCAGTTTATCATGGTGAATGTGGTGTGTGCCTTGCACCCTTCACAAGGAGCTGATCCCTCCTACCCAAACCAGTATATTGATTAGAGGCATCCCCTCTAATCAGCATGATGAGGTCACCCCTCCAAGTATTCATGCACGTGACCTTTTCATGACCTATATGGGCTATGGTATTTATATGTTAAAACAGTTTTCACAGGTTAATCATAAGGCTTTTTAAACTATAAAAACCAGTTTTCATGTTACTTAACCAGTTTACTCAGTACTTAGTCTTCCGCTGTTATATGTTCCATGCTTATCCTATTTCATGCTTTATTGTACATCCGTGCACTGAGCGTCTTGCTCAGCCGTTACTTTCCTTTCCATGTCCCAAAACGGCAGGTACCCAAGACTCGAGCATTTGGAGGACGCACATAGGATGGAAGCTGCCAGAGACTTCTTTTCCTTTTTGCCTTCATATAGTTATGCTTGTTTAGTCTTTATTCAGTTCATTTCCTTTATTTATGTTTTGGGCTTATGTTTGGGAACCGATGTTTGATTCCGGTTTTCCCTAGGGTCATGTATGTTTTACTACATATCACCTTGCATGCTTTGATGACACGCCATAATCACGCGTGACATTCCATTTATCAAAATGGGGTGTTACACGACTAAACAGATGTAATCGTCCCAATCACCTGTCCATTCCAACGCACACGACCTTAACATATCTTCCAATGTCTGAATTGTTCGCTCCGACTGTCCGTCCGTTTGAGGATGAAAGGCCGTACTCAGCTTAAGTTGTGTACCCCAAGCTTTTTGCAGACCTTTCCAGAATCGCGACGTGAAACGAGGATCTCTGTCTGAGACGATGCTGGAGGGAGTGCCGTGAAGTCTCATGATCTCCCTTCTGTAAGTATCTGCGAGTTTACTTACCGGATCTTCCTTGCGTATCGGTAAGAAATGAGCTGATTTGGTGAGTCGATCAACAATGAACCAAATAGCATCGTGCTTCTTCTTGGTAGGCGGAAGACCGGTAACAAAATCCATGGTGATTTTGTCCCACTTCCACTCTGGAATATCCAACGGTTGAAGGAGACCGCCTGATCGCTGATGTTCAATCTTAACCTGCTGGCAGGTAAGACATTTGGAGACATAAGTGGCTACATCCTGTTTCATACCACTCCACCAAAAGTGCTGTCTGATGTCATGGTACATTTTTGTCGACCCAGGATGTATAGAAAATGGGGAGCTGTGAGCTTCAGCTAGCAATGCTTCCTGGAGTTCTTGATTGTCAGGAACACAAAGTCTCGTGCCCTGCCAAACGATACCGTCTGCGTCCATTCTGAATTCCGTCTGCTTCTCTAAATTCTGAATTATCGCCCAAATCTCTCCATCATCCTTCTGCGCTTCCTTGATCCTAGTCAGTAACTCAGGTTCTACTCTAAGATTCGCCCAGTATCCGTGCTGCCCACGTACCATGATTTCGATGTCTAGCCGCTCCAAGTCTCTTATGTTTTGTTCCTTGATCTCAATGCCGTTGATCATTCCGGACTTTCTGCTGAGTGCATCTGCTACTACATTAGCTTTCCCGGGATGATACTGTAGGTTAATATCATAATCCTTCAACAGTTCCAACCATCTCCTTTGTCTCATGTTCAATTCTTGCTGTGTGAAGATATCCTTCAAGCTCTTGTGATCCGTGAAAATGTCGCATGATTCTCCGTATAAGTAATGCCTCCATATCTTCAATGCGAACACCACTGCAGCAAGTTCCAAGTCATGCGTAGGGTAGTTTTCTTCATAGGGCTTAAGCTGCCGTGAAGCATACGCGATCACCTTCCCATGTTGCATGAGAACACAGCCCAGTCCCTTCCCCGATGCATCGCTATAGATCTGAAATCCACCTGTACCAGATGGGAGAGTAAGAATAGGTGCAGATACTAACTTCTGCTTTAGGTCTTCGAAGCTCTTCTCTCGATCTTCCGTCCAGACGAATTTCTCTCCTTTTCGCATCAGTTTGGTGAGAGGTAGTGCCAAGCGGGAAAAGTTCTCCACGAATCTGCGATAATATCCAGCTAAGCCTAAGAAACTGCGGACTTCTGTCGCCGACGTTGGTCTTGGCCATTTAGTGATAGCCTCAACTGTTGATCCCAAACTTAGATCGATTAAGCTTTGTGTAAACGAGATTAGATCAAGTACTACACGTAGAGAAACCTTTGCTTATGAATAAAGTAACAAAGTGTTATGCGGAATTAACACTTGATCTAAAACACAATGATGTTAAACAAACTTTCACTTGTATTAGAATAATCTTGTTGATTACAATGAAAGGTTTAACTTGCGAATACTATGAAAACTGATATATGACTTTAACCTAAAAGACCTTCTTTTATAGAACAAGAAGTCTTGTACAATAAGCTACGAATCAACTATTCTAGGTAAAGATAATAATAGAAAATATAATGTCGTGCTTATCTTTACCATACATAAATAAAGAAACAAATAAACTACAAGATAAGTATGAATATATTCCATCAGTGTCAATCTTCAAGGCTGTCAGCGTTGACTTCTTCAATGTCAACGCTTGGCTGTCAGCGTCCAATGTCTTCTTATCAGCGTTGACATTCTTCTTATCAGCGTCTAGTGAACTGACCCATATTTTATTCCCAACAATCCTCCCCTAAACTTGATATCCATTCCAATGATCAAGTTTCTGAATAAAACCTTAAGACTTAGGAGGAATCTTTCAATAACTTCTTATGTTGGTGATAAACATATCTGATCAAGTCCTTGGCCACATCACTAGTATAATCAATCTCCAAGGGTGTCTCTAGCATCTTCTCCAATACTCCTTTGGACAAAAAATAGTCAGCATCCACAAGCAAATATTCTGAAAACTTTGTAGAGCTCATATGAAATACACCACAAGTAGAATATAGCCTCCAATGAAGATTACTGAGATCATCTTCAAGATCCTTCCAAATGGCAGGATCTGCTTCTTTTGGACCACACAAAGTCATAAATGTGTTCCAAAGTCTTATTCCATTAGCTGAAGTAGGTGCTTCAGCTGTATACTTGGCCTCTATTAACCTCCATAGATGCACCAAGTCTTCCCTGTCTATGCTTGCAAATATAGAAATAACTGAAGTGAAAATATGTACCTCCTTTCCAAATCGTCCAATCTTCCAAAAACCACACTCATCTTCATCAAAACTGATAATTGGATTTCTGTCATCTAGAGGTACCACATTCACCAAATCTGAAGCTTCCAATGGAGAAAGCTTGAGATGCTTCCTTATAACACCTTCAGTTGGAAAATACACATCCATGTCTTTAGGAAATTGAAAAGGATCTCCTTTCTTCACTGGTCTTTGAGCAATCCTTATTTCCTTTTGAATTTGCATCTCCTCTGCAAGCTCTTGTTTTCTTTCTTCTGAAAGAAACTGGTAGACATTCTGTTCTTGCACCTTCCTCCAAATAGGATGTGCCCTATACTCTAACTCCTCAAAAGACAAGGCCAGCAACTTCTTTGATGTCCAATTAGGCTGATGACATCTAAGCAACTTATAGTACAACTGCCTTCTATCTCTTTTGAGCCAGGTCTTGACCTCTTGTGCATTAAACCTCATAATCACCTTTATGTCTTCTTGTACCCTAAGAAGAACTTCTAACCCCCAAATTTGATCTGATAAACTCATACCTGGGTTGTCCATCACCTGGTCTTCCCAAGCATGATACATTCTGGTGATTTCTGGTAGGTCCCAATCAATCTGATTCCTCAACTCACTTAACCTTTCTTTTGCTAGCTCATCCCCATATTCAAGCCTTTCTGGATCTTCAATAATTTGGATGCTTGAATCTGAGCTATCACCTTCTTTATCATCACCACTTTCCTCCTCACTCTCAGAAACAACAAATGGTGATCTTCTACTCCTCCTCAAATCTCTTTCCACAAGTTGTGCAGCCAACTGTTCATCAAATGCTATTTGTGCTGCATCTTTCTTTGGAACATCTTCTTCAATCAAAATACCTTTACCTTTGTCTTTTGGATCAATAAGTGGTAAAGTAGAAGAAGAAACCTGTGTGGACACATCTTTAATGATTGTTGATGGCTGGAATACATCAACACCACCTGCAACTTTGTCAGCGTCCAAGTTGCTCCTATCAGCGCCACGATTACCTTTATCAGCGCTGGATGTGTCAGCGTCCAAACCTGTATCAGCGCCCAATGTTTCTTTGAAAGACCCTTCCAAGTTCTTTGGTGTCACCTTGGATGTATCAACAACTGGGTGCTTCTTCAAGTTGGTGAGAGCTTCAGCAATCTGCAAAGATTCACTAAATTGTGAACTCTTTTCTGAACTCTTTTCACTAGCTGTGTGAATCAACTCATCCTCCTCATCCTCTTTATCCTCCCCTTTGGAAGATTCCTCCATTAGACTCCTGCTACTTGGATTCTCCAAAACAGTTACTCTCTCCCTCAAAGCTTGGAGTTCTCGTCCCTGTTTGTTGACAGTTTGTACAAGACTGACATTTTGCTTTTGCAAGCTAATGACAGCCGCCGTCAATTCAATTATGGTCATAGGTTCCAATCGGCCCTCAGCTAGAATGGGGATTTGACCTCCCAAAATAGAATCATGGGGCATGGATGAGGTCTTAATGATGTTAGGACTGTCTTGACCAGCATCTAAGCCTGTGTCAATAGCCCCAGCCTCACCCATTTCACTAGCCACACTTGTGGAGGTGGTTCTCTCTGCTACAAGGCTAGGATCACTAGAGGAGAACACTCCAGTAACCCTTTGGCGTTTAGTCAACCTAGATTGTAATGGGGTAGAAGATGAAGTAGATTGTGTGGGTGTGGGTTGATTAAGGGGTGTTTGGGATTGTTCAGGAATTGTATCAGTGGTGGGATTGGCTGTGTCAGCGCCCACATTATGAGTGTCAGCGCTGGGTTGGTCAAGGTCCATGTTTTCTGGTGAAGGTGATGGTTCATGAATAGGCTCAAGTTGTGGTTCAGGTTCTGGTTGTGGGTCTGGTTGTGGTTCTGGTTGTGGTTGAGCAGCCTGAATTACTTCAAGCATGGGTTGGGTAAGAGGTATGGGGTCGTTTGTGGAGCTTATTTTAGCAAAAATGGTTTTCTGTTGTTTAGGGATCTCATAAAAAGTGTCATGATCCCTAGAACAATATTCTTGTAAATCAAAGACCATTTGCAAAAATCTAGGGTAAGCCAAAGTCATTTTACTTCCCTTGTTTTTACACATCCCTTCAAAAATCATTTTTGAAAAATTATACTTAAGCCCACGTGTTATACAAACCAAAGCACTTGCAATTGACCTGTTTATCTCATTAAAAGAAGTACATTTTGGACTTAAGCATTGTAAAAGGACATGTATCAAATATTTCCAGTCAGAGGGAAATTCCTGCTTATGATATTTATTTAAAGTGACATCAGCAGGAATAGGATAACCCAATTCCCTAAGACCCTGTTCTATTGTTGCTATGGCAAGAGTAGTCACACCATCAGCGTCATCAAGACGCAAAGCTTGGCGAACCAAAGCTTCAGTAACCACCCATGTTCTTCCATGAACAGTAGATGTTAATGTGGTCACTCCATTAGTTGTTGTGGAACTAGCAGTGTTCCAAAACTGTCTAATGTGTGTGACAGGGACTAATGGTGTATGAGAAAGTGCATACCTCAATGAAGATGCATTTAAAAATGCCACCATCTGTGAATACTGAGGAAACAAATCATCATCAGCAGTCAAGTAAGCTACCATATTGTGTTGGCTCTTGAATTCCAATGTTAAATTCTTTGAGTTGAATTTGGGTGCCATGATTGAAAGCTGTTTAGGTTATGTGATATGGAAAAATCTAGGAGAAAAAGTGTTAGACAAGAAAATATGAATACCCAGAATAAAAAGATTAGCCAAATTTATAGGAGAGAAACATGATTTGGATTGGTCAAAAATGAGGCGGTTATATTCAAAAAGGCAATCATGAAAATCTTGAATCAAATATAACTTATCTCATGCATTAATTAAAAGTAACTTCTCCCCAAAATTACGGCCAAAGATTAGTCAAAAAATAACAACTGGGTAGGGCCCACTAGGTGTCAACGGTCAAAAATAGCCCATCAGCGCCCAACGGCTATATTTTCTTGTCAGCGTTTGCCTAAAGCCTTGTCAGCGTCACGATTGGACGTAACATCGTTTGGAGAAAAACTTGTCAGCGTCTAAAAAGTAAAAAAAAAAAAAAAAAAAAAAAATATTTAAAAAGAAAAACACCTTAACAAAGTAATTTATCCTAAGGGAAATATCTTACAAGTTGATAATAATTACTGGGCGGCAAGCACTGTCCATTTATGCACACTTGCATAAGCAAGATAGACACAAATGTCCTCTAGAGTCCCTTGCTAACCAAAATACTTACCAACAAAGTTATTTCATAAAATTCTTTGTAACTCCCAGGTAAACCCATATCCAAAGTATTCCCAAGTCTCCCATCAGACCACAACCAATTCTAGGCCAAAAATGTCTTGGCAGCATGCAAAGTTGATATACTATGCATGCTACAGTGCCTCATGGTTTAGTAAAACTAACCCATACTCACCAGTGGACACAATCTAGAATTGTGATGAGAGTATTCTAAGAATACCCAAGAGTCCTAAAGGTTCCTTAAACCTCCCCTTAAACTATGATACATGAGTTCTCAATAATATATATGAACATTAAAAATTTATGTCAAGATAGGAATATAAATATTCCAACCATCATCCATAAACAAAACATGTCCAAATAGCTCTTCAAAGATCCATAAGCAACTCTGTATCCAATGGCATAAAGCTACCATTACCTGCACATTTAGATGAAAACCACAAAACTAACATTTGTTGCTGACAGCGTCCCAACAACACTTATCAGCGTTGAAGGAACTCTTGTCAGCGTTAGACAATAATATCTCCAACAACGGCAAAATAACACTTGACAGCGTTACATGTACCTTTGTCAGTGTTAGAAAAATAATGTGGAAAATCTAAATCATCACAAAGACCAATAACAATGCATTATCCTGTACATACTTTTACAAAAAGGTTCCAAAACACATATTAAGTGAGATTAACCATTCCAATATTTGTTACCAAATATTGAAATCTTCCAGCATCAAAAGGTTTAGTTAATAAATCAGCTACATTATCTTCAGTATCTACCCTATCTGGTTGTATTAAACCTTTCTCAAAGCAATCTCTTATAAAATGATGTCTAATTTCTATGTGTTTGGTTTTAGAATGATGTACAGGATTTTTAATAATGCATAAAGTACTGTTATTGTCTACAAAAATCTTGGTATGCATAAAATTATACCCATAATCCAACAGCTGGTTCTGAATCCATAAGACTTGTCCACAACAAGCAGCTGCAGCAACATATTCTGCTTCAGTTGTAGAGTTGGCCACCACTGTTTGTTTCTTGCATTGCCAAGATATTAATCTGCTCCCAAGAAATTGGCATCCACCAGTTGTGGATTTCCTATCAAACGTGTCACCACCATAGTCACTGTCTGAATAAGCAATAAGATCCAAGGGAGAATATTTTGGGTACCACAATCCAAGATCTGGATAACATCTTAGGTACCTAAAAATTCTCTTCACAGCAAAAAGGTGACATTCTTTGGGAGTCACTTGATAGCGTGCACATGCACACACAGCAAACATGATGTCAGGTCTTGAGGCGGTAAGATACATCAATGAACCAATCATTGATCTATAGTGCCTAACATCCACATCCTTTCCAGCTCCAATTTTTCCCCAAGGGTGTTGTCTATCCATAGGAGTAGAAGCCTCCTTCTCATGTGGAGAAAAACCATATTTCTTCAAGATTTCAGCTACATACTTGTCTTGGGAGATGAAGATACCATCCTCTTTCTGCTGAACTTGCAAACCTAGAAAGAAGTTCATCTCACCCATTGCACTCATCTTGAATTTATCTGTCATGAGCTTGGAAAAGTCCTCACTCATTTTTGGATCAGTAGACCCAAAAATGATGTCATCAACATAGACCTGCACAAGTAACACATGTTTCCCTTTCTTCTTTGTAAACAGTGTCTGATCTATGGTGCCCCTTTTGAAACCATTTTCCACCAAGTAAGTGGACAATGTACCATACCATGCTCTTGGGGCTTGATGAAGTCCATACATTGCTTTCTTCACTCTATAAACCTTGTCTGGATTTTCAGGATCTTCAAAACCAGGAGGTTGCATGACATATACTTCCTCAACAATTGTCCCATAGAGGAAAGCACTCTTCACATCCATCTGGTAAACAGTAAAATTCATACAAGAGGCATAAGCTAGAAAAATTCTTATAGCTTCAATTCTTGCAACTGGTGCAAAAACTTCTTCATAATCAATTCCTTCCTCTTGTGTATAACCCTGAGCTACCAAACGTGCCTTGTTTCTGACCACAATGCCTCTTTCATCTTTCTTGTTCCTTAGAACCCATCTTGTCCCAATTGGTCTCACATATCTAGGACAATCAACCAGCTCCCAAACATCCTGTATAGCAAATTGGTGAAGCTCATCCTGCATTGCTTCCACCCAACTTGGTTCCTTGAGAGCATCAAAAATTTTCTTGGGTTCTTCCTGTGACAGAAAACAGGCAAACAAACATGCTTGTACAAGAGGGGTATCAACCTTCTTGTGAATATTGGCAATAAATCCACCAAGACCTTGATGGGATCTTCTTGTCTGAACTGGAGCCATAACATCACCAATGATCTGAGATGTGGGGTGATCCTTTGCTATGGAAGTGAGAACTCCTCCTTCAACAAGTCTGGTGTCCTCAATTTCACGCTCCATGTTGCCAATATCTTCTTCAGATTCTTCTTGATCAACAGAAGTCTCTTCATGGATATTAGAAGGTCCACCCTGTTCAAAATGAGAAGAGAAAAGCTGTGTAAAGGTGTCTCCAAAGTCTGAACCTTGCTTGTCAGCGTTTGGGCTAACAACATTTGAACTGTTGTTGTCAGCGTTGGAGTCATCAGCGTCTGAATTGGTCGTGTCAGCGCTGGATTTCCCTTTGTCAGCGCTTGAAGAATCATGCATGTTTGTAGTTGGTGGTATCTGAACACCACCATTATCTTTCCTTGCAGCAGTAGCAGCAGCATAATACTCATCTGTCCATATAGGAAGTGTGACAAATTCTTGTGTGGGAGATGATATAGCTGCTGGTGGTCCATTCTCCTTAGCAACCTGTATACCTGAAACATTACCAATTCTCTTTTCCAAAACACTTGAAGTTACCTTCACAATGTCTGGATCAGTAACAGGCATATAATTTAAAGCTCTAGACAAAGGTTCTAAGTCAAACAACCAATTTGGACCACTCTCAGGATCACTAGGTTTACTCTCTAAAAACCTAACATGTACCTTTTCAAGTATACGTTTTTCCTTTTTAATGTAAACCCTATATCCTTTACTCTGCACTGAATATCCCATGAAGTAGCCTTCATCACCTTTTGAATCAAATTTACCTAGGGCCTCACTAGTTTCTAGAACAACTACATGACATCCAAAAGGCTTCAGAAAACCAATATTTGGCTTCCTTCCCCAAAGTAATTCATAAGGTGTCTTATTATGTATCTTGTTGACCAATGCCCTATTTTGAACATAACAAGCTGTGTTAACAGCTTCAGCCCAAAAAGCTATAGGAAAGTGGGCATCAGCCAACATGGTTCTGGCTGCTTCAATAAGGGTCCTATTCTTCCTCTCAGCAACCCCATTTTGTTGTGGGGTTCTAGCTATGCTAAACTGCCTAGTAATCCCTTTCTTGGCACAAAAATCATCTAACAACTGATTTCTAAACTCACCCCCATTGTCACTTCTAATAATTTTGACCTCATTACCATTTTTCTTTTCAATTTGGGTAATAAAATTAATCAGACTTAGGGCAGTTTCACTTTTCTTGGCTAAAAAGAAAGTCCATGTGAACCTGGAGTAATCATCAGTAATGACAAAACAATATGATTTACCCTTCAAACTTTCTATGTTAGTTGGACCAAAGAGATCCATATGCAATAAGTGAAGGGGTTTAGAGCTAAAGTGCACCTGTTTAGACCTGAATGAGACCTTGTGCTGCTTGCCCTTAAGGCATGCAACACAAGAGTGGTCATTGTGGAAAGCCTTTTCAGGCAAACCATCAACTAAACCAAGCCTCACAAGTCTATTAATATTCTTAAAGTTTATGTGCCCTAGTCTCCTGTGCCAAAGATTACTTTCATCTACTGAGGCTTTAGCATATAGACATGACATTTTATTATTTACCTTAATTCCATTAAGATTCACATTATATATGTCTTTATGCCTTGGTGTTCTAAAATCTATGTATTTTTCCTCTGGAAGCTTATAATCTTTGCTTAACACCAAGCACTCAGTATCTGTGAAAAGAACCTTATTTTTGTTATCACACACTTGTGATACACTAAACAAATTATAATCCAGATCTTTCACCAAGAAGACATTATCAAACCTAAGATTGTTGGTGACAAGGGTTCCTTTTCCTGTGATTGTGCCGTAGCCACCTCCAAAGTATACCTTATCACCATCTTGAATAGGAGAGAAATTGGTCAGATAGTCTTCCTTTCCAGTCATGTGCCTTGAGCATCCACTATCCCAGTATCCATAGTCATTGATCTTCTTCTGAATGCCCTGCACATAAAGAAAACACATTAGTTTTCTTTGGGAACCCAAGCCTTGCAAGACTTGGATTCATTTGGTTGTTCAACAAGAACAGACTTGGTTCTCATAACAACCCCATTTTCATCCCTGTTTGAATGAAATTCCCAGTTAACCCCAATTGGTGTTGACAATGCCTTAGAAATATAATGAAACCTGTTGCATGTCATAGAAATACCAGTAGAATTAGGGTTCTGGTCTTGTTTTGGTCTCCATGTTAAGCTAGTAGAAGCTTTAGACCTATTTCCCTGTGGTTGCAAATACCTAGGTTTAGCAGTGTTATCAGCGCTGAAATTTCTCTTGTCAGCGCCCCGATTACTTTTATCAGCGTTGAACCTAGGGTTTGCTACAGGAACCCATTGCCTATTTGACCAAGTATTTGACTTTTGAAAAGGTCTTAGGCCTTGTGTGTTAGACCCTCTAGAAAAGAATGGGGCTGGTCTAACAACTTGTGAACTCTTGTTCACAAAGGTATTGGGTCTGACAATGTTTGACCTATGTTGACTTTTGTCAGCGCTGAAATGGTTCCTATCAGCGTTGACATTGGAAGCGTTGACACATTTGTAGGCCAAATGTGAAAAGCTCCCACATGTGTAACAAGCTTTTCTAGACATAGTCTTAGGTCTAGAAGCAAAGAAGCCTGTTCCATGGTTACTGACTTGGCTTTTTGGTGACCTAGAATTTCTATACATTTCTGCATATTTAACACTAGGTTTTCTAACATTTTGTGGGCCAAGGTCAACAGGTTTGCCAGTGGTAGGGTGTATGATCTTAATAGGTTTAGGATCATCAATTGGTTTTGTGATTGGTGTGGGCTCATTTGGACTTTCACACAACAACCCTCCCTTCACAAACAAAGTGTGGTTAGCTTTCTTCCACTCTTCTAGGTCAGTCAGCTTTTGCTGATATTCCTCAACTGGGGAAGTCACTCTAGGTGGAGGAATGAATTCCTCCTCTTGGCATTCTGGCAAGCCAGTCCAAGATAAGTCCTTTGATTGGACACCATAGAAATCCCCAGCTGGTGGTGGAACAACAGTATAATTATTCATCCCAATCCCACTCATATCCTTAGAGTCTCTTTGTTTGCTAACACACTCTCCTAGGGATTGTGTGGCCTTATCAAACCTCTGGATTTTAAGACTCACATTATCTTTATTTTTGTTAGCCTCCTCTAACTGAGCTATCAAATCAAGATTAACCCTATTCACTATATCTTGCACATCTTTACTCTGAAATAACTCATGTTTTAAGATGTTTATTTGATCCTTTAAATCAAACTCCATTTTCTTATACTCAGCTACTGTCTTTTCTGTTTGGGTAAGGGCAACTTGATAGTTGGATACTTTGCATCTTTCAGTACTTGCCTCATCTAATAATTTAACTATCTCTTGTTTTAATTTCTCAGTATTTAAACGACAACCCTTAGAACAGAAAGCATCATCATATACCTCATTATCTGAGGAGGAGGAGGAGTGTGCCATGAGAGCATATTCAGCATGCTCTTCTTTAACCTCAGCAACCAAAGCTCTGTCCTCTTCCTCATTCTTAGCCATCCAGCTCCAATCCCATTCCCCAACGCCATCAATTTGTTGAACAGCAACCATAGCCTTGGGATCTGGGCTCTTAATCATTTGGCTTGAAGGCTTCCCAGCATCAGATCTCCTTGGAGATCTACATTCCCTCATAAAGTGCCCCATCCTATGACAGTTGTAGCACTCCACCTTGG
This sequence comes from Glebionis coronaria, assembly GCA_025667525.1. Taxonomy (NCBI): domain Eukaryota; kingdom Viridiplantae; phylum Streptophyta; class Magnoliopsida; order Asterales; family Asteraceae; genus Glebionis; species Glebionis coronaria. The sequence continues at coordinate 480,381,373 of CM046880.1, forward strand.
ACTTGTCAAAGCCAGCAACATCCTTAGCATTAAAGGTCATCTTCTTCTTGAACCTTTTATTGAACCTGTTTGCTCTTAAACTTACAAGAGCCATAGTCCACTTGATGTCCATCTCTTCCAATTGTTCATCACTTATCTGCTCAAGATCTTCATAAGTAATTCTTGAATCACTAGGCAAAGAAGCAATGAATGCACACACAGTATCAAGATCAAAACCAGCAGGTTTAATTCTATCAGCGCCATGATTGTGTGTGTCAGCGCTTGAGTACAAAGCGTTGACAGGATATGATCCAGCGCTGACAGATTGACATCCAGCGCTGACACCTTGAGATCCAGTTGCTGAGTGTCCATAGAAGTTCATGGAATCAAATTGGCCTTCACTTTGTGAAAAGAAAGCCATGTTGCTGCTGGAAGATTTGTTATCACTCTCCAATTGCCATTCATTCTCCAACAGTCTTAGTTTGTTGAAGATGTCATCAAACCTGGAAGTCTTGTGAGTGTTATTGACAAGAATAGATCTTGTCTCAATCTTCCATACATCACCAAGGCTTTTGAGAAAAGTAGCATTTAATTCAGGGTCATCAATCTGTTTTCCCATGAAGGAAAGTTGACTTGTGATGTCAAGAAGTCTACTTCTCACACTGCTGAGATTCTCATTAGGTTGAGCTTTAAAAACAGCATACTCATGCAAGAGTCGCTTCTTCTTTTCTTCTTTTGTGTCAGCATTGCCACCATGTGCTACTTCAAGAGCTTCCCAAAGCTCTTTTGCAGACTCAAAACGTTTGTACTTATGCTGATTCTCATGACCTAGGGCATGTTTCAAGATGTTCAAAATTTTCATGTCCACCCTCTTCTTGGCTATATCTTCAACAGCTACCGCTCTCCCATCTTCAGGCTTTTCCACTTTATCAGCTTCAGGACAATTAGGAACAGCTGTCCTTGCGGCAATTGCAGCAGTAATCTTTGCTGCTTTATCGAATGTGTTCCCATATTCGATAATTTCCCAAAGAGTGTAGTCATGAATAGCTATGTATTGCTCAAAATTGGACTTCCAAAGCTCAAAGTTCCTGGCATCAAACATGGGAATTTTGATACTAGGGTTTGAGAAGTTGTTTTGTAGCAAAGCAGGAGGTTGATTTGTGCCAGACATGATGTTTTTAGGGTTTTGAGGATTTTAGGGTTTTTAGGGTTTGGTGTTTTAGGGTTCTGCGTTACTTAAAGATCAAAAGTTTCTCAACAAGCTCTGATACCACTTGTTGATCCCAAACTTAGATCGATTAAGCTTTGTGTAAACGAGATTAGATCAAGTACTACACGTAGAGAAACCTTTGCTTATGAATAAAGTAACAAAGTGTTATGCGGAATTAACACTTGATCTAAAACACAATGATGTTAAACAAACTTTCACTTGTATTAGAATAATCTTGTTGATTACAATGAAAGGTTTAACTTGCGAATACTATGAAAACTGATATATGACTTTAACCTAAAAGACCTTCTTTTATAGAACAAGAAGTCTTGTACAATAAGCTACGAATCAACTATTCTAGGTAAAGATAATAATAGAAAATATAATGTCGTGCTTATCTTTACCATACATAAATAAAGAAACAAATAAACTACAAGATAAGTATGAAGATATTCCATCAGTGTCAATCTTCAAGGCTGTCAGCGTTGACTTCTTCAATGTCAACGCTTGGCTGTCAGCGTCCAATGTCTTCTTATCAGCGTTGACATTCTTCTTATCAGCGTCTAGTGAACTGACCCATATTTTATTCCCAACATCAACCTTCGCTCGGTCTATAGTGATCCCTTCTGCTGATACAATGTGACCTAAGAATGCCACCTTGTTTAACCAGAACTCACACTTGGAGAATTTCGCATACAGCTGCTTCTGACGAAGAATCTGTAGTACCGTACGAAGATGGTCTTCGTGTTCCTCCGTGGACTTTGAGAAAATCAGGATGTCATCGATGAATACAATGACAAATTTATCAAGGAATTCATGGAAGATTCTGTTCATCAGATCCATGAATACTGCTGGAGCGTTAGTCAGGCCGAATGGCATGACCACAAACTCATAATGGCCATAGCGGGTACGAAAAGCAGTCTTAGCAATGTCCTGCTCTTTAACCCTCAGCTGATGGTAGCCTGACCTTAGATCGATCTTTGAGAAGTGTTTGGCTCCTTGAAGTTGGTCAAACAGATCGTCTATACGTGGCAGTGGATATCTATTGTGGATGGTAATCTTATTAAGTTTACGGTAGTCAATGCAAAGTCGCATGCTGCCGTCCTTCTTCTTAACGAACAAGACCGGTGCGCCTCATGGAGATGTGCTTGGTCTAATGAACCCTCGTTCAAGAAGTTCCTGCAGTTGGTCCTTTAGTTCTTTTAGCTCTATGGGAGCCATACGATACGGAGCCTTAGAGATTGGCTCGGCTCCTGGAACAAGGTCGATGTTGAACTCTAATTCTCGTGCAGGTGGTATACCTGGAAGTTCATCTGGGAAGACGTCTTGAAATTCCGAAACTACTGGTTGATCCTGAATCGATGGGGATTCAGCATCCATGTCGTGAACCGTAGCTAGATAACCTTCGCAGCCATGTGACAGTAACGCACGTGCTTGCAAGGTAGATATCACTTGTACAGATCGTTCGGGTATGAACCCGTTATGAATGTACTCTGGTGCATTAATGTCGCCGAAGATCACCCGATATGAGTGGCAGTCTATGGTAGCATGGTGCTTGGATAGCCAGTCCATGCCGAGAATCATATCGAACTCAATCATGTCTAAGGGAAGTGCATCTACTGCACGAACTTTATCGTCAAACTCTAGAGGAAGACTCTTGTATACATGAGTTATTAATACAGAGTCCCTCAAAGGCGTGGAAATGGTAAGCCTATTTTCTAATGGCAAGGGAAGTGTCCTGTTGTTCTTAGCATAAGTAGTGGAAATAACTGAATGAGTGGCACCCGTGTCGAAAAGAACACATGTAGCTTGGCCGTACATATACAAAATTCCAGTAATGGTACCTGTAGATTTGTTTGCCTGATCGCGCGATGTCGTGTAGACACGCCCAGTGGTAGGAGGCGGTTTAGTATCAGCATGACCCGAAGTACCCTCCATTTCACCCTTACGGCAATCTCTCATACGATGGCCAGGGAGGCCGCACTTGTAGCACGCGTCGGAATCACGACGACATGGGCCAGGGTGTCTGCGATGGCAAGTATTGCAAAGAGGATGAGTGAATCCTCCAGCAGGAGTCCTTGCTTGCTGAGGGCCTGCTGATGACAAAACGTGTTAAGAGTAAAGTATATGCACGAGTATAGGACGTAAGCGTCATAAGATGTTTACCAGTGTTAGTTGAACGGTTAGGCTGAGAACCCCTGTGGTTCTGGTCCTTCCCGTTACCGTGGTTCCTGGTAGAGGTTAATATAGTGTCAGCATGAGAGATATAACATGAAATCATAATAAGATGCGTAAATAGTAGGACCTGCTGTTGTTGGAGTGTCCCGCATTGTTACGGTAATTATCATTACCGTTGCGCCTTTCCACAACAGAACGGTCGTTATTGTGACCGTTTCCTTTGGGCTGATGAGGCTGCTGCTGGGTAGCCGGCTGAGACCGGTCCCCAGTTTTCTGCCTGGAAGATACAGTTTAAGAGATGATTATAGAACATATAATGATAGGATGCGATCTGGTTATCGATAGAACACGAAATGTTTACCTCTTGTCGGGTCTTTCAGCTTCCCCGAACTCATCGCGTTCTTGCAACATCTCAAGCTTCCTTGCTGCGTAAGCCACCTGTGCCACAGTATCGAACGGGACACCCGATAAATCATTGGCAATCCTTGGGTTAAGGCCCCAACGAAAATGTAGTGCTTGCTCTTCAGTGGTGCCTGCGGATGCCCTCAGTACAGCTGTGTACCCGAGGAACCTCTGCATGAACTGTCCACAATTCTCGTCGGGTCTCTGTCTCGTGGCGTAGTATTCCCTCATGAGTCGATTCCTTCCTTCCATGGGAAAAATGATAGGTGGGGGAGGATATTCGTCGTCATGAAGAATGGCGTCTTGCCTTTCTGCCTCCATGTTTTCAAATAACTCCCAGAGTTTGTCTGTGTTTGCCATCTGACAGTATAACATAAAACATATGACCGACAGTTCAAACATAACATATATATTATATATATACATGAAAAAAAAATTTTATACCAAAAATTTCACGAGAAAAATTTTTTATGCAAGAAAATCTTTGTATGAATGCATGATGCGGTTTTATGAAAACTTTTGATGCTCGAGAGTGAACGCCTCTGGTCAGTTCACTCAAAATAAAAGACATATCGAGGGGACGCCTATGGGTCGGTCCCAAATCTAAAAGTTTCGATAAAACACATGCGACTAAATAGGGCCAGTCCTGTACCAACCATTACTTAGTCAAAAACCCTGTAACAATGACATGTATATGTATGCTTAAAAATGATGAATGCATGAAAACAACTGTCAGTTCTAGGAAGACCGTAGTGACTACCCACTAATCACAGGTCATATTTGAGAGCCTACAGGTCGAAACCTTGGCTCTGATACCATAATTGTAACACCCCATTTTGGAAATGGAATATTACGCATAATCATGACGTGTCATCAAAGCATACAAGGATAAATGTCTAAGCATTATTCAACCATAAAAGGGAAATACCGGAATCAAACATCGGTAACCCCAAAGTAAAGCTCATCACACACAAACATAAATACTGTAAAAGGAAAGGACGAAACAATGTCCAAAGCAACTGTATCAAAGTAAAGGAAATGCATAAAGTAAAGAAAGACAGTAAAGCTTCCAATCCATATGCACCTACGTTTGAGATCTACGAGCGTCCCTGAGTACCTGCCGTTTAGGAAACATGAAAAGGAAAACGACTGAGCAAGACGCTCAGTGTACGGATGTACAATATAGCATGAAATAGGATAAACATGTAACATATAACAGCGGAAGACTAAGTCCTGAGTAAACTGGTTAAGTATCAAGAAAACTGGTTTTATAGTTTGAAAAGCCTTATGTTTATCTTGTGAAAACTGTTTTAACATATATATACCATAGCCCATATAGGTCATGAAAAGGTCACGTGCATGAATACTTGGAGGGGTGGCCTCATCATGCTGATTAGAGGGGATGCCTCTAATCAATATACTGGTTTAGGTATGAGGGATCAACTCCTTGTGAAGGGTGCAAGGCACACACCACATTCACCATGATAATCTGAATAAAACATGTAACTAGGATGCACCCATACGCCCCACCTGATATAATAATATGGCCAAAACTGAAAAGGGACGCCACGAGCAATCACTCCGCCGTGGGGAAGTCATAACATTGGTGCCTCCAATGTTATGGTTATGGTACCTCCATAACTAGGTGAAACTGGTCATGCTTGTATATGGCTATAGATTATGCTAATTAAACATAAGCAGTTCAAAACAATAAAACAAATACTGGGGAAAACAGTTGGCTGCATACGGGGAAATCCTAATAAGGAAAGAATGTCCATACTGAAAGGACGGGAATCCGTACCTCAAGTCCAGTGAATGAACGGAAGAAAGACTCCTACTTCTGGATCACTAATGCTACATGAATACACACGTGTATAAGTATCGATTCACTGATTACGTACTGGGTTTTATGTCTCATTTTAGCTGACTTGGTATGTTTTAGGTCATGGTTCACTGTTTAAAGCCTTAAACTGTGTTTATCTTGTATTCTGATTAATCCGTTTAAGTATTACTGGTATTTCATGTATTATTATACTTACTGTGTAATAATAAGTAACTTTCCAAAAATAGCAGGTTTCCAAAAATAGAAAGTTTCCAAAAATAGAAAGTTTCCAAAAATAGAAAGTTTCCAAAAATAGAAAGTTACCAAAAATAGAAAGTTTCCAAAAATAGAAAGTTTCCAAAAATAGAAAGTTTCCAAGAATAGAATTTACTGCTTAAAATAGATTAGTTTCTAAAAATAGAAAGTTTTCCAAAAATAGATCAGCTGCCTTAATTAAATAAGTTTCCATATATAGAAGGTTTCCATGATTAGATTAGCTGCCTGAAATAGATAGATTTCCATATATAGAAGGTTTCCATTAATAGATTAGTTGCCTTATTTAATTAAGTTTCTATAAATAGAAGTTTCCATATTTAAAATTAAGCTGGTTACATAAGCTAACATATAAGTCTAAGTGTTTATAAGCTTGTTTCTTAAGTCAATAAGATATAGTATATAGTTTAATTATTATTTCATGTATTTTAATTAAACTATAGGTTAAGCATTTTAATTAAAGTATAACATGTTTTAATTAAAATGAAATGAAGTACTTAGGTTAAAATATGTATTATTATTATTAATAATATAACCTAAGTCATGTCTAAATTAATTAATTATAGGCATGTTTTAAATAATTAATTAATTATAACTTATAACATAAAATACTTAGGTTAAATTAATATCATGCTAAATTAATAATTAGAATAACCTAAGTCATGGTTTAATTAATATCTCATGTTATTAATTAATTTATATCCTAAGTTCATGATTCATAAAATTAACATGTAACATAGATCATGATTTAACCAACGAACCATGAATCGGGCATGAATTCGACACCGTACCCCGAGCCAAACTCGGGGCACGTGTGCCCCCTTGCTGCCGTGGGTCCCACATGAGCCAACCAAGACCTAAAATGGTCTTGGTGGTGGCGGCAATAAGCAAACCAAACCCCCCTCGGGTTTGTTTTGCTAGGCGGCTAAAAACAAACACCCTTTCAAATCATTCTTTGATTTTAATTAATACCAAAATATGTTAGATCAATGTTTAATTATCATGTTTAAATAAGAAAACAATAACATATTCATGAACATAAACAAAGATTCAAAAGAATTAAAAAGAAGGGTTTTAAAAAGGTATACCACTATGTAGCTTGGAAAAGGATGAACAAACACTGATTATAGCAATAGTTTTTAAGATCAAAATCAACCAATCACCCTCCTATGGTGATGCTAAGGTGGCGGCACAAAGAGAGAACAAGGAGGAGGAGAGAAAACTCTTTTAGGGTTTTTGTGTTTATTTCTTGAAAGTGAAAAATGAAAACTAGTTTTACTCTTTACCCCCCTTTACTTGTAAAAGTCCATGGGCTAAGCCCACCTTGGTATATGTGCCGTGGGTATGGGGGCCCCACATGGGGTACCCGTACCTTTCTCGTGTCCCGATGTTTCGTGTTCGTTCGTGGTTAAACGTGCTCGTGTTTAAAGTGTTTCTGTTTATTCTATCGTGTCGTTTATCGTAAACTTAACGCTCGTAATTATGTTATATGTATTTACGTAATTATTCTAGTTCGTATTTTAAATGGTGATCATGATTTAATTATGTTCACGTGACATATTTATTAACTGTTTATCATGAGTTCGTACGTATTCGATACTTGTCATGTCATACACGTATGCACTTGCTTGATTATTAGCACATGAATGTGATCAATACTAAATGAGGTAGTTTTAATCAAGGACGTACGATCTTAAGGGCACTATTCATGGTAAAAGCATGCGGGTTTTACATTACTTCTGTAGAATCTTGTCTGATGTCCTATTTTTCCATAATTATGACACTTGATAGTGCAAATCCGGTGTGATGTAGAGAACACCTCTGACAAAGGGTTGTCTTCCACTATAACCATTGCTCGAATTTATAGCATGAACTTTAGAAACATCATTTCTTCTGTTCTGATGTTGACGATTATTGCCTTGATTATAGTTACGAAAATTATTCTTCTAGAAATTACGATTAACAGGAAAACTCCTCCTATCATCAAACTTTATCTTATTATTAACTGCCACTTGTACAGGAGTATACCTTATCATATGATCCATTAATCTTTGAGTAATGGTGATAACTTCCTTTAAAGTTTGGGGTTTAGAGGCGGTAACATTCCCTTCTATACTTCTAGGTAATCCTCTAATAAAAGCTTCCATCAATTTTTTAGTATTAGGCACCATATTAGGACATAATAATGCTAATTCCTGAAATCTTCGGATGTAAACTTTGAGATTATTTTCCTTTACTACTAGATTATATAATTCTTCCTCCATTTTCCTAATCTCACTGCGAGGACAATACTTCTTAACTAGCAGATTCTTAAATTCATTCCAGGGAGTCTGATAAGATTGTTCTATCCCAATGGGTTGTGCATAAGCATTCCACCAAGACAAAGATTCTTCTATCAGCGTACCTGTAGCAAATTATACTTTACAATCTTCAGAACAGTCACTGCGAACAAATAATGATCCAGTTCTCTCGAACTAGCGAATAATTCCAACAGCTCCTTCAGATCCTTTATAGTTAAAAGGCTGACAGTTCATGAAATCTTTGTAAGTACATCTTTTCTCTATCGGAACTTCTCTCCTAGTAGCATTTACATTACTTGTACTAGCTACATTGGCGGCTTGTGCTTGCAAATCTGCAGTCACACTCTCAGCAACCAATTGCCTTATTTCTTCAGGTGTCATATTTAATGTTGCAGATGTTGATGCTCTCGTATGAGCCATCCTACCAACATAATAATACTCGATAAGAATGATTTTTATTTTAAATCTTCATACGTAGAGTATGGAACTTATTTATTCATCATAGAGTATTCTTAATTCTTTCAATCATTTCATATGTGAGGATTCATAATATGAATGACGATAAAATTTTCTAATTCGTTTATGAGGATTCATAATATGAATGACGATAAAGATTTAAATAAAATAACAAGAATTTTTTAGAACAAACGCACACTACTTTTTATTTATGAACAACTTATCGTTTATATGTACACGATAAGCATCTCTGTTACATAAAGAAAAACTGTACATATCTTACAAACTGAAACTAGATTTCTAAGCTTAATTACCCATTTTGATCTCCTCAATTCTGTCCAAAATATATCCGGAGTCAGATTGTTGAGTTGTTTTAAGATCATCGATGAGTAATTCTGAATTAAGCCTAGTCCTCGTAAGTCCTTCTTTCAGTTTAGTATTCTCCTTCTTTTGTCTTGTCATATTCATTTCATGAGCATGCATCCTTCTACTCAGTCTAATATTATGGCGTCGAGTAACATCCACTTTATATTCCAACTGACTAATATTCTCTTCAATCTCCTTTCTTCCTCTTATCAGATTCCTAATATTCTTCTCCACTATTCTAAAAGCTTTAAGGGATATTTCATCAAGATGACTAGCAATGACGGACAATTGCTTGTCGTGCTTTTCCACAATCCGGGCTCTAGAGTCTTCCTTAGTTTCATAAGGCTCTTCACGACTTCGATTGGGAGACGAATAAAGATCTCCAGGTAACAGAAAACGAGACGTAGGTGAAGGTACACTATTCATCACTTCATTTTGATGTGAGAAATATTCTTGTACTTCAGGAGTATCATAAAAAGACAAACTCAGAACACGCACATCTGTGGGAGATGGAGTGAACATCGGAATTTCTCTTTCATCATCGTCAGAAATGAGAATATAGGTGGAAGTAGACATCCTTGTAGTTTATATAATATAATAACATAAGATGTTTTATTTTAAAAGGAATACAAATCTTACACTGGCGCTGATGATGGCTGACGGTCATGAATTTAAAATTTTAGTTATACTTTAAGAAAAAATTATTCTCTATAACCATGAGCTCTGGATACCAATCTGTAACACCCCTATTTTACCTTACAGCGGAAGCTAATTTTTGGGGTATTACTATCAAAGTATCATAGTCATAATAATAGAAAATGCTCAAAAACATTTTTATAAACATTAACGTCATCATTCATTTACTCAGAGTTAAATAAAAACAACTGTACAATAATGTACAACACAAGTTTTTTCCAAAGATCTAGTTCTATTTTCTAGAATGATAACTTTATTCAAGACATCGCCATCCGCAGCCCGCCAGTCCTCATTCACCTGAAATATATGCCTTAAAGTCAACACAATGGTTGAGCGAATTCATAGGTTTTTAAACAATATTTGAATACAAGTACGACTCCATGGCTACATTACTATACACCCAACTTTTTAAATTCATCATCTCATATTGCACTAGCTCATGACCCCGCAACTAGATATTATCAGGAAAACCCAACAAATTTGCCCTTAAGTAGGAAGCTTGTCGGACTATCCTAAATGCAAAATAAAGCATATATGTTTAGCCTAGGTAGGAACCATTAGCTGCTAGCAAGTGCGACTTGCCGAGATAAGAGATGTCAGTCTCCAATAGTATTATTCACAATATTAACTCTCATTAAATGATTAGCGGTCCACGATTAAAAAGGGGCTTAACGACAACTAGTAAACGTAGTGTCAATATTCATATAGGCAGCATACAAAAACACTTGTATTTTAGTTTTAGCATATATCCCCTCGCGGGTTTTCAAATCATTTATAAAACTTTAAAAGTGAGGCTATGAACTCACCTTAGCCTAGAGAGTCTTGATTAAATCAGCTATACCCAATCACAACCTTCTCATAATATCTGAGTTAACACACAATATATTGATATATCAAGTCACACTCTCTGAGTTCAATCTTTTATTATTTCATGTATTTATTCTTTGATTCTTGTATTTTATTATTATAGTATCATTGTTCAGGCCATTATACTTAGAAGTCATTCTATAAACGTTTAAGGAGCGAGAGCACTTTAAATCATAAACCCAACCACTCAGTCAGAACGTAATATCAAGATGAAACATCTTTGTACAAAGCTCCCTACTAACATGACAGATTATATTTTATTACATTTTATGTTCTTTAGTTTAAATATTGACAAAAATAGTCCTTATAGTTATATTTTATCATAATTATACTTTTAACCCTTTAAGTATATAGTTTCATTATACTGCAATTCAATCCTTCAATATTTAATCTTAGGGTCTCAAACTTTCCAGCTTTTGTTTTTATAGATTTAACTTTCATAAAATGACACTTTTGGCCTAAAATGTCAAATAGTTTCAAAAATGATAGTTTTGGTCCCTATACTTGTAAAAATCGTATAACTTCTTCAAGAATGTACCAAATGATCTAGGATTTTAAAGCAAAGTTTCAAAACATATTAAACAATTTAACGTAAGTTGCTAAATGGATTGAAAGTCAATGCTTCGGATATAACTTTTAACAATTGCAATTGCAAGTTAAAGTTACTTGAATATTTCGAAAGAAATATTTAAGTTGTAAATCTTACTAGGAGAGGAATTAGATTTATATCTAACCTTCCTTGACAATCGAGTGAGAAAATAAAGAAGAAAAGAAGGATCACAAGAACAACGAATTTCAAGACGCAAAGATAAATCATGTTGAAAAACTTGAAAGGAAATACAAGAAAATAAAGATCATACAAAGATGTATGAAACACGAGCCTAAAACATAATCATAATTTTAATCTTAGTTACACTAGAATTCTAAGATTTGCTTAAATTGGATGTCTTATTAATAAGCAACACACATGCTTAATTAGAAGACAAAGTGGTAGCGGAATTTGGTGGAGAAGGCTAGGTGGTAATCTTGTAATTAAACTCGTCATAGATATAAGACATGACAAGATGTTGATATTGAGAACAATGACAATATGTTCCATGTTGCATGACATTATCATGTGATGCAGGAAGAACAAAAAAGGTAAGTGATGAAAAGAAGAGTTTCCAAAATCAATATCCTTATACAGAGAAGAGATTTGATTAATTGAGTTCTTTGGTGAATTTTGGTCGAAAGAGATTTGAGAAAATAGTGGATAATCAAGGCTTTTATTTGGTGAAAAAGACATTTGGCTTTGGTGTAAAAGAGATGCAAAAATGCTTAGGGCCAAGAAGAGAAAGCACAAGATATTTTAGGAGTGATCAAAAGTTTAAAACAAAGATTCCAAAAGGTGTTGGAACAATTGGTAAGTTTTAGAAAAATCATTTTTGAAGGTGTCTGCCCGCGGTTCAATAATTGTACCCGCGGTTCCATATATATATGGATCCGTCGTACAATTAAGGATCCGCGCACAGAGGTTGTGTTTTGCTGGACAAGGGAATTTTCCAATTCAGCAAATCCTAATGTTCTAGTTTAACTTATCATAAAGATATGCTAAATATCAATAAAAACTAGAACACACACAAAGGAAAACACATAGGTTCAATTAGCACGTAGGAAGAAAGCTAAGAAAAACCTAATGGCTACAAAAGAAAAAGACTCCTAATGACATACTGATGTTCGTTTTGCAAGTCTTAAATTTATATTACAAGGTTTAGATAAAACAAGGGACTAGAAATACAAACACGGGCAAGTATACCCTTTCGTTCGTAATATAGCTTTGTAGTGGTAAGCCAGGATCGCTCGCTGAGACTTAGTTTTGTTTTGGTAATCAATATAATAATTGAAGAAAGAAATGATTGATATGAATAACAATAGTAACAAATATGACTAATATGGGATAGTTCGTATGAGTTCGTGATGATGATAATAATGATCGAGATATGTTTAGGTAGGTAAAGAGTGATAAACCTTTTTCGTCAAAATGGTGTTTACACAACTTACTTAGTGTGATTCAAGACTTATGTTTATTCGAGCGACTAAGCTCAAAACAAGTTGCTAACGAGCTCAATATTTTATCACGGTTTCTAAGCGGATTTCTCCAACCAAAGATTCAAAACCATAGACAAGTCTATAAAAACTTATTACAACGATTTGCGTTTCTCAACGCCAAGCCATCATAACAAATCAACTCTAGATAAAATATGGTTTATAGAACTAGGTGGTAAAATGGTTCTACAAAATTAGCTTGAAATCAATTATAAAGGATCATATCATAGCATCATCACTAATCATAGTCACATACCCATTTAGTCAAAAATAGCTTAGCATAGCATAGTAATCAAAGTAACAAATGGAAAAGAGTAAGAGAACATCATACTTAGATTGATTGAATGAACGAGTACACAAGTGTCACGATTGTATCGTTTCTCCAAGAATCAAAGAGTGGAATACTCTCGTTACAAGTATTTCCCAAAAGTGGATAATACTGAAATATCAATAAGAAAGCTAAGAATACTCGGATTTATAAAGTAGTAGTTGAGAGGTGTGTGTAAAATGAGTAGAAGTGGCCTCTATTTATAGTGCTGGCAGAGACAAAATGTGCGCCGCACTTATCCGAAAGTGCGCCGCACTTTGGATGTGGGAATGTGCGCCGCACTTTTGACAATGTGCGCCGCACTTTTGTGCGTTCCAGATTATTCTTTCAATATTTTGTCATATTTGCACAATAGGGACCCCCCCCTTTGTATTTTCTTCACTTTGCTTCTCCATACTTCATACCTGCATATAAAACGCAATATATTAAGTATCGAAAGCTCTTATTTATGATACAAAGTGGCATTATAATAACGGGTTGAATATGTATATTTTTGTCGTTATCACATACAAAGTTCATTGATGTAAACTATCATTAGTCATACTTAGGAAGAGCCATTTAATCAATTTAGAGAATGACTATGAGACTACCACTAGAGGTGCTCAATTAAGGCTAAACACGACCGTTTTTACGGGTTATACACGAACCCAACTTCTCCTCAAAGCAATCCAACCGTTAGGTCGAATTAAATTTCTAGTGCAATGAATTCTCTAGTAGTCATTCTCAAGTTAGACAAAATGTAATTCCTACATTTGCCTAATAAAGTGTAGCAAGGATGAAAAATTATATGATGACACAATGCACAATCTAATGAGGGTTAAGAATGTACCATTGCAAATCTTGTCAAAAGAGTCTAGTTAAGGTTATCTACCTTATTAGATCTTGAGGCCAATAACATTGAATTATATAAACCAAGTTTACACAATTTGTTAGAACACTCTTGATTGGTCTTTCAGAAATGACACATTTACCAATTGCATTGCAATGTAAATTACTTGGGTATTTCGGATGAAACATCCAAGTTGGCAAACCGACTCCATTGTGTATTATAAGCAATTATTAAACAAATTTGTCTAATAATTTTGAACAAGTAGATTCAATATGGCATCATCAACACAAGTGTGAGTTATGATCCGATGTATATTATTAAGAATCCACAATCATGTCTACACTCAAAACATGTCAATTAAAATCGATAATGATATCAATCATAATTTGAATAATGAATTAATATATATTTGAAATCTTTCTTGATTCCCACTAACACTCCTTTAAGAGAAAATGGCTAAGATTTTTAAAGAGTGTTTCATGTTTTATAGTGAGACATTAATCTACTCGAACTAACAACACAATGATCGAGTAAGACGACCGTCATCAATAGATTTGACAAGCTCACAAAGCTTTCAAACCTAAGAGTGTTAATAAACATAACAAGGTATACAAGATGTTTATGTAACATTTGTAAACCAAAGATTGTTGATCCTATATGCAATGCACAAAGAATAGACAAGCAAATGACACTACTACCAATAGTAATGATCACTTAACAATGTCCGAAACACATAAGAAAACACACAAAAGCATTCGTCTTTGTTTTGAGTGTTAGATACAACAAAGTATACATAGCTTGATTTATTTTGAAAATAGTTTTCCACCCATTTCATAATTTTAAATAAGTTCAACACTTTATAAATATATCAATTTTCAAAGATAAACCAAGAAGAGATGTCCAACTTAATATAAAAGAGTAAAACACAAGTTTTACGACAAACCGAGACTCAATTCTTTGGACGAAGAATAGAACTTAGAAAACATCCAAATTTTAAAGTTTGGATAAAGGTTTGGAAGTAGTCTTAAAAGTAAGAGGGTTCAATTACGTTCGAAATGACGGGTGGCACGACTTCTACGGACTTACGGTTGATTTTATATGATTTTTCAAAGTTTGCAAAAATCTGAGTCGGACTGGCCGCGGTTCCTTATTGATAACGAACCTCGGGGAACAATTAAGGAACCGTGGACATTGGACAAAAATGGTGTTTTTGACCAAAATAATTTGGTAACTTTTTGGAAGGACTTAGGACTCTAAAAAATCATTTTAGACACATAGAACTCGTATTTTAGAGTTAATTATGACACAAAAGATTTTTATACTTCCAAACATGAAATGATTTAAAACAGGCTATTATACAACGTTTATTTAACACTAAAACTTATACGAATGATACAACAAACATATTTCATAAGTAATCACTCTTCATGAACAATTTGATACAAAGATCGTCTCTATTTTTAAAAACCGTTTTCATTTTTAAAAACCATTTGTTTTGAAAAAGAGAGCAAAGATCGATCAAAGCTTTAAAATACAATATACTTCAAAGATCTTGAATAACCACACTCTGATACCAATTGTAAAAACTAGAATGGGGGGTTGAATAATTTCTAATTAATTTTTCAAAACATTTCGTTTAATCCTCTGGCCGCGGTTCTTTAAATACCCCTGCGGTTCTTTATCAATAAAGATCTGTGGGTACAATAATGAACCGCCTACAGTGGATGCTAAATATTGATACATTATAAACCTTGATAATCCTTTGTATCAAATTCTCGATTAAGCATGACTAGATATGAGATGTGTTTTTCATAGAAGTAACCAACAAGTAAGTAAACACACAAACACATCAAATCGAGAGTACATCAAGTAATAGTTTAAACACTAAGCACACACGGACTAAGCCTTAGCTTTTCGACAACTAAGATGTTTAGACAAAAGGATGCACACTTGACCATAATCTAAACATGAAGCACACACGTACTAAGCCTTAGATTTTCCGCAACTTAGATGTTTAGATTATGTGATGCACACAAATACACACAACACAAGTATGCAACTATAAAAGTAAAGACTAAGAAGTAAAGACATAAATGTAAAGGAAAGTACCAACACGATGATTGATAGTGGTTCGGTCACGAAGCTCCTCTTCGCCCTACTCCACTCCTCGAGTACCCAACTTGAGAGTTACTTCACTAGTCAACAAAACTCCTTTCAAGGCGAAGAAAACCATACACGTCGCTTACATAATTTCTGACACTAAGCTAGATGTCGAGTCCTAATCCTAGGTATGACCAATCTACACAACGTCGCCCACTTCACCATTTTACGACACAAGGCTAGATGTCGAGTTATAATCGAAAGATAGAACCAATCTTCACAACGTTGCCTACTTCACCATTTTACGACACAAGGCTAGATGTCGAGTTCTAATCGAAAGGTAGAACCAATCTTCCCGACTCTTCACTTTGAAGCTAAGTGAGAACTTCACAAGACACAACTACACATCACTTTATAGTTTCGTGAGAACAACACAACCACACCACTCTATAGTTTAGTGAGAACTCACAAGACACAACTATTACAACTCAATAAAACACATATCCAAGTATACACATGTAACTTGGATCTACACCACACAAATCCAAGTATACACATATACAATGGATTTACACAAGACTTGATCCAAGTATTAACAAATAAAATGGATTAACACAACTAATCTAAGTTTTCACAAATACATTGGATCTACACAAGACTCAAATAAAACAAATGATGAACATGATTACATCCAAGAAAGGACGATCTTCATCAAGACCTCATCATTAATCACATCACAAATGTGTGAGTGATCATCTCTTTGCACTTAAGAGGATGAGAGGATTGAAGGAGAGAAGCACATCTTAAAGCAAGATTAATCTAAACTAACTAATCAAAGAGTTTAAAGATGTTTTTGAAGAACTGTGTAAAAAGGTTGAAAGAAAAGCTGGAAATGATCCACTATTTATAGGGCAAAAGTGCAACGATCATAAACACCCGCGGATCCTTAATTGTCTCCAAGAATCCTTATCAATAAAGATATGCGGGTCTATTTAAGGATCCTCGGGCTTGGAGTCCGTGCATTTTTGTCCTTTAGTGGGGGAATGCCATCTGGGGTTGTTTATACCCTCAAAGGATATTCTTTTGGCATATGGAATATGCCAAATTAAAATTTCCATTTTCTTTTTAATAAAACATTTTCTTAAAAATAAATTTTATTAAAATATTTTGTCACATTTGATTAAATGTGAGTTTTAAGAAAATATTAATCCTTGATCACTTAGTTAGGTTAATGACATGTTTATTCTTACCTTGAGTGATTCATGCCGAATGCGATCTTGGAAGTGTCGAGAGAAGTATACAAATGTATTCTTGAGTGATTACAAGTACCTTAACATTTTACATAATGTATTGTGAATTATACGTTTTTCATCAACAAAATACAAAGAGATTATATCGACAAAACATCATAACGTTTGCACTAACATTTTCTTTTCTTTTCTTACCCACCAAGGTGGGTTTTTACTCCTGGACAAGTAATCTGTCTCCCTTTTAAGGTGTATGCACTCGTTGGTGCTGTGTCCAATTTCTTTATGAAACTCACAAAATCCACCCCCTTTCCTCTCTTCCAACGGAGTAGTCATAGGGGACGGTGTTTTGAATCTCTTCCTGTTCAAGTGATCGGATTTCTGTAGGCGTTTTAAGGAATTTGAGCCGACCAGTCATATTTTGTGTCTTCTTGTAACTCTGGAAGTTAGGTTTCTTGTCGGACCGTCGCTCTTGACTTTTCTTCCGCTTGGGATTTGGTTCTCTCTGGAGTCTTTTGGGTACTACTGCTTCCCCTCTAAGGAAGGATTATGTTGTTTTCATTGTTTTAGGGTCGTCGGTATAGAGACGCTTGATCAACCCGCGATGCATTATCCCGTCCATGAATCTGTAAAATTCCATGTTGTCTGGGACGGTTTCGGCATATCTGTTCCTTCTTTTGAATCGTTCTACGAAGTCTCCAATGGGATCTTTTTCTTTTAATCTAATATGATGGTACTTCGTGTGACCATTGATGCCTTGATGGTAGTTAGCTAGGAATGTTGTTCTTATCTCTTCGTAGCTGTCGATCATCCCCGGGAGGCTACTGAACCATACTCTGGCGTTGCCAATAAGTGTTGATTCGAACACGTGGCACCATATTGGCATGACCCATCTTTTTACCGAAGCGCGTGTTTGAAAGATCATCACATGTTCTTCCGGGTCTCCGAAACCGTCATACACTTTGATTTGTTCTAATTTTTGGATTTTCTTTTGGGCGTCGAAGCTCCTTATATGGGTCGTGAATGGATCAACATCCCTACCTATTTGTAGCTCGTACGAGTCTTCTGGATTTGCATTTTGTTTTTTTTTTGGATTTCCAATGTCTGCTTTCCATTTCTTTCGTATCAAAATATTGTCCGTGTTCTTGTAGTCCCCTTCTTTCATAGTAAGTTTTGCTTGTTGAAGAGTTCCTATTCCTTAGGGATTCGTCTAATTTAAGGTTGTGATTCTGGTGGTAGTCTGTGACTATCCATCTGTGCTCGCCCTTTCTTTCGACATCCTTGTGTATCTCTGAGTTCAAACGGTATAGAGGTTAATCTTTGGAAGCTTCGCCAGGAGATTCCCTCTCCTTTTCGCTTAATCTGCTGAAGACTCCTCTATCTCGTGGGCCTAGCCTTGTGAAGACAGTACTTTTGCTTTAATCCTTTTGGCAATGGGATCCCCAACTTATCCTCGAGAAGATACTTTGGTTAGGTCCTCGACCCTCTGGCTTGTTCGGGGACATTAGCCTCTTATGCCTTTGCGTTTCCTCCACTCCGTGAGTCTTGGACTCTGTGTGGCGGAGGGTTTCGTTGATGTAGTTACTTCCCTCTGCGCTTATATCATGATATGAGCGGTTTTTGAAAGCTCTTGGTTCCTGGGAGGGTCGATTCTCTTTACAAAGCCTATCGAATATATGGGGTAATAACTGATCATAGTATTCATCGCAAAATTCTTTAAATTTGGCGTGGGACGCTCGCTCATTAAATTTTTCTTTGCTTTGACTTGCTATCCCCGCCGTCGCGTCCCATAAGGCGGACGTATGTGCGTGAGTGGGGGTTCGTGCCGAGGTGCTCATGTTTGGAATGAGATCTTTATGGAACACAGTTGTGTATCGGGTCCCACGGATGGTGCCACTTATTAGTACAACAATCGGTCGTGGTCGAGTACGTATCTAAGTCTCTATCGAGAGGTACTTAGATGTATTGGATTGTGATGGGTCTTGTACTATCAAGAGATGTAGTTGACGATTTCCTGCACAAGTAAAGTATACCGTTAGTCCTTACCGTAGGGACATATCCCACGATTAGACTCCAGCGTGAGAGTAAGTATTCGTATTGTCAGAGATATATGAGTGTGTAAAGATGAGTGAGAAAATCGTACCTCGTTTGAAGTGCAAAGGAGTACTATTTATAGAGGAAAATACTAGGCCTTTCCTCGTATCTTGGATAGTACTTTTTGGGAGTGGGCCTTTGTGGTCCAAAATCTCATTTGTCGTTTGTTTTCTATGTAAGTTTATGGACTTATATTTAATAGTCGTGTGATAGGATCGAACTCGAGATTACGGGATTGCACACAATACATAAAGAGTTAATTTAATTAATAAATATATTTATTGTATTTATTAATTTATTTAATAAATATATTTATGTATTTATTAATTTAAACCGAGCACATAAATATATAACTTTAACGATCGTTAATTAATTAATAGTTAAGTATTAACAAATGTTAAATATATATATAGTAAGTATATATAAGAAAGAAGTTTGGAAGATTCCGGAACACCCATAAGGGGTGTTTTGGTCGGTCGGTTATAGGCTCCAAAGTGGGGGGGGGGGGGCAAAAGTTGCCTTTTATTTATCTTGGGCTACAAAGGGTTGAGGCCTATAAATACACCTCCCTATCCCTCATAATCATAACAACATAAATCTTTTCCCTCTTCTTCTCTTTGGTTCGATCGCAAGCCTACACCAACAAAGGGTTTCGGTTGGTTTTTCTTGGTTGATCGATTGTATACGTAATCTAGTCCTAGACCCTCTCTAGGGTTGTTGGGTAGATTAATTACACAGCGTTGTAGCTCGGTTTTCACGTGCTAGAATCACGGTTAGCTCGCTGTATTACGTGTGTACAAGATCGTAATATAGTCTTACTTTAGACTATATCTTGGTATATTACGGTATAGACCCGAATTAGTGATTCGTTCTTCGTCTTGTGGAATTGCTTTAGCGTAAAGGTATGTAACCCTAATTCGATTAATTATAATTGTGTTATTATTATGATCTTGTTAAATCGCTTCCACTATATGTGCTTTGATCTCGTTTAGAGTTTTATATAATTGTTATGATATTAATAATCCTTCAGGGTATCAGAGACAGATTTAACATGTTATAATTATCGAAAATCTAAAGTTTTTTAACTAATAATTGTTTTGAGTTAAAACTACATGTTTTTTAGGTTTTCATAAAATTAGGGTTTTGTTTTTAAAAAAATTAGGGTTTTGGCTCTATTTTTAATAAAAAAAGAATTGTTTTGAAACCCTAAATTATATGTGGGATAATTTTAGATTAAATTGCATGATTAATTGTTATGTCATGTATGGTTACGATCCGTAGAGATTTAATTGTTTAGATTTGTGGGGAATCCATGATTACGTGCATGTTTTCATGGATCATAAATTTATATGTTTATATGATTTTATGTGGTACATGATTATTTGATTCAATAAATCTAGAATTAGGGAAGACTTTTATATGAATAGAAAAACCTAGATTTGATGATTATTGAATAAATCATATGCATGTGGCTATTTGATTTATTTATTGCACATATAAATTGTTATTATGTGTTTATGATTTAGTTTTTTTTACTTGTCTATATATAAAATTGTTGAATTGTTGTAAACAAGGGTTTTTTTTGAAAAAAAATAATATGGACTAAATCATATTAAAATAATGATTTGTTAGAGATTTAAATTACATAAGATTAAGTTGATTGATGAATTGCAAAAATAATCTAACGGCCTACTATATTTGACAAACTATAAAGTGGGTTTAACGCACCGCTGGTTATATACCCGGTTAAGGAAGGAGGTGTTATGCCATTAGTCGCTGACCAAATTCCCGGCTCGCCTGTGCGTCAAATTGAAATTACCTATGATTATTAATTGAATTATACCTTAAGGGTGATTTACCATAAATTCACATCCGAAACACACTGAATAAGGGTATTGCTTTGTGCGTAGCCGAGTTCTAGCAAAAGTACGTTGTAAATAGTTGCGGGTAAATTCTTTAATTGGTTTAACCAATACCGCAACATAACTCATGAAGAAATTTAATCTCGTGAAAAGTTTACTAAATGTTTTATTAAACTTATGTTATGGAGATTGTATGCATGTTTCTCCATACATTGATTTTGACATCAAAATTCATACCCTTAAAATTTAAGTCGAATGCTCCTAATTGACGAACACTTGAAATTACTTCGTCATCAAAATGAGATTTTTGGATGATGTTGTGATGGAGAGAAAACCATTGGTAGAATGAGAATTCATATGGTGGTTTTACGTTACTCAGATTAGACGACTTAATTAAGTTACTCAGTGAGATCTGGAAACTTAATGCATTCAGAAGGGATGAAACATGTTTACAATACAAAACGTTTTTTGGCAATGTAAATCCCTTAAATATCTAGAAATTGAAAATTGTTTGTCAAATGAATTGTTTGACAAGTCGCTATGTTGAGTACATTCATTACTAGCAGATCAACTGATTTAATGGATCTATGTCAATATAGTTCTAGAATTCAAGGAAAATAATATGGTTTTTATACCGGGGTAATTTTATTTTCTTAAAAGTATTTTGTTATCAAAAATACTAATAATTGAACTTATTTCTGTAGAAATGACTTAACCCACCAATAACACGATAAGTTCCGCGTTCAAAGCTTTCTTTGAAGGACCTGAACTTACTGGCCCAAACTTCAATGATTGGTACCGCTCGTTAAGAATTGTCTTGAGAGCAGCGGGTACTATCGATATCTTGACTACTCCCTATCCGTAGCATCTGATGCGCAAAGGCTTGAACACGCTGTTAATGTTAAGAAGCACTCTGAGGTGGCTTGCTTAATGCTAGGAAAAATGGATCCTGCACTTCAACAGAAGTATGAGATATTTTTACCAAAGCGAATGCTTGATGAGCTCAAGGCTATGTTCGAAAAGCCGCAAGCTGTGGAGATCTACGACTCGGTAGATGCTTTGCATAGCTACAAGCAAGCTCCAGGAAAGTCTGTAAGTGCCCATTATTTTGAGATAAGGGTTATATGGAACAACTCATTGCACTAAGACAATCCTATGATCATAATATGGCTATCAACTTGATCAATAGGTCCCTTAACAAGGACTTCAATTATTTCGTTAGAAACTATAATATGCATTGCACGGGGAAGACAGTTAATGATTTGCATGCAATGCTCATTGACTATGAGAAGGGGTTGAAAGACAAGGCATTTACCGCTACGCCTTCTGTACTAACCATACAAAAGGGTAGAGTGAGTAAGCCAAAACCGCAAGCGAATAAGAAGAAAGGCAAAGGCAAAGGTAATAAGGGCAAACAAGTTGCCACTTATTCGAAACCTAAGCAGAACTTTGTCAAGAAGAGTCAATCTCAAAAGGATGACACTTGTCACCATTGCAAGGCAAGTGGTCACTAGAAGAGGAATTGCCCTCTTTACCTCGGAGAATTGCGAGAAATAAAGAAGAATTCTGAGCAGAGCGCTGCAGCTTCAGGTACTTTATTTATGATTGAATTGTTCAATTTAACATACAAATTAAATTCCTGGGTATATGATACGGGATGCAGTATCAACATTTGTAATACGCTACACGGATTTAATCTGGAAAGGAAGCTTTCCTATGGGGGAACAATTTCTACAAGTGGGCAATGGCGCACAAGCAGCAGTTGAAGCTTTGTTGAAGCTATAGGAACATTTAATCTAGTTTTACCTTTGGGTTTAGTATTGAGATTAAATGATTGTCATTATTCACCTACAATTGTTAGGGGTGTTATTTCTTTTTCTTGTTTGTTAAATAATGGATTTGTTCACACGATTGATAATAATGGAATTTCTGTTTGGAAAAATGGTATTTTCTATTTTAATGCAATTTCTGTGAATGGTGTGTATGAAATAGACATGCATGATAATGAATCCAAGAACGATAAATATGTATCTTGCATGAGTAAGAAGAGAAAGTTTGACAAGAACTCTTCTTATCTTTGGCATTATAAACTTGCCCATATTGGGAAGACTCGTATGCAAAAGCTTCAACGTGAAGGTCTTTTAGAAAGTATGAATGATGAATCATTTGATAAATGTGAGTCTTGTATCTCTAGAAAGATGACCAAGAAACCTTTTAATAGCAATATTGAAAGGGCTACTGATCTACTTGGACTTATACATACTGATGTGTGTGGACCACTTAGACATACGTCAAGGAAAGGTGCTAGCTATTTCTTAACATTTACGGATGATTATAGCAGTTATGGTTATGTTTATTTTCTTAAGCATAAACATGAGGTATTTGAAACATTCAAAGTGTTTAAAGCAGAAGTAGAACTGCAATTAGGGAAAAAGATAAAAGCTCTTCATTCTGATAGAGGCGGTGAATATTTAAGTCAAGTACAGATTATCTAAGTGAGAATGGAATTGTTCAGCATCTTACTTCTCCCTATACTCCACAACAAAATGGTGTATCCGAAAGGAGAAATCGTACATTATTGGATATGGTACGATCTATGTTTAATATTACAACTTTACCTTTATCCTTTTGGGATTATGCTTTAGAATCTGTTGTTCGCATTTTAAATATGGTTCCCACAAAGAAGGTCGATAAGACACCATATGAACTATGGCATGACAAGAAGTCATATTTGTCTCATTTAGAGGTCTGGGGTTGTGAGGCGTATGTGAAACATGACTCGGGTGACAAACTCCAAAAACGATCTGTAAAATGTATCTTTGTAGGATACCCTAAGGAAACTATGGGTTACTACTTTTATTATCCACATGAGAACAAAGTGATTGTTGCTAGGTATGGAGACTTCCTTGAATTTGATCTTGTAAATCAAGAATTCAGTGGGAGAAATTATGATCTTGAAAAGAGTCATATAGATACATTACCTTCTAAAACACTAGCGATGTAATTCCTATAGAACCAGAAAGTCTGGCAGTTCCACTAGAATTAGTTCCTCTGCGTAGACCCGTAATGATTAAAAACGCAAATAGCAATATGTGTCTTAACATAGAGGACGATGATGAGTTAGGGGATCTTGGTGAACCCGCTAATTATAAATTCGCCATACTTGATCCTGAGAAGGATAAGCGGATGGTTGCTATGGATGAGGAAATGAAATCCATGAAAGTAAATGATGTTTGGATTCTTGTAGAACCACCACCGAATGCTAAAGTAGTGAGACATAAGTGGATATACAAGAAGAAAACTGACATGGACATAAAAGTACAATCCTATAAAGCTCGTTTAGTAGCTAAAGGTTTTACTCAAACTTTTGGCGTAGACTACGAGGAGACTTTTTCTACTGTAGCAGACTTAAGAGCTATTGGGATTCTCATAGCTATAGCAGCATACTATGACTATGAGATATGGAAAATGGATGTTAAAACTGCCTTCTTGAACGGTCGCTTAGATGAAGACATCTATATGCAGCAACCAAAAGGGTATGTTGATCCTGAGAATCCAGGACATGCGTACAAACTTCAAAGGTCTATTTATGGTTTGAAGCAAGCATCACGTCAATGGAATAAAAGATTTGACGAAGAAATCAAAAAGTTTGGATTTATTCAGAATCGTGATGAGCCATGTGTATATCGCAAAAGCTATTGGGAGTGATGTAGTATTCCTAGTCCTATATGTTGATGACATATTAATCATGGGAAGTAACATTCCAAGACTTAAAGCTGTTAAGGATTATCTTGGTAAATGTTTTTCTATGAAGGATTTAGGAGAAGCTGCATACATTCTGGGAATTAAGATCTATCGGGATAGGAAAAGACGGTTAATTGGTCTATGTCAAGATGCTTATATAGATAAGATTTTGAAGAAGTATAATATGCATAATTCCAAAAAAGGTTTTCAACCTATAGAAGTTAAGCATAATCTCATAAGATGGATGCATCAACTACTCAAGAGGGGGCATACATGCAGAAGGTGCCTTATGCTTCAGCTGTAGGATCTCTAATGTATGTTGTTAGATGCACAAGGCCTGATGTGGCGTTTGCTCAGAACTTGGTCAGTAGATACCAACAGAATCCAGGGAAGCTCCACTGGACTGCTGTTAAACATATTCTAAAGTATTTGAGGAGTACGAAAGATATGTTTTTGGTATATGAAGGGAAACCAAACACAGAACTGAATGTTACAGGTTTTTGTGATGCGTCTTGGTAATGTGATAAAGACGATACGAAGTCTCAGACGGGTTACATTTTTGTTATCAATGGAGGAGCAGTTGTCTGGAAGAGCAAGAAACAGACAACGATTGCAATGCATGCTACTCAATTTGAGTACATGGCTGCTTCAGAAGCTGCCATGGAATCTGTTTGGATTAGGAAGTTTATTGAAGATCTTGGAGTGATGCCTTCAATTAAAGAACCTATAAGATATGTATTGTGACAATTCTGCCGCAATAATATTTGCCAATGACCCTGGAGTCATGAAAGGCTCCAGACACTTTATGCGTAGACATCACTACGTCCGAGAACAAGTTGAAGCTCGAGAAATCAAATTGATAAAATTTCACACAGATGATAACGTAGCTGATCCTTTAACTAAGGCTTTGTCTAGACCAAAGGTAGTTAAGCATGCCAAAGCGATTGGGCTGCAACTAGCTAGCGAACTCATGCAATAAATCTGTGATTAGTATTTGGATAAAGGATGTTATGACATTATTATATAATGAAATAAAGATTGGGTTTCGTTTATTTTTATTATTTAATAAGTGTATCCTATTTTACATGTTTTAATCCATGAATAAATGTTATGCTAAATGTCCATTGTTGATTAATAATATGGGAATATTATTAAACTAAGACAAATCAAAATAGTTGATAAACTATACTGATCGATTTTGGATGATATTCGATGAATCGAATATATGACTTATCCCAACTATATGTTTTTACTTTATGGATCTTTGTCATCAAGTAAAACATAAATAGTTATCGTTAGACTTGAGATACCACGAAACTGTTATGAATCTAGTGCATCTTTGTGGAATAATCTAACGCTAAACGTAACTGGTAGTTATAAGGATTATTTTCGAAAGTCTTGCAAAATTCATAAGTTTTGCTCGTAGTAAATATGGAATTTATTTCCTCCAATTTTGTTTTGGAGTTTAATACAGTTGGGGCCCCTCGTGGGATTAGTAAGATGTTTGTGTGTCCACACCCAAATTTGTTTTGGTAATCTTGTTGAATCTAAGAACGAGAAACAGAATGGTTAATGAAAGGAATGACTGAGATCCATATCCTTAATAGCGTTGTATTAGAAATAAAAGGATAATAATAACGATGCAGAATCGTTAAAAGGTTTTGTCTAGGAGACCTTACTCGAGTTGTACTAGAGACATTGCTAAGTGTAACTAGACGCTAGTCAATGTAATCACGATTTTCGAAATATGTCAAAGTGGGAGCTGTAAGTTTATGGACTTATATTTAATAGTCGTGTGATGGATCGAACTCGAGATTACGGGATTGCACACAATACGTAAAGAGTTAACTTAATTAATAAATATATTTATTGTATTTATTAATTTATTTAATAAATATATTTATGTATTTATTAATTTAAACCGAGCAAGTAAATATAGAACTTTAACGATCGTTAATTAATTAATAGTTAAGTATCAACGAATGTTAAATAAGTATATATAAAGAAAGAAGTTTGTAAGATTCCGGAACACCCATAAGGGGTGTTTTGGTCGGTCGGTTATAGGCTCTAAGGGGGGGGGGGGGGGGGGGGCAAAAGTTACCTTTTATTTATCTTGGGCTACAAAGGGTTGAGGCCTATAAATACACCACTCTATCCTTATAATCTTAACAATATAAATCTTTTCCCTCTTCTTCTCTTTAGTTCGATCGCAAGCCTACACCAACAAAGGGTTTCGGTTGGTTTTTCTTGGTTGATCGATTGTATACGTAATCTAGTCCTAGCCCCTCTCTAGGGTTGTTGGGAAGATTAATTACAAGCGTTGTAGCTCGGTTTTCACGTGCTAGAATCACGGTTAGCTCGTTGCATTACGTATGTACAAGATCGTAATATAGTCTTACTTTAGACTATATCTTGGTATATTACGGTATAGACCCGAATTGGTGATTCGTTCTTCGTCTTGTGGAATTGCTTTAGCAATGTATGTAACCCTAATCGATTAATTATAATTGTGTTATTATTATGATCTTGTTAAATCGCTTCCGCTATATGTGCTTTGATCTCGTTTAGGGTTTTATATAATTTTTATGATATTAATAATCCTTCATTCTAATCGTGACCTACGGAATTGTTCTTGGGAACTTGTCCGCATGGGTTCCGGACGTGTCTTGAGGAAAGCACATCAGGTATCTGCATTGCGGATCCATTCACTGGGAACTGGTCCGCTAAGAGTTTTACAATCGTGACGGGATTTCATGTACTTAGGTCTGGGCCCAAGGTTTTGGTGTATGGTTTTAGGCCCAATAGGTCGTATCCATGCTAAACGCGATCACATAGAATCAAGTATTGTCACACATTATTTAAGTGTAGCTATAATTTGATACATATGGTCACACATTTTTGATAATTTATTAATTTGAGGGGTTAGATGTGGGATTTTATACTCTATCTATTTTCAGTCTAATTCCCAATCACTACATGAATATGGAAACATGTCAACGTAGACACCAAGTAAGATCTTGTCTCCTAGCAAATCTTGTTAACAAAATAACTCCTACGTCATAGACACCAAATCTGTCTACGCCGTAGGGCCTTCAAATATGGAAAAATGTTAGCGTGTACTACGGCATAGGGTAGAAGTATCTACGTCGTAGGTTCCTTGAAATTCGTGTTTGGCGTCTTTTCTTGTCTATTTTTACCAGTTTTCCCTCATTTTCCGTTACTTACTCAATTTAACCTACAAAACACAAAATGTACGAAACTATGCAATATTGGGTGTTAATCAACATTATATTGAGCAGAATCGAAGAGATATTATGGTAAAAAACATTAAACTATTTAATGTTATAAATCCTTCAACCTGGCCTTGATATCTAGAGATAGTTGCTCGAAGCAGTGTTCGAACATGACCTCTACCAAGGCTCCTTCATCGACATACAACCTCCTGACGAGCAAACCTCCTAATTCGGCCTCAAAGATGAGCAGATCATCATATATCTCATCCTATTAAATTAGGCTAAAAGTGATGGGTACCTTCATTTCGCATTTGGACTTCCTTTTCTCTCTCTCAGAAATGGTCGTAATCATGTTAACTATCTTTGCATTCTAGGGAGCTTCGTGCCTTTGGTTTCCTCTTCCTTTTTGGCGGAGGTCCTTGACAAGGTGGTTTAAATTTTAGGACTCTAGAGCGATCTTAATCTGGTTTTTTCAACTATATGTAATTATTTGTGTAGTAGCCCTTATTTTGGTGGTAGTCGCAATATCGATCCATGCTTCCTTCCCCGGCTGGATTTTTCATAGGTCTAGGTAGAGGAAGCCGAAGTTGCATCTCTGTTGCCAAAATTTCCTTGATAGGTTTAGTCAATGAGTTGAGACTTAAGACTTGGGCTACACGGTTGTAATAGTCGTTTCGGGGTGGAGGGTAAGGAGCCCGGTATCCTTGATCCCGATTCCTGTTTTTGTGTAGAAATCTCTTCCCATTGGTGCCTCTCTTCCTTCATTACTCTTATTGCTTCCTCACTGATTATACCTTTCATTACGATTATCTCTTCGGGTATTGAATGGGTTGGGTTTTTTTGGGTGTTTTAGTGACCTCTCATTCGGAAGTTCCGTTCTAGCGAATGCTTCCTCCGACCAGATAAAATCATCTAACCTGGCCATCTTTTCGTCCACCGTTTATGGTGCCTTGTCGAAATATCTCTTAGCCAATTCAAGACTCTTAACTGAATCCATGAATGAAGATATTTTCATGACCTTCAGAACATCATGTATGTAGCCCGCCTCCACCGTCCGTCTTTCCTTAAAATCCGTAAAGGACTCATTAGCCTTTCACATGATCTTGGTGATTTCGTGTGGCCCTTTATAGCATGCCTTTCTAATAGAGTACGTTGTGGTAAATGCTTTTCTCAATTCGGCCCATTCGTCGATGTTGTTCGGTTTCAAATACTCGAACCATCCTCTGGCTCCCCCATCCAACCTTTTTGGAACATTCGGCACTAGATAGGCATCAACCATTCCCCGAAGTTTGCCGCACTCACGAAGCGGTTAAATTGATCCTCCAGATCAGTCGTGCCATCTTACACATTGACATTGGAAGAGATCTTGTATTCTGGTCCGGTGAAGTCTATGGTTCTTTGGGTGAGAGGCGTCTTCACGATTTCCTTAAAAGGTTTTCTTAGATCTGTGTCGGCCACAACCTTGCCGCTGACATTCTTGGTGCTCGTACTTCCTTTATCTTTCTCATTGAAGTTCAAACGAAGTAGATCAACTGCTGTTTTGTTGTGCTCTTTAACTAGCGAATTTAGGGCCGAAATGTGCCCCCTCAAACTGCTCTCTAGTGGTCTGAGGGGGTGGGGTTTCGACCCCCAAGGGTAAAATAGAACTTGTGATTCTTATCAAGTGGCAGATAGAATGTTAGGTCCTACGGTCTGACGACAAAAAATTTAAGCAAATTCCTGCTATGGTCCGGATAGGGAAATTGATACGATTCTGGTAGAGACAATTATTATTATTTATTTTATTAGCTTATTTACTTTCCTTTTATTATTTCTTAATGAATAGGTTAAGTGTTAGCCATCTCTATTATATATAGAGGGAAATTAGGCTGTAATAGGTATGCAGAGAAATATGATTATGTTTTATTTTGGTTTATTGTTTTCTTAGTTAATTAGGGAGTCGGTTTATCTCATTAATATAAGCCATCGGGGGGTCGGGTTATCCCATTATTATAGCCTATCTATCCTTTTATCTCTATAATCGATCCGGTTCATATCAATTGGTATCAAAGACTGGCTGATATCAATTGATATGAACCCTATCGATTAGGATAATAAAGATAGAGTAATCGACGTTCGAGGGGTCGAATAAGCTCTCCCCGTTAACAATAAATAAAGACACCGTAATAAACTATGTAATAAAACATAATCATATTTCTCTGCATACCTATTACAGCCTAATTCCTCTCTATATATAATAGAGATGGCTAACACTTAACTTATTCATTAAGAAATAATAAAAGGAAAGTAATAAGCTAATAAAATAAATAATAATAGTTGTCTCTGCCAGAATCGTATCAGAAATCCTTCAGACTTTGGGTCGTAGTGTCATTTGGATATCCTGAAACCAAAATAAACACGTTAGCCTTGTCTGGGTGTTGACCCCATACCAAGCTGCAGTATGAGAGTAAGTACGTTAAATATGACGCCGAGAGGCAACGATAAATAGATATATAAGAGTGAATAATATAGAATACGTTGACCTTAACCATGAACATTGGATAGTATTTATACTGCAAGTAGTTGTATAATTTCCTAATGGGCCGCTAGGTCTATGAGCCTTTGTCCGGAGGTTGTACATCTTTTGGTAGTCCGAGTTCCTAAAATCACAGAGAGATGTTCCTGGGCCGTGCTTCAGACTAGACCGTCCGATTGGCTGATGTCTCTTCCGGATATTCATGCCTAGTCTGTTGTCTGGATCCTACCCATTCAAACATATACACATACATTTAGATTGAAAAAAAAACCAACCGAGTTAATTGAAATGGGTCAACGAAAACCCAATAATTTAATCCGATTATCAAACAAGCAAAAATTCAATCACAATCAACCTGATTTTCAAACCAATTTTCGATTTAACCGATTGAATTAACCGAGTCAACCGAAGTTTTAAAACATTCAACCACAAACTCACCAATCTCCATATCTAACAACATCATTTCAACCATTAGGTAAAAAACATTCAAATTCCATAAATCAAACACTTAGGGGCTGTTTAGTTGTGGAAAAATTTTCATAATTTTCTGTTTCTAATTTTCTAGAAAAGAAAAGACTTTTCTTTTCTAGAAAAGAGTTGAGAATTTTGAAAACTTGTTTAGATAATATTTTTCATTTTCTAAAAAAATAAACAATGTTTAACGAAACTATTTTCAACCATTTTTTTCATGATCAACTTTTTTTCACGTTTTTGCTAGTTTTTTTTTACGTTTTCGTCTGTTTTTTCCCGTCTTCTTTTTTCATATTCTCGTAATTTTTTTTACGTTTTAATTAGTTTTTTACTTTTTATCAGTATTATTACGTTTTAGTGTATAAATTTACGTTTTCGTCAGTATATTTACGTTTTCGTCAGTAAGTTTACGTTTTTTCTATAAATTTACGTTTTCGCCAGTAAATTTACGTTTTCGTCTTTAAATTTACGTTTTCGTCAGAAAATTTACGTTTTCGTCAGAAAATTCACGTTTTCGTCAGTAAATTTACGTTTTCGTCTGTAAATTTACGTTCTCGTCTGTAAATTTAGGTTTTCGTCAGAAAATTTACGTTTTCGTAAAAAATTTACGTTTTCGTCAGTAATTCTACGTTCTCGTCTGTAAATTTAGGTTTTCGTCAGTAAATTTAAGTTTTCGTCAAAAATTTACTTTTTTGTCAGAAAATTTACGTTTTCGCCAGTAAATTTACGTTTTCGTCAGTAAATTTTCGTTTTCGTCTGTAAATTTACGTTCTCGTCTGTAAATTTAGGTTTTCGTTAGAAAATTTACGTTTTCGTCAAAAATTTATGTTTTCGTCAGTAAATTTACATTTTCGTCAGTAAATTTACGTTTTCGTCAGTAATTTTACGTTCTCGTCTGTAAATTTACGTTTTCGTAAGTAAATTTAGGTTTTCGTCAAAAATTTACTTTTTCGTCAGTAAATTTACGTTTTTGTCAATAATTTTACGTTTTCGTTTGTAAATATACGTTTTCGTCAAAAATTTACTTTTTCGTCTGTAAATTTACTTTTTCGTCGGTAAATTTACGTTTTCGACAGAAATTTTACGTTTTCGACAGAAATTTTACGTTTTCGACAGAAAATTTACGTTTTCGTCAAAAAATTACTTTTCCGTCAGTACATTTACGTTTTCGTCAGTAAATTTACGTTTTCGTCAATAAATTTACGTTTTCGTCTGTAAATTTACGTTTTCGTCATAAAATTTTAAATTTTAATTTACTGACGAAAACGTAAATTTTCTGACGAAAACGTAAATTTACAGACGAAAACGTAAATTTTCTGACGAAAATGTAAATTTTCTGACGAAAACCTAAATTTACTGGCGAAAACGTAAATTTTCTGACGAAAACGTAAAATTACTGACGAAAACGTAAAATTACTGACGAAAACGTAAATTTACAGACGAAAACGTAAATTTACTGACGAAAACGTAAATTTTCTGACGAAGACGTAAAATTACTGACGAAAACGTAAAATTACTGACGAAAACGTAAATTTTCTGACAAAAACGTAAATTTACATGCGAAAACGTAAATTTACAGACGAAAACGTAAATTTTCTGATGAAAACATAAATTTCTGACGAAAATGTAAATTTTCTGACAAAAACGTAAAATTACTGACGAAAACGTAAAATTACTGACGAAAACGTAAATTTTCTGACGAAAATGTAAATTTCTGACGAAAACGTAAATTTACTGACGAAAACGTAAATTTACTGACGAAAACGTAAATTTACAGACGAAATCGTAAATTTACAGACGAAAACGTAAATTTACTGACGAAAACGTTAAAATAATGATGAACGGTGAATATTGAATAGAGTAACGTGTTATTGAAATGGGTTGTATAAAACAATGGTGGGTATGAGGTGAAAATTTAGAAAAGGGTAAAATGGGGTTTCCTAATTTTCTATATAAATTTAGAAAATGAAAATTTTGTAATTTTTGAAAAATATTGAAAAATGATGTTGCTAAACAAGTTTTCTATTTTTCACTTTTCAAATGAAAATTTTTCTAGAAAAGTGGAAAAATTTTCTCCAACTAAACAGCCCCTTAGCAATTTAACAAATAAAAAACTAAAATGATAATGACACAACTAATTCCTTCCATCCTAAACACAAAATCAAGAAATGACACTAGTTAACTCCACTACCATTCTACAACAAGTCCACCCCCATCACTTCCACTAGTAAAAAAAAGAAAAAAAAAAAGACACAAACACACTTAAACACTTTAACACACTTTGGTTCTTTCTCTCTCATCATCATATATTCATATCACTTTCCATATTTATTATTCTTTCTTCAACAACAACATCACTTCATTTTCATTCATTTTTCTTCTTCTTAGCTTAATTCACACGTCAATGATAATCATAAGCTTATTTTCTTCTTCTTGGTAGCTTATTTTCATCATCAATAAATAAGCTCTTTCATGCTTCTTCATCTCGTAAGATCACCTTCTTTTTTTAAATTTTATTATTACCATTATTCTTCAATTATTTTATGTATATATAGTTATTATTAGTACTTGTTTATTTACCTATAGTTAGATCTGTAATTGAGGATCAATGGTTGGATTTTATAATTACTACACTAGTCCATTTGATCGATGTGATTTTTAAGTTTTTTATAGTTATTTTTTGTTTGTTTATAGTAAAGTTGGTTAAAGTTGTTTGTGTTTATATGTGGATGGATGAATTATTTTACTTTTACTAGTAACGCGCTTTTTATCTTGTATGTATTCTATGATGTGTGACGTAAGGCGACTAGGCGAAATGTATATTTTATGATTCAAATTTGATATGATTCTATATTTGTTTAGTTGCTGATCGGCCACTTTAGCACTGCAACGATTATTAGGAATAAAATCCTCATCGCGTCAATTCGTGTTTTGGTCACGTTTCTGTTAGTAAAGTGTATTGATGTTATTAGATGAGTGTGGCATGGTGTTTTATCAGTCGTTTATTGTTTGAGGGGTAGGTTGTACACATGGCGGTTGCATTGTAGGTTTTGGTACTCAAACTATGACTTGTTAATAAGGGTTATAAAAGTATGTTTTTGAAAGATAATTGATGATATTGCAAGTGGTGCGGCTGATCACCTTAGGAGGAATGATTTTGAGTTTAGGTAAGGGAGGCGGTGGTTCGATACATTTTTTGAATTTGTATATAGTAAGTAGAAGCAAAGCGTTTTTTGGAAATACTTTTTCTTAACATGTATTCAGCAGAGGAGAGAAGCATTTTACTGTCTTCCTGCTTCTGGTATTTGTCACGTGCCACTAGTTCCATCCCAAACTAAAATGGCCACTTACAGTTTACGTTAGATGCTAAGATCAAATACTAGATACGTGAACAGTGAACATTTGATTTGATTGAACATTAGATGCTAAGATGTACTCCGTAGTATGATACTTCTGGAAATAGTTATAAATAGTTAGATTGATTGTTTCGAAGTAATCTTAGTATCCATTTATAGTAAAGTTGCATAAAGTTGTTTGTCTTCATATATGGACAAAGGATTCAACTTTTTGAATTGTTAGTCTATGTTTATCTTGTAGGTATGATGAAAAGTTTTTGGTGAATTGGTGCTGTATGACATAGGCAATAATTCAATAGATGTTGATTTTAGAAAAGTGTATGGATTATATATATGACAGGATAAGCTTTGGATCTCTTTAAGCAACGGTTTTTAGATGATTTGACATATGTGGAATGTAGTAGTATTAAGAAAAATAATCAATATTCCATTCGGTAGTTGATGATCTCGACATCTCGTATGCACTTATGATAGTGCCACTTGGAAACAAGAAATACACTAGACGACCAAAATATATATTTGATGTGCAATGACTTCTTAGCACTGAATATTTTAAACTGCGATAATTTCGTGATTATCAGGAACGAAATCTTTATTTTATCAATTCCTTATTGATATAAAAGTACCTCTCTATATGTTAGTCGCGTGCAACTAGTTTGGGATGAAAGGCTTGTAATTGTAATTGTGTTAGGATACACTGAATCAATATATTTGACTCGCTACCCTGGCCATATTGACTGTATAGATTTTTTTTTTTCATAAGGACATGGGTTTGTTTTTATTTTATGACGGACAGTCTTTTGCTATCCAACTTCAACTTTATGGAATGATGTACTTGTAGTTAACCTTTTGATAGTACTCGCCATAAAAATAATGTATTACAGGGCGTATATTTTGTAGCAGAGGTATAACTAGTTTTTCGTTGTTATTCTGAACTTTTTTCAGAACTCACTCCACGTACAGCAAAGTGTGGCCACTGAAGCATAAAATGTCTCAGAACTCTATAGAATGAGACATACCGAGTAATCTCATGTGAGCGGGTGGACCTATTGGTAGTAAATATTACCTTGGGTTCCTTATTTCTGTGAAAGATTGGAAAACATGCCTTCATGGTGGAGCAAGTCATCATCAAAAGAAGCAAAGAAGAAGACAAACAAGGATAGTATTATTGACACTATTCGCAAATTTAGAATCCCGTCAGATAAAAAATCAACCAATAGATCAGGCGATTCGCGGAGGGGTTGCAGTGATGCAGTTTCAGAGCTCGGGTCTTTTTCCAGGGTGCAGTCCAGGTCTGTGTCACCTTCCAGAGAATCTAAACTGGTGGCTCGATGTCAAAGTTTTCAAGAAAGGCCTCAGGCTCAACCACTCCCACTTCCCAGTCATCACCAGTCCCGTGTGACTCGGACCGAGTCTGGAATCAGTTCATCTGGAAAACCGAGACAAGAAAAGGGGTCCAAACCGCCACCGTTTCTTCCACCCCCCAATACCGGATACACACGGGCCAAGCCCGATGCTGCAGATTTTGATGGAGCAGATTCGGTTTTTAGTGAATGTTATAGCGATAGTGATGATCCACCTGACTCGAGCCAACTTAGCCCCTTGGCATCTGATTACGATACAGGGAGTCGGACAACTGCAGGAAGCCCTTCCAAGTAAGTTTATATATTTAAATTTTGAAATATTATATATAATCATTTGATAAAGACTCATATCTTTATTCTGGTTTGCTAAAGTATGATTGTCAAGGACCAGTTGCCTGTCACGAAAGTTCATTCAAGAGATGTAGCAAAACCGCAAGATCATCTTTTTGATAATCGTATCTCATCTTCACCCACCAGAAGAAAACCATTAAGCAATCAAGTCCCTAATCTCCAGGTCCCGTATCATGGTGCATTCTTCAGTGCTCCAGACAGCTCGATGTCAAGCCCTTCTAGAAGCCCGTTACGAGCATTTGGAACCGAGCAAGTTATAAACTCTGCTTTCTACTCAACAAAACCATATCCTGATTTTCCTATCCTTGGATCTGGACAGTGCTCGAGCCCTGGGTCAGGTCAGAATTCGGGGCATAATTCTATGGGGGGTGACATGGCGGGCCTATTTTGGCAACCAAGCAGGGGTAGCCCAGAGTATTCTCCACTTCCTAGTCCCAAGATGACTAGTCCTGGCCCTAGCTCTAGAATCCATAGTGGTGCAGTCACGCCACTTCATCCAAGAGCTGGAGGTGCAGCCATCGAGTCACAGATTAACCGACCCGAAGATATAAAACAAAAGAGTCACAGGTTACCGCTTCCTCCGGTCACAATTTCCAATTCTTTACCTTTTTCTCAGCCAAACTCAGCTGCAACATCACCTTCCGTACCACGAAGTCCTGGACGGTCAGATAATTTACCTAGTCCAGGATCAAGATGGAAGAAGGGGAAGCTGCTAGGTAGAGGCTCATTTGGGCATGTTTATGTTGGTTTCAACAGGTATGAAATGGGTTGATTGCTGGTCCCTTTTCTGTTTCTGTTCCTTTACTTGCCTAGTTGTAGCAAAATGGCGGGTTGGGTGACAGGAAATAAGGATAAATTTGTACGTGTTGATTTGGCTGACCACAAACACTAGTTTTCTTTTCTTCTCTGTTTGTTTCCCGAAATTTGTAAAAGGTTATTATATTAAAGATACTTACAAAGCTAAACATTCTTCAGAAAGAGATTAGGAAAGTTTCACGTGTTTGAATACATTTCCGATGATCCCATCCAACTCATTTCGCTATAAGTTATATCTTTCTTATCAACCCATCTAAGTTCTGATCTATTAAATTTACGATTGTAGTTTTGTTCAGTGTTAGTTTCTAACCTCAGTTGCTCTTTTCCGCGCTTATGTTACTGGTGTAGTGAAAGCGGAGAAATGTGTGCTATGAAGGAAGTTACATTGTTCTCTGATGATGCAAAGTCAAAGGAAAGCGCAAAACAGTTGGGCCAAGTATGTATGTTTGCAATTTATGATTTCTTTCTATTTCTTTTATCATCTCATGTTTGCAATATCCATTTATGGTGATTGCTTGTAAATTTTTCAGGAAGTTTCTCTATTGAGCCGGTTAAGGCATCCAAATATCGTGCGGTACTATGGGTCTGAAATGGCAAGTTTTATACTATATAACTCACCTGTAATACTAGAATGATTATGATGGCCGACTCATTACAGTTTGTGGCTTTGGGACCACTTGTGTAAGATGAGATTGTATTTATATATGTTATTTCTGTATTTATTGGATTATTGGTTTCTGAACAGGTTGATGACAAACTTTACATATATTTGGAATATGTATCGGGTGGTTCGATCTATAAACTTCTTCAAGATTATGGACAATTTGGTGAACTGGCAATCCGAAGTTACACTCAACAGATCTTGTCAGGGCTTGCATATTTACATGCTAAGAATACCATCCATAGGTGAGTCAGTTCACAATTAGAAACAAATTTCTACACTTTACTGCCCTAATGTGTTTCTCAACGATACCAGAACTTTTTTTCAACTTCACTTGCAGGGATATCAAAGGAGCAAATATCCTTGTTGACCCAAATGGTCGAGTTAAGTTGGCAGATTTTGGAATGGCAAAGCATGTAAGTTTGTATTATCTGTTAATGTCTAGAGGTGGCAATTCTGACCCATTCACTTGTCGATTTGGGTTATTTTGATATCTAACGGGTAAAGTCAGCAAGAAGTAGCTTAGAAGGAAATGTGTGACATAGGTTGACAAAGTGGGTCAATAGTGCCTAAAACCTTCCAACTTGTTTTATCCGAAAGAGTTGGTAAGACATATTTTTTCGTAATTATGCATAATAAATATTTATAAACGATGTTAATCCTGGGCAAAAACATTTCAAGACTACCTGAACTGTTTCAATCTAAAAAATCAAGCCCATTTTGATCCATTACTGGAGCTGCCCATTTGCCACCTCTTGTTAGTATGTTAAACCACATCATATGCTTGAAATAAAATCATGAGGCTGCTTGTTATGGTTGAACCCTTCGGCCCTTCCTGTATTATAACACCTACAAACATTCCTGCAGATAACAGGGCAGACATGTCCATTGTCATTCAAAGGAAGTCCTTACTGGATGGCACCTGAGGTCAGCATATATATTTTTTCCTTGGCCACGAAAAGCAGAAATGCACCAAGATATTATATGCAATCTTACATTTTTTTTCCAACGCAGATCATCAAGAATAGCAGTGGTTCCAACCTTGCTGTTGACATTTGGAGCCTCGGATGTACAGTTCTAGAAATGGCAACCACAAAACCACCTTGGAGCCAGTACGAGGGGGTCAGTAGCGTGAAAACTTTGTGTTTTGCCTGATTTATATTTTAACGCAAATTATTCTGTTTATATATGGTTTTTTACTGAACATCGCATATGTTGGAAACCCTAGGTTGCTGCATTGTTTAAGATTGGAAACAGTAAAGAACTCCCTGTTATTCCTGATCATCTTTCGGAGGAGGGGAAGGACTTTGTAAGGCAATGTCTACAGCGAAATCCACTACACCGTCCTACGGCAGCTCAGTTGCTGGATCACTCCTTTGTAAAAAATGCTGCTCCTCTAGAAAGGCCCGTATCATATTCCGAGCCATCTGATCCACTTCCTGGCGCTGCAAATGGTGTAAGTCGCTGATATCTATTTTCTTCTGATGCTATTCCTTTTATACCAGAGGTGACACGAGTGGTTGGGTGAGTGTCAAAATGGGGTTCGGGTTGAAATGGGACGATTTTAGTACTAGGTAGAATGGGCCGAGACACGTTTGATTTATGTTGACCTGCACACACTTTTTTGTATGCTTCCATTGATAATCAATGTGCTATTTGTGATTCCAAAAACAACGTCATGATAATTATCTAATTCTTTTGATAAAAACGAAATTCCGAAATCAACTATTGATGCCACTTCCATCTTTAGCTTAATTTTGCGCCCTTTTTAGGCAAATTACAACCCAAATCGGCTCCTTTATAAGTAAATGGATCATATTTATCATTAGTATAAATAAATGAACTATTAGTGCTACATTGCTGCTACTCATCTCTTTAGCTTAAATTTCATAGGTTTCATGAGAGTAGTTGTTATAAACTTGTCAGTCATGTTTACATGATTGAAACAAAGCTAACATGCTCATCTTTTACTTGTTAGAATCCTCGGCTTTCCAAGAATTAATTATTGTCGTTGCTTATTTATGTTTTCTAGGGTATTGGACATCCAAGAAATCGGCAAGCATTGGATTCAGATAGACTTGCTACCCATTCATTTAGAGTGCCAAGACCGGGCTTTATTTCCAGGTACGTCCCCTTCTTCCCCTCCCCAGATACAC
This sequence comes from Glebionis coronaria, assembly GCA_025667525.1. Classification (NCBI taxonomy): domain Eukaryota; kingdom Viridiplantae; phylum Streptophyta; class Magnoliopsida; order Asterales; family Asteraceae; genus Glebionis; species Glebionis coronaria. Next base: position 480,421,134 of record CM046880.1, read on the forward strand.
GTACACAAGTTACTAGAGGTGACAAACTGACAGGGTGAACACTGATTTTTTTGCTGTCGGTTAAATAGATCGGGTTAGGTTGACTTCGGTTGAAGCTCTTTTTATCCACACTTTTTTATAAAGATAATGAGAAGTTGTGATTATAGAAAGATATATTCCAATAATATTTAATGATTTAAGAGAGGAGCTGGGGAGTATCAACCATTTGACACGTTATCTTTTAAGCTATTGTTAATTATACTCATTTGAATCGCTAAGTTATCCCCAAGTAGAAGTTTTTCTTTTTATTGCACAAGATCTGCAATGTATAATGGAAATAATAACAATCTCATATTTGCAGCGATGTTCAAATTCCAAGGAACATATCCTGCCCTGTCTCTCCAATTGGAAGCCCCCTTTTAAATTCAAGGTCACCACAACACCTTAATGGTAGGTTGTCTCCGTCACCCATATGTAGCCCACGGATCACTTCAGGTGCATCCACTCCAACCAATAATGGTTCTAAAATCCCATTCATGCATGTTAACCAGTCAGTTTACCTTCACGAGATCTCAAAACAAACCAACATATCTTATCGAGAACCTGTGCCTGATATGTTCCGAGCCAAACAGACCGGCACTAACATGCGCAGCCCTGTAAGGCAATTTGGCAGTCTCACTCAAGAACTTCAAGGTGGACAAGGGGTCTTGGCAGATTCTGTATCTCATCTACTTATGAGGGATAAAATTAACTTTAAACCCTCACTAGATCTAAACCCTTTATAAGGTGCAAATATCACTCTCATTAATTATAGATGCAAAATGGGAATAATAACGGGAGAGAAAAAAAACGGCACCATTTTGGTCAAGGTTGCTGAAATGTGCCATTTTGAAGGGAGGGTTCTGCATATAACGTCTCATTTTGCTTGTATATCGAGTAATGCAGCCGCCATTGAGGATTTAACTGGTAATATATATGGTGGTATAAAACAGGATTTTACATGTATCATCAGATAGAAGAGTAGGAATTTGTCGAATAAATAGAATTAAGTAGGTTTTCATGTGGGAAGCTGAAACTGCTGTACATAAAACGCAGAATCGTGTTTCCTTTCGCTCGACACATTTTGTACTGGCAGAACTGTATCTATATATATATCTATGGTGTGAATGATTTCTCGCATGTACCATGTACATTATATTTACTGATTTGTAAATCGCTGCAACTGTATTTGTTTTTCTTTCACTCCTTTTAACCAATTATTATAAACATAGAAAAAGAATGTCTTAGACTGTCAAATTTGCAGGTCACAAAATGCATAATGCTAGTAAAATCCTATTTTGTTTCGCCTTTTTAGCATGCTAAAAATGTATAATTGTCATAATCTGTCTGGATTCAGCCTCATAATCGAAATATATTATCTGTTTACAGATTTGGTTTAGTTAATTTGTCTGTCAACATGCTCATGGTCTAGCCGTAATTCGTCTGTCACTTTGTCATTTTGCAAAACTATGTAAGATTGTTTCCTTTATCATGTGTTTTGCAAAACTATTTGACTGTTTACAAAAATACAGATATCGTAACAATGTAGCACAGTAGCTTTTATCAAGTCTTACATTTCCTTTATCAAGGTCGATTGTTATTCGTCAAGAGTCACGCTTACAACAAGCTATTTATGCTTTCGGTTGAAGTAGTACAACGTCAGGTTGACATAACTTCTATCCGTCAGCAATTTATAATCGTGGTTGAAGACTAAAGGGCTGTCTTTACTTTCTGGTAATTACTGCCACTTACCGTCGAAGATATGAAATTACAGCGTGTTTCAACATAATTTATGACAGTTAAGACTTAAAACAGTATACTTGAATAATTTCTTCTGTCTTTACAAACTAACCAAACGTGATAACGCAAAGTAAGGACTCATTTCATTACTTTGTCCATTACATTCATTTTCGACCATTTAACCAAAAAGACATACAGTTATGCATTGAAGTGAAACCCTTCAGAACATCAAATCCATTCTCCGGCGCAAACAAACATGAATCACTTTAACATATTTGAAGAGACAAATCCGGCACTGGTGTCGATATTTACTTGATTAAATCAATGCTAAAATCCCATAATCTTTTGGCCAAATCCATGTCTTGAGCCAACTTTGTTGTTTTTGCCAAATTGCTATCCAAAAAATATGCACCGCTTACCCCTTTAACCTGTGGGTGCAGTGCTATGTAGCATGTTGTTGCTGCCCCCTAGATATCACACACCAAAATAAATGAGAAATAGACGAGCATTTTGCTTGATAAAACATAAAACAAACAAGAAATTATTTGATCGGATCCACAACTATTAAATTTTACGGTATTGTAAACATCAAGCTATCAATGCACTCCAGGAAAATGTCATACTACTGTAGTATATTTGCCCTCAAAAGAGTCTTCAGGGCACATCGTTTTGACGAGAGAATCAGTTCAGGTAACTTATATATTCACGGTAAAATGGGTAAATTGTGGTTACACCTTAAAACCTCTCATTCAACAAGCTATACGCCCTAAGAAAGTGTAGTAGAGGACTAGAGGTGATAATTCGAATGAGTAGATTCAGGTTATAATTTATCTATAATGGGTCAAAACTAAAAACAGTACACATTTAATAAGGTTAAAACAGAAAAACGGGTACAAAAATGACACACACTGTATTTTTATGCTTAAATCCTTTGGATCGACAGCCTAATTAGACCCAGTATGACCTGTAATACAACCTAGTTATTTGCCAGTTCACTAACTAACCTGCTGAACATTTTTCATCAAAAAACTGCTGAGCTTGCTCACAAAACCTGCATTTATTTATAGCAGCAAAAACGGGGTTATAAGCAAATCTTTCTAAGGTAAAATAAGCTTCTATTATCCTTTTTTCTTTAGTAAATATTTGTAAAACATTACCTTCTGCAAATTTGGGAGGAGTAAATATGTGACGGAACAAATTTGTTGAGATTACTCCCGGATGAAGAGAATTTGCGGTTATTTCTGCGCCCTCTTCCTATTCAATCAGCCATTATATACTTAGACTCTAGGTCAAACTTGTAACCTTTCAAATCAAGAAATAAATTTCATGACCAGTAACATGTTCTTGTAAGTAATTGTAGTACTTAATCTAAAGTTAAATATGGTGATAGAATATGTTTGAGTTTTAAAGTTTATCAAAACTTAGAAGTTAGAAACCAGTCTGTCGATTCAAAAGTCAAAATCGTTCAAGACCGGTTCAATTTACATACATTACGAAAGCAAAACTGATACCTTTAGATGTCTTGTAAGCTCATTAGCATGCAGAATGTTGGCTAGCTTTGATTGACCATATGCTTGATATTTATTGTACCTGTTCCAACACATTTAGTCAAGTTAAAGTAATAAAGGAATTTGCTAAACCTCTATATAATAATATCGTATGCATCGACATAAACATACATAGTAAAATATGCTATATTACATTACTACAAAAAAGATTTATTTCATTAAATGCTATAATCTTAATCTGCAATAAACGAGCCACTTGACCGGTTTACCTTCAATAAATGATGTCAATAATGAGCAAGAATTTGCGAGAAATTCAGACACATTACAAAATATATAGTTTATAATCTGTGTGACCGAAAAACAAAATTACCAAACAGATGTTATTTTCTCATAATCATCTAACAAGATAACAAGCAAGGTATTTGCTAGCCACTTACTTTTTTTCGTCATTAATTTTATCGAAACGAATTCCTTCAGGATAAGGAACCTTATGCGCCTCTGATGACAGATTCACAATCCTTCCTTCTTTCTTACTTTTAATTGCCGTTTTCTTCATATTGTCAAGCAAGAGATGTGTCAGAAGAAAGTGACCTGCAAACACATAGTTCCCATCAGATTAGCAAACACAATGCCTTACATGAAAAATGGAAGTTCTTTTCTAAAACACATGGAAAATACCTAAATGATTGGTGGCAAATTGTAGTTCTATGTTATCTTTGGAAAGCATAAATGGAGTCATCATTATACCTGCGTTGTTTCTTAACAGAAACCAGCATGGAAAAACATACCAAAAAAAACTTTAGCTATTATAAGCGAGATTAAAGATGCAAATACATGTTGACTTTTTGAAGTAATGTTACCTTTCTGCAACCATGAAAAGTGACATTCAATAAAATATTCGATTAAAGTTTGACGATTACAATAAAGGTTGTAACGTGTACCATAGTAAGAAAAATAGAGTTTCCTTTGGGAGGAACTACATACGAGTCCTATATTTGATTATGATTGATTTGAATTTAACAAGCAAATTGCACTTTATAAACTGGATAGAAATTGACTAAGGTTCTATTAAATTATCTTACATTAGTAAATTCAATGATTGACCACTTGAATTATAATCGGAGGCGAATTTCCTGACGGATGCCATGGAATTCAGATCCAATTCCATTGCTTCAACTTTAGCAGTTGGGATTTCTTTGACTATTGCTTCTTGAACCTGTTTGCCAGCATCCATATTCCGGACACCTATGACCACATGTGCCCCACGCAGTGCTAAGACTCGTGCTGTTTCACGGCCTATACCACTTGATCCTCCTGTGGTTGTTATATGTGACTGTGTGAGTAAAAGAAGATAACTATTCTACAAACACGAAGTCCTAATCAGTTTTAACACGAAGTCCTAATCAGTTTTAACACGAAGTCCTATTACATTTTCTTCAAACGTAGAGGCACAAGCACTCACTAGTTTGATCTACTCTACACCGTTTATTCCTAACTATTTTCCACAATGGGACTTGACCCACAACCTTTCGTTGACGCCATGTACGGATCTTTATGGAGACCCCCAAATAGGTTCTGTCCCTCCAAAAATTTTGGTATACGTACAAATAGTTACTTATAGCCAGTATGTTATAAGATCATATTAGCATCTATTATTTTGGCCCTCCAAAATTTAACTATCTTAAGTTCGGCTCCCTCCATAAAACGCTTGATGTTTGGTCACTCATTGACGGGCCACCTAGGCTAAAAGTCTGTTGGTTATATTAATAACTTTAATACTGCATTCTCAAGTTTTATTACCAGATAGACCTCAGATTTTCTCAAAAGTAGAACCAGAAAGAACCGGGGCTAATTTTTGACTAATTTTCTGGGTAAATTTTTTCTCCCGGATGAAGCATGGAAATAGAAACAAATGGAAAAGTTCTGTAACCTAATTTTATTGTTTATGGCCATGAACCGTACATCAACCTAATTTAGGTGGAATAACATAATCATATATTGCAAGCTTTTTTTCTAAATTTTCATTATGTCCTTAGTGAGAACACAAAAAATAGTCAAAGTGGCGTTGTTTTTCTTTTCTGCTAAAGACTACACAGAAATTATCTAACACTTCATATACAATTATAGTTCTCTTAAAGGGCACACACATCCTTTTCTATCGCCTATCAGAACAAAACATAAAACCAAAATTCCAAACAATCACATATAATTCCACAAAGATGATACTAATTCGTGTTGTAAACTTCACAACAAAAAGCACAACTATGTTAAGGTTTTCAATCCACAAAAAAGGTCGACTCTACGGGGGCTTTCTCTAAGGATAATGATCGCAAATCAGGCAATGTTTAAGACCCATACCCTATCTCACAAAGGGTATCCATTTCCTGGCCCCACGAAAACGTTTGTGATGTAAATTTTTAATCCAATATAGTAATGTTTGTACTTGAATAAATGAAACATTCTTTCTTAGAGAGAGGTACCCTTGGCTGGTAGGGTGGCGCCATACCACCAGCCCATGTATCCGGCTATACCTTTAGCTCACGGTAACAGGTCTCGTGCCAAAGCTCCTCGGCTGGTAAATACCAGCCCACGCCAAAGGTTTTATCTTTTTTTTTATGTATATAGTGGGTATGTGCGGACCATGACACCACTTTTTGGCTTTGGCAACACGTTTTGGCTTCTGCAACACCCCTTTAGCAGGAGGGTTACAACTTACACCTACAAAACATCTCAATCATAGGGTGCTAATTTATACTTCATTCCTAAAACACAAATAAAAAAAGTTAAAGGGTTGTTGTTTAGGGTGTTTGTTTAAGCTCATATATAGGCTTATATTTCATAAGTCTCAATCTTCGGCTTATTTTGAGACTTTATAAGCCCACAAGTCATAAAATAAACCGAAAATAAATAAGCTTATAAGCTTAAACAAACACCCCCTAAGCTTATTTTTCGGCCGGAGACTCGGTCGACCTAATACAACTACTAGCACTCGTAAGTTACAAAATAAGACAGAAAAAAATGAGCTTATGAAACATAACACGAAATCACGTAAGATGGTCATTTTTTTCCTTAACATAATTATTATATTTAGATAACATTACTGTTCATAACACGTTGTGAATCATGGTAAGCCGGGGTTAAATAAAAGTTCTATCAGTAGTCCCCATATATATTCCTGAAAATATAAAAAAATAAATAAAATCAAAGAGCGTGCCTGTAACGATGGCAGTGAGACCAGAAGCGTCAATTCCATCAGTAACTTGTTCAGCAGTTGAGTACTGTGAGAACCCAGAAGGCCCTGGTCTTCCAAACAGCCACATTTCTTTCTTTCTTTCTGTCTTTTTGGAAGAATTCAACAAGGATGTTGTTGTTTTATTTATGGTTGTAAATTATTACTGTAGTAGATATATATTATATGATGGGATGGAGAGTGAAAAGAGTGCAAGTAATGCATGGAGTTGATGTCGCCACCTCTACTATAGAGCCCACATTTTTTATACTCTACTATAGTATCACACGCAAACGAACCAACCATCGTATTCTGTTTGCTCACGATTATTATATGTTGACTCGTAACGTCTCACACCTAACTCACAACTTCTTTCTTTCAAATTACTTTCTAGGGTATTTTTTTTTTTATGAAAAGGGCTGGAGCTGTCGAGCTGGGCTGAGAGTAGGGCTCGGGTTTGAGCTGGGGCTGAAGTCGAGGGTACTGTTTAGGTTTGAGCATTGGTCTAAAATCGAGCCGAACCGAACCGAGAAAAAACCGAATATATAGTTTGGACGTATTTTTGTCGGTTTTAACCTCAAACGAACCGAACCGAGCAAAACCGAAATAAATATGCAAAACCGATAACTGAACCGAAAATGATTGGTTCGGCCCGGTTTGTCGGGTCGGTTCGGTTTTCGCTTTGATTTGCTCACCTCTACACTAGCATAGCAGTAATAGTGGGTGAGCATGGTGCGTTGCGGTGCGGATTCTGACAAAAACCACATCGTATCCGCAATTGCGGTTTATAAAAAATTTGAATCCATACCGCGCGGGTTTTGCGGTTTCGGATTTGCGGTTTTTATGTGGTTTTTGTCGGTTTTGCGGATATTAACCGCACAGCACCATCACTTATAATTTATGTAAGTAATGTGGTTTTTGCGATTTTTTGTTTACAAAGTTAGTATTTTCGGCTATAACAATAAATATATTTAGCGTAAACATACAAGTTACTTAGAATATTCATGATAATATGCATTAAAACCCTTATAACACACGTTAAGTTATCGATGTGCCGTTTTTCATTTTTATATAACTAATGTGCGGTGCGGTGCGGATCTTGTGGTGCAGTTTTACGGGCAAAACCGCAACCGCACCGCAAAATGCGGTTTTTCTTTTTCTTAAAACCGATCCATCGGTTTTTATCGTGGTGCGGTTTTTATGGTGCGGTTTTAGCGGTTTTGCGGTTTGCGGTGCGGTTTCTGCTCACCCCTAGTTAGTAGTATAAGTAGTAGCAGTTAGCAATAGCAGATGTTTTATTAAAGTGTTTTGTAGATTAGCAGTAGCTGTAATTTAAATGTGTGAAAAGATATAAAAGGACATAAGTATGTAAATGGGATACTATTTTAAATTAAATGTGTTATATTATGAGGGTATTTAAGTAATTTATTAAGTCTAAAGCTCTTAATTAGTGAGTAGCGATCCAGTAAGAAGAGAAATAAAAATAATAAGAATAAGAAGAACTTTGGACCACACATTTTAAATAAGAGTGAGAATTTTAAGGGGAAATGCAGGAGTTTTTGTAGGTGCATCTGAAATGAGTGGTTGTGGTTTCTTCTCATCCTTCTCATTTTAGTTAATCTTCTTATTAGATCCTAACTCCTTAATTAATAATGCTCATCTAAAAATGTTGTTTGAAAGAGCATATGAAAAAGAGCATTTTTATGAGAGATGCTAATGCTCATTGCTCTTACGAAACAAGTTTTTTTTAACATTTATGCTAAATACTAATGCTAATTGGTGAAAATGCTCTTAAAAAAAACTGTTACCAAACACAGACTATTATAAGCCAAAATTGAAATTTGTATTTTGTAAATTTGTTTGACAAGTGAGTTGGTGTTGTGACTTACCGTTGCAAAATTATTATAAAAAGACATAATTAAATGAGTTTATGTTGTATATCAGATATTTTTTTCGGGTAAATATAACTCATTTATGATTCAAAAACTTCGGGCTAAAATTTTTAGCCTCTTTTATAAAACTAGAGCTTATAGAGACTTATGAATTATAAGCTCCTTCATAAGTTCGTGTGACAAACAAGGCTTATTTTATAAGACGACGTATTTTATAAAGTCCAAGCTCCCATAAACTTACATCCAAACACACCCCTAGTTCACAAAATATGATACATGTCACTATTTCTTACATAAAATATACACACAGAAGTACCGTAACAACTATAATATGTACCATTTTTTTTAAAACAACTAGCTTCATGAGAAAAAAACACTAGTATTCGCGTATGTCTCCAACCAAAGGCTTCCGGACTTACGACGACCTCCGATTTGTTACCACAGGGTTAACATTTAATGAACTAAAAAGGGGCAGTAAGCATTTAATGCCACAAGCCTAGGAGATAGTGAAAAGCAAAAACAGTTCAATGTATTACCCCATGCACATAGTTTGATCCAACGGACAAAACATAGCACCGCCGCCCCTGGGGAACAAATTCCTCGATTTGTGGAAAAGATATTATCTTGGTCTTAGGACCTAACCTATTGATGTGACTAGACATCCAGGTACATTTGATGGAGTAGTATAAATACTCCCCACATTTAATACACATTCAACTTAATTGATATCTTTGATCGCCATTGTTGTTATTAAATACTAATAGCTAACCTCCGGTATTCCACACCGGATACCACCCAAGTGAAAGTTACTTACTCTCACGCCGGAGCTTGGTCTCAGGGTCAAACCTGGGACGAGGCTAATGTGTGTTGCCTTGTGTTCATAGGTCCATTACCAAGACTCAAGTTGTACAATCATTGTGACCGAAGGGAATTCGCTCGTGTCTACCTAGCCGGGGAATTTTGCTTCAACAATCGGCGCCATCCGTAGGACCTTAAACTCGAGTTTCCACAAACAGCTATCTATGGCAGGACCTTTGGGAAGAGGGTCACCTCTACAACTGTCTCTAGACCGTGAGCCTGTGACGGCAGGGAAAGAGACCGAAACACAATCCAACCTACAAGAGAAAATTCTAGAAAGCATGAGCGTGTTGCAGAATTTGGTGGAGCGGCACAACGCTATATCCAAAGATTCAATCTCACCAACAAGGTTGGTCTTTGAAGACGAAGCGCACGATGCACAAAAAGACAAAAACGAAGCACATAAGACTCGAAAAGAAACTAATGTTCCGGTTGATGACTTACAAAAACCTTTCAAGGATGTTATTGCCTCACCCTTCACCAAAAGAATCATAGAGTTCTCCTCGCCAAAACACGTATTACCCGCAACCATTAAGCTATACACATGTGCCACCGATCCTAACGATCACATCACCCGTTTCGCCGAAGCAGCCAATTCGGGAGAATGGCCAATGCCGGTGTGGTGTCGGTTTTTTCAGTAGACGTTAGACGGGGCTGCAGGAGGTTGGTTTAAAAGGTTACCAAAGGGAAGCATTGATAACTGGGACGATTTGAAAGATCAATTCCTGGAAAGATTCTCTCTAAGAAGAAAAATCCTCAAAAATCCAATGGAGATCACTACTATCATCCGGAAGGCACACGAGTCTGTGGCAGTGTTCAAGGAAAGGTGGACCGATGAAGCAAGTTACATCCAAGGAGTTCCCGAAGCGATGAAAATATCGGCCTTCGTAAAGGGAGCTAAATGTCCAGAGTTATCTAGACGATTCTTCGACGAAACTCCAGAAACGGTAGCTGAAACGATGCGGAGAGTGGATGACTTCATTAAATCCGAAGAATCCTTCAAAAATATGGAACTACCACAAGGAGAAGCTGGAGACAGGAACACCAAATTTCACAAGGAAGAAAAATATCTCTCCTCCGGATCACGTGGACACAACATAAGCCGACAAAGAAATGATTACAGATCCAAGCCTACATTCTCTCCATACGTACCACCAACAAATCATAACTCTGCAAGGAGAAGTCCATATCAACGTCCCGGGCTGGAGTCACTAACCAAATTTCCCAAAGAAATCTTAGCCACCGAATTGTAGTTACAATTGTTACAGCCTCAGCCGACTAGGGGCATCGTAAGACCAGAAAATATGGACAAGTAGTGTGACTATCATAATGAGAAAGGTCACCTCACTAACGACTTCCATCAATTAAGAAAATAATTGGAAGCGCCTCTGGAATCTAGTAAGCTAAACCACTTGGTCAAGGATCTGCGAGGTCGTGTTAACAAAGGCAATCAAGGAAGGGGAAATTGTTGGTCCTTTGTAATTCGTTATTACTTATTAACTTAAGTAATAACTCTTTACTTCGACTCAAGTGTGTTGTTTTAACAATAGATAAGAACTATGAAAGATTAAAACTATAATACCAATATACTTTTCAACGTATAGACTTTTATTAGAATCAAATAAAGAATCTATAACCCACTTTGTTTGCGGAATAACAAAGTGGTTGAATGACAATGGGTTTTGATCTCCTCTACTTAAACGTCTAACCAAAGTTAAAGTCTAAGCTCCAATCTAAATGTTCATATGCATCTTGGCTATATGGTTTAGTTGGTATCGAGAGAGAAAGGTTTTCTAGAGTTTAAGCTCTTGTATTGGTTAACCCTTTCTCTCCCAATGTACACTCCTTATATAGGCAGTGTAAACTAGGGTTTGCATTTTGCATGTTTCAATGCATGGATTTATCCAGTAGGTGGTTGATGCCCATGTTGGATAAACAGTACAAAGTACATATTAAACTATTCTAGAAAAAATAAAGGTTGTACTTATATCTAAGTATACAAGCAACCTACTTTGACTTAAAGTTATCTTTTCCCGCCTAATGAAAACCATCAGAATACTGAAGAGTCTTCAGTATCCTAGAGGAGATCGACATCATTCAGTTTGGTATTGTCAAACCAAACTGAACTACAAGCCCTTCTTCAGTCCTTGTTCTTCAGCAACTAGACCGCCTAGTATTTGAAGCGAAGACTCTTTTGTCTTCTAAGTTAACTGGAAGGGGAGTGCTGAACTTTCTTCAGCTATAAAGTCTTTAGTAGGAACTGTGTTCCTCTGGTCATCCTTCAGCAGACTGGCCTTACTGCTAAGCATGAATCACTTAAGGGGGTTTTATATTCAAATCCTAGAGTTGCTTCAGGGTCAGTAAATACTGACCCAACAATCTCCACCTATTTGGATATACAAATAGCCTAAGTCTAATGTCAGTAGTAAGTGAGCATAACAACTTCTTCTTACTTGCACTGAACAATTAATAACTTATAAACATCAGATAATCATTCATTCAATAACATTACAAATTACAACAAAATCAATACAAATGATTATTCAATTCTCCTTAGGCCTAAGTTCTTCAATTATGGAAGTCTGAGTTAATGGATCTGAGTTTCTATGGTCTAATATAGCAAGCAAGAACATGCTGAAGGTTTTAGCAGCATCAGTAAGTCCTGGACCACCATGAAGAGGGTAAAAGATCCTTAGAACATTTGAGAGAAGTTCATTGTTCATTTCATCAAGATCACTTATGCCCACAAAGTCTTGACGTTCTTGATGATTGAACATAATCATTCCTAGTTCTGGTTCGTCTAGTACATGATCAGGGAGATGATTTTGAAACTGAACAAAGTCTTTGTATTTCTTTGTAGTGACAGAGATGTCACCCACTTCAGGTTGTATCAGATTTGCTCTTTTGTTCAGCTCCAGTATTGGATCTTGATCTTCCAGATAAACTTGAGTGTTGATGTTCAGAATCTCACCTAGTTTTTCATGATTTCTCATATAGTGCTCGATTATGGTGCGAACTTCATCCCATCTCTTGGATTTTCTTTTCTCGATCATCACATTCATTTCAATCCATTCAGTGTAAGAAAGTTCTTTTCCTTGAAAGTTTTCAAGTATCTCATCAGTTCCATCACCCCTATAGAACTTGAGATGGATGTCACCTCTGTTGGTCAGCATATCAACATTGGTGATTGGTGAGATATTTCTTCTGTTAAGCCTTGTTATACAAAACTTTTTATATAACACTTTCTTCTTGAAGACACTTTCTACTTCAACTTTCCCAATTTGTTCATACAAGCTTAGCTTCAGATCTCTTAGCTTTTCTTCTTGCTGAAGCTTGTATAACTTGTCAAGTTCTTCCTGAGTGGCCACTCCAACTCTGATCAAACGATCATTCAGAGTAAAGTCTCCTTTGTTTTTGGGTATAAAGGGAGGTGAACCACTATCAGTTGTTTCCCCACTTGTGGTCAGCCCTTGCATATGATCATCTTTGGCTGATGACTCCCCCTTACCCTTTGCTGGGCTCTTTTCAGTGATAGGTGACTCATAGACAATTGATTGTTTCTAAGCCTTCTTTTGAGCATGTTTCTGAAAGAGCTGCTGGATTGTGTTTTTCTCCCCCTCAGCAGAAGACTGCCCAGCAGCTTCTGATGACCCACCAGCAGGGAAGAGGCCACAAAGATGATTAAGAGTGGTAGTTACCTTGGCCAGCATGGCTGGAACAGTTTCAAGGGCTTGTAGCTTTTGCTGAACCTCATCAGATATGGTCAGCTTTTGTTTCTCTAGCAACGCCACTCTATCTTTGATCTTTGACACAGAATCACACAAGGTATTAACTTGGAGAGGAACTGGTGTGAATTCTGGTGGAAACTCCATGGAAGCACCGTTGATGGAGTCCATAAGAGAGGACATCTTATGCTTTAAGGAAGTGGTGGTGGCCACATCTTAGACTAAAGGCTTCAAAGCAGCATGATGACATCCTTGATTTGTTCAGCAGAAGGAGGAATTGGTCTTGCTTTGAGAGTTGAGATTTCAGTGTCAGCAAGCACCTTTTCTTCCTTCAGTCTGGTCACCTGTGATTGAAGAATCAACACTTGATTTGTTAATTCTTTTACCTGTTTAGTTCTGGGGGAAGGTGGCTTTTGTGTTGCATCAGCAATCTCTTCATCACTGTCATATAGATTGACTGGAATTCTTTCACTGAACCCTAGTTCTTTTTCCAAATCATCCCCAGACATGCTGACAACAAATGTAGGAAAGTGTCCCACCTTGGATCCAGTGGTGAGATTCACTTCCTTGGTAATCTTCTGAGCATCATCTTTAGTGTGTGGATCAGTTTCAAGCCCTTCACCACCAGGGTTGGTTTGACCTGATGAATCCTGAGAAAGAGTCCCTGATAAGTTTAGATCAATGATAATGTTTTTGATTCCTTCAGTAGAACCCTGTTGTGGGGGAGCTACATCATTAGAAACAGATAGGCTAGGGTTAGCATCAACTGTTGGATTTGCTGACACATCATTCCCTGATGCAAACTCAGAGTGAAAAGTGATAGAAATTGGTAATGAAGTATGACTTTTATTCAGAATAAAAGTACTTACCAATGTTGACTCCACACTACTGAGCTGAGGGTGAGCTCCATCTTCACCCTTCTCTCCTAAACAAGTTGAGAGAGGGGTTGCCTGCTGGGCCTCTTTATGCATATCACCTCCAGTAGAGATTGAAGGTGACGGCTGGCTGGGGTTCTTGTCCTTGGCCAGGGACTTAGTCTTCTTCAAATCATGGCCTTGGGAATCATCATCAATCTTCTTTGAGGAAGATTGTGTGAGGGTTTTCCTCTTTCTGGACTCACGTCTAACCTTCTTGGTATTAATTGACGTTTGCTTCTGACGAGGTCCAGATGAAGCTCCAGGCTTTTTGCCTTTTAGATCCCCTTCTCCAATTGAAGAAGTGTCTTTGGGAGCTTTATACACTACTGGACCATCTGTTGAGCAGATGTCCAGAATGGGTTGGGTAAGAGGAGGATCAATGGTGCTGACTGGAATGTTCCAACGAGTGAGATCAAAGGTCTTAAAATTTAGTTTCTCTCCATTGATTTTTGAAAAATCATTTCCAAGATGGTCAACAAAAAGGAGAGATAGAAATCTGGTGTAAACAACGTTTTTCTCTCTGGTCTTTTTCTCCAGCTTCCCATGGAGATCTTCAAAAATAAGCCTCCCAAAATCAGCTTTAACACCCTTGGCCAGACAGTATAAAATGATAGCATCTTTTTGGTTGATCTGGTCAAGGCCTCCAGTTTTCCCCCCCAAACATTCAATGAGAATGGACATCAGCAATTTCCATCTTGGTGGCAAAGAACTTCTTTTTAACCCCCCATTGTAGTAATTTCTTCAGTATACCCAATCTCTTTAAAGAAATATTTGACAACCATAAAATCATCAGGTACTGCTTCATAATCATTAGGGTTTTCCAAATAATCTAACCCCAAAAATTTTCTAAATAACTTTAACCCAAATCTACCATGAATCTCAACCGTGGTAGAATCAAACTCAATGGACTTCTTGTTGTTAGAAGCCTCTACTGTGAACTAAAATTCTTTTAGTACATTTTGAAACATCATCCCAGGATCCTCAAATAAAGCAAACCTCAAAACACTTTTGGATAGATAAGTCAAAACTTGTTCCCCAGGAATAGACTTAATGGATTCAGGTTTGAGTAAGGTGATGTTGTTGGGTTTGAAAAAGATTTCATCAATGGGATAGTTAACATGAGTGGATGGGTTAAGAGTGATCTTGGCAATCTTGGGAGTGGAAGATGATTCAGCCATTGATGTTTCTGTGTGTGTTTTGAAAGAGAGAGAGTTTGTGTGTTTTTTTTGGATGAAAAGATTTGTAAGCGTGGAATGAAATCCAATTGTTAGGGATTATATAAAAAACTTTAACTGATTTGTAAAATGTTTTTAAAACCATTTGAAAAAATTATAAATCTTTTAGGGTTTCTTTTAAACATTTGACAAAAACTTTCTCATTAATGTTCTGCAAAAAGGTATGATTTTCTGTTGCTTTTAACAGTGAAACGCACCATCTGTCAGGGAGTTGTTGACTGTGGATGGAGACGTTTGAAATTTTCTTAATTAACAAATGACACCTTTTTGAAAGAATGTTTGTTTTATTCACAAGAAATTTAATGCCATTAACTCTTTTGAATCACATGATTGATAGGTTCTAAATGTTGTTGCTCAGATATGCTGAAGCTAATGGCAATACTTGTGAGCTTCAGTACGTCAGATGAGGCAACAAAACCCCATATACATGTTCACATAAATGCAAAAGACATATGACGTTGCACGCTCCTCTACTCAGGCCTAGCTACCTAGTTGTATTAAAAATTTGTTCAGCATTGCTGAAGGAACCTTTTGATGACTGGTGATTATTTGTTCAGCTTTAGTGAATCAGATAAGGCGACAAAACATCATAAACACAATCACATAAAGTGAAATAGATACATGACATTGCACACTCCTTTACTCAGACAGCGCTACTTAACATGAATCAAAATCTTTTATGAAATGCTGAACCTTCAAGCTTCTTTAGTGAATGCTGAAGGTTCAGGTTTTGTATCATCAATGTTCAGCATACCAAGCTCCATTATCAATCTTTTGAAAGTTGGTTCATCCAATGGTTTGGTGAAGATATTAGCCAATTGGTATTGAGTGGGGATGAAATGTAATTCAATGTCCCCTTTCACAATGTGATCTCTGATAAAGTGATATATGATATCAATGTGTTTTGTGCTTGAGTGGAGGACTGGATTGTTGGATATTGCAATAGCACTAGTGTTATCACAAAAGATTGGTACCTGATAGGTGTGTAAACACCCATCCTTTTTACCACTTAATTACAATAATAACCGAGCCAAAACGTGTATTTTATGTCATTTATGTCGGAATTATGCGTGGTTTGTGTTTTTGTTGTGATTTAGGACGAAAAGGTGAAAAGTGGAGAAAACACGGGCATTCATGGCTTTTATCGAAGAAAAAGACGAAAGACGAAGTCAAGAAGTCAAGAGTGCAAAAAGAACGGAAGTCCAAGACCAATTCTGAAGATTTATTGAAGAAAAAGTCAAAAGACGGAAGTTTACTTAAAGCCGAAGAACTCAAGTCTAATTTATTGAAGAATTAAAAGACGAGTTCAAAGAAATCCCGAGACAAAGTCATTAAAGTCCAAGTTTAACAAAATATTAAGAAGACAAGGACTTAAGTGTGCAATTAAGAAAAGATGAAAGAGGGAGGAAGCTTCCTAAGCACTCCTTAATCTCCCCTATATATAGTTTAGGATTTCATTTCATTAGTTTTTGTTGGCTAATAGTGACAATTAGTTCTTCCATTTTATTTACTTGCACATTTACCTTATTGCACTTTAATTACATTGTCTTGCACTTTAATTTCCAAGTAAGTTACTTTTATTTTTATTGAATCTTTACTTTTCTTGTTTAATCTCTCATCTACCTTTCTTTCTATGATTTAATATTATTGTTTACATGCTTTTTATGTTGCTTATTTGATTAAAGGTTATGTTTTTATGCTTTTGATTGTTTTGGATTATTGATTTTTATAGATTATTTGTGTTTATCTTTAAGTTTCTAAAGTATTTATAAAAGTTATTTTTATATAAAGTTTGTTTTCGTACATCTTTCTTATTTCGTGTTTTCAAAAGTCTTTAAAATGTAGCTTATTAGCTTTTTCTTACACGTATTTGCTTAGGTTTTTAGTCTAGTGCTTATTTGAGTAGTAGCTTATTAGTTGTCTTATTTACGAATTTTCTTACTGTATTCCGACCACCCTGGTCGGAAAAGGGTTTTATATTCCGATCTTCCAGATCGGAAAAGGGTTTGTTATTCCTACTAGGATTCTGAAGTCACATTCCGATCAAAGGGTGTTGTTTGGTATTCCGATTAGGACTGTTGTTGGGTATTCCGATTTGGTCTGGAGGTGACAGCATTCCGACCAGGAGTCCAATCCCCATTCCGACAGGACCCCAAGTTAGGTATTCCGATAAGGTGTTCCGATCATATTCCGATCAGGAAGGTAAGGGTTATTCCGACGAGGCCACATTCCGATCAGGAGGTAAGTATACATTCCGATCTTGATTTCGATCAGAATGTATTCCGATTAGGTTTGTTTTCTATTTTGTCTTGTTTAATTTTTAAGTTTACATTTTAATACTTTGTCAAATTTAATTTTCGTCAACTTTTAAATACTCGTCATTTACTTTAAATTAGAATTAGATTTACTTTAACGTCATTTTACTTTTAAGTTTTGCACATTTAAATACTACAACGACACAACTATTTGTTTCACCAAAGAACGACTGAGTCGCATAGTTAACCAGGATCAATTCGATTAGACCACCACAACGAACTTTAATTTTTATACGGGCAAAAGCCTTGTATCAAATGGCGCCGCTGCCGGCTCTTTTCGTAAAGATTAACGGTTTTCTGTGAGAGACGCGTTGCTTTTTGGGATCCGTTCACTTGTGAGCGTTATTTTCTTGCTTAAAAAATTAAAAAAAAAAACCATAAAAATTAAAAATTGATAAAAAACCATAAAAATTAAAATTTTCAAAAATCCAAAAAGATTTTATTTTTATTGTGTATATATATTGTCTTTGCGTTTGGTATTGTTTTCTTTTGCCTTTGCAGGTGTATGCGTACTAGATCTTCTAATTATCAAGAGCCCGAGACTCGAGAAGATTTAAGTATGGCAGGTATAAACAACAATAATAATCCACCGCACCTCAACAATAACAACAATGATCATCCACAGCCCGATCTTCGGACAATGGAGGAGCTTTGTCAACCTACGATGTTTAGACGAGGAGGACCGATTGCGCCAATGCAAATCACGGCTCCGGAGTTTTCGTTGAAGCACCACATGATTCAGCAAGTGCAAACTAATCCATTCGCCGGAATGCCTGATGATGATGCCAACAAACACCTCGACAAGTTCATTACAATCACCCAAAGCATGAAGTTGCCTGGTGCCACAATGGATGTTCTACGCCTTCAACTCTTTCCACATACTTTATCACACCATGCCGAGAAATGGTTTGATCGTCTCCCGAAGAATTCCATTCATACTTGGGATGACATGACTCAACGCTTTTTGTCGCGCTACTTTCCACCATCCATGGTCACGAGCCTTCGCAATCAAATCAGCGGTTTCATGCAAGACCCCGATGAATCTCTTTTTGATGCTTGGGAAAGATATAATGTTTTGATCGATCGTTGTCCAAACCACAACATGCTCCCTGTGACCTTAATTGATACTTTCTACAACGGTTTGACTTTTCAAGATCGTGATACGATTAATGCAGCCGCCGGTGGCACATTTATGAAAAGGAGACCCGAGGAGTGTAGAGAGTTTATTGAGAACATGACTACTCACCACAAAAATTGGGATTCCTCCGCTTCTTCAAGGAAAAACCCGAGAGTCAATGTTTCTTCTACGTCAACAAACCCCGACATGACCGAATTCACCCGCATGATGACTGAAATGAACAAAAATATCTTGTTTCTCGCTACAAACCAACAACAACAAGTTAAAGCGGTAGCACCTTCTTGTGAAACATGCGGCGGTCCTCACCCATACACTGATTGTCCTTCTACTCAAGGAAATCCAGAAAATGTGTATGCAGCTTATGGTAATTATTCACCAGAAAATTACCAAGCTAGACCTCAAGGGGATCGAAATTTGCTGAGTTACCGGTCCAACAATTACCTTTCACCCGGTTTTTCTCCTCAAAACCAAAACCCCAACAACAACTACCATAGAAGCAACTAAATCCCACCAAGAGCTTCTAATATTTATCACCCACCCGCTCAACAAGCCCCACCAATCAATCAAGATGTTGAAGCCATAATGAGAACCCAGGGTGAGCAAATCAAGAATCTGCAGAGCCAAATTATCAATTTGAAAGGAGATATCACCAAGCAAGGGAATGACATTAGATCCGAGCTTCGAGATAATATCCAATCCTCCTTCACCAATCAAACGAATGATATAAAGAATATGTTGGCTAGTTTCTTGCCCACAACTCAACCTCCTACTTCGAGTTCTCTACCTTCAAACACCGTCACCAATCCGCGAGCAAATGTGAGTGCTATTACTACCCGTAGTGGAGTTACCATAGTAGGACCACCTATCCCGCCCCCATCATCTACACCTCCTCCACCATCATTTATCCCTACTCCCCCCACACCTAGTATTAGTACACCATTACCGTCTCCGCCTCGTCATGACGATGTACCCAAGAAGAACCCTTCAACATCTCAACCTTCACCAACTACACCTTCCACCTATAAACCCAACATCCCATATCCTTCTCGCTTGGACAAGCCTAACTTGCTCACTAAGAATGACACTCAAGTGTCGAATTATTTGAAGATGATCTCTCAAATGAATTTCAACATTAGCCTTGTTGAAGCACTTGTCCACATGCCGAAATTTGTCAAAGCAGTCAAGGAATTGCTTAACAAGAAGGAGAAGTTGATTGAGCTCGCCAACACACGCTTAAATGAAAACTGTTCTGCAGTTATTCTTAAAGAACTTCCGGAAAAACTTGGAGATCCCGGTCGTTTTGTGTTGCCTTGCATTTTCAACAAAACTAAAGAATTCACTGCCCTAGCTGATCTCGGGGCCAGTATAAATCTCATGCCATTAAGTGTTTGGAAAACACTATCATTACCCGACCTTACTCCAACGAAGATGACTCTCGAGCTAGCAAATCGCACTCTCGCTTACCCCATTGGTATTGCCGAAGATGTGTTCATCAAAGTTGGCACATTTACTTTCTCGGTCGACTTTGTCGTTGTTGATTATGAAATGGACCCTCGTATTCCTTTAATATTTGGTCGGCCATTCTTGAGAACCGGAAGAGCTCTAGTTGATGTTGCCGAAGGTGAGTTAATCTTAAGAGTCGGGGATGATGCACAAGTTTTCAAAATGGGGAAGCTTACAAGCAAATCCTATGGACGAGAATCTGCGGATATGATTAATGTGCTCGATGATTTTGTCATCTACAACAATCCTCTATTCGAATCTTGCATTGATAATCCACTTTTTCAAGATGATGTGGATGATTCTCTCTCCAATTTGGAACCTTCACCCATTTATGATTCTCCACCGATCTTTGATGCTTATGATGATGATTCTAGCTCAGATTCGGAGGATTATCATGATTTTACTTCCGAGTATCCCGACCTGCCCATTTATGATGATTTTGATGAGGCCGATACTCTTTTGAGTGATTCTTCACAGGATGAAGATCCTCCGCCATCACTTGATCCTACTTTGGATGATTACTCATTTGAGGAAGATTTCTCTGCTTTTCTCAATACTTACTTCCCTCATGAGAGTGATGCACCTCCTTTGGACTTTGATAATTATGGTCTTGATCCTACTTTGGATTTGAAGAAAGTTCTTTCAAAGGAGAAGAAACCGGTCGACACCAACATCCGCAGCACGTATGATTTGACACCTCTTTGTCCACCTTCTGAGGACGAGGTTGTGCATTTTCTTCGCGGATCTTCTTCAAATTCTGCGGAGCCTGAGTGCTATTTTCTCCTAAAGGAAAAGGTGTTCGACCCCGGTATCGATATTCTTCAGCCATCTCAGTATCCACCTGATGAAATAAAAGGAAATATCTTTGGAACTTTTGAAGATATGCTTGTACCACCTCACCCTTGCTTCCATCGTGCTCCATCTTTGCTTAAGGGAACCTTGCTTATTATTCTTTGGCTTGCCTTGTTCGCCTTAAGCTTGTGCTATTTGATGGACGAAAACTATGTCTTTGATCCCGGTGGATATGTTTCATGCTTCTTCCTATGATAATCAAGGTCGAGTCAGGCTCACGACTCGGTGAACAAAAATCAAGCGCTTCTTGGGAGGCAACCCATGCATCTATCTTTTATCTTTCTTTATTCTAAGTGTAGGGGAGACCTGTTGGTTTGCTATTTCCTCTCTCCTTCTATTCAGGGATTCGAGCGCTCAATGATCCACTCTTGATGATTTTTGACGACCCGTGATTCCGTGTTCCCATCTTCCCGGTTCTATCCTAATCTCTTTTCGATTCACTATTTTATATTTCTCAATATTAAAGTAGGAATCTCGTTAGTTGTCTTTTCCTTAGCAACATTTAAACAACGTGCACAATGTCCTAAGTGTAGGGGAGTTTACTCCCACATGCTTAAACATTGAGGACAATGTTTATATTAAGTGTAGGGGGGACTTCTATCGAAGTTAAGTGGCCTTTTCCTTGTATTTGTCCTCATTTTAACCGGAAAATCAATTTTTCGACATTTTTCAAAATTTTTGATCTATTTTGGCCTATTAGTTTTTACCTTTGTATAGTTATTTTCTTTCTTTATTAGAATAAATTTTTAATAAAGTGGTTTTAATTTTCAAACGTTGTGAATCTTTTGACTCAACCCGAGTTTACTTATCTAAGTTTACTCTAGCTAGTATCCTTAACGTGTTTAAGTCAAGTTTTGCTAGGCTTTTATATAGGGAGCTATAAAACGCGAAAGTCTTAACTCTCACGGGTTAAGAACAAGAACTTTTTGCAAGTTCCTATAATTGATCCTAGAGAGTCGTTTATCAAGGGAACTTTAAAATGCGATTTCTAAACTTGAAAAAGTCTAAGAGTTTGCAAGATCCTATAGACGACTCGAAAACCCAAAACTTTGATTTAATAGGCTAAGCATCCACGAGTCTCATTCCTTGAGATTTTAAACTGTGAAGAACGAGAGATGATAGAGTCAATTATAAGTTTGGTATTCTTTCGTGAATTTATGTGAGTTAATTATAAGCCTATTCTCCCATCGCCTGCTAATAAATTTATCTGCAATAAATAAGGTTGTACGATTTGAAAAGTTACTTAGCTTCTAGCCCAAGATCGTTTAAAAGTTGCTCGATATGGATTAGAGTTCATAGCCAAGGCATAACTTATTTAAGCGGGATGCGAAGATTGGCGAGTCCGAAAAGGCCCTAACAAGGCATGAGGGCTACATTTTGTTGCTAAAGATCCCAAGTGATGTTAAGAATCATTTATCAAAAATCAATATGAAGGATCGAGACACACGACGAAAAGCAAAAACTCCCCAAAAGTCATGGAGAAGTCTATCCGAAAAGGCCCTAACAAGGTATGAGGATAAATAGATCCAAGTCCAAAAAGGAGGCGGATCGTTGTATATCAAAGTCCAAAATAAAGATTGGAGAAAAATGAAGAAGTCGTGGTCCAAGTATGAATCTCTCAAAACTTCAAGTGAAGAAATTCCTATTATGAAGAGAGGGCCATTATTTCATGAACGTCTCTCAAGATTTGAAGTATGAAGTCGCTGCCAAATATCAGTTCGAGAATGGTCTCAAATCGCGAAGCGAGTTATGCCAAGATATGAACTTTATGAGGTCCCAAGAAGCAGTTTTAAAAGATTTTGTCCTTTAGCTAACTATTGATTAAATCGTTCACTTTATTTTTGGCCTAAATAACTATCGAAATAAGTCAACAATGCATCCTCGTGATCATTCAAGACAACAATAAAATATAAGAGATACACCTAGGAATAAGGGAGTCTAAGTGAATAACTGGCCCACATGAGTTTGTGTTAGTTTGCTAACTTATAATTACAATGATCTCGTTTTTAAGCTTGGTTTGGAGAAAGTGAAAACTTGAGGATGATGATTATTCATGACATTTCCAAAACCTAAGGTATGTTTTTGATTTCTTTACCTTCTTCCTTTGAATGTTTATAATTTTCTATCTCTTTAATAAAGGCCATTGTGGATTGATTATGATGAAAAGTGTAAACATGCTTTGTAACTAATGCATTGCATGAGGACATTGCAATGGTCAAGTGTAGGAGATTTGATAGGTGTGTAAACACCCATCCTTTTTACCACTTAATTACAATAATAACCGAGCCAAAACGTGTATTTTATGTCATTTATGTCGGAATTATGCGTGGTTTGTGTTTTTGTTGTGATTTAGGACGAAAAGGTGAAAAGTGGAGAAAACACGGGCATTCACGGCTTTTATCGAAGAAAAAGACGAAAGACGAAGTCAAGAAGTCAAGAGTGAAAAAAGAACGGAAGTCCAAGACCAATTCTGAAGATTTATCGAAGAAAAAGTCAAAAGACGGAAGTTTACTTAAAGCCGAAGAACTCAAGTCTAATTTATTGAAGAATTAAAAGACGAGTTCAAAGAAATCCCGAGACAAAGTCATTAAAGTCCAAGATTAACAAAATATTAAGAAGACAAGGACTTAAGTGTGCAATTAAGAAAAGATGAAAGAGGGAGGAAGCTTCCTAAGCACTCCTTAATCTCCCCTATATATAGTTTAGGATTTCATTTCATTAGTTTTTGTTGGCTAATAGTGACAATTAGTTCCTCCATTTTATTTACTTGCACATTTACCTTATTGCACTTTAATTACATTGTCTTGCACTTTAATTTCCAAGTAAGTTACTTTTATTTTTATTGAATCTTTACTTTTCTTGTTTAATCTCTCATCTACCTTTCTTTCTATGCTTTAATATTATTGTTTACATGCTTTTTATGTTGCTTATTTGATTAAAGGTTATGTTTTTATGCTTTTGATTGTTTTGGATTATTGATTTTTATAGATTATTTGTGTTTATCTTTAAGTTTCTAAAGTTTTTATAAAAGTTATTTTTATATAAAGTTTGTTTTCGTACATCTTTCTTATTTCGTGTTTTCAAAAGTCTTTAAAATGTAGCTTATTAGCTTTTTCTTACACGTATTTGCTTAGGTTTATAGTCTAGTGCTTATTTGAGTAGTAGCTTATTAGTTGTCTTATTTACGAATTTTCTTACTGTATTCCGACCACCCTGGTCGGAAAAGGGTTTCATATTCCGATCTTCCAGATCGGAAAAGGGTTTGTTATTCCTACTAGGATTCTGAAGTCACATTCCGATCAAAGGGTGTTGTTTGGTATTCCAATTAGGACTGTTGTTAGGTATTCCGATTTGGTCTGGAGGTGACAGCATTCCGACCAGGAGTCCAATCCCCATTCCGACAGGACCCCAAGTTAGGTATTCCGATAAGGTGTTCCGATCATATTCCGATCAGGAAGGTAAGGGTTATTCCGACGAGGCCACATTCCGATCAGGAGGTAAGTATACATTCCGATCTTGATTTCGATCAGAATGTATTCCGATTAGGTTTGTTTTCTATTTTGTCTTGTTTAATTTTTAAGTTTACATTTTAATACTTTGTCAAATTTAATTTTCGTCAACTTTTAAATACTCGTCATTTACTTTAAATTAGAATTAGATTTACTTTAACGTCATTTTACTTTTAAGTTTTGCACATTTAAATACTACAACGACACAACTATTTGTTTCACCAAAGAACGACTGAGTCGCATAGTTAACCAGGATCAATTCGATTAGACCACCACAACGAACTTTAATTTTTATACGGGCAAAAGCCTTGTATCAGTACCTTTTCATATTCTATGTCATAATCAGCCGGTTGGCTTTTCATCCAAAGAACATTGGCACAACATCCAGCAGCTGCCACATATTCAGCTTCTGCTGAAGACATGGCAACTGTTTGTTGCTTTTTAGCACTCCAACACACAAGTTTGCCACCTAGCAATTGACAGGCACCAGAAGTTCTTTTTCTGTCCAAATTGCATCCAACATAGTCAGAATCTGAATACCCTTTTAGATCAAAACCTGAGGATTTGGGGTACCAAAGACCAAGACTTGGTGTACCTTTTAGGTATCTAAAGATTCTCTTTATAGCAGTAAGGTGTGATTCCTTTGGATCTGCTTGGTATCTTGCACAAAGGCATGTAGAGAATTAAATGTCAGGTCTGCTTGTAGTTAAGTACATGAGTGACCCAATCATACCTCTATACTGAGTCTCATTGACTGATTGTCCATTGAGATCAAGTCCTAAGTTGTTAGGGGGTACCATTGGAGTCTTCACTGAAGCACAATTGATATTATACTTCTTCAGCAGATCCTTAACATATTTTTCTTGATTGATGGAGATGCCTTGGTCAGATTATTTAATCTAAAGACCAAGGAAGTATGTGAGTTCTCCCATCATACTCATCTCAAACTTGCTGGTCATAAGCTTGGCAAATTGTTTGCAAAGTTTCAAGCTTATAGAACCAAAGATTATTTCATCCACATAAATTTGTACCAGAATGGTGTCAGTTTTAGATTATAGATAAACAAGGTGCTATCTATTTTTCCTCTAACAAATTTATGTTCAATGAGAAACGTTGAGAGAGTTTTAAACCATGCTCTTGGAGCTTGCTTCAGTCCATACAAAGCTTTGTAAAGCTTGTAGACATGATTTGGGTATTTACTACTCTCAAAGCCAGGATGCTGAGTAACATAAACTTCTTCTTTTAGGTCACCATTTAGGAATGCACTTTTGACATCCATTTGCTAGATGAAGAAGTTCATGTACGTGGCATAAGCAAGGAAGATTCGTATGGCTTCCATACGAGCAACTGGAGCAAAGGTTTGATCAAAATCAACACCAGGCTCTTGATTGAATCCTTGGGCCACCAGCCTAGCTTTATTTTTGGTCACTGCATTGGTTTCATCTCTTTTGATCTTGTAAACCCATTTGGTGCCAGTGGTTGATTTACCATATGGAAGAGGAACCAATTCCATAATTTGTTTCTTTCAAATTGGTTGAGTTCCTCTTGCATGGCATCCACCCATCCAGGGTGTGTGAGTGCTTCAGAAACCTTTGTAGGTTCAATTTCTAAGAGAAAATTTTCATAGAGGCATTCTCCAGATGAAGCAACACTCAGTTTCTTTGCCATAGATCTAGTGACTCTACCTTCACCAAGATTACCTATTATGTTCACCAACTATATGTGACTATTTTGAGTCCAAGATTTTTGTGGAGCTAGAGAATAGGTATTGGTATCATGATTAGAGCTAGAGCTTGGAAGTCCATGACATGGACTTGGACTTGGATTATCTCTAGTGTCTACTGAAGGATATTCAGTGGACAAAGGTTCAATCAATGGAGGACTTCCTTCTTGGTCAGAAGCAACATATCCAAGACCTAATTCCCTAGAGATGGTAGGAGAGCTTTGAGCAAGGGGCTCAGATTGTTCATCAGCAGCTGCATATGATTGATCATTTTGATTATGTGTGTCAGCATGCTGATTGTTTTGAGACTGACCATTTTGGTCATTTGTGTTGCCTTGCTGATCATTTTGATTATTTTGAGATTGATAATTATTTGATTGACAACCATCAGTATCAGTATGTGATACTGAAGGATTTCCTTTTGTAGGACTTGTCATATCTTCAAATGGATCAATATGAGGGACTGAGTTGCTTGTTTGATATTTTTTAGAAGGCTCATAATGTTGAAATTCATCAGATGGATAATTGTAAGATTCATGAATATGAAGTTCATCATATGATGGATTTGTAAAAGTGAGAGCTTCAGAACTTTCATTGAAGTTGATGTGATAGGTTTCTTCAATACATTGTCTTCTTGTGTTGAAGACTCTGTATGCTTTAGATACTAGAGAGTATCCAAGGAAGTAACCATCATCAGATTTTTCATCAAACTTTTCAGGGTGATCCTTTTGATTGTGAATGAATATTGGACACCCAAACACATGTAAGAATGAAATGTTTGGAATTCTCCCCCTGAATACTTCATAGGGAGTCTTCATGTGTCTCTTCACAATGATGGATCTATTTTAAGTGTAGCAAGTAGTGGCTACAGCATCAGTCCAAAAATGCTTAGAGAGAGCAGATCCAACAAGCATTGTCCTTGCTGCTTCAATCAAAGTTCTGTTCCTTCTTTCGGCCACACCATTTTGTTCAGGTGTGTAAGGAGATGAGAAATTTTGGGAAATTCCTTTGTCATCACAGAATTTGATCAGTGAGTGATTTCTGAATTCAGTGCCATTGTTAGTTCTGAGTTGTTTGACAAGAGTGTCATTTTGATTTTCAACTCTTTTGATGAATGACATGATGGCATCTGGTGCATGGATTTTCTTTGTCAGAAAATATACCCAGGTGTACCTAGAGTACTCATCAACAGTGACAGGTGTATATTTTTCATGACAAATGGCCCTAGGTGATACTGGGCCAAATAAGTCCATGTGAAGCAAATGAAGACTTTCTTTGATTGAGAAAGTTTGCTTTGTTCTGAAACTAGCCCTATGGTGCTTCCCTATTTCACATGCTGAGCATGGTTTGTCCTTAGAATAGACAAGTGAAGAAGGACCAATAACAAGATTTTGTTTTGCCAGCAGAGTTATTATTTTGAAATTGAGATGGGAGAGCCTCTTATGCCAAAGCCAGTTGGTAATATTGGAGGCTTTGGCAAAGAAGCACGTCTCCTGAGTAGAGTTCATGTTCATGACATAAACATCTTTGACTCTTGGAGCAATCATCACAATTTCATGATTGGAGTTGAAGATTGTACCTTTTTTGTCATCAAACAGTACAAGATACTTTTCATCACAAAGTTGACTTATGATGATGAGGTTTTGCTTCAATCCATTGACATATGCTACCCTTGAGAAAACTATACCATTGCATTTTACTGAACCAAATCCTTCAGTAGTAGCTGATGAGTTATAACCAAAAATAACTTTAGGACCTTGTTCCACCTTATACTTGTGCATATAACTTTTGGTGCTAGTCATATGCATTGAGCAGCCACTATCTAGGTACCAAATAGGCTTCCTGAGATCACACTACACAAGTTAAGGAAATGGTCAATTTTGTTTTGAAACTCACCTTTGTTGGGTGGGGGTTTTAGATCTAGAAGGTGTTCTAGATCTGAAGGGTCCTCTTGTAGAGGGTATGTGTGATTGCTTAGAAGAAGAAGAGGTCTGAACAGCTTTTGCTTTCTTAGCCTGAAGGGCTTCACCTCTTCCGAATCACTCTATATGGTTGTGATCAGATGTAGTATGGACATCGCTTTCACAAGTCTCACAACATTTGGTAATAGAGTTTGGGTTTCTTGGTTTAATACCTCTTCTGAGTGAGATGATTCGGTTATGTCCATGAGTGTCATGGTCATAACTTCCACAAATATTACAAACATGGTAATAGTGGCGGTCCTCTGAGTGATGATTGCCCATACCATAATGAATGCATGGTAGGAAAGGCATATTTCGCCTGAAATGAGATGCTTCAGTTTTGTGAGCATCAGCACTTGTTTTGGCCAGCATATACTGAGTATGTTCACAAGTGCGATGAACAGCCCTTTCACATCTAGTACAATAAATCACTCTTAGGCAAGTTTTAGTGATATGGTTGTTTAGACCACATAAATCATAAGCCTTTTTAAATTGTGTCTTGTACTTGAAATGAGGAGAATCTGAAGGTTCATCTCTGAATCGTGTTGGTGTTTGCTGCTGCCTGAGTTGCAATTTAAGATCATTGATCTCTTGCATGAAAAGAGACATTCTCTTATCTTCCTCAGATCTAGCATTCTTCGGTTTATTTGTTGAAACTGAAGAGGTAGTTCTCATAAGTGATCCTTCAGCAGGAGCTGAAGAGTTCTTTGAAGTGTCAATTTTGACATGTTTGGAAGAACTACCTTTGAGTGTGGTGTGTGACTTGATGATAGACTAGATTGATTTTGGTCTAGTAGAGGGTTCAGCACCAGCCAGCTTCTCCAAAGGAGCAAGTGGGGTACTGTTAAACACGGAATTAGTCATGATTTTAGTGTTATATTCCTTCATTTTTGGTATAATAAATAGCAAACGGGTATTTTTA
This sequence comes from Glebionis coronaria, assembly GCA_025667525.1. Taxonomy (NCBI): domain Eukaryota; kingdom Viridiplantae; phylum Streptophyta; class Magnoliopsida; order Asterales; family Asteraceae; genus Glebionis; species Glebionis coronaria. The sequence goes on from CM046880.1 coordinate 480,450,179, forward strand.
GTGCATTTATCGTTTAATATGTGTTATTTATTATTGTAGGTACGGATATGAAGAAAAGGAGCAAAAAAACGAAGCCAAAGAGCAAGAACAAGCAAGAGAAATGGAAAGAGCACGGAAAATCGAGTCCGACGGTGCCTTCGTCTTTTATTGGGCCGACCCGACACCATTTATATGGGTCGAACCGAACCATTAATACTCAAATGGACTTATTAAATTACTCCACTAGCCCAATTTATTACTATAGCCCACAAGCCCATTAACAAAAAGATAGATCAGATCTTGCTGGCTTCATATATACGCAGCAGCCAACCAACATTGGGGGAGAACCTCACTTTACATTGCAACTTTTTTTTCCCTGTATTTTATTCCATTAGTTTAGGATAGTTTTTGTTTTTGTTGCAATTATCTTCCTTTAATATCTTAATATTCGCAGCACTTATTTTTTTTATCCAGATCTGGCATCTTTTCTTTTCATTAGCAGTTAGCTAGATATTTAGAATCCTCACTTTAATTTTTATTTGCTGCGTTTTTTTTAGCTTAAAAGTAGTAGATGTAAAAGACGCATCTCTCTACTTCCATATATAACTTTATTCCTTGTTTTTAGAGAATATACAGGGAGATACCTTCCATTCTTATCTTGTCAAAAGTAGTATTACATTTTTCATAGGATTTTATATACAGCAACTCATTCTTCTTGTCTTACTCATTATTATTAGGATAAGAATTATAGCTTAGATAGGAAGAAACTAAGCTTCATTTTAATATATATTACTTGTTCCCTTTTTTTTTATTCATTTTTTTTAGCAATAGATAGGTAGAAAGCAAACACATTCCAAATATATCTTTTTCTCACTTACTGTATTCTCCCATGCGTTTTTTTATAGACTTAGTTTAGGATTTGAATTTTTTTTTTCATTTTTCTTTCTTTAAATATGTCTTGTTTAAGCATATAAACTAATTTTTTCACATTTTGGATTTGGTGGTTCAATAGTTATTAAACATATTTTTATATAGTTTTATTAAATTAGTTTATTTCAAAAGTACAGATTAATAAAATATAGTTTTTATAACATTTTTAAAATGTCGTTTAGCTTAATTGTCGTTAACCATTTTATGTCTTTTGTTTTTTTCGCGAATCGGTCCATCACTTTTGGCGAGGAGCTTACGGGTTTATTATTTTTAGTTGATAATTATAGTTTAGACCTTTGTTGGTTTAAGGTTTAAATATCGACTAAATTTATAAATCGAGTGGTTAATTTTTCATCTTCGGTTCTTCGTTCGGTAACTATTATCTTATCCCTCTTTATTTTTATTTTTATTTCATTAGTTTTTATTTGATTATTATTGTTGCCTTATTATTGTTGCCTTATTATTGTTGCATTTTTCATGTTTAACTCTAATGTCGTGCTTCTAGTATTTTTTTATTATAGTTTTTTTTAGTAGCATCTTTATTGTCATTATTATTATTTTAGATATCTCTCGCTTTATAATTGTAGTTTAATTTTCATCCTTATCTTTTTTATATATGTTAATATTTAGTCATTAATATTAGTAGTTTAACTATAAATATCTAAACCCTTTTTATTCGAGCATCAAACTTGAGACATAAACGCGGATTTCCATTCACACTTCACCGGAACTACGATAAACTTTCAGGTGTACGAAAATGACTCAATCAAATGGCGCCGCTGCCGGCTTTGTGTGTAGCGATGTTTGCGTTGTGTTTTTAGTTGGTGACTTGAAGATCCTTTCGTTTTGAAAGTTTATTTTCGTATTTGTATATATATATATATAATAAAAAAAAATAATAAATAAAATTAAAATTATTAAAAATCCAAAAAAATATATATAAAATTTATAAAAACCAAAATATTTTCTTCTTTTATCTTATTTTCTGTATTAATATATATATCATTTACAAAACAGTAAATAATAAAAATATTAATAATAAAAATATTACATCAACTGGAATTGAAAATACATTAAACCTATTAAACTAATTTGTAGAAAAATTAAAACTAATTTATCCTACTCCTAATTAAATTTTAAAAACAGTAAATAAGAAAAAAGAAAAAAAAAAAAAGTTTTAAAAATATTCTTCTTTATCATCTTTTGTGTTTAATTCTTTTCTCTACCCCTCTTATTTATAATTCTTCATGGATTCGTCTTGCGTTCGGTGTGGGAGACCATGGCATGGTTTTCAAACATGTCAATGGTGTACTTGTGAGCGGTGTGGTTTTGATATCGACAATACACAATTTGGATTTTGTCCATTTTGCAATTCTACGAATTCGTACTTCTCCTCTTACAATACTTTCTCACCCCCTCCCGTCTATACCAATCCCTATCCGCAACATGCACCGGGTTTTTCTCAATACCCGTGTTGCAATCATTGTGGGGGCCCTCACGATACTTCTTATTGTCAACCAATGAATTATGAGCCACATCCGTGCTATAATTCCGGTTTTCATAATTATGAGCCCCCACATCCCACCCTCAATCATCAATCCTCTCAGAGAATTCAACAAATCAATGCTTTGAATGACGAAAGAAAAGCCCTTCTTCTGAAACTTCATGACGGCTTAATTCGATTGACCGAGACTTTGGAGGAGCAACAACGACAACGACAAGAGCAAGTATCTAATCTTAGTGATTATACTCCTCCTCTTGTGCGTTCTTACTATTATGATGATGATGATGACGATGAGAATACTATTTCTTGGAATGATCTTTGTGCTCAGTGTCCTAGTGCAATTGTAATTCCTTCTGTCGACTTACCGGCTCTCGAGCCTAAGGATTCTACCACTCCTATTCTCGATTCTTCCACTACGGAGACCGATGCCTCTCTCATCATGGGGGATGAGGGTCTTATCACTATTCCTTGTGACGAGACTCTTATTCTAATCCAAAGTGAGCCTACGGTTGCTTCCGATAGTGACGATGAGTGTGAATCTCTTTCTAGTGATGACTCATTACCTCCCACCGACATTTTGGGAAACGATTCTTTGGCTTTCTCTAATCCCATTTTTGATCTCGATGATGATTTTACTTCTAGTGATGACGAGTCACTATCCGATGAATACGTTCCGAAGGAAAATTTCAAGATTTATTCGAACCCTTTATTTGATTTTGATGATGCCTACATCTCTAGTGAGGTGAATCCTCTCTTTGAAGAGGGGATTGAGGACATTGATAGCTCCGACTCTATTGCTATTGATGAGCATCCTTTGTTAGCCATGCCACCTCCCATCGTAGAGGAGGTGGAGAGATTTGACCCTACCTTCCGTTTGATTCGGTCTGGAGAGGTGACGCGGGTGGTCGATATTTCTTCTGATATTTCTCATATTATGTTGCCACCCCGTCCTACTGCGTGCACACCCAAGCAGGTGATGTATCGCTTTTACTCGCCTCATTTCATACCGGGAAATGAGGATGTGTGTTTTGATCCCGGAGGAGACGTTGATGTTGCTATTTCTTGTGATGTTTTACCGGTTATCCCATCAACTCTTGCTTTGAGTTTCTATCAAGTATCCTCGGGTGACACTTTGATATCTTTTTCTCCCACCCTCCCGCCCTTGGCGAAGACGAGTATTCTTAAGGATCGCCTTTATACCTATTTCTCATATGTTATAAGAATCCTTCTGCTTTTCTTCACTTATACTGTGGATTCTTCTTCTTTATTCTCATCCGGTAATGAGGATAAGATCTTTGACCCTGGCATATCTGTTTTGAGCCAGTGGTGATTCTCTTGCTTCCCCATGGACCATTTAATTCGGGGTCGAGTCAGGCTCGTGACTCGGTTAACAAAAACAAGCGCTTCTCGGGAGGCAACCCGATGATCTATCTTTTTTATTTATTTTCTAACATAAGTGTAGGGGCGTGTGCTTCTCTCCATGTGTGCTTGTTGGTATTTGTTTTTGTGTGCAGGGTTCCCTTGGATCGAGAAGACTTTCAGAGGGTTGATGTTGCTGTTTTCCATCATCTTCTTCATTCAGTTTCCGATCGATCTTTATGTCAGGGGAGTACTCAGTTCTCATCTTTATCCTTACATATCTGATTGTGTTCTCCTTCTTACACTTGGAATTCTAGCATTAGCCTTTTGTGTTCTTAAATGTAGGGGTAGCACCTTATCACTTTTGAACATTGAGGCCAATGTTCGGTTCTAAGTGTAGGGGGGTTTATATCATATTGATCATATTCATGCCTACTTGTTTGCCCTCTTGCATCCTATTTTGATCAAATGTCTTTTTGTTTTTATTTAATTTTATTAAAAATAATAAAACGTTTTTGACCGTGCGTGATTGACTTGTCCCGTAGGCTAGAACAAAGGGGATCCTGACTCTGCCTGAGTGTTGATCTGGCTGCTCCCTTAACTTTTAGACTAAGCTTTTAGGAATTGTGCAAATAAAAATGCTAAACGTGGAGTAGTTGGTTCTCTTTAGAGCTTATATGAGTAACCTGTGGCTTTTCCTCCTAGATTATAACTAGACTAAATAAGTGTGTTTTTTTTTTCAAGCCTTTGAACGTTAAAAATTGTGTTGTTATGTAAAAATAAATTCTTATGCAATTTTGATATAGAGTCCTAGTTCAACTTTTTATTTAAATTTGAGTGAAAGCATACTTTCTTAAATTTGAAATAATGTTGCGTGAATAAATATGTTAAAAAAAAATAATAATAATATTGGAAAAAAAAAAAAAGAGAAACAAAAAAAAAAAAAAAAAAGCAAAAAAAAAAAAGAAAAAAAAGAAAAAAGAAAGAAAAAAAAAAAGAAAAAAAAATATATGAATAAGAGTTTTACGTTTTTGTTGCTTTAATTTTAATTGTGAGAAACTTGCTTTTTCTTAAATTTAAATCCGAAGTTGAACTAGAATTCGTCAATTTTATATAAGAGTTTAGACGGTAATTGAGAATGTAGAAGTCAAAGGTCCCGTGAACTCCGATACTATTCTCAAGGGTGTAAAAACCTAGCCTCCTAAGCTTTGCTAAAGGACAAGCTGAGAAGAAAGTCGCTACATGGAGTGATCTCTCCTTTGAATCTTCATTCTCTAATTACCGTCGTTGTTTTTTCATCTAAGTGGCTTTTATTAGCTTAGCGGTGATTTCAAGATCTTTGATTTCAAAATCCCGCCAATCCCGGTACTATTCTCCGTGGGGTGTCAAAAGCCCGGGCACTTAACCGACGAGGTTGGGACGTTCAGAGAAGAAAGCCGCTACATGGGAAAGGCCATTTTTGAATCTTAAATCTCGTCATTTTCGGTGAGTTTAATATTCCACTTAGATGACTAGCAACTATAACAAATGTCGATTTGAACGATCAAAATTTTGAAAATGAACACACTTGCTTAGTCGTTATAATTATAGGAGTGAATAGTTATATTTACATAGGTTATTAGTATAAGTAGTGTTAGCATTTTGCCAAAACGTTTGCACGAGGAATTTTAGCTTAGTTGGGAGTAATAAAAAGAGGATGAAGATATTTATTCCCTGGAGACACCCAGTTTGCGTGTTTCCCGTTCTATGATCCTTATACCTTGAATAAAAAGTCTAGCATGGCGGGTCACTATGGATTTTTATTTTTAGTTTATTTTAGCAATTTCGAATAAAGTAGTTTTAAATTGTTTTGGATTTAACGTTTGTGATAATAGTTGCTTGGGGGCAAGCAACGTTTTAAGTGTAGGGATGTGTTAAACACGGAATTAGTCATGATTTTAGTGTTATATTCCTTCATTTTTGGTATAATAAATAGCAAACGGGTATTTTTAGTGCATTTATCGTTTAATATGTGTTATTTATTATTGTAGGTACGGATATGAAGAAAAGGAGCAAAAAAACGAAGCCAAAGAGCAAGAACAAGCAAGAGAAATGGAAAGAGCACGGAAAATCGAGTCCGACGGTGCCTTCGTCTTTTATTGGGCCGACCCGACACCATTTATATGGGTCGAACCGAACCATTAATACTCAAATGGACTTATTAAATTACTCCACTAGCCCAATTTATTACTATAGCCCACAAGCCCATTAACAAAAAGATAGATCAGATCTTGCTGGCTTCATATATACGCAGCAGCCAACCAACATTGGGGGAGAACCTCACTTTACATTGCAACTTTTTTTTCCCTGTATTTTATTCCATTAGTTTAGGATAGTTTTTGTTTTTGTTGCAATTATCTTCCTTTAATATCTTAATATTCGCAGCACTTATTTTTTTTTATCCAGATCTGGCATCTTTTCTTTTCATTAGCAGTTAGCTAGATATTTAGAATCCTCACTTTAATTTTTATTTGCTGCGTTTTTTTTAGCTTAAAAGTAGTAGATGTAAAAGACGCATCTCTCTACTTCCATATATAACTTTATTCCTTGTTTTTAGAGAATATACAGGGAGATACCTTCCATTCTTATCTTGTCAAAAGTAGTATTACATTTTTCATAGGATTTTATATACAGCAACTCATTCTTCTTGTCTTACTCATTATTATTAGGATAAGAATTATAGCTTAGATAGGAAGAAACTAAGCTTCATTTTAATATATATTACTTGTTCCCTTTTTTTTTATTCATTTTTTTTAGCAATAGATAGGTAGAAAGCAAACACATTCCAAATATATCTTTTTCTCACTTACTGTATTCTCCCATGCGTTTTTTTATAGACTTAGTTTAGGATTTGAATTTTTTTTTTTTCATTTTTCTTTCTTTAAATATGTCTTGTTTAAGCATATAAACTAATTTTTTCACATTTTGGATTTGGTGGTTCAATAGTTATTAAACATATTTTTATATAGTTTTATTAAATTAGTTTATTTCAAAAGTACAGATTAATAAAATATAGTTTTTATAACATTTTTAAAATGTCGTTTAGCTTAATTGTCGTTAACCATTTTATGTCTTTTGTTTTTTTCGCGAATCGGTCCATCACTTTTGGCGAGGAGCTTACGGGTTTATTATTTTTAGTTGATAATTATAGTTTAGACCTTTGTTGGTTTAAGGTTTAAATATCGACTAAATTTATAAATCGAGTGGTTAATTTTTCATCTTCGGTTCTTCGTTCGGTAACTATTATCTTATCCCTCTTTATTTTTATTTTTATTTCATTAGTTTTTATTTGATTATTATTGTTGCCTTATTATTGTTGCCTTATTATTGTTGCATTTTTCATGTTTAACTCTAATGTCGTGCTTCGAGTATTTTTTTATTATAGTTTTTTTTAGTAGCATCTTTATTGTCATTATTATTATTTTAGATATCTCTCGCTTTATAATTGTAGTTTAATTTTCATCCTTATCTTTTTTATATATGTTAATATTTAGTCATTAATATTAGTAGTTTAACTATAAATATCTAAACCCTTTTTATTCGAGCATCAAACTTGAGACATAAACGCGGATTTCCATTCACACTTCACCGGAACTACGATAAACTTTCAGGTGTACGAAAATGACTCAATCAGGTACTTATTTCATTATCTATATCATCATCTGAGTCATCCTCAGTAATTGAGGACTCAACTGGTGCTGAAGTGTCAGCATTTTCTTGGAACTCAGGAAGAAGGATTCGTCCAGTGTCATGATTGGGTAAATTCTCTTCACCTGACCTTTCAATGTTAGGGATCGAGTTACCATCCTCATTTGAGGCTTTGACAAAGACAATTGATTTGGTGCTGGAGGATCCTTCAGCACCAAGCATTTTCCTTTTTTGAGCAGGAATTTGTTTATTGATGCAGTGATTTACCCTATCAGAGTTTCTAAGCCAAGATTTTACAATGTCTTTTGCTTCTTTTAGTTCAACTCTTAGGGAGTTTTCATCAAGAATCTCTTTGTTCAATTGTTTAAAAGTAAGAATATCAAGTTTAGCTTCTTTTAGCTCTATTTGCTTACTTTCAAAATCTTCAAGTTTGTGAAATTTTTCAAGCAAATTGTTTCTTTGTTCTTCAACAAATTTTAGATCAATACACAGGTAATCAAAGACAAATTTAATGTCATCTTTATCTTCTGATTCAAGAAGAGTTTGTACTTTTTTTATTGTGATATTGACCCATTCACCATTTCTGGCACTTTCTCTGGCTACAACATTGGAGTTAGCCCTTTCATCATCAGCAAGTGCCATCGGCACTTTCACATTAATCAATTCATCAACATCCGAAGAAACATATTCTTCATCCCATTCATAAGCTTCAGTAACAAGTCCTTTGTTCTTGTCTTGCTTGGGAGTCTTGGATGAGGAGCTTTCAGTACTCATTAAAGCCAATCTTGCCTTGATTTATCTGTATTTGGCCTCGAAGTCTTTTGTTGGTTTGAGTTCAACCCTGTTTTGCTAAAATGAAGTAGAAGCAATTTGTTTTGGTCGAAATGATGATTGACCAGATGGTCTTGATTGAGCTGGCGAGGAATATGAAGGGAGAGATGTTTTTGAATAATAATCCCTAGCATAGTGACCAATCTTCCCACATTTGTAGCATTCAGTGTCAACTGAAGCTTTTGTGGAGCTGGAGAACTTGCCTCCTTTCTTAAAGAACCTTCTAGACTTGGCCAAAAGTGCTCTTTCATGAAATTCCTCTTTGAGGCCATTCAGATATTCCTCACTAGATCTAGTGTCTTCCTCATCATCACGACTATCTTGGTAGTCTTGAATGATAACTTCACTGAAGAAAGTTATGGACAAGGGTGTAGCAATGGTTAATTCTTTACTCTTGCTTGAGCCTTCATAAATCCTATCAACTAGGTTTTCTTCATATTTTAGTTTCCCAAAAAGAGAAGCCAGATCACAATCTTTAATGTGATTAGCATTTCTCAAGCTGTGGTGGAAACTGAGCCACTTCTTTGGCAATGCATTAACAAAAACTGTGTTGATTTCAAGTTTTGAAAGCTCAACACCATCATTCACAAGTTCATTCATCAGTGCTTTGTATCTGGTGAATGTCTGTTTGAGGGTTTCCCCTTCTTTGTGCTTGAAGGTGTTGTATTGAAGCTTTAAATCCATGATTCTGGTTTCTTTTACATCAGAGGGTCCCTCATGGTAAAGAATAAGGTCCTCCCATGTAGCTTTGGCTATTTTGCAATTTATCATTTGGTCATCTGGAAGCATAGACATGATGAGACTTTTGAGACGCTGATCTAGGTTAGCAGCTTTTCTCTCATCCGCAGTCCATTGTATTTTAGGTTTTTATTGTCCCCAACCATGGGAACAAAAGGATCATTTTCAATGATTCCAAGGAACTGAGGTTCAATCCCAACCATGTGGACAAGAAACCTCTTCTTCCAATTTCTAAAATTTGCTACCTCTAGTATAGGAGCAACATTGAGTTGGCCACCCCTATATTCTAGGGTTTGTGGTATAACTTGAGCCATTTTTGGATCTTGATTTGAAAACTTTTAAATGAGCAGTTTAATAAAATAAGAGTTTAGCTAATCAAACTGCTCTGATACCACTTGTTGGTCCCTTGTAATTCGTTATTACTTATTAATTTAAGTAATAACTCTTTACCACGACTCAAGTGTGTTGTTTTAACAATAGATAAGAACTATGAAATATTAAAACAACAATACCAATATACTTTTCAACGTATAAACTTTTATTAGAATCAAATAAAGAATCTATAACCCACTTTGTTTGCGGAATAATAAAGTGGTTGAATGACAATGGGTTTTGATCTCCTCTACTTAAGTGTCTAACCAAAGTTAAAGTCTAAGCTCCAATCTAAACGTTCATATGCATCTTGGCTATATGGTTTAGTTGGTATCGAGAGAGAAAGTTTTTCCAGAGTTTAAGCTCTTGTATTGGTTAACCCTTTCTCTCCTAATGTACACTCCTTATATAGGCAGTGTAAACTTCGTAGGACCCCCTGATATTTGAAGCCGAGGTGGAAGGATATTGGGTGAAAAGAGTGTTTGTCGATGAGGGGGCTGCAATGCAAGTCATGTTCGAACACTGCTTTCTAAGATTAGAATCGTCATCCGACAAAGATTGACCCCAGACCATGCTAAGGTTCTAAGTTTCTCCGGGGAAGAAACCACACCTCTAGGAAAAATTGATTTGGAGGTAACTTTTGGGTCGTACGACCTAACAAGAAGAACGATAATGAGCTTCACGGTGATTAGGGCACCATCGCCATATAACATCATACAAGGAAGAACCAGAATCTGGGAATTAAGGGTTATACCTTCCACAATACACTCAGCTATGAAGTTTCATGCCCCTAATGGAGTAGCAACTATGAGAACAAAGGCTAGGGCAATATATGAGTGCAGAGTGATTGAAGACGAACAAAAAATCGAAAAAGAGAAAGCAACAACTGTGGGGAAGGAGTTGGACAAGTGGCTCATCCACTAAAAGTTTAACCAACAACAAAGGGTAGCAGGAGGTATGATGGAACAAATTATAGTCCATCCCGGATACCTAGAACAGTTAGTCACCATCGAAAAGCTATTCACTAAGAGATGCCGACTGCAACTCATAGATTTGTTGAAGAACAACGTCGACATATTTGCATGGGAGCCCTCGACCGGAGTACCTAGAAGAATCATTAAACACTCTTTGAATGTCGATGTAGCAGCCAATCCGATCGCGCAGAAGAGAAGGATGCTGGGGGAGGAGAAAAGCCAGGCGATCAAAAGATATGTGGCTGAACTAACGAAGGCTGGCATCGTACGACCGGTGAAATATCCTACGTGGGCTCTAATACGGTCTTGGTAAAGAAACCAGAAGGTGATTGGCGAATGTGTATAGATTTCAAGAACCTCAATTCTGCATGCCCAAAGGATTACTACCTGTTGGTTCCTTATAAATCGTTATTACAATCAACCTTAAGTAATAACTCTTTACCAAGACTCAAGTGTGTTGTTTTAGCAATTGATAAGAACTAAGAACAATTAAAACAACAATACCATTAAACTTTCAACGTATAGACTTTTATTGAAACTCAATAAATAATCTATAACCCACTTTGTTTGCTGAATAACAAAGTGGTTGAATGACAATGCATGGTGATCTCCTCTACTTAAACTTCTAACCAAAGTTAAAGGTCTAAGCTCTAATCTAAACGTTCATATGCTTCTTGGCTATATGGTTTAGTTGGTATTGAGAGAGAAAGGTTTTTTCCAGAGTTTTTACTCTTGTGATGGTTAACCTTTTCCCTCTCAATGTGCACTCCTTATATAGGCAGTGCAAAACCAGGGTTTGCATTTTGCATCTTCCTATGCATGGGTTTATCTAGTGGGTGGTTGATGCCCATGCTGGATAAACAGTACAAAGTACATAATAAACTATTCTATAAAAGATAAAGGTTGTACTTATAACTAACTATAAAAGCAACCTACTTTGACTTAAAGTTATCTTTTCCCGCCTAATGCAAACCATCAGAATACTGAAGTGTCTTCAGCATTCTAGAGGAGATCGACATCATTCAGTTTGGTATTATCAAACCAAACTGAACTGAAAGCTCTTCTTCAGTACTTGTTCTTCAGCAACTAGACCGCCTAGTATTTGAAGCAAAGACTCATTTGTATTCTAAGTTAACTGGAAGAGGAAAGCTGAACATCCTTCAGCAACATAGTCTTCAGTAGGAACTTTGTTCCTCTGGTCATCCTTCAGCAGACTGGCCTTACTGCTGAGCATGAAACACTTAGGGGGATTTTATATTCAAATCCTAGAGTTGCTTCAGGTCAGTATATACTGACCCAACAAATTTCCAGACATAGACGTCAAAATAGGAGCAGTCATAGGGTATAAATTCAAGTGCTGCTTGGACGCATACAAAGGATACCACCAAGTACTCATGGATGAAGCATACGAAGAAAAAACGGCATTTTATACCGATGAAGGCACATACTGCTACACAAAAATGCCCTGCGGCCTAAAAATGCCGGAGTCACGTATCAAAGGTTGGTGGATTCATCATTTCGTTCACAGATTGGGATAAAACTAGAAGCATATGTAGATGATTTAATGATCAAAAGCAAAACCGAGGAAGAAATGCTCGCGGATATTCAAGAAACCTTCGATAACTTAAGGAGGATTAACATGAAACTAAACCCAAAGAAATGTTCGTTCGGTGTCGAAGATGGGAAGTTCCTCGGTTATATGGTGACCTCGGAAGGCATTAGAGCTAACCCAAAGAAAACAAAGGCAATCACCAAAATGAGATCTCCCAAAACGTGGAAAGAAATGCAGTCCTTAAGCGGGAAGTTGGCAACGTTGAACCGGTTCTTATCTCGGTCAGCTGAACAACCAATGCCATTCTTTGAAACACTAAAAAACATCACCAAGGACAACAAATAAGAATTCCATTGGACTGAAAAGGCCGAAGGAAGCCTTCCAGCAACTCAAGAAGGTTGTCATGGAACTCCCATCACTTACCTCTCCAAGCAAAAGAGAAATATTGTATGTGTATTTGGCGGCATCCAAAGAAGCAGTTAGCGGTGTGCTTTTGGTCGAGCGGAATAGAACGCAAATGCCGGTGAGATATGTAAGACGAACGCTTCATGATGCTGAAAGAAGATATGCTCCGCTGGAAAAATTAGCCCTAGGCTTACTGCATTTATCATGAAGGTTAAGAAGGTATTTCGAGGCTCATGACATCCACATCATCACGGACCAGCCTCTGAAGCAAATATTAAGCAAGTCTGAAGCTTCAGGAAGACTAGCAAAGTACGTAGTCGAATCGGGAACATATGAAATCCATTATGTGTCCCAAAATTCAGTCCAAGGGCAAGTTTTGGTGGACTTCCTGAACGAAGCCCCATTGGAACACCAAGAGGCTGCAACAATTTATGAAATATCCGAGGAGGAAGAGCCCGAAAGCCAATGGACGTTATTCACAAATAGGGCAGTAAATAGCAATGGTGTAAGTGCCGGACTAGTTTTAATCAACCCAGAAGACGTGGAATTCACATATGCTTTGAGGTTCAACTTCAACTGCTCAAACAATGAAGCTGAATACGAGGCACTATTAGCAGGTCTCAGGTTGGCTGAAAGGCCAGTCTGCTGAAGGATGACCAGAGGAACTCTAGGATTTGAATATAAAATCCTTGCTCCAACAAAGTCTTGACGTTCACGATGGTTGAACATTTTCATTCCCAATTCAGGTTCATCTAGTACATGCCCAGGGAGATGATTTTGAAACTGAACAAAGCCCTTGTATTTATTTTGTTGGGTCTAAAAAGTTGATGTGGCGGAAACTCAAAACGAAGAAAACATGAAGGGATTTGTTTTAGCCGCTGACACGTTATGTCTAGCCGCTGACACGTTGTGTCTAGCCGCTAACAGATGTCTACGCTGATGGAATTCTATTTAAGGTGAATATTCAGAATATTGTTTATCAATATTATGTACATGGTTTATTTAAATAAAAGATATGCATGTTTATTTGTTCTTATCTCTTGTAAACCCTATTCCTTACACTATAAAACGAACCAAGGGTATTAGGTTTAATCATTCTATTCATTCACAATGTAAACATAAAGTGTGTGTCATACTAGGCGTGGGATTAAATGTATACACGCCTAGTGGTTGTTTGTTATTAATATAACAAGCAATTCTTGGGATGAATTCATCTTGTGTTCTTGTTCTTAAACACCTTGTTCAACATGTTTTATTCTATTCCGCCTTGATTCAATCAAGTGAGTAATACATGTTCCTAGTATCCTAAAGATATGGGAATCTTACGATTCAGCAATTGGTATCATAGTCTCGTGGCTCTCGATTCTAGGACCAACAAGGTGTTCGTGTTGTCTAGTTATTAAGAAAATCCGTTTTAGGGTTTTCTAGTCGTTTTTTGTGTTTGCAGCAGCAGTAAGAAGAGCATAACTTTTTCGTGAACCGTTGGATCGCCACAAATTTTGGTATGTATGTTCTACACATATGTGGATAGATGTTCACTGGAGGGATCACTACTAGAAAATCAAGCATCAGCAACGAACGTTTACATCGCTATTCTGTCACTAAAGCCCTTTAACGACGGATTGGTGATAGAATATATCCATCACAAAAAAGGGCCTCACAAATTTCTAGTGACAGGTTTAGTGACAAAGGATTTAGAGGTTTGGTGACAGATTGGTGGTCTCCAACCCCTCACTGGAGCTTTTCTAAAGAACCCGAATCAGTTTTGATTAGACCACAAGTGACGGCCTAGCGACAGAGTTTTGTCGCTAAATTTAATTCGATCGGGTAAATATTAATGCCACATTCGCCGTTCAAAAAAAATATTGATGGCACATTTATCACAATAATTCGTTACAACTTGCTGCAGATAGGTAATTTACATGATCATCCAAAATTTGCAGAATACATTCATCATTCATATTCACACTGAAATCCATAAATACAACTTTAAGATAACAAAATGACTAAGGTACTAACATTCGATATCCTACTACAAAATGTTTAAAGGTTGCTAAGGACACTAGCTCGAGTCTATATCGCGAAGCTCTATTAGTGATAAAGCAAGAATCCCCCGGTACGTATGGACCTGTAAAGGAACTTTTTGTTAAGTAGTCAATTTATTTAACGTCTTGTTAAGATTAATTATTAGAGAGATCAAATAAGCTTTTTGGGCGTATTTCTTTTGTCAGTTCCCTAAACAGAGAGGATGTCAATGCGGCTGGTACTTTAAATTGTACAATTTTGTTATAGACATATGTCACTTGTCTACATTTCTAAATGCTTAGCTCTTTATAAGAGAAATAAGGAGACTCTCACTGTCTCATTGGTTAAATTTTTTTTAATAAAACTAGTAACATTGTGGTTCACATCCAGCTTTGAATTTATGATTAAATCTCTCTTTAACTTCTATTCATTTGTCCCGAATACATGGACTTCATCATAAATTCAAAGCAACTATATACTACAGTCTTCAGATTTTTCTCATAACAAGCTCAACAATTAAAGATATAGACATGAGACATATTTCTAAATAAATGTACAGTTTAAGTATGTCCCTATTGAAAGCATGTCGCTTTCTAAGTAACTGACAAAAGCCATAGCCCGGTAATTTTATTTGATCAGTAACATTTAGTTACTATACATGAAAGAGCAGATAAAAAATTATTAAACGACCAATAAATTTTACAGTATTAAGTAACAAGAAGTTCTCACTTGCCATATTACACGTCCACGTGGAGAGAACTAACCACTTCATAGACTCAGCAACCCCATCTGTCAAGGAACACAAAAGTTTTTAAAATGTTAAATATAGAACACAAACGAGCTTTATGTTTCAAATATATTATTATTAATGTTTGTTGCATTTTCCACACAACATTGTTAACAACTACTATATTTTGAAATTCCAAGAAAGCTTTCAAGAGTACCTCGTATGGGGATCATAGTTACAATTCCATTATGTTACATAATTTACACTGACAAATTATAAACCAAGTAGTATTAGCTATACAAGAGATAAATATATGGCTAAAACTAACTATTTAAACTGACCAACTTGGATGTATAACTATTAGTTGTAGGGTTAATAGTATGTACATATAATAATGTAAGAATACCCACAAAATTGTAAGACAACTAAACAAGACAATTATCTATATGTGATACGAGTTGTTGAGAACTCTTTTAACAAATCAAAAATTAAACCTATAAGTTGTGACTTGCATTAGAGAGGTGGATCATTAAAAGAAATACGATAACAAAAGTATATTATACTATCATGTACATCAGATATCTTTGAGATGTAGCATAAAACACATAGGAAATCCACAAGACATCTTACAACAATACGAAGCTAAACAAACAGACAGCAATGTTCTGACCATAGGAAACTAGATTACTGAATGTTTGTGCATTATAAGGGGCATCACAAGTATATGAAGAATTACAAATATAGACTTAACAATTACTTTTGTGAGTTCTGTTACACTTTTAAGTACACGGAGTGATGATTGGCCTTCCTCTTGAATTTTTCTAAACTCTTTAAGAGAAACACACCCTATTAAATATAAGCCAAAATAAATCAAAAGAATCTAATTCTTGTTTATACCTATAAATAGGGGTGTCAATATTTCCGATGGGACCCGACCCGAGCATGTTCGGGTCGGGTTACTCGGTTTGAAATTTCAATTTGGGTTAGTCAGGTCAACCCGGCTAACCCGAATTCGAAATCAGGTCGGATATCGGGTGAAATATTTATGTCTAATTCGGGTTCGGGTCAACCCGAATAATTTTTTTTTAAATTTAAATTAAATATAAATTATATTAAAAAATAAAATAAAAAGGTTTTTTTATAATTTAACCAAATTCGGGTTGACCCGGCCCTGACTAGACCCGATCCGAACAGACCCGAACCCGAGTAACCCGAGTTCAAATCGGTTGGGTTCGGGTAAATTATTTTTAGCTTGACCTGAATTTAACCGGACCCGATTAACCCGAACCCGACCAACCCGACCCGATTCCCACCCCTAATTAAAGATACCCATATTGATCCCACTTTCTAAATATGCTACTAATAAATTGGAAATTATATCATTAAGACCTACAGTTGGTCTAAGGAATGTATAATTTTTTAGCTGATAACTAAGGTTTCCCAAAATGTCTAAAATAACCGTGATATACAAGTTAATAATCCATAATTTAGTAATCAACCATATTTTGAACAATTACCTCAATTTCAGTACTAGAATACATGAAAAATTCATCAGTGGAAATATCCATTTGATATGATGTGTTTCCAATTTGGTCAACACTCTGTAATTAGAATATCGTTACATAAAACTCTTACAAATTTGATGTAAGTAACGTTGCTGGTCATAGTTGTTACCTCTTCACCTTAGACATGAAGCGCTGAGTCTAGCTTGTTACTCTCTTTCCATTATGCTATAATTTTTCCTGTCTTTCAAGTTTCAATATGTAAGTAAAGAAAATACTTCCATAAGTATAAAGAATCATAAGTTTTCACATAAACTAAGAAATATGAACTGTAATACCTACAAGATTGTAAGATTGTACTCTTCCCAACACTTGGATCACCACCAACCAAGACCAAAGAGCCAACTAAATCAAAATAGTGCCTTAAGTAACTAAACTTTTGTAAGATCAAAACACAAATATATATTAACCCATCTTCATCCCACTTAATAATAAATTTCAACAAAATTAACAACGGTGTGCATCTTAATACAACTGTCTCAAATGATAAATTAGTGTGCCCCTTTATTTTTAATTATATAAATTTGTTATGTCATAATAAACTTATATAAACCCACAAGTCTAAAAATAAGCCAAAAAATTAGCGCTTAAGACATATAAGCCCAAATGGGCTTATGTTTCATAAGCAAAAACAAACACCCCCAAGACAGCCTTTGGTTAGTCTATAGTGTTGATCTCAAAGTCAGATCTTAAACCTTAATAGCTTGTTTAAGGGTTGTGATAGAGATAAAGAATTCAATCTAACACTAGAGAAACTTTGCAAAGCAAAGTAACTAAACAAGATGCGGAATATAATGTTTAGCACAAGAACAAATATGATTCAAACGTTGAACTTTAATATATCAAATATATACGAATACCCAAAATGGTATTAGGGTTTACAAAACCTTAAAGTAATATAATGAAAGACAAAATGAGAAAGACACACTTTGCATGCTAACCTAGTGAGTCCTTTTATAGGCACAAGAACTCACGTACAAGATCACTACTAACAAACTATGGAAAGTATTAAGGAATAATAACTGAAACGCGTAAAAATCTATTCCATGTTTATCTTTGACGGCAGGGCCTTTGACTTCAGCAGGGGAACCAATCCCCCTGCCTTTGTTATTTAGCAGGGGGAACTTACTCTAGCAGGGGTACGAATAATCAACTAGCAGGGGAAACAAATAAGCATAGATTTTGTAACACCCCCAAATTTATACAACTCAATACAGCAGAAGACTAGTTGGTGTTACGGGATAGCACATTACTCACATCATAGACAACGCATGAAAATCGCGTCGTTTAATAATAAATCATTTCCATTCATAATTATCAAAGTTACATCGGTCCCAAGTCATTATATTTCATACAAAGTTTTACAAAGTATTTGAATGGAAAATATTGTTTAAGTGCGGGCCATGAATTCTTGTTGTCTTCCCGAGAATTACCTTCAAGTACCTGAGATAAAACATGTTAAAAGAAAAGGTCAGCGATAACGCCGAGTGAATTCATAGAGTTTAATAAAATCTATCAATATAATATCAGTAAAAATTATTACTGAAAATCATCTTGTACAAATCATTTTAATAGGCCATAAAATAGCCAACGTCATTTTATACAAATCTTTATCGAAAATCATAATATAGGCATTTGCCTTAAAAATCGTTATACGAATCATTATTGTTAAAAACACCATACAATACGTTTTTGCAACGCTGTATAGATTAAATAAAACATTATATGAATATGGTTATAAAAAGCCTTAAAAATCATTATACGAGCCAATGTCGTAAAAACGTCATACAATACGTCTTACGACGTTGTATGAAAATAAAAACCGTTATATGAGTATGGTTATGAAAACCAAAACACAAACATAATATCAATAGTATGACCCCGTATTGCTAGTCAGGCAATACTTCGTAATTTGATGCGTCTAATAGTATTTCGTTAGTTTTGGATTATTACAAGCCGCATGACATTGTTACCTTACTAAACCAAAACGGGTAGCTAACCCGATACCAATTTTGCCCATCTAAAGTAGCGTGTCGTCACAAAGGTCACGCTATGGAAATCTTCTCATACATAAATTCGCTTACCAATCAATGTGGCACGACGGGGATCAACCGTCAAGGCGCGAACTGGGGTGATCGTCCCCAAATAGTACTATCAAATGCATAAGCGTCTACCAACTCCCGGTAGTTCACAATTCATGCTAATGGGACTTTTAGTGACATAACCTAACTTTAATAATCCATTTTATTTCATCTATCGGGTCCATTAATCATTTATCGGGTCATACAATCGGGTCATTCAATCATTCGGGTCCAAAATCAATAAACAAACAATCGGGACAAATGGTGTCCTATTTTATAAAAACCAACATGTTATCTCCCTCGCGGGTTTATAAAACATTTATAAAAACATTTAAAAGAGTGCGAGGCTATGAACTCACGTTGATGTGGGAAGGCGGGTTATCGGCGATTCGGACGTACGGTGCGTGCTTCAATCACGGAAACCTAGACAAATAATACTCGGTCTTAGACTTATGTCCAATGACTTTATAAAAATAACAATTATGTATACATATGATGTTTATATATATATGATGATCAAGTGGGTTTACAAATTCTCGTTTACTCATTTTAGAGTTATGTGTTGATAACTTTTATACTAGTTTACTAGTTTTACCCATTTACGTGTCTTAAGTCCAATAAGCTTATTATAAGTTATTTAAATTATTTTAATCCATTTTGTACTTTTATTATCAGTACATATACTTTCAAGTTGGGCCCAAAATGGGTTAAGCCCAATAAGTTCTTTTTATGGGTGTTTATCTTATTTAGTCCAATTATTAGCCCAAGTATTAGTCCAATATGTTTACTTAGCTCGTTAATGTCCGTATGCCCTATAGTTCGGATTTTATTGGTTTTTACTTGTTATACATGTCTATATATCAGTATATAAGTTTTATAAAGTTTTCATTAGACGGGTCCAACCATCTAAGTTTTATTTAACAAAAACGTTAATTTTACGGCAATAGCCGAAAAAGTCGTAAAAATCATATTTATAGTTTTTATTACTTATAAACATTATTTCACCACCATTTATATAATTTATCCATTTGATTAACCTTTTATATATATTTATATAAATAAGTTTTATAAGTTAGTGGGTTTTTATTGTAACACCCCCAAATTACCACGCAGCGGAATACCACTTTGGGGCGCTACTCATAGCACATCACACACAATCATAGAAAACGACCTCAAATGAGACGTTAAAATGTATAAATATAACTTTGTCTAAAATATTTTCCATCCCAAAAATACCATCAGAGTAGCGTTTTAGTCCCAAAAACCGTTACCAACACAACATGTTCCTCAAAATACTTGAATGAAATGGTTAATTTAAAAAGGATGAAAAATAAACAAAATTTAGACAAGTAAGCACCAACTCCCTCCTTGCATGCTCCGCTGCGCTCCATCTTGATTACCTGAAATACATGCTTAAAAGGATCAACACAAAGGTTGAGCGAATCTATAGGTTTTGCAAATCATCATTTGAACACAAGTATATAAAAAGCAATTTCATTTATGGTTCCTTTGTGTGACCCTACGTTGGTATACGAGTCCACACCAATTCATTATACTCAACGTACCAATCCATTGTACTCAACGTACCAATTCCATTTCAACACAATTCCCTGGTGTTCAACATACCAATTCCATTGTACTCAACGTACCAATTCCATTTCAACACAATTCCCTGGTGTTCAACATACCAATTCCATTGTACTCAACGTACCAATTCCATTTCAACACAATTCCCTGGTGTTCAACATACCAATTCCATTGTACTCAACGTACCAATTCCATTTCAACACAATTCCCTGGTGTTCAACATACCAATTCCATTGTACTCAACGTACTTGTTACAATCAAAACAACATTTAAGTTTAAGCAATCATTCAAAAGACTTGTGTTCTAGTTGTTTCAAATAGCATGTACTCCCCCTCGCGGGTTAAAATCATTTAAAACCAGTATAAAGGCGAGGCTATAGACTCACCTTAGATGATACACGAAGCTAGTAGTAGTAGTGATCGTCGAAGTGAAGATGCCTCCCAAATATACACGTCAAAAGCCGCCACCTAACAAATAAGGTGCGCGCTTAACAACATACTCAAGTACCTCAAAACATACTTAGTATAATAAAATCAATGACTCAAAATAGTATGTACATAGACATGACCAATCAATGCAAGTGAATTCCTTCTAATCTCCACGACAAGTACTAGCTTTCCAAGACTAGCACCTTCGATGTTGATCCATCTCAAGATGCCAAATCAACACGGCTCAAGTACCCTAAATGGGTCTCCAATCTCAGAATATACACTCTTACATAAGACTTATATCCTTTTAAAACTTTGAGAAGCTAATAGATTAGCCTCTTGCCTCAAACTATGACGCGAGGTTAAGTACCTCCCAAAAATACTCAGCCGGTACTTACCAAAAGTACACGCTGTTTTACCATACTTAAACAACTCCGTTTTC
The DNA here is from genome assembly GCA_025667525.1 of Glebionis coronaria. Taxonomy (NCBI): domain Eukaryota; kingdom Viridiplantae; phylum Streptophyta; class Magnoliopsida; order Asterales; family Asteraceae; genus Glebionis; species Glebionis coronaria. The sequence goes on from CM046880.1 coordinate 480,471,362, forward strand.
GACGAAACTTGGTGACAAACTCACTCAATATCTGTAGAAGACTCAGTTAAAATTTCATCAAATGATTCACATTTTAGACCCACCTGCTTGACATATCTTTAGACATTAAAAACCGGACAGTTTTGCACACTTGAATCGTAAAACCGTTTTGACCTCCTTAACCAAAACCATTTACAAATCCGACTCTTGATTATGAAAATAGACTCAAAATGCTAAGTTTAGGGCCTGAGAACAGCCCTTGACCATTTTTGAAACTCAAGTTATAGTCCCCGAGATTTGACCCAATATCGACAACAATTTCGGATTGCGTCGATACTCGCCTCCCGGTACACGAATATTCAAACCTATGTAACTTTTGACTCGTTATGAGTTAGAAGCTCTACCTTATACCGAAACGAGCGTCTCGGCGACCAATACAACAATATTTAATAATACCAACACTTATCCAACATCTACTGTACGAAAATCGGGCCTAAACCTACTGATGTAAAATGACTCTTTAAAAATCATACCAACAACCAATTTGACCCATTTTAAACATCATCAATACCTCAAATATGCTATATTAATCATCTACATCATCTCATATCATCCCTAGATCACTTGCATGATTAATATTATAAAAACCCACTACACAAATCATACATGCAATACTTTAATAATCAAATATAATAATAATAACACCTTTATACAACACAACAATGGATCAAACACCATTGTTCTTGAGTAAAAATCTTTGAAAAATAAAAGTGAATGCATGTAAGTAAAAATCATACCAATAGAATCACCATTGAATTTCAAACATGGGTCTTTGTTTAGTTTTTCTTGAATCAAGCTCAAAATCAAAATAAGTGGTGGTTTGTGGTGGTGAGGGTGTGCCGTGAGCTAGAGAGAGAAAGGGGGAGAGAACACCAATTTTTGCTAGTTAAAAAAATGAGATGTGTGTTTATTTGAAGTTTAAATATAGTGGGGTGAGGGTGGAAGTTGCCATTTGTGCATTCTTGTGGACTTAGTTGTAAATATTAATTAAAAAGCGGGAAATGACTATTAGTCAATTTTTAAAATATTTACGAGAGTCGGGTTTCATAAAAATATAAATCTCGTTTGTTAAATCGATCGTTTTAATAATTAAACGCACACAAAACGAAATAATAAAGTTCGACTCGACTTAAAACGTAAATGAAATAAAAATTTCAAAAATATCAAATATCGAAATAACCGATATTAAAATATAATATTTGGGCATCCATTGGCATCGCGATCACTATTAGTACTATTCAATCGTCACGACGATTAAATATATGCACACATTACCGGTTTCAACGTAAACCGTCAAACATAACAATACTCACCATTACTTAGGAACTCAAAATACGTTACATAGTTAGGATAAAATGATGACGTTAAGTACGGGATGTTACATTCTCACCTCCTTAAAGGAGCGACGTCCCGGCGCTCGCCTCGCCTCATACTCGTATCGCGCTCTCCTAGGAAAAACGAGGGCACTTCTTATACAGAAATCCTCACATCCCCACGTGAATCTCGTTCCACGTCTCGAAATACATCGCACCTTCGTAACGAGAATCTTACTCGGTCTCAAACGCTTAACCTCTCGATCAAAGATCTCTACTGGTTCTTTTACAAAACGCAACTTGTCGTCAAGTTGTATCTCACCAAAAACGGAAGAATAAACCCTTATTCGCCAAACACTTATTCGAGCTCGACACACTAAAATTACACGAATCGCACGAAGTTCATCCGATGATTCTAACCTATAAACAACCGGTCCCATCCGCTGGGTGATCTTAAACGGTCCAACGCACCTTGGACTTAACTTTTCTCCATTTCCAAAACGGATTACACCTTTCCAAGGTGATACCTTAATAATTGCCATGTCTCCAACTTCAGATTTCCAACGGCTCCCTACGGTTATTGGCAAAGTTCTTCTGACGACTCCTCACAGTTTACAAGCAATTATCAATCCGCACGATCTTTTCGTAGTCTCCCAAATAGTCTCAGTTCCAATTTGTCCTTCATCTACTTTATTCCAACAATCTGGCGATCCAAACCACCATTCATGATCCTCACAAAAAAAAACAATCATTCACGAAAGAGAGTCGCATGGGTCGCATAAAGCTCCATCGAAAACATTCTAGAAAAGAATTGAGACGAGGTAATTAGTACTAGTCGTACAAAATCACCTTATTGCGTATTCTCGAACATGCCAACCTACTACGTCAAATGCGAGTTCGTCGATACGGAAATCCTTCGGCGTATACATTGCGCTATCAGACGCATTACAATCTAATTAAAACACAAAAGACAGCACCATGGACGCAAAATCAAGTCACGACATGTTTGTCAAAAGCCAAACCATGCCACATAAATAAATTCAATCGGGTTAACTCATGCTTGCTAAATAGCCAAGCCATGATAAATAAGATCACTTGACAAGACCTTCGGGTAGGTCTAGTCAATTGGAAGGTTGTAAGTTAAAGGATATCCAATGGCCGGATAGCCGTGGACACATATCAAAAGGAATAACAAGGAAATATTTCGTCATCAGAGGGTGCTCACACGCGGATCCATACCGAAAAGATAATACAAGGACACCATCTCACTTCCGCCCACGCGCATTCAAAGTCTCAATAAGCATCGTCGTTGAAAGTCGAAAAAGAAGAGAGAGAGAGAAAGAAAAATATTATATGGTATACGTTCTTCGTGATCGGACGTCATTGGACAATGCCGCCTCAAGTTCTCATAACTTACGATCACTCAACTCGATCACATACCACATAAGTACCTAAAAACAAAGGTCAAACATAAACATCAAATGTAAATCTCCGTCGTTGATCATCGATAAAACCTTGGACTAGCCCTTGATAATACAACTCGATCTCTAAAGTCTTTCCACTTGCGGTGTCGGCAACAACATACTCTTCGAAGTGAAAACGAATTTGTTAATTCCAGTCACTAAGAAATTCGGTCCATTGGCGAGAATTCACAACATATCGGGCATACCATTAAGTTCTACTCCCGTGTTCAACGTACAAAAGCGTCCCACTAATTTTTGCTTCAGCGTTCATCGTACAAAGGCGTCCTAATAATTTCGACTTCAGTGCTCAAGGTGATGCATCATATTCCTCGTTTTTAGTTCGTCATACTAGCCCCAAGAGTTTCGTCATCAAGAAAATTCTTCGGTGACCCTTCGATAGTAGTAAGTAAAATTACAAAATCTTCACATCCACGATAAGTTGACGTTGATAACTTGATCCTCAGTCAATCCGCAAGTACACACATAAATCATGGTGACGCTTAAGCGAGTCGCCTATTCTCGGAACGGTCAACGGTTCTTAACAATCTGTTTATAAAGCTCGCGATCATCGAGACACATTAGAAATGGTCCATCAAAACAAATCATAACTCGAGAGAAGTACAACGGGTTATTCGTACATAGATGATAATCGACGATCATCATAATGACGACAACATCGAACGATTCTTACCAACGAAATACGAGTCGAAGGAAGACGTACGCACACCAAAAATCCACAAATCGAGCCAGACATACTCGGGCCCACTCATTTATAACTCCTTGTCTACATCAAAAGGCGTCCCCCTCCATGTATACAAGAGTTTATAAATTTATGGTTCGGAAACTTATAACTTTCTTGTTCAAATGAAAAGGCGTCCCAATCCATTTCAACAAGACGATTATAAGTCATCCTACTCAAGTATTACTATCTCTCAACACGATATCATATCCAAATACCATGATAAATACAAGGTGTCAAATAAACTTACATCATGATTTCCGTATTCAAATGTCCCATTCCATTTGAATAAGGAGATCATAACGATCTAAGGTCCAGTGGTTTAAAACCTTCTTATTCAAATGTCCCAATCCATTTCAATAAGACAACCTTAAACAACTCATAGTTGAGCGAGTTAAAATCTCTATATCTAAATGTCCCATTCCAATTAGATACAAGGCATTAAGCCACTCAACCGAATGACTACTACGAGCATATCTTTGGTGTACCCAAACTATATATATTTGATTAGGATATATATATCTTAGGTCCAACATTGGCATCCTCCTTTTCGCCAGTAAAACGTAGTCATATAAAACCAAATCACACGTCGCATTACGTAAAAGATGTCGCCTTGGATAAATGGTTCTTCAAAATCATAAGAAGTAACGGAAAAAAAAATATCACGTTAATCAATTACGTTTCAATATGAGATGTCCAAAAATGGCACATCACGATGCGACGACAACGATCGAACTTAAACAAGTCGATATGCGATAGATTACGAAGCAATATACACGTACCCAAAGTATCAAACGAGTTTCACACTCGTATTCATAATACATAATTATCAAGATCGGTGATTGGCGATGAGGCCAAATCCTATTCAAAGCCGAATTATAAAATGTACAACAATCATTCAAGGACCATTGCTCCGCGTACAACGCCTTTAAATATCATAGTATATTCATACATATACATACTACCATTCCTATATACACATAGGTTCACATAATCATAGTCAAATATAAAATAATACAAGAATAGCCTTACCGGAGCCATGCGGAGTAGTTGCGTGCTTAAAACTTTTACGACACTCCAAAAGTTATAGTTTAGGACATTTTCAAAAAAAAAAAATCGACCTAGTTCTCTATAACTTGTGGCTCTGATACCAATCTGTAACACCCCCAAATTACCACGCAGCGGAATACCACTTTGGGGCGCTACTCATAGCACATCACACACAATCATAGAAAACGACCTCAAATGAGACGTTAAAATGTATAAATATAACTTTGTCTAAAATATTTTCCATCCCAAAAATACCATCAGAGTAGCGTTTTAGTCCCAAAAACCGTTACCAACACAACATGTTCCTCAAAATACTTGAATGAAATGGTTAATTTAAAAAGGATGAAAAATAAACAAAATTTAGACAAGTAAGCACCAACTCCCTCCTTGCATGCTCCGCTGCGCTCCATCTTGATTACCTGAAATACATGCTTAAAAGGATCAACACAAAGGTTGAGCGAATCTATAGGTTTTGCAAATCATCATTTGAACACAAGTATATAAAAAGCAATTTCATTTATGGTTCCTTTGTGTGACCCTACGTTGGTATACGAGTCCACACCAATTCATTATACTCAACGTACCAATCCATTGTACTCAACGTACCAATTCCATTTCAACACAATTCCCTGGTGTTCAACATACCAATTCCATTGTACTCAACGTACCAATTCCATTTCAACACAATTCCCTGGTGTTCAACATACCAATTCCATTGTACTCAACGTACCAATTCCATTTCAACACAATTCCCTGGTGTTCAACATACCAATTCCATTGTACTCAACGTACCAATTCCATTTCAACACAATTCCCTGGTGTTCAACATACCAATTCCATTGTACTCAACGTACTTGTTACAATCAAAACAACATTTAAGTTTAAGCAATCATTCAAAAGACTTGTGTTCTAGTTGTTTCAAATAGCATGTACTCCCCCTCGCGGGTTAAAATCATTTAAAACCAGTATAAAGGCGAGGCTATAGACTCACCTTAGATGATACACGAAGCTAGTAGTAGTAGTGATCGCCGAAGTGAAGATGCCTCCCAAATATACACGTCAAAAGCCGCCACCTAACAAATAAGGTGCGCGCTTAACAACATACTCAAGTACCTCAAAACATACTTAGTATAATAAAATCAATGACTCAAAATAGTATGTACATAGACATGACCAATCAATGCAAGTGAATTCCTTCTAATCTCCACGACAAGTACTAGCTTTCCAAGACTAGCACCTTCGATGTTGATCCATCTCAAGATGCCAAATCAACACGGCTCAAGTACCCTAAATGGGTCTCCAATCTCAGAATATACACTCTTACATAAGACTTATATCCTTTTAAAACTTTGAGAAGCTAATAGATTAGCCTCTTGCCTCAAACTATGACGCGAGGTTAAGTACCTCCCAAAAATACTCAGCCGGTACTTACCAAAAGTACACGCTGTTTTACCATACTTAAACAACTCCGTTTTCGACGAAACTTGGTGACAAACTCACTCAATATCTGTAGAAGACTCAGTTAAAATTTCATCAAATGATTCACATTTTAGACCCACCTGCTCGACATATCTTTAGACATTAAAAACCGGACAGTTTTGCACACTTGAATCGTAAAACCGTTTTGACCTCCTTAACCAAAACCATTTACAAATCCGACTCTTGATTATGAAAATAGACTCAAAATGCTAAGTTTAGGGCCTGAGAACAGCCCTTGACCATTTTTGAAACTCAAGTTATAGTCCCCGAGATTTGACCCAATATCGACAACAATTTCGGATTGCGTCGATACTCGCCTCCCGGTACACGAATATTCAAACCTATGTAACTTTTGACTCGTTATGAGTTAGAAGCTCTACCTTATACCGAAACGAGCGTCTCGGCGACCACTACAACAATATTTAATAATACCAACACTTATCCAACATCTACTGTACGAAAATCGGGCCTAAACCTACTGATGTAAAATGACTCTTTAAAAATCATACCAACAACTAATTTGACCCATTTTAAACATCATCAATACCTCAAATATGCTATATTAATCATCTACATCATCTCATATCATCCCTAGATCACTTGCATGATTAATATTATAAAAACCCACTACACAAATCATACATGCAATACTTTAATAATCAAATATAATAATAATAACACCTTTATACAACACAACAATGGATCAAACACCATTGTTCTTGAGTAAAAATCTTTGAAAAATAAAAGTGAATGCATGTAAGTAAAAATCATACCAATAGAATCACCATTGAATTTCAAACATGGGTCTTTGTTTAGTTTTTCTTGAATCAAGCTCAAAATCAAAATAAGTGGTGGTTTGTGGTGGTGAGGGTGTGCCGTGAGCTAGAGAGAGAAAGGGGGAGAGAACACCAATTTTTGCTAGTTAAAAAAATGAGATGTGTGTTTATTTGAAGTTTAAATATAGTGGGGTGAGGGTGGAAGTTGCCATTTGTGCATTCTTGTGGACTTAGTTGTAAATATTAATTAAAAAGCGGGAAATGACTATTAGTCAATTTTTAAAATATTTACGAGAGTCGGGTTTCATAAAAATATAAATCTCGTTTGTTAAATCGATCGTTTTAATAATTAAACGCACACAAAACGAAATAATAAAGTTCGACTCGACTTAAAACGTAAATGAAATAAAAATTTCAAAAATATCAAATATCGAAATAATCGATACTAAAATATAATATTTGGGCATCCATTGGCATCGCGATCACTATTAGTACTATTCAATCGTCACGACGATTAAATATATGCACACATTACCGGTTTCAACGTAAACCGTCAAACATAACAATACTCACCATTACTTAGGAACTCAAAATACGTTACATAGTTAGGATAAAATGATGACGTTAAGTACGGGATGTTACATTTATTTTACATTTTGTATATTAAAATGTGAGTGCTTATATAATAGTATTATTCTTTAATTTCAAAAAATCTGATTTTTAACTTCATCTTCACCAAAACTGCCATATCTTGAGTTCTATATGGAGATAGAAGCTCAAATTTTTATCACATAAACTACATGATATGTGCTACATTTAACTCTTCTATAGATACTGTTGAATCATCCTCTAAATATTTTCTAAAAATCGTCCAAAACAGTAACTTCAGATTTATGCCCTAAACTTGTTTTGATCATATCTCACTCATTATTTTGATTCCATTGCATGGCCAACTCTCACATGTGTACAAGACCCATAGCTTACTGTAAATCTATTCCACTTCATCATTTTATCAGTTTATGACTTACTTCTTTACTGTTTTATACAGCCATCAAATTTAACCAAGATTTTAACCTTGTTTCTTATGATTTTTCACCTTTTTATCCATGATTATCAACAACAAATCCCCACATAACATTTTTATCATCATATAATCATCATAAATATATACAATAGGAAATAAAATACATGTTTACATAATCAAAATAACAAGAAGTTGAGGAGGACAATCTTTATACCACCAAGTTGATGTAGGTTATGATTTTGACATGGTTTTTGATGGAGAAACTTATGGATATCTATGACCATCTTCAAGACCACCATGCTCCATGAACTCCTTGTGGAAAATCAGCCCCAAGACACCATGAATACTCCTCCTTGGATGTTATAACTTGCACCAATCTTCATCTTTTTGAATGGAGATTAACATATGTTAATTATAACATATGTTTATGGTTAAACTTTGATCAATGATGGTGTTTTTGGAAGAAATATGGGACGGCAAACATAGAGAAGGAAGAGAGGATTGTGTGTGTTTGAAGTGGTTTGCATGGTGAGAAATGGCAAGAATGGTTTTGGTAGCTAGTTTAGTGGTTTAGTGTAACAAATGGCTTACAAAGTAAGCTTGGTAAGACAAGTGGAAGCATTAAGCTAGAAACTTGCCACCTAAAATGTTGAGGTGTAATTTGGGCCGGTTTTGTGAGTGGGGTGGGACAAGTGTCCCACTTGTCTCATCCCATTTATTTACGGGTACTCCTCGATTCTAGTTTCCTCGATTTGCGTGCCCTCGGGTTGTTTTACGAAAAGCGTTTTTATAAATTATGAATCAACGTCACAAAACGAATCCAATAAAAATTGTCTCATCAAAAACGGAGTTCGAAAACGTAAATACGTAATCCTAAGGTTTCCGGTTTAGTCGTAAAGGACGTTAAAATAAAATCGTAAGTCCTAATCTCTTCTCGTAAATTTGTGAGTTTATGAACCAACACAAATTTAAAACTCCAAAATAATATTCATGGAAAAATTTATTTTCTAAAATGTCGGACTGTCACCAAAGACGGTGTATGTAAACGTAAGCACGTAACGTTGAATCCTCCGGTTTAGACGTAGTCGATGCTACTTCAAGACGTAAATCCAAATTTCTTCCCAAAAATATGTGAGTTCATATTGTAACATTAAAATAATATTTTTAAATAATATTTGAGAATAAAATATCAATCGTAAATTGACGGATTGTCACAGATTTATTCCCAACAATCCTCCCCTAAACTTGTGCTTTCCCCTAAAGACAAGTTTCTGAATAAATGCTAGTTGATGAGGATGCTTACAAACTCTCTGGCCAAATCTGACTATGAACCATTCTTACCAGATCATAAGCAACAGGCTTCTTAGCATCTACAATTAGGTTAGCCTGTGCCAGTTTCTTCAAGGTGTCCTGAGAGAAGGGATAATACCTATGATTGAGCAAGTACACACTCACACCTTCCATCACCACCTCATAGACCCCAGAATTAGTAAATAGCTTCCAATACAAAAAATCTCCTTTGTTTACTGCATCAAATATAGGATCAAATAACTCATGCTCATACATCCTATGCATGCACTCCCAGATTACCCAATCCTTCTCCACACCATCCATGGTAGGAGGTTTTGCAGCAAACGTTTTCTTCAATATTTTCCACAGATCTTCTAAGTCTTCACTATCTAAAATTTGAAACATGACATCTAGACTTAGAAAGGTCTGTGCTGTATTGTCAGCTCTTGTAAGCTTCCACCAAGTCCTCCCTTTGTGTTCATAAACAGCATACTCTATAATAGCAAACTTCTTTCCAAGCTCACTAGGTGAGATATCATCATTTTCTTGCAGAATCAGCTATTTATCAATCTCATCATTTGAAGGCTTTTGAGACTCTTTAGTAACTATGCCTACTTTCTCCATTCTCTTGAGTCTCTTTGCTGCTCTTTGTACATTAAGTACGGACTTCTCAAGTATTTCTGGAAAACTTCCACCTGCTTGATGCGATGCCCCTGCTTGGGATGATGCACCTGCTTGTGTAGTCTCTCCAGCTTTTCTTTTCTTTGATTCTCTAGCTTTCTGTAACACTTCACTTTGTCTCCTAAGATACTCAGCTTCCTCAGGAGTGTTGATAGTCATCCAATCCTCCACATCATACAACTTTAGAACTGGTCTGACTGCTCTTTTTATGACTTCAAAACTCATATCACTGAAGTCACCATCCTTCCACTTTCTATGTCTCTTAAGCAGAACCTTGTAGTGATCAAGTTGCCCTTTCTCTGAAGTTCGATACTTCTCACTCTGAATTTGCATTGCCCTTCTTTCCAGATACTCAGTTTGATATTTGTAAACAAGGCAAGTCAACTTATACCTGTCTTCCAAAGGAGCATTTTTCAACTCCTTCTCCCATTGATCAAGAAATTCTCCAACATGAGGTACCCTGTCATCTAGTTCTCTATGCATAATCTCAACCTGCTTTAGCATATCTTTGGGCCTCATCTTCTCCATTCTTTGATCCTGCATATCTATCTCCTCTTGTTGTAGCCTGAGAGCTACTTGTGCATCATGTGCTTCTTGGGCCTTTTGCTGTTCAGGAGTCAGATGCTTGTATTTTCTCTTGGGCTGTTGCACCATGATTCCTTTTCCTTTGTCTTTTGGATCCACTGCTGGTGCTGGTTTTGCTTTAGATGCAGGTTATTTGATTGTTATCCCCTTCTGAGCTGGTTGCTTTCTGTTCTTCCTAACAAATGTTTGAGTAATGTTCTTAGCAGGGGATAAACTTACAGCAGTGGGATCAGCAATGGCAGGGGAAACTTTTGAAGCAGGGGCTTCTTCTTGATTGCCCATGGTGAGCAATGTTTGAGCAATATCTTTGGTTGCACTCCCCTTGTCACTTCCCTTATCAGCACTTTCTCTCTCCATCCCTTTCTTAGCACTTGTTATCTTTCCGTGCTCCCCACCAGGATATGAATAATACTCAGTAGATCCTTCTGTGTGTGGAATTTCCTCCCCTTTGGAAGCATCCTCATCTGTGGAAAGAATCAGTCTGGGCTTTCTCCTCCCCTCAAGAGTAGCAAGTCTGGTTTCCAGTTGAGAGATAACCAGACCTTGCTTTTTGACATCTTGTACTAGTTGTGCATTCTGCCTTTTCAGACTCATACACATTTTCGTCAATTCCAGATTTGTCAAAGGTTTCATACTGCTCTCAATCCTAGAAGGGAATTTCTCCCCTTGTTGGATATCATGGAGTGGGGGAGAGGACTTATTGATGGTGTCACTATCCTGCTCACCCCTTGAGGATGAGACAGTAGTGGCAGCCAAACCCCCAGGTTGCTCCAAACTCTTGGAGACTCTCCTTTCTGCTGCTTGTGAAGATTCACCAGGCAAGGGAGACCTGGCAAACCTGGATTTTGAACGCCTTTCTTGTTGTGGATTAGCAGGTGGTAGGTTCTTGGCAGGGGAATCAGCAGGTTGATTTATGGTTGTTTGATTTTTGGCTTCTTCCCGTCTGATTTGGTCCATCATAATTGAAGTGAATGGAATGTTTCTGCCAGAAAACAAAGGTGATGGTGCAAGTAATGTGGTGAAGAGTTTGGTGGTGTGTTGGGTTGCTGAAAAATAGTTTCTGTGTGTAATGGGACCATGGTCACTCATATTCAGCAAAATTTCTATAAACCTTGGATACATACAAAACTTTGAGGTGCTTGAAACATTTTTAACCATGCCTTTAAAAATCATTTGAGAAAAACAATACTTCCTTCCTGTTGCAAAGCAGATCAGGGCAGAAGCTATCTCACTACCAACCTCATTAAAAGCAGTGGTTTTTGGTGACAAACATTGCATAATAGTATGAATCAAATATTTCCAATGAGGGGCAAACTGGCCTTTAGCAAACTTACATTTTTTATTTTCAGAAAGTTTGTACCCCAATTTAACCAGACCTTCAAAAATTTCAGCTTCAGAAAAGTTGGTTATTCCATCCTCATCATCAAGGAGAAGATTCTCCCTGATGGAGGCAAGTGTGATTACCTTGGAATGACCATCAACTGTGCTTTAAATTATGACCTCTCCATTCACTGTTTTGGTCATGGCTTTAGACCAGAACTGTTGAATGTGTGAGGTATAAATGCGAGGATTGATGAAAAGGGCCACTCTGAAGTACGAAGACTTTAGAAAGGCCACAGTATCAGCAAACTCGGCTGGTTCATCATGAAGCAAAGCAATTTGATTATGATTGGGAGCAATTTTAAGGGTCATGATGAATTTTGAAAATAGTTTGGAGGTTTATAGAGATGAGAGGTAAGTGGGATTAGGTCGAGAAAGACATATGGACCTGCTGGTAAAGGGAATTAAGTTTATATAGACGAATTGAAGGGCTGTGATTGGACCAAAATTTTCAAATTGCAAAAATATCAAGGATAAAACTTGATAAAAATTAATATATTTGAAATAGAAGGAAAAGATTACCAATCAGCGAAGAAAGCGCCTTAAATATCTTTTAAAAATAATAAAATATTCCCTAACCAAAATTTAAGCAAGCAGGCCCAACAGCTATGAACAGGGTAACGGTATTGTCGGTCAGCGGTCAAACATGGGAATGTTGTGAAAGCAGGGGAATAAAAGATAAAAGCAGGGGAAACTTTCCTAGGGGTATTGAACTAGTCATGGAGAGACTAATGCTAACTAGCTCTGCTCTAATGCACACACTTGTATACACAAGATAGATACATAGAAACTCAAGAGTCCTCTATTCAGCAATGGTCCCAATACAAAAAGTTAATACATAAGTCCCCCTACACCAGGTTATCCCAAGAAATCATGCATACCCCAGTCACCATCCCAACCTTGTCCCTCACCTATGGTCAGTCAGTCTTGGCAATGTGTGCCACAGGTCTGTATTTGAACATCAAGCTGGTTTAATAGAGACATGTAAGCACACACTACAGTGCCTCAAGGTTTCAGAATTCTGACAAGCTTTGTAGCAAGTCATCATTAACCTGAACCCTCACTCACCAGTGGATATGATCTAAGATCATATATGAGCATCCTAAGGATACCCTGAGTCCTAAAGGTGTGACCTAACATCCCCTGAAACATAGAGTATATACCTGATCCACCAACGAGAATAGTATGCACCATAGGAACCTCTGCATTGTTAGTCTAAAACCACATATAACCACTTTTGTAAAAAGAACACACCCAGCTTAAGAAAAAAAATCCTCTTGGCAGGGGAATGAACCCCAAGCAGGGGAATCAGTGCTAAAAAGCAGTGGAATGAAAGAGATGGACAAATAGACTAACAATTATACAACAACAGCAGTGAAGTAACCCTGATTATACATGACAAAATAGACATCAGATTTTAAGGAGTAACCATTCCAATACCTGCAACCAGATACTGGAACCTCCCTACATCAAAAGCTTTTGTTAAAAGATCAGAAACATTAAGTTCTGAATCAATTTTCTCAGGGACAATCAGTCCTTTTTCAAAACAATCTCTGATAAAGTGATGTCTAATTTCAATGTGTTTGGTTTTGCTATGAAAAACAGGGTTCTTTATAATGCAAATAGTGCTGTTGTTGTCAATGAATATCTTGGTTTTAAGAAAGTTATACCCATAATCAAGCAATTGATTTTGCACCCAAAGAACTTGACCACAGCATGCAGCAGCTGCTACATACTCAGCTTCAGTTGTGGATGTTGCCATGATAGTCTGCTTCTTACATTGCCAAGATATAAGCCTGCTCCCCAAAAATTGGCATCCCCCTGTTGTAGACTTCCTATCATTGTTGTCACCAGCATAATCACTATCTGAATAGGCTATCAGCTCAAATGGTGAATCCTTTGGATACCATAGTCCTAAGGTAGGATGACATTTTAGATACCTAAAAATCCTTTTCACAGCAAATAAGTGACACTCTGTTGGTGACACCTGGTATCTTGCACATAAGCAGACTGCAAACATGATGTCAGGTCTTGAAGCAGTGAGATACATAAGAGACCCAATCATAGACCTGTAATTCCTAACATCTATAGGCTTTCCAGGACCATCCTTGCCCCATGGATGATCCTTGTCCATGGGAGTGGACACCTTATTCCCATCAGACATGCCAAACTTCTTTACAATCTCAGCCACATATTTGTCTTGTGAGATAAATATCCCATCTTTCCGCTGCTGAACTTGTAACCCCAAAAAGAAGTTTAGTTCTCCCATGACACTCATTTGGAATTTATCCTGCATCAATTTGGCAAACTCTTTGCTAAGCATGGAGTTAGTTGATCCAAAAATGATGTCATCCACATAGACTTGTACTAGCAGAAGGTCACCCTTTTGTTTCTTGGTAAACAGGGTCTGATCAATCTTCCCCCTGCTGAATCCATTGTCTATGAGATATTTAGAGAGAGTACCATACCAGGCTCTGGGAGCTTGGTGAAGGCCGTACATGGCCTTTTTCACTTTGTATACTTTGTCAGGATGTTCTGGATCTTCAAACCCTGGAGGTTGCATGACATAGACTTCTTCATCAATGGTTCCATATAGGAAGGCACTTTTCACATCCATCTGGAAAACAGTGAAGTCCATGAATGAGGCATAAGCAAGAAATAATCTAATAGCTTCAATCCTGGCTACTGGAGCAAACACTTCTTCATAATCAATCCCTTCTTCCTGAGTATACCCTTGTGCCACTAATCTTGCTTTGTTCCTGACAACTATTCCCCTTTCATCCTTTTTGTTCCTGAGTACCCACTTGGTCCCAATAGGCCTTGCCCATTTGGGACAATCAACCAGAATCCAAACCTCTTGTATGTCAAATTGTAAGAGCTCCTCTTGCATGGCTTCGACCCAGCTTGGGTCATTTAAAGCCTGAAAAATCTTCTATGGCTCTTCTTGTGACAAAAATGCAGTAAACAGACAACATTGCATGTTGTCATGATTGAACTTCATGGTGATATTGGCAATAAAGCTGTGCTCCTTTGCTGTATACCTTGTTTGTCTGGGGGCTTCAGGATTGCCAATGATCTGAGAGATAGGATGATCCTTATTGATTCTATAGGTAGGCTGCATGATGACTTCTGTTTCATCTTCTTCCAAATCAGAATTGATGGGACTATTTTGATTAGGAAAGAAGTCCTCAAAGGAACTCCCAAACGAGACAGCATGACCTAGAGATGGGTGCTGGTGAGCAGAATGAGGCTCTGAATAACTAGGACCTCCACTCCTTATGATTCTGCTTCCACTGATGGATATGATAGGACCATCATTTATGGGTGTAGATGATGAAATGAGTGGGGATTCTCTTTCTGCATCAGTAGTCTCATTAGCATCATGATCCTTTGTGAAAGAGGAATCAATTCCTCTAGCAGGGGAATCTTGGATTCCACTGCTTTCAGCCATTCCACTGCCTTCAGCCATAGCAGGGGATGAGATTGGCTGTTCTTTTCCTGAAGCAGAATTGTCTTCTTGATCATCAGCTTCACTAGGAAACAATGAGGGTACATTCATGTATCTCAGAGGTGACTTCTCTGCACCAATTGTTTCTTGAGTACCTGAAATGTTAGTGTTCTGCAAGACAACAGGTACATAATTCATGGACTTGGAAAGTACATCTATATCAAAGAACCAGTCAGGACCTGTTTGAACATCTTCAGGTTTGTCTTCAAGAAAGTTCACATGAAGATTTTCTGTGATTTTGCTTGTCTTCTTGTTGAAGACCCTATATCCCTTGCTGTTTAATGAATAACCCATAAAGTATCCATCATCACCCTTTTCACTAAACTTACCTAGATTGTCAATGGTGTTCAAGATGATAACATGACACCCAAAAGGTCTAAAAAAGTCAATTAAAGGAGGTCTTCCATTAAACAGCTGATAAGGGGTCTTGTTGTGTGCCTTAACAACTAAGGCCCTGTTCTGTACATAACAAGCAGTGGATACAGCTTCAGCCCAAAAGATAACTGGAAGTTTGGAATCAGACATCATAGTTCTTGCAGCTTCAATGAGTGTCCTATTCCTTCTTTCTGCCACTCCATTCTGTTGAGGTGTTCTAGCAATGCTGAATTGCCTCTTGATGCCTTTGTTTATGCAGAAAGAATCCAGTTTCTGATTTCTGAACTCACCACCATTGTCTGATCTCATGGTAACCACCTTCATGCTTTTTGACAGTTCAATTTGATTGATGAACCCAATGAGTACATCAGCTGTGTCAGTCTTTTCAAATAGAAAGAATGTCCATGTAAACCTTGAAAAATCATCAGTAATCACTAAGCAGTACCATTTCTTCATTATACTTGCCACAGAAGTAGGACCAAAAAGATCCATATGCAGTAGTTCTAATGGCTTGGTGGTGGACATACTTGTTTTTGACTTGCAAGATGCTCTGTGTTGCTTTCCTTTCAGACATGCTGCACAAGTATGTTCAGTGGCAAAAGACTTGGAAGGAAGACCATGAACCAGATTATGCTTTACTAGTTTGTTCATGTTCTTGAAATTAAGATGACCAAGTCTTCTATGCCATTTCTTACATTCATCTGCTGAAGCTTTGGCAATGAAACATGTTTCATTGTCTTGGAGAGATATGTCCTTGAGATCAATTGTGTACATGTTCTTCTGTCTTGGTGTTCTGAGAACAATTGGAGTGTCTTTTGGCAAGACAAACTCCTTTCCTAATACCAAGCATTCAGTGTCAGTAAACAAGACAAAATTCTTGTTGTCAGTCATCTGTGATACACTGAAGAGATTATACTTGAGTTCTTTCACCAAGTACACATTGTCAAAAGTCATCCCATTTGTGACAATAGTTCCTTTTCCTGTTATAGTTCCATGCCCATCTCCAAAAGAAACACCATCATCATCATGCAGGGGCACACAGTTAGACAAGTAAGCTTTTTGTCCAGTCATACTTCTTGAGCATCCACTATCCCAATATGCTCTATCATCCCTTGTCTTCTTTGTCACCTGCAAAAGAAAAACAAATTAGTTTCTCTTGGGGACCCAAGCCATTACAGACTTGGATCTACCTCGTGTATCAATGTAGGATAGCTTATCAAAAACTAGAGATACACCATTAGATTGAGCACCCCTTTTGGGTGCCCAAAACCAACGAGCTGAGGCTTTCACAGCTTTTCCCCATCTTCCCATGTTCCTAGAATGTACCACTTTTCTAGCAGGGGATACCCCAGTTTTAGCAGGGGAATCCTTATGCTTAGCAGAGGGAACCCACCTTTTGTTTTGGCCTCTATTCATGTGTTGGTAAGGTCTAGGGCCAGATCTATATGCAGTATAATGTGTTGGGGTGGTCACAGAAGTGTTGGGCTTTGGGTGAACATCATTCTCCTTCCTAAGGGCAGGAACAACATATTTATCAGTCACCCTATTTCTCAAGGTAGGGGCAACATACTTGGCAGGGGAAAAGGATTTTGCCCCTGCATTTAGAAGAATGGTTTTAGGTTGCATATCCTTTAAGGGATTTGCAGCCACCATCTCCATTGGTGCCTTACACTCTTGATAAGTGTGTTCAAAACTCCCACATGTGAAGCAGGGCTTGGTATTAATCACAAAGTCTTCTCCTAATTGATGAGACTTTTGGTCATTCCAATTTCTTTGATTACCTCTGACATTCCTGTACATACCAGCATATTTAATGGTGGGCTTAGGAGACTGTGGCCTAGCCTTAGATTTGGGAGAGATACTCTTAGAACTAGGATTGCTGCTAGAAATTCCTTCTTTTGAAAATCGAACAGGGTTGTCAATTTGCTTTAAACCAACCTGTTCCTTTTTAACATCCCTAATGACACTAGTTTTAACTAGAGACTCTTCTGTATCAAGATTATTAGGTATATAAGCACTCAAGTCAAACTCAATGTCATCCTGTTTTTCAAAACAAGGGAGACCAGTCCATGACAAGTCTTTTCTAGGAGAGGGAGCATGGATGTTAGCAGGGGGTGGTGGTATGGTAGCATTCATATTCTTAATTCCAAACCCTGTTTTGTCCTTAGGAGATTGACCAATTTCAACTGCCTTGGTTAAATCTTTTGAAGCTTTTCCAAATTTTTCAACAGTTTCCTCATCTATCTTTTGGTTAGCTTTGAAAATTTCAAGTTCAGCAGTTAAAACATTTATAGATTGGTTATTCTCCTTGGCATCTCTTTCTAGAATCACAATGTGATCCCTATAATCACTTTCTCTTTGCCTATACTCTCTTATGGTGGACTCTAGTTGTTCTAAAGCACGTTTGTAGTTATCAAGATCATTATCACAATTGATATAGTCAGCTTTTACCTTTCTGATTTGATCATTCAAAGATTCAGTATTTTTCCTACAAGCTTTAGTACAGTATGAGTCATTATATACCTCATTGTCAGAACTGGAACTTGACATAGCCATAAGTGCAAAATCTTCTTCCTTTTCCTCAGCAATCAAGGCTTGATTTCTTTCCACATTCTCTGTCATAGCACTCCAGTCCCATCCATTTGCTCCATCTATCCCCTGCATAGCTACCATGGCTTTAGCACCAGAATCATCATCTCTTGTCTCCTTTCTGTAGCTATTTCCAGACTTAGGTCCTCTGCATTCCCTGGCAAAATGACCCTTCTTGCCACAATTGTAGCATTCAACTTTTGTTTTATCAAACCCAGCCACATCAGAGGGGTTAATTGTGATCTTCTTCCCATACTTCTTGTGGAACCTGTTGGCTCTCATGCTGAGCAAAGCCATATTCCATTTGATGTCCAATTCTTCTAGTGCTTGCTTACTGATTTGATTTAGATCTTCATGTAATACTGTAGATCCTTGTGGCCCTTGTGATGCTATAAAAGCACATGCAGTATCAAGGCTGAATGTAGCTGGTCTTTCTTCATCATAGGAAGGTCCAGACCTGGTAGCAGGGGAATAGGTAGCAGGGGCTACTTCTATTCCACTGTTCTTGGAGATTCCACTGCTTTGTGATATGAATGCCATGTTAGCAGGGGAATCGATGATTCCACTTGAGTTGGTGGGGATTGTTCCTTTTGACTTCATTTCATTGACAATAGGTTCAAAAACCTTTAAGTTATTGTATATGTCATTAATATCTTTTTCATCCAAATCATCCTTATTCTGCCAAATTGCCTTATAGACAAACCATTCTTTCTGGAGACTGTTAAGAAACCTGGTGTTCACCTGCTCTTTTGATACCTCAATATCAAAGAATTCCAAGTGGGCCACCATGTCTTGAAGCCTATTGTAAATAGCTCCAATTGATTCATCACCAATTGCTTTGAAAGAAGCAAAATCATTCAGCATTTGATTTTTCTTCTTCTTCTTTGTGGCTTCATTTCCTCCAAAGGTTTTGCCTATGGCTTCCCATAGATCCTTAGCTGTTTTGTATTTCCTGAATCTGAGTTGATGTCTATCAGGTAGGGCCAACAGCAATGAGCTGTGAGCCCTGACATCATGCCTTCTAGCCAGTATTTCCTTATCGCATAGAGCAGCAGATTTCTTCTTGTCCTTACCTTTGGAACTTTCACCTTCATCCTTGCCCTCTTTAACTGCCACCATTTTGTTGAATTGATCACCAAACTCTATGATCTCCCAGAGAACATAGTGTTCCATTTTCAGGTATTGTTGGATTCTGAATTCCCATAATTCAAAGTTTTCAGGATCCAACATGGGTAACTTGAGGTTATTGTGGTTGTTGCTATTTGTGGATGAGTCTGATGACATGTTTGCAATGAGGATTTTGTTCTTGATTTAGACAAAGTTTCTCAACAAGCTCTGATACCACTTGTTGATCCCAAAGTCAGATCTTAAACCTTAATAGCTTGTTTAAGGGTTGTGATAGAGAGAAAGAATTCAATCTAACACTAGAGAAACTTTGCAAAGCAAAGTAACTAAACAAGATGCAGAATATAATGTTTAGCACAAGAACAAATATGATTCAAACGTTGAACTTTAATATATCAAAGATATACGAATACCCAAAATGGTATTAGGGTTTACAAAACCTTAAAGTAATATAATGAAAGACAAAATGAGAAAGACACACTTTGCATGCTAACCTAGTGAGTCCTTTTATAGGCACAAGAACTCACGTACAAGATCACTACTAACAAACTATGGAAAGTATTAAGGAATAATAACTGAAACGCGTAAAAATCTATTCCATGTTTATCTTTGACGGCAGGGCCTTTGACTTCAGCAGGGGAACCAATCCCCCTGCCTTTGTTATTTAGCAGGGGGAACTTACTCTAGCAGGGGTACGAATAATCAACTAACAGGGGAAACAAATAAGCATAGATTTATTCCTAACATATAGCCTCATATTTACAACCTTATATTACATAGCAACCCGTAAGTGACTCGAACATCACCAAATTAAGTTTCACCATTTTCGCTTATTCTACAAGGCCGTTTTGCTAAAACTATGCAAACTATTAACTTTTTTACGACAACCAAACAGTTCATCATACGTCCTATAACAAATACATGTAATATTGTAAATTACGCATGAATGGGAAATTAATACACAAACTATAAATATATAAATCATCAATTATAGCAGATCTAATGTTATAAAGTTATACAAATTGGGGTTCTGATATTCAGATGACAAATTCTGTGGTAAACAAGAAATTATAATACCTGCTATTTAATCATATAATAAGCATCAATTATAGCAGATCTAATGTTCTGCTATTAGATCATGTCATATGAATTATCAAAGTAGTTATGGAATTGAAGATATACGAAATTAAAATACCTGGTTTGGAGACTATGGACTTGAAATCGATGGTGATGACAAGGGTGGACAGGGAGCCATGGTTGAGATGGAATGGTTTATGGTTGTTGATAGTGTAAGTATAAAATGAGATGAAAATTAGAAGTGTGGGTGAATAAAACTTTGGAGGGATAATGGAAATAGAGGGAGAATGAAATTTTGGTTGAAATACTTGAGCGGGATAAATAAAAATATTTAGAATGAGATTATGAAATTTTACTAAAGCCAAATTTGTAGTTGATGTATAGCTGATCTGTCACTATGAGCCATTTTTCTGTGACGAATTAATTTGGTCTCTAATTTTTGTCGCTGTTGTTCAATATTCTAGTAGTATTGGGCGACAAAGTTGGCTGCAGTGGTGATATTCGTTTTTAGGGTTTTGTCTAAAAACCCTAGATTCGTTGTTTGTTGCTGCTGGTAATGATGGATCATACTAGCTTTGGTGAGTGGATTCATGGATCCACAATGAACCATAGTATGATGAGATTCAGTGTTTATAGCTGCTATGATGCTTTTCGGTTTTAGGGTTTGACACATAAACCCTAGATCTGCATGTTAAATTTGATCATATGTAAACCCTAGGTGTTAGGGTTTCGAAATTTTGTTCCATATTCAAGATGATGGCAGATAGGTTCAAGGCTGCTTGGAGATTGAATTATGAGGTTATGATATGATTGGCAGTCATGAAAAGTGTTGCGGGTACATATGGTGTTCTAGGTCAAAGAAAGGGACTCGCTGGTATGATTTTGGCTTTTAATGTTTGTTGATGTTGGTCGTACCAAGAAAAGGAAAAAGGTTGTTGTTGTGATCCTATATGTTCACATTGATTGGTCTCTGCTGATCGAATATTAAGGTCTCTATAAAGCAACAGTAGGTGGTCCCATGATTGGAAAACAAAGTGATAAAAAGGATATCATGTGAAGTTTGCCTAATTTTTAGGATGACAAAAACGTGATGTGGCTGTGAGACAAGTTTTTCACGTGGGTCTGTATTAACAAAAGGAAATATGTGTTAACACGATGAAGTGAATATTGTGTGTTCACACGAATATACAAATTCGTGATTCTGTGTTCACACGAATCATATTTGATTTGTTTAAAGCTTATATTAGTAAAGAGAGACGTGATATATGGATATGGAAAACAAATTTATTTGTTTAAATAGTTCATGACGCTAACGTTTATAATTCAGACGTTGACACATATTATTCTATCCGTTGTCAAAGTATCTATAAGACGGTGACAAGGTATAGTTTATCCGCTGACAACAAAGGATCACGGATAAAAGGGAAGTTGCTGCTGTTTAGATTTTTGGTTAGGTTTTGGCACACAAAATGTAACATCCCGCCTACTCATACTACAATTGTCCGCTTTGCCCGCAGGCTCACGACTTTGCTTTGTGGCCCTCTTGTAAGTACTTCCCGGCTGGTCACTCAAGCTAGTAGTACTCTGACATGAGCACGCTTAACTGCCAGTTCTTAAGAACCCCACTTGCAGTAGACCACAAAACGCGTTGTGTCATGAGAAGGCGATTGTTATCTTATGAACCATGGATCTATCCTAGCCACAACCAATGTGGGATTTGCCTAGGGTGTCACAATCACCCCCCTTCGGGACTCATCGTCCTCGATGAGGTTTACCCCACCATCCCGAACGGCTCAGGAGTGTCTCTGATACCTCTTGTAACATCCCGCCTACTCATACTACAATATTGTCCGCTTTGCCCGCAGGCTCACGGCTTTGCTTTGTGGCCCTATTGTAAGTACTTCTCAGCTGGTCACTCAAGCTAGTAGTACTCTGACATGAGCACGCTTAAATTCCAGTTCCTAAGAACCCCGCTTGCAGTAGACCACAAAACGCGTTGTGTCATGAGAAGGCGATTGTTATCTTATGAACCATGGATCTCTCCTAGCCACAGCCGATGTGGGATTTGCCGAGGGTGTCACACAAAACGAGGAGGTTACATGATTTATATAGAATATTATTTTGATATTTATGGCTCAGATATTTTTCTTAAAAGACGTATATGATTAATGGGAAGAATTCTTATGGTAAATTTGATGGTCGAAGTAGATTTTCGTGAGTTTTATGTTTTATCATATCTCAAGATGACTCAATTCCATATTGAAGTAACTTGTTCGTGCTTACATTGTTGGTGACGAAGACTTGTCATATCTAGCAATGCCATCTACATTGCTATCACTTGAAGGAGTTACATTATCGTGCTCAGTGTCTCATAATAAGATGAGGATTTTGACAAAGAGATTTAGGTATGCTCATATTCCTTCCATATGAGTCTTGGAGTCACGTATTTAGTACAAGACATAAAACACAGGTTTGGGTTATTCTACTTCTACATCAAGATTATTGTATTTATTTTTCTTCAAGGTCATTACACAGAGCCTACATTTGGAGAATCTTCGATTGCATACATTGTTTCCTTCCCTAATTGATGTGACAAAAAGGGGAAGATATCGATGTTTAACTTGAGGGGAAGCAATTTGAAGATGATGTACCACATACAAGAGATATACAAAGAGTTTTGCCGACATCAACTAGGGGAAGATTGCTGGGTCTAAAAAGTTGATGTGGCAGAAACTCAAAACGAAGAAAACATGAAGGGATTTATTTTAGCCGCTGACACGTTGTGTCTAGCCGCTGACAGATGTCTACGCTGATGGAATTCTATTTAGGGTGAATATTTAGAATATTGTTTATCAATATTTTGTACATGGTTTATTTAAATAGAAGATATGCATGTTTATTTGTTCTTATCTCTTGTAAACCCTATTCCTTACACTATAAAAGGAACCAAGGGTATTAGGTTTATTCATTCAATTCATTCACAATGTAAAACTAAAGTGTGTGTCGTACTAGGCGTGGGAATAAATGTATACACGCCTAGTGGTTGTTTGCTATTAATATAATAAGCAATCGGTGGGAGGAATTCATCTTGTGTTCTTGTTCTTAAACACCTTGTTCAACATGTTTTATTCTATTCCGCCTTGATTCAATCAAGTGAGTAATACATGTTTCTAGTAGCCTAAAGATCCGTGAATCTTAGGATTCATCATATTTGTGGTGACAAAAAAAATCACCCACATCAGGTTTGATCAGATTGGCCTTTTTGTTCAGCTCCAGTATAGGATCTTGATCCTCTAGAGAAACTCCAATGCTGATATTGAGAACCTCACCCAGTTTTTCATGATTTCTCATGAAGTGTTAAATTCTGGTGCGAACTTCATCCCATCTCTTGGATTTTCTTTTCTCAATAGTCTCACTCATTTCTATCCATTCAGTGTAAGAAATCTCCTTCCCTTGGAAATTTTCTAAGATCTCATCAGACTCGTTGCCCCTATAAAATTTGAGATGAAGAGCACCTCTGCTAGTCAGCATGTCAACATTGGTGATTGGTGAGAGATTTCTTCTGTTTAGCCTTGTTATACAAAATTTTTCATATAACATCTTCTTCTTGAAAAGGCTTTCAACTTCAAACTTCCTAATTTGTTCATACAAGCTCAGCTTCAGATCTCTAAGTTTTTCTTCTTGCTGGAGCTTGTACAATTTATCAAGTTCTTCTTGAGTGGCCACCCCAGCTTTGATCAGTCAATCATTCAGTGTAAAATCTCCTTTGTTATTAGGTATAAAGGGAGGTATGCCACTATCAGTTGTATCCTCACTTGTGGTCAGTCTATGCACATGACCGTCCTTGGCTGAAGACTCCCCCTTAGCCTTAGCTGGAATCTTTTCAGCAAATGGTGACTCATAGACAACAGGTTGTTTCTGAGCCTTCTTTTGTGCATGTTTTTGAAATAGCTGTTGGATGGTGATTTTTCCCCCTCAGCAAAAGACTGCCCAGCAGCTTCTGATGACCCACCAGCAGGGAAGAGACCACAAATATGATCAAGAGTAGAGGATACCTTGGCCAGTATTGCTGGTACATTCTCAAGGGCATTCAGTTTCTGTTAAACCTCTTTAGATAAGGTCAACTTATGTTTCTCCAGCAAGGCCACCCTATCCTTTATCTTGGATACAGAGTCACACAAATCATTTACTTGGCCAGGCATTGGTGCAACTCTGGTGGAAACTCCATGGTAGCACTGTTGAGGGAGTCCATAAGAGATGACATTTCTTGCTTAAGGGAAGTGGTGGTGGCCACATCTTTGACTAATGGATTTAAAGCAGAAATAATGACATCCTTGATTTGATCAGCAGTAGGAGGAATTGGTCTTTCTTTAAGAGTTGTGATTTCAGCATCAGCAAGCACCTTTTCCTCCTTCAGTTTAGCCACCTGTGATTGAAGAATTAACACTTGATTTTTCAATTCTTTTACCTGTTCAGATTTGGGGCACGGTGGCTTTGGTGTTACTTCAGCTGTCTCATCTTCATCTTCACTGTCATCAAGATTGACTGGAACTCTTTCATTGAACCCAAGCTCTTTTTCCAAGTCATTTGAAGACATGCTGAACATATAAGTAGGAAAGTGTCCCACCTTGGCGCTAGTGGTGAGAGGCACTTCCTTGTTGGTCTTTTCTGCATCACCGCTAGTGTGAAGGTCAGTTTCTACTCCTTCACCACCAGGGTTGGTTTTACCTGATGGATCCTGAGAAAAAGTCCCTGATGATTTAAGATCAATGAATATGCTTTTGGTTCTTTCAGTAGGACCCTATTGTGGGGGTGCTACATCATTAGAAACCAATAGACAAGGGTCAGCGTCAATTGTTGTATTTGTTGACGCCTCACGCCCTGATGCTGACTCAGAGTGACAAATGATAGAGATTGGTAATGAAATTGGAAATGTATTCAGATTTAAATTACTTACCAATGTTGACTCAACACTATTGAGCTGAGGATGCGCTCCATCTTCACCCTTATCTCCTAAAGAAGTTGAGATAAGGGTTGCCTTCTGGGCCTCTTTATGCATGTCACCTCCAGCAGAGACTGAAGGTGACGGTTGGCTTGGGTTCTTGTCCTTGTCCGAGGACTTGCGTTTCTTCAAAGCATGGCCTTGGGTATCATTAGCAACCTTCTTTGATGAAGATTGTGTGAGGGCTCTCCTCTTTCTGGACTCACGTCTAACCTTTTCAGTGTTAATAGACGTTTGTTTCTGACGAGGTTCAGAAGAAGCTCCAGGCTTTTTGCCCTTCAGATCCCCTTCTCCAGTTGGAGAAGTGTCTTGCCGAGCTTTGTACACTACTGGAGCATCTGCTGAGCAGATGTCCAGCATGGGTTGTGTAAGAGGAGGATCAATGGTACCGACTGGAATGTTACAACGTATAAGATCAAAGGGTTAAAAGACCAATTTATCTCCATGGATTTTTAAAAAGTCATCACCAAGATGGTCAGCAAAGAGGAGAGATATAAATCTGGTGTAAACAACCTTTTTCTCCCTTGTCTTTTTCTCCAGCTTCCCATGGAGATCTTCAAAGATAAGTCTTCCAAAATCAGCTTTTATTCCCTTGGCCAGATAGTATAAAATTATAGCATCATTTTGGTTTATCTGGTCAAGGCCTCCAGTTTCCCCCCCCCCCCCAAACACTCAATGAGAATAGTCATCAGCAATTTCCACCTTGGTGGTAAACAACTCCTTTTTAAACCCCCCTTCTCAGTGATCTCTTCAGTACCCAATTTCTTTAAATAACTTTTTAACAATAGAAAAATCATCAGGTATAGCTTCATAGTCACTAGGGTTTTCTAAATAGTTTAGACCCAAAACCCTTCTAAATAATTTCAAACCAATTTTACCATGAATTTCAGTAGTAGTAGAATCAAACTCAATTGATTTCTTGTTGTGAGAAGCTTGTGTAGTGAACCAAAACTCTTTTAAAACATTTTGGAACATCATTCCAGGATCCTTAACCAATGCATCACGTAAAACACTTTTGGAAAAGTAAGTAATTACTTGATCCCAAGGAACAGATTTAATGGTGTCTGATTTGATTAAGGTGATGTTGTTGGGCTTGAAGATGATATCTTCGATGGGAAAGGTGACATGGGTGGATGGGTTAAGAGTGATTTCTACAACTTTTTGGGAAGAAGATTCAGCCATTGTTGTGTTGTGTGTTTTTTGAGAGAGAAAGATTTTGTGTGTGTGTTTTTGATGAAAAGATTTGTAAGCGTGGAATGATATCCAAATGGAAGGGATTAAATAAAAACTTAGATTTGTGAAAAGTTTTTAAAACCATTTGAAAAAGTTATAAATCTCTTAGGGTTTCTTTTGAGCATTTTCCACAAACTCTCTCATTAATGTTCTGCAAAAAGGTATCATTTTCTGTTGCTTTGAACAGTGAAACGCCTCATGTGTTAGGAAGTTGTTGATTGTGGATGAGAACGTTTGAAATTTCCTTAATTAACAAATGACACATTTTGAAAGAATGTTTGTTTTATTCACAAGGAAATTCAATGCTATTTAATACTTTTCGACTCATGATTGATTTGTTTTAAAAGTTGTTGCTCATATATGCTGAAGCTGATGGCAATACTTGTGAGCTTCATTGCGCCAGATGAGGCGACAAAACCCCATATACATGTTCACATAAGTGAACAAGACATATGAAATTGCACGCTCCTCTACTCAGGCCTAGCTACTCATTTGTATTAATTTTTTGTTCAGATTTTGCTGAAGAAAAAAACACTTTGATGACTGGTGATTGTTTGTTCAGCTTCAGTGAATCAGATAAGGCGACAGAACATCATATACACAATCACATATTGTGAGATAGACATATGACATTGCACACTCCTTTACTCAGACACTGCTACTTAGCATTAATCAAAATAGTTTAGAAAAATGCTGAACCTTTAAGCTTCTTCAGTGAATGCTGAAGGTTCAGGTTTTGTATCATCAATGTTCAACATACCAAGCTCCATTATCAATCTTTTGAAAGTTGGTTCATCCAGTGGTTTGGTGAAGATATCTTCCAATTGATACTCAGTGGGGATGAAATGTAACTCAATGTCCCCTTTCACAATATCATCTCTGATAAAGTAATATCTGATATCAATGTTTTTTGTTCTTGAGTGAAGGACTGGATTGTTGGATATTGCAATAGCACTAGTGTTATCACAAAATATTGGTACCTTTTCATATTCTATGTCATAATCAGCCAGTTGACTTTTCATCCAAAGAACATTGGCACAACATCCAACATCTGCCACATATTCAGCTTCTGCTGAAGACATGGCAACTGTTTGTTGCTTTTTAGCACTCCAACACACAAGTTTTCCACCCAGCAATTGGCAAGCACCAGAAGTGCTTTTTCTGTCCATATTGCATCCAACATAGTCAGAATCTGAATACCCCTTTAGATCAAACCCTGGGGATTTGGGGTACCAAAGACCTAGACTTGGTGTACCTTTTAGGTATCTGAAGATTCTCTTTACAGCATTAAGGTGTAATTCCTTTGGATCTGCTTGGTATCTTGCACAAAGGCATGTAGAGAATTGAATGACAGGTCTGCTTGCAGTTAAATACATGAGTGACACAATCATACCTCTATACTGAGTCTCACTGACTGATTGTCCATTGAGATCAGGTCCTAAGTTGTTAGGGGGTACCATTGGTGTTTTTATTGAAGCACAATTGATATCATACTTATTTAGCAGATCCTTGACATATTTTTCTTGATTGAAGGAGATGCCTTGGTCAGATTGTTTAATCTGAAGACCAAGGAAGTATGTGAGTTCTCCCATCATACTCATCTCAAACTTGCTGGTCATAAGCTTGGCAAATTGTTTGCATAGTTTCAAGCTTGTTGAACCAAAGATGATGTCATCCACATAAATTTGTACCAGAATGGTGTTAGTTTTGGATTTATAGATAAACAAGGTGCTATCTATTTTTCCTCTGACAAATTTATGTTCAATGAGAAATGTTGAGAGATTTTCATACCATGCCCTTGGGGCTTGCTTCAGTCCATACAAAGCTTTGTAAAGTTTGTAGACATGGTTTGGGTATTTACTACTCTCAAAGCCAGGAGGCTGAGTAACATAAAATTCTTCTTTTAGGTCACCATTTAGGAATGCACTTTTGACATCCATTTGTTAGATGGTGAAGCTCGTGTAAGTGGCATAAGCAAGGAAGATTCGTATGGCTTCCATACGTGCAACTGGAGCAAAGGTCTGATCAAAATCAACACCACGCTCTTGATTGAATCCTTGGGCCACCAGCCTAGCTTTGTTTTTGGTCACCACATTGGTTTCATCTCTTTTGAGTTTGTAAACCCATTTGGTGCCAGTGGTTGATTTACCATATGGAAGAGGAACCAATTTCTAGACTTTATTTCTTTTAAATTGATTTAGTTCCTCTTACATGGCATCTACCCATCCAGGGTGAGTGAGTGCTTCAGAAATCTTTGTAGGTTCAACTTCTGAAAGAAAGTTTGCATAGAGGTATTCTTTAGATGAAGCAGCACTTAGTTTCTTTGCCATAGATCTAGTGACTCTACCTTCTCCAGGATTGCCTATTATGTTCACCAGCTGTATGTGACTATTATTAGTCCAAGATTTTTGTGGAGCTGGAGAATAAGCACTGGTATCATGATGAGAGCTAGAGCTTGGAAGTCCCACGCATGGACTTAGACTTGGGATATCTCTAGTGTCTACTGAAGGATATTCAAAAGACAAAGGTTCAATCAATGGAGGGCTTCCTTCTTGGTCAGAAGCAACATATCCAAGACCTAATTCTCTAGAGAGAGTTGGGGAATTTTGAGCAGGAGGCTCAGATTGTTCATAAGCAACATCAATTGATTGATCAAGTGTGTGATCATGCTCGTCATTTTGAGACTGACCATTTTGGTCATTTGTGTTATCTTGCTGATCATTTTGATCATTTGATTGACAGCCATCAGTATTTGATACTAAAGGATTTCCTTTTGTAGGACTTGTCATATCCTCACATGGATCAATATGAGGGACTGAATTGCTTGTTTTATATCTTTGTTGAAATTCATCATCTGGATAATTGTGAGATTCATGAATATGAAGTTTATCATATGATGGATTTGCAAATTTGAGAGCTTTAGAACTTTCATTAAAGGTGATGTGATAAGCTTCTTCAATACATTATCTTCTTGTGTTGAAGACTCTGTATGATTTGGATACTAAGGAATATCCAAGGAAGTAACCATCATCAGATTTTTCATCAAACTTACCAAGGTGATCTTTGTGATTGTGAATGAATATTGCGTTAATGCAAAGCAATGCCTAAAAACATTGTTAGTACTAATTAATCTTTCTTAGTTTTGATCACGGCAAATTACAAAGACATTTATTGTCAAACACAATCATAAAACGAATTATCTAACAAACACTATCATCAAGTTAATAATCATTACACTAACATATCTTAATCATGCTTAGTGGTCATAAAAGTGATTAGCCTTAAAACTCACTTTTGTCAAATGTGACAAAAGATTTTTTAATAAACTTTATTTTTAAGAAAATGTTTTATTAAAATGAAAATGTAAATTTGAATATGGCATATTCCAAATGCCATAAGAATATCCTTTGAAGGTTTAAACAACCTCAGATATTTCAAATTCACTAAAAGACAAAAAGGAGCGGAGTCTACACTCCGCGGTTCCTTAAGTTCCTACGCGGTTCACTATCGATAAGGAACCGCCTAGGTAGCTAAGGAACCGCCCCCAGCTAGCCGTTGGGATTTGTCTTCTATAAATAGTAGATCAAATTTGCATTTTCATCAACCCTTTTTGGACATCTCTTTCAGCCTCCTTTCGCCTTTCTAATCCTAATATTTTGTAAATGATTACTTAATGTGTTAAGTATGTTTACATATGATTATCCTCTTGATCTCCTTCTTTACCTTGTCCAAAGAGAAGATCACTCACATAGTTGTGATGTGATTAAAGATGAAGCCTTGATGAAGATCATTCTTTCCTAAAGATCTAGTCATGTTCATCATTTGTTTATTTGTGTCTTGTGTAGATCCAATGTATTTGTGAATACTTGGACTAGTTGTGTTCATCCAAGCTATTTGTGAATACTTGGATTAGAGTTGTGTAAATCCTTTGCATATGTGTGTGCTTGGATTTGTGTTATGTAGATCCAAGTTACATGTGTGTACTTGGATATGTTTAGTTGAGTTGTAATAAGTTGTGTTAGTTCTCACTAAACTATAAAGTGATGTGGTTGTGTCTTGTGAGTTCTCACTAAACTATGAAGTGATTAGTAGTTTGTTGTGTGAAGTTCTCACTTAGCTTCAAAGTGAAGAGTCGTGAAGATTGGTTCTAGCTTTGTATTAGAACTCGACATCTAGCCTTGTGTAAAAAAATGGTGAAGTGGGCAACGTTGTGAAGATTGGTTCTAGCTTTGGATTAGAACTCGACATCTAGCCTTGTGTAGTAAAATGGTGAAGTGGGCGATGTTGTGTAGATTGGTCCTAGTTAAGATTAGGTCTCGACATTTAGCTTAGTGTTGGAAAATAATGTAAGCGACGTTGTAAGGTTTTCTCTGCCAAGAAGGGAGCTTGTGGATATAGTGGAAATCTCGAGTAAGGTGTACTCGAGGAGTGGAGTAGGAACGAGGATAGAGCCTCGTTACCGAACCACTATAAATCTTGGTGTCTTCATACTAGGTTTTTTTCCTTCCTTACTCATTACTTACCTTCATCATCATTACACTTACTACTTATTGTTAATGCATTAGAATTGAACCTAATCATTATGCAACTAGCTTTCTAGTAAAAGATGGTTTTGACACTCACCTAATTGAAAGGAATTTTAATTAGGAGATGAACCGAAGAGAAACTATTCAACCCCCCCCCCCCTTCTAGTTTCTACAATTGGTATCAGAGCGATGGTGACACAAGATCTTTGAAGTATATTGTACGTTAAAACTTGGATCGATCCATTGTCTCCTTAAATTAGAAGGTTAAGTTTTACTAAAGTTTTGCTTTGGTCAAAACTATCTTGTATTGAAAATAAGCCTTTTAATTGGTAATATTGCATCTCATTTAGATTAATAGTATTTATGCATTTTAGATTTACTCTTGAAATGTATCTACTAGTTTGCATCTTGTTATGTGTAGGTACTCATGAAGATCAATCATTCAATTGATTGTGGATTGAGTTACTTACACTTGTAGAAGACTCATCTTCTTTGATTTCCATCATCACTAAATGATGATATCAAGATGGATGGGAGTGATACTAGTCCTTGAAGACTTAGTAGTCACTTTACTCATGGTTGGGCTTTGTATTGGTTCCTTGAAAGCTTGGAATGCAATTTGTGGTCAAGGTAAGTTTTCATTCTTCCACACGCCCTATTTATCATTCTCTTGATCATTAATTGACTATATGTTTGTTCTTGGCATCCTTGCCTTGACATCTGTTTGTGGTTTGTGATTCTTCCCTTTTTCCCTCTCAAACCTTCATTGCTTGGATACTTGACTCACTATGGAGATGTAGAGTGAGTTAGTAGAAGCTTAAAGTATCAAGCATGATTTCCATGGTTTGCACCCTTACGGTTAGTAGGCCCAATATCATGTGTAACTTATGCAATTAAGCTCATATCTAGGATGATTGATGAATCCCTTGAGATACCAAACTACTTCACTAAGTTGTAGTTGGATTTTACACATTTGAAATTGAAATATTCCAAGGATATTGTTATTGTAAATCCTAGCAATAATTATCCGAACATGTGGGAGAGAAAGTGAATCTACACTTTGCTCACATTTTGAAATAGAGTAAGACTACTCTTGAAATTGATCTTATTCTATGTATCAAAATTTCTTGGTATAGTTCATTACCAAAGCCTTTTAGACTCTCGCCGGAAAGGCACGTCTCAAACCACTATATATGACACAAGCTCTTCGTCTCCTAGATTTGGAGAATGTCATTTGTCTCTTGAGC
The DNA here is from genome assembly GCA_025667525.1 of Glebionis coronaria. Lineage (NCBI taxonomy): Eukaryota > Viridiplantae > Streptophyta > Magnoliopsida > Asterales > Asteraceae > Glebionis > Glebionis coronaria. The sequence continues at coordinate 480,503,863 of CM046880.1, forward strand.
AACGTTCTTGGTCTTGATTCACTTCTCTTGACTCCTCTCCTCTTTGCTTCTTTGTTACGAGTAGTCCTTTGTCCGTTTTGGTCTTTTCCTATCTCGATTCAACTCGTAATCCTTCAATAAGGCATTATTACCTCGTGTTGTGGTGGTCCAATGATTTCCTAAAGGCTTAAGACATATTTTAAGGATTTTAGAAAAAATTGGTTTTGAAAATTCCTTTGATTTTTCTTGATTAAAACATGCCAATGTAGGCGGTTCCTTATTGTCGCGGCTCAAATAGGCGGTTCCTTATCGATAAGGAACCGCGGCCAGTGCTTTTGACTAAAGTGTCAGTTTTTATTAAAAATCATTTTTTCAAACACTCCTTCTCTCTCTTCTCCAACATAGCGACGGGAATACCCAGTTTTCTACCATTGTTGATTTTCCAAAACCTTCAATTACTCAAGATTAATTGATTTCGATTTGTGGGTTTCACTCATCCTTCATCCAAGATCAATTATCTGTAAGTTATCTCTTTCAATTTCATCTAATTTGTTCTAGGGTTCATACATTCATAATTGGGGATTTTAAAATTAACATTGAATTAGAACCTTACTAGGAATAAGAGTTGACATAGTATTCTTGCTATGATTCCTTAGGTTCATGTTTATTGACATTTCACTAAAACCCACTTGTAGAACAATCCGAATTTTTACTAAATAATTTTGGTTAATTAATGGAATTGATATGAACCCATGAACAAGTTTGTAATGGCATTATTAAATGCTTACCTAAAAACCTTGTTTTGAAAAAACAATGTTCAAGTTCATTATTGATCTGACATGATTAATATGGTATTGTCAATGATGAACTAGGTACATTGTGAACATGATAATGATAAGGATTAAACCTTTGTTTGTCAAGAAATTGATGAAACACATTCTCATTCTTCTGTTTTTTGGTTTATATGTAACATATGAGTAATTGGGGAAATATATTTTGTATGTTATTTTTAGGTACTATCATGACTTCGAGATATCAAAATGACCACCAACGTACTAGAGAATACATGCCTAATCTTTCTTTGTTGAGTCAAACTAGTTCCACTCAAAACAATTATCGTAGTCTTGAATCTCGTTGTTTTCATAAAGGACGCATTGTTCCTTCTAACTTTCTTGGACTTGACTTCATTTGATTCATGTTCAATACCATTGGCTTTGATTGTTTGCTTGATATAAATGAGCCAATCTTTCCTTCCTTCCTCATGGAATTCTTTAACTCTTACATATTAATGTGCATCGATAACGGTTTATCTATAAGATTTTTCATCAAGGGGAAAACTTTTGTATATACTCTTGAAGAATTTGGTAAGATTCTCAAAGTTCCATACGAAGGTCAATGTAGGTTCATCGATGCTTGGTGTTTAAACTACTTAGAATCGGACCCTATTGATGTGCATTATGTGACCGAGATACCTTCGGCTTTGGCCATCTCTTGTGCCATTGCTAAACCTCGTGAACACCCTATTGTTGCTAATTTTGAGGGAGAATTTCATGCTCTCACTCCTTGGAAATTACTAACTAGCGATCTTAGTGATTTTATGATCCCTTGGGCCGAAATCATTAGGGAAAATGCAATGTGCTTGGATGGTAATCGCAACCATGTGCCCGCTTGTCTTGCACATATGTTGTATTGTGTTGCTACCACCACTCCATACAACCTTGCATTTTTCATAGCTAGAAGAATAAGATTTGTTCTCAGTGGATCTCGTTCTAGTCTTCCATATGCCATCATTCTCTCACGGCTTCTTAAGAAACTTCTTCTTGACTTTCCACCTTTAAATGCTTCATCATTCACCTCTGTGGATCGAGTCGTGCTTCCTATTGAAGGAAATGTCTCTTCTGTACCCACAAATTGTTCAAATGAAGATGGAAATGTCTCTCAAGACAAGTCTTTCAATACTTGTTATGACTTGTCATCCTCTATCTCTCAATTGTCTTCTCTAGACATTGATTCAGACTATAAATATTGTCTCAATCTTCATCTTCAAGAACGCATAAGAAGTGAATCAAGGCAAGAAGGAAATGCTCATAGATGAATGATATATCCCACTCTTGAATGGTTAACATATGTGTAAACATGTTTGGATTGTTGAACTTCATCTCCTTTATCTTTATTCTTAGGATGTTATGTGTTTATTAACTAATACTTTGTGTTGGATTATTTAGTATTTTAATCCTAATTGTCTATGTTATCGAACTTTCGATTTGAATGGATTTGTGCATCTTATGTGTTAGTTAGCTTCCTATACCTTGATTAATAGTCCTTTTTGGCTTGATAAACCTTTATATAGAATCTGGGCTAGCAATAGTTTCTGGAAGTGTCTTTTATCAAACCCACTGGGGGCGGCTCCTTATCTAGGACGTGGTTCCTTAGCGATAAAGAACCGCGCCTCTCTATAAGGAACCACCTCTGTATATTCTGAGAAGAATATTTTCTTTACACTGTTTTCCTTTGATCTGTGTAAACATTGATAAAACTTTTGCAAAAACCTGCATTTTCCTAAACTAGGCTACCTAATTTCATTGTTCACATAAAACACTTTTAACCCATTACTAGTTTGGATCATCCCTTCCTCTTCTTAAACATTCTCTTGTTGATTATGTTCTTCATTCCTTAAACCTCTCTCTAAACCTAAACACATAACCATGGTGTCCACTAGAACATCCAAATCTTCCAAAACTTCCTCATCCAAAAGAAACCTTAAGATGAAATTCAAGTTTCCTAAACTTGGTTCTCCATCTTCTCACAAACCCAAGAGTGGAACTTCTCCTATTTTCATCTCTACATCACTTTCACCACCTCTTGCTTCATGGAAGACCAACTCAACTCATGGTACTAACCATTCACATGGTTTTACCTCCTCTTCATTCCAATCGAGAATGAATGAGTTTTCCTCACCATTCACTTCTAGTCCTCCCTTGAATGTGTATGATCAACCTCAACCTCATCTAAGAATTCCCTTTGTTTTTGAGCCTCTTCCTTTCACTCCACCAAATTCACCCATCTCACCCATATCACCCTTGGATACCATGACTTCTCCACCTCCTCCTCCCTCTAAAACTCCACTCTTTGGTGTTCCCATTTCCCGGTTCTTGGGTGATCCACACTTGTTTGATTTTTTCATGCACAATGGAACCAATTATCCTTGTTGCTTGAACAACTTCCACCTCATTGATATCCTTAGGCTGGAAATGATTGGGGCTCACATCAAGTTGCAAAGCTTCTTGTTGAACCTTTTTGCTAATCCTCCTCCTCCTAGGAGATGAATGATGATTTTCTAAATCAAAATCTTTTTAAGAAGGTCAAGGCAAAGAAGACTATGATATTAAGACCTAGTTTAAGCTAACTTTGTATTAGTTAGTTGTTATTTCTTTTCTTGTATTTCCTTTCCTTCATGAGTTTTTCATGAAGATGATTTATGGATTTAGTTTTATTTATTTTAACCTATGTGGTCACATTAATCAACTTTAATTTATTTAAAATTGAACCTAAATCTATTACAACCTCTAAAAACTTGACTTAAAATTGGATCAAAATGTTATCCAAATATTTTGTCACCCTTTGTCAAGACATTCTTTGTGAATGTGTTGCTTTTATGCAACCCTAGCATACTCTAGTGCTAAAAGAGGTAAAAAAAAATCCAAGATTTGCAAAATTTGAAAAAGTATTATTTTTCTCCAAAACTTTTGAAAATCATGGTTTAACGTCCACTGTACGCGGCTCTTTAGCTAGCCGGCGGCTCCATATCGATATGGAACCGCGGGCTGCAAAGCCACTTTTGGCTTACTTTTGGACTTTCTTCTTTGACCACTGTCTTGGTTAAGATTCTTTGTTTACCCAATTTGTCTAAACATTCCCTAAAACTTTTTGTTTTCATTTCAAATCTTTGCCTTGTCTACGTTTTTTAAATTCTTCTCTTTTGGGAGTTCTTCTCATCATCCCTCATAATGCCTAACTCTTCCATTCCTAACCTTGACATATCTTTGTCACAATCTTCTCAACCTAAAGCTTCCTCTTCTAAGCTTTCAAAGAAACCGAAAATCTCGGTTTGACCCATTTGGATCAAGAAGAACAAGAATCCTCATGATTCATCTTCTCCCAAATCCTCCAAGAATTCTTCTTTCTCTCCGATTAAATATTAGAATGAGACTTACTCTATAAATCCAATTACTGGAGAAAAGGAAATTATTCCACCACCACCTAAACCTTTCAACTCTCCACAACTCAATGACCTATCTTCTTTCCCAAATCTCACTAGGCATTGTGAAAACATATCTTATCCATTATCTCCCTCTCCACCAAAATCTCATTGTGATAGACCTCCCCCATCTAACGACTTTGTTTTGCATCATGGTTCCTCATGTGCTTGTTGTCGGTTTCAACAAATTGAACTTGCTCATATTTATGACAAGCTAAATTTCCTTGAATTCCTCCTCACTAAACCTCCTCTCAAAGTTTTCGTTCTCGTGAACAAAACTTCGAATGATGCTTCGTCTTCCTTCTTTTCCAACTAAGGCAAATTTTGTACTTTAGTTGTTTGAGTCAATAAAACGTAAGCAATCTTGGAAGATTATCACTATTAGAGTAGTCTATGCTTTGTGGTTTATTTTCCATATTTTTTTTGCTTTAAATATTCATATTGTGTGTATGAATATTTATCTTGTATGTTCTTTCATATTTGTGTAATATGAATGTTATGTGTGTTATCTTTCCCACTAATTCTTTTTCACACATTTGTTAAAGAGTTAATCATGGTTAAAACTTACAATTAATTATGGGTGATTCCATAAATTCTAAATTTTAACCCCTTGACATTTTAATCATCTTTCATTGGTTTGGATGTTTCTTTTCTTCCTTTATTCCACCAATTGAACTATGATGTTGTCAACACACACTCTTTGGACATACTTAGCAAATACTTGCTTCTAATTTGATATTTCTTTTCCTTCTCCCTCTCAAGTTAGTTAGTAGGTAGTGCACATATATACATTGATGTTTCTTTTCTTTCTTCTAACCTTTGTGTAGCATGTCACCTTAGCTCATTCACTTGGTGCCCCAAGCAAGGGGGAGTAAGCACCAAGGGGGAGATACTAGCAAAGTCCGGTTCTTTTCTTCTTCAAAGAATTGTGCTAACCTTTTTGATTCGACAAAGGGGGAGAAATGATATTGATAAACTCGTTAATAATTCGAATAATCTTGTATTTTACGTAAATGATTTTATAGTTTGTCGTAATAAAAAAGGGGGAGATTGTTAATGCAAAGCAATGCCTAAAAACATTGTTAGTACTAATTAATCTTTCTTAGTTTTGATCACGACAAATTACAAAGACATTTATTGTTTAAGGGTTGTGATAGAGAGAAAGAATTCAATCTAACACTAGAGAAACTTTGCAAAGCAAAGTAACTAAACAAGATGCGGAATATAATGTTTAGCACAAGAACAAATATGATTCAAACGTTGAACTTTAATATATCAAAGATATACGAATACCCAAAATGGTATTAGGGTTTACAAAACCTTAAAGTAATATAATGAAAGACAAAATGAGAAAGACACACTTTGCATGCTAACCTAGTGAGTCCTTTTATAGGCACAAGAACTCATGTACAAGATCACTACTAACAAACTATGGAAAGTATTAAGGAATAATAACTGAAACGCGTAAAAATCTATTCCATGTTTATCTTTGACGGCAGGGCCTTTGACTTCAGCAGGGGAACCAATCCCCCTGCCTTTGTTATTTAGCAGGGGGAACATACTCTAGCAGGGGTACGAATAATCAACTAGCAGGGGAAACAAATAAGCATAGATTTATTCCTAACATATAGCCTCATATTTACAACCTTATATTACATAGCAACCAGTAAGTGACTCGAACATCACCAAATTAAGTTTCACCATTTTCGCTTATTCTACAAGGCCGTTTTGCTAAAACTATGCAAACTATTAACTTTTTTACGACAACCAAACAGTTCATCATACGTCCTATAACAAATACATGTAATATTGTAAATTACGCATGAATGGGAAATTAATACACAAACTATAAATATATAAATCATCAATTATAGCAGATCTAATGTTATAAAGTTATACAAATTGGGGTTCTGATATTCAGATGACAAATTATGTGGTAAACAAGAAATTATAATACCTGCTATTTAATCATATAATAAGCATCAATTATAGCAGATCTAATGTTCTGCTATTAGATCATGTCATATGAATTATCAAAGTAGTTATGGAATTGAAGATATATGAAATTAAAATACCTGGTTTGGAGACTATGGACTTGAAATCGATGGTGATGACAAGGGTGGACAGGGAGCCATGGTTGAGATGGAATGGTTTATGGTTGTTGATAGTGTAAGTATAAAATGAGATGAAAATTAGAAGTGTGGGTGAATAAAACTTTGGAGGGATAATGGAAATAGAGGGAGAATGAAATTTTGGTTGAAATACTTGAGCGGGATAAATAAAAATATTTAGAATGAGATTATGAAATTTTACTAAAGCCAAATTTGTAGTTGATGTATAGCTGATCTGTCACTATGAGCCATTTTTCTGTGACGAATTAATTTGGTCTCTAATTTTTGTCGCTGTTGTTCAATATTCTAGTAGTATTGGGCGACAAAGTTGGCTGCAGTGGTGATATTCGTTTTTAGGGTTTTGTCTAAAAACCCTAGATTCGTTGTTTGTTGCTGCTGGTAATGATGGATCATACTAGCTTTGGTGAGTGGATTCATGGATCCACAATGAACCATAGTATGATGAGATTCAGTGTTTATAGCTGCTATGATGCTTTTCGGTTTTAGGGTTTGACACATAAACCCTAGATCTGCATGTTAAATTTGATCATATGTAAACCCTAGGTGTTAGGGTTTCGAAATTTTGTTCCATATTCAAGATGATGGCAGATAGGTTCAAGGCTGCTTGGAGATTGAATTATGAGGTTATGATATGATTGGCAGTCATGAAAAGTGTTGCGGGTACATATGGTGTTCTAGGTCAAAGAAAGGGACTCGCTGGTATGATTTTGGCTTTTAATGTTTGTTGATGTTGGTCGTACCAAGAAAAGGAAAAAGGTTGCTGTTGTGATCCTATATGTTCACATTGATTGGTCTCTGCTGATCGAATATTAAGGTCTCTATAAAGCAACAGTAGGGTGTCCCATGATTGGAAAACAAAGTGATAAAAAGGATATCATGTGAAGTTTGCCTAATTTTTAGGATGACAAAAACGTGATGTGGCTGTGAGACAAGTTTTTCACGTGGGTCTGTATTAACAAAAGGAAATATGTGTTAACACGATGAAGTGAATATTGTGTGTTCACACGAATATACAAATTCGTGATTCTGTGTTCACACGAATCATATTTGATTTGTTTAAAGCTTATATTAGTAAAGAGAGACGTGATATATGGATATGGAAAACAAATTTATTTGTTTAAATAGTTCATGACGCTAACGTTTATAATTCAGACGTTGACACATATTATTCTATCCGTTGTCAAAGTATCTATAAGACGGTGACAAGGTATAGTTTATCCGCTGACAACAAAGGATCACGGATAAAAGGGAAGTTGCTGCTGTTTAGATTTTTGGTTAGGTTTTGGCACACAAAATGTAACATCCCGCCTACTCATACTACAATTGTCCGCTTTGCCCGCAGGCTCACGACTTTGCTTTGTGGCCCTCTTGTAAGTACTTCCCGGCTGGTCACTCAAGCTAGTAGTACTCTGACATGAGCACGCTTAACTGCCAGTTCCTAAGAACCCCACTTGCAGTAGACCACAAAACGCGTTGTGTCATGAGAAGGCGATTGTTATCTTATGAACCATGGATCTATCCTAGCCACAACCAATGTGGGATTTGCCTAGGGTGTCACAATCACCCCCCTTCGGGACTCATCGTCCTCGATGAGGTTTACCCCACCATCCCGAACGGCTCAGGAGTGTCTTTGATACCTCTTGTAACATCCCGCCTACTCATACTACAATATTGTCCGCTTTGCCCGCAGGCTCACGGCTTTGCTTTGTGGCCCTATTGTAAGTACTTCTCGGCTGGTCACTCAAGCTAGTAGTACTCTGACATGAGCACGCTTAAATTCCAGTTCCTAAGAACCCCGCTTGCAGTAGACCACAAAACGCGTTGTGTCATGAGAAGGCGATTGTTATCTTATGAACCATGGATCTCTCCTAGCCACAGCCGATGTGGGATTTGCCGAGGGTGTCACACAAAACGAGGAGGTTACATGATTTATATAGAATATTATTTTGATATTTATGGCTCATATATTTTTCTTAAAAGACGTATATGATTAATGGGAAGAATTCTTATGGTAAATTTGATGGTCGAAGTAGATTTTCGTGAGTTTTATGTTTTATCATATCTCAAGATGACTCAATTCCATATTGAAGTAACTTGTTCGTGCTTACATTGTTGGTGACGAAGACTTGTCATATCTAGCAATGCCATCTACATTGCTATCACTTGAAGGAGTTACATTATCGTGCTCAGTGTCTCATAATAAGATGAGGATTTTGACAAAGAGATTTAGGTATGCTCATATTCCTTCCATATGAGTCTTGGAGTCACGTATTTAGTACAAGACATAAAACACAGGTTTGGGTTATTCTACTTCTACATCAAGATTATTGTATTTATTTTTCTTCAAGGTCATTACACAGAGCCTACATTTGGAGAATCTTCGATTGCATACATTGTTTCCTTCCCTAATTGATGTGACAAAAAGGGGAAGATATCGATGTTTAACTTGAGGGGAAGCAATTTGAAGATGATGTACCACATACAAGAGATATACAAAGAGTTTTGCCGACATCAACTAGGGGAAGATTGCTGGGTCTAAAAAGTTGATGTGGCAGAAACTCAAAACGAAGAAAACATGAAGGGATTTGTTTTAGCCGCTGACACGTTGTGTCTAGCCGCTGACAGATGTCTACGCTGATGGAATTCTATTTAGGGTGAATATTCAGAATATTGTTTATCAATATTTTGTACATGGTTTATTTAAATAGAAGATATGCATGTTTATTTGTTCTTATCTCTTGTAAACCCTATTCCTTACACTATAAAAGGAACCAAGGGTATTAGGTTTATTCATTCAATTCATTCACAATGTAAAACTAAAGTGTGTGTCGTACTAGGCGTGGGAATAAATGTATACACGCCTAGTGGTTGTTTGCTATTAATATAATAAGCAATCGGTGGGAGGAATTCATCTTGTGTTCTTGTTCTTAAACACCTTGTTCAACATGTTTTATTCTATTCCGCCTTGATTCAATCAAGTGAGTAATACATGTTTCTAGTAGCCTAAAGATCCGTGAATCTTAGGATTCATCATCTTTGTGGTGACAAAAAAAATCACCCACATCAGGTTTGATCAGATTGGCCTTTTTGTTCAGCTCCAGTATAGGATCTTGATCCTCTAGAGAAACTCCAATGCTGATATTGAGAACCTCACCCAGTTTTTCATGATTTCTCATGAAGTGTTAAATTCTGGTGCGAACTTCATCCCATCTCTTGGATTTTCTTTTCTCAATCGTCTCACTCATTTCTATCCATTCAGTGTAAGAAATCTCCTTCCCTTGGAAGTTTTCTAAGATCTCATCAGACTCGTCGCCCCTATAAAATTTGAGATGAAGAGCACCTCTGCTAGTCAGCATGTCAACATTGGTGATTGGTGAGAGATTTCTTCTGTTTAGCCTTGTTATACAAAATTTTTCATATAACATCTTCTTCTTGAAAAGGCTTTCAACTTCAAACTTCCTAATTTGTTCATACAAGCTCAGCTTCAGATCTCTAAGTTTTTCTTCTTGCTGGAGCTTGTACAATTTATCAAGTTCTTCTTGAGTGGCCACCCCAGCTTTGATCAGTCGATCATTCAGTGTAAAATCTCCTTTGTTATTAGGTATAAAGGGAGGTATGCCACTATCAGTTGTATCCTCACTTGTGGTCAGTCTATGCACATGACCGTCCTTGGCTGAAGACTCCCCCTTAGCCTTAGCTGGAATCTTTTCAGCAAATGGTGACTCATAGACAACAGGTTGTTTCTGAGCCTTCTTTTGTGCATGTTTTTGAAATAGCTGTTGGATGGTGATTTTTCCCCCTCAGCAAAAGACTGCCCAGCAGCTTCTGATGACCCACCAGCAGGGAAGAGACCACAAATATGATCAAGAGTAGAGGATACCTTGGCCAGTATTGCTGGTACATTCTCAAGGGCATTCAGTTTCTGTTAAACCTCTTTAGATAAGGTCAACTTATGTTTCTCCAGCAAGGCCACCCTATCCTTTATCTTGGATACAGAGTCACACAAATCATTTACTTGGCCAGGCATTGGTGCAACTCTGGTGGAAACTCCATGGTAGCACTGTTGAGGGAGTCCATAAGAGATGACATTTCTTGCTTAAGGGAAGTGGTGGTGGCCACATCTTTGACTAATGGATTTAAAGCAGAAATAATGACATCCTTGATTTGATCAGCAGTCGGAGGAATTGGTCTTTCTTTAAGAGTTGTGATTTCAGCATCAGAAAGCACCTTTTCCTCCTTCAGTTTAGCCACCTGTGATTGAAGAATTAACACTTGATTTTTCAATTCTTTTACCTGTTCAGATTTGGGGCACGGTGGCTTTGGTGTTACTTCAGCTGTCTCATCTTCATCTTCACTGTCATCAAGATTGACTGGAACTCTTTCATTGAACCCAAGCTCTTTTTCCAAGTCATTTGAAGACATGCTGAACATATAAGTAGGAAAGTGTCCCACCTTGGCGCTAGTGGTGAGAGGCACTTCCTTGTTGGTCTTTTCTGCATCACCGCTAGTGTGAAGGTCAGTTTCTACTCCTTCACCACCAGGGTTGGTTTTACCTGATGGATCCTGAGAAAAAGTCCCTGATGATTTAAGATCAATGAATATGCTTTTGGTTCTTTCAGTAGGACCCTATTGTGGGGGTGCTACATCATTAGAAACCAATAGACAAGGGTCAGCGTCAACTGTTGTATTTGTTGACGCCTCACGCCCTGATGCTGACTCAGAGTGACAAATGATAGAGATTGGTAATGAAATTGGAAATGTATTCAGATTTAAATTACTTACCAATGTTGACTCAACACTATTGAGCTGAGGATGCGCTCCATCTTCACCCTTATCTCCTAAAGAAGTTGAGATAAGGGTTGCCTTCTGGGCCTCTTTATGCATGTCACCTCCAGCAGAGACTGAAGGTGACGGTTGGCTTGGGTTCTTGTCCTTGTCTGAGGACTTGCGTTTCTTCAAAGCATGGCCTTGGGTATCATTAGCAACCTTCTTTAATGAAGATTGTGTGAGGGCTCTCCTCTTTCTGGACTCACGTCTAACCTTTTCAGTGTTAATAGACGTTTGTTTCTGACGAGGTTCAGAAGAAGCTCCAGGCTTTTTGCCCTTCAGATCCCCTTCTCCAGTTGGAGAAGTGTCTTGCCGAGCTTTGTACACTACTGGAGCATCTGCTGAGCAGATGTCCAGCATGGGTTGTGTAAGAGGAGGATCAATGGTACCGACTGGAATGTTACAACGTATAAGATCAAAGGGTTAAAAGACCAATTTATCTCCATGGATTTTTAAAAAGTCATCACCAAGATGGTCAGCAAAGAGGAGAGATATAAATCTGGTGTAAACAACCTTTTTCTCCCTTGTCTTTTTCTCCAGCTTCCCATGGAGATCTTCAAAGATAAGTCTTCCAAAATCATCTTTTATTCCCTTGGCCAGATAGTATAAAATTATAGCATCATTTTGGTTTATCTGGTCAAGGCCTCCAGTTCCCCCCCCCCCCCCCCCCCCAAACACTCAATGAGAATAGTCATCAGCAATTTCCACCTTGGTGGTAAACAACTCCTTTTTAAACCCCCCTTCTCAGTGATCTCTTCAGTACCCAATTTCTTTAAATAACTTTTTAACAATAGAAAAATCATCAGGTATAGCTTCATAGTCACTAGGGTTTTCTAAATAGTTTAGACCCAAAACCCTTCTAAATAATTTCAAACCAATTTTACCATGAATTTCAGTAGTAGTAGAATCAAACTCAATTGATTTCTTGTTGTGAGAAGCTTGTGTAGTGAACCAAAACTCTTTTAAAACATTTTGGAACATCATTCCAGGATCCTTAACCAATGCATCACGTAAAACACTTTTGGAAAAGTAAGTCATTACTTGATCCCAAGGAACAGATTTAATGGTGTCTGATTTGATTAAGGTGATGTTGTTGGGCTTGAAGATGATATCTTCGATGGGAAAGGTGACATGGGTGGATGGGTTAAGAGTGATTTCTACAACTTTTTGGGAAGAAGATTCAGCCATTGTTGTGTTGTGTGTTTTTTGAGAGAGAAAGATTTTGTGTGTGTGTTTTTGATGAAAAGATTTGTAAGCGTGGAATGATATCCAAATGTAAGGGATTAAATAAAAACTTAGATTTGTGAAAAGTTTTTAAAACCATTTGAAAAAGTTATAAATCTCTTAGGGTTTCTTTTGAGCATTTTCCACAAACTCTCTCATTAATGTTCTGCAAAAAGGTATCATTTTCTGTTGCTTTGAACAGTGAAACGCCTCATGTGTTAGGAAGTTGTTGATTGTGGATGAGAACGTTTAAAATTTCCTTAATTAACAAATGACACATTTTGAAAGAATGTTTGTTTTATTCACAAGGAAATTCAATGCTATTTAATACTTTTCGACTCATGATTGATTTGTTTTAAAAGTTGTTGCTCATATATGCTGAAGCTGATGGCAATACTTGTGAGCTTCAGTGCGCCAGATGAGGCGACAAAACCCCATATACATGTTCACATAAGTGAACAAGACATATGAAATTGCACGCTCCTCTACTCAGGCCTAGCTACTCATTTGTATTAATTTTTTGTTCAGATTTTGCTGAAGAAAAAAACACTTTGATGACTAGTGATTGTTTGTTCAGCTTCAGTGAATCAGATAAGGCGACAGAACATCATATACACAATCACATATTGTGAGATAGACATATGACATTGCACACTCCTTTACTCAGACACTTCTACTTAGCATTAATCAAAATAGTTTAGAAAAATGCTGAACCTTTAAGCTTCTTCAGTGAATGCTGAAGGTTCAGGTTTTGTATCATCAATGTTCAACATACCAAGCTCCATTATCAATCTTTTGAAAGTTGGTTCATCCAGTGGTTTGGTGAAGATATCTTCCAATTGATACTCAGTGGGGATGAAATGTAACTCAATGTCCCCTTTCACAATATCATCTCTGATAAAGTGATATCTGATATCAATGTTTTTTGTTCTTGAGTGAAGGACTGGATTGTTGGATATTGCAATAGCACTAGTGTTATCACAAAATATTGGTACCTTTTCATATTCTATGTCATAATCAGCCAGTTGACTTTTCATCTAAAGAACATTGGCACAACATCCAACATCTGCCACATATTCAGCTTCTGCTGAAGACATGGCAACTGTTTGTTGCTTTTTAGCACTCCAACATACAAGTTTTCCACCCAGCAATTGGCAAGCACCAGAAGTGCTTTTTCTGTCCATATTGCATCCAACATAGTCAGAATCTGAATACCCCTTTAGATTAAACCCTGGGGATTTGGGGTACCAAAGACCTAGACTTGGTGTACCTTTTAGGTATCTGAAGATTCTCTTTACAGCATTAAGGTGTAATTCCTTTGGATCTGCTTGGTATCTTGCACAAAGGCATGTAGAGAATTGAATGACAGGTCTGCTTGCAGTTAAATACATGAGTGACACAATCATACCTCTATACTGAGTCTCACTGACTGATTGTCCATTGAGATCAGGTCCTAAGTTGTTAGGGGGTACCATTGGTGTTTTTATTGAAGCACAATTGATATCATACTTATTTAGCAGATCCTTGACATATTTTTCTTGATTGATGGAGATGCCTTGGTCAGATTGTTTAATCTGAAGACCAAGGAAGTATGTGAGTTCTCCCATCATACTCATCTCAAACTTGCTGGTCATAAGCTTGGCAAATTGTTTGCATAGTTTCAAGCTTGTTGAACCAAAGATGATGTCATCCACATAAATTTGTACCAGAATGGTGTTAGTTTTGGATTTATAGATAAACAAGGTGCTATCTATTTTTCCTCTGACAAATTTATGTTCAATGAGAAATGTTGAGAGATTTTCATACCATGCCCTTGGGGCTTGCTTCAGTCCATACAAAGCTTTGTAAAGTTTGTAGACATGGTTTGGGTATTTACTACTCTCAAAGCCAGAAGGCTGAGTAACATAAAATTCTTCTTTTAGGTCACCATTTAGGAATGCACTTTTGACATCCATTTGTTAGATGGTGAAGCTCGTGTAAGTGGCATAAGCAAGGAAGATTCGTATGGCTTCCATACGTGCAACTGGAGCAAAGGTCTGATCAAAATCAACACCACGCTCTTGATTGAATCCTTGGGCCACCAGCCTAGCTTTGTTTTTGGTCACCACATTGGTTTCATCTCTTTTGAGTTTGTAAACCCATTTGGTGCCAGTGGTTGATTTACCATATGGAAGAGGAACCAATTTCTAGACTTTATTTCTTTTAAATTGATTTAGTTCCTCTTACATGGCATCTACCCATCCAGGGTGAGTGAGTGCTTCAGAAATCTTTGTAGGTTCAACTTCTGAAAGAAAGTTTGCATAGAGGTATTCTTTAGATGAAGCAGCACTCAGTTTCTTTGCCATAGATCTAGTGACTCTACCTTCTCCAGGATTGCCTATTATGTTCACCAGCTGTATGTGACTATTATTAGTCCAAGATTTTTGTGGAGCTGGAGAATAAGCACTGGTATCATGATGAGAGCTAGAGCTTGGAAGTCCCACGCATGGACTTAGACTTGGGATATCTCTAGTGTCTACTGAAGGATATTCAAAAGACAAAGGTTCAATCAATGAAGGGCTTCCTTCTTGGTCAGAAGCAACATATCCAAGACCTAATTCTCTAGAGAGAGTTGGGGAATTTTGAGCAGGAGGCTCAGATTGTTCATAAGCAACATCAATTGATTGATCAAGTGTGTGATCATGCTCGTCATTTTGAGACTGACCATTTTGGTCATTTGTGTTATCTTGCTGATCATTTTGATCATTTGATTGACAGCCATCAGTATTTGATACTAAAGGATTTCCTTTTGTAGGACTTGTCATATCCTCACATGGATCAATATGAGGGACTGAATTGCTTGTTTTATATCTTTGTTGAAATTCATCATCTGGATAATTGTGAGATTCATGAATATGAAGTTTATCATATGATGGATTTGCAAATTTGAGAGCTTTAGAACTTTCATTAAAGGTGATGTGATAAGCTTCTTCAATACATTATCTTCTTGTGTTGAAGACTCTGTATGCTTTGGATACTAAGGAATATCCAAGGAAGTAACCATCATCAGATTTTTCATCAAACTTACCAAGGTGATCTTTGTGATTGTGAATGAATATTGCGTTAATGCAAAGCAATGCCTAAAAACATTGTTAGTACTAATTAATCTTTCTTAGTTTTGATCACGGCAAATTACAAAGACATTTATTGTCAAACACAATCATAAAACGAATTATCTAACAAACACTATCATAAAGTTAATAATCATTACACTAACATATCTTAATCATGCTTAGTGGTCATAAAAGTGATTAGCCTTAAAACTCACTTTTGTCAAATGTGACAAAAGATTTTTTAATAAACTTTATTTTTAAGAAAATGTTTTATTAAAATGAAAATGTAAATTTGAATATGGCATATTCCAAATGCCATAAGAATATCCTTTGAAGGTTTAAACAACCTCAGATATTTCAAATTCACTAAAAGACAAAAAGGAGCGGAGTCTACACTCCGCGGTTCCTTAAGTTCCTACGCGGTTCACTATCGATAAGGAACCGCCCCCAGCTAGCCGTTGGGATTTGTCTTCTATAAATAGTAGATCAAATCTGCATTTTCATCAACCCTTTTTGGACATCTCTTTCAGCCTCCTTTCGCCTTTCTAATCCTAATATTTTGTAAATGATTACTTAATGTGTTAAGTATGTTTACATATGATTATCCTCTTGATCTCCTTCTTTACCTTGTCCAAAGAGAAGATCAATCACATAGTTGTGATGTGATTAAAGATGAAGCCTTGATGAAGATCATTCTTTCCTAAAGATCTAGTCATGTTCATCATTTGTTTATTTGTGTCTTGTGTAGATCCAATGTATTTGTGAATACTTGGACTAGTTGTGTTCATCCAAGCTATTTGTGAATACTTGGATTAGAGTTGTGTAAATCCTTTGCATATGTGTGTGCTTGGATTTGTGTTATGTAGATCCAAGTTACATGTGTGTACTTGGATATGTTTAGTTAAGTTGTAATAAGTTGTGTTAGTTCTCACTAAACTATAAAGTGATGTGGTTGTGTCTTGTGAGTTCTCACTAAACTATGAAGTGATTAGTAGTTTGTTGTGTGAAGTTCTCACTTAGCTTCAAAGTGAAGAGTCGTGAAGATTGGTTCTAGCTTTGTATTAGAACTCGACATCTAGCCTTGTGTAAAAAAATGGTGAAGTGGGCAACGTTGTGAAGATTGGTTCTAGCTTTGGATTAGAACTCGACATCTAGCCTTGTGTAGTAAAATGGTGAAGTGGGCGATGTTGTGTAGATTGGTCCTAGTTAAGATTAGGTCTCGACATTTAGCTTAGTGTTGGAAAATAATGTAAGCGACGTTGTAAGGTTTTCTCTGCCAAGAAGGGAGCTTGTGGATATAGTGGAAATCTCGAGTAAGGTGTACTCGAGGAGTGGAGTAGGAACGAGGATAGAGCCTCGTTACCGAACCACTATAAATCTTGGTGTCTTCATACTAGGTTTTTTTCCTTCCTTACTCATTACTTACCTTCATCATCATTACACTTACTACTTATTGTTAATGCATTAGAATTGAACCTAATCATTATGCAACTAGCTTTCTAGTAAAAGATGGTTTTGACACTCACCTAATTGAAAGGAATTTTAATTAGGAGATGAACCGAAGAGAAACTATTCAACCCCCCCCCCCTTCTAGTTTCTACAATTGGTATCAGAGCGATGGTGACACAAGATCTTTGAAGTATATTGTACGTTAAAACTTGGATCGATCCATTGTCTCCTTAAATTAGAAGGTTAAGTTTTACTAAAGTTTTGCTTTGGTCAAAACTATCTTGTATTGAAAATAAGCCTTTTAATTGGTAATATTGCATCTCATTTAGATTAATAGTATTTATGCATTTTAGATTTACTCTTGAAATGTATCTACTAGTTTGCATCTTGTTATGTGTAGGTACTCATGAAGATCAATCATTCAATTGATTGTGGATTGAGTTACTTACACTTGTAGAAGACTCATCTTCTTTGATTTCCATCATCACTAAATGATGATATCAAGATGGATGGGAGTGATACTAGTCCTTGAAGACTTAGTAGTCACTTTACTCATGGTTGGGCTTTGTATTGGTTCCTTGAAAGCTTGGAATGCAATTTGTGGTCAAGGTAAGTTTTCATTCTTCCACACGCCCTATTTATCATTCTCTTGATCATTAATTGACTATATGTTTGTTCTTGGCATCCTTGCCTTGACATCTGTTTGTGGTTTGTGATTCTTCCCTTTTTCCCTCTCAAACCTTCATTGCTTGGATACTTGACTCACTATGGAGATGTAGAGTGAGTTAGTAGAAGCTTAAAGTATCAAGCATGATTTCCATGGTTTGCACCCTTACGGTTAGTAGGCCCAATATCATGTGTAACTTATGCAATTAAGCTCATATCTAGGATGATTGATGAATCCCTTGAGATACCAAACTACTTCACTAAGTTGTAGTTGGATTTTACACATTTGAAATTGAAATATTCCAAGGATATTGTTATTGTAAATCCTAGCAATAATTATCCGAACATGTGGGAGAGAAAGTGAATCTACACTTTGCTCACATTTTGAAATAGAGTAAGACTACTCTTGAAATTGATCTTATTCTATGTATCAAAATTTCTTGGTATAGTTCATTACCAAAGCCTTTTAGACTCTCGCCGGAAAGGCACGTCTCAAACCACTATATATGACACAAGCTCTTCGTCTCCTAGATTTGGAGAATGTCATTTGTCTCTTGAGCAACGTTCTTGGTCTTGATTCACTTCTCTTGACTCCTCTCCTCTTTGCTTCTTTGTTACGAGTAGTCCTTTGTCCGTTTTGGTCTTTTCCTATCTCGATTCAACTCGTAATCATTCAATAAGGCATTATTACCTCGTGTTGTGGTGGTCCAATGATTTCCTAAAGGCTTAAGACATATTTTAAGGATTTTAGAAAAAATTGGTTTTGAAAATTCCTTTGATTTTTCTTGATTAAAACATGCCAATGTAGGCGGTTCCTTATTGTCGCGGCTCAAATAGGCGGTTCCTTATCGATAAGGAACCGCGGCCAGTGCTTTTGACTAAAGTGTTAGTTTTTATTAAAAATCATTTTTTCAAACACTCCTTCTCTCTCTTCTCCAACATAGCGACGGGAATACCCAGTTTTCTACCATTGTTGATTTTCCAAAACCTTCAATTACTCAAGATTAATTGATTTTGATTTGTGGGTTTTACTCATCCTTCATCCAAGATCAATTATCTGTAAGTTATCTCTTTCAATTTCATCTAATTTGTTCTAGGGTTCATACATTCATAATTGGGGATTTTAAAATTGACATTGAATTAGAACCTTACTAGGAATAAGAGTTGACATAGTATTCTTGCTATGATTCCTTAGGTTCATGTTTATTGACATTTCACTAAAACCCACTTGTAGAACAATCCGAATTTTTACTAAATAATTTTGGTTAATTAATGGAATTGATATGAACCCATGAACAAGTTTGTAATGGCATTATTAAATGCTTACCTAAAAACCTTGTTTTGAAAAACCAATGTTCAAGTTCATTATTGATCTGACATGATTAATATGGTATTGTCAATGATGAACTAGGTACATTGTGAACATGATAATGATAAGGATTAAACCTTTGTTTGTCAAGAAATTGATGAAACACATTCTCATTCTTCTGTTTTTTGGTTTATATGTAACATATGAGTAATTGGGGAAATATATTTTGTATGTTATTTTTAGGTACTATCATGACTTCGAGATATCAAAATGACCACCAACGTACTAGAGAATACATGCCTAATCTTTCTTTGTTGAGTCAAACTAGTTCCACTCAAAACAATTATCGTAGTCTTGAATCTCGTTGTTTTCATAAAGGACGCATTCTTCCTTCTAACTTTCTTGGACTTGACTTCATTTGATTCATGTTCAATACCATTGGCTTTGATTGTTTGCTTGATATAAATGAGCCAATCTTTCCTTCCTTCCTCATGGAATTCTTTAACTCTTACATATTAATGTGCATCGATAACGGTTTATCTATAAGATTTTTCATCAAGGGGAAAACTTTTGTATATACTCTTGAGGAATTTGGTAAGATTCTCAAAGTTCCATACGAAGGTCAATGTAGGTTCATCGATGCTTGGTGTTTAAACTACTTAGAATCGGACCCTATTGATGTGCATTATGTGACCGAGATACCTTCGGCTTTGGCC
Organism: Glebionis coronaria; assembly: GCA_025667525.1. Lineage (NCBI taxonomy): Eukaryota > Viridiplantae > Streptophyta > Magnoliopsida > Asterales > Asteraceae > Glebionis > Glebionis coronaria. The sequence continues at coordinate 480,523,515 of CM046880.1, forward strand.
ATCTCTTGTGCCATTGCTAAACCTCGTGAACACCCTATTGTTGCTAATTTTGAGGGAGAATTTCATGCTCTCACTCCTTGGAAATTACTAACTAGCGATCTTAGTGATTTTATGATCCCTTGGGCCGAAATCATTAGGGAAAATGCAATGTGCTTGGATGGTAATCGCAACCATGTGCCCGCTTGTCTTGCACATATGTTGTATTGTGTTGCTACCACCACTCCATACAACCTTGCATTTTTCATAGCTAGAAGAATAAGATTTGTTCTCAGTGGATCTCGTTCTAGTCTTCCATATGCCATCATTCTCTCACGGCTTCTTAAGAAACTTCTTCTTGACTTTCCACCTTTAAATGCTTCATCATTCACCTCTGTGGATCGAGTCGTGCTTCCTATTGAAGGAAATGTCTCTTCTGTACCCACAAATTGTTCAAATGAAGATGGAAATGTCTCTCAAGACAAGTCTTTCAATACTTGTTATAACTTGTCATCCTCTATCTCTCAATTGTCTTCTCTAGACATTGATTCAGACTATAAATATTGTCTCAATCTTCATCTTCAAGAACGCATAAGAAGTGAATCAAGGCAAGAAGGAAATGCTCATAGATGAATGATATATCCCACTCTTGAATGGTTAACATATGTGTAAACATGTTTGGATTGTTGAACTTCATCTCCTTTATCTTTATTCTTAGGATGTTATGTGTTTATTAACTAATACTTTGTGTTGGATTATTTAGTATTTTAATCCTAATTGTCTATGTTATCGAACTTTCTATTTGAATGGATTTGTGCATCTTATGTGTTAGTTAGCTTCCTATACCTTGATTAATAGTCCTTTTTGGCTTGATAAACCTTTATATAGAATCTGGGCTAGCAATAGTTTCTGGAAGTGTCTTTTATCAAACCCACTGGGGGCGGCTCCTTATCTAGGACGTGGTTCCTTAGCGATAAAGAACCGCGCCTCTCTATAAGGAACCACCTCTGTATATTCCGAGAAGAATATTTTCTTTACACTGTTTTCCTTTGATCTGTGTAAACATTGATAAAACTTTTGCAAAAACCTGCATTTTCCTAAACTAGGCTACCTAATTTCATTGTTCACATAAAACACTTTTAACCCATTACTAGTTTGGATCATCCCTTCCTCTTCTTAAACATTCTCTTGTTGATTATGTTCTTCATTCCTTAAACCTCTCTCTAAACCTAAACACATAACCATGGTGTCCACTAGAACATTCAATTCTTCCAAAACTTCCTCATCCAAAAGAAACCTTAAGATGAAATTCAAGTTTCCTAAACTTGGTTCTCCATCTTCTCACAAACCCAAGAGTGGAACTTCTCCTATTTTCATCTCTACATCACTTTCACCGCCTCTTGCTTCATGGAAGACCAACTCAACTCATGGTACTAACCATTCACATGGTTTTACCTCCTCTTCATTCCAATCGAGAATGAATGAGTTTTCCTCACCATTCACTTCTAGTCCTCCCTTGAATGTGTATGATCAACCTCAACCTCATCTAAGAATTCCCTTTGTTTTTGAGCCTCTTCCTTTCACTCCACCAAATTCACCCATCTCACCCATATCACCCTTGGATACCATGACTTCTCCACCTCCTCCTCCCTCTAAAACTCCACTCTTTGGTGTTCCCATTTCCCGGTTCTTGGGTGATCCACACTTGTTTGATTTTTTCATGCACAATGGAACCAATTATCCTTGTTGCTTGAACAACTTCCACCTCATTGATATCCTTAGGCTAGAAATGATTGGGGCTCACATCAAGTTGCAAAGCTTCTTGTTGAACCTTTTTGCTAATCCTCCTCCTCCTAGGAGATGAATGATGATTTTCTAAATCAAAATCTTTTTAAGAAGGTCAAGGCAAAGAAGACTATGATATTAAGACCTAGTTTAAGCTAACTTTGTATTAGTTAGTTGTTATTTCTTTTCTTGTATTTCCTTTCCTTCATGAGTTTTTCATGAAGATGATTTATGGATTTAGTTTTATTTATTTTAACCTATGTGGTCACATTAATCAACTTTAATTTATTTAAAATTGAACCTAAATCTATTACAACCTCTAAAAACTTGACTTAAAATTGGATCAAAATGTTATCCAAATATTTTGTCACCCTTTGTCAAGACATTCTTTGTGAATGTTTTGCTTTTATGCAACCCTAGCATACTCTAGTGCTAAAAGAGGTAAAAAAATCCAAGATTTGCAAAATTTGAAAAAGTATTATTTTTCTCCAAAACTTTTGAAAATCATGGTTTAACGTCCACTGTACGCGGCTCTTTAGCTAGCCGGCGGCTCCATATCGATATGGAACCGCGGGCTGCAAAGCCACTTTTGGCTTACTTTTGGACTTTCTTCTTTGACCACTGTCTTGGTTAAGATTCTTTGTTTACCCAATTTGTCTAAACATTCCCTAAAACTTTTTGTTTTCATTTCAAATCTTTGCCTTGTCTACGTTTTTTAAATTCTTCTCTTTTGGGAGTTCTTCTCATCATCCCTCATAATGCCTAACTCTTCCATTCCTAACCTTGACATATCTTTGTCACAATCTTCTCAACCTAAAGCTTCCTCTTCTAAGCTTTCAAAGAAACCGAAAATCTCGGTTTGACCCATTTAGATCAAGAAGAACAAGAATCCTCATGATTCATCTTCTCCCAAATCCTCCAAGAATTCTTCTTTCTCTCCGATTAAATATTAGAATGAGACTTACTCTATAAATCCAATTACTGGAGAAAAGGAAATTATTCCACCACCACCTAAACCTTTCAACTCTCCACAACTCAATGACCTATCTTCTTTCCCAAATCTCACTAGGCATTGTGAAAACATATCTTATCCATTATCTCCCTCTCCACCAAAATCTCATTGTGATAGACCTCCCCCATCTAACGACTTTGTTTTGCATCATGGTTCCTCATGTGCTTGTTGTCGGTTTCAACAAATTGAACTTGCTCATATTTATGACAAGCTAAATTTCCTTGAATTCCTCCTCACTAAACCTCCTCTCAAAGTTTTCGTTCTCGTGAACAAAACTTCGAATGATGCTTCGTCTTCCTTCTTTTCCAACTAAGGCAAATTTTGTACTTTAGTTGTTTGAGTCAATAAAACGTAAGCAATCTTGGAAGATTATCACTATTAGAGTAGTCTATGCTTTGTGGTTTATTTTCCATATTTTTTTTGCTTTAAATATTCATATTGTGTGTATGAATATTTATCTTGTATGTTCTTTCATATTTGTGTAATATGAATGTTATGTGTGTTATCTTTCCCACTAATTCTTTTTCACACATTTGTTAAAGAGTTAATCATGGTTAAAACTTACAATTAATTATGGGTGATTCCATAAATTCTAAATTTTAACCCCTTGACATTTTAATCATCTTTCATTGGTTTGGATGATTCTTTTCTTCCTTTATTCCACCAATTGAACTATGATGTTGTCAACACACACTCTTTGGACATACTTAGCAAATACTTGCTTCTAATTTGATATTTCTTTTCCTTCTCCCTCTCAAGTTAGTTAGTAGGTAGTGCACATATATACATTGATGTTTCTTTTCTTTCTTCTAACCTTTGTGTAGCATGTCACCTTAGCTCATTCACTTGGTGCCCCAAGCAAGGGGGAGTAAGCACCAAGGGGGAGATACTAGCAAAGTCTGGTTCTTTTCTTCTTCAACGAATTGTGCTAACCTTTTTGATTCGACAAAGGGGGAGAAATGATATTGATAAACTCGTTAATAATTCGAATAATCTTGTATTTTACGTAAATGAGTTTATAGTTTGTCGTAATAAAAAAGGGGGAGATTGTTAATGCGAAGCAATGCCTAAAAACATTGTTAGTACTAATTAATCTTTCTTAGTTTTGATCACGACAAATTACAAAGACATTTATTGTCAAACACAATCATAAAACGAATTATCTAACAAACACTATCATCAAGGTAATAATCATTACACTAACATATCTTAATCATGCTTAGTGATCATAAAAGTGATTAGCCTTAAAACTTACTTTTTTCAAATGTGACAAAAGATTTTTTAATAAACTTTATTTTTAAGAAAATGTTTTATTAAAATGAAAATGTAAATTTGAATATGGCATATTTCAAATGCCATAAGAATATCCTTTGAAGGTTTAAACAGCCTCAGATATTTCAAATTCACTAAAAGACAAAAAGGAGCAGAGTCTACACTCTGTGGTTCCTTAAGTGCCTACGCGGTTCACTATCGATAAGGAACCGCCTAGGTAGCTAAGGAACCACCCTCAGCTAGCCGTTGGGATTTGTCTTCTATAAATAGTGGATCAAATCTACATTTTCATCAACCCTTTGGACATCTCTTTCAGTCTTCTTTCTCCTTTCTAATCCTAGTCATTTGTAAATGATCAATTAATGTGTTAAGTATGTTTACTTATGATTATCCTCTTGATCTCCTTCTTTACCTTGTCCAAAGAGAAGATCACTCATACACTTGTGATGTGATTAAAGATGAAGCCTTGATGAAGATCATTCTTTCCTAAAGATCTAGTCATGTTCATCATTTATTTATTTGTGTCTTATGTAGATCCAATGTATTTGTGAATACTTGGACTAGTTGTGTTCATCCAAGCTATTTGGGAATACTTGGATTAGAGTTGTGTAAATCCTTTGCATATGTGTGTGCTTGGATTTGTGTTGTGTAGATCCAAGTTACATGTGTGTACTTGGAAATGTTTAGTTGAGTTGTAATAAGTTGTGTTAGTTCTCACTAAACTATAAAGTGATGTGGTTGTGTCTTGTGAGTTCTCACTAAACTATAAAGTGATGTGTAGTTGTGTTGTGTGAAGTTCTCACTTAGCTTCAAAGTGAAGAGTCGTGAAGATTGGTTCTAGATTTGTATTAGAACTCGACATCTAGCCTTGTGTCGGAAAATGGTGAAGTGGGCAACATTGTGAAGATTGGTTCTAGCTTTGGATTAGAACTCGACATCTAGCCTTGTGTCGTAAAATGGTGAAGTGGGCGAAGTTATGTAGATTGGTCCTAGCTAAGATTAGGTCTCGACATTTAGCTTAGTGTCAGAAAATAATGTAAGCGACATTGTAAGGTTTTCTACGCCTAGAAGGGAGCTTGTGGATATAGTGGAAATATCGAGTAAGGTGTACTCGAAGAGTGGAGTAGGAACGAGGATAGAGCCTCGTTGCCGAACCAATATAAATCTTGGTGTCATCATACTAGGTTGTTTCCTTCCTTAATCATTACTTACCTTCATCATCATTACACTTACTACTTATTGTTAATGCATTAGAATTGAACCTAATCATTATGCAACTAGCTTTCTAGTAAAAGATGGTTTTGACACTCACTTAATTGAAAGGAATTTTAATTAGCAGATACACCGAAGAGAAACTATTCAACCCCCTTCTAGTTTCTATATACTGGACACCCAAACACATGTAAGAATGAGATGTTTGGAATTCTACCCCTGAAGACTTCATAGGGAGTCTTCATGTGTCTCTTCAAAATGATGGATCTATTTTGAGTGTAGCAAGTAGTGGTCACAACATCAGTCCAAAAGTGCTTAGAGAGAGCTGATCCAGCAAGCATTGTTCTTGCTGTTTCAATCAAAGTTCTGTTCCTTCTTTCAGCCACACCATTTTGTTCAGGTGTGTAAGGTGATGAGAAATTTTGTGAAATTCCATTGTCATCACAGAACTTGATTAAAGTATGATTTCTGAATTCAGTGCCATTGTCAGCTCTAAGTTTTTTGACATGAGTGTCATTTTGATTTTCAACTCTTTTGATGAAAGACATAATGGCATCTGTTGCATGGCTTTTCTTTGTCAGAAAATATACCTAGGTGTACCTAGAGTACTCATCAACAATGACAAGTGTATATTATTCATGACAAATGGCCCTAGGTGATACTGGGCCAAATAAGTCCATGTGAAGTAAGTGAAGACTTTCTTTGATTGAGAAAGTTTGCTTTGTTTTGAAACTGGCCCTATGGTGCTTTCCTTTTTCACATGGTGAGCATGGTTTGTCCTTGGAATAGACCAATGAAGGAAGACCAATAGCAAGATTTTGTTTTGCCAGCAGAGTTATTGTTTTGAAATTGAGATGTGAGAGCCTCTTATGCCAAAGCCAGTTAGTAATGTTGGAGGCTCTAGCAAAGAAACATGTCTCCTGAGTAGATTTCATGTTCATGACATAAATATCTTTGACTCTAGGAGCAATCATCACAATTTCATGATTGGAGTTGAAGATCGTACCTTTTTGTCATCAAATAGCACTAGATACTTTGCATCACAAAGTTGACTAATGCTGATGAGGTTGTGCTTCAATCTATTGACATATGCTACCCTTGTAAAAACTATACCATTGCATATTACTGAACCAAATCCTTCAGTAGTAGCTGATGAGTTATCACCAAAAACAACTTTAGGACCTTGTTCCTCCTTATACTTGTGCAGATGACTTTTGATGCCAGTCATATGCCTTGAGCATCCACTATCCAGGTACCAAATAGGCTTCCTGAGAACACACTGCACAAGTTAAAGAAATGGTCAGTTTTGTTTTGAAACCCACCTTTGATGGGTGGGTGTTTTAGATCTAGAAGGTGTTCTAGATCTGAATGATACTTTTGATGAGGATGAATAAGATTGCTTAGAAGAAGAATGAGAGGTTTGAACAACATTTGCTTTCTTAGCCTGAATGGCTTCACCTCTTTTGAACCACTCTATATGATTGTGATCAGATGTAGTGTGGACATTACTTCCACAAGTTTCACAACATTTGACAATAGAGTTTGGGTTCCTAGATTTGATGCCCCTTCTGAGAGAGATAACTCGATTATGTCCATGAGTGTCATGGTCATAACTTCCACAAATATCACAAACAAGATAGTAGTGACAGTCATCTGAGTGATGATTGCCCATACCACAATGAATGCATGGTGGGAAAGGCATTTTCCGCCTAGAATGAGATGCTTTAGTGTTGTGAGCGTCAGCACTAGTTTTAGCAAGCATATATTGAGTATGTTCACAAGTGCGATGGTCAGTCCTCTCACATTTAGTACAATAAATCACTTTTAGGCAAGTTTCAGTGAGATGATTGTTTAAACCACATAGATCACAAGCTCTTTTAAATTGTGTCTTGTACTTATAATATGGAGAGTTTGAAGGTTCATCTCTGAATCGAGTTGGTGTTTGCTGTTGCCTGAGTTGCAATTTGAGATCATTGATCTTTTGCATGATAAGAGACATTCTCTCATCTTCCTCAGATCTATCATTCTTCAGTTTATTTGTTGAAACTAAAGAGGTAGTTCCCATATGTGAACCTTCAGCAGGAGCCGAAGAGTTTTTTGATGTGTTAATTTTGACATGCTTGAGAGACCTACCTTTGTGTGTTGTGTGAGACTTGATGATTTACTGGATTGATTTTGGTCCAGTAGAGGGTTCAGCACCAGCCAGCTTCTCCAAAGGAGGAAGTGGGGTACTTACTTCATTCTCTAAATCGTCATCTGATTCATCTTCAGTAACTGAAGATTCAATAGGTGCTGAAGTGTCAACATCTGCTTGCAACTCAGGAAGAAGGATACATCCAGTATCATGATTTGGTAAATTCTCTTCATCTGACCTTACAACATCAGGGATCGAGCTACCATCCTCATTTGAGGCTTTGACAAAGACAATATCAATTGAGTTGGTGTTGGGGATCCTTCAGCACCAAGCATTTTCCTTTTTTGAGCAGGAATTTGTTCATTGAGGCACTAATTAACCTATCAGAGTTTCTAAGCCAAGATTTAACAATATCTTTTGCTTCTTTTAGTTCAACTCTTAAGGAGTTATTTTCATCCAGAATCTCTTTGTTCAGTTGTTGAAAAGTAAGTACATCAAGTTTAGCCTCTTTTAGCTCTATGATCTTACTTTCAAAATCATCAAGTTTAAGAACAAGTTTATGATATTTTTCAAGTAAGTTGTTTCTTTGTTCTTCAACAAATTTTAGATCAATACACAGGTAATCAAATACAAATTTAATGTCATCCTTATCTGCTAATTCAAGAAGAGTTTGTACCTTTTTTATTGTGATATTGACCCATTCACCATTTCTAGCACTTTCTCTGGCAACAACATTGGAGTTAAAGCCTTCATCATCAGCAAGTGCCATTAGTACTTTCACACCAATTCAGCATCATCTGAAGAGACTTCCTCTTCATCCCATTCATAAGCTTCAGCAATGAGCCCTTTGTGTTAGAGAATAAATATGGGCCAAGCCCGGCTTGTAGGTTAGGTCCATTAGGGTTTGTACTCTATATATTTGGATGAATATACATTGATACCTACGGGTTTTATGCATTCTTACATGGTATCGGAGACAGGTTACGATCCTGTGACCTGTGGGTAAGAATGCATAAAACCCGTAGGTATCAATGTATTATTCATCCAAATATATAGAGTACAAACCCTAATGGACCTAGTCCACAAGACGGGCTTGGCCCATATTTATTCTCTAACACTCCCCCACAGTCCGAGCAGCGAAATCTTGAAAGCTCAGACTAAAGAAGAATATAGAAAAAAGAAAAACTAAAAAATAAGCAAAATGCGGCAGACTCAAGGTATTTCTATTTGTCAACGATGACAAACTCAACCTATATCTATTGACCGTAACGTGGCGGACTCAATGTATATCTATCTGCAAAACATGGCAGACTCATCCTATATCTATCGGTCGAAACACGACGGACTCAAGGTATATCTATCTGCTAAACTCAGTAGACTCAACCTATATCTATCGGCTGAAAAATAGAAGTCGTCTTGGGACTTGATACCCTAGATTCGACTAACGATCAAACATTAAAAAAAATTTTAATAAACAAAAAATAGAAACTTGATAACAAAACCTTCTTCGAATGATACACTGATACAAAATAAAGAAAAAGAAAACTTTTATATTCCCACCCTTTCTTCTTTCCATCACTTTTTTTCTCATCAAACAAAACAAACTAATCTCCTTTATCTTTATGATTGGCTGCTAATTTGTATGAATCGATGCATACATCCACCTCGGCTCATGGATATGCTCATCAGATGCAACACCAACAAGAGTGATCAACACAAAACTCATCAGATCCAATACCAAACGCCAGTGATCAACACAAATACAAAACAATTTTTTTTTTGAACAGTAGTGGTAGTGGTTGACGGGGATTTGGTCTAGAGTGATGGCTCAACCTAGCCACCTAGGTTTGAGAACCCGCTTTGATACCATGTAAGAATGCATAAAACCCGTAGGTATCAATGTATTATTCATCTAAATATATAGAGTACAAACCCTAATGGACCTAACCCACAAGCCGGGCTTGGCCCATATTTATTCTCTAACACTTTGTTCTTATCTTGCTTGGGAGCCTTGGAGGTAGAACTTTCAGTGCTCATGAGAGCCAGTCTAGCTTTGATTTCTCTATACTTTGCCTCAAAGTCTTTTGATGGTCAAAGTTCAGCCCTGTTTTGCTGAAAGGAAGTAGAAGCAATTTGTTTCTGTTGAAATGATGATTGACCAGATGGTCTTGATTGAGCTAGTGAGGAAAAAGAAGGCATGGATGTTTTGGAATAACAATCCCTAGCAAAGTGACCAGTCTTTCCACATTTGTAGCATTCAGTGTCAGCTGAAGCTTTTGTGGTGCTAGAGAACTTGCCTCCTTTCTTAAAGAACCTTCTAGACTTAGCCAAAAGTGCTCTTTCATGAAATTCCTCTTTGAGGTCATTCAGATATTCCTCATTAGTTCTTGTATCTTCTTCATCATCAGGACTATCTTGGTAGTCTTGGATGACAGCCTCACTAAAGAAGGCTGTAGACAAGGGTGTAGCAATGGTTAATGCTTTACTCTTGCTTGAGCCTTCATAAATCCTATCAACTAGGTTTTCTTCATATTTTAGTTTCCTAAAAAGAGAGGCCAGATCACAATATTTAATGTGATTAGCATTTCTTAAGATTTGGTAGAAACTGAGCCACTTCTTTGGCAATGCATTAACAAAAACTGTGTTAATTTCAAGTTTTGAAACCTCAACACCATCATTCACTAGTTCATTCATCAGTGCTTTGTATCTGGTGAATGTTTGTGTGAGGGTTTCCCCTTCTTAGTGTTTGAAGGTGTTGTATTGAAGCTTTAAATCCATTATTCTTGTTTCTTTGACATCAGAGGGACCCTCATGATAAAGAATAAGGTACTCCCATGTAGATGTTTCTGTTTTGCAATTCACAACAGAATTTATTTAGTCATTTGGAAGTACAGACATGATGAGACTTTTGAGACGCTGGTCTAGGTTAATAGCTTTTCTCTCATCAGTAGTCCATTTTACTTCAGGTTTTCTATTATCCCCAACCATGGGAACAAATGGACCATTTTTAATGATTCCAAGGAATTGAGGTTCAATCCCAACCATGTGGACAAGGAACCTCTTCTCCCAATTTGTGAAATTAGCTACCTCTAGGACAGGAGTATCATTGAGTTGGCCACCCCTATACTCAAGGGTTTGTGGTATTACTTGAGCCATTTTTGGATCTTGATTTGAAAAGTTTAAATGAGATATTTAATAAAAAAATAAGAGTTTTGCTAATCAAACTGCTCTGATACCACTTGTCGGTCCCTGGTAAATCGTTATTACTTATCAACCTTAAGTAATAACTCTTTACCAAGACTCAAGTGTGTTGTTTTAACAATTGATAAGAACTAAGAAAAATTAAAACAACAATACCATTAAACTTTCAACGTATAGACTTTTATTGAAACTCAATAAAGAATCTATAACCCACTTTGTTTACGGAATAACAAAGTGGTTGAATGACAATGTATGGTGATCTCTTCTACTTAAACTTCTAACCAAAGTTAAAGGTCTAAGCTCCAATCTAAACGTGCATATGCTTCTTGGCTATATGGTTTAGTTGGTATTGAGAGAGAAAGGTTTTTCCAGAGTTTTTACTCTTGTGATGGTTAACATTTTCCCTCTCAGTGTGCACTCCTTATATAGGCAGTGCAAAACTAGGGTTTGCATTTTGCATCTTCCTATGCATGGGTTTATCCAGTGGGTGGTTGATGCCCATGCTGGATAAACAACACAAAGTATATAATAAACTATTCTAGAAAAGATAAAGGTAGTACTTATAACTAACTATACAAGCAACCTACTTTGACTTAAAGTTATTTTTTCTCGCCTAATGCAAACCATCAGAATACTAAAGTGTCTTCAGCATTCTAGAGGAGATCGACATCATTCAGTTTGGTATTGTCAAACCAAACTAAACTGAAAGCTCTTCTTCATTACTTGTTCTTCAGCAACTAGACCGCCTAGTATTTGAAGCAAAGACTCCTTTGTCCTCTAAGTTAACGGGAAAAAGAAAGCTAAACATCCTTCAGCAACATAGTCTTCAGTAGGAACTTTGTTCCTCTGGTCATCCTTCAGTAGACTGGCCTTACTACTGAGCATGAAACACTTAGGGGGGTTTTATATTCAAATCCTAGAGTTGCTTCTGTTGGAAATACGTTTTACGTATTAAGAAGGATCGGTCACTCCAACAATAGTCCATGTAATAGCTCGTAGTTTAGTTACTTATCTTTATTTAACAAACAAACCAAAGCCTAGCCTACAACATGTGTAGGCCGGCCCAAATGTAAGCCCAAGCCCATGTCAAGGGCTTGGGTATATAAACCCTCTCCTTAGATGGAGAGGGTGTGTGGTTATTCATTTTACACATAGTTGAAAAGTGTTTTTCTTTCACTTTCTCTCTCTAAGTGTGTGTGTTCTCACCATCTCTCTATCTCTTTCTCTCTCTAAAACATAAGCAAGATATACATATCCTTCAAACGGTATCAAGAGCCATGGGATGATTGTATTGTTTATGTGTTTGTGTTCTTGATCTTTGTAGCCTTTTGATCCATTTAAACACACGTCCAAATTTTTTTTTTGTGTTTTTTATGGATTTTTCTTGATACAAATCTTCTACATAGTTGTGGTAGGGATTTGGTATAGTTACTTTGGCTAAAAACACAAAATTTTTGGGTGTTTTGATCATTTTTTGGCTTAAAATCACGAATTGGTTGAGTTTTGTCCGAGAAAAGTGGAATTTATTCCGATCAGGTCATCGGAAAAGGGTTTATAGGACATTCCGATCAGTGTAATCGGAATAGGGTTTAGGCATTCCGATTTTGATACATTCCGATTAGGTATTCCGATTTTGGTACATTCCGATTAGGTATTCCGATTTTGGTACATTCCGATTAGGTATTTCGATTTTTGTACATTCCGATTAGGTATTCCGATTTTGGTACATTCCGATTAGATATTCCGATTTTGGTACATTCCGATTTGGTATTCCGATTTTGGTACATTCCGATTAGGTATTCCGATTTGGTATTCCGACTTGATATTCCGATTTGGTGCATTCCTATAAGGACATTCCGATTAGATATTCCGATCAGGGTATTCCGATAGGCTTATTCCGACAGCTTTCCGATCAACATTCCGACAATCAAAAATTATTCCATAAAAAATTTCGACTTTAGGGGATTTTAACATTGTTTCTCGACTTCAACTCACAACAACAAACACATTTACTTTCTTTCATTGATCGATCAACGTTTGTAAATCTTAACTTATTGAAATGGAGTACACATCTCTTACGGATAAGTCCATCCTCTCGGGTACGGATAATCGTCCACCAATGTTGGTGAAGATTATGTATGAGGAATGGGCTTCCCGAATGGAACTTTATATGTTGAACAAGGAGAATGGATATCTCATTTGGGCATCGGTGCTCAATGGGCCATTAGATTATGCTACAGTGAAGGAAGGTACAACTACTCGTCCTCGCACAACGGGTGAATTGACTGGAGATATGAAGATTCAAGACAAATGTGATAAGTATGCTACAAACATCATTCTCCAAGCCCTTCCTCCAGATGTCTACAAACTCGTCAGCAAACATAAAGTTTGCAAAGATTTATGGGATAGATTTTGTGTTCTCATGCAAGGCACCTCGTTAACTAAACAAGAACGAGAGTGTAATCTTTATGATACTTTTGATAAGTTTGCCTATGTGCCAGGGGAGACTCTCAATGATTACTATCTGAGATTTACCCTATTGTTGAATGAGCTCAATATCTATGGCATGACAATTCCTACCTTTCAATTGAACACAAAGTATTTGAACACTCTTCCTTCAGAATGGAAAAAATACGTGGCGGATGTTAAATTGGCTAAGGACTTGCATAACACCAATGTGGATCAACTTCAAGCTTTTCTTCAACAACACGAATGCCCTGTGATCGAGGCTCGGTTGTCTAAACCTCAAGTTCATGATCCACTTGCAATGTATGCTTCTCAACAAAACATGGCTTATACTTATCAACAACCATCATACTTGCAGCAACCACCACCACACACCTATCAGCAACCATCTTATCAACCACCAATGATGCCACAACAAGTATTTCAACAAAGTGTTCATCAACAATCTTTTCTGCAGCAACCACCATATCAAACATCACCATCACAAGCCAACACTTCTCCAATGGGCTATATTCCTCAGCAAGGATATTTTCCAATAGAAGCACAACCAGCACAAGCCTTCTACTCTAATGAACTTCCACCTATCCAAGCACCGGTCTTTACTCCAAATGATACGCCAGCTGATGTTCTAAACCATCTCATAGCCTACTTGTCAAAACTTGTTGCAACTAGAGGATTTCCACCAACAAACAATCAGCTCCGCACCTCTTCAAATCCTCGACAACAAGCTACTGTTCAAGATGGTCAAGTAACAATGCAACCTATTCAGGGAAGGCAAAATTCATATGGACCTCCTACAAGGACTGTGAATGCTCAAGCTGTGAATTCACAAGCTAATGGAAATGGAAGTCCCATTGGTCCTAAAAAGGTTGTGACTTGCTACAATTGCCGAGGACAAGGTCATATGGCTAGGGAATGCACTCAGCCGAAAAGGAGGAGGGATGATGCATGGTTTCGTGAGAAGATGTATTTGGTCGATGTTCAGTCAAAGGGAAAGATTTTGGATTCAGAGGAGTTAGCATTTCTTGCAGACCCACGGGCAGCAGATACTAAAGGCATTGCAGTTGTTTTCCACTTCTAATGCAGCTTATCAAGCAAATGATCTTGACGCATATGATTCGGATTGTGATGACATTCACTCTGCCCAAGCTGCTCTCGTTGCTAATCTCTCTCACTACGGTTCAGATGTCGTCAGTGAGGTACCCACCACAACCAATCTTGGTAATGATGATAACCAACATCGAGTTGGGCATGAAAATGACAACCTCGAACAGTATTCGGGAACTAGTAACTCAAATGATGTGGTACCCAATCCAATACATTTGAGTGAACCTCAACCAAATGCTACGACGGGTATGGAATCTTATGCTCAACATGATTTGGTCATGGTACCTAAACATATTATTGATCAAATGCATATGGCCCTCAGACAATCTGTAGATACCAATTCCACCCTAACTGCTGAGCTTGCGTTGCATAAAGAAAAGGTCAAAACTTTTGAAATGGTCCCTCAAGCAGAGAAAATAACATGTTCTGAATTTGACCAATTTCGTTTTGAAAATATTGAACACTTGAAAGAAATAGAATCATTAAAAGCCAATCTTTCCAATGAATTAAAAGCAAAAGAGTCGGTTGTCAATGATTTTCAGAAACTTAAAATGGATTTCGAAACTCTCGAGTCTAAAAAGTCTGAATCGGAAGTTAATGCTACCAAACTTCTTAAATTCAAAGAACAACAGCTTTTAAAACAATACGCTTCCACAGAAAAGGTTCATCTTTTAACTAAATCATTTAAATAACTCGAACTTAAGCGTCTTCAAGATTTACCACCTAATCCCGGTTATGCAAAACAAGCTCAGGAATATATTCCTTGTCTTTATGATATGACCCTAATTGGCAAATCGAAAGAAGCACCTTTTGTTCGAGTACTGAGGAGACACAGTCACTTGCGGAAGAAACTCATTCTAAAATGCTTTCAAAATTACATACGATTGATTATGATCAGTATAACAAAGATCAATTGTCTAAAAAGACCCGCATTCGCTTACAAAAGGAATTAGCTGAATTGACAGTTCTTGTGCCCCAAAGTTTGTCAAATGAAAACCCTCCTAGTACGTCTCCTACACTTGTCAAAACGGATTTAACGAAGTTAATTCCACTGGTAAGTAAGGCGTCCGTTAACTTAAATGCGGTACACCAACACTTAGCCGATTTTGACAAGGTCATTTTGGAACGTACGACGGCTTCGGCCATAACGGAAGGTGAATGGAATTTTGAGCACACTAGAGCTGCGTTTCGAGACGAAATTGTTCCTTTCGTAAAGAATGTAAAAGCTTGTCTTAGTAATCTTGATCAAGATTTGTATTTGAAAATAGAAGAAGTTAGACGTGTTTTCAATGAAATGGATGATGCTTATGAAAACAGTTTACTTGAAACAGAACGGGTTTCACGCCAAAATGATCAGCTTCTGAAGCAAGTGATGTCTCATGATATAGTTTCCGTCTGTGTGAATAAAAGTGTTGATAATGATTCTATTGTGCATAATGTTGAATCTGTGGATACTGTGGTTGTGACAATCCGTCAATTTCATGTCGATATTTTAACCTCGACTATTAAATATTATATGTTTACTTTAATGAGAAATTTAAATTATCGACTAACCGAGAAGGTTGTGGCTTGAAACTTAACGTAAGAATGTCGTTTCGATGAAAACCGACAAGAAATACATTAAGTATCGATATTATATTCTCAAATTATCATATAAATGATTTTATTGTATTTATTTTTATTTCTCGTGGTTTTACGTTTTAACGAATGACGAGAACTACTAATGATCGCGATACCGACGGATGCCCAAATATTTATGTTTTATTATCGATTGTCTCGATATTTTATATTTTCGACGTTTCGATTTAATTACGTTTTAAGTCGTGTCGAAGTGATATTATTATTTTTAAGAAGCGTTTTAACTTTTAAAAAGTATTTTTACGAAACCCGAGTCCCGTAAATATTTTCAAAATTTAATATTTATATTTTCTACCCTTACAACTATTTAATTTCATTTTGGACCAAAACTATACAACTTTGGCAAAAACTACCCTCCACTACTTACTATATAAACAAAAATCTGACCACACAATCCACTAACACATTTTAAAAAGAAAAAAAAATCCCCCACCTCTTTCTTCTTTGTTTTGCCGTCCAACCCCAAACCAAATTCAATTCCAAAATTTTTGATCAAGCTTGATTCAACCTAAACTAATTAAAGACCCACCTTGCAAATTTAACAAGGATCATTTTGGTATAATTTTTACACACATGCATGAACATTTTCAAAAATCATTTTTCTTGATGAATCTTGTATGTTTGATCTAGTTTATGTTTGTGTAGTCATGTTATTATTATTATATTTGAGTGGGGTTGTTGTTGCATGCAAGGTTTTTATATATTTGATTTTTGTTAGATTGAATTTGAGGGTGTTAGGAGTTAGTGAAATGTGTTATGATAATATTAGGGTGATAATAGGAGTATGTAAATTGTTAAAATGGGTCAAAATATTTATTTGACATGATTTCTAAAATGTATTTTTGGGACAGCAGCTTATAACAGATTATTTCGTGGGTTTAAGTTCTGAGATAGGCTTATATTATTTGATATTGTTGTATTAATCTTCAAGACGCTCGTTTTGCCGCTTGAATGAGCTTCTAACTCATTACGAGCGAAAAGTTATGTTACTTTTAGTATTAGTGTACCGGGAGACGGGTATCGACACAATCCGAAAATTGTTGTCGATATTTGGATCGAATCTCGGGGACTATAGAATGAGTTTTAAAAATGTTCAAGGACTGATGTAAGTTGCTAAACCTCAGGTCATGAGTCTATTTTCAAACCCAAGTGTCGGTTTTGTAAACGGAATTGTTTAGATATGTCAAAATGGTTTTACAAGTAAAAGGCGTAAAACTGTCCGGTTTTTATAACACGAAGGTGTGTCGGGCAGAAGGTCTTAGAAGTAATATTTTTGATTGAAACTTGAACTGAGTCTTCTTCATATTATGTGTGAGTTTGTGACCAAGTTACGTCGAAATCGGACAAGTCTAGATAGGGTAGATTGGTGTGTACATTTGGAGTGTACATGCTGATTGGTATTTTGGACATGTAGTTCAATAATTATGTGGCGTGAGTTGAGTATTCGCCATTGGACATGGGGATTTACTCAAGTGTCAAGTCATTATATAAATGACTTAGTTACTGGTCCGAGGGAAGTAAAATGATAATATGACTTGCGTTGACTTGGCGTCTTAAGACGGGTCAATATCGAGAGTGCAAGTGTTTAAAAGAATAGTGTTGAATAAAAGGGTATTGTAATAACACTTGTATTATTAAATTTTTCGGGATTGTCTTGGTTTTGTAATTTTGATTTTATATTATTTAAGTATGATTTATACTTAAGTCGATTATTAACGAACGTGCCTTATTTGGTTGGTTGCGGTTTTCGTGTTTTAACGGGCATCACTAATCGTCGGCGATCGTCTCATTACCACTATTGGCTAAGGTGAGTCTATAGCCTCGCTTTTAACATGTTTACTTGTTTTATAAAACCCGCGAGGAGGATAACATGCTTGTTTTATTAAAATAAAGGATACAACGAGAAGTTGTGAAAATCCTATTAATGGGTGCAACGAGAAGTTGTGGAAACCTTACTTATTGGAAAAGTATGGGTGCAACGAGAAGTTGTGGGAACCCTATTTACTTGAAAAGTAATTATTGAAATTGAAATGCACAACTATAAGTTGTCGTAAACTCATGATTGTTTAAAAATTGAACACAAAGAACTTAATTGTATGTTTAGATGAAAGTTATTACATAAGTTTGTTTAGCCTTAAAAGACCCATGAATCGTGAATTGTTAATCGAGATAACGCTAATGCTATGGATAGATCTATCGGGGTGACGCCCAGTCCGGTCGCGATTAGCTCTCGCGTGGTGTTGTGATGCACTAGTAATGAAACATCGGATGCATTGTATAAGAGAAATATACGCACTTGGCTAGGTGTGTTGGGCTGAAATAATATATGTTAACGTTCAATGTCACGAGACTTATGTAATGACACGATAATTATGTCCGTACAACATAATTGTCTTTGATAAATTATTAACCATGGAAGGTTATTTTTGAATAATTGTGTTCTTTTTATTTAAATTAAACTCTATAGCTTCACTCGGTAAATTTTGCTGACTTTTTAACATGTTTTATCTCAGGTTCATATAGAAGGCACTCGAGGAAGGCGGTTTCGTGAAGCTTGCTTATTGAAATGTTTTGCCCCGCTTTTAAAAGTTATATCCATTCAAAGAATCTTTTATTATTTACTGAGTTTGTAAACTTTAAATTATCTGGGACCGTGTGAAAAGTTTTATTGTTCAATGAAAATGAATGGATGTTTTTATTAAAACGACTCGTTTTGAGCTGTTTTCTATGATTATGAGTTTGAACCATGACAGTAACACCCAATGACCCTTCCGCTGTTATGACCGAAATTGGGGGTGTTACAGATTGGTATCAGAGCTCAAGTTATAGAGAACGAAAAGATTTTCCAAAAATGAATTTTTGAAATCTTTTAACTATAATTGTTGCAAGCGAAACCTCCGAGTTGCCAATGGACGAGAATGATAGTATTTATATATATGGCATCATATATATGTTGTTGTAATCTTTATCGATTATTTGTACTTGTGAATTACAAGGTATGTTTTCATTTATTTAATTATAAATGATAATTTTTATACTTATACGAGATTTATATGACGTAGATTGTCACGAAGCCACCCTAGTCATTTTTATTGCTAGCACTGAAGCTATTCCTGAAATGAATCCTGTTATTCTCGAGATTAACTAAGTTGTGGATAGACATGATCCCAACGAAGGTTAATATTCTGCTGATATTCTTTTGGTTACAAGGATTTTGATTTCCTTGGTTCTTATTCTTGATTTATCGATCCGTTCATTTCGTTTAGCAAATTTAATTTGCCTTTTTCATTAATCTTCGACATTATACTGTTTTGATAAAAAAAAAAAAAAGTTTGTCTGAGATGGTACTATTGATTGTTAGGAATTGAGATTGATTTGTATGGTATTCACATGCCAACCAGGATTCCATATCATATCACTGATCATTTTCTGTTAAATCAGTTTCTCATTTGTTTCGATCTTGATCTTTCGCGTTGAGCTGGCGATGCTTGAATAAAGTGATTTATAATCGTTGAGATAAATTGGCCATTTATTTGAACAAGGAAATTATAAATTGTTGAACTACAAATTTCTGAATCTTATTTGGAAGGACTTGATCAATCCATGGAAATAATGATTCATAAATGTGTAGGCTTAAGCATATAGCATATGCGTGATTAAACTCTTATTGAATTGTAATTCGTTTGCTAGATTCATTCTTTGATTTTGTTCCTTAATTCCTTGATCGTAAAATGGTTGTATTGAGATTGTTCCAAAAGCACCAATTGCGGAGGATATCAAGCGTCTCTGAAAGACATTGAAGAAATCTTTTTCTTGTGGGACCGAGGAGCTTTCTTAGCCATGTGAAATACCTAGTAACTCTTAGTAGATTAGTTTATCAATTGTAGTATCTTCTTATTAATCCCTAACTAAACTGTGACAACAGTTAGTAGGACTAGTCTTTTAAGTTGTATGGCATTAGACGATGATTATCCATAATGTTGACAATACGACTTGTACTAGTTTGTGATCAATGGAATGACTATCTTTTGATTCCTAATTCTACATCGTTCTATTATTATCTTTTGTTAGAAATACGTTTTTAACGTATATTAGAAGTATCGGTCACTCCACAATATTATTTATTTTGCAATAGCTCGTAGTTAATGTTGCTTATTAAGTTAAGTAAGAAACCAACCCATGGGCTTGTCATGGGTCGGCCCAAGCCCAATATAGGCCTTGGATATAAATACCCCTTTCCACCATGGAAAGGGGTTGGTTGTTGATGATTCTATTTTCTCATTTGAATAAAATACACATAGTTTCTCTCTCACTTTCTCTCTCTAGTTTCTCTCTCTAGAAATCTTCAACCCACTTCATAGATTCATAGGTTATCAATATTCTACATTTGGTATCAGAGCAGTTGAACTAGTTCTAGACGTGTTCATTGAACTATTCTTAGAGAAACTAGGGGCAATCATGTGATTAGGTCTTGCAAAAGCTGTTTTAGTCACATTGGGCCTAGATGGTGGAGTAACTGGTCTAGGAAAGTGAACCAAATCAACTTGGGAGGCAAACCGCGGTCTCGAGGATTGTGGTCGCTCGGATCTAAATGCAGTAGGTTGTCTGACAATCGGTTGTCTGACGAACTGATTTGTAGGCGGTTTCCCCAAGATTGATGGTTTTTCAAGCTTAGTGTCCACACTAGGTCCTCTATTTTTCCTTAACTCGTTTTTCAACGCAGCTATAGCAAACACCTTTTCTTGAACTTGGGCTTTTAACGTTTCATTTTCTTTGAGCAATCTATCTTGGGATGCCAATTTAGACTCTAGTAACTGAATTTGTTTCAAGAGATTATCCTTTTCAGCTTTCGAATCTAAAACTTTTTGATCCAATTTTATTTCAAGAACAACGTTTGACTTTTCAAGTTTCTCAAAGTATGTTTCAAATTTGTCCGTTTTCTTAGAAAATTCAAGTTTGGCATCCTCAAGATCATTTAATTGTTGAGCTACAATCATTTCGAGCTCTCTAATCTTGGAATCAGAAGCAGTCAATGAAGCAGTTATAGGACAATTATCATGATGTTTAGCATTTTGAACACTTTCTCCCCCATTATGACTTACATCGGATGAATCAGAAGTGGTATTGCTATCAGTCTTCTGCATCCCATGTTTGTCATAATTAAGTTCGGAATGCTCAATATGCGGCATGGCATTAGCATATACATCATAAACAACATTACATTGTACCATGTTTGCAGGCTCTTCGTCATAAACGGGTAAGGTGTCATCAAGAGAGATCTCGTGAACATTCCTTGACGTGCCACTGGTATCATGTTGTCCTCCTGATTCCGTGCTCGTGCCATCGTTAGGCTCAAAGTTTTCAACCGTATGACCAGTTTCCTCTTGCATCGAAGAGTCTTGTTCTCCATTATCATACCCTTGCTGAAGTCGAGATCTTTCATAAATCGAAGACGAGACCGATGTCATGAGTTT
Source organism: Glebionis coronaria (assembly GCA_025667525.1). Classification (NCBI taxonomy): domain Eukaryota; kingdom Viridiplantae; phylum Streptophyta; class Magnoliopsida; order Asterales; family Asteraceae; genus Glebionis; species Glebionis coronaria. Next base: position 480,544,792 of record CM046880.1, read on the forward strand.
CAAAATTGTATCAAAAAGTTCCGAACCAAAAAGTTCCGGATCAAAAAGTTCCGGATCAACAAAAGTTCCGGATCAAAAAGTTCCGAACCAAAAGTTCCGGATCAAGGAAAGTTCCGGATCAAAAAGTTCCGGATCAAGGAAAGTTCCGGATCAAGGAAAGTTCCGGACCAAAAAGTTCCAAACCAAAAGTTCCGGATCAAGGAAAGTTCCGGATCAAGGAAAGTTCCGGATCAAGACAAAGTTCCGAATCAAAAAGTTCCGAACCAAAAGTTCCGGATCAAGGAAAGTTCCGGATCAAGGGAAAGTTCCGAATCAAAGGAAAGTTCCGGATCAAGGGAAAGTTCCGAATCAAAGGAAATTTCCGGATCAAGAAAAGTTCCGACTCAGTTCTTCCGAATCAAAAGTTCTGGATCAAGGAGTTCCAAGCCAAAATCTTCCGAATCAACACTTCCGAATCAACAAAAGTTCCGGATCAAGGGATATTTCACTTGTTTTTTCGACGATTTTTTAGAGGATTTAATCTTGGTTTCTTACAACAAAAACTCAACATAATTCACAAACTTTACTTCACTGCTCGATCAACCGATAATCTTTGTCTCTTTGAAGTGATCAAAATGAATCCGAATTCATTAATGCCTCAGATGACATCACTTATGGACATTTCCGTCATTACGGGAACGGATAATCGCCCTCCAATGCTCATTAAAGAAGTCTTTGAAGCATGGCAAGGTCGTATGATGTCATACCTTAAGGGAAAACCGACATATGGGAGGCTTATGGTTAAGTCAATTCTAAATGGTCCACTTGACTATGGTACCATCGTGGTTAACAATGTGACTCGACCAAGGGAGTTTGAAGAACTTACACCAGCTCAACAACTAGTTGCCGATGCAGACGAAAAGGCTCTTCAAACCATTTCTCCAAGCTCTTCCACATGACATCTATCGAATGGTAAGTCAGTATACGATGGCAAAGGATTTATGGGAACGTCTAAAGGTGTTGCTACAAGGTACGCCCCTTACCAAACAGGAAAGGGAATGTCAGTTGTATGATCTGTTTGATAGATTCACGTACAGCCCAGGGGAAACGCTTCACGACTATTACTTCAGATTCACTACTCTCATGAATGATCTGAATGTATACAATCTCGTGATTTCTCCATTCCAGGTTAACACCAAATTTTTGAATACTTTACCTCAAGCTGAATGGGGTGAGTATATTACCGATGTTAAGTTAACCAGGGATTTGCATAAGTGCAATTTGGATCAACTCTATGCTTTTCTTTAACAGCATGAGAAACACGTGATCATGCACCGTTCGCCTCGAGGTATGTACCCTGATTCTTTAGCTTTGATGGCGAATCAACCAAGCTTGTCACACAACAACACTCATTATATCTTGGGACACCAAGCCTATCATCCATCACCTTACATGACACCAAGCTTCCCCTAATATTCGATTCTACCGTAACCACCCACCTCACATCAGCAACAATATCGGTTTAATGCACCTTCATCACAATATGCTTCACAATCTCACCCAGCACCTTATGCTCAGTCTTCATATTCTTCTTATCAAGAGAATGCAGCATATCCATCAAGCTACTCTGACCACATGAGTATTCCTTCTAGTGCTTATGTAGCTCAACAAGACAAAGCACTGTATTGTGATAATGATGAAGTCCCCATTCCTGAATTCAAACAAGGAACTGACCCAGTTGAAGTGTTAGCCACTATGTCTGCTTATCTCACAAGGACTTTAAGCAAACGAGGATTTAGAGGACCAGCTCCTACTAACAATCAGCTGAGGAATTCATCCAATTCTCGCCAACAAGCTACTATTGAGAATGGCAGGGTAATGGTTCAACCTATTCAACCTTATCAGGGGAGACCTACTACATCAACCACCAATGCTCGCACGGTCAATCCTGCTCCAATGGTCAACACTCCTCCGCGGGCTAATTCCACAGGCAAGTTGAGAATGATTACATGCTACAACTGTAAGGAAGAAGGTCACATGTCCAGGGATTGCAAAAAACCCAAGAGGAGAAGGGATGGTTAATGGTTTGCAGAGAAGATTTATCTGGTGAACGCTCAGGCACAAGGAAGGGAACTTGATGAAGAGGAGCTTGCATTTCTTGCTGATCCAGGGATTGCTGAACAAGACGTTGTCACCACACAGAATGCAGCATATCAAGCAGATGATCTTGATGCGTATGACTCAGACTGTGATGAACTTCAATCTGCACAGGCAGCTCTTATGGCAACTATCTCCAGCTTAGGGCCAGAAAAAAGATCTGAGGTACTTATTAATACCACTGATAATACCACTGATGCTAGTATTCAACCACATCAAGTTGTGCAAGAGAGTGCTGATTCGAATGAGTCTTCGGTGGTGAGTCTTTCAAATGAGGAGACAATCAATGATAGTAATATCAATGTGAGTCCCTAGACTTTGAGTGAATCACAACCGGGAGCCATTTCGCATACGCATACTCCTGCTCAACAAGATTTGGTCATGGTTCCTGCTACATTACTTAGCCAAATGAATGCTGCACTCTTAGAAACCCTAGCTAAGAATAAGAATTTGTCTGCTGAGCTTGCTTTGTGCAACGAAAAGGTTCAAACTTTGGAATTAGTTCCTTCGTCCACTGTTCTAACAAATCCCGAATATGATCATTTTCGAAACAAACAAATGAGTCACTTGCAAGAAATTGAAAACTTAAGAGCAGATCTTTCTAACGAACTTAAAGAAAAAGAGTTAGTGGTCACTAATTTTCACAAACTTCAAACGGATTTTGAATTACTCGAGTCTAAGAAGAATGAAATGGAAATTAATGCGGCTAATAAGATTAGAAGTCTAGATTATTTGCTTTTAAGACAATACGCTGCCTCTCAATTAGTACACTTATTTGATGCATCTTTTAGAGAGTTTAACTTATCGCGTCAAAAAGGCCTTCCCCCTAACCCACGGTATGCAAAACAAGCTTTTATCCATAGTCCAAGACTTTATAATGCAACCCAATTAGGATTGGTCTTAGACCCGATTGTTATTTTCGATGATCGCACAAGTAAGGATCTAGTTGATGAGGATCGGTCATACAATTTTGCAAAATATCCCGAGTGTGATTATTTCAAAATGAATCAGGAGCTTGCAAAAACAGATTTTAGAATTCGCTTCCATATGGATAAAGATCTCATCACAGCACCAACCTACATGTTAAATGAAGAAAACCCTAGTACACTTCCTACACTTGTCAAAATGGAAGGACCTAAGGAAATTCCAAAGGATCTTTCACTTGTTAGCACTGTATGGTTAAACTTGCAAGAGATTAATCAATACTTTACTAATTTGGACAAGGTCATTTTGGAATGTACGACTTCAAATGGCCTAAACGTCGGAGAATGGGCTTTCGAACACATGAACGAGGTGTTTAAGAATGAGATCAATCCGTTTGTCGAAAGTCTAAAAGGAAGTTTTGCATCTCTTAAGGAAAATCTTGAGTTTGAAATTGGAGAAGTTCAAAAAGTGTTTTATGAAATGGACACTGCTTACAAACTACAATTAATTGAAAAGGAAAAGATTTTATCCGAGTATGACCGATTCCTGTCCCAAGTAATTTCGTGTGATGTGCTTACTACTGTAAATGTCAATTATTCGACTGAGCTTACATCCGCTATGATTAAATGTGATGATGTGAATATTTGTGATGATGTGTGTGATCTCTCTGTAAATGTTGCTGATATTGTAAATGAGGTAGATAATCATTCTTGTCACGAATCTAACGCTGAGTTTTTAAAGCTACAAGATTCTTACAATTTACTTTCAAAACGCTTTAATCAACTTGAACAACATTGTATATCTTTAGAATTAAAACAACAAACTCAAAATGAGGATCTTTTGATAACAAATGGTTGTGAAAACGGTGTTGAGACGAGTGACAAGATGATTGCAATAGTTAAGGCATTAGAGGAAGAGATTATGAGATTAAAGAGAGATGTGTCATCAAATGAAACACTAAAATTGGAACTAGAGGCTGCAGAGTCTAAAAACCAGGACTTAGAAATTAGACTTTCGTCTATTCTAGGGGAGATGGATCATGCAAGACAGGGACTATCCGCTCTTTATGGTTCAATAGAAGAACGCTTAGCTTTTAATGCAGCACAGCAACAATCTTATGTTGAACAACTGAACCAAAAGTGTGAGGAAATCTCTGACTTAAACATCCAGCTCATTGACAAAAACATGGTGTTGGCCGAGTTAAAGGAGACACTTCTTCTCACCCGACAAGAAGTTGTTGATAACTTAGCTACCGACTCTGCACCGTCCTCTAGTGCTCCAACAACCAAGTCAGTAGTGCTTTATAAGAACCCGCTCCATAAGAGAAACCCGGTTACCTACGATGATTATATGAGGAATGCAATTAAGCATGTAGATCTTGTTAGGGATATTTTAGACGATCTTTATGCCTTAGATCCCTCAAGTAGCTACTATTATTTAGCTCATGAATATATTAAGCGAGTTCAATATTGCTTAGCATATTTGCAATACATAGGTAAACCAGGTTCTGCACTACTCACTAATCGACCCATTGTTGTAACACCATTCAATAAGACTCCAGGAGCAAAACCGTCATTGGCACCATCAACTAAGGCACCTTTAAAATCTGTTACTAATGTTCCCACTTTGACTTCTACAGGATTAAAAGAGTCTACTAAGGCTAAAGGATCGCCACTCAAGAAAGATAAGATCAAGCCCTCCACTAGTAGTACCAACAAGAAGAAAGTAGAAGCTCACCATAGGACTGTTATTTCAGATTTAAATAAAAAGAATCATGTTGCTAAGACTAAAAGCTCTGCGCCTGTGCAGAAGCCCAAACCATTCGTGAATTCTAATTTGAATTGTTGGAATTGTAATGAGTGCATGTTTTCCCAACGTCATGATTTGTGTCTTATTGATCATGTGAATGAAATGAATGCCATTAGGAATAATCTTGAATGGAAGCCCACTGGGAGAACTCGTACCCAAGTTGGCTGGCAATGGCGTCCCACTGGTAGGACCTTTACATTAGATGGAAAAATGTGCCCTTTAACTAGGAATGCATCCATTGAGGTTAGGTCTCAGCGTCCTTTAGTTAGGCACACTAGCACTAAAGTATGGAAACAGCGCCCTTTAATTAGGTCAGCCCCCACTATAGTGCCTATCAGTGAAGAAATACCTCAGGATTTAAGCCAACTAGAATCTACACCACCAACTAGGAAGAAGGCTAGGAAATCAAAGAAACCTAAAGTTAGCAAATCTAAGATTATTAAATCTGTACCTGCTAATAACAAGGAACATTCAGATTCCGATACCTCTACATTGTCCTCGTCTGGTGATATTTTCAGGTGGTCCAAATCATCCTCTGGTATTTGGACTCCGGTTGTTCAAAGCATATGACCGGAGATCGCTATGCTCCGAAATTTCGTCAGCAAGTTTCTTGGAACGGTTAAATTCGGTAATGATCATATTGCAAAGATAATGGGGTATGGTGAATATCAGATTGGAAACGTTACGATTTCAAGGGTATACTATGTAGAAGGTCTTGGTCATAATTTATTTTCAGTAGGACAGTTTTGTGATTCCAACCTAGAGGTTGCTTTTCGACAACATACTTGTTTCATCCGCAACTTGGAAGGAAAAGACTTGTTGAAGGTTTCTCGTGGTGCAAATCTTTATACGTTGTCCCTACAAGACATGATGGCCGCCTCTCCAGTATGTCTTCTCTCTAAAGCATCTAAGACCAAGTCATGGTTATGGCATCGCAGATTATCTCATCTCAACTTCGATGTTATTAATCATCTGGCTAAAAACTAATTAGTTCGTGGTCTTCCAAAGCTCAAATTTCACAAGGACCATTTATGTTCCGCGTGTTCAAGGGGGAAAAGTACCAAGAAATCATACAAGCCCAAAGCTGAAGACACCAATCAAGAAAAACTTCATCTTTTGCATATGGATCTTTGTGGGCCAATGAGAACTGAAAGTGTGAGCGGTAAGAAATTCATTCTTGTTATTGTGGATGATTTCTCCAGGTTTACATGGGTTAGATTTCTTCGTACAAAGGATGAAGCACCAAAGGCTATCATCACTTTTCTGAAATTCATTCAGGTACGTTTGAATACTACTGTCCGTCGTATTCGTACAGATAATGGAACAGAGTTCGTCAACCAGACTCTTCGTGATTACTATGAAGGAGTTGGTATCTCACATGAAACATCCGTTGCACGTACTCCACAACAAAACGGTGTCGTTGAAAGACGGAATCGTACGCTTATGGAAGCTGCTAGGACTATGCTGATTTATGCGAACGCTCCATTGTTCTTGTGGGCAGAAGCTATATCTACTGCATGTTTCACCCAAAACCGTTCTATCATTCGGAAACGCCATGGAAAAACACCTTACGAGCTTCTACATGATCGTAAACCCGATGTTTCATTCTTTCATGTGTTTGGTGCTCTTTGTTATCCAAACATTAATAGTGAGAACTTGGGCAAGCTTCAACCGAAAGCCGATATAGGTATTTTCATTGGTTACTCACCCTCCAAGAAAGCATACCGAATTTACAACCGTCGTCTTGGTAAGATTGTAGAAACTATGGACGCAGATTTCGATGAGCTGACAGCGATGGCTTCTGAGCAACGCAGCTCTGAACCCACGCTTCATAAGATGGGAACCGGTGCTATTAGTTCCGGATTATTTCCCAATAATCCTACTTCTACATCATTTTTACCACCTACAAGGCCCGAGTGGGATAAACTATTTCAACCGTTGTTTGATGAATTCTTTGATCCCCCAAATGATGAAGTTCCAGCACCTGTAGTGATAGCTCCAATCCCTGAAGTTGTTGCTCAAGCAAACGAAGCTTTATCTAATGCATCTTCAATTAACATTGAACCGGATACACCTGTACCAAGTGATTCTCAAACTACACCTGAATCGTCACCCTTACTTGTGCCTAATGATGTTGAAGAGGATTCTATTGATCACGATTTGGAATATGCTCACCTACAAGAGCTTCCTTTCTTTGGTGTACCGATACCTGAAAACCCTTCAGCCGCGTCTACCTCAGAAGAAGCTCCTTCAATTGTTCACTCCAGACCACCACGGATTGAAAATCATAGCACCAAATGGACAAAAGATCACCCAATTAGGAATGTCATTGGAGATCTAGATCGACCAGTCTCTACACGCCCTCAATTACAAGAGAGTGCACTCTATTGCTATTTTGATGCATTTCTCTCCGAAGTTGAACCTAAAAATTGGCAACAGGCTATGACTCAATCATCTTGGATTGAAGCCATGCAGGAGGAACTAAATGAATTCTAAAGACTTGAAGTATGGGAATTAATTCCTCTCCCTGACAAGGTTAACATCCTTACTTTGTTATGGGTTTATAAGGTTAAACTCGATGAGATGGGTGCAGTATTGAAAAATAAGGCTAGATTGGTTGCTAGAGGATATAAACAAGCCTTGGGTATAGACTTTGAAGAATCTTTTGCTCATGTTGCAAGATTGGAGGCTATTAGACTATTCCTTGCGTATGCTGCTCATATGAACATAATCGTCTATCAAATGAATGTGAAGACGGCATTTTTGAACGGTAAACTAAGGGAAGAAGTCTATGTTAGTCAGCCGGATGGGTTCGTTAGCACGGAGTTTCCTAATCATGTGTACAAGCTTAAGAAGGCTCTCTATGGGTTGAAACAAGCTCCACGCGCGTGGTATGATCTCCTCTCAACATATCTCATCTCGGAAGGCTTCTCCAAAGGCAAAGTGGACCCCACTCTATTCACTCTCAAGGAGGACAACGACATGATTATAGTACAAATTTATGTTGATGATATAATATTTGCTGCCTCTAACATAGAATTGTCTAACCGATTTGAGAAGATAATGTCCATACGCTTTCAGATGTCAATGATGGGAAAATTTTCATTTTTCTTAGGATTACAAATTTCTCAGAATCCCAGAGGCATCTTCATTAATCAATCCAAATATGCTCTAGAATCTTTAAAGAAATATAACTTTGAAAATTGTGACCCCGTGGACACTACAATGGTGGAGAAATCCAAGTTAGATGAAGATAGGAATGGGATTATTGTCGATCCAAAACTTTACCGTGGGATGATCGGCACCCTTCTCTATCTGACTGCTAGCAGGCCTGATTTGCAATTTGCCGTATGCATGTGTGCCCGGTATCAGGCTCGGCCTACCGAAAAGCACCTACATGTTGTTAAAAGGATCTTTCGGTATCTAAAAGGAACACTTCATCGTGGTCTATGGTATCCGAAAGATTCCTCTATTTCTTTAATATCATACGCAGATGCCGATCATGTTGGGTGTCAAGACACGAGGCGTAGCACTTCTGGATCTGTGCAACTCCTTGGAGACAGATTGATCAGTTGGTCTTCAAAAAGGCAGAAAAGCGCTGCAATTTCTAGCACGGAGGCTGAATACATCGCCATGTCCGGTTGTTGTGCTCAAGTCCTTTGGATGAGATCACAATTAACTGACTACGGTTTGGGATTCAACAAAATCCCGATGTATTGTGACAACAAGAGCGCCATTGCCCTTTGCTGCAACTATGTTCAACACTCCCGGGCCAAGCACATAGACATTCGCTACCATTTCATTAAAGAGCAGGTGGAGAACGGAGTGATCGAGCTGTATTTTGTCACTACTGAGTACCAGCTGGCAGATATGTTCACCAAAGCCTTAGATCGAGGACGAATCGAGTTTTTGATCGACAAGCTTGGCATGAAATCATTCTCTCCAGCGACTCTCAAAGAATTGGCAGAAGAATCAGCTGAATAGTAGTGGTAAACTATTCAGGCGTATCCTTTGTTCGTGATCATGTATAATATTGTATATATATAAACCACAAAAAGCAAAATACAAAAATATAAAACCAAGAAAAACCATAAAAAATATAAAACCTACAAAAACCATAAAAATTATAAAATCAAGAAAAACCAAAAATATTTTTCGTTTATTTAAATCGGGCATGTCTTTTAGTACGGTAATATTTACGGCTTTAGAAATGTCGATCAATATTGACACGACGCCATAAATAGAGTCCGTATAAAAGTTGTACATTTTTAAAACATGCCCATTATGGCTTGTAGTTATTTCAGACTGCAACCCGGTTTTCATATTAAAGTCACGTATTTCCTTGGAAAACGTTGGCTCACAACGGGAATTAATTTTCTCGGGCATGATTTACAAGCCAAATCATGCAAAGGGATCAAGTTTACTTTACAACTTGGTCTAACACGAGTTAGTGTACGTCTCAGTGCATTAATTTGTCAAAATAAGAGAAATCTTATTGCCACCACGAATCAATCTTTTTAAGACATTAATTGGACATGTTTTCATCAATATTTGACTCTTTAAACAATGACTACAGCTCTTTAAATAGAAAACGGGTCATCGTTTAAGGGGGAGAAAATATTAAATCATTTTCATCATCAAAACGATTTTCAAAAAGTGTTTGTGGAAAATTAATTGGCTAATGAGTGGTCTTGCTTTAGAATACGACTTGTGGTCGCTCAATGTGATAGGAATTGCTTTAAGATCTTGGAGATTTGCTGTGATGCTTAAGTTGTGTGAAGGTTAAGTTGGCTAAGTTTAACGTTGGTTAGGGAGACGAGAAAAGAAATATGAAAAGATAAGGAATAAAAAGGGAAAAGGAAAGAAAAGCATAGGGTTAAAAATGACTAAGGGAGAAAGTTATAAAAATTTTGACCTAAGTCAAACCAAACCCCCCTCCCCCCCCCCCCCCCCCCCCCTCCCCCCGTTTTTTCATATTCACTGTTTATGTTTTATCTTTTCTCTCCGCCATTAACACACACATACACACACTCAAGCTTTCTCAAAAACGTGGTTTAATCATTTCAATCCGTTTCATTCGATCTAAAAGGTACATACCCAAGTGTTATCTTGTCTAAATTCGTTACTAATCAACTTAATTAATCCATTTTAATCAGATTTAATCCAATTAGGGTTTGTGTTAAATTAAGGGTTAATTAATTAGGGGTTTTTGCTGGGTTTTGGATCGGATTAGGATTAGATCACTATGGTTGCCTTAGAATGCATTAAAACTCACAAACGCGACTAGATTAATCTTTCATAGGGGACGGTTTAGGACTTCCGGATGAACAAGACTGAACAAACTTCCGAATGAAGTTCTGAACAAACTTCTGAATGAAGGAAGTTCCGAATGAACTTCCGAATGAAGGAAGTTCCGGATGAACTTCCGAATGAAGAAGTTCCGAGTGAACTTCCGAATGAAGAAGTTCCGAATGAACTTCCGAATGAAGAAGTTCCGAATGAACTTCCGAATGAAGAAGTTCTGAACGAACTTCCGAATGAAGAAGTTCCGGATGAACTTCCGAATGAAGAAGCTCCGGATGAACTTCCGAATGAAGAAGTTCCGAATGAAGAAGTTCCGAATGAACTTCCGAATGAAGGAGTTCCGAGTGAACTTCCGAATGAAGAAGTTCCGAGTGAACTTCCGAATGAAGAAGTTCCGAGTGAACTTCCGAATGAAGAAGTTCCGGATGAACTTCCGAATGAAGAAGTTCCGAGTGAACTTCCGAATGAAGAAGTTCCGAATGAACTTCCGAATGAAGAAGTTTCGGATGAACTTCCGAATGAAGAAGTACCGGACGAACTTCCGAATGAAGAGTTCCGAATGAAGGACTTCCGAATGAAGAGTTCCGAATGAAGGACTTCCGAATGAAGAGTTCCGAATGAAGAGTTCCGAGTGAAGAGTTGTTGGATTGATAGTTATTTTCCTGTTATAAGTACTTGTTAAAATGTGTTATGCTTAAAAGTCATAATGATACATATCTATATATTTTTGTGCATCAACCTTTTATGTCTTATCTTAAGCAGATACGATGACTAATCCAACAATACAAGCAATCCAAGACTCTAGAGCAGCCGCAATTGCCGAAGCACGAACCCACAAGTTCATACCAAACAATTACCGGCTGAAGCAAGTTTCAAAATCCACTCACCATGGATTTAAAGTCGCCATAGCAATTCTTGATCACTCTCATTTCAAGAATGCTTTAAGGAGTACTGCTTCAGTGCCTTATGATTACATGTATGAGTTCTGGGCTACCAAGGAAAGTACTTCAAACAAGATCACCTTCACTCTCGACAACAAGCAACAGACACTCACAGTTTCAGACTTCCGCAAGATATTTTGAATACGGGATACACCCAAAGGTATGTCATTTTCGAGGGATCCTACCAAAGACGAACTCATGGAGATGTTCGAGGCTCTTGGATGTCCCGACATACGAGTAGTGTCTGAGTTTACCACCGCTAAAGTAGGTCAACCTTGGAGAGCAATCTTGGGTATTCTCAGTAGATGTCTTACACCTAAAACATCTGGGCATGATGCTTTGCATAGTCCAATCATGAACATCTTCTATGGCATGTACAAAGGCTCAAATGCAGATTATGCATTATTGATGTGGGAAGAATTTAACTTTCAACTCTTCCAAAACAAGAAGCTGAAGACTAATTTCTTTCCTTACCCTCGGTTTATCAAGCTTATTATTAACTATTTTATGAAGAATGATGTCTCTATTGATAAGCATGCAGCAAGTCGTCATCACACTGAAGAGGCTGATCACACTGTGGATCTAAGGCATGAAGGACCATCTGGTGGTGTTATTCCTGGTCCTATTCCCGATTATCTTCTGACAGATAAAATTAAAGGTTCTGCTGATTACAAACTACTGCTACTAGAAATCAAGAAGCTAAAAGCAAGCCTTCAGACAGGAGAAGACTCGTCTACTACGGTCAAGAGTAAAGGTAAACGTAGGCAACCAGCTGCTTTATCTGAACCCGAAACCAAGAAGAAGAAGACTGAGGCCAAGAAGGGAAAGGGTACGGCTGATGAGTTAGTTCTCCGCGACGAAGAAGATGTTGATGATCCTACTCTTGACAAGGCTGAGAGAAAATTAATGAAGATAGCTATTGAAAGGAGTAGGAGAGATACGGGCGGTAGTGGTTCGGGTGCACAGATAAATATTGAAGAAGAGTACGAGGAGCCAGAGGATATTGATGAGTTTGGATCACCTGAACGGTATTCTACTTTGAAGGAGACATCCATCCCTGTTTCAGCAAGTGTTGAAAAGGAGTCCGGTGCTCCTACAATCATGGTACCTACTCAGCCTTTAGTAACTCAACCTCCACCAATACAGCCCTTACCAACCCGACCGGTTTCAACACCATTCCTTCCACCTCCAATAACTTCCATCCTTAGTACTGTAGTCACAACCGAGCCTCTTCAACCAACCCAGAGTAGCTCTGCATCGTCTTCAATGGCTGCATTTGTTATGGCAGAGATGTTGGATAAACATACGGATAATCAAAGAAAAGAGATGGATGATCTTCGCCAAGAGCTACTTAGACGAGTTCAAAGTGAAGAAGCATCTAAGAAAGCCCAAGAAGAGATGCTTGCTAAGTTCGATGCAGAGATGGAGTTGACACATAAAGCTCATGCAGAAGAACTAGCTCAAGTTAAGCAGGCTGAAGCTGATAAGTATGCTGCACGAATCACGAGACTTCAAGCTATGAGGGATAAATACAAGGAGCAAAAAGAAACACTTGAAGCTTCTGTTGAAGAGAGAGTGAAAGCATCCGTTGAGTCCATTATGCCAAAACTGCGTGATGAGTTGAAGACACTCGCGGCTGACAACTTGATGATTAAGTCATCCAATCCTTCTGAATCCGCCTACAAAATTGCCTATGATTTAACGGATTTTGAATTAAAGAAGATCCTCAAAGCTCGTATGAGGGAACTTGGATCTTTTGATAAATCTAAGATTCAACGTACACTCTACAAATCACTGAATGACGCTATCATGGAGGATGATCGGTTATTTAAAACGTTTGGAAGTGTGGTACCTTACCACATTCTGCCTGAGGAGGAAAAGGATGATAGTGAACAAGAAGAGGGTGATGGTGAAAAAGAAGAAGGAGAAGAAGAAGAAGAAGGAGATGATGATGATGGTGGTGATGATGATGAGGATGATGATGATGATGATGGTGATGATGGTGGTGATGGAAATGAGGAGAGTGCTAAGGGAAGTAACGAGGATAGCGATGAGGATGATGATGGTAAACAGCCTGAAACTGGGGATAAGGTTGCCAGCACAAAGAAACCCTCTAAGTCTGGAACCAAGTCTAAGAAAGATGCTGCGGAAAAAGAAAAATCTACTTCAACGGAATCAGGACGATCCAAGTGGCGCCATGATGTGAATGCTACTACGGCATCATCGATTCCCGGTACATCTATTGATGTGTCTATACCTGTTACCACTAACCCTGTTAGTTCGTTTGTTGCTCCTGTGATTGCAGAATCAGTAACTGAACCTGAAGCTGCACAACACTCGCCTGTTCATGACATCGCCGAGATGCCTGAATCAGAACCAGCACGTGTTTATGTCTCTACTCCTCTCCAACAAGAACCACAATCTACTGTTCCTGAGTCAAGCACACGAGACTGGGCAGACACATTGGAGATTGACGAGACTGCACCGCCACAAGCTTGGATCACGGCATCGGCTCAATATGATCCAATCACAGACGCTGATAGAGATGTTCTATATTTCCGTATTCGTAGTCCGATAGACTTGTGTGCATTTCTGGCTCATGAGTATAAATCTTCGGTCACTCCGTCGTTGGTAAAGAGAGCGCTAAAGGATAAGAGAATTCGCGCCAAAACCAGGTTAACCCGAATGGAGTACGAGTATTATGCTGACGAGGTCCTGAAAGCTCTTAACACCGTTCAAAGGCCAGGCCTCCATGAATCAGAAAGAGCTCCACCTCCACTTGATCCTTCTCAAGATAATCAAATTGCTCTCGACTTCTTCGTCACCTATGATCTTGAGTATCTCCTCAAGGGTTCATCAAAGTATGCAACCTCCCTGACCTTGCTGAAAGCTGCCAACTGGGGGACTATACCCTGGATCGAGGAAAAGGTAAACCGACTCTGGGTCCCAAGGGTAACTCGTAATTATGATATGTATGCTGTTATAGGTGCATCTCATTGGGACGAACGAGTCCGAAGGGCGTACAGAGGTTGCTGCTTAGCCAATTCAGGAAGCAACGTTAGATCCGATATTCGCATCTCCAGCATTTTGGGACTGAAAACTAAAGCCAAGAATGGCTATTATCATGTGACGGAGATTCGTCTAAAAGGGAGGATGACAGAGAATACAAAATCCAGCAGGGAGATTTTTCTATCATTCGCCTTGAGGATATCGAAGACATGTTGCTTATGATGACCCGGGATCAACTCACCCATATTGCTCGTGAAGACATCATTGCCTTGAATACAACACTTTGTATGTTCACACGAAGCGTTGTTATCAAGAAACGCGTTGAAGATCTTCAATTGGGAGTTGAAAGCTACCAAAGGAAGCTTAACCTAACCCGTCCAGTGAATCAAGTTCTACCTCAACATGTCACAAGATGTCCTTATACCGGCATTTCTGTTCCGAGTTACGGGATTTTCTACTTGAACAGTCGAGGGATAATGAAGTTTATGAGGGTGGGTGAGCTTTATAAGTACAGTGATGGGACTCTCATATACGTCAGAGGAAAGTTGGACCATCTTAATTCGGGTGGGTCTTTACCAGAGATGACTGAGGATTGGCATCAGGGTTATCGGCAAATGGCGAAGTATGTGATCAAGAAGATTGATCAAAAGCTCTGTGAACGTAGATTGATGAGGAGCTTAGAAAGATTCGTTGGTGGAAGACCATATGGAGTGCACCACAAGTTACTGCAACGATCCATCTAATGGGTCGTACATCTCAGGTCCACTTTATATTGGTTTTTAATTGTGAATATGTAAATTTGTGAATATTGTGCTTTTACGGCTTGATGTAGTGTTAAGGTATGATAATTTTTCAAGAATTTCTCACGAGATTCTAAATCTTTCAAAATATATCATACTAAAGCACTACAATTATCCCTTATTAATTTAAGGGGGAGCATTAACATGTTCTATGGCCAAACATCGATTTCATTTTTACCCAAAGACCGGTTAATCCATTCAATATCCCAAATATTAATGGTTAACATTTTGGATAAGGGGAGAAAATGGGATTAAGGAGACTTAAATGATACTTGGCTAAAAGATGAAAAAGACTTAACGATAATCCAACTTAATATGTGTAAAGCACGTGTTAAGGGTGAGCGTTTTTGATGAACAAAACACCTAAGGTACAAAACTTTTGATTTCAATATCACAAGTACCTTAGGTGATTTTCAAGGATTTTTCATGGTGGCTATACTTTCCCAAAACACGCTTAATTCACGACGAATGTGGTGACAAAAGGGTGGTAGGAATAGGTTTAGTCCAATGATTCATCAGAGTCGATGGAATCTTCCCAAGGACAATTCCCTAGATAGAATTAGAAGTCCTAGGAAAGTTGGAGAAAGATTGTGAACGTAGTTGAATGCCGACCAAGTACTGAAGCTAGCACTAGAACAATCACAACAAGGTGCTAGTTATGACGTATTGGTAAGCATTGAAGGGGTTGAAGAATGAAAAAGAATTGTAAAGATAAAGGGTGTAAAGAAAGAAGCCCTCCTTACAACTTTAGGCAGAAACCGGGTCAATACATATGCTATTGAGATCATTTTTGTTAATGATTCTCGATATTGAAGAAAGACATCATGGACCCAGTGATGCAATGCACAACCCTTCCCAGCTAACTCAAATATCTCTCAAAAGGTATTTGTTTTAATCACACGTAGATCAACACGTTATCTATTGGTTTATTCACTCTGAATAAACTGGTATTGAAAAGGTGGCACTCCTCTCCAGCCATCGCTCACTAAATCAAAACGCACTATCGAGTCTAGAGCCAAGAGATTATCAAAAGTCTCATTAGGACACTTTCCATTTATTCCTTGCTTTCTCACACACTGTGAAAAGTAAGAAATTTTCATGAGTCCTACGCAGTATTCCTGTAATATTGCCAGAACATCCGAGTAATACGCATGTATTACAATGAAGATGGAAATCCTGCTTGAGCCAACATCAAACAAGCTCATGGTAGGTTACACGTGCGGTTCTTTTAGAACCAATCTTGTGAAAACTGGAAAGAAACAGTGGTTTAATTCTTAATTGAACTTAAACTCGTTCCAGGCCTCTACGCATTATCATACGATCTTGCCAGAACACTCAGAGTGACTCTTTATTGATCACAGTGACAAGTGGAAATCCTTCTAGTGTTAACATCAAACAGCACTTGGTAGGTGACGTGCAAGATTCTTTATGAATTGAGCTCGTGATAACTGGAAAGCAACGATGGTGAAAATCTTAATTGAAATTCACTTGTTCCAGGTTTCATGAATTGACGGCTTCAATCATAAGGATTTTTAATCCAAATGATTCACTCTTTAAGTTCGCAGTCAGCTTTGGACGGTCGAATAAAGAGAACGGGTTTACCCGCGAAATCCTGTCAGGAAGTTACTTAATTGAAACTATCCGTCACGGGTACGATATCTAATATCGTCCAACGGTCTTCACCGATCGGAGGTAAAATGCTACCGAATTAGAATAAAATATCAAAGCCATTTTATTCGTGTCGTTGCTGTGTACCTGTTAAAGACGGTGGCGTTGCTGTGTACCTGTTGAAGACGGTGGCGTTGCTGTGTACCAGTTGAAGACGGTGGTGTTGCGGTGTACCTGTAGAAGTCGTTCCCAGATGCTTATGTTTTTCTGCATCAAAGTTCAGCAAAATTCAAGAAAGTGTAAAATGAAGTCTTCCGCTGTACCAAACTCTGAAGCTTTCGAGAATTCAACAAAAAGACATAAGTGTGTGGAACATGGAGTCACGAGGAGGCCAGATTCACAAGAAGGCAAAGATCGCACGTGATTGGTCAAAAGAACAATGCTCTCAAGCCAAAGCCTAAAAGATCAAAAAAACATATTCAGAACAAAAAGAAAGAAGAAAAGACTACGAGCTGAAGAACGAAGACTTAGTATAGTATGCTAGGTTTAGAACTTTGTAAACGTGGAGTGACCTCCCTTAGGGGGAGATGGTTAGAAATACGTTTTTAACGTATATTAGAAGTATCGGTCACTCCACAATATTATTTATGTTGTAATAGCTCGTAGTTAATGTTGCTTATTAAGTTAAGTAAGAAACTGACCCATGGGCTTGTCATGGGTCGGCCCAAGCCCAATATAGGCCTTGGATATAAATACCCCTTTCCACCATGGAAAGGGGTTGGTTGTTGATGATTCTATTTTCTCATTTGAATAAAATACACATAGTTTCTCTCTCACTTTCTCTCTCTAGTTTCTCTCTCTAGAAATCTTCAACCCACTTCATAGATTCATAGGTTATCAATATTCTACATCTTTCTTTGCTTTTCTCTTGTAAATTCCTGTGGTATAACGCAATCACTGAATGAATACTCATTATGATTTGATTTGCGTTACACAAGACTCATGCAGTCAATGAAAGCTATGACTGAAGCACGAATGCGTCAAGTTATTAGTGAATAAGTTGCTGTATCTTTAGTAAATTCATGGCCAACATGAATGGTGGATCTGGATCTGGAGCTGAAGCTACAACTGGTGGGACCGGAACCGGTGGAGCTGAAGTTGGAGCCGATAATGTTCGTGGTACGGATGGAACAAAATGTGCCCGAAATTAGAGGCTATAACTACACTTCATTCGTTAATTGCAAACCGTAGACTCTTAAGGGGACTAAAGATGATGGAGGATTGTGTCAGATGTTGAAAAGCTGGCGTTAGACTTTCGAATCAGTGACCCTAATCAGGAGGATAAGGTGCAGTTTAAAATCGCTACTCTCCAAGGTCGTGCATTTATTTGGTGGAATGGCAGACTTGCTTCCATAGGTATCGTTACTTATGGGACACCATGGACTAAGGTGAGGAAACGATTAACTGAGGAGCTTGTCCTCGAAGCATTTCCAAAGTATGGAGCAAGTGTTGTACAATCTGAAACTGAAGGGAACTAACATTGGTAGATATATCAAGTGTTTCCATAAGTTGACTCCTTTATGTCCAAGAATGTGGAACCCGAACCGTCAAGGTCAAGCAGTATATTCATGGCTGACCAAGAATATATGCGGTGATGTGACTTCTTCTAAGCCAATTACTTTTGTGAAGCTGTCTGCGTGGCTCATTAGCTCATGGGACACATAATTCAAGGCAAGGCTGACAAGGTCACTGAAGGGAAAAATAATTCCAAATTGAAAATTCTTTTCGTGCATTAGAGCTCGTAAGTATATCGAAAAAGGTTGTGGATTATTCATGGCTTAGATATCGTAGAAGGAATCGTAAGATAAGTAAGTAGAATTACTCTAGTCATTTGTGACTATTCTAAAGTGTTTCTGGAAGATTTACCAAGGCTTCCGCCTCCAAGGCAAATAGAATTCCTAATTGATCTAATTCCTGGTGTTGCAATTGTGGCACATGAGCCATATTCATTAGCACCCTCTGAGTTGAAGTAATTATTTTTGCAGTATTAAGAACTATCTGATAGAGGTTTTAGTCGACCGAGCTTGTCAGTTTGTAGAACTCCTATTCTTTTCGCTAAGAAGAATGATGATTCGTTTCGTATGTGTATCGATTACCGAGAGCTAGATAAGCTAACGATCAAGAATCGTTACCCGCTTCTAAGAATTGATGATCTATTTGATCAACTTCATATTCTCGTGTTTTCTCCAAGATTCTGGTGTTTTCTCCAAGATTTATCTTTGTTTTGCTTATCATCAACTTCGCATAAGCGAGGAAGATATTTCTATTACGGTGTTTGGAACTTGTGATGATCATTATGAGTTTAGGGTTATGCCTTCTGGTTTGACCAGTACACCTGTTAAATTCATTGACTTAATGAACTGTATGTGTAAGCCTTGTCTTGATAAATTCGTAATCGTTTTCTTTGATGATATTCTCATCTGCTCTACGAGCAAGAAAAAACATGTCGAACACTTAGGGATTATCTTGAACTTGTTAAAGAACGAAAAGATGTACCCAAAATTTTAAAAGTGTGATTTTTGGCTTTGTTCTGTGCAACTTCTCTGTCATGTGATTGACAAATGTGGCATACATGTTGATTCTGTGAAAATTGAAGCCATCGATGATTTGAATGTTCCAACTATTCCAACTGAAGTACTACAAATTCTAGGTTTGGCTGGTTATTACTGAAGGTTTATTAAAGGATTCTCTTTGATATCAAAACCATTAACTAAGCTAACTAAAAAAGAATG
This sequence comes from Glebionis coronaria, assembly GCA_025667525.1. Lineage (NCBI taxonomy): Eukaryota > Viridiplantae > Streptophyta > Magnoliopsida > Asterales > Asteraceae > Glebionis > Glebionis coronaria. The sequence continues at coordinate 480,564,115 of CM046880.1, forward strand.
AACTGTATGTGTGTGGCAATGATAAAGAGAAAGCTTTTCAGACCATGAATAGAAAACTCTACAGCACGCCGATCTCATCATTACTCGAAGGAAGTAAAGATTTTTGTTGTTTATTGTGATGCATATCTGAAGGTTTAGAGCTGTTTGATTTGTATATGCTTGTAGGAAACCTAGGAAGAATGAGGAAACTACACAACCCATGACTTGTAATTGGGTGCGGTGATTTTACTCTTCGTCTATTGAAACATTAATTGTATGGCACTAATGTACGGTATCCACCGATAGTAAGAGCCTACAATGTATTCTGGAATAAAAGAGGTAACTTAGCCTTTAAGTGATTACGATTGTGTTATTTGTTATCATTCGTGAAGTTGGAGCAAATTACAATGGAATTCATTGTTAAGCTCTCGAAAACTCAGTCTGAATCTGACTCGATTTCTGTCAATTTTGATTGATTGACTCTGCTCATTTTATTTCGATAAATAAATCGATCGTGCTAATTAAGGATCGTTTGTGAACCACTCGTAGTAGACATAGAAGTTATGATAATGTGAAGCGAAAACCTTTGAAATTCGAGGTAGGTGGAAAAGTTATGCCAAGTTATCACCATTGGAAAAAGGTGTTATGTATTTTGGAAAACGTGGGAAGATAAGTCCCTGTTAGTTTGGACCATTCGAGATGATATCGATGGTAGGTCCGATGGCATGAAAACTTAAATTACCTCGAGAGCTACAAGGAATTCACAATACTTTTCATATGTCGAACCTAAAGAAATTTCTTTCTGACGAAGATCTTATTATCTCTCTTGATGAAGTGAATCGACGATAAGTCGAATTCCTATTGTCATGTGTGATGGAACTCAAGACGAGGACGAAAATACATTTAACTCTTTGATTTCAACGAGCGATCGAGGAAGAACGCAAGTTGATCTTCGGGACGAAGATCCCAATTTGGTGGGGATAATGTGACAATCCGTCAATTTCATGTCGATATTTTAACCTCGACTATTAAATATTATATGTTTACTTTAATGAGAAATTTAAATTATCGACTAACCGAGAAGGTTGTGGCTTGAAACTTAACGTAAGAATGTCGTTTCGATGAAAACCGACAAGAAATACATTAAGTATCGATATTATATTCTCAAATTATCATATAAATGATTTTATTGTATTTATTTTTATTTCTCGTGTTTTATGTTTTAACGAATGACGAGAACTACTAATGATCGCGATACCGACGGATGCCCAAATATTTATGTTTTATTATCGGTTGTCTCGATATTTTATATTTTCGACGTTTTCGATTTAATTACGTTTTAAGTCGTGTCGAAGTGATATTATTATTTTTAAGAAGCGTTTTAACTTTTAAAAAGTATTTTTACGAAACCCGAGTCCCGTAAATATTTTCAAAATTTAATATTTACATTTTCTACCCTTACAACTATTTAATTTCATTTTGGACCAAAACTATACAACTTTGGCAAAAACTACCCTCCACTACTTACTATATAAACAAAAATCTTACCACACAATCCACTAACACATTTTAAAAAGAAAAAAAAAATCCCCCACCTCTTTCTTCTATGTTTTGCCGTCCAACCCCAAACCAAATTCAACTCCAAAATTTTTGATCAAGCTTGATTCAACCTAAACTAATTAAAGACCCACCTTGCAAATTTAACAAGGATCATTTTGGTATAATTTTTACACACATGCATGAACATTTTCAAAATCATTTTTCTTGATGAATCTTGTATGTTTGATCTAGTTTATGTTTGTGTAGTCATGTTATTATTATTATATTTAAGTGGGGTTGTTGTTGCATGCAAGGTTTTTATATATTTGATTTTTGTTAGATTGAATTTGAGGGTGTTAGGAGTTAGTGAAATGTGTTATGATAATATTAGGGTGATAATAGGAGTATGTAAATTGTTAAAATGGGTCAAAATATTTATTTGACATGATTTCTAAAATGTATTTTTGGGACAGCAGCTTATAACAGATTATTTCGTGGGTTTAAGTTCTGAGATAGGCTTATATTATTTGATATTGTTGTAGTAATCTTCAAGACGCTCGTTTTGCCGCTTGAATGAGCTTCTAACTCATTACGAGCGAAAAGTTATGCTACTTTTAGTATTTGTGTACCGGGAGACGGTTATCGACACAATCCGAAAATTGTTGTCGATATTTGGATCGAATCTCGGGGACTATAGAATGAGTTTTAAAAATGTTCAAGGACTGATGTAAGTTGCTAAACCTCAGGTCATGAGTCTATTTTCAAACCCAAGTGTCGGTTTTGTAAACGGAATTGTTTAGATATGTCAAAATGGTTTTACAAGTAAAAGGCGTAAAACTGTCCGGTTTTTATAACACAAAGGTGTGCCGGGCAGAAGGTCTTAGAAGTAATATTTTTTATTGAAACTTGAACTGAGTCTTCTTCATATTATGTGTGAGTTTGTGACCAAGTTACGTCGAAATCGGACAAGTCTAGATAGGGTAGATTGGTGTGTACATTTGGAGTGTACATGCTGATTGGTATTTTGGACATGTAGTTCAATAATTATGTGGCGTGAGTTGAGTATTCGTCATTGGACATGGGGATTTACTCAAGTGTCAAGTCATTATATAAATGACTTAGTTACTGGTCCGAGGGAAGTAAAATGATAATATGACTTGCGTTGACTTGGCGTCTTAAGACGGGTCAATATCGAGAGTGCAAGTGTTTAAATAAATAGTGTTGAATAAAAGGGTATTGTAATAACACTTGTATTATTAAATCTTTCGGGATTGTCTTGGTTTTGTAATTTTGATTTTATATTATTTAAGTATGATTTATACTTAAGTCGATTATTAACGAACGCGCCTTATTTGGTAAGTTGCGGTTTTCGTGTTTTAACGGGCATCACTAATCGTCGGCGATCGTCTCATTACCACTATTGGCTAAGGTGAGTCTATAGCCTCGCTTTTAACATGTTTACTTGTTTTATAAAACCCGCGAGGGGGATAACATGCTTGTTTTATTAAAATAAAGGGTACAACGAGAAGTTGTGGAAATCCTATTAATGGGTGCAACGAGAAGTTGTGGAAACCTTACTTATTGGAAAAGTATGGGTGCAACGAGAAGTTGTGGGAACCCTATTTACTTGAAAAGTAATTATTGAAATTGAAAAGCACAACTATAAGTTGTCGTAAACTCATGATTGTTTTAAAATTGAACACAAAGAACTTAATTGTATGTTTAGATGAAAGTTATTACATAAGTTTGTTTAGCCTTAAAAGACCCATGAATCGTGAATTGTTAATCGAGATAACGCTAATGCTATGGATAGATCTATCGGGGTGACGCCCAGTCCAGTCGCGATTAGCTCTCGCGTGGTGTTGTGATGCACTAGTAATGAAACATCGGATGCATTGTATAAGAGAAATATATGCACTTGGCTAGGTGTGTTGGGCTGAAATAATATATGTTAACGTTCAATGTCACGAAACTTATGTAATGACACGATAATTATGTCCGTACAACATAATTGTCTTTGATAAATTATTAACCATGGGAGGTTATTTTTGAATAATTGTGTTCTTTTTATTTAAATTAAACTCTATAGATTCACTCGGTAAATTTTGCTGACTTTTTAACATGTTTTATCTCAGGTCCATATAGAAGGCACTCGAGGAAGGCGGTTTCGTGAAGCTTGCTTATTGAAATGTTTTGGCCCGCTTTTAAAAGTTATATCCATTCAAAGAATCTTTTATTATTTACTGAGTTTGTAAACTTTAAATTATCTGGGACCGTGTGAAAAGTTTTATTGTTCAATGAAAATGAATGGATGTTTTTATTAAAACGACTCGTTTTGAGCTGTTTTCTATGATTATGAGATTGAACCATGATAGTAACACCCAATGACCCTTCCGCTATTATGACCGAAATTGGGGGCGTTAAAGTGGTAGATAGTACTTGTCACGAATCTGATGCTGAATTTTTAAAGCTTCAAGATTCATATTCTTCGCTTTCAAAACGTTTTGATGAGATTCAAACACATTGTATTTCGCTTAAATGCAAGCAACAATTTATTCAAGAAATCTTTGAAACGTCATTCGAAGGTGTTAACATCGATGATGCAAACTCTGAAAAGAATTTTCGATTGAATTTACAATCAAAACAGCGTCAGCCAAGTGACAAGGTTGATCAATCTTTGCCGATAGACATAGAGAAATCTAAGGAGCTTAACTGTGTGAACGTACTTGAGGCCTCTGAGAATTTTAAACTTGATCTAGATAATCGAGTTTCCAAGATTTTGTCCAAAGTTGATAACTTAAAACAGAAAAATACATGACTCTTTGATTCAGTAAAGCCCGCATGTGCTAATACCACTGCACAGAATCAATCTTTGATTGAACAATTGAATCGAAAGTCGGTGGAAATATCTGATTTGAGGGAACAAATTTGTGATAAAAATCTGGTCTTGGTTGAGTTAAAGGAAACACTTCGTACTCTAAAAGGTAAGAATGTTGTGGATAACGCAGCCACTGTCTCAGCATCGTCCTCTAGTGCAATCAAAAGGAACCTTATAGCCGTCACACCATTTAATAAGGGCCCTAGGACTAAACCATATCAAACTTTGGTCACTAAAGATAAGGTGGAATCAAAACCAGCTTCTAATATTCCCGTGTTGCCTTCTACAGGAGTAATCACCACTACTAAGGCTCAAAGATCTAAGCTTAAAAGAAACAAGAAGAATGATAGGATCTTGCCCCCATCTAGTAGTCAAGTGAAGAAGAAAGTAGAAGCCCATCCTAGGAATGTTATTTCTGTTTTGAATAAAAAGAATCATGTAGCTAAACCTAAAGGCTCTGCGGTTGTGCAGCGTTCTAAGCCTAGTGTGAATTCTAATTTGAAATGTTGGAATTGCAATGAATGTATGTTTTCTAGTCGTCATGATTCTTGCCTTATTGACCATGTGAATGAGATGTATGCCCGGAAAAATGGATTAGAATGGAAACCGACTGGGAAAGTGTTAACCCAAGTTGGTTGGTTGTGACGCCCCACTGGTAGAACTTTCATTATAGTAGGAAATGTGTGCCCTTTAACTAGGATCACTCCCACTACAGCGAAGAAAGCGTGCCCTTTAACTAGGAGTACCAAGGCTACCAAAACGCAAACGTGTCCTTTAACTAGGACCACTGACACTACTGAAGGAACCAAGTGCCCTTTAAATAGGTCTACTCCCAATGTAGTGCCCGCGAATAATCCAAAACCTAAGAAAGTTGGAACAGTAAAACCTGTTAGTGCTAAAACTCACATTAGAAAACGCAGGAAATCTAAGGGTCACAAACATGTTAGCAATTCTGATAATCTTATATCTGTATCTGCTAACACTCCGGAACCAATAGTTTCCAATGCATTGTCTACTGTTGTTGTTGAAAACAGGTGGTCCAAATTGTTCTCTGGTATTTGGACTCTGGTTGCTCCAAGCATATGACCGGAGATCGCTCGCAGCTCAGAAATTTCGTCAGCAAGTTTCTTGGTACGGTTAGATTTGGAAATGATCATATTGCAAAGATAATGGGTTATGGTGAATATCATATTGGGAATGTTATAATTTCAAGAGTGTATTATATGGAAGGTCTCGGTCACAACTTATTTTCTGTGGGACAATTTTGTGATGCAAACCTAGAAGTCGCTTTTCGAGAGCATACCTGCTTCATTCGTAATTTGGAAGGGGTTGATTTATTGAAAGGTACTCGAGGGAATAATTTGTATACTTTGTCTCTACAATACATGATGGCCGCTTCTCCCGTATGTCTTCTCTCCAAAGCATCGAAGACTAAGTCATGGTTATGGCATCGACGGTTATCTCATCTTAACTTTGACGCTATTAATCATTTGACGAAAAACGAACTTGTTCGTGGTCTTCCTAAACTTTCATTTCACAATGATCATTTGTGTCCCGCGTGTACAATGGGGAAAAGCACTAAGAAATCTTACAAACCCAAGACTGAAGACACCAACCAAGAGAAACTTTATCTTTTGCATATGGATCTTTGTGGGCCAATGCGTGTTGAAAGTCTTAGTGGCAAAAAGTACATCCTCGTCATTGTCAATGATTACTCTCGGTTTACATGGGTGAAATTTCTTAAAGCAAAAAATGAGGCACCTAAATTCATCATCGGATTTCTCAAGATGATTCAAGTGCGTCTCAACACTACTGTCCGACGCATTCGTACAAATAATGGAACCGAATTTGTGAATCAAATCTTGCGTGATTATTATGAAGAAGTTGGCATATCTCATGAAACATCCGTTGCACGCACTTCACAACAAAACGGTGTCGTTGAAAGGCGAAATCGCACACTTATGGAAGCTGCTCGAACGATGTTAATTTACGCAAAGGCTCCATTGTTTTTATGGGCAGAAGCAGTATCTACAGCAGTGTACACCCAAAACCGGTCACTAATTCGTAAACGCCATGGTAAAACACCTTACGAGCTTCTCCATGGAAAAGTGCCAGATTTATCATATCTTCATGTATTTGGTTCTCTTTGTTATCCAAATAATGATGGTGACAATTTGGGAAAACTTCAACCAAAGGCTGATATTGGTATTTTCATTGGTTACGCCCCCGCAAAGAAGGCATACCGAATCTACAACCGTAACTCTCGCAAGATCCTCGAAACTATGAATGTTGATTTTGATGAGCTGACAGCAATGGCTTCTGAGCAAAGCAGCTCTGAACCCGCACTTCATGAAATGGGACCCAGTAACATTAGCTCTGGTCTTGTCCCAAATAACCCTACTTCATCATCATTTATAACACCTACTAGGAATGAATGGGATACGTTGTTTCAACCGTTCTTTGATGAATTCTTTACTCCTCCAAGTATTGTTGCTCCAGAACCTGAGGTAATAGCTCCGGTAACCGAAGTTGTCGCTCCAGCAACCGTTGCACAATCAAACACATCTGCACCTACAATTGGTCAAGATATACCATCATCTAGTAATTCTCAACCTACACCCGAATCAATTACCCATGTCATGCATATTGATGATGAAGAGGATGATGATGATCACGATTTGGAATTCGCTCAAATGCGTGAACTTCCATTCTTTGGTGTACCAATTCCTGACCCTAATCAAGCCGGGTCGTCCACCTCAGAGGAAGCTCCTTCTACAGTTTACTCCGAACCACGGATTCGTGAACATGACAGCAAGTGGACGAAGGATCATCCTATAGATTCTATTATTGGTGACCCTGATCGTCCGGTATCCACACGAAGTCAGTTACAAGAAAGTGCAATGTTTTGTCACTTTGATGCTTTTCTCACTGAAGTTGAACCTAAGACATGGCAACAAGCTTTTACTCAATCATGTTGGATAGAAGCTATGCAAGAAGAACTTAATGAATTTATACGTCTTGAAGTATAGGAACTTTTCCCATGCCCGGATCAAGTGCAGTTACTCACTTTGAAATGGGTTTACAAGGTGAAACTCGATGAGTTAGGCGGAATATTGAAGAACAAAGCTCGACTAGTAGCTCATGGATACAAGCAATTATTGGGCATCGACTTTATAGAATCCTTTGCACCTGTTTCCCGTTTGGAAGCTATTCGACTATTCCTCGCTTATGCAGCCCATATGAATATGATCGTCTATCAGATGGATGTGAAGACGGCATTTCTTAATGGTGAACTCAAGGAAGAGGTCTATGTTCAACAACCGGATGGTTTTGTGAATCCTAGTTATCCTAATCATGTGTACAAGCTTAAGAAGGCTCTCTATGGGTTGAAGCAAGCTCCTCGTGCATGGTATGATCTTTTGTCACAATTCCTCATTACGCAAGGCTTCGCTAAAGGCAAGGTGGATCCCACGCTGTTCATTCAGAAACGAGGTAAAGATATGATTATGGTACAAATATATGTTGATGATATTATATTTGCAGCCTCGACCCAAACCTTATCGGATGAGTTTGGGACACTCGTGTCTTCCAAGTTTAAGATGTCAATGATGGGCAAGGTATCATTCTTCTTAGGTCTTCAGATATCTCAGAGTCCCAGAGACATCTTTATCAATCAATCCAAGTATGCCCTTGAATCGCTTAAGAAGTATAAGATGGAATCTTGCGACCCCGTGGATACGCCAATGGTGGAACGAACTAAGCTTGATGCAGATCCACATGGAGTTTCCGTTGATCCGACTTTATCGTGGAATGATCGGTACTCTTCTGTATATCACAGCTAGTCGACCTGATCTTCAATTTGCTATATGTATGTGTGCTCGGTATCAAACTAGGCCTACTGAGTTACACTTAGATACTGTTAAACGGATCTTTCGGTATCTTAAAGGAACCATTAATCGGGGACTTTAGTATTCGAAGGACTCTTCTATTGCACTATAGGCATATGCAGATGCGGATCACGCGGGTTGTCAAGATACAAGGCGTAGCACGAGTGGAACTTTGCAACTACTAGGAGATCGACTAATCAGTTGGGCATCGAAAAGGCAGAAAAGCGCTGCAATTTCAAGTACGGAAGCAGAATACATAGCTATGTCCGGTTGCTGTGCTCAAATTCTTTGGATGAGATCGCAATTAACCGACTATGGTCTAGGTTTCAACAAAATTCCGATGTACTGCGACAACAAGAGTGCAATTGCCTTATGCTGCAACAATGTTCAATTCTCCCGGTCAAAGCATATTGACATTCGCTACCATTTCATCAAGGAGCAAGTGGAAAATAGAGTAATCGAGCTTTACTTTGTCCGATCTGAGTAACAATTGGCGGATATTTTCACGAAGGCATTAGATCGCGCTCAAATTGAATTTTTGGCCGACAAGCTAGGAATGAGAACCTTCTCGCCTGAGACTCTTAAGGAACTGGCAGATGAAGCGAAAGAATAGTGATGGCAAGCTATTCTCTGTATCCTTGGTGATCATTTGTATATATTGTTTATATTTTTATCCACAAAAGCAAAATAGAAAAATATAAAACCATATAAAAAAACCATAAAAATTGTAAAATTCAGTAAAAATCCAAAAATATTTTTTACTTTATTTTTAAAAGGCATGTCTTTTGGTACGATAATATTTACGGCCTTAGAAATGTTGATTAATATCGACACGGCGCCATAAATAGAGTTCGTACAAAAGTTATAAATATTTCATAAAACATGCCTATATGGCTTGTAGTTATTTCAGACTGCAACCCGGTTTTCATATTAAAGTCAAGTATTTGTTATGAAAGCTTTGGCTCACAACGGGAATTAATTTTCTCGGGCAAGGTTTACTTTAAAACCTTGTAAGGAATCAAGTTTACTTTATAGCTTGGTCTAACACAAATCTATGTACGCCTCAGTGTATTTATTTGTTAAAACAAGAGAAGTCTTGTTTTTATGAAGCTATCATCTATACAACCATAACAATCTACAATTGGTATCCACATACTCGACGATGCGACTACTCAACCGATGACTACAGCTCTTTCAATAGAACACGGGTCAACAATTGAGGGGAAGCAATTGTCAAGCATTCAGAATCTTCGATGCCGAAAGTGCCAAGTTCACAAGTTGGTGTCAAGAATACAATACCAATCGTACATGTGGTGTCAAGAGATGACTTCAGACGTGACGAGATGACCACCATATGCTGACAAGAACCATCTGATCTTATCATATGATGTTCTCATCAATCAGGTCCAACCTTGTCAATTCTTTTTAAATATGGTGAATATGTGATCATGTTACCAATCGGTATCATATTTCATACATTTGGAATCATGAAGATTAAACGGACTTGCATTTTTCTTCCCAAAACCTTTGTTAAAACTTCATTAAATCAATTGATATTAAAAACATCGATTGGATTAATATTTTTAATATGGGGGAGAAAATGTGATTTAATATGGGATATTATCACAAATGGTTTGACTTAATGTGCTGGCTCATCCCGACATGTGCGAAATGTTTTCGAATATCGTGGCATATGTTAAGGGGGAGAAAAATGGATTTTCATGGTGACATATACTTACCCAAAACCAATTTATTTCACGACGATGAAGATTGTGGTGACATAAGGATGGTAGGATAGGTTAAGTCCTATGATTCTTCCAGAACCGGAGGAATCTTCCCAAGGACATTCCATAGCTAGAAATAGTAGTCCTTAGGAAAGATGGAGAAAGATTGTGAACGTAGCTGAATGCCGACCAAGTACTTAAGTTAGCACGGGAACAATCACAACAAGGTGCTAGTTATGACGTATTGGTAAGCATTGAAGGGGTTGAAGAATGAAAAAGAATTATAAAGATAAAGGGTGTAAAGAAAGAAGCCTTCCTTACAACCTTAGGCAGAAACCGGGTCAACACATATTCTATTGAGATCATTTTAATGATGCTCGATATTGAAGATAGACATCATGGACCCGGTGATGCAATGCACAACCCATCCCAGCTAACTCGGATATCTCTCAAAAGGTATTTGTTTTAATCACACAGAGACAATACATTATCTATTGATTTATTCACTCCGAATAAATTGGTATTGAAAGGGTGGAACTCCTCTCCAGCCTCCGATCACTAAAATCCAAAATGCACGATCGAGTCTAGAGCCATTTGAGATCATCAAATATCTCATTAGGACACACTTTCATATTTCCCTGCTTCTTCACACACTGTGAAAAGTAAGAAAGATTTCAAGAGTCCTACGTAAAATCTTCATGATCTTGCCTGAACATCCGAGTAATACAAAAGTATTTACAATGAAGATGGAAATCCTTCTTGAGAGAGTATCAAAAAACTCATGGTAGGTGACTTGTGCGATTCTTTATGAATCAAACTTGTGATAACTGGAAAGCAACAGTAGTTTAATTCTTAACTGAATTTAAACACGTTCCAGGCGTCTACGCAATATCTTAGTGATCTTGCCAGAACACTCAGAGTGATACCTCAGTGTTCACAGTCAGGGGCGGATCTAGGTACTGGCTACGTGTGGCACGTGCCACACATGATCCAAGCAGATGAAATATATTTTTTTAGAAACTGTGAGTTCTTTGATAGTGTTCCATGTAGTTTAGAGAAGTGCAAAAAGATATGAGCAAAAATAGAAGAAAAATGTGTTTTATAGTTTTGATTTTTTAAAAGATGAAAGAAGATGCAAAATGATAAGTGAAGAAGATGATCTACAGTGCCATGTGGTGTACTTTTTCTTTTGTCTTGTACTGGTAGTTATTTTTGTGTATTTATTTTTTTTAATGCATAGACAGTGGGCATTTAGTTTGTCATATAGTAGTCATTTATGTGGCTTTTTTTTAATTTTAACTACACTTTTTGTTTATTTATAAAACTTTACTCGTATATTTTTTGAGATCACTTTGTTTTTAAAATTTAGTTTACGCATGTTAATTGCTTAAACTATGGCTCATAATTCATTTATTTAATATTATACTATGATTAAAATGAAAATAAATATCTGTCTTTCCATTTTAAAATAATTTTTCATCATTTTATTATATATATATATATATATATATATATATATATATATATATATATATATATATATATATATATATATATATATATATATATATATAGAGAGTAGGGATCCAGTAAGAAGAAAAATTAAAATAAGAAGAATAAGAAGAAATCTTGACCACAAATTCCACAAAGAAAGAAGAATTTTAAGGGGAAATGCATCTGACTTTGTGGGTGCATCTGAAATGTGTGGTTGTGGTTTCTTCTCATTCTTCTCATTTTACTTAATCTTCTTATTTGATTCTAACTCTCTCTCTCTCTCTCTCTCTCTATATATATATATATATATATATATATATATATATATATATATATATATATATATATACTATTATATAAAGTATTTGAGACCTTCTTAAAATAGAAGACTGAAAATTCAGACTTTTTTACCTACTAAATAAAGCAAGTTGTTGATATCTTCATAAACATTATATAGTATAACATTTTCTAACAACCTTTTTATAACAAACTTTTGTAAATAACCTTTTAAAATAACATTTTTTCTTTTAAATTAAAAATCTTTTTATTTATTTATAATTTTTATAACTAATTTCACTATATTTTTTTAAAATTTCGTGCTTTTTAATTCGGTATCCATTTTGATATATTTTTATTAACTTTTAGTCTTTTTCAATTTTAGTGGGTTTTTAATTTGATTTTTTAGAACTTTATAATGAGTAAAAGACTAATATTTGTTAGTCTCAAAATTCGTTATTTGGTACTCACCCCGTATTACGTGGGTACCGTTCTAGTATATATAATAATTGCTTCAAATATATTACTTGATTGAGTTTTAAAATATATTTTTATTATTATTATTTTGCCTAAGAGCATATAACAAAATTTAATTTGTTTAAGTATCAAAAGACTTACAAAGTAAAAAGAAAATCCAATACAGAAATAGTTAGAAACTAAAACTAGAAATCAGACGCGAAGCAAAGCGAGCCGAAATAATGCCACACACGAGTCAAAATCCTAGATCCGCCACTGTTCACAGTGATGAGTGTAAATCCTTCTAGTGTAAACCTCAAACAACACTTATTAGGTAACTTGCAAGATTCAATATGAATCAAGCTCGTGACAACTGGAAAGCAACGATGGTGCGATTTTTTTAATGAATCAAACTTGTTCCAGGAATCAGAATTGATGGCTTCAATCATGCGGATGACTTTATCCAAATGATTCACTCTTTACGTTCGCACTCAGCTTTGGACGGTCGAGTAAAGAGAACGGGTTTACCCGCGAAATCTTGTCAAGGAGATTTTTAACTCAATCTACCTGCCACAAGTACGATATTTTATATCGTCCAACGGTCTTCACCGACCGGAGGTAAAATGCTACCGAATTAGAATGAAATGTTCAAAGCCATTTCGTTCGTGTCTACTTATGTTGCTGCATTTGAAGACGGTGACGTTGCGGGATCCAAAGAAGAAGTCGTCCCCGCATACTTATACTTTATGCACTTAATACCTCATCTAATTCAAGAAAGCCTAAAAGTTAAGTCTTCCGTTGTATTGAACTCTGAAGCTTTCAAGAATTACTAAGGTATAAGTATGTGGGACGTGAAGTCACGAAGAGGCGAAGATCACAAGTGATGGATGCACAAGATCAAGGCAAGAGATTATTGCTCAAGATTGATATCAATGATCACATCAGCATGTTCACCTGAAAAGAAAAAGAAAAGAAAGACGAAGACTACGAGCTCAAGACAAACATAGTATGTTAGGTTTATCTTATTATTGTAACTTGGGTAATGCCCTTTGGAGTGACCTTCCTTAGAGGGAGATTGTTGGAAATACATTTTACGTATTAAGAAGGATCGGTCACTCCAACAATAGTCCATGTAATAGCTCGTAGTTTAGTTACTTATCTTTATTTAACAAACAAACCAAAGCCTAGCCTACAACATGTGTAGGCCGGCCCAAATGTAAGCCCAAGCCCATGTCAAGGGCTTGGGTACATAAACCCTCTCCTTAGATGGAGAGGGTGTGTGGTTATTCATTTTACACATAGTTGAAAAGTGTTTTCCTTTCACTTTCTCTCTCTAAGTGTGTGTGTGTTCTCACCATCTCTCTATCTCTTTCTCTCTCTAAAACATAAGCAAGATTTATATATCCTTCAGCTTCAGGGTCAGTAAATATTGACCCAACAAATTGCCAGACATAGACGTCAAAATAGGATCAGTCATGGGGTATAAATTCAAGTGCTTCTTGGACGCATACAAAGGATACCACCAAGTACTCAAGGATGAAGCAGACAAAGAAAAAAACGGCATTTTATACCGATGAAGGCACATACTGCTACACAAAAATGCCCTTCGGCCTAAAAAATGTCGGAGCCACGTATCAAAGGTTGGTGGATTCAGCATTTCGTTCACAGATTGGGATAAACCTAGAAAGCATATGTAGATGATTTAATGGTCAAGAGCAAAACCGAGGAAGAAATGCTCGCGGATATTCAAGAAACCTTCGATAACTTAAGGAGGAACATGTAACTAAACCCAAAGAAATGTTCGTTCAGGGTGTCAAAGATGGGAAGTTCCTCGGTTAGATGGTGACCTCAGAAGGCATTAGAGCTAACCCAAAGAAAACAAAGGCAATCACCGAAATGAGAATTCCCAAAACGTGGAAAGAAATGCAGTCCTTAAGCGGGAAGTTGACAGCGTTGAACCGATTCTTATCTCGGTCAGCTGAACGATCAATGCCATTCTTTGAAACACTAAAAAACATCACCAAGGACAACAAAGAAGAATTCCATGGACTGAAAAGGCCGAAGGAAGCCTTCCAACAACTCAATCAGGTTGTCTTGGAACTCCCGTCACTTACCTCTCCAAGCAAAAGAGAAATATTGTATGTGTATTTGGCGGCATCCAAAGAAGCAGTCAGTGGTGTGCACTTGGTCGAGCGGAACAGAACACAAATGCCAATGAGATATGTAAGCCGAACGCTTCATGATGCTAAAAGAAGATATGCTCCGCTGGAAAAATTAGCCCTATGCTTATTGCATTTACCACGAAGGTTAAGAAGGTATTTCGAGGCTCATGACATCCACGTCATCACGAACCAGCCTCTGAAGCAAACATTAAGCAAGTCCGAAGCTTCAGGAAGACTAGCAAAGTACGCAGTCAAATTGGGAACATATGAAATCCATTATGTGTCCTGGAATTCAGTCAAAGGGCAAGTTTTGGTGGACTTCCTGAACGAAGCCCCACTGGAACACCAAGAGGCCGCAACAATTTATGAAATATCCGAGGAGGAAGAGCCCGAAAGCCAATGGACGTTATTCCCAGACGGGGCAGCAAATAGCAAGGGTGTCGGTGTCGGACTAGTTTTAATCAACCCAGAAGACGTGGAATTCACATATGCTTTGAGGTTCAACTTCAACTTCTCAAACAATGAAGCTGAATACGAGGCACTATTAGCAGGTCTCCGGTTGGCTAAAAAATAGGAGTAAAGAAATTACAAGTCAAGGTGGACTCGAAGTTGATTGCTTGCCAAATCAAAGTAGAATTTGAGGCGAATGACGACCGGATAATTAAATATCTTTCTAAGGTCAAAGAAGGACTGCCTGCATTCACAGAGTTCAACATTGAATACATACTTAGGAGTAAGAACCAGAAAGTCGATGTGCTTAGTAAACTCGCCTTGGTTGCATTCAATCACCTCACCAAAGAAGTGTTGGTAAAATCCTTAGAGGCAAGATCAATTGATGTTCAGGAAGTCAATGACATAGTCGAAGAGGAAGGAATGTTGGATGACTCCAATCAAGAGGTGTCTAGAGGAAGGAATATGGCCACAAGATCCAGATGAAGCCAGAAATCTAAGGATGAAAATACCCCAGTATACCATTGAGAGTGGAGTCCTATTCAAAAAATCGTATTTGTCACCGATGTTAAGATGTGTAGGGCCCCTTCAAGCAAACTACATCATCCAGGAGGTTCACGAAGGATCCAGCGATATGCACTCCGGGTCAAGATCGGTCGTGGAAAAGATCATGCACCAAGGATACTTTTGGCCGACAATGCATCAAGATGCATGGGATGAAATATCTAAGTGTGACTCTTAAAATACATGGTCCCATACCGAGGCTGCCAAAGACAAAGTTAACTTCAATAACATCACCATGGCCCTTCTATGGGGAATGGATATATTGGGACCCATCTCTGGAAATGCTTGTAACATCAAATTCATGATTGTAGCCATCGACTATTTCACCAAGTGGATTGAAGCCAAGCCATTGGCCAAAATAACCGGCAAGGAGGTCAAGAAGTTTGCTTGGAAAAACATCGACTGCAGGTTTGGATTACTCGGGGTCATAGTAACCGACAATGGAAAGCAGTTAATAGATGGATCATTCGGGAAATGGTGTGACAAGTGAAATGTCAAACAAATGACCACCCGCAGTAGCCCATCCGCAAGCAAACGGCTTGGTTGAAAGAGCTAACAAATCTTTGATGCACGGACTGAAGGCCCGATTGGGAAGAAGGTTAACTGGTTGGTTCGATGAGTTACCGCACGTACTGTGGGCACACCGAACGATGCTCAAGACCAGCAATGGGGAAACCAAATCCAGCCTCACCTACGGGAGTGAGGCGGTAATCCCTACTGAGATAGGAATCCCATTAGCCAGAACCTTGCTCGTTAATGAAAATGCAAATGAAGAGGAGTTGCGGCTCAATTTAGACCTGCTGCAAGAAAGAAGGGAGGTTGCGGCCATTCAAGAAGCGAAATATAAAAAAAAGGTCGAGCAATACTACAACAAACGTGTCAAGCCATGCTCTTTTAAAGTGGGAGATCTCGTCTATCGCCGCAACATGGCCAGCAGACAAGAGAAAATAGGAAAGCTGGGACCTAACTGGGAGGGACCCTACAGAGTTGTGGTGGCCTATCACACCGGATCATACAAGTTGGAGATCATGGACGGAAAGGAAATACCACGCACATGGAACGCAACCAATTTGCAAAAATGTTTTATGTAAGATGAATGATGATGTATGGAAAATAGTGTGCGAACAATTTGCAATGAATGAAAGTCCTTTTGTTTAAAACATGATTAATTGCAGTAATTATAAACCTCGGTCTAGCTAACCGGAAGGTATGTAAAAACGCATCAAGAAATGTTAGGACGCGCCCAAGGGGTAGTCCAGAGAAAAATCAAAAGCGGCCCAGTGCCAATGTCTCCCGCAAAAAGTAAAACATATAAGTGTTGGACGCGCCCAGGGGGTAGTCCGGAGACAAATTAAAAGCGGCTCGGTGCCGATGTCTCTCATATGAAATGCAAAGCATATATGTGTTGGACACGCCCACGGGGTAGTCCGGAGACAAATCAAAAGCGGCTCGGTGCCGATGTCTCCCCCACAACAAAATTAAAAACGCACAAGTATCGCTCACCTCCCCTAAGGGGATTCGGAGATGACCTAGAAACACCCTCCGGTGATAATGTGTCGGTTACATGTACCATAAACTTAATCATAAAACGCATTAAAAGACAAGGCATAACAAATAAGTAAGAAACATAGATATCATTACGAAAACAGGGTGAAACATGTCCAAAGAAAAAGGGAGTCATAGGATGAAACTTGTCCACAGAAGCCCAAACACACACGGCCCACAAATATTACAGACATAGCTAAAGGAAAATAATTGTTTGACAAAAGATGAAGTTACAAATTGCACCGGCATACCGGATCCTGCATCGGAGGCTCTTGATCCTTCTAGGAAACACCCTTCGCATACCAAAACCATTCTCCAAGGCTTGAGAGGGATTAACAATGTGGGAAGTAGAGGCATCTTCAGACGAGGGTACTGGAGATCTTTCGGTCAGAGTAAGTTGCATGATATCCACTACAGAAAGCCTGTTGGCAGCAGCAAATTTGGAAACAAAAGGGTACTCGGCCGAGAACAAGGTTGTGAAGTCCTCCTTCCAATTCCTCGCGGCCTCAACATCAAGATTATCAGCCGAAACAATGGCTTCAACTACTTCCCCGGGAGTACGGTTGTACTCCACGGCCTTCATAAATCCAGTGTTGAAAACTGCATTGGATCTTAAAGATAAAGACCTTCGATATTCATAGCTTACAAAGAGTTTACGGACAAGGATAGGAACGCCATCCCTTACAAGAAGCTGCTTATCAACCTCAGCTTGTGCAAGAATAGAGGTCAGACACCGGTTATCACCTTCAAGCTATTTGATCTTGTCGAAATCTTTGATGTGACCTTGGGCGCTCTCAGCAAGAAGCCTCTCCAGCTCCGCAACCCTCTTATCTCTATCCTCCAGCAAGCTTCGAAAGTCCTGAGCTTCCTTTTCCAACCTCTCAATAGCACCAAGATGTTCCTGCTCTCGGGCAAGACACCCTTTGTAATTGTCCTCCAACTGTTTATGAGCAAGCGCCATCTTATGTTGGGGTTTACTTCGTTCCAACAGGGTGAAGATAATCAATAGCCTAACTACGTACCAATGAATGGTTACCGGATATCTCTTGGAGTCGTGTAATCACTTTCCAAAGAAGATTATTCGACCCTATGCCTGGGTTAACACGAATACCTCCTTGGGATAAAACCAAGAGTTAGTTCTTGTTTTAGGCACAAATCAAGAACTCTGTGCGTGTAAGTGTTTCTTGTTTCTGTATATCATCATGCAAAATATGATCACTATTTATAGTGATCCTATTCCTTTAAGGAATGTAACTCCTAGTCAAAGGTATTAAGAGCATTAATCGGCCTATTAATCTCATAATAACCTTCATAAAGCATAGTGGTTACATGACCAGAAATCTGGTCATCAAGTCAATATTCAACCCTCATTAACTGGTCAAAGAGGTTACAAAGACTTTGTGCATCACCAGGAGCAACGTCCTAACCAGGAGCAGCTTCCTGACCAGGAGCAGCTTCCTGACCATGAGCAACTTCCTGACCAGAAGCAACTTCCTGACCAGGAGCAGCTTCCTACTGATATCACAACCACTATATTGAGTCCAGGGAGGTAAGGGACTTAATGGGTGTACACTCCGTACCTCCAAACCCATTTACAAGTATTACCCGTTCCCACAATTGCACTAAATTTCCAACAATCCTCCCCAATTTAGTACAATTCCTTTTTGCATGAAAATCAACTTTAACAAAACCAGTGCATAAATGAAAATGTCCTGAGGATTGAATTTCTATCTTAGTACATCACTCCAAATATTCGAGAATCGGGGTGTTCTAAGAATTGAACCCTTCAACTACTTTGAACACCTGAAGATAACATACACCCAAGTTTTCAAACACTTAAAACGCTCCTGACACCATACAAGCCATGTGTCCATATCCAATTCATAAATGTTGTAAGAGCCAAAGTCCATGCTCCTTGAGGCGGCGAAACCTCAACATTTACATAGGTGGTTCCTCTTTAGTTCATGCTCCTGCTTAAGCACTTTTTCAAAGAAATTAACCATTAAGAAGTTTATAACTTCATCCTCCTTTCAGCAGGTACAAGCACATCCTTGGGATGATATGTAAAACATGTGCTTCAGTCCCCTGAATGTTCAGCTTTCCACATTGAACTCAGCTCCCAAGTTTCCTCAGGAGGGAGTTGGGTGTCCTAGCATTCAGTGACTAGAGTGGACTTTTAAACCCATCCCTTTACCAGACTTTATAACCAAGTCTCTAGCCAATCCCTTCGTCAAGTGATCAGCTAAGTTTTGTTGAGACCTCACAAACTCTATTGAAATCACCCCATTCGTGATCAACTCACGAATCATGATATGTCTAACACCTAGGTGTCTAGACTTGCCATTGTACATCTGGCTATATGCCTTAGCCAATGTAGCTGCACTATCACAACGGATAGAAATCGGTGCCATAGGTTTGACCCACAATGGAATCTCAAGAAGCAAGTTTCTCAACCATTCAGCCTCTTTACCAGCAGCTGCTAGAGCCACAAATTCAGATTCCATTGTTGAACCAGTAATGCAAGTTTGCTTCTTGGATGCCCAAGAAATTGCACCACCACCAAGAAGGAATACCCAGCCACTTGTGGATGAATTATCCTCAGTATTGCTGATCCAACTTGCATCAGTGTAACCTTCCAACACTGAAGGATATCCAGTATAAGACAAACAATAATCCATTGTTCCTTTCAAATACTTCATTACCCTCTGAATTGCATGCCAATGCTGAGTACCAGGATTACTAGTATACCTACTCAGTTTACCCACAGCAAATGCAATGTCAGGCCTAGTACTAGTCATGGCATACATCAAGCAACCAATAACCCTAGAATACTCAAGCTGGGAGACAGCCTGACCATTGTTAGGCATTAGTTTCTCACTTGTATCCATAGGTGTACTTACTGGAGTACAATCAAAGTGATTGAATTTCTTTAGCACCTTCTCAATGTAATAAGACTGAGAAATTACAATACCATCACTTTCATGTTTAATCCTTATGCCAAGGATAACATCAGCCTCCCCCATGTCTTTCATGGAGAACTTTGATGACAAAAAATCCTTTGTCTGATCAACCTTAGCTTGGTCAGTACCAAAGATTAACATGTCATCAACATATAGGCAAATGATGACTCCTTTACCAGATTCATCAAATTTGCTATATACACATTTGTCAGCTTGGTTAAGTGAATAACCATTAGACAAAACCACTTCATCAAATTTCTGGTGCCATTGCTTAGGTGCCTACCTTAGTCCATATAAGGACTTAATCAGTTTACACACCTTACCTTCATGACCAGGCATGATGAAGCCCTGAGGTTGGTTCATATAAACCTCCTCATCCAAGTCACCATTCAAGAATGATGTCTTCACATCCATCTGATGAATAATCAGATTGTGAATACTTGCTAGAGCAATCAACATTCTTATGGTACTGATACGTGCTACTGGAGCATAAGTATCAAAATAGTCTATCCCTGACTTTTGTTTAAAGCCCTGAATGACTAACCTTGCCTTGAACTTTTCAACAGTTCCATCTACCTTCATTTTCCTTTTGAAAATCCATTTGTTACCAAGTGGATGGCAACCAGGAGGTAGATCAACCAACACCCAAGTGTTGTTGCCCATGATGGAGTCCATCTCATCATTTATTGCTTCTTTCCAGAAAGCAACATCCTGGGACTTCATTGCTTCATCAAATGTTTTGGGATCATCCTCAACATTAAAGCAATAGTAGAATTGGTCAGAGACCTCATCTCTTGTACCTTCAACTAAGTATAGTTGAAACTCAGGCCCAAAATTCCTTGGAGTCCTATGTCTTGTGCTTCTTCTAAGCTCAGGCTCAGGTTGCTGAACCACAACCTCATCAGTGACCCTTTCAGGTTCCACTGAAACACCAGTGTCCTCAGCTCCTATAGGAGTCCTAAGGCTTGGTCTAGGGACTGATGAGAACCTAGTCTCATCAAAGTTAGCATCCCTTGATTCAATGAATGATTTTATTGAAACTGAATCATTAGGTTCAATAACATAGAACCTATAAGCCTTGGAATGCTCAGCATATCCAATAAAGATGCATTCAATGCCTCTTTCACCCAAGGTTTTCACCTTTGGATCAGGGAGTCTTACAACAGCCCTACAACCCCAAACTTTGAGGTAGTTCAAGTTTGGTTTCCTTTTAGTCCAGAGTTCATAAGGGGTAATCTTGTTCCTTTTATTAGGAACCCTATTTAATAAATAGCAAGCTGTTAACATAGCTTCTCCCCAAAACCCTTGACTCAGTCCTGAGTAGGACAACATGGAGTTAACCATCTCTTTTAGTACTCTATTTTTCCTTTCTGATATACCATTTTGTTGTGGAGTATAGGGGGCAGTTGTTTCATGGATTATTCCAACAGACTGAAAATACTGAGTATTCATGTACTCACCTCCCCTATCAGTCCTAAATCTTTTGATTTAGACTCCTTGTTGTAATTCAACTTCAGTTTTAAATACTTTAAATTTATCTAATGCTTCATCCTTAGTATGTAACAAATAGACATAACAAAACCTTGAAGCATCATCAATAAATGTTACCAAGTATTTCTTATTCCCTAATGAGGGAGTAGCATGCAAATCACATAGGTCACTATGGATTAGCTCCAAAACTGTAGTTACACGTTTTACATCCTGAAATGGTTTCTTAGTAATTTTATTCAGCATACAAGTCTGACACTTATCAGTGTCCATGTCAAAAGCTGGAATTAACCCATCCTTAGACATATCTTGCATCCTCTTATAGTGGACATGGCCTAGTCTAGCATGCCATAGTGATGAATCATTCAGTTTAGTGGTAGTCATCAGGACAGAATCAACATTTATACTAGAATCAATATTAAGCCTGAACATTTGATTACTCAAATAGCCAAAACCAATAAACACACCATGTTTAGATAAAACAAATTTATTAGATTCAATCACTTGTTTATAACCACAATTATTTAACACACTACTAGAAACCAAGTTCTTCCTAATATTAGGAACATGCAAAACATTAAACAAAGAAACAATCTTTCCAGAACTAAATTTAAGATCTACACAACCACGTCCATGCACTAGGGCTGTTGACTCATTTCCCATGTGAAGAATAGATCCATCATTCATTGACTCATAAGTCTTGAACCAGCATCTATCTTTACACACATGTACTGTTGCTCCAGAGTCAACCCACCACGCAACATCATCATCCTGCACAAAATAAGCTTCAGATACATATCTAACATAATAAATCTGGAGAGATTCATTAAACATATTCTGACCTTTTGTGCCTGATCCATTAGCTTGGTTGCTAATGCTAACACCTTTGCAATCCCTTTTGAAGTGTCCAGGTTTCCCACACTTTCAACAAGCCACTGATGACTTCTTGTTAGGATTAGCTTTGGTGTTATCATGATGCTTACGTTTGCCCTTGTTGTCATTGTACCTGGTAGAGTTGTTATGCTCCACCATATTGACAACAGATGAACCAGCAACATTGTTGCTCTTTGGCTTATCACTTTCATGCACCCTGAGGGATTCCTCAATGCGCAAATGACTGCCTGAAGGTCTACGATATCTTAAGATTTGGTAATTGATGGATTGATCTATTGATTAGATGGTGGAAATGGGGAAGAAGGAGATGAGGTGTAGAGAGAGAAAGGAGAGAAAAAGAAAAGTAGAGAGAGAAAGATTAATTTATTAAAATGAAAGTTGTTGAATGAAAGAACCACCCCTCCTAACATGCTAGGAGGGGTATATATAGCCCACCCTACATGTGGGCTATATGGACTATATTTACTACAAACTGGATCACGAGCCTAATACAATAATATATCATTGGAGCGACCGATCCTTCATAAATACGTAAAACGTATTTCCAACAATCTCCCCCTAAGGGAGGTCGCTCCAAGTTACAAAGTTCTAAATATTCTATAGCTCGTGATCTATGCTAATAATGATGTGACCGAGACTTTCTTTGGAAAAACGTATTTCCAACAATCTCCCCCTAAGGGAGGTCACACCATTTTACAAAAATCTTAAACCTAGCATACTATGCTTGAGTCTTCGATCTTGTTCTTGTGAATATGCTTGATGTGATCTTTGACTTTAGTCTTGAGCATGTTTCCTTGCCTTGACCTTGTGCATTCACCACTTGTGAAATTTGCCTCTTCGTGACTTCATGTTCCACATACTTATACCTTTAAATTCTTGAAAGCTTCAGAGTTTGATATAGCGGAAGACTTGACCTTCAGACTTTCTTGAATTTGTTGAAGTACTAAGTGTATGTAGTACAAGCATGTGGTGACGACTTCTTCTGGATTATACACCGTAATGCCACCTTCTTGTTACGCTGCATAAGATAGTTAGCAACAAACCATATACACGGATGAAATGGCCTTGAACATTTCATTCTAATTCGGTAGCATTTTACCTCCGGTCGGTGAAGACCGTTGGACGATATTAAATATCGTACTTGTGGCAGGTAGTTTCAATAAAGAACCTCCTTGACAAGATTTCGCGGGTAAACCCGTTCTCTTTACTCGACCGTCCAAAGCTGACTGCGAACGTAAAGAGTGAATCATTTGGATAATATTATCCGCATGATTTGAAGCCGTCAATTCATGTTCCTGGAACAAGTGAAGTTCAATTAAGAACCGCACCATCGTTGCTTTCCAGTTGTCACTAGCTTGATTCATAAAGAATCTTGCAAGTTACCTACCAAGTGTTGTTTGATGTTAACACTAGAAGGATTTCCACTCGTCACTGTGATCAATAAAGAGTCACTCTGAGTGTTCTGGCAAGATCATATGATAATGCGTAGAGGCCTGGAACGTGTTTAAATTCATTTAAGAATTAAACCACTGTTGCTTTCCAGTTATCACAAGTTTGATTCATAAAGAATCGCACAAGTCACCTACCATGAGCTTTTTGATATTCGCTCAAGAAGGATTTCCATCTTCATTGTAAATACTTTCGTATTACTCGGATGTTCAGGCAAGATCATGAAGATTTTGCGTAGGACTCTTAAGATCTTTCTTACTTTTCACAGTGTGTGAAGAAGCAAGGAAATATGAAAGTGTGTCCTAATGAGATATTTGATGATCTCAAATGGCTCTAGACTCGATCGTGCATTTTGGATTTTAGTGATCGGAGGCTGGAGAGGAGTGCCACTTTTTCAATACCAATTTATTCGGAGTGAATAAACCAATAGATAATGTGTTGTCTCCGTGTGATTAAAACAAATATCTTTTGAGAGATATCTGAGTTAGCTGGGATGGGTTGTGCATTGCATCACTGGGTCCATGATGTCTTTCTTCAATATCAAGAATCATTAAAAATGATCTCAATAGTATATGAATTGACCCGGTTTCTGCCCAAGGTTGTAAGGAGGGCTTCTTTCTTTACACCCTTTATCTTTACAATTCTTTTTCATTCTTCAACCCCTTCAATGCTTACCAATACGTCATAACTAGAACCTTGTTGTGATTGTTCCAGTGCTAACTTAAGTACTTGGTCGGCATTCAGCTACGTTCACAATCTTTCTCCATCTTTCCTAAGGACTACTATTTCTAGCTATGGAATGTCCTTGGGAAGATTCCTCCGGTTCTAGAGAAATCATTGGACTTTAACCTATCCTACCATCCTTATGTCACCACAATCTTCACCGTCGTGAATAGAGATGTTTTGGGTAAGTGTATGTCACCATGAAATCCATTTTGAAGTGCAAATCCATTTTGCTCCCCCTTAACATATGCTACGATATTCGAAAACATTTCGCACATGTCGGGATGAGCTAACACGTTAAGTCAAACCATTTGTGATTGATCATATCCCATATTAAATCACATTTTCTCCCCCATATTAAAAATATTAACCCAATCGATGTTTTTAATATCAATTGATTTAATAGCATTTTAAGAAAATTTGGGAAGAAAAATGCAAATCCAATTATCTTCATGAATTACACAAGCTCCCCCTCAAATTAATGAGGGTGTACTTGAAACGTAAATTAAATACCTTTTAAACACAAGTGTAAGGTATTTATCACGTGCAAGGATCATATATGATAATGTATTCACAAGATTAGCAATTTACGAGGTTGGACCTGAATAATGGAGAACATCATATGAAAGAAGCACATGGTTCTTGTTCACGAATGTTGGTCACCTCGTCACGTCCCCGAGAAAATTAATTCCCGTTGTTGAGTCAAAGCTTTCCGGTGAAATGCTTGACTTGAGTATGAAAAGCGAGTTGCTATCTGAAATAATAGCAAACCATTTTGAGCATGTTTTAAAAGTTTGAACTTCTGCTCGAACTTTATTTACAACCCCGTGTCATTATTGAATGACATTTCTAGGTTCGTAAATATTATCGATTCCAGAAGACATGCTCTTTTTATCAAAACATTTTTGAACACACAATTTTGAAAGATTTAGAAAAACCTTTTGATAAATTCTCGAAAAATTGTGTTCAAAGTTTTGAAAACCAATTACTTGAGCTTAAGATGTTGAATATCTTATAAAACGAGCTCAAGTCCGAGAAGTTGTAAACTTCCCGTTGTTAAGGATAAGTTTATCATCGGCGATAAACTTTCCTTTTATCTGAAGAACGAGTTCTAAGCTGACATTTACTTAGAAGTCGTGTTCATGAGCTTGAAAACTTTGACTGTTTTAACGGAAAGCTCATGACCGAGAAAGGTTAATTTCTCGTTACGAGGAAAAGTTCTCTTATTTAAAAGATACACTTTCCTTTCTGAGCTTAAAACTTCGAATGTTTTAATACAAGCTCATGACCGAGAAAGGTGAATTTCTCGTTAAGAGGATAAGTTATCATAAACGATAAACTTTCCTTTATTTTAAGTTCGAGTTACAGTCTGACATTTAACTGTAAGTCATCGTGCATGAGCTTAAAAACTTTGAATGTTTTCGATATAAGCTCATGCCCGAGAAAAATTAATTTCTCGTTGTAAGGATAAGTTTATCATCGGCGATAAACTTTCCTGCCTTTGAAGAACGGGTTATAGACTGTCATTTATCTATAAGCCTTTTACACGAGCTTAAAACCTTTCGATGGTTTTAGAATAAGCTCGTGTCCAAGAAAACTTAATTTCTTGTTAAGAGGGTAAGTTATCGTTGCGTAGATAAACTTCCCTGTCTCTGAAGTCTGGGTCATCGTCTGTCATTTAACGAGGAGCCATAATGCATGAGCTTAAAAACTTGGAATGTTTTTGATATAAGCTCATGCCCGAGAAAAATGAATTTCTCGTTTTTAGGATAAGTCATCATCGGGATGAACTTTCCTGTCTTTTGAGATCGAGTTACAGTCTGTTATGTGACTGTAAGTCCTAGTGCATGAGCTTAGCCATGAATCCCCTGAGACACTTGTTTCTCCGATATCTGCTTCTTCAGCAACCAAACTCTAAGAGTGTCCTTAGTTGAACGGTATACAACGATTGGACCGCTTCGTTCTTTTAGAACATCAACTTTGGTACCTGCATTCTCATTAGAAATTTGCTTGCTTTGACATGGGTTAGCGATATCAATTATAGAAGCACGTGGGAGTTCACAGTTGGCTTTACTTGTGTCAGAGGCGACCTGAGTAGATGATTCACTTATCTTAGCTGGCAAACGTTTCCTTTTATAGAAAACTTTAAGTTCAGGCTTAAGTGATGTATCATCTTTTTCAATTTCCTCCCTAGCAGACTTAGTAGAGTCGGAGATTATCCTAGTTAAAGGGCACTCGTTTCCTACAAGAGTGAAAGTTCTACCAGTGGGGCGCCACATTTTACCAACGGGTTTGATTTTAGCTACCCACTGGGATTTAAGTCTAGCACGGGAGTTCACCTCATTAAGCAATTTTTTGATACAAGAGTCATGATTTGCCGTAAAGACACATTCTCTACATGTTTTACAAGTAGCATATTTAATGTCCGAGTAAGATCTAGAATTCCTCGATGATTGATTGATGCTCCTAGGATGTGACATGCTACGGTTAGCAGTGTTGGGTAAACTAGAAGGCATCTGACTAGGTTTGAAATTCATATCTCTTACTTGTGTCTTTTGCTTAGCTTCCCTTAGACCAACTGTATGACGAACGTCATTTGAACTAGTTCGAGACGTATTCTTTGGACTATGTCTAGGGAAATTAGAGGCAATCATGTGATTAGGTCTTGCAAAAGCTGTTTTAGTCACATTGGGCCTAGTTGGTGGAGTGACTGTTCTAGAAATATAACCCAAATCAACTTGGGAGGCAAACCGCGGTCTCGAGGATTGTGGTCGCTCGGATCTAAATGCAGTAGGTTGTCTGACAATCGGTTGTCTGACGAACTGATTTGTAGGCGGTTTCCCCAAGATTGATGGTTTTTCAAGCTTAGTGTCCACACTAGGTCCTCTAGTTTTCCTTAACTCGTTTTTCAACGCAGCTATAGCAAAAACCTTTTCCTGTACTTGGGCCTTTAAAGTCTCATTCTCTTTGAGCACTCTGTCTTGGGATGCCAATTTAGACTCTAGTAACTGAATTTGTTTCAAAAGATTATTCTTTTCAGCTTTCGAATCCAAAACTTTTTGATCCAATTTTCTTTCAAGAACAACGTTTGACTTTTCAAGTTTTTCAAAGTATGTTTCAAATTTGTCCGTTTTCTTAGAAAATTCAAGTTTGGCATCCTCAAGATCTTTTGATTGTTGAGCTACAATCGTTTCGAGCTCTCTAATCTTGGAATCGGAAGCAGTCAATGAAGCAGTTATAATACACTTATCATGATGTACTATAGCATTCTGAACAATCTCTCCCCCGTTATGACTTACATCGGATGAATCAGAAGTGGTATTGCTATCACTCTTTTCCATCCCATGTTTGTCATAATTAGGTTCAGAATGCTCAATATGCGGCATATCATCAGCATATACATCATAAACAACATTACATTGTACCATGTTTGCAGGCTCTTTGTCATAAACGGGTAAGGTGTCATCAAGAAGGATCTCGTGAACATTCCCTGACGTGCCACTGGTATCATGTTGTCCTTCCGATTCCGTGCTCTTGCCATCGATAGGCTCCAAGTTTTCAACCGTATGACCAGTTTCCTCTTGCATCTGCGTCATTGATTCTTGCACTCCATTATCATACGCTTGCTGAAGTTGTGATCTTTGATAAATCGAAGACGAGACCGCTGTCATGAGTTTCAAAATCGTATCACGGAAAACGCGAAGCTCGGTATGTGTATCTCGAAGAAATGATTGGCAAATCACTGAACTTTCAGACTTGATGATATTGAATTGGAGGAAAGGCGTGAGTTGTGTCACAAGAGCCTTATAAGCAAGTGACGATGCAGATTGATTAAAGTTGTCACGGTTGAGTTGCTCGGCGAGTTCGGTCAAAGTGGTGAACATTGAGTCGATGAATACATGACGATCTTGACCAAAGATGGTCACAAATTCGCTCCCTCCTTGAAGCCGCGAAAGAGTAACTAGATGATATTGAAGCATTTGAAATGAATTTATACCACTTTCTCTAGCTTTATCGTGCATTCGATGCAAGTCTCCCTCTTTAAGTGTCGAGTCCATTGAAAATCGAGGAAAAATGATGTGGATGTTGTAGTTTACAGGATTTTACAATTTGATTCGGCTCAAAAGATGTTGTCGGCTCAAACGATTATGAATTAAACCCGATCAAAAATCCGTAGTCGCTAAAAGTAAATCCCGTCACGTTGACTCGTCACTTTGTCTTTAAATCCGGCCACAAAGACTTTGAACCCGTCAAATATTTTTCCACGTTAATTCTTTTAAAATACCCGCCTCAATACGATTTGCCAAAAACCAACAAGTGACAAAATATACAAAATAAATTTAACTAAAAAATAAACTTTTGAAAATATAAAGAGATAAAAATATGAAACTTAAAAAAAGGTTAAATCTGATAACTAAAATAAAAAATAAAAAATAAGATAAAAATAATAAAATAAATGTGTCTTAATCGAAACAAAGTTATACAAAATCGAGTCCCAACTTTGTTTACTCCGCCTGTCAAAACACGTGTACCCCAACGTGTCCCAATCAAAGAAAAGCCACCGCCCACTCCACCTATTTACTTCCGCCCAATTAATATATACCAACTAAAACTCTCTCTCTCTCCTAAACGCACACACACAAACCTGCGTCGTCCTTTCAACTCTCTCTCCAAAAAAACCAAATCTATCACAATAAACCTAATCTCTCCATTGTTTATGCCGCCTCTCCCTCACAACTTAACAGGATACCATTAAACAACTCTCGTGGATATCAAAACCGGATCCCAAAGCAGATACAAAAACAAAACAAAACTTACACCTGGAAACAAACTGACTCAAGAACGAATCGTCAAGATCTCTCTATGGGGGTCTCAGGTAGGTGGTTTTTATTGTTTATCGTCTAATCATATTCTCTCTCATCTGTCGAGTCATTCTTGTCAAGTGATGTTTTGTCCAGTTTTTGGTGGGTGTGGGATGAGATAGATTGGTGTCGAGGGATAGTGTCGATCGAGGATGTTGTTTCTGTGACAGAGATCTTTTTATTTTGTGTCGAGAGTTTATTGTGGGTGTCTGTTGGTTTTTGAGTGTCGAGTGAATGAGGGTAGGCGAGGATGTGAGTCTTGTTGATCCCAAACTTAGATCGATTAAGCTTTGTGTATACGAGATTAGATCAAGTACTACACGTAGAGAAACCTTTGCTTATGAATAAAGTAACAAAGTGTTATGCGGAATTAACACTTGATCTAAAACACAATGATGTTAAACAAACTTTCACTTGTATTAGAATAATCGTGTTGATTACAATGAAAGGTTTAACTTGCGAATACTATGAAAACTGATATATGACTTTAACCTAAAAGACCTTCTTTTATAGAACAAGAAGTCTTGTACAATAAGCTACGAATCAACTATTCTAGGTAAAGATAATAATAGAAAATACAATGTTGTGCTTATCTTTACCATACATAAATAAAGAAACAAATAAACAAGATAAGTATGAAGATATTCCATCAGTGTCAATCTTCAAGGCTATCAGCGTTGACTTCTTCAGTGTCAACGCTTGGCTGTCAGCGTCCAATGTCTTCTTATCAGCGTTGGCATTCTTCTTATCAGCGTCTAGTGAACTGACCCATATTTTATTCCCAACAATCCTCCCCTAAACTTGATATCCATTCCAATGATCAAGTTTCTGAATAAAAACTAAAGGCTTAGGAGGAATCTTGCAAAAACTTCTTATGTTGGTGATAAACATATCTGATCAAGTCCTTGGCCACGTCACTAGTATAATCTATCTCCAAGGGTGTCTCTAGCATCTTTTCCAACACTTCTTTGGACAAGAAATAGTCAGCATCCACAAGTAAATACTCTGAAAACTTTGTAGAGCTCATATGAAATACATCACAAGTAGAATATAGCCTCCAATGAAGATTACTGAGATCATCTTCAAGATCCTTCCAAATGGCAGGATCTGCTTCTTTTGGACCACACAAAGTCATAAATGTGTTCCAAAGTCTTATTCCATTAGCTGAAGTAGGTGCTTCAGCTGTATACTTGGCCTCTATTAACCTCCATAGATGCACCAAGTCTTCCCTGTCTATGCTTGCAAATATAGAAATAACTGAAGTGAAAGTATGTACCTCCTTTCCAAATCGTCCAATCTTCCAAAATCCACACTCATCTTCATCAAAACTGATAATTGGATTTCTGTCATCTAGAGGTACTACATTTACCAAATCTGAAGCTTCCAATGGAGAAAGCTTGAGATGCTTCCTTATAACACCTTCAGTTGGAAAATACACATCCATGTCTTTAGGAAATTGGAAAGGATCTCCTTTCTTCACTGGTCTTTGAGCAATCCTTATTTCCTTTTGAATCTGCATCTCTTCTGCAAGCTCTTGTTTTCTTTCTTCTGAAAGAAACTGGTAGACATTCTGTTCTTGCACCTTCCTCCAAATAGGATGTGCCCTATACTCTAACTCCTCAAAAGACAAGGCCAGCAACTTCTTTGATGTCCAATTGGGCTGATGACATCTAAGCAACTTATAGTACAACTGCCTTCTATCTCTTTTGAGCCAGGTCTTGACCTCTTGTGCATTTAACCTCATAATCACCTTTATGTCTTCTTGTACCCTAAGAAGAACTTCCAACCCCCAAATTTGATCTGATAAACTCATACCTGGGTTATCCATCACCTGGTCTTCCCAAGCATGGTACATTCTGGTGATTTCTGGTAGGTCCCAATCAATCTGATTCTTCAACTCACTTAACCTTTCCTTTGCTAGCTCATCCTCATATTCAAGCCTTTCTGGATCTTCAATAATTTGAATACTTGAATCTGAGCTATCATCATCTTTTCCATCACCACTTTCTTCCTCACTCTCAGAAACAACAAATGGTGATCTTCTACTCCTCTTCAAATCTCTTTCCACAAGTTGTGCAGCCAACTGTTCATCAAATGCTATTTGTGCTGCATCTTTCTTTGGAACATCTTCTTCAATCAAAATACCTTTACCTTTGTCTTTTGGATCAATAATTGGTAAAGTAGAAGAAGAAACCTGTGTGGACACATCTTTGATGATTGTTGATGGCTGGAATACATCAACACCACCTGCAACTTTGTCAGCGTCCAAGTTGCTCCTATCAGCGCCACGATTACCTTTATCAGCGCTGGATGTGTCAGCGTCCAAACCTGTATCAGCGCCCAATGTTTCTTTGAAAGATCCTTCCAAGTTCTTTGGTGTCACCTTGGATATATCAACAACTGGGTGCTTCTTCAAGTTGGTGAGAGCTTCAGCAATCTGCAAAGATTCACTAAATTGTGAACTCTTTTCTGAACTCTTTTCACTAGCTGTGTGAATCAACTCATCCTCCTCATCCTCTTTATCCTCCCCTTTGGAAGATTCCTCCATTAGACTCCTGCTACTTGGATTCTCCAAAACAGTTACTCTCTCCCTCAAAACTTGGAGTTCTCGTCCCTGTTTGTTGACAGTTTGTACAAGACTGACATTTTGCTTTTGCAAGCTAATGACAGCCGACGTCAATTCAATTATTGTCATAGGTTCCAATCTGCCCTCAGCTAGAATGGGGATTTGACCTCCCAAAATAGGATCATGGGGCATGGATGAGGTCTTAATGATGTTGGGACTGTCTTGACCAGCATCTAAGCCTGTGTCAATAGCCCCAGCCTCACCCATTTCACCAGCCACACTTGTGGAGGTGGTTCTCTCTGCTACAAGGCTAGGATCACTAGAGGAGAACACTCCAGTAACCCTTTGGCGTTTAGTCAACCTAGATTGTAATGGGGTGGAAGAGGAAGTAGATTGTGTGGGTGTGGGTTGATTAAGGGGTGTTTGGGATTGGTCAGGGAGTGTATCAGTGTTGGGATTGGCTGTGTCAGCGCCCACATCATGAGTGTCAGCGCTGGGTTGGTCAAGGTCCATGTTCTCTGGTGAAGGTGATGGTTCATGAATAGGCTCAAGTTGAGGTTCAGGTTCTGGTTGTGGTTGTGGTTGTGGTTGTGCAGCCTGAATTACTTCAAGCATTGGTTGGGTAAGAGGTATGGATTCATTGGTGGAGCTCATTTTAGCAAAAATGGTTTTCTGTTGTTTAGGGATCTCATAAAAAGTGTCATGATCCCTAGAACAATATTCTTGTAAATCAAAGACCATTTGCAAAAATCTAGGGTAAGCCAAAGTCATTTTACTTCCCTTGTTTTTACACATCCCTTCAAAAATCATTTTTGAAAAATTATACTTAAGCCCACGTGTTATACAAACCAAAGCACTTGCTATTGACCTGTTTATTTCATTAAAAGAAGTACATTTTGGACTTAAGCATTGTAAAAGGACGTGTATCAAATATTTCCAATCAGAGGGAAATTCCTGCTTATGATATTTATTTAAAGTGACATCAGCAGGAATAGGATAACCCAATTCCCTAAGACCCTGTTCTATTGTTGCTATGGCAAGAGTAGTCACACCATCAGCGTCATCAAGACGCAAAGCTTGGCGAACCAAAGCTTCAGTGACCACCCATGTTCTTCCATGAACAGTAGATGTTAATGTGGTCACTCCATTAGTTGTTGTGGAACTAACATTGTTCCAAAACTGTCTAATGTGTGCGACAGGGACTAATGGTGTATGAGAAAGTGCATACCTCAATGAAGATGCATTTAAAAATGCCACCATCTGTGAATACTGAGGAAATAAAGCATCATCAGCAGTCAAGTAAGCTATCATATTGTGTTGGCTCTTGAACTCCAATGTTAAATTCTTTGAGTTGAATTTGGGTGCCATGATTGAAAGCTGTTTAGGTTATGTGATATGGGAAAAATCTAGGAGAAAAAGTGTTAGACAAGAAAATATGAATACCCAGAATAAAAAGATTAGCCAAATTTATAGGAGAGATACATGATTTTGATTGGTCAAAAATGAGGCGGTTATATTCAAAGAGCAATCATGAAAATCTTGAATCAAATATAACTTATCTCATGCATTAATTAAAAGTAACTTCTCCCCAAAATTACGGCCAAAGATTAGTCAAAAATAACAACTGGGTAGGGCCCACTAGGTGTCAACGGTCAAAAATAGCCCATCAGCGCCCAACGGCTATATTTTCTTGTCAGCGTTTGCCTAAAGCCTTGTCAGCGTCACGATTGGACGTAACAGCGTTTGGAGAAAAACTTGTCAGCGTCTAAAAATAAGAATATTTAAAAAGAAAAAGACCTTAACAAAGTAATTTATCCTAAGGGAAATATCTTACAAGTTGATAATAATTACTGGGCGGCAAGCACTGTCCATTTATGCACACTTGCATAAGCAAGATAGACACAAATGTCCTCTAGAGTCCCTTGCTAACCAAAATACTTACCAACAAAGTTATTTCATAAAATTCTTTGTAACTCCCAGGTAAACCCATATCCAAAGTATTCCCAAGTCTCCCATCAGACCACAACCAAGTCTAGGCCAAAAGTGTCTTGGCAGCATGCATAGATTGTCACCTTTGCATGCTACAGTGCCTCATGGTTTAGTAAAACTAACCCATACTCACCTGTGGACACAATCTATAATTGTGATGAGAGTATTATAAGAATACCCAAGAGTCCTAAAGGTTCCTTAAACCTCCCCTTAAACTATGATACATGAGTTCTCAAAATATATATGAACATTAAAAATTTATGTCAAGATAGGAATATAAATATTCCAACCATCATCCATAAACAAAACATGTCCAAATAGCTCTTCAAAGATCCATAAGCAACTCTGTATCCAATGGCATAAAGCTACCATTACCTGAACATTTAGATGAAAACCACAAAACTAACATTTGTTGCTGACAGCGTCCTGACAACACTTATCAGCGTTGAAGGAACTCTTGTCAGCGTTAGACAATAATATCTCCAACAACGGCAAAATAACACTTGACAGCGTTGCATTTACCTTTGTCAGTGTTAGAAAAATAATGTGGAAAATCTAAATCATCATAAAGACCAATAACAATGCATTATCCTGTACATACTTTTACAAAAAGATTCCAAAAACACATATTAAGTGAGATTAACCATTCCAATATTTGTTACCAAATATTGAAATCTTCCAGCATCAAAAGGTTTAGTTAATAAATCAGCCACATTATCTTCTGTGTCTACCCTATCTGGTTGTATTAAACCTTTCTCAAAGCAATCTCTTATAAAAATGATGTCTAATTTCTATGTGTTTGGTTTTAGAATGATGTACAGGATTTTTAATAATGCATAAAGTACTGTTATTGTCTACAAAAATCTTGGTATGCATAAAATTATACCCATAATCCAACAGCTGGTTCTGAATCCATAAGACTTGTCCACAACAAGCAGCTGCTGCAACATATTCTGCTTCAGTTGTAGAGT
Organism: Glebionis coronaria; assembly: GCA_025667525.1. Classification (NCBI taxonomy): domain Eukaryota; kingdom Viridiplantae; phylum Streptophyta; class Magnoliopsida; order Asterales; family Asteraceae; genus Glebionis; species Glebionis coronaria. Next base: position 480,598,971 of record CM046880.1, read on the forward strand.
TTGCCACCACTGTTTGTTTCTTGCATTGCCAAGATATTAATCTGCTCCCAAGAAATTGGCATCCACCAGTTGTGGATTTCCTATCAAACTTGTCACCACCATAGTCACTATCTGAATATGCAATAAGGTCCAATGGAGAATCTTTTGGGTACCACAATCCAAGATCTGGGTAACATCTTAGGTACCTAAAAATTCTCTTAACAGCAAAAAGGTGACATTCTTTGGGAGTCACTTGATGGCGTGCACATGCACACACAGCAAACATGATGTCAGGTCTTGAGGCTGTAAGATACATCAATGATCCAATCATTGATCTATAGTGCCTAACATCCACATCCTTTCCAGCTCCAATTTTTCCCCAAGGGTGTTGTCTATCCATAGGAGTGGAAGCCTCCTTTTCATGTGGAGAAAAACCATATTTCTTCAAGATTTCAGCTACATACTTGTCTTGGGAGATGAAGATACCATCTTCTTTCTGCTAAACTTGTAACCCTAGAAAGAAGTTCATCTCACCCATTGCACTCATCTTGAATTTATCTGTCATGAGCTTGGAAAATTCCTCACTCATTTTTGGATCAGTAGACCCAAAAATGATGTCATCAACATAGACCTGCACAAGCAACACATGTTTTCCTTTCTTCTTTGTAAATAGTGTCTGATCTATGGTGCCCCTTTTGAAACCATTTTCCACCAAGTAGGTGGACAATGTACCATACCATGCTCTTGGGGCTTGATGAAGTCCATACATTGCTTTCTTCACTCTATAAACCTTGTCTGGATTTTCAGGATCTTCAAAACCAGGAGGTTGCATGACATATACTTCCTCAACAATTGTCCCATAGAGGAAAGCACTCTTCACATCCATTTGGTAAACAGTAAAATTCATACAAGAGGCATAAGCTAGAAAAATTCTTATAGCTTCAATTCTTGCAACTGGTGCAAAAACTTCTTCATAATCAATTCCTTCCTCTTGTGTATATCCCTGAGCTACCAAACGTGCCTTGTTTCTGACCACAATGCCTCTTTCATCTTTCTTGTTCCTTAGAACCCATCTTGTCCCAATTGGTCTCACATACCTAGGACAATCAACCAGCTCCCAAACATCCTGTATAGCAAATTGGTGAAGCTCATCCTGCATTGCTTCCACCCAACTTGGTTCCTTGAGAGCATCAAAAATTTTCTTGGGTTCTTCCTGTGACAGAAAACAGGCAAACAAACATGCTTGTACAAGAGGGGTATCAACCTTCTTGTGTATATTGGCAATAAATCCACCAAGACCTTGATGGGATCTTCTTGTCTGAACTGGAGCCATAACATCACCAATGATTTGAGATGTGGGGTGATCCTTGGCTGTTGAAGTGAGAACTCCTCCTTCAAAAAGTCTGGTGTCCTCAACTTCTCGCTCCATGTTGCCAATATCTTCTTCCTCAGATTCTTCTTGGTCAACAGAAATCCCTTCATGAACATTGGAAGGTCCACCTTGTTCAAAATGGGAAGAGAAAAGCTGTGTAAAGGTGTCTCCAAAGTCTGAACCTTGTTTGTCAGCGCTTGGGCTAACAACGCTTGAACTGTTGTTGTCAGCGTTGGAGCCATCAGCGTCTGAATTGGTCGTGTCAGCGCTTGATTTCCCTTTGTCAGCGCCTGAAGAATCATGCATGTTTGTATTTGGTGGTATTTGAACACCACCATTATCTTTCCTTGCAGCAGTAGCAGCAGCATAATACTCATCTGTCCATATAGGAAGTGTAACAAATTCTTGTGTGGGAGATGATTTAACTGCTGGTGGTCCATACTCCTTAGCAACCTGCATACCTAAAACATTACCAATTCTATTTTCCAAAACACTTGAAGTTACCTTCACAATGTCTGGATCAGTAACAGGCATATAATTTAAAGCTCTAGACAAAGGTTCTAAGTCAAACAACCAATTTGGACCACTCTCAGGATCACTAGGTTTACTCTCTAAAAACCTAACATGTACTTTTTCAAGTATACGTTTTTCCTTTTTAATGTAAACCCTATATCCTTTACTCTGCACTGAATAACCCATGAAGTAGCCTTCATCACCTTTTGAATCAAATTTACCTAGGGCCTCACTAGTTTCTAAAACAACTACATGACAACCAAATGGCTTGAGAAAGCCAATATTGGGCTTCCTTCCCCAAAGTAATTCATAAGGTGTCTTATTATGTATCTTGTTGACCAATGCCCTATTCTGAACATAACAAGCTGTGTTAACAGCTTCAGCCCAAAAGGCTATAGGAAAGTGGGCATCAGCCAACATGGTTCTGGCTGCTTCAATAAGGGTCCTATTCTTCCTTTCAGCAACCCCATTTTGCTGTGGGGTTCTAGCTATGCTAAACTGCCTAGTAATCCCTTTCTTGGCACAAAAATCATCTAACAACTGATTTCTAAACTCACCCCCATTGTCACTTCTAATAATTTTAACCTCATTACCATTCTTCTTTTCTATTTGGGTAATGAAGTTAATCAGACTTAGGGCAGTTTCACTTTTCTTGGCTAAAAAGAAAGTCCATGTAAACCTGGAGTAATCATCAGTAATAACAAAACAATATGATTTACCCTTCAAACTTTCTATATTAGTTGGACCAAAGAGGTCCATATGCAATAAGTGAAGTGGTTTAGAACTAGAGTGCACCTGTTTAGACCTGAATGAGACCTTGTGCTGCTTGCCCTTAAGACATGCAACACAAGAGTGGTCATTGTGGAAAGCCTTTTCAGGCAAACCATCAACTAAACCAAGCCTCACAAGTCTATTAATATTCTTAAAGTTTATGTGCCCTAGTCTCCTGTGCCAAAGATTACTTTCATCTACTGAAGCTTTAGCATACAGACATGACATTTTATTATTTACCTTAATTCCATTAAGATTCACATTATATATGTCTTTATGCCTTGGTGTTCTAAAATCTATGTATTTCTCCTCAGGGAGCTTATAATCTTTGCTTAACACCAAGCACTCAGTATCTGTGAAAAGAACCTTATTTTTGTTATCACACACTTGTGATACACTAAACAAATTATAATCCAGATCTTTTACCAAGAAGACATTCTCAAACCGTAGATTGTTGGTGACAAGGGTTCCTTTTCCTGTGATGGTGCCATAGCCCCCTCCAAAGTATACCTTATCACCATCTTGAATAGGAGAGAAATTGGTCAGATAGTCTTCCTTTCCTGTCATGTGCCTTGAGCATCCACTATCCCAGTATCCATAATCATTGATCTTCTTCTGAATGCCCTGCACATAAAGAAAACACATTAGTTTTCTTTGGGAACCCAAGCCTTGGAAGACTTGGATTCATTTGGTTGTTCAATGATAGGTGTGAAAACACCCATCCTTTTACCACTTAAATCGGGCTAAAACGAGACCAAAACACGTATTTAATATCATTTGTTTGGAATTATGCGTGGTTTTTGTGTTTGTTGTGTTTTCAGAGTCGACCGGATGAATATTAAAGAAAACATGGGATTGCACGGGTTTTATCGAAGAAAAGGGCTCAAGACGAAGTCTATTGTCCAAAAGGCGCAAAAGATTTGAAGTCATTGTGCCTATTTGAAGATTTATCGAAGAATAGAGCCAAAAATGGAAGATTCATTTATGTCGTAGAACTCGAGTCTATTAAATAAAAGATTATAAGACGAGTTGGAATTATTCACCGACACTTCTCAAATCCAAGTCGGAAACGTTTATTTCAAGACGCATGAAGACTTAAGAAGAAAGAAGAAAAAGAAGCCCAAATCAAAGCCCAATCAAAAGCCCATCAACACCATACACACGCCTATATAAAGCCTTCACCTCACAAATTTTCACACACTTAGTTTTTAGACTTAGTTTTTAGTTTTTCATTTCTCTAGTTTTCTAGAGAGAGAAAGTTCCATACTTTCTCTCACTAAACTTTTCCTTTGTTTTTCATCTTTTAATTCAAGCTTTCTTGTACTTTTGATTTCATTAATCTTAATCAAGTTTATGCTTTTAAGTTCTTTAAGCTTTTCTTACTTTTCTTGATTTGTCAAATTCTTGATTCGATTGTTGAAACCCATACGATTGGGATTTTTGGACGTGTTCTTGACCTTTAGCTTGATCTTTCTTGTCCTTTTTAAGCTCTAGTTCGTGATTAAGCCGTAAGCTTTCCATGCTTATCGGTTTATTGCTTGCCTATGCTTATTGATTTTCGGATTTCTTCAAAGTTTTAATCATTGAAAAGTTTTGTTTATTAAGTTTTAAAGTTTCTTGTTTTCAAAAGTCATCAAATTTAATCTTTTTGAAGTGTTTAGATTTCGAAACACCTAGCTTATTTCCTTTGCTTATTGAGTTTTTAAAGTTGCCACCATTTTCGGAACATAGCTACTTCCATCGCAATACAAGGGTTTAACACATTCCGACGGGTCTTCTTTGCTTGGTATCGCAATAACCCAAAAAGGGGTTTTACTTTGCGATAGGGGATAAGTCACCCTATTCCGATCTGGGATTGCGATCGCATATTGCGATCGCACATTCCGACGGGTTTAGGTCCCTTTTTTGGTCGAAACTCTGGCCAATTTTCGTTTTCCACATTCCGATAGGCTGTCATTGCGACAACTTGATCTTGAACATTCCGATAAGTACCAAACATGGACATTCCGATGGTGATTGTTAGAAACATTCCAATAGTACCAAACATGGACATTCCGATGGTAGTCATGATTACATTCCGATGCTTTTGATTTTCTTATATTCCGATAGAAATAATTTTAGTGTATTCCAATAGAACAAGTTTTTAAGCATTAATTCAATTAAGTTTTCAAAGTAATTTTCTAATCTTTCCTTTACGTTTTCAAGCACTCAATCTTAACTTGTCAATTTAGTTAATCTTTCAAAGTTTTAAATTACTCAACGTCATTTACATTTAATTGTTATTAGTTTAAAAATAGATAAACAAACCAACTCCTTTTTAGTAACCAAGAACAAATCATTCCACTTAAGGCTGAGATCAATTCGAGAGGATACTGAGAGAACTTAAAATCTGAACCCATAGTAAATCAAAATATCAAATGGCGCCGCTGCCGGCTCTTCTCGTTAAGATCAAAAGTTTTTTGTGAAAAATTGGATTTTGGGATCCGTTCCCCGTGAACGTTACCTTTTCAGAAAATTTTCAAAAACAAATAAAAAATATAAAATTTTCAAAAATCCTAAAAATTAAAAAACAATAAAAACCAAAAATATTTTTGCTTTGTTTTTCTTTGTTCGTTCTTTTGCAGGTGTATGCGCACTCGATCCACGTCTTATCAAGAGCCCGAGCCTCTCGATAACTTAGACATGGCTGGTGTACAAAACAACAATAACATACCACCTCCGAACAACAATAATAACAACAACAATCCGCCTTTCAACAACATGAACAATAACAACAACAATGAGCCCCTTCCGGATAACCGCCCAATGATTGAATTGCTACAAGCTCATGTTGATGGCAACACGGATCCAATTGTCATCCCTCCAATTGCCGCCAACAATTTCGAGCTCAAGTCAGGCTTTATCCAGATGGTCTCAGCTCAACCATTCTTGGGACGCACCATTGATGACCCACACGACCATATCAAGAGATTTCTACAACTCACCAACACGGTCAAGTTCAATGGAGTTTCACAAGAAGTGATAAGGTTACAACTTTTCCCCTTTTCTTTAGAGGGACAAGCCCGGCATTGGCTTGCTAAGGAACCGCCACAGAGTATTCTCTCGTGGACGGATTTGGAAACAAAGTTTATCAACTACTTTTTTCCACCCTCTCGTACTACCGCTTTGCGGAATGAGATTATAAACTTTGAACAAAAGTACGATGAGTCATTCAGTGAATCTTGGGATCGCTTTAAAGATCTTTTACGAAAATGCCCACAACATGGTTTTACCAAAGTGCATCAAATCAATACTTTTTACAATGGTTTAAGCATGAGTGACCAAGATTCACTGAACAGTGCTTCGGGGGGTAATCTATTGGCTAAGACTTCCAATGCTGCTTGGGACATCATTGAGAATAAATCTCGTGTACAAACCAAGAGTGTTAGGACCAATGTTGCTAGTGCTAGCACTAATGACAGCGACAAGCGATTAGACAAAATCACTACGCTTCTTGAATCGCTTGTCACCCACACCGTCAGCAACAACAACAGCAACAACGCCAAAAACGCGCAAGTGAACGCTGTCAGCCAACCTTGTGAGATATGCGGTGGTCCCCACTCTTACACAACTTGTACCGCCACCCAAGATTACCCTGCTGAGAATGTGAATGCAGCATATGGCACCTATACTCAACCTGCTTATCAAGCAAAACCTCAAGGTGACCGCAACCTGCTTAGCTACCGTTCTAACAACTATCTCTCACCACCTGGTTTTAATCCTAACAACCAAAACCAACAACAAAACCTCAACCGTCCTCCTCAACAACAACAAACTCGTACACCATACATCCCTCCTCACAAGCAGCAACAACCACCGCAACGAAACACCCAAGTTTACCAGCAACCTGCTTATCAACCACCCGCATACACTGCTCCTTCCAACCAAACCCCCGCATCACATCAAGACATTGGAACCTACATGAGGACTAACGATGTGATCGTGGATAATCTCCAACAGGAAGTGCGCAACTTGAAAGCAGATCTGATGAAACAAGGGAATGATCTAAGAGCTGATATGAAGAACACTATGGATAGTCAAACAAATGACTTGAGGAACATGATGGCTAGTTTCTTCAACAGTAATCAGCCCTCTTCTTCGGGTACTCTTCCGAGTAATACCGTTGCGAATCCAAGAGGGGAGATGAAAGCAATCACCACTCGCAGTGGTAAAGGTACCAAGGAACCCGAGCTTCCTATACCTCCACCGGTGGTTGTGACTAAGGAGAACGAGTCACCTGCTCCCATTCCTCACCCTTCTCCTTCCCCAATTTCTCCACCTCTTCCTTCTACCCCTCCTCCACCCAAGGATGTGAGTGATCCTATCATCCCAAAGCCTTCCTCTTCTTCCAATATACCTTATCCATCTAGGTTGAGGAAAGAGAAGCTCAAAAGCAAGGACGATATTCAGGTTTCTAACTTTCTTAAAATGTTTAAACAACTGAATTTCAATATCTCCTTCGCTGAGGCTCTCGCTCACATGCCTAAGTACGTGAAAATGTTTAAAGATCTTCTGATCGACAAGGAAAAGCTCCTCGATCTCGCCAACACCCAACTTAATGAGAACTGCTCTGCAGTGCTTTTAAGGAAATTGCCAATCAAGCTTGGTGATCCGGGTCGTTTTCTTATCCCTTGCAATTTCCCGGGAGTAGAGAATTGCATGGCCCTAGCCGATCTAGGTGCCAGTATTAATCTCATGCCTCTAAGTGTTTGGAAGCAATTATCTCTCCCAGAGCTAGTCCCCACCAAAATGACTTTGGAATTGGCCAACCGTACGGTTGCTTATCCAGTGGGGATAGCCGAAGATGTCATTGTAGGAGTCGACAAATTCACCTTCCCTGCTGATTTTGTTGTCGTCGACTACGAGATGGACCCACGTGTGCCACTCATTGTTGGTCGTCCATTCTTGAGGACCGGTCGCACTCTCATTGATGTTGAAGCCAGTGAGCTTATCATGAGAGTGGGTGACGATAAAGTAGTCTTCAACATGGGAAAGTTATCTAAACAGCCTTCTTCTTCCGATAGTGTTAATTGTATTGACGTTCTTGATGAGGCTTGTGAAGAACACTTCAAGGATGCTTGTAAAAACATTCCTACCTCTCTTCCCAATGTTGAGACCGTTTCCTCTATCGACTCATCACTATCTCTCTTTGGAGAAAGTGATTTCCTTTGGAAAGATTTGGAAGCCACCTTGGAAGATGTGAAGCAAGAAAATGACGATTCTACTACCAATTGGGATGACGATCTTAGTTTCATTGCAAACCTCCTCAGAGAAGACAATCCTTCTCCTCCATCTCCCACTGTTATTGCTATCGAGACTCCGACTTCGAATACGCCTCCCGTCGACAATCCTCCGGATGTGGAACTTAAGGAATTGCCACCCTATCTTGAGTATGTATTCCTCGAAGAAGAGAAGAAGTCGCCAGTCATCATTGCTAAGGATTTGAAGGATGAAGAGAAAACTCGTCTCATCAATGTGCTTAAAGCTCATAAGAAGGCAATCGCTTGGAAAATTTCCGATATCCGCGGAATTGATCCGAACTTTTGTACTCACAAGATTCTCATGGAAGATGACTTCAAACCCACAATCCAGAACCAAAGAAGGGTTAATCCTAAAATTCATGACGTCATCAAACAAGAGGTTATCAAACTTCTAGATGCCGGCTTGATCTACCCTATTTCGGATTCGCCATGGGTAAGTCCCGTCCATTGTGTGCCCAAGAAGGGCGGAATAACCGTTGTTCCCAATGAACACAACGAGTTGATTCCCACTCGTCTCGTTACTGGGTGGAGAGTTTGTATTGATTATCGCAAGCTCAATGATGCCACGAGAAAAGACCACTTTCCTCTTCCCTTCATGGATCAAATGCTCGAGCGTCTAGCTGGTAATGACTATTACTGCTTCTTAGACGGTTTCTCCGGGTATTTTCAAATTCCCATCGATCCCAAGGACCAAGAAAAGACCACATTCACTTGTCCCTATGGAACATTTGCTTACAAACGCATGCCTTTTGGTTTATGTAATGCTCCTGGGACATTCCAAAGGTGTATGATGGCTATCTTCCATGACATGGTGGAAGACACTATGGAAGTATTCATGGATGATTTCTCAGTCTATGGTGATTCATTCTCTGCGTGCCTTGCCAATTTAGAACATATGCTTAAGCGGTGTGAAGACACTCGCCTTGTTCTTAATTGGGAAAAATGCCATTTTATGGTAAAAGAGGGCATCGTGCTAGGACACAAAATCTCCAAAGCCGGTCTTGAAGTAGACCGTGCTAAAGTCGATGTTATCGCCAAGTTGCCTCCACCCTCTACCGTGAAGGGTGTGAGAAGTTTTCTGGGTCATGCGGGCTTCTACCGTCGATTTATCAAAGATTTTTCTCAAATCGCTCGCCCGATGACCCACCTCTTGGAAAAAGATACTCCTTTTATCTTTTCCAAAGAGTGCCTTGAAGCCTTCGACTCACTTAAGGATAAGCTAACCAAGGCACCCGTCTTGGTTACCCCTAATTGGGAGCTGCCCTTTGAGTTGATGTGCGATGCTAGCGATTTTGCTATTGGACGGTTCTTGGACAAAGAGTGAACAAACACTTCCAACCGATCCATTACGCTAGCAAGACAATGACTGGGGCACAATTGCATTATACGACAACCGAAAAAGAGCTTTTAGCTGTTGTCTATGCTTTTGAAAAATTCCGCCCTTATCTTGTCCTTTCCACCACCATCGTGTATACCGATCATTCCGCGCTGAAGTACTTGTTGACAAAGCAAGATTCCAAACCAAGACTTCTTCGCTGGGTTTTGCTGCTCCAGGAATTTAAAATCGAAATTCGCGATAAAAAAGGAGCAGAAAACCTAGCCGCGGATCATCTTAGTAGACTTAAGGATCCTTACCAGGGGGCTCATCCGAACAAAGAAATCAATGATTCTTTTCCCCTGGAGACCTTAATGTCTATAAACTCGACTGCTGACGAAACCCCGTGGTTTGCAGACATTGCAAACTACTTGGCGGGTGGAATCCTCGTTGACGGGTTAACATCCCAGCAAAAGAAGAAGTTCTTCAAAGACATAAAGACTTACTTCTGGGATGACCCGTATCTTTTCAAACAATGTGCTGACTTGATTATTCGCCGATGTGTTGATGGACCGGCAGCCTTCGAAATCCTTGATGCTTGCCACAAAGGACCTACTGGTGGTCACTTTGGTCCCAACTACACCGCCAAAAAAGTGTTTGATTCAGGATTTTATTGGCCCTCCATTTATCGTGACGCTCACGATATGGTTAAAAAATGTGATGCTTGCCAGAAACAAGGCACGATCACACATAAAGACGAGATGCCTCAGAATTTCATTCAAGAGTGCGAAATCTTTGATGTTTGGGGTATCGACTTTATGGGGCCATTCCCTTCGTCTAAAGGAAACAAATACATCCTTGTTGCCGTTGACTACGTCTCCAAGTGGGTTGAAGCCAAAGCTTTACCTACTAATGATGCACGGGTGGTTTGTAACTTTTTGAAATCGCTGTTCGCTCGATTCGGCGTTCCTCGTGCTATTATCAGTGACCGCGGAACTCATTTTTGCAACGATCAATTTGCAAGAGTCATGGCTAAGTATGGTGTCAATCACCGTCTTTCCACCGCTTATCATCCCCAAACCAATGGGCAAGCCGAGATATCCAATCGTGGATTGAAGCAAATTTTGGAGCGTACTGTGGGAGAGCATCGTGCCGCGTGGGCCGATAAGTTAGATGATGCTCTGTGGGCTTTCCGTACTGCTTACAAGACCCCGATCGGTTGTACACCTTATCGTCTTGTGTACGGGAAAGCATGCCACCTTCCCATCGAGCTGGAGCATAAGGCGCACTGGGCCTTAAAGTGGGCTAACTTCGACATCAACAAAGCCGGTGATCATCGCAAGATTCAACTCAACGAGCTCAACGAACTGAGAAATGAAGCTTATGAGAACTCGCTAATCTACAAAGAGAAGACGAAGATCCTCCATGACGCAAAAATCAAGAACCGAGAGTTCCATGTTGGTGATCAAGTCTTACTTTTCAACTCTCGGTTGAAGATCTTCTCTGGCAAGTTGAAGAGCCGCTGGTCTGGTCCATTCACCGTCGCCAACGTCTTTCCATATGGGACCATTGAGCTTTCTCAGCCAAATGGGCCCAATTTCAAGGTGAATGGCCAGCGTCTGAAGCTGTACTTTGGTGAGGACATCTCTCAGGAGATGATTCCATCCCTCACCACGTTCCCATGAACTAAATTTGGGTCGAGTCAGGCTCGTGACTCGGTTATCAAAAACAAGCGCTCCTCGGGAGGCAACCCGAGTATCTATCCTTTAATGTTTTATCCTCCTAATTGTAGGGGGGCCTGCATAGGTGTTTGTATTTGTGTGGTGATGTGATTACAGGGATAAGTGCACTCTTGGAAACTTTGAAGAACCGTGCTCCCGTGTTATCCAAAATCCGGTTCTATCTCTCAACTATCGTGATTCAATTTTCTTCATACTCACATTTGAAATTGATCACTTTAGTCGTCTCTTCCTTAACTCGAGTTAACCAACGTGCACAATGTCATAAGTGTAGGGGAAACTTTTCCCACATGCTTAAACATTGAGGACAATGTTTATCTTAAGTGTAGGGGGGACTTCTATCGAAGTTTTAAGTGGACTTTTCCATGAAAATGCCTTCAATTAACCGGAAAATCATCTTTTTCAACATTTTTCAAATTTTTAATTAACTTTGGCCATTTAGTCGTAATTTTTAAATTTTTATCGTTGCTTTCATATGTATATATCCCGCAATAAAGTCAAAAATATTAATAAGTGGTGTAGCTAGTTTAGAAATCTTTGACATATTAGGCCCGTTGCGTTTATTTTGACTCAACCCGAATAGACTTATCCAAGTTCATTCTAGCTAGTATCCTTAACCATGTAGACCTTAATTGGTTTATTAGGCTAAGTGTCCACGAGTCTCATTACTTGAGATTTTAAATTGTGGAGGACGAGAAATGATAGAGTCAATTATAAGTCGGTATTCTTGCGCAAGCCCACTTGGTGTAATTATTTGCCTATTCTCCCATCACTTGCTAAAAATTTATCTGCAATAAGTAAGGTCTTACGATTTGAAAAGTTACTTAGCTTCTAGCCCAAGATCGTTTAAAAGTTGCTCGGTAATGATAAGAGTTCATAGCCAAGGCATAACTTATGAAGCGGGGCGCGAAGATTGGCGAGTCCGAAAAGGCCCTAACAAGGCATGAGGATTCCATTTTATTGCTGAAGATCCAAAGTGATGTGAAAAGCATTATTCCCAAAATCAATATGAAGGATCAAGACTCACGACGAAAAGCAATCAACTCCCATAAAGATCATGGAGAAGTCTATCCGAAAAGACCCTAACAAGGTATGAGGATAAATAGATCCAAGTCCGAAAAGGAGGCGGATCGTTGTATCTCAAAATCCTAATTAGAGATTGAAGAATAATCATGAAGTCGTGGTCAACAAAGTTGGAGTACCCCTCAAAAGTCTCCAAGTGAAGAAACTCTATTACGATGAGAAGACCATTATCTCAAGAACGTCTCTCAAGATATGAAGTATGAAGTACATGCCAAATATCGGCCCGAGAAAGGTCTCAAATCGCGAACCAAGTTATGCCAAGATATGAACTTTTTGATATCCCGAGAAGCAGTTTTAAAAGATTTTGTCCTTTAGCTAACTATTGATCAAATCGTCCTACTTTGCTTTCAGCTCTAATAAACTATCGAAATAAGTCCAAAAATGCATCTTCATGATCATTCTAAGACAAAAATAAAATATAAGAGATACACCTAGGAATAAGGGAGTCTAAGCATTTAATTAAGCCATGTGTGTGAGTGTTTGAATTACTAACTTATAATAACAATGATCTCGTTTTTAAGCTTAGTTTGGGGAACGTGAAACTTGAGGGTGATAAATCTTCGCAGCACCGAAGCCCTAATGTAAGTCCTCGATCTCTTTCCAAGTTACTACCACATAAGTTATTTTCTATTCTCTTGTTTACATTAAAATTTTAATTTCTTAGTACTTTAAATTTTTGTTTAGAAGAATTTAAATAAGGCCAAGGTTGATTAATTATGAGAAAAGTGTAAACTTGCTTTATCACTAAGCATTGCATGAGGGCATGGCAATGGTTAAGTGTAGGGGATTTGATAGGTGTGAAAACACCCATCCTTTTACCACTTAAATCGGGCTAAAACGAGACCAAAACACGTATTTAATATCATTTGTTTGGAATTATGCGTGGTTTTTGTGTTTGTTGTGTTTTCAGAGTCGACCGGATGAATATTAAAGAAAACATGGGATTGCACGGGTTTTATCGAAGAAAAGGGCTCAAGACGAAGTCTATTGTCCAAAAGGCGCAAAAGATTTGAAGTCATTGTGCCTATTTGAAGATTTATCGAAGAATAGAGCCAAAAATGGAAGATTCATTTATGTCGTAGAACTCGAGTCTATTAAATAAAAGATTATAAGACGAGTTGGAATTATTCACCGACACTTCTCAAATCCAAGTCGGAAACGTTTATTTCAAGATGCATGAAGACTTAAGAAGAAAGAAGAAAAAGAAGCCCAAATCAAAGCCCAATCAAAAGCCCATCAACACCATACACACGCCTATATAAAGCCTTCACCTCACAAATTTTCACACACTTAGTTTTTAGACTTAGTTTTTAGTTTTTCATTTCTCTAGTTTTCTAGAGAGAGAAAGTTCCATACTTTCTCTCACTAAACTTTTCCTTTGTTTTTCATCTTTTAATTCAAGCTTTCTTGTACTTTTGATTTCATTAATCTTAATCAAGTTTATGCTTTTAAGTTCTTTAAGCTTTTCTTACTTTTCTTGATTTGTCAAATTCTTGATTCGATTGTTGAAACCCATACGATTGGGATTTTTGGACGTGTTCTTGACCTTTAGCTTGATCTTTCTTGTCCTTTTTAAGCTCTAGTTCGTGATTAAGCCGTAAGCTTTCCATGCTTATCGGTTTATTGCTTGCCTATGCTTATTGATTTTCGGATTTCTTCAAAGTTTTAATCATTGAAAAGTTTTGTTTATTAAGTTTTAAAGTTTCTTGTTTTCAAAAGTCATCAAATTTAATCTTTTTGAAGTGTTTAGATTTCGAAACACCTAGCTTATTTCCTTTGCTTATTGAGTTTTTAAAGTTGCCACCATTTTCGGAACATAGCTACTTCCATCGCAATACAAGGGTTTAACACATTCCGACGGGTCTTCTTTGCTTGGTATCGCAATAACCCAAAAAGGGGTTTTACTTTGCGATAGGGGATAAGTCACCCTATTCCGATCTGGGATTGCGATCGCATATTGCGATCGCACATTCCGACGGGTTTAGGTCCCTTTTTTGGTCGAAACTCTGGCCAATTTTCGTTTTCCACATTCCGATAGGCTGTCATTGCGACAACTTGATCTTGAACATTCCGATAAGTACCAAACATGGACATTCCGATGGTGATTGTTAGAAACATTCCGATAGTACCAAACATGGACATTCCGATGGTAGTCATGATTACATTCCGATGCTTTTGATTTTCTTATATTCCGATAGAAATAATTTTAGTGTATTCCAATAGAACAAGTTTTTAAGCATTAATTCAATTAAGTTTTCAAAGTAATTTTCTAATCTTTCCTATACGTTTTCAAGCACTCAATCTTAACTTGTCAATTTAGTTAATCTTTCAAAGTTTTAAATTACTCAACGTCATTTACATTTAATTGTTATTAGTTTAAAAATAGATAAACAAACCAACTCCTTTTTAGTAACCAAGAACAAATCATTCCACTTAAGGCTGAGATCAATTCGAGAGGATACTGAGAGAACTTAAAATCTGAACCCATAGTAAATCAAAATATCATTCAACAAGAACAGACTTGGTTCTCATAACAACCCCATTTTCGTCCCTGTTTGAATGAAATTTCCAGTTAACCCCAATTGGTGTTGACAATGCCTTTGAAATATAATGAAACCTGTTGCATGTCATAGAAATACCAGTAGAATTAGGGTTCTGGTCTTGTTTTGGTCTCCATGTTAAGCTAGTAGAAGCTTTAGACCTATTTACATGTGGTTGCAAATACCTAGGTTTAGCAGTGTGTCTGGCAGCGCTGAAATTACTCTTGTCAGCGCCCCGATTGCTCTTATCAGCGTTGAACCTAGGGTTTGCTACAGGAACCCATTGCCTATTTGACCAAGTATTTGACTTTTGAAAAGGTCTTAGGCTTTGTGTGTTAGACCCTCTAGAAAAGAATGGGGCTGGTCTAACAACTTGTGAACTTTTGTTCACAAAGGTATTGGGTCTGACAGTGTTTCACCTATGTTGACTTTTGTCAGCGCTGAAATGGTTCCTATCAGTGTTGACATTGGAAGCGTTGACACATTTGTAGGCCAAATGTGAGAAGCTACCACATGTATAACAAGCTTTTCTAGACATACTCTTAGGTCTAGAAGCAAAGAAGCCTGTTCCATGATCACTAACTTGGCTTTTTGGTGACCTAGTATTCCTATACATCTCTGCATACTTAACACTAGGTTTTCTAACATTTTGTGGGCCAAGGTCAATAGCTTTGCCAGTGGTAGGGTGTGTGATCTTAATAGGTTTAGGATCAAGGCTCGTGATTGGTGTGGGCTCATTTGGACTTTCACACAATAACCCTCCCTTAACAAACAAGGTGTGGTTAGCTTTCTTCCACTCATCTAGGTCAGTCAGCTTTTGCTGATATTCCTCAACTGGGGAAGTCACTCTAGGTGGAGGAATAAACTCCTCCTCTTGGCATTCTGGCAAGCCAGTCCAAGATAAGTCCTTTGATTGGACACCATAGAAATCCCCAGCTGGTGGTGGAACAACAGTATAATTATTCATCCCAATCCCACTCATATCCTTAGAGTCTCTTTGTTTACTAACACACTCTCCTAGGGATTGTGTGGCCTTATCAAATCTCTGGATTTTAAGACTCACATTATCTTTATTTTTATTAGCCTCCTCTAACTGAGCTATCAAATCAAGATTAACCCTATTTACTATATCTTGAACATCCTTACTCTGATGTAACTCATGTTTTAAGATATTTATTTGATCCTTTAAATCAAACTCCATTTTCTTATACTCAGATACTGTCTTTTCTGTTTGGGTAAGAGCAACTTGATAGTTAGATACTTTGCATCTTTCAGTACTTGCCTCATCTAATAATTTAACTATCTCTTGTTTTAATTTTTCAGTATTTAAACGACAACCCTTAGAACAGAAAGCATCATCATATACCTCATTATCTGATGAAGAGGAGGAGTGTGCCATGAGAGCATATTCAGCATGCTCTTCTTTAACTTCAGCAACCAAAGCTCTGTCCTCTTCCTCATTCTTAGCCATCCAGCTCCAATCCCATTCTCCAACACCATCAATTTGTTGAACAGCAACCATGGCCTTGGGATCTGGGCTCTTAATCATTTGGCTTGAAGGCTTCCCAGCATCAGATCTCCTTGGAGATCTACATTCCCTCATAAAGTGCCCCATCCTATGACAGTTGTAGCACTCAACCTTGGACTTGTCAAATCCAGCAACATCCTTAGCATTAAAGGTCATCTTCTTCTTGAACCTTTTATTAAACCTGTTTGCTCTTAAGCTTACAAGAGCCATAGTCCACTTGATGTCCATCTCTTCCAATTGTTCATCACTTATCTGCTCAAGATCTTCATATGTAATCCTTGAATCACTGGGCAAAGAAGCAATGAATGCACACACAGTATCAAGATCAAAACCAGCAGGTTTAATTCTATCAGCGCCATGATTGTGTGTGTCAGCGCTTGAGTACAAAGCGTTGACAGGATATGATCCAGCGCTGACAGACTGACATCCAGCGCTGACACCTTGAGATCCAGTGGCTGGATGTCCATAGAAGTTCATGGAATCAAATTGGCCTTCACTTTGTGAAAAGAAGGCCATGTTGCTGCTGGAAGATTTGTTATCACTCTCCAATTGCCATTCATTCTCCAACAGTCTTAATTTGTTGAAGATGTCATCAAACCTGGAAGTCTTGTGGGTATTATTGACAAGAATAGATCTTGTCTCAATCTTCCATACATCACCAAGGCTTTTGAGAAAAGTAGCATTCAATTCAGGGTCATCAATCTGTTTTCCCATGAAGGAAAGTTGACTTGTGATGTCAAGAAGTCTACTTCTCACACTGCTGAGATTCTCATTAGGTTGAGCTTTAAAGACAGCATACTCATGCAATAGTTGCTTCTTCTTTTCTTCTTTTGTGTCAGCATTGCCACCATGTGCTACTTCAAGAGCTTCCCAAAGCTCTTTTGCTGACTCAAATCGTTTGTACTTGTGCTGATTCTCATGACCTAGGGCATGTTTCAAGATATTCAAGATTTTCATGTCCACCCTCTTCTTGGCTATATCTTCAACAGCAACAGCTCTCCCATCTTCAGGCTTTTCTACCTTATCAGATTCAGGACAATTAGGAACAGCTGTCCTTGTGGCAATAGCAGCAGTAATCTTTGCTGCTTTATCGAATGTGTTCCCATATTCGATAATTTCCCAAAGAGTGTAGTCATGAATAGCTATGTATTGCTCAAAATTGGACTTCCAAAGCTCAAAGTTCCTGGCATCAAACATGGGAATTTTGATACTAGGGTTTGAGAAGTTGTTTTGTAGCAAAGCAGGAGGTTGATTTGTGCCAGACATGATGTTTTTAGGGTTTTTGGTGTTTTAGGGTTCTTGCGTTACTTAAAGATCAAAAGTTTCTCAACAAGCTCTGATACCACTTGTTGATCCCAAACTTAGATCGATTAAGCTTTGTGTATACGAGATTAGATCAAGTACTACACGTAGAGAAACCTTTGCTTATGAATAAAGTAACAAAGTGTTATGCGGAATTAACACTTGATCTAAAACACAATGATGTTAAACAAACTTTCACTTGTATTAGAATAATCGTGTTGATTACAATGAAAGGTTTAACTTGCGAATACTATGAAAACTGATATATGACTTTAACCTAAAAGACCTTCTTTTATAGAACAAGAAGTCTTGTACAATAAGCTACGAATCAACTATTCTAGGTAAAGATAATAATAGAAAATACAATGTTGTGCTTATCTTTACCATACATAAATAAAGAAACAAATAAACAAGATAAGTATGAAGATATTCCATCAGTGTCAATCTTCAAGGCTATCAGCGTTGACTTCTTCAGTGTCAACGCTTGGCTGTCAGCGTCCAATGTCTTCTTATCAGCGTTGGCATTCTTCTTATCAGCGTCTAGTGAACTGACCCATATTTTATTCCCAACAAGTCTGTGAAGATGACGAGGCGAGAGTGAGAGTGTGAGTCAGGGGTTCGAGTGGTTTTGTTGGTTTGGTTGAGTTTGAGAGTGAGTTTTTAGGAGTCTGAGTGTTGTTGGGGGACTGATGAGGGTGTTATGGGTCTCGTCAGTGAGGTTTTAGTGTTTAGGTGAGTCACTGTTTGTGTCAGTTTGAGTGTTTGTTGTTTGGGTGTGGGTTGTGTTGGAGTCGAGGGTGGGTATGTCGAGTAAAAGAGTTGGATTTGAGTCTTGAAAAAGGTTTTTGTTTGAGTCTGGTTTTTATGTTTAAGTCAATTAAAAAATACTGAGTGTGGGTTTCGTGTATGGTTTCGTGTATGTGGTGTTAAAGTGTCGAGGGATTGTGAGGGGGTGTGGGTGAGAGTATTGAGTCGAGAGGTGTTAAGGTGGTCTAGTCTTGGTCGATAAGTTGTGAAAAATGAGTCGAGTCTAGAGTTGAGGCGTATTGTTGTTTGGTTTAGAATCTGTGTGTGAGATCGAGTGTGAGGGTGTGTCGAGTCAAAAGCTAGTTTCCCGTTTTGTTTGAATTGTCGAGTGAGGAGTCGGTCTTATACGGAATAGTCGATTCGAAAAGGTCTATTCGGAAAGTCTATTCTGAAAGTCTATTCGGAATGTTGGCGATTCGGAAAGATTTCTATTCGGAAAAATTTGTCTATTCGGAAAAATTTGTCTATTCGGAAAAATTTGTCTATTCGGAAAAATTTGTCTATTCGGAAAAATTTGTCTATTCGGAAAAATATGTCTACGCGGAATAACAGCCTACGCGGAAAGCTTATTCGGAATAATCGAGAAAACTGATAGTTTTGGACAGGTTTAGACTGTTTTGACAGATTTGACAGATAGGTTTGGACTGATATGAAAAAGAAGAAGAAAAACTGATAAAAAATTACTGATTAAAAAAAAATGATTAAAAAAAATGACTGATTAAAAAATGATTAGACAAAGTTCTGATGATATAAAAAACTGATTATTTAAAAAGAAAACACTGATTGGACAGATTTGGAACAAAGAGAAAAAAAAATTAGACGAAAGGATTCAAAAGAAAAAATAAAATAAAATAACAAATAAAAAATATAAAAAGAAAATCAATAGATAAAAAACGCAAATCCTAATATTTAACCATGGCTCTTGATACCAATTGAAGGTCTATGATATCTTAAGATTTGGTAATTGATGGATTGATCTATTGATTAGATGGTGGAAATGGGGAAGAAGGAGATGAGGTGTAGAGAGAGAAAGGAGAGAAAAAGAAAAGTAGAGAGAGAAAGATTAATTTATTAAAATGAAAGTTGTTGAATGAAAGAACCACCCCTCCTAACATGCTAGGAGGGGTATATATAGCCCACCCTACATGTGGGCTATATGGACTATATTTACTACAAACTGGATCACGAGCCTAATACAATAATATATCGTTGGAGAGACCGATCCTTCATAAATACGTAAAACGTATTTCCAACACTGCCCAACTCAACAAGAGTTAACTCCTCCTTCTTATGTTTCAAGGTATGCTTGAAATCTTTCCAAGAAGGAGGTAGTTTGTCAATGACACACGAGACCTGAATGGTCTCATCCATGTTCATTTTATGTTGTGTAAATCTGCCAAGTATTCCAAGAAGTTCATTGTATTGTTCCATGACTGGTCTTGAATCAGTCATTTTGTAATTTGTGAAATCACTCACAAGGAACTTCTTACTTGATGCATCCTCAGCCATATATTTGGCTTCCAAGGAATCCCATAGTTCTTTAGCAGATTCAACATTTTGGTAAATATCAAATAAAGAATCAGACATACCATTGAGAATTATGCCGTGACATACATAATCATCATTCTCCCATTTGCTCCTTTTCCTCAGTTCCTCCAAAGTAGCATCATCACCACCATCAGGAATGGGAGTGGTCAGCACGTACACCACGTTCATGATAGAAAGAAGAAAGTGCATCTTCTTCTGCCATCTCCTAAAATCAACCCCTTCAAACTTGTCCAGTTTGGAGAAGTTAGCCACCATATGCTTCATTGCCGCCGCCATTGATTATCACAAAATAATCTTCTTTGAATGTTGGGGTTTACTTCGTTCCAACAGGGTGAAGATAATCAATAGCCTAACTACGTACCAATGAATGGTTACCGGATATCTCTTGGAGTCGTGTAATCACTTTCTAAAGAAGATTATTCGACCCTATGCCTGGGTTAACACGAATACCTCCTTGGGATAAAACCAAGAGTTAGTTCTTGTTTTAGGCACAAATCAAGAACTCTGTGCGTGTAAGTGTTTCTTGTTTCTGTATATCATCATGCAAAATATGATCACTATTTATAGTGATCCTATTCCTTTAAGGAATGTAACTCCTAGTCAAAGGTATTAAGAGCATTAATCGGCCTATTAATCTCATAATAACCTTCATAAAGCATAGTGGTTACATGACCAGAAATCTGGTCATCAAGTCAATATTCAACCCTCATTAACTGGTCAAAGAGGTTACAAAGACTTTGTGCATCACCAGGAGCAACGTCCTAACCAGGAGCAGCTTCCTGACCAGGAGCAGCTTCCTGACCAGGAGCAACTTCCTGACCAGAAGCAACTTCCTGACCAGGAGCAGCTTCCTACTGATATCACAACCACTATATTGAGTCCAGGGAGGTAAGGGACTTAATGGGTGTACACTCCGTACCTCCAAACCCATTTACAAGTATTACCCGTTCCCACAATTGCACTAAATTTCCAACATCTTATCCATCATGGTTTTTCCGGAGGCAAAGTGACCATGTACACCTTGATGAGCAGAAGACAAACGAGAGTGTTCACGGCTTAATGCTTCATACCTCTTCAACAACTCGGAAAGAGTGAGGGTGCTCCTAGCAAGAGCTTGATAAGAATGGCTTAAAACATCATAGTTAGAAAGAAAGGAGAGTTCAGCCTGCTCTGCCGGTGTAGCCAAATGAAATAGAATCTCCCAAGATGAGTAGTGAGAGTCAATACGAACATCCTCATCCAATCTCCATGGAGGGACAAACCGGCGAGACGGACCCCCATCATGAAAGACCGGGCCCTGCGAGCCTCCTAAAAGAAAAAGATACGAAAGGAAAAGATGATTACATGTAAAAAATAAAAAAAAAAGAGGAAACACAAATGGAATCGAAGCAATCATACCTGTGGCATCATCAGTATGAGCATGATCATTCAAGGGAGAAGACTGGTCACTAAGATTGATATGAGGAGGGGTCTTCGGCTTGGTACCGCTAGTTTTGCTAGTTTTGTCCTCAGAACCAGAAGGATGCGAATGATTGATAGG
This sequence comes from Glebionis coronaria, assembly GCA_025667525.1. Lineage (NCBI taxonomy): Eukaryota > Viridiplantae > Streptophyta > Magnoliopsida > Asterales > Asteraceae > Glebionis > Glebionis coronaria. Next base: position 480,620,308 of record CM046880.1, read on the forward strand.
AGAGGTAGAGTGCACTTCAGTGTCTTCAGTCCCTGACGATCCTTGCCCTTTAACTGTTTTCTGCTTCGCCTTACGGCCAGAAGGCTCTCCACTCGGAGGCCTCGTCTTGGTATTCACAACAACATTTTTGCCTTCACTACGAAGACGAGAAGCAAGAATCTTAGGGTCAGGCACAGTCACCGCCTCCTGCTGAGGGTTCAATGCAGGTATCTTCGCCCCCATAGGCAGCGGTTGAGTAACCTTCGATGCTAGAGTCGACATCACCTCATTCTCATATCGGGCCACCTTGGCATTATCGAAAGAGGGAAGCTTCAGAAACTCATCCATGTTAATTTATGCATAGAAGTAAAGCAATCACGATTAGAGCGAGCAAAAGTAGCCCGCGGAAGAAACATAAAAAAGGCATATATAAGTACCCTTCTTATCAAGATCAACAACAATACGATGGAATAGAGGGTTCTCATAAGGATACCACAAACCAGAAAGAAACAACAGGTGTCTGTGAGGAGGATGAAGTGTTATAGGTTATCTGCAAGCAACTTAGCATGTTCCTTGTTGAAGTGAGCCGGGAAATAATCATGGACATCCGTGTCCCTATCCCTCCAAGGCATAGCATGAGGAATGGCCCTCCTATCAATAAGAAACCATTTGTGTTTCCACCCCTTCAAACTAGATGTTTTCTCCTTCAGACACTTACCATACCTGGAAGGCCAGCGACTCTCGAAGGAAAACCAATGTCCTTGCTTACACAACCTATAGAAGACCCAGAACAGATTGACGGTGGAAGGAATGTTTAGGCTACCGCAACATATCTCAAACATAACAACACGATTAACAGTCATAGGTACCAGCTGAGAAATATGTACACAAAAATACCGGATGACGGCCAAGAAAAAACTAGAGAAAGGAATTCGTAATCCCCCATGCTTCAAATACTCATAAATTCCAATGAATCGTTCTGGAAGCTGGTCCATGGTTAATAAAGGATCTGGTACACGAGGGCAAAGATCATCAGGAATAAGATATTTCCTAATAATGTGCTTAAGATCATCACCAGACAAGGTGGAAACCCTAATATGCATGTCACATTTGGGGTCGCGAAAGGTCGAGGGTCCATCCTCCTCATCAGAACCACTAACAGACATGACACGAACAACAAGAAAAGAGAGCGAAATAAATCAAAAGGGGGAAACAGAGCGCACACCTGTTAAGCAAGACGTCTTCAAAGATTAGAAACATAACAATGGAGGAAATAAGAAAAGAAAGTGAAATGGAAATGGGCTGAAAGGAAGTATTTATACTCAAAGAGGGGGACAGTGAAAAGACGTGCACAATTTCCCACGTTTGATCCACACCACAAAAGGCAAATGAAGCCACGTAGAGTAATTTGGGCAGCGACAACACAAGGGGAACACCTCAAGTGGGTGCCAATAAGATAAGCAAAAGACAAAAGTAATTAAGGAGAAATTAATGCAATGGGCTGCATTTATTAAGCCCAACAATGTGAACAAATAGCAAAACGACAAGCGCAGTTAAGTATTACGCCATTAGCCGAAGCCAACACCGTAATACTGGGAGGATATGTTCGCGTATGTCTCCGGCCAAAGGCCACCGGACTTACGACGGCCTCTGATTTGTTACCGCAGGGTTAACATTTAATGAACTGGCAAGGGGCAGTAAGCATTTAATGCCACAAGCCTAGGAGATAGTGAAAAGCAAAAGCAGTTCAATGTATTACCCAGCGCACATAGTTCGATCCAGCGGACAAAACATAGCACCGTCGCCCCTGGGGAACAAATCCCTCGATTTGTGGAAAAGATCTTATCTTGGTCTTAGGATCTAACCTATTGATGTGACTAGACATCCACGTACATTTGGTGGAGTAGTATAAATACTCCCCACATTTAATACACATTCAACTTAATTGATATCTTTGATCGCCATTGTTGTTCTTAAATACTAATAGCTAACCTCCGGTATTCCACACCGGACACCACCCAAGTGAAAGTTACTTACTCTTACGCAGGAGCTTCGTCTCAGGGTCAAGCCTGGGACGAGGCTAACGTGTGCTGCCTTGTGTTCATAGGTCCATTACCAAGACTCAAGCTGTACAATCATTGTGACCGAAGGGAATTCGCTCGTGTCTACCTAGCCGAGGAATTTTGCTTCAACAACTAGTGAGAGGCTAAGAAAAATATAAAACCTATTAAATAGGATCTGTAAGCCATTTGCTCCAACTAGAACCAAAGATCCTACTATGATTACAAATCCATCAAAAAGAAATTTCCTTTATCGAATCAACAATTTCATTCTTTTGCGATAGAGAATTTTGAAAGATGCTAAAGTTCCAAAATCTCCAAATGCTCTAACATGTAATGAAATATACAGCTTCCGACCCTTTCTTCTTTTTAGCCACCATATAACTGTTATCCATCCAAAGAAAAATATCATTTACAAAGACTGAATCCGCAGGAACAATTCCCCCAAGCAAAAATTGCTCTCCATAATTTTGAAGCTACATCGCATTTAAGAAAAAGATGAGAAGTGTCTTCTTGATGAATACAACAAATTAGACATAAAACATCTGAGATATCGATTCCGCGAGAAGCCAGGATGAGACAAGTAGGAATTATATTAAGAAACATTCGCCAACAAAAAATGTTCACTTTCCTTCGGACAAAAAGGATTCCATCGAATCGCTGAAAGGTTCATGGGAGGAATAATGTCGTCAAGACATCTTAGAGTATATTTAATAGTAAAATCCCCACTGAGGTCCAGGTTCTAAATCCAAGAATCACCATTCTCTGAACTTGAGAAGCTTTAGAGCCGTTCCATCAGATCTTGAAATTGAGATTGCTCTATTCCACCTCTGATTTGCCTACACCAACTACAAATCCAACCATCACCTGAATTTTACTTGTCTGAAACAAAGAAATGCTTGTGAGTGTCCAAAGAATAAAGCGGAGGGTACTGAGTAGCCAAAGTTATGTCGTTTAACCAACAATCATGCCAAAATTTAGTGGATGTTCCATCTTAACTTTTTCTTTGAAAAGTGTCTTGTCTAACTACTTTCTAGGCATCTCTGTCATACGTTCCACCGTTGGGATGTTTCTTTGCCAGAAAAAGTATGCGAGTGATATTCTTGATACGGAGTCCAAATTGTCATTTATGCAGGACTCCCGTTGATACGGAGTCCAAATTGGGAGCTGATGGTACCCCAATATTTGATCCGACTCTTTATAGGTCTTGTCGGGGCTTTGTAGTATCTTACCTACACTAGACCAGATTTGTCTTATGCAATTCAGCATGTGTGTCTATATATTCATGACCCTCGAGAGCCTCACCTTGTTGCTCTCAAGAGGATCTTATGTTATGTCCGCGACACTCTGGATTATAGTCTTTAGTTATATTCTTCCTCTACTTTTTCACTTGTTGCTTAATCGGATGTTGATTGGGCAGGTTGCCCTACTACTCGTCATTCTACTTCCGATTATTGTGTTTTCCTCAATCTACTATCTTGGTCATCCAAGAGGTAGTATACTCTCTCTCGCTTTGGTGCGGAGGTTAAGTATAATGGTGTTGCCAATGCGGTGACTAAGGCTTCATGGTTGCGGAATCTACTAGGGGAGCTTCATTCTCCTTTACACCCGGCTAACATTGTCTATTGTGATAATGTTAGTGCAGTTTATTTATCTTCTAATCCCGTGTAACATCAACGTACGAAGCACATCAAGATAGATATTCATTTTGTTCAGGATCATGTTGTTACTGGACAGGTTCGCGTTTTGCATGTTCTCTCACGGTATCAGTATGCCGGTATTTTCATAAAGTGACTTCCATTTGCATTGTTTGATGAGTTTCGGATTAGTTTGAGCGTTACACGTTCTCCCGCTCTAGTTCCGGAGGGTTGTTGGTAGTATTGATTAATTATTGTTCATTGTATTATATAGTTGTATAAGTCTCTATTTGTAGTTATCATGTATTAGCTGTCTATTAGAGTGTTGAGCTCAAGCATTTTTATTGCATCTATATGTAACAAAAGATCTATTTATAAATGATTATCAAATTAGTCATGAATGATCATCAAATCAGTACACTTACATATACTACTTTGATCGATTTGTATTACATATCATTCTTACCTTCAGTTTCGACCTAATTTCTCTTCCTTTGCGACATTAAATGTGCACTTTTCTTTTTCACAAGTCCGAAAATGGAGACACTACTTTTTTTTTTCTTTTTGGCAAAAATACTTGCACTTTTTAGCACACACATTATGTACTTATTTTATCCTGATAAAGATAATGCTCAAAAGAAACGCATGACATTTTACTTTCTAAACATACACACGAAAGTATGAAAATGACATTCACTTTCAAGGATGTTCTTTACACTTTCCTTAAATTTAATCGACTTAGCTTTCGTAAAATTAGGTATAAACATCAAAAAGTTTAAAATCTATAAAACAGATCAAATTATCACATAAATTAGCTTAGTCAACCATCCACGCTTTTAACTCAGAGAGCTAGATAAATTAGCTGTTAAAAAGGTTAGATGATCGAAGTTTGATCACCCGAAAACTCAACTTAAATCTCAAATACTAGCTAAAGGGCGGATTTCTAAGTCACCTAGTGCCTAAAATTATTTTTCAAGTATAAATGAAATAAAAATAAAGAAAAATGAACTATTTCATCTAAAGTAGTAAACAAAATAAGACATCTATTGTGTATGATACAAAAATTTGAGACAATGACTTTGTTTGATAAAAGCTTTTTTAAACTGTTAGCTTTATTGTTAAAAAAATAATCTAATAGATCTGTTTGGTAATAATTTTTAAGGGATATTAGCTTTTTATTTTCAACAACTCTTAAATTAAAAACTTATTCATAAAGCTTTTAAATTTTTAAGAACGGTTAAATATGTAAATTACTGATATACCTTCTACCTATATTATAATTTATTTAAATATGTCTTTTTAAATCATTTGACATCTTAATTTTATAGTTAAGAGCTGATATACCAAGCACTTTTATTAAAAAAATACAACTTACAACTTTTGTTAACAGTTTTTTAGTAAACAGTTAACCGCTTACATTAATAGCTTACCGCTAATTTTGCCAAACGTGGCAGTTAACATATGTATTTTGCTGTATAAATGATGAGGGATTCTATTAAGTATATATAGTTACAGAATACAGAGAAGATAAACATAAGATCCATAATAATAGGATCTTATACAACATTGATACTTATCTAAACTTGATAATTATCTAGACTATATTTTAGCCCTTATCTATTCTGTTTACATTCCCCCTCAATCTTAACCGTGACAAGGTTAAGATTGTTTCTTAGCTTCTCGAGCATAATCTTAGTTGCCGGCTTTGTGAGACCATCTGCTATCTGATCGCCAGATGAAATGAATCGAACATCAAGAGCACCCATAGCTACCTTCTCTCTAACGAAATGAAAATCTACTTCTATGTGCTTTGTACGCGCATGGAATACCGGATTGGCTGTTAGATAGGTTGCCCCTAAGTTATCACACCATAAGACAGGAGGTCTAGGCTGTCGAACACCTAATTCCTTGAGCAGCGATTGAACCCATGTTGCTTCAGCTGTACCATTGGCAAGAGCCTTGTATTTTGCTTCTGTACTTGATCTAGACACTGTGGGTTGCTTGCGTGAACTCCAAGAAATCAGATTTGGTCCAAGGAAGATTGCGAATCCTCCCGTAGACCTGCGATAATCCAAGCATCCGGCCCAATCAGCGTCTGTGAATACACTTAGAAGTGTAGAGTTAGAGTGTCTAAATCGAAGTCCAGCATTTACCGTGCCTTTTACATAACGTAGAATTTGCTTGACTGCTTCCCAATGAATGTCTGTCGGTTTAGAGAGATATTGGCACACTTTATTAACCGCAAACGAAATGTCGGGCCTGGTTAGTGTGAGATACTGTAGACCTCTAACCATACTTCTGTATTTAAAAGCATCATTATCACTAAGAACCTCTCCATACTCACGAGACAACTTTTCTGTTACAGACATCGGGGTTGAAACACTTTTACAATTCGCCATGTTAACACGATGAAGTAGATCAGTAGCATACTTGTGTTGCATAAGAGTTATTCCTCCTGAATTGTGAATAACTTCAATCCCGAGAAAATAGTTTAACCTGCCAAGATCCTTGATTGGAAAGGATCCAGATAAGGTGCGAACCAGTGCATCAACCACCTTCTGCGAGGAACCAGTGATGACAATGTCATCCACATAGACAAGCATATAAATGACAACATCTTTATCTTGAAAAACAAAGAGCGATGGGTCAGCTTTCGAAGATCGAAAACCAAGTTGGAAGAGCTTGTCACTCAGCCGAGAGAACCATGCGCGAGGAGACTGTTTAAGACCGTAGATGGCCTTCTGTAACTTGCACACATACTGAGGTCGATAAGAGTCTTCAAAACCTGGGGGTTGTTGCATATAGACTTCTTCATTTAGAAAACCGTGAAGAAAAGCATTACTTACATCGATTTGTCTTAAATGCCACTTGCGAGATACTACGAGAGAGAGAATAAGGCGAACTGTGACAAGTTTAACCACTGGACTAAATGTGTCCAAGTAATCAACGCCATACTGTTGAGTAAAGCCACGAGCCACAAGTCGTGCCTTATATGTATCAATAGAGCCATCCGGATGCTGTTTGAGTTTAAAAATCCATTTACAGCCAACTACATTAACACCATTGGGGCGAGGTACGAGAGACCAGGTGTTATTCTTCTGAAGTGCTACAAACTCGACTTCCATGGCTTTACGCCAAGTTGGTTCAACCAGAGCCAAATGATGAGAAGTAGGAACAGCCATAAAAGCTCTTTTGTTCGCATCATAGATTATACGTCCATCAGTAAGTTGGCGAGGAAACGACTTGCCGGCACGACCACGAGTAACGACTCCTGGAGGAGGTGGGATAGTAGGTGAGGAATCACTAATGGCGGTGGATGTGTTGCCGTCACCGGTCGCCGGAGCAGATGTACTCGGCGTTGGTGAACCCACTGGTGTCTCAAAGACTGGTGGGTCTAGGTGTGGCAGAATCGGCTGCGATTGCTGAGTCGATGCCGGTGGAACTGGCTGTGGTGGTTGTTGCTGGCAATTCTCATTGTCTGGCCTGCAAAAACTTTGAACAGGAGCTAATGGCGCTGCGGCTGCATCAATATTGTTAGATAATAACATAGAGAGGTCATAATATCCCATATGGTCATTTAGAATTCCTGGTTCAGATTGAGGAAAAGACACAATTTGGGATGTAGGCGAGGGTGTGGTGGCCGTAGATGAAGTTGCAAAAGGAAATCGGGACTCATCAAAAACTACATCCCGAGAGATGTATATGCGACCTGCACTCTTATCAAGACACTTGTATCCTTTGTGCATACAACTGTATCCAAGAAAGACACACATTTTAGATCTAAAATCAAGTTTTTGGGAGTTGTACTTGCGTAAGCTTGGCCAACAGGCACACCCAAAATTACGAAGGAAAGAGTAATCAGGGGTTATATTTAGGAGACATGTGATAGGTGTGGAGTTGTTTATGGTGCGACTAGACATGCGATTTATAAGATAGCATGCTGTTAGGAACGCCTCATCCCAAAAACGAAGTGGAAGAGAGGAGTGAGCAAGTAGGGCCAAACCTATTTCAACTATATGTCGGTGTTTTCGTTCAGCAATTCCATTTTGTTGGGATGTGTGAGGACATGACACACGATGAGAAATTCCTGTTGTTTGGAAATATTTGTGAAGTTTGTGATACTCACCCCCCCAATCGGATTGAATGGTTCGAATTTTGGCATTCAAAAGACGTTCAACATGATTTTGAAAGTTGTAAAAGACTTGTTCAACATCAGATTTATGTTTGATAAGATAAATCCAGGTGTAACGACTATAATCATCCAAAAAACTAACATAATAACGAAAACCGCCACTAGAAACTTGAGCAGGACCTCAAACATCCGTGTGAACAAGCTCAAGTGGATGGTGAGTAACATGAACAGAGTTTTTATAAGGTAATTGATGACTCTTAGCACGCTGACAAGCGTCACACACAGACTCGTTATTATCAAAAGAACACCCTAATTTACTTGACCGTAAAATAGACTTGACCACATCAGAAGTTGGATGACCAAGACGCTGATGCCATTGGGAAGCGGACACTTTAACACTTGAAGACACATGATGAGGAGTACGAGGAAAGTAGCGACCAAGTGGCACAGGGTATAGACCACCTTTGCTTTTATCGAATAGAAGCGTTCTCTTCGTGTCCTTGTCCTTAACAGAAAAAGAATCAGGGTGAATTTCAATGAAAACATTATTGTCGGAGACAAGTTTATAAGCAGAGAGAAGGTGTTTATTAATTTTAGGAACATGAAGAATATTTTTAAGCTTTAAAGGTTTGCCTAAACCAGAAATGTTTGAATGACCAATATGAGAAATTTGTAAACCTGCTCCATTTGCCACTTGAACCTGATCTTTACCATGGTAACGATCCTGAACAGTAAGTCGATCCAGATCACTAGTTAGGTGATCTGTTGCGCCGGTGTCAATGTACCAATTTGGATCATTGATATAGTTTCCTGTAGTGGCACTGTTTCCTCCTCGGTATTCTTCAGCTTGGTAGGCATGGTTGAACCTGTTTCGACAGCTTAGTGCAATATGACCAGGGATGCCACAAACTTGACATCGTGGACCACCATTTCCCCTGCCACGACCTCGTCCACGGCCGCGGTTGTTGCCTCCTCCTCGATAGTTTCCTCGTTGGTTAGTGGTATAGTTTCGTCGTGGAGGATTTGAATCTTGCCTGGTCACATTATTGGCTGAAGATGTGAATTCCGGTGTGTTACTCATTGCACTAGCCTGGGCTTCATGAGCAATCAAATAGGAATAGAAATCCGGTAATGTCACTGCATGCTGATTACTTAAAACAGTGATGGCCGTGAAGAGATCGCCATGGCCTGGTCCCAAACCGGCTAAGATGTAGCCGATTACCTCTTCATCGGTCATAGGGTGACCTATATTTGCCATGGTATCGGCGAGGCTAGTCATTTTCTGATAATACTCAGATGCGGTCATATCTCCCTTCTTTGTAGTGGAGAGCTGTGTGCGAATTTGTATAGAGTTACCTATGTGTTGCGCAGAAAACATGCTTTGAAGAAAGGTCCATAGCTCAGAAGATGTATTCGAGCATCTCGTGAGTTGAGCAAGAACTTCTTCTGTCATAGATGACAGAAGACCACCTATGATTGTTTGATCTTGGACAACCCACGTGGCATACGCAGGATTGTCCACTTCTGTTGCTTCTGCGGCTGCTCCTTCAGTGATCTTAGCAGCGGGTTTTGGGATGGTGTCATCCAGATACCCATATAGTTGGACGCCTCGCAGGATGGGCACAACTTGAGTCTTCCACAGAAGAAAATTGGTTCGGGTTAGTTTGCAAGAGATGGCAGTAGCAATTTTTGCTGAATTGATGGTAGAAGACATGGTGATGGCGATCTGAGACGAAGGTCAGAAAGCCGGAGATGTGTAGATAAATCAGGAACCCTAGGATAGGCTCTGATACCAAGTTAACAGATGTATTTTGTTGTATAAATGATGAGGGATTCTATTAAGTATATATAATTACAGAATACAGAGAAGATAAACATAAGATCCATAATAATAGGATCTTATACAACATTGATACTTATCTAAACTTGATAATTATCTAGACTATATTTTAGCCCTTATCTATTCTGTTTACGGTGGCCACGTCCATCTAAAAAAATCAAGATTTTTCACAAAAAGTTATAACCCAAGACCCCCTAGGTCCACCCTCGGCTACAAATGTAGCCGGCTCTAGTATACTTATCAGCTCAACTTGATCATATAACATAGATGGTATAAAGGTAGTGATGTACTGATGTGCACACTCCATCAGACCAAAGTTATGCAGTCAAGTTTGTATCATCAAGTTTGTATCACGACTATCATCAGACCAAAATTATGCAGTCAAGTTTGTATCACGACTATCATCAGATCAAAATTACGCAGTCAATTTTGTATCATCAAGTTTGTATCACGACTATCATCAGACCAAAACTACGCAGTCAAGTTTGTATCAACAGACCAAAATTGATTTGCACACTTTATAATTTGATTTATATATTAAAATTATTGTATCATAACATTTATACCCTTAAACCCGTATTTAAGTAATGTTTAATTTGAACACTCCACTACATGATTTAAGTGATTTAAGGGTATATGTGAATCTGTCAAAAGACACATAATTTAAATGTGCACCTCCCAAAATTATACCAGTCAAGTTTGTATCATGACTATCATCAAACCAACCAGCCCTATATTATGCAGTCAAGTTTGTATATCATCAGATCAAAATTATACCAGTCAAGTCTGTATCATGACTATCATCAAACCAAAGAGACATATATTATGCAGAGTCGACCAAAATTATACGAGTCAAATTATAATGATCAAACAGGACTTAAAAGTTATACTCAACAAGCTCATACTCTCCTAGAGTCGTAGTATCTAGTATACGGTCGATTCTATTTCGCTTGAGCTCGACTTTATACTTATCAAACTAATATCGCATATATTCACTGAAACAATTTCCAGGAGATCGCGAGTCGATTCGACTCCATTACAACCAGTTGTATGGAGAATAATAGTATGACATACTAAAAAACTGAATTTACAATAACTTTATTCATAAACCCTAACTTATGAATCTTTATTCTCATCACTAGAAGCATAATATTTCTTAAAAGCTTTAGGCAAATAAAAAGGCAACAAAAACCCGAAAAGATTAAACCCCCAAAACACCAAATTAACCATAGCAAGCACTCTCCCAAACAACAACCTTCTTTCACTCCCAAATTCCCCTTCATTCACTTTCATAACTTCATTTTTAACCCATTCCAGTATCGCATACATCCTCATAGCATTATAAACAACAGGTACGAAAACTCGAACCGGTAATGAAAAACCGCCCGAAAACGTGACACTTTCCATAAATACCTGACTAGCTAATAAAAAAGTATGTGGTGCAGCTGCTTTAATACCTTCTTTGTCACCTTCTAGTACTCCGTGCACCATATATGCTACAGGGAGTACTAGTCCTATTATAGCACCTATGCTAACATAGATGGCTAAAATCTTTCCGTGGTCCGCGAATATTGGCGGGTCCACGGACTTTTTTGATAAAGTGGGAAAAGCAACTTTTGCTATAAAAAACATGTAAAAAAAGGACAAAAGTACAAACGCGACGTCTTGCGCTCCTATCATCCCGGAAAAAGCCAGGATGATAGTGAGCGCGACCGCGTTAATGTTGTGGAAGGATAAGAGGCCATGGGTGAAACGGAGGATGGGTTTTTCGGTTGTTAAGGATGTTGGTGCTACTCCACCTGACATTTTTCTTTTCTTTTTTGTTTGTGTTTGTGTTTTGTGTGTGAGAATTAATGGGTGTGTTTGGGAGTTTGGATAAGTGGTAATGAAGGGTGGAAATTTTTGTGAGTGTATAGGTGGCAGTTGGTGGTGTTTAAGGTCGACACGTAACTACGTAAGAGGTTGAGATCATGTGTCTTGTGTTCGGTGAAATTGTCTGGCCTATTTGTAACTTCCATGTTCACATATAACTCGATGTTTTGAATTTACTTAATCGTTTGTTTGTTTTATTTAGAGCAAGCTACGTTTAAGCTCAAAATTGCAGCTTATTTGTTAATTGTGCTTGAACTTTAAGAGCTCGCGAGTTTAAACTAAGATATCTTAAAGATTAAGATTATGTTTGGCAAAACTAACTGTAAGTTGTAAGCTGTTAACTGTAAGCTGTTTGCTAAAAAACTATTAATTTTAATAAAAATGTTTGGTATATTAGCTGTTAACTGTAAAGGTGAAGATGTAAAATGACTTAAAAGGACATCTTTTAATAAATTATAATATGGTTGAAGGTTATATCAGTAATTTACAGCTTTAACAGCTCTTGACAATCTGAAAAACTGTATGAAACAGCTTTTCATTTAAGAGCTATTTGGTTAAAATAAAAAGCTAACAGCTCTAAAAAAATATTGTGCCAAAAAGAGCTATTAGATTATTTTTTTAACAAAAAAAGCTAACTACTCTTTGAAAAAACTCTTACCAAACGAACCCTAAACATACATAAACTTTTGAAAATTTATATTATGAGCGAGCTTATAACGAGCTAAATAACAATGTTGATAACAAGCCCAAAATAAATTTATTATGAGCCGAGCTTTAACTTTTTATTTTCAAATCATATAATCAAGCTCGAGCCAACCGAACCCGAGCCGAAACATACCACGAACAAAGAACAAAGCTTGATCTCGAAATTTATAAAACTTAAATGACCCGAGCACGGCTCAACTCGTTTCCACCCGTATATAAAAACCACCAAGTGTGATGTCTACATCTCATACCTCCAGACTCGGTACCAAGTGTGACCTGAAATCCTCCAAAATTCCCTACAAAAACCACCAAGCATGTCCAAACTGCACGACCATTTTCCTCTGTTTGCATACACAATTTATGTATTTATTTTCCTTGGAAAGGGACAATGCTTAATTATTTATATAACAGCATAACATTACAACAACAAGGGTGAAAAGCAATTTTTTTTGCATTTATACATACGTAAAATTTGTACGTTTTTAAGGAACTGCAATGTCACACTGTATATGGCGAAGGAGAGCTGGTATGGTAATGTATGGGGAGCTAAGTTGAGGTATGTGACCTTCGGTATGTATGATCTCCACAATGGTCTTGCTTCCGATATTTTGTTGTAGGTATTCTGTCACAATGGTTGGAATTGCCTTATCTTTAGAACTTTGGACTATATGGCAAGGCACCGAAACCATACACAACAAATTCCTTAGGTCACTTTCAAATATCATCTTAAAAGTGCATAGAGCAATATCTGGTCTCATGTTAAACAAAGTCCTGCTGAATTCTTGTACCGCCACTGAGTCCATATCACCGCCGACTATTAGTGGTGCAAAACCTGCGCACCATGAAAGGTAGTTGTTTGTAATTGCTTCTGCGAGCTGGTCAACTTCGTGTTGCTCAAATCCTCCATAGAAATCATGGGTGTTCACAAACCTATCCAGTTTGTAATAAAACAAGGATATTAAAGGAATCAATCTGTCAAATGCCAAAAACAAGCAAGAAATACTTACTTGCAAGAAGCGTTTAGCATGACAAGCTTAACAAAAAGATCAGGACGAAGTATGGACGCGACGAGACTAACCATGCCCGACAACGAATGGCCAACAAATATGCATTTTGTAACTTGAAGTTCATCAAGTATAGCTATCAAGTCGAAAGCGTGACCTTGGAGAGTCGAGTAGCGGTCAAAGTCAAAGAACTCCGGGTTCGTAGTTCCAGCGCCCATCATGTCAAACAAGACCACCTTGTATTTGGAACAGATGGTTAGGTGTGGGGATAAATGTCTCCATGTAGATTGGTCCGTGCCAAAGCCGTGGCCGAGAACCACAGTTTCCTGACCTTCTCCGATCACCCTAACGTTATGAGCTTCGATTAACATATTATACTTTGTACGGAGTATTTTGTTTAATTTGATCAGTAGGGAAATATTGTTGAAATATGTGCTCACATGTTGTGTCAGGGCCTATTTCTGTGTATAGTCTAGCATTTTGACACATATGTTGTGTGATAATGTAGGTTATTCTGTTTCTATCCGCAACAAAACTCATCATTTAACTTCTCTTTTCCCAGATAAGGTATAGATATAGACTGTTGTATCAAATATGCAAATATAAAAGTTACAGTATCGAGTATGTTTAGTAACAAACTTACAGAGACTGTATACCTAAACACGAATAATGCTACACGGCAAGTACAACGCGTCAACTGCAGCTAACTAACTACAGAGATCATCTACTAAAGAAAACAATAACAAACCTCCAATCTCAATTTAAACAATTGGCCTGGGAATACTGGATCATCTAGATGTCATGGTCACAGACAGAGTCAAAAGATGGATATAAGTTTCTAAGTTATTACTAAAATCTCAACAAAAATAATATCCAAAATTGTGATTTATCTCAAGCAAGTGATCCATATTGTAGCATACAAAGAAGCTACAAAAAACCTTCTCGCTAAACAAAATTCCAAACTAAACCCCTTCCCCCCCCCCCCCCCTCTACCCAAAAAGTTTGTTTCTCAACCCCACCGGTAAAATGAGACCCCTGGCTATAAAAAAAAAAGCACATTGTCGGGAGCTATTACGATGAACCCAACTCATGCAAACTTTTCTCTGTTCTTCTTTTAACAAGCAACCAACTCATGCAAACTTATCTAAAGGCTGTTGATGGGGTTTCTTGTGTTATAAATAACTCTTACCTCCTAATTAGTGAGTTTCTGTTTTGGTATATACTTTGTCTTCATTCCTTTCTTGGGCTTTGTTCTATACCGAGGTTTAACACTTCCATGGGTGGGGGACCCGATTGCCACCATGTTTTCCAATCGATTCTCTGTGTTAGCAAGAACTACACGCTCCTGCGATTCAGATAAATAATGGATGTTCTGAGTAGTAAATTGGCAAAGATGAGAATATAACCAGCTTTACATGGTCCACCGAGGCTGCCTCTTTCCATCCTGAAAAAAGATTAGTAGTGAGAAACCTTTAAGTAGTTAAAAGGAAGACCCATTAAAGGAGCATACAAATTTATAACATTGTAATTAACCAAAGGCATTTCCAGATAAAACAAGGTCTAAATTAAAATTGCTACTAAAAAGGCTCAACACTAAAGGAACTAGGAAGGCAATTTTCACCTATTACTGATGAATGGGTCGAATTACACTATAAATGCATAAAAGGGTTGAAAGTCACCCAAAGTGTACCATAAATGCATAGAACCAACTAAATCATTTTATTCACAAAATTCAACATTATTGACAAGCACTACCTTAAAAGACTGGAAAACTTTGGGCCAAAATTTTTTTGGGTCAACCTGGCCCAAACTTTACCAAAAAGATCACTTGTTTTGACCAAACCCATTTTTGACCTGTTACTTGACCTACCCAGCCTGCCCATTTTCCAACTGCAATTAGAAGATATACAAATAGATGATATGGGGAAGTGTATGCATACTCTGCAAGGAAAGCTTTTGCTGCAGGAACAGAGAATGGCATACCCTCCTGATTAGACCCATCTTCCATTTGTGGATGAGGAGCATTTGTACCCTCGCTGTTGTTTCCATTCAACACACATGAATCGTTATAACTCATGGTTCCGTCAGCTTCTTTTTCTGCCTCCCTACTGCTGCTCTCTGCCAACCAATATGTTGTGTCTTGTTGGGACCTCGGAAGCTCTATAGTAGAACAGTTACTGAGATCTCTGTGTTGCAAGTATCTTGAATCTCAGCCAGATTACTGACCTTTAGTTACAAAATCTGTATCCTAACAGATTGCAAAATCAGATGGTAGAATATATCTTAACAGCAACCTATGTAGTAATAATAAGAAACATAAGAAAATACCAATTTCCATTCAACAAGAAAGCTGGTGCAGGCAATTAAGTTTTCAGTCTGAAGGCCGATCTTCTCGGCATCCCCATCAAAAACATATTTTTGCAATGATTCAGCGGTTCCAGCACATAGAAATGTTCTCTCACTGGCATAATCAAGTATAACTAAACAATTTCTGGGAAGTAATCGAAAGCCTTGATGGACTACCTTGGATGTTATCCTGCAAATGATTATAAAAGAACACAATTTTAAATTAAATGAAAAGATACTGGTAATGAAAAAAAAAGAGAGCATGTGAGGGTACGAAATATATAAGCCTTAAAAAACGTATTACCACAAGATCAGAGGCTCAGAGCCAGCCTTCACATAAACTTGAGAAAAATATACATAAGCTGCTTTCCACAGATTTGCTGAAACATTCCAAACTATGGAAGAGCCTGGATTCCTACAAGGAAGGAACAATTAGAATTTTCAGAAAATCTGTTTCTCAACACAAATAACACTTAGGGAGAATTACATGAAATACCACACAGTTCCTCTTTTGTCCCTGATGAGTCATTGAACCCAGAAATGTCGTAGACAAGTCATTAACTGGTTTTTTCCTTTACACGTGCTACTATGTGGTATTTTATGTAATTCTCCCTAATAGCTAAAGTGATGGCTCATTGAGCATATAAGAGCGTCCCAGAACAAGTGTGAAAAAATAATTATCAGATGTGTACCTCCAGACTAAAATCGTCAAATGACATGACTTTCTTAGCTACATCATATGAGAGCTGCATTGCACAAAGAAGTGAGCATACCAGCATGGTAATACTGTTAAAAAGACTTCCTGAGTAAGACAACAAGGCTACCATATTAGAACATAGATTCATGTAGGCGACGGATATTGGTACTATGGACCCAAGTTCTAAACTATAACAACCAAATAAGAATCAACATTGTAGGGGAATACCATAGATACGTATAAATTGGGATATAATGCATTAATGCTATACATACTAGGTTTAAATTAAAATAAGTAAACCTTATGGAAGTTCATAGACTGGCGGATGCACCCGTTTATGTCTCTGATAGTTGATTGTTGAAGAGAATTCGCGGGAACACTTATCACATTTCTGCATCTGAACCTTCTTAGGAGCAAGCAAGGGCCACCCAGGAAACTTTGCACAAGAAAAGCACTGTCTAGTTAGTTCCAGACCATACTCCAGGCAACTCTTTGAAACACTAACAGACTACAGGACATCTGCAAAAAGGAGCGCTCTCAACTTGGCAATTGAACAACAAGCTGCCTTTACTTCTACTTTTTAAGGTGTGTAACTTTAGACAATTGTTATTGTTGTACACCTAAGCACCTTAGCCCCGTTAGGCTCGAACACTCATGAATCCTGGCCACTTATATGCAATTATTTTAAGATTCCCACATTTGTATCCAGATGACTTTAAACATTAATAAGATTCAAGGATACCTTGTTGATCCATATGAAGTAATTGTATCCACTGAACAAGGGTGTCTCCTGTCCTTGAGAACGAAGATGAAGGGTCTTTTCCAACTGCTTGTCTGATGAAAGTGCCCAATGAATTGCATCCGTCATCAACTTTCATTAAATCTGTAGTATTGGTGCCTAGAAGTTTCATAACAGGCATCTATGCTAAGAAAATCAAATATCCTCCAGAATAACCTGCACAAAGTGATTTACAATAGCAGAGTCATTATTACAATGGTCAACGGGAAACAAGATGATGGATGAAAGTCATGAAACACAAATTATATGAGCATGCAAATTAACAAATCAATTTAACCAGGGGTAACAATCCTCTTCGGATTCTTGCACATCAATTTGAGTTTTATGAAGTAACTTTCTTATTGTTTAGTAGCAAAAACAGATAGCATCTTTTTTTTAACAAAAAGAGTGCTCATCAAAGTTAAGCACATGATTTCCAAAAGATGCAAGTGTATAAATGTGATTGTAAGTATGCAAATACATGTATACATATAATCGACTTGAGTAAAAGAATCAAAAGTACTGACAACAAAATCATACAACGCAGTCCCAATAACAATGTCCAGTTACAAGGATGCTTGAGTAGTAATGACTACACTCAACAATTGTGTTTGAAATTGAACAACACTATACTAACAAACATGTCTAAACGCCTATAAGAGTCGCTTAACGCCAAAACAAGAGACTATACTGAAGTGCCTACATTAAGCATCGAAACGTCCAAATGTGCTCTTTTTTCTGAAAACTTAAATCGCCGAATTCAGCAATAAAACAACATAACTTCTAATTTACCAGGACAATTCGAGAGTAATAAATACACTGCCATTGTCATCCAAAACTGAAAGCTATATACGAGCAAACATATCAGATGTGTCTAAACTAGTAAACTCCTAAACCAGTTACTTTGACGAACAAACAAAGATTATTTCCTCATTAACTACCAAAACGCAACACGCATGCCTACAAAAACTACCTACATTGAGCACCAGATGTCCAAATGCACTCCTAATTCCACAAACTTCAACGCAAAAACTAGACTGAATAATAACAACCTAATTTTAACATCGAACCAAACTCGCAACCACTAACCTAGCCGATTCCAATATGGAAGTGGAAAAGAATTACGATGTATTTTGTCTCTAAATTACCTAAGGCATCAAATGGACATGACACCATCTGGGTTATTGTCGATCGTCTTACAAAATCTGCGTCATTTCTTCCTATTAAAAGGTAACTACAATTCACAACGCCTCCTACAGCCTAAAACTGAAGAGCTATATACAATCAAACAAACATACCAGACGTGTCTACACTCCTAAAACAGTTACTTTAACGAGCAAAACAAAAGAATATATCCTCATTAACTACGAAAACACAAGACATTTCCTAAAAAACTAGCTACATTGAACAACAGATGTCCAAATGCACTCCTAATTCCTAAAACTTGAACGCAAAATCTGGACTAAATAAAATAGCCTATTGTCAAGCCAAACGGATACGGATAATGTAACCAAAACTGAAGAGCTATATACGAACAAACATATAAGACATCTCTAAACTTTTAAAACGGCTACTTTAACAAACAAAAAAAAAGAGTATCACCTCATTAACTAGCGAAACGCAACACGCATTTGACATTTCCTACATGGAGCACCAGATGTCACAATGCACTCCTAACTCTTAAAACTTGAGGACTAAATAAAATAGCCTATTGTGAAGCCAAACGGATACGGATAACGTAACCAAAACTGAAGAGCTACATACGAACAAACATATGAGACATCTCTAAACTCCTAAAAACGGTTACTATAACGAACAAAAAAAGAGCATCACCTCATTAACTAGCGAAACGCAGCACGTATTAGACATTTCCTACAAAAACTAGCTACATTGAGCACCAGATATCCAAATGCACTCCTATTTCCTAAAAGTCGAACGCGAAAACGCGACTAAATATATTAGCCTATTGTCTAGCCAAACGGATACCATATCGATAACTCGTATCGTCTCCTACAACTTATAGGCAACATAATGAGTTTCAAAACTACATACATTAACAAACTTTAACTAAGAACCTAAAAAAAAATTAAAAAAAATTAATGATATGTGTGAGTTAGGTTAAATGTGATTTAGCAAATGAAGTCTAGCTCAGTTGGATGGATGCATTTGGTTATAGTCTCCATGTGGGGGAGGTCAGGGGTTCGACTCCTGTCATTCCCCATGTGGGGGATTTTCCCAGAATTGGCAGCCGGGTTTGAATCCCATCGCAATGCCTTGAAGCCCCTTAATGGGAAACTGGATGGCTAGCATGGGGGTTGATATTCTCTTCGTGAGATGATTCGAACTCGGGTTGAGAGACTTGGTGCCTCGGTGGCACGCAAGATACTCCGCTGCACCAAACTGCCGTTCAAAAAAAAAGGTTAAATGTGATTTATAAATAGTACGTGAGAGTGTGTGGTTACGTACTAGTGTTTGAGATCGCCGGTGACGGGAGATAGTAGTGGCGATTGGTGGTTGTGGTAGACTGTGAAATTTTGAAAATAGAAATGAATTGTGTGTATGGTTTTCGGTCATGGTTATAAATATAATAAATAGAACTATCAAAAGCGTGATGCGGCGGCGGATACCCTGTGACAAAATTTTCTAGCGAACAAATGTTATTTTGGTATTCGTTTTTAACAGTCGTCACGTCCCGGAAAAATCCATCATTGTCTACCCAGAAAACCACAACACAAGGACCACAACAACCGTAAATTACTTATTGATATGAGGTATTTTAAAAGTATGAGTCATTATGTGTGTTAAAAAAATGACCGTATATATTTCTCATGTTAATAAGGTTTTTCATATAGATTGGTGTTCGCGTCGCTGACTCTGTCGATATGTCACAGAATCCTAGTGTTGTCGCCACTTTTTAGGTTTTTTTATAGATCTATGTATTTTTCATGTTTTAGTGTGAAACATATATAACTTATTGTTGTCAATCTATAATAGTTATGTGAACATTGTTTGGAAAAAAAATAAAATAGTGATTGAGTTGTACATTATGTTCTTTATGTTGTAATAAAAGGGGTTGGGGTGTATTTATGTTATCATTAATTGTATTTTTTTTCTAGGAAAAGTTTGGATTGTATATCATGTTGTTGAACTTGTATTACTTAAAATCAAATATAAGTTGATGCATTAAAAAGATGTATAGTATGTTGTTGTAGTTGTACATTTGGCTTATAAAGTTGTACCTCTTAATTTTTTTTGCATTTAATAGGAGAGAAGGTGTAATTTGTTTGATAAGGGAGTAAGATGAGGCGTGGCGTAGCGGCATGTCCAAGCTACACGTTTTAGCGGCTAAAGCGAAGTTTTAGCGTTTCTAAGGCGTGGCTTATGGCGGCACAACATGTAAAAATATGTATTTATTTTATCATATTTTAATATTATATTTATATTAAGTTCATAACAAGTGTTGTACATAATAATTAAAGCTAGAAAACTCTCATCAGATGTAACAATATTCATTTTTTGGAGTTGAATTCAAAAAATTACAGCACCTCATGTCGTAGCGCGCCTTGAACTATTGCGTAGCGTAGAGGGCACGCCTCAAGCTTTAGCGCGCCTCAAGGCGGACTATAGCGAGCTATTTAGAACCATGACTTTTCACTAACTTTTACCGTGTGTTCTCCAGGTTTTTTATTAAGAAAAAGAGAACAATTTCCTTTGTACTACGTATTTGGTTTTCATTTATTTTATTACTATCAACTATAGATAGCGTGAAACGTGACGTAGCGGAATTGCTAAGTTTTAAGAGAAGGTATAGCGAAGCTACGACATTTTTTGAAGCGTGTTATATAACGGCGTAAAATTTTATAAATTAATATTTATATATCGAGTTTACAAAAGATGTTATACATAAGAAATTGGGTTAAGTTCATAAAATAGAAACGTACTTTGCAAATTTTACAATTCTAGTAAATTAACTTGTATTATTATCAATCTAGCCATTCAAACTTATTACTTTAAAGCATTATAGTAAATAAGGGGAGATGTTACCTTTTATTACCGGTTAATTCCAAAAATATGACTGACACGTCATCAATTGTAGTTTATTTTATTTTTTTAGCATACGTGAATGTTGCCAAAAGTTCTATAAAGTCCCTAATATTTGCAAAGTCCTCATGGACTAATCCCCACCATCCAATCTATTTATCATCCAAAGGCCCAAATTAAAACAAAAAATACTCCCCACTCCCTCTTTTTATTTTAATAACCGTCATTTCTTTTTACTAACAAACACAAACAGACACCCACTCCCTCTACACACACATCGCGAACACACACACACACACTAATTAAAACACACAACCGCCGGAAAAATCGTTTATCATCGCCGGAGTTAGTTTATTCCGGTTACATTAACCTCCATTGATTCCGATCAAAATCCCTAATTAGTTTCTGATGGATATCCGTGAGGAAATGGATCTTGCGACTAATAGATGTATTGAAGGCCGTCAGAAATTGGAGATGGCGACTTCGAAGGCCTTTGATAGTATTGATCTTAAACCCTAACCCTAATTTTTTAATTATTTTGCTTATGAGTTTATTGATTATGTTGATTAATTATTAGTTATTTTTAATCAGTTATTAATTATTGCTTATTTTGATTAATTATTGTTTATTTTTAATCAGTTATGAATTAATCAGTTATGAATTAATAATTATTGTTTATGTTTATTGTTTATGAGTTATTGCTTATTTGTGACTTATACATGAGTTATTTGCTTATTCATGACTCATACATGAGTTATTTGCTTATTAGTTACTTATTAGTGACTTATTATTGACTTATACATGACTTATTTGCTTATTAGTGAGTTATTAGTGACTTATACGTGAGTTTTGTTTATTATATATGATTTATTGCTTATTAGGGACTTTACTAGTGATTATTAGTGACTTTATATGTGAGTTATTTGCTTATTACGGACTTATTATTTACTTACACATGAGTTTTGTTGATTATATATGAGTCATTACTACTAAATGTATACAATAGATGTCGCGCTAAACTGAGACTACAAGCCCCTGCCGTTGTGTATACAAATATTACGCTGATATACTTAGAAGCAGAACTTTTTATAGGCAAAAAGTGAATGGATCAAATCAAATAGATTATGTTGGGTTGGACTTCCTAATGCTAGTATAGAGTGTTTAGAACTTGAGCAGACCTGGTTCAATGTTATAGGCCTAAGATGGTATATGAAATACAACTGAGTATTTGTATTAGATTAACATCGGTATAGGCCCAATTGCCAGGCTACAAACATTTGCCCATCAGTGCGTGGTTTATCAAGCTATTGATCAAGCTATGATTTACCACGCACGACGACTGCACACCAAAGTCCGGACATAGACTGTAGTTGCGCTTTCTAAGCTATGATTTACTTGCATTTTAATACATAGATGTGTCTCATGTCAAAGTAGTTGTATCGCCGCCCATCATGAAGACATGTTTTAGCTTAAGAGGAATTGACAAAAAAGCGTTAACTCATAGTCAAATCCTAGTTCTATATCACAGTACCCCGTAAATATACAGACCTGACTCATGCATGTGTCGACTGACTCATGCATGTGTCGCCTGACTCATGCATGTGTTGCCTGACTCATGCATGTGTCGCCTGACTTATTAGGGACTTTACTAATGTGTTATTTGCTTATGAGTTTGTTGTTTACTGATTATTTCTTTATATCTGTTTGTTGCAGAGATAACAGAAAAATATAATACACAACCTTGTTCACCACCAAAAAATAATCTACCTCCAATCCATTTACCTAATCAACCTTTTAAAAATCTATTTCCAAAAGCTAATCTACCTCATACAAATAGAAATCTTCCTAAATTTGAGCTTGTTAAACGTAAACCTTCAAGTGTTACAACTGACTTTGTTGTTATGCCAAAACCTTCTCCCGAGCCTTCAAGTAAGCGTCTAAAAGTGACTGATTTGGAAGCTGCGCAGGTAAAAGTGTTTTTAGCAGTTGATATATGTTTATATGATTTTTATGTGGATTCTCAGGCTGATGTGGATGTTGCGCAGGTAAAAAAAACTGATGTGGATGTTGCGCAGTTAAAAGAGGCTGATGTGGATGTTGCTGCGAAGGTTTTGACCGATCTTAAAGAAAGTGGTAATGGCTGTGGCAATGAGAGTGAGAGTGAGGATGAGAGTGGGGGTGATGGTAACGGTGCAGGTGACGGTGAGAGTGGGGGTGATGGTAACGGTGAGAGTGGGGGTGATGGTAACGGTGAGAGTGGGGGTGATGGTAACGGTGAGAGTGGGGGTGATGGTAACGGTGAGAGTGGGGGTGATGGTAACGGTGAGAGTGATGGTGAGGATGAGAGTGGGGATGGGGGTGACGGTGACGGCGATAGTGATGATGAGGATGAGAAAGTAGACAGTCAACAGGGGTCGGATGATGGGAGTGGGAGTGATGAGGAGACAAGTGAGGAAGAGGTTATTATTCCTAAAAGGATTGGCAAGAGGTCAAGATCTAATTTTAAGCCTACGTTAAATCTTAAGAAGGAGCTAGCAGAAAAGGTTAAAACAAAACCTTCTAACAAACAGGATGTTAAAAAGGAAGTGAAAGAGGACGTAAAGCCTCCTAAAAAACAGACTGTGAAAAAGGAAGTGAAAAAGGAGGATAAAAGGAATGTTAAACAGGAAGTGAAAAAGGAGGTTAAAAAAGAGTTCGGCCCTTCTAAGAAGCGCAAGTCTGTTAAAAAGGAGGAGGATGATGAAAAGCCTTCAAAGAAGATGAAGGAGGGGGAGGAGGATGAAAAGCCTCTATTTTGTAGGAATGTACCTTCTTCCTTTTTTGAATGTGTCCGTGATTCTAATGTGGCGGGTATAGAAGAATTCATGGAGGAGATGGGTCTTGGTTCATTGTGTATTCGCAAGATAGATAAATTACCTAGTATTTTGGCTAGGTATGTGGTTAAGAAGTTTAAACCAGAAACCTACAATCTGGAGCTTACAAATGGTAATATTCATGTCACACCTCAGACAGTAAAAGATATTCTAGGACTTCCTCTTGGTGGTACTAGCATTTATGATTTACCTGAAAGAGAGATGGATGATGAGTTTGTTAGGACATGGATTAAACAGTTTGAGCCAAGGAAGTTGAGAAAAGTCGGTCCAGCTGATATCGCGTTGAAGGTGATTGAAGCGCATAAAATTGACTTTATGTTTAAAGTCAACTTTCTTGAACTTTTTGCGTTGGTTTTTGGGAAAGGTGAAACAATGAATGCTTACCCAAGTTTGATTGCTGTTCGCCGAATTCGTGAAGATACAGATGTTAAGAACATTGATTGGTGTGGGTACATTCATAGGTGTCTTGAAACAAGTAAACTACCAACGACTTTGAATGGCTACTACAACGGACCATTGTGTTTTCTGATTGTAAGTGCATTAATCTGTTTTTTATGTTTTCTGATTTAATTATATATAACATATATGTTTTTCAGATAACAAACATGTTTTTTTGTTTACAGCTTCTGTATTTAGATGCTACCAAGTGTGAGCGGGTTCCAGTTATTCGGTTGAGGCCAGCTATTCAAAGTTGGAACACAAGACTCATGATTAGCCGCCAAACTGTTGAGTTAAATGACGATCTTATGGGCAAATTGGAATTGTATGGAGAATGGACTCCGTCTGAAGCGAAACAAAGTGAGGGTTTTGTTTCAAAGCCTGATAGTGTTGGGACTGCAAAGCCTGCTAGTGTTGGGACTCCTAAGCCTGCTAGTGTTGCGAGTCCGAAGCCTGATAGTGTGCCTCCTACAGAAAAAATGGTTAGTATTAGCTTATTTTTATGTTTTTATTTTTATGCGACAGCCTGACTCATGCATGTGTTGCCTGACTCATGCATGTGTCACCTGACTCATGCATGTGTCGCCTGACTCATGCATGAGTCACTTGACTCATACATGAGTCACTTGACTCATGCATGAGTCACTTGACTCATGCATGTGTCACTTGACTCATGCATGTGTCATATAAATTTGCAAGTGTTTTTTAAACACTTGTACATTTGAACATTTATGAATTTTCATTTTATTTACAGAAAATGTTGAAGGATGTTGAAGAAAAGATTTCTCTTATATCTAGAGAAAAAATTGAACTTGAAACCATGTTGAAGAATGCCAACACACAGTTTCCACATGATGAAGATGTTCTAGTGTTGTATGATAGATATAAAGGAGTTTTTGGCGATTCTATTTCGATAGATATTGCCGTTAAACCTGCTGGTAATAAAGATGTTGGTAATGAAAATATAATACTTGATGATAGGTGGATTGATGAGAACATTGATTGGTATGCAGAGGTGATGGATCTTCTTGTTGACATATATCTTAATGTACTCTGTTATATCCTTGTTAGTTTTAAGCTTTTTAATAAGTTGGCTTCTCATCACATGACTCATGCAATAGTCTACATGAGTCCATGAGTTGCCTGACTCATACATGAGTTGCCTGACTCATGTATAAGTCACTAACATTATGTGAGTCAGTGTGACTCATGTATAAGTCACTAACATTATGTGATTCAGTATTAAAGTTTTTGTAATATTTCAGGAGGATGCGTATTTTGGGCCTCGGGATCATGAGGCAGTTATTGAAGATGAGCCAGTTATTGAAGATGAGCCAGTTAATGACGATGTTGTGCGTCCTAGCACTCCTAACCAGGTGGCTGCACGGAAACAGATTGCTAAGCGGATTCCATACTTGCCTTCCCCTTTTATGCATCAGTGTTGTGATACGAGTAAGCTTCAAAGGGTTGAGTTTGTTTTGGGTAATTCTTTATTTGCGATGGAAGAAGAAAAATAGTAAGCATATTTTATTTCTTTTTCTTTTTGTAAACTTCATGTTTTTAGAATATCACATGATTTATTCTGATTGTTTTCCTTTTTTTTAATGTCTAGTGAAACCATTTTCCGAGCAGAGCCTGTGTATGGTTATGTATTATCAGCTGTTCGAGTAAATTTGGAAACATTGACACCAGGGTTGTGGTTAGATGCAAGTGTCGTTGATTGTTTGGTTACCATTCTAAATTTTGAGGAGTCACGGAAAGAGAATCCAGAACCAAGAAGAGTTTTTATGCCAACTGGATGTATTGTAAGTTTCACATGATATATATCTTTTAGATTTTCAATAATTATTATTATTTTTGGTAATACTGTATTTTTGTTAAACGCAGGTACAAGGAATGATAGACAAAACAATGTCTGATGGTGAACAGTATAAATTGTTTTCAGAAGTCATTTCTACGTATTTCAAAAATTATGCTGCTTCACTTTCTTTATCCGATACTGAATTGGTAATTTTACGTTCTTTTTTAAATATATAAGCATCAACTTTTCATCATTTTTAATTTACATTTAATACTTTTTTTTGGTTAAACTAGGTTTTCTTTCCAATCTGTGCTTCAAACCATTTCTTTGTTGTTGTTTTCTGCCTCAACAAACCTTCATCAATGATTATACTTGATAACATTCATGTTGGAAATCCAAATGCACCGAAGTACAAACGAGTCTGTGATCCTTTGGTAAGTTGTATACTTGATTATTGTCATTATTGTTTTATTTGTTTTCAACTTAACTCATGCATGTGTCGCCTGACTCATGCATGTGTCGCCTGACTCATGCATGTGTCGCCTGACTCATGCATGTGTCGCCTGACTCATGCATGTGTCGCCTGACTCATGCATGTGTCGCCTGACTCATGCATGTGTCGCCTGACTCATGCATTGTAAATAACATGTTCCCCCCTAAATTGTTTGTTTTGTAGAAAAAGTTATTCGCCAGATATCTCAAAGATGTTAATCATCCGAAGCACAGTACTGTTTCTAAGCTCAAAGGACGCAATCCGCGTTTGAAATGGACTACTAAGGTTAACCAAGTGGATTGTGGTGTCTTTGCGATGGTACATTTGGAGTCTTATAAGGGTGTTGCTCCTGAAGAATGGGATGTTGGTTTGGTAGAAGAGTCGAGCATACAGGAAACTCTTTTGAAGCGCTTGAGGTACAGGTTCGCAACAAAAATTTTGTTGCACGAGCTCAATGCTGAAAGGCAGAAAGTGTTTGATTTGGCTTACAAATTTGAGATGGAACATGATGAGAAAGAAAGGATCTCGATTATTTTGAATGCGATCAATAACAGGGATGTGCGTGATCCTCTTATAATTGCCGAGAGACATGCAGCCCAGAAAGAAGATGTAACCGAGAAGGCAGCGGCCGAGAAGCCAGCAGTTGAGCAACCAGCCAAGAAACCTACAGCCGAGAAGCCAGCAGTTGAGCAACCAGCCAAGAAAGCTACAGCCAAGAAGCCAGCAGTTGAGCAACCAGCCAAGAAAGCTACAGCCGAGAAGCCAGCAGCTGAGCAACCAGCCAAGAAAGCTACAGCCAAGAAGCCAGCAGTTGAGCAACCAGCCAAGAAACCTACAGCCGAGAAGCCAACAGCTGAGCAACCAGCCAAGAAAGCTACAGCCAAGAAGCCAGCAGTTGAGCAACCAGCCGGTGAAGCAGTAACTGAGGAGCCAGCAGCCGTGAAGCCAGCAACCGGTCAAGCAGTAACCGAGAAGGCAAATGTTGATGCAACAGTAACCGAGAAACTAGTTACCAAGAAGAAAGCTACCAAGAAGAAACCAGCTGTCTAGAAATCTTGATCTATTTTGTAATACTTTATGATATTAAGTAATTCTTAATTCTGATATCAGTCGTACTTGACTTTTTCGAACGAAATTTGAAGTTTGATTTTGAATAACCTTGTTTGTTACAAGACGTGCAATATTGTTCCGTGTTTTAGTAACACATATAAAACTGTTTGTTACTCATACAGTGACTATGTATAAGTGTTTATGAATATGTGTTGATATATGTTTTATATTTGTCACATGACTCATGCATGAGTCATGTGACTCATGCATGTGTCGCCTGACTCATGCATGTGTCATGTGACTTGCATGAGTCATGTGACTTGCATGCATGAGTCACATGACTTGCATGTGTCATAGTAATATATGTTTGTATGTGTTCACATGACTCATGCAAGTCATGTGACTCATGCATGCCTCAAAAGAGTTGCAACAGTTATCTCGTATAAGGATTTCTTGCGGTATCGGCATGATTTTAGGTATGTCTTTTGCAAGTGTTGCAAGAGTTATCTCGTATACATGAGTCATAGTAGTACATGTTTTCATTTTTGCCATGTAACTCATGCATGAGTCACATGACTCATGCATGAGTCACATGACTCATGCATGAGTCACATGACTTGATATTTAAAAACATAAATATTTCAATACACAGATATTTCAAGAGTACTAATATAGGAGTCATCATATTCATAGCATAATCAGATATTCTACACTGGTTTTCAAAAGTTCAATAAAAGAAAAATAGAAAATTTAAAACAGATATTCAAATACTTGTACTTGATTCTCCTGTTTTCTGTGCTTGTTTTTCAGCAGCTGCAGCGATCTTCGCTAGTTTTGCGATATAGTATGGATTTAGTGGACATGTCATTTTTGTATGCTCATTTGTCTTCTGTTTACAGTAACCACACGCACGAGGCTGTTTCTTTTTAGCCTTCATAGCTATTTCTCTTGCACTTTTTATACGCGCTCCTCTACGACCGCCTTTGAGCCTAGCCCCAGTTGGATTTTTAATAATATTTTTCTTTGGTTCCTCAATTGCATATATATCTTCAATAACGTCCTTTGTTTTCTTTGAAGGGGGCTTAGGCACTAAAAGTTGATATTCTTTCTTTATTTTATCCAGCTTTTGCACATATTCCGCCAACTTTTCTGCATCTTTACTCAACCAAAACAAGCATTCGTCTACATGGAAGTTAGCCTCATTTGTTAGTTTCTGAATTGTTTCGTTCTTCTCTCCGTATCTGTTTGTGTTTCTTCTTAATGAAAGCGGTATCAAATCCCTTCTCCAACGCCTTAAAATGTAATTCTCCGGAATTTCTTCAATATCACGGTTCTTCAAAACACAGAATATGTGGCGACAAAGAAAACCATATCGCATAAAATGCCGACACGTACACTCAACGGATCCATCTCCAGGATTACGGAGAACCTTAAACATAAACATGAAACATATTAATAAGTGAGCATAACACATATGAGTCACATTGACTCATGCATGAGTCAGTGTGACTCATGCATGAGTCATGTGACTCATGCATGAGTCATGTGACTCATGCATGAGTCATGTGACTCATGCATGAGTCACAATGTGACTCATGCATGAGTCACAATGTGACTCATGCATGAGTCATTCATGTATCAGTTAAATGTTTTCACTAACCTTGTACGTTATTACTTTGTCTTCTTCCTGTACAACCATCTCTTTTCCTTCTTCTGTATACAGTGTTCTATAAGGACCCGCTCTCGTGTCTCGAACCTTAACCGTCTCAATACCCTCTTCCGTCTTAAATTCTTGTATTTGGCATGACCAAATTGATTCTACGATTTCAGCTTGAACCAAGAGAAAAATTGTTCTAGTATAAACTGTACGCGCATGTTCTTCGATATTTAACTTCGTTTCAGGATTTGGAGCCGCGTCCCATGTTTTGAAGTCCAAAACTTCTTGCTTATGTCTTTGTCTTTCGATTGCCGATTCAAAGCACATCATGAAATTTACTAATGTTGACCCATGATTTGTGAAACTCTTAAAGAATGCATTTTCACTTTCAGATCTTGAAGTAGTTCTCATTAGTCCAAACAGTGGTGAGTCAATAAAATAAGCCGGCAACCACAAGTTACGAAGGTCATACATCTTTGTCATCCACTTGTGTGTTTGCAATCCAAAGCGTTCAATAAGTTCAAACCATCTTTTTTGAAACTCTTCTGGCTCGATGAACATATTCCACACAAGTTTGTTGAAACGATCTTTAAAATCAGTTTCCTTGTAAATCTTTTCACATATCTGAAAATGAAGAATGTATCAATGTTAAGATATTTTGATATCATGTATTCGCACTGACTCATGCATGAGTCATGTGACTCATGCATGAGTCATGTGACTCATGCATGAGTCATGTGACTCATGCATGAGTCATGTGACTCATGCATGAGTCATGTGACTCATGCATGAGTCATGTATATTTATAATTCATGTATGAGTTATCTGATAAATATCAAACAATCAGTACCTTTGCTGGAATTTTTTGCAAGATATGCCACATGCACAATCTATGCTTAGATTCTTTCAAAACCGCTTCAATTGCTCGTTTCATTGCCCCATCTTGATCCGTTACGATCATTTTTGGTTGTTTTTTGTGAGCTGTCATGAATGATGTTAGTAGCCACGTATAAGCTTCTGTATCTTCTCTTAAAAGCAATCCAGAGCCAACGTTGACGCACTTTCTATGGTTATCTATCCCAGTGAATGGTACAAAAACCATGTCATACCTGCAAAACAGATACATTAAAAAGATATAATATTTCATATTGTGACTCATGTATGAGTCACATGTGATTTATGTGTAACAGACAACTTACTTATTTGTTCTAAAAGTTGCATCAAAAGATATAACATCTCCAAACTCCTCATAGTTGCGTTTATCAACTTCATCTGCCCAAAACATCGCAACTAATACGCTATCTTCAATCATATACTGAAATGTAAATCCCGGAACATACTTCATCCTATTTTCCATCTTGTTAATAAGCATTTGTGCATCACTTTCTCCTATAATTGCATTAACATCCCTCATGTGATTCTTAAAATCATCACTAGTTCCATGAACATACTGAGATCCGCCTTTGATGCCAGATAACAAGGTATGTGCCTTTGTTGCGCCAAGTTTCATTGTTGAAGCTCTGACTACAAACAACCTTTCTGTTTGAGTCATCTTTCTTTGTTTCTTCGTTAGATGCTTATATTCTTTAGGAATCATGGGATGATTGTGCTTAGCAACAAACTTAGTCACAACATACTTTTTCCGGACATAATCTAAATCAACTTTTATTTGCGCCATGCAACCTGTTATACGGTGCCTTGTGTGCCTAGTTTGTTTTCCACTACTAACCAATGTGTTGATATTTATATCTTTTATATTCCCATGTCGGTTACACGTGATGTATTTACTTTTTACTTCACCACTTCTATTTCTTTTTTGTGTGTATTTTTTAACTTCAAATCCCGCTTTTTCAGCATAAGCTTCATAAAACTCAATACTCTCCTCTATCGTTTTAAATTCTTTATCCTCAAGAGGCACGTACTGCTCATCAACATTTGGTTCCCAATATGTTGATCCTCCGGGTGACTCAAAATGAATGTATAAAGTAGGTTTTGGTGAATTATGAGCATCTGTTTCACAATCCAATAAAAGAAAAGTTCAGGAATTGTATGAGTCATATATGACTCATGCATGAGTCAGAGTGACTCATGCATGAGTCAGAGTGACTCATGCATGAGTCAGTGTGACTCATGCATGAGTCAGTGTGACTCATGCATGAGTCAGTGTGACTCATGCATGAGTCAGTGTGCATCAGCAACCACATTTTCAGTAACATATCTATTTCTGGTACAAAGTTATTACCTGTATTGGCTTCTACATTTTCAATAACATCAACATCATCAGCAACTACATTTTCAGCTTCCCCATCAGCATCTTCTTCATTAGCATCAGCAACTTCTACATTTTCGCTAACATCATCAGCAACTTCTACATTTTCGCCAACATCATCAGCAACTTCTACATTTTTGCTAGCATCATCAGCAACTTCTACATTGTCACTTGATGTGGAGGTCGTGGAAGTCACTGCGAGATGGTCATTTGTTGTGGAGGTCGCCGGAAGTTGGATGTTTGTTGTGGAGTTGGCCGTAAAAGTGTTGTTTGTTGTATAAATCGACGGGAAAGGGTTGTTATTTGCTGGGAATTGTTGGGTTTGTTGTGCAGGGCGCCAAAAACGTGGGTTTTGTATTGAAGTCGCCGGAAAATGGTGGATACGTTGTGGAACTCGCTGGGGAAGGTGTGGGGTTGTAGAAGTAGCTGGGAAACGATGGTTTGGTGTGGGTCTTGCTGTAAAATAATGGATTCTTGTGGGGGCTGCCGGAAAAAGGTTGTTTACGGTAAAGGCCGCCGGAAAAAGGTGGGTTGGTGTGGATGACGCAGGAAGAAGGTGGGGTTGTTGTGGTGGTCGCGGGAAGAAGGTGGGGTTGTTGTGGTGGTCGCCGGAAAAAGGTTGCAGATGAGGTTGTTGGGGTGGTCGGCGATTAGGTGCAGGTTGTTGGGGTGGTCGCCGGTGGGGGTCATCGGGATCCATAAGAAAGGTGGGGGTCGCCGGTGCAGGTTGTTGAGGTTGTTTACGTTTTTTTTTTATTATTATTATTAAATGAAGGCAAGTTATAAGAAAGGGGGTTTTAATCTCAACCGTTAGATCATTTAGAGATGGAGGGTGGGGATTTATCTATGAAGCCTTTGTTAAATATTGGTGTGTGGGGGATCTCTTCCCCGTGAATGTTAGGGTATATTAACATTTTTGTTAACATGGGTAACTTAGTCATTTCATGTATCATCTTCAACCTCTCCCAAAATAAACCCAGATTTGTTCAATCAAACACCAACAAAAAATAAAACGCAGGTACCTACAATCAAAAACTAATCCCAAATCAAAACACAAAACATAACTCTTAATATCGGTTCACCAAAAAACAAAAACCTCAACGTTGTATTCATTGATGCTTAATTACAACTTACAAACAAAACATGATTCAACAAGAAAATAATATCACTAATTAAATTAAGATAAATGTATCATCTATTATCTGAATAAAAATGGAGACACAAGCCTACTTTACGAATGGAGACACAAGCCTACTTTACAAACAGCAACATGTATCATGATCCATCATATGCATATGGGAAATGGAGAATTTGTTTTACTAAAAACTTTAGCATGTTGTTCACAATATCTAATATTCCATAGATTAGCTATAAGAAAACCGTTTTATTGTTTAAGTGTAGGTAGGTAGGATACTAGCTAGATCTTGGGGATGAGTTCAAGTTTGGCTGTATGAAAATGAGATATATGGTTAAGACACCTCTCATTTTATATTACTTACACAAACCTGACATATAATAAAACAACTTTTAACCTAAAAACAGCCATTCCTCTATCATCAGTAAAATCTAAATAAATAAACAAGTCATTTATGAAAAACAAACATCTTCACCACCCACCACCATCACTACACAACCCACCAGATCTGCAAATCTAAAACTACAAATAATTTTGAAACTGCCAAAAAAGTAAATCTAAAAATCACATTTACAAAATATACTTAAACCCTAGAAATTATGATCTGCGTCACAACACGTCAAACCCACCACCTCACTTCTCCGGCCACATCTACTCCGGCCAACCACTGCCACCAACGTCCAACACCTTCATCTTCTCCGGCCACTTATTACCGGAAACTATATACAAGCTTTTGGTGGTGGGTCCTTGGGTTTTTTTCGGCGCCGGAATAAAATTTGTATTTTTCAAAAAACATTTCCTTTTTATTGTTTAATATCATAAAATTATAAATAAATAAAAAGAAATTAGTTTTGGCAGAAGAGTTACATGTACAGATGATATTTCATTTTCAGGTTGAACAAAATAATTTAATGGCTAGAGTTAACTTAAAGTGTAAGACATGGATAATGATTGAAGGATGTTGGGCTCCTAAGTGGGAGGAGTCTAAACCCACAAACCCTATGAAAATTGGTCATGATATGGGTACGCAACAATATAAATAACACTATCAAATATATTTAAGTGTAAAAAAATTATAAAAAATGCATTTTGATTGACGTGGATGTTTATCCAGTCATATTTGTATAATTGTCCCAAAACAACAAGTTTAAATGGTTAGATTGATAATAAAATAAATCGATTTACTAGAATTGTAAAATTTAGAAAGTACGTTTCTATTTTATGAACTTAACCCTAAGAAATTAAATATGTTACAATTAATAACTTAGTCTTTAGAGAGAGGGGTAGCATGACAAGGTAACCCTTCAAAATTTTGTTTAGTCAGCTACCAACTCAGCGTCACATCACAGAACACACTTAACAAAAATACCCCTCATTCACAACACACCCAACCCCTCACCACTTTGACCCACCACTATATTTTATTTTTTTCTTTTTTATTTTCACACAAATTAAAATTCATTTTATCCAAATTAAAAATAAAAATAATTTAATAAAAATTACAAATACTTGAATAAAAATACATTACAAAAATAAAAATACAATCTTAAACTAAACATGTTTAAAAAATTACAAATATTTGTAAAAATAAATTGTTTTATAAAAGTGCCATGTTATACAAAATTGTTGACTTAGATCTTGACTCAGATATTTTTTTCATTCACCCTTCTTCTTCAACAAATCACACACACAAAACACGCTAATAAATCTCAGAATAAAAGAAAGAAGAAGAAAAAGGTACCCCACATACCCCATATCACCTCGTCGAAGAGATTTCGGTTTTCCGAAATTTACACGACGACGAGGGGGTGGGTGTGGCGACGAGGGGCGACGAGACACGGCGAGTGTGCCACGTCGTTCCGACGAGCTCACCACCATCGTGATACCCTTCTCTCTTAGACATGACTAGCATACCCCTCAAAATTTTGGCCCCACAGCTGTCACATCAGCGCCACATCAACCAACACAACTAAGAAAAATACTCCACTCACAACACACCCAACGCCTCATCACTTTTGCCCCACCACTATATAATCTTTTTCTTTTTTTTCCTTTTCACACAAAATAAAATTTATTTCATTCAAATAAAACATTACAAATACGAAAATAAAAATTACAAATACATAAACAAATTAAAAATACGAAAAAAAATTACGAAAAATTAAAAACACAACAATTAAAATAAACTACTCATTTTGGGGTTGATTACGCTCCCAAATTTGCTCATTAAGGCGCCGTTGAGGCCTTGTATGTGTCGGCTTATCACGAATTTCTTTTTGTTGTTTTTGACGGATTGCACAACGCTCGACCCACGTCCTTAATATATTTGCCTGTGGACAAACATACATTTCTGCAGCTTCAGATATCGCATACCCTTGATTTTCAAAATCATGTTGTGCAATATGATGCAGGTGTACATGATTTTACGTAACTTGTTCACAGTAAATTGACGCGCCGGCTGAGCAATAATACGCCATCTTCCGTGTAAGACACCAAATGCCCTTTCAGTATCTTTTCGGGGCACCTTCTTGACGGCGTTTGAACATAGCTGTTTTTTCATCGCGTGCAATACTGAATGATTTCACAAAAGCTGACCATTGTGCGTAAATCCGTCTGCAAGGTAGTACCCTCTATGTAAAGTTTGTCCGTTTACAACATACGAGGCCTCGGGTTCATTCCCATCTAAAAGATCAGCAAATAAATGTGAATGATTGAGAACGGTAATATCATTGTTTGCACCTGCAACCCCGAAAACTGCATGCCAAATCCATAAATCGTATGATGTAGTAGCCTCTAGTATTATGGTTGGGTATTTTTTATCCCCTCTACCATATTGCCCGTGCCATTTTCTTGGACAATTGATCCATTCCTAGTGCATACATTCTATACTACCAATCATCCCGGGAAACCCATGAACCGTATTATGAGTGGCATATAGGTTTTGAATGTCAGCTGGTGTGGGTATTCTTAAAAATTTGGGTTGAAACAAATCCATTACGCACATCATAAAGTTATCAAGACAATCGCGTGCGTAATGTGCACCCATTTGCAAGTATTCATCTAATGAATCTGACAGTGTACCGAACGCCAATTGGCGTACGGTAGATGTGCATTTCATAATTGTTGGTGTTTACTTCGTCCCAACCTGGGTATAGATAATCAAAACCTAGCTACGTACCAAAACAATGGTTACCGGATATCACTTGGAATCGTGTAATCACTTTCCAAAGTAAATTATTTGACCCTAATGCCTGGGTATCATGAATACCTACTTGGGATAAGACCAAATGCAGTTAGTGATTTAGGCACAAATCTCTAACCCTTTTGTTGCTATGAGTTTCTTGTTTCTGTCTCTCTTCATGCAAGTTATGATCACCCTCCTAGTCAATGGTATTAAGAGAAATTAACGGCCCATTAACTCCTCTTAATATGCTCCCTAATACCAGGTCATAGTGGTTACAAGACAAATTAAACGTGGTCTGTAAAGCACTTGAATTGGTCAAAGACCGTTACAAGCATTCATGTTCAGCTCGAGCATGAGTCTATCCTTCAGTCTCACTGAAGCATCAGCAAACCCTTGAAGGGCGTTCCTGCTGAAGCCTTCAGCACTGAAGAGGGCTTACGGAAGAGTACCTTCACTCTAGAGTTATACTCTCTAAAGAGTTAACTCACTGAACATTATAAGCAATATTGAACAACATAGTAACCACTAAAAGAGTCAAGGTGTTCAGGGACTTATGGGTGTACACTCCGTACCTCCTTACCTATTCACCAGTATGAACTGAACCTTCAATTGAACTATATTTCCAACAGCCCTCCCCAATATAGTACAATTCCTTTTGCATGAAAATTAACATTAACAAAACCAGTACATAAATGAAAATATCCTAAGGATTGAATTTCCATATTAGTACATCACTTCAAACATTCGAGAATCAGGATGTTCTAAGAATTGAACCCTTCAACCACTTTGAGTACCTGAAGATAAAATACACATAGGTTTTCAACTACATAACAACTCCTGACACTACTAGCCATGTGTCCATATCCAAATTCATAAATGTTGTAAGAGCCAAGTCCATGCTCCCTGAGGCGGCTGATAGGTGTGAAAACATCCATCATTTTACCACTTATTTCTTGCTAAAACGAGACCAAAACGCGTTTTTAATATCATTTGTTTGGAATTATGCGTGGTTTGTGTGTTTGTTGTGTTTTCAGAGCCAACCGGATAAATATTGAAGAAAACATGGGATTGCACGGGTTTTATCGAAGAAAAAGACTCAAGACAAAGTCTATTGTCCAAGAGATGCAAAAGATTTGGAGTCAATGGGCCTATTTGAAGATTTATCAAAGAAAAGGACCAAAGATGGAAGATTTACATATGTCGAAGAACTCAATTCTATTAAACGTAGAAATTAAAAGACGAGTTGAATTTATTCGTCGACAAATCCCGAATCAGAATCGAAAACGTCAACTTTACTGAAAAGACGAGAAGACGAAAATAAAGGAAGAAAGCCCACTCACCAACCAAGCCAAGGACTATAAATAGCCTCCCCTTCACAACTTAGGAGCCAGCTTTTATTTTTCTTTGTTCTTCTTTTTTGTTTCGTAGGAAACCACCAACACCCTTAAGGTGTTTGGTGATTTTTCATCTTTAATTCACAAACATTGTAAGTTTTTATCCTTCCTTTTGATTGTTTAACATTAATCCTTCAATATAATCTTCCATTTAATCTTGTTCATCTTTCTCTTGTTGATTTAAAGTTTTAAAGTTTTATTTTGTTGAGTTTGATCTTTAAAAGTAAGTGGGTTTTGTGTTTTTGTGGATTTGGTTTGATGTTTATGATTAGTAGATGATTCGTGGTTAAATTGATTTAAGTTTTGGTTAAAAACTTGGTGGATTTTGGTTTTAAATCGTTCTTTACTTGTTCCCTGTTCTTCGCGTCTTCATAATACCCAGATTCCGAATCAATACAATATTCCGGATCAAGGGCTTTGTCAAAATATTCCGGATGAGTGTTTATATTCCGAATCAAAGTTTTTAAAATGTACCGAATCAGTTTTTTTTGAAATGTTCCGAATGAAGGTTTTTGATTAAATATTCCGAGTCAAAGTTTTTATTCCGAACGAACATATTATTCCGGATCAAGCAATATTTCGAATCAGCAAATTTCATTCAGTTGTTCCGAATCAGTGTTTTTATTCGGAATAATCAATATTCCGGATGAGCACAAATTTATTCCGGATCAGTTCATTTATTCCGCATGAGCAAAAGTATTCCGCATGAACAAAAGTATTCCGAAACACCATACGTTCCGGATGAGCATGTATTCCGAATGAGCAATTATGAGCAATTATTCCGCATGAATCATTTTATTCCGCACGAGTCCAATTCTTCCGAATGAGCAGTTTTTGTCATTTTATTCCGGATCAAGGAACATTCCAGATGAGCAGATTTATTCCGCATCAAGGTTATTCCGAATGAACCTTTTGTGTTATATTCCGAATCAAGCATTTTTCAGTAAAGGTTATTCTATTGTTTCTTATTTATTGTTTAATTGTTTAATTTTAATTCATGCTTTATTTTATTAACTGCTTTTAATTAATTGCTTGCTTTTAGTTTATCTTTATTTACATCACGCATTTACCTTTTTAGTAACTTAGAAAACCAAACCCCTTTTTGTAACCAAGAACAACTATTCCACTTTGAACCGTGATCGATTCGAGAAGATATCGAGAACTAAATTGAACCCATACAAAATCTCTAGTATCAGCGGCGAAACCTCAACATTTACATAGGTGGTTCCTCTTTAGATCATGCTCTTGCTTCAGCACTTTTTCAAAGACATTAACCATTGAGAAGTTTATAACTTCATCCTCCTACAACAAGTACAAACACATCCTTGGGATGATATACATGTGCTTCAGTCCCCTGAATGTTCAGCTTTCCACATTGAACTCAGATCCCAAGTTTCCTCAGGAGGGAGTTGGGTGTCCTAGCATTCAGTGACTAGAGTGGACTTTTAAACCCATCCCTTCAGCATACTTAATAACCAAGTCTCTAGCCAATCCCTTCGTCAAGTTATCAACTAAATTTTGTTCAGACCTCACAAAATCTATTGAAATCACCCCATTCATGATTAGTTCACGAATCATGATATGTCTAACACCTAACTGTCTAGACTTATCATTGTACATTTAGCTATATGTCTTGGCCAACGTAGTTGCACTATCACAACGGATAGAAATGGGTGCCATAGATAGGTTTGACCCACAATGGAATATCAAGAAGCAAGTTTCTCAACCATTTAGCTTCTTTGCCAGCAGCTTCTAGAGCCACAAACTCGGATTCCATGGTATAGCTAGTAATGAAAGTTTGTTTCTTGGATGCCCAAGAAATTGCACCACCACCAAGAAGGAATACCCAGCCACTTGTGGATGAATTATCCTCAGTATTGTTGATCCAACTTGCATCATTGTAACCTTCTAACACTGAAGGATATCCAGTGTATGACAAACAATAATCCATTGTTCCTTTCAAATACTTCAGTACCCTCTGAATTTCTTACCAATGCTGAGTACTAGGATTACTAGTGTACCTACTCAGTTTACCCACATCAAATGCAATGTTAGGCCTAGTACTAGCCATGGCATACATCAAGCAGTCAATCACCCTAGAATACTCAAGTTGGGAGACAGCCTGACCATTGTTAGGCATTAGTTTCTCACTTGTATCTATTGGTGTACTCACTGGAGTACAATCAAAGTGATTGAATTTCTTTAGTACCTTCTCAATGTAATGAAAGTCAGAAATCACAATACCATCACTTTTATGTTTAATCCTTATGCCAAGGATAACATCAGCCTCCCCCATGTCTTTCATGGAGAACTTTGATGATAAAAAATCTTTTGTCAGGTTGACTTGAACTTGGTCAGTACCAAAGATTAGCATGTCATTGACATATAGGCAAATGATGACTCCTTTACCAGATTCATCAAATTTGCTATATACATATTTGTCAGCTTGGCTAAGTGAATAACCATTAGACAAAACTAGTTCATCAAATTTTTGATGTCATTGCTTAGGTGCCTGCTTCAGTGCATACAGGGACTTAATCAGTTTACACACCTTGTGCTCATTACCAGGCATGATGAAGCCCTGAGGTTGGTTCATATAAACCTCCTCATCCAAATCACCATTCAAGAATGTTGTCTTCACATCCATCTGATGAATAATCAGATTGTGAATACTTGCTAGAGCAATCAACATTCTTATGGTACTGATACGTGCTACTGGAACATACGTATCAAAATAGTTTATCCCTGACTTTTGTTTAAAACCTTGAATGACTAACCTTGCCTTGAACTTTTCAACAGTTCCATCTACCTTGATTTTCCTTTTGAAAATCCATTTGTTACCAAGTGGATTACAACCTGGAAGTATATCAACCAACATCCAAGTGTTGTTGCCCATGATGGAATCCATCTCATCATTCATTGCTTCTTTCCAGAAAGCAACATCTTGGGACTTTATTGCTTCATCAAATGTCTTGGGGTCATCCTCAACATTAAAGCAATAGTAGAATTGGTTAGGGACCTCATCTCTTGTACCTTCAACCAAGTATAGTTGAAACTCAGGCCCAAAATTCCTTAGAGTCCTATGCCTTGTGCTTCTCCTAAGCTCAGGCTCAGGTTGCTGAACCACAACCTCATCAGTGACTCTTTTAGGTTCCACTGAAGCACCAATGTCCTCAGCTCCAGCAGGAGTCCTGAGGCTTGGTCTAGGGACTGATGAGAACCTAATCTCATTAAAGTTTGCATCCCTTGATTTAATGATTGAGTTTATTGAAACTGAATCATTAGGTTCAATAACATAGAACCTATAAGCCTTGAAATGCTCAGCATATCCAACAAAGATGCACTCAATGCCTCTTTCACCCAATGTTTTCACCTTTGGATCAGGGAGTCTTACAACAGCCCTACAACCCCAAACCTTGAGATAGTTCAAGTTTGGTTTCCTTTTAGTCCAAAGTTCATATCTGTTCCTTTTGTTAGGGACCTATTTAGTAAATAGCAAGCTGTTAACATAGCTTCACCCCAAAACCCTTGACTCAATCCTGAATAGGATAACATGGAGTTAACCGTTTCTTTCAATACTCTATTTTCCTTTCAGATATACCATTTTGCTGAGGGGTATAGGGAGCAGTCGTTCATGGATAATACTAACAGACTAAAAATACTGAACAT
Source organism: Glebionis coronaria (assembly GCA_025667525.1). NCBI lineage: Eukaryota > Viridiplantae > Streptophyta > Magnoliopsida > Asterales > Asteraceae > Glebionis > Glebionis coronaria. The sequence goes on from CM046880.1 coordinate 480,661,362, forward strand.
CCATGTACTCACCTCTCCTATCAGTCCTTAATATTTTGATTTGGACTCCTTGTTGTAATTCAACTTCAGTCTTAAATACTTTAAATTTATCTAATGCTTCATCCTTAGTATGTAACAAGTAAACATAACAAAACCTTGAAGCATCATCGATAAATGTTACCAAGTATTTCTTATTTCTAATGAAGGAGTAGAATGCAAATCACATAGGTCACTATGGATTGACTCCAAGACTTTAGTTTCACGTTTTACATCTTGAAATGGTTTCTTAGTTATTTTGTTTAGTATGCAAGTCTGACACTTTTCAGTGTCCATGTCAAAACCTGAGATTAACCCATCTTTAGACATATCTTGCATCCTCTTAAAGTGGACATGGACCAGTCTATCATGCCATAGTGAAGAATCCTTCAGTTTACTGATGGACACTGAGGCTGAACAAATATTTGCACTACCAGCACTAACTGAGTTAATGCTGGTGGTTGTTTGAATATTAAGCCTGAACATTTGATTGCTCAAATAACTAAAACCAATAAACACACCATGTTTGGATAAAACAAATTTATTAGATTCAATCATTTGTTTATAACCACAATTATTCAAAACACTACTAGAAACCAAATTCTTCCTAATATTAGGTACATGCAAAACATTAAACAAGCTAACAATCTTTCCAGAACTAAACTTAAGATCTACACAACCACGTCCATGCACTAGGGCCGTTGACTCATTTCCCATGTGAAGAATAGATCCATCATTCAGTGACTCATAAGTCTTGAACCAGCATCTATCTTTACACACATGAACAGTTGCTCTAGAATCAACCCACCACGTAACATCATCATCCTGCACAAAATAAGCTTCAGATACATATGTAACATAATAATTCTGGAGAGATTCATTAAACATATTTGACCTTTCAGTGTTGTGTTATAAGAACCAATCACTGAACCATTTGTGCCTGATCCACTGACTTTGCTGCTAGTACCACCACCTTTGCAATCCCTTTTGAAGTGTCCAGGTTTCCCACACTTCCAACAAGCCACTGATGACTTCTTGTTAGGATTTGCTTTGGTGTTATCCTGATGCTTACGTTTGCCCTTGTTGTCATTGTACCTAATGGAGTTGTTATGCTCCACCATATTGACAACTGATGAACCAGCAACATTGTTGCTCTTTGGCTTGTCACTTTCATGCACCATGAGGGATTCCTTAATGCGCAAATGACTGCCCAACTCAACAAGAGTTAATTCCTCCTTCTTATGTTTCAAGGTATGCTTGAAATCTTTCCAAGAAGGAGATAATTTGTCAATGACACAAGACACCTGAATGGTCCCATCCATGTTCATTTTATGTTGTGTAAATCTACCAAGTATTCCAAGAAGTTCATTGTATTGTTCCATGACTGGTCTTGAATCAGTCATTTTGTAATTTGTGAAATCACTCACAAGGAACTTCTTACTTGATGCATCCTCAGCCATATATTTGGCTTCTAAGGAATCCCATAGTTCTTTACCAGATTCGGAATTTTGGTAAATATCAAATAAGGAATCAGACATACCAATGAGAATAATCCCACGACACACATAGTCATCATTCTTCTATTTGCTCCTTTTTCTTATGTTCTACAAGGTAGCATCATCACCACTATCAGGAATAGGAGTTGTCAGCACATACACCACGTTTATGGTAGAGAGAAGAAAGTGCGGCTTCTTTTGCCATCTTCTGAAATCCACCCCTTCAAACTTATCCAGCTTGGAGAAGTTAGCCACCACATGCTTCATTGCAGCCGCCATTGATTATCACAAAATAATTTACTTTGATTGTTGGTGTTTACTTCGTCCCAACCAGGGTATAGATAATCAAAACCTAGCTACGTACTAAAACAATGGTTACCAGATATCACTTGGAATCGTGTAATCACTTTACAAAGTAAATTATTCGACCCTAATGCCTGGTATCACGAATACCTACTTGGGATAAGATCAAATATAGTGAGTGATTTAGGCACAAATTTTCTTGTTTCTGCTCTCTTCATGCAAGTTATGATCACTCTTTTATATGTGTAGTACTCAAACCCTAATCAATGGTATTAAGAGAAATTAACAGCCCATTAACTCCTCTTAATATGCTCCATAATACCAGGTCATAGTGGTTACAAGACCAATTAAACGTGGTCTTTAAAGCACTTAAATTGCTCAAAGACCGTTACAAGCATTCATGTTCAGCTCTAGCATGAGTCTATCCTTCAGTCCCACTAAAGTATCAGCAAATCCTTGAAGGGTGTTCCTGCTGAAGCCTTCAGCACTGAAGAGGGCTTACCGAATAGTACCTTCACTCCAGAGTTATACTCTCTGAAGATTTAACTCACTGAACATTATCAGCAATACTAAACAACATAGTAACCACTAAAAGAGTCAAGGTGTTCAGGTACTTATGGATGTACACTCCGTACCTCCTTACCTATTCACCATTATGAACTGAACCTTCAATTGAACTATATTTCCAACAATAATTACACTAAAACTTTTTAAACCCGTTGCATCAATGCAGGTAGTAAAAAAGTAAAAGTGTTTGGGTAGAGGATTATTTGTTTGATTGTAATTTTAAATACCTTGAATAATTTCTAAAAAAGAGAACGCCGCATTCGATACCGCTTCTGGAAATACACCTCGTGATACTTTGGATACAGGCCGAAGTAATCTTTCATTAAACGTGCCTCAGCGACGTCACCTTGACGATTAATGTATATGCGCCTTCGTTTTACTTCATTTTGTTCTTCTTCTTTTTCAAACTGGGTTATGTTATCTAAATCGTTCATATCTTCTTCATCGGACCATGCGTTATAATTCATTTTTTGTATAGGGTTTTTGTTGTTTGAAAGAGAGATTTAATAGTTGTGTGTGTGTTAAAAATGAGAAAATTAGGATTATATATAAGAAAAAAAATTGAAAAACAAATTGTTACCGTTGGGAAAGCCAACGTCTATATTTGCAAATGTGGCCTCGTCGAAGAGATTTCGGTTTTCCGAAATTGTCACGGCGAAGAGGGGGGGAGGGTGTGGCGACGAGAGCCGACGAGCCTTCCACGTGGGATCGGCAAGGGGTCTGCGTCGTGGTACCCTTCTCTCTTACATGATACAAAATGGAGCAAAAACTTTAATTCAAATTTAAAACATAATCGACAAGTAGTTAATCAAAATTTATTATCATATTAAAATTAGTAAGCCCAAGTCTATTAAATAGCCCAAAACAAGTAAACAAACCTAATTTCTATAAAATCTACAAAAATATTCCAAAAAATGCCACGCTACGCAATATAGGGCGCTATATCACACCCTATGCCGCTTTTTAGCACGTTACGCCTAGAGACGACGCTTTAGTCTATTTTGTAACGTGAAGGCAACTCTTCACGCTATAGCCCGCTATAACGCGCGCCATAAGGCGCTATTTAGAACCATGATTATGACTAACAAACATAACTTTTTTTTACTAGCTATAACTCCCGTGTACGCACGAGATTACATATAAATTAAATTTAATTTAACATTTTAGTTTAATATAATGATATAGAAAAATGTTTTGTAATTGTGATATTATTAGGTTACAAAGTGTCACGTGTATTTGTTAATTTTTTAATTATTAAAAAAATATGAAATTTTATAATTTTCACTTAAAACCATCTAACTTATTTAAAATTTAACTACTAAAATTTATTTATAACTATACTTCCTTTTTTCAAGTTTTTTTTCATAAACTTAACATTTTTATATTTTTTCCATGAAATTTCATCATCAATTTTTTTAAAAACGTTTATCAAATAAAGAAATTTTAATTTTTTTAAACATAAAAATAAAAAAATAAATCAAGAGAATATTTCCTATTAAGTAAACATTTTTTGAAAAAAATTCTAACTTTAAATTTTGTTTTACAAAGAAATTATTATTTTTTTAACTAAAGAGATTTTTTTTATTAAGTGATTTAAGTACACAATTTTATTTTTCTTTAAATAGAGAACTTATGTAAAAGATGTGAGAATGCAAATATAAGTATTGAGATAAATTATATTGGCGTTTTTTTGTCTCTCAAACTTTATCTACCTCTTATATAAAAAACAATTTTTTTTTGTTTTTTACCAAAGTTGTTAATCAATTGACACTTGTAAATAGAATTTTTAATGAGCGTAGGATCAATTTCTCCCAACACTCTTTCCTAAAGCCTCGACTTACATTTTTTTACCGAAACCCTTAACTATGTCCCGCCCTCAAAAATCCCACACACATAATACTTTAAAAAAAACCTTAAAAATTATTCGATTGATGATACATCGTTTCTATTGATAAGAATTGATTTTGAATTCGATCACAAGGTTAATCCAATCGAGTATTCGGTTCACTGATTCAATTATCAGATTAATCCGATCGAATTACCAAATTACCGATTCGATCACCAAATAAACTAATATCGTTAATGATTATATCGCTAAATAATTTCTACAGATATGCTTGATTAAATGTCTCGTATATAAGAATAGCTATTTTTTTCGTTATCTTTCACATGTGCTTTGTACATCATAAATATTAGTAATGTTTTTTCGTCCAAAACTTGATTGCACCATCATCCGTATCAAATATTCATAACTTTAAGGTCGGTATTCGAAAAGATCGTATCTATATTTTTTTTGCTTATACATTTGATCCCGGAGGGGCTTTGTTGGGGCAATTGGGAGATATTTATGATATTATTATTTAAAAGAAATTTAAATATTGAATTTGATGTGACAAATAAAAGAAGAGAAGTGAATTTAAAATGACTTTAAAGAACTTTAATTTACTTAATTTTTTAAAAAAAAGATTCTAAAGAGATTTTTATTTAAGTTTTTACTCGTCTAAATAGAAAATTTATAAAATTTATATAAAAATATTTATTCGATTTTACTCGTTTAAATAGAAAAATAAATTTTATATAAAAAATATATTTTTTATATAATTTTTTAATGATATTAGTATAAAAAGTAAAAGTTCGATTTTTACTCGTTTCAGTAGAAAATTCGTAAATTTTAAAATAATTTATTAAAAATATTTAGTAGGTTTTTTCTCGTTTAAAAATAAAAAATAAATTTTATATAAAAAACTATATAATTTTTATATACTTTCTTTTATATAATTTATATAAAAAGTGATAATTCAATTTTTACTCATTTAAATAGTAAATTTTAAAGTTTTTTATAATTAAATATTTATTCGATTTTTACTCGTTTAAACAGGAAAAATAAACTTTATATAAAAGTGTATATAAATTTTTTTTATAAAATCTATATTAGAAGTGAAAATTTCGGTTTTTATTCGTTTAAATAAAATTTTATATAAAAAATATTTATTCGTTAATTGAGTCTACAAAAATCAAGATCTCAAAATATTATAAGTTTTTGTCAACCAAAATGTTTAAGCATTTTAAATTATGAAATTTAGATTCTAAAAAGTTTTAGTTTCCTAAAATTTAAAATTAATGATCCAAACGACACCTGAAGTTGTTTTTATCAATAAATTAGTTTTTATTTTACTTGCATACTTTTTGTTTAATGCTCATTTTCTATTGATTTAAGTGATAATATTAATTTACTCATTTAATTTTATTAGTACTAATTAGGTTACATGGAAAAATAAGTTTGTTAAATTTTCTTTAGTCATACATTTAAACGTAAATACGTTGTGAATAACAAACTTGCATGCGCTAAGGAGACAGGCAAGTTTCAAGACTCACATAGGTTATAGCCTCTATGAGCATCCATAAAGAAGTCCATGTCACAGACATTGTCAAAGAAGTCGAATATTATTTAAGACATACTCATTGGCTGTGATTAATAACAACCAAGATGTATCAGTGGTTAAGTGTTAACATGGATGACAATACACTGTTAACATTCTATACCCTTTAGATATCTCTAAGTGTTTAGGCGGGAACTATTTGAGCGGGACAAATAGTTTCTTTGAATTAAAGCAGCCTAAAGTACAAGATTATGAAGAAAAAGAAAATTATGTGAGTTCTATTTCTCTAAATTGTTGTAGCAGCTTACCAAGAATAGAAGAACATTTTGTGACAGATGTCTGACCCCTCATGTCTTATTAAGTCGCTTTCAACTCAGTCCATCAATGTTAACCTCGTACCACTATAAATAGAGATTATAACATAGAGTTAATGTTGTTCACTTTGTTAAGTATTAGTGCATTAACTCTCTAAAGTATTTGTGCATGTCTTCTTGAGTTTGCTTGTAATCTTGTCACTTCGATCAAGTTTATTAGTCCAAAGGGTATACCATACATTGTCGCTCAAACTGTATGATCTATAACAAATTGTAATACTTGTTATACAATATAAGTGTTACGTTTAAAAAGTAATTTATTTGTTATTAATCTTTTTATTATCGTGTCAGTCAAATTTAAGGACTTTCATTACCCCAATAATCTTTTTTTTTTGACATTGCACAACTTTTTTTTATTGAAGTAATAATAAATTTTTAAAATGTTCATCGCACTATTAATACCATCACAGAAAAGTTTCTTTTGATATATATAGTTAATTACATTTTCATTGTTATCATTAGAGTGCTGGGAGTTGTTGGCACCAAATTCTGGTGCCAAAACTGCCACATAAGATTTTGGCGCTTTGGCACCAGAATCTTGTTGGCACCACATTTCAAGGGTAACCGTTGGTACCAACGATTTTTTTTTTTTTACAAAACATAAAATAACTTAAATAAAAACTTAATTAAATTAAAAAAACATTACAATAGAAAAACAATACAAGAAGTAGATATTAGTAGCAAATTCAAATGTTCGGATATACAAAGATAATATCAGCCCACTTAAGTCAATACCCGATCTAAGAAAATTTAAAGATAGATATAAGCTAATTTTACCCTAAAATTACTCATAACCAAAAACCTAATCACAATACACTAACATCACCGCTCTCATTTCTTCATCTCTCCATCTGACCTCTCTCAATCATCATACTCAGCCCCCATCTCATCTAATTTTTCAATTCATCAAAACAAATCAAAACATCATATAATCCCACCAATGAAATCTTACAAATCCCGCATCCTATATTCATTAAATTCAAATGAAAAAATAAGAAAAAAAGAAAAGTCGGTTGGTGCTGGCTAGACGGGATGGCGCGAGCAGGGGAACGGTGCGCTAAAAGAGGTCTGGCACCAACGACTTAACAGCCAGGCCACCAGCCTCCGCTCCCCCTGCTCTTCTAATAAGTTACATACTTTTTCAATTTTGAAATTATATTATAGTTTATTATTTTCGATCTTTACAATGTATTCGTTTCTTCGCTGTATTGCTCAATAGTGTCTGCGAGGAAAACAAATACCAAACATTAGCAATAGAAGCCGAAAAGCAAAACTTGGTCAAACTTGACAACATACTGCAAGTCCGCCACTATGGTTTTAGAAAGGCACACATATATTGTTAGTCCGCAATCGATTACACCAATCTCATAAGATTCAATAACTGTAAAAACGATACCACAAACAGTAGATTAAGGGGTGACTATATTAGCTTATTTTTGGGCTAATGAGCTTATTTCACTCAGTTTATGTTTCATAAACCCATCTATTACTATTAGTAATTTAGCTTATAAAGTTATATTTAAAAATCTAAATATAAGCAGAAACAAATAACCCCAAACGACAATCAAATGTGTAAAATTATTTTCACATGGTTGTTATATCATGGATTGTCCATAACAGAATAAATAATTTTTTATAAACAACAAATCTAGAAAACAATCAATAATTTGAAAAGTAACTCACCATTTTCTTCTATTGTGAACCATTAGCATAATCTATAAATCCACCCAATTTAAAGATTTTATAAGTAAATTAATATGACAACAATTTATAAGTAAGCACCTAAAAACAAAAATCAGTATAAAGTAAATGAAAGAAGCACTTACATAAACCCCTTTTTCTTCACGTGTGGCAACCGATCACCAAAGTTTAGGGTTTCTCTTCTAGGATGTGTGTCAGATTGAGATATGGATGAGTTTCTGGATCAAACCTAAACAGCAATCCAAACCGATCAAACTTAGATCGGTTTTAGATAGAGATGGGTTATGGTGGTTTTTTAGATAGAGATGGGTTATGAGAGGGGAAGTGGAAATACTGCTATAGTGGGAGAGACGAAGTGTGTGTGTGAGGTATGTGAGGAGGGGCAATAAAATATTCGGGTATGAGAGGGGATCAATGTTCCTAGGGGAACGTGATTCCCCTCTATTATTAAAGATACAATAGTTAATTACCTTTTCATTGTTATCATTAGAGTGCTGAGAGTCGTTGGCACCAGATTTTGGAGCCAAAGCTGCCACATAAGATTTTGGGTCTTTGACACCAGAATCTTGTTGGCACTACATTTCAAGGGTAACCGTTAATACCAACATTTTTGGTGCCAACGATTTTTTTTTTTCTTTTTCCAAAACATAAAATAACTTAAATAAAAACTTAATTAAATTTAAAAAACATTAAAAAAACATTACAATAAAAAATAATACAAGAAGTAGATATTAGTAGCAAATTCAAATGTTCGGATATACAAAGATAATATCAACCCACTTGAGTCAATACCCGGTCCAAGAAAATTTAAAGATAGATATAAGCTAATTTTACCCTAAAACTACTCATAACCAAAAACCTAATCACAATACACTAACATCACCGCTCCCATTTCTTCATCTCTCCATCTGACCTCTCTTAATCATCATACTCAGCCCCCATCTCATCTAATTTTCCAATTCATCAAAACAAATCAAAGCATCATATAATCCCACCAATGAAATCTTACAAATCCCGCATCCTATATTCATTAAATTCAAATGAAAAAAAAAAAAAAGTCGGTTGGTGCTGGCTGGACGGGATGGCGCGAGCAGAGGAACGGTGCGCTAAAGGAGGTCTGGCGCCAACGGCTTAACAGCCAGGCCACCAGCCCCCGCTCCCCCTACTCTTCTAATAAGTTACATACTTTTTCAATTTTGAAATTATATTATAGTTTATTATTTTCGATCTTTACATTAATAATTTATTTTTAAAAATAAATAAAAAATATAAATTAAGTAAACCATAATACCTTTACTTAAAAATATTATTAAAAAAAAGTAAAAAAATCATAAATTAGTTAATCATAGGTAAAGTCATCGATATGTAAAAGTTGGCTGACAGTTTTAGCGCGAATAGCTCTAACACGAGACGTAATATGATACGCCAATCACAAAGTAACGTCAAAAGCTTACCAATAAAGTGGTCAGCCACCGCTCCCCACTCTAGAATATTAATTCTACGTATCATTTAAAAATCAAACACATTAAAAAGTAAAATTCAGATTCCTAATTCCTTCATCTACCAAAGAAACAAGTTATAGAATAAAATCACATATCTTCCAATTCCATCAAACGAATCAAACTTTATGAATATATGTACGGAACAAGTATCAAATTTCACATTGCATATTGACTATCCACCCCTACCCCAACACGTTACCACACAAACTTGAATCGTAAAATGAATAACTTGTAGATTCAAACTTTAGTTTCCGTAAACTCATTTTTTATTCTTATTCTTATTTTACAACCACAAGGCAAAATAGGACCCCCAAATAGGCCAATAATAACAAACAACACGTAGACGACCTGGCAAAACCAACACTATCCATAACCACCGTAACAAACTCACCAATCCGGCAAAGCGGCACTTCTTCACACTTTCCAAAATTTACAAAACTACCCCCTCCTCACACTAATGCAAACCTCATCATCCTATTTGTTTAATCATCCTTACGTGGCATCTCATTATAATAACACCAACCACCAAAACAAAAAAACACACACAAACAAAAACACATTGTTGAGTAGCAGTATCAGTAGTAGTAACAAAAAGAGTGTTAGGTCAATGAGTGATTCAATATCATCTAATACTAATACAAAGGAGGTTGTTATTGATGGTGATGGATTGAATAAGTTTAAACTGAATGAATCCACTTTTTTAGCCTCACTTATGCCGAAAACAGAAACTGGTGCTGATCGGTTTATTGATGCTAATCCGGAGTACGATGGACGCGGTGTTGTTGTCGCCATTTTCGGTACTTTGTTATATATATATGTAACTGCTTTTTTTTATTTTAATTTGTTAGTTATGTTTTCGTTATGTTTAATTCATGTAATGACAAGTTATATACTGTGATCTGGAGTTTAATTTGATTGCCGCTGTGTTGTTGTTGTTGCGATTTTCGGTACTTTGTTATATATGTAACGGTTTTTTTTAATAAAATTGTTAGTTAGGTTTTCGTTATGTTTTAGGTGATTTAGTAGTGTATATGTGATTGATGAAATGACAAGTTAGTTTTGTGATTTGGATTGGAGTTCTATTGCTGCGTTTTTTGTTGTGGCGGTTTGATATATAACTGTTTTTTTAATTTGTTAGTTAGGTTTTCGTTATTTAGGTGATGTAGTATATACGTGATTGATGAAATGAGAAGTTCATTTTGTGATTTGGATTGGAGTTCTATACTATTGCTGCGTTTTTTGTTATTTTACGGCAGTTGTTTTTTGAATTTATTTTCGGTAGTTTGTTATATAACTGTTTTTGATTTTGTTTATTAGGTTTTGTTGTGTTGCACAGTTTGTTAGTTAGGTTTTCGTTATGTTTTAGGTCATATAGTATATATATGAAATGTGATTAATGAAATGAGAAGTTAATTTTGTGATTTGGAGTTCTATTGCTACCTTTTTGTTGTTGCGATTTTCGGCAATTTGTTATGTAACGGTTTTTTTAATTTTATTTTCGGTAGTTTGATATATAACTGTTTTTAATTTTGTTTATTAGGTTTTGGCGTGTTTCATTCATGTAATGAGAAGTTATATAACTGTGATTTGGAGTTTAATATGATTGCTGTTGTGATTTTTGGCAGTTTGTTATATAACGGTTAGTTATGTTTTGGGTGATATCTCTTATGTTTGATTGATTAAATGAGGAGTTATTTTTGTGATTTGTAGTTTGATGTTATTGCCGCTGTGTTGTTATTTCCATTTTAGGCACTGTTTTAGTTTTCGGTTTGTTTGTTATGACTGTTTTTAAACTTGTTAATTAAGTTTTCGTTATATTTAGGTGATATCATTTATGTTTGATTGATGAAATGAGAAGTTAATTTTTTGATTTGTAGCTCTATTGTCGCGGTGTTGTTGTTGCGATTTTCGGTAGTTTTGTTACAGTTTACGGTTTGTTAAATAGGTTTTGTTGTGATTAATTGATGAAATGACAAGTTAATATCTGATTTGTTGTTGTTATTGCGATTCGGAGTTTGATTGCCGTGGCGCTGTTGATGCAATTTTTTGGTAGTTTTGTTTATGGTGTGCGAGTCATTAATTAGGTTCCGTTATGTTTGGTTGATGATGATTTTAACTGATACAGTGAGTGATGTCAGTGATCTTTAATTTATGAGTAGATTTAGCTGAAATGTTCCCTTTTGATTTTGTTTATTAGGTTTTGTTGTGATTTACTATGTGTAATGAGAAGCTACTTTTGTGATTTGGAGTTTAATTGCCACCGTGATGATGTTGCGATCTTTGGTGGTTTTGTTAATTAGTTTTGTTATGTTTGATTGATGAAATGAAAAGTTATGTGATTTGGATTTTGATCGTCGCGGTGTTGCGATTTTTGGAGTTTTCTTGCGGTTTACGAGTTGTAAATTAGGTTTTGCTGTGTTCGAATGAAATGAGAAATTAATATGTGATTTGTTGTTTGTGTGATTTAGAGTTCGATCGCCGCGGTTCTGTTGTTGCATTTTTCAGTAGTTTGTCATTGCGGTGTATGGTTTGTTTAATACTAGGTTTTAACTGATGTACTCAGTGATGAGAGTGAGGCTCAACCTGTAACTGTTGTAAGTGATGTAACTTGTCAGATAGCTGTTTTTCCCGTAGTTTAGGTGTTGTTGTGTTTGACTGTTGAAATGAGAAGTTCGTATTTGTCTGCTGTTGTTTATGTGATTTAGAGTTTGATTGCTGCGGTTTTATAGTCGTGAATCTCGTTAGTCTGTTACTTAAATAACTGGGTTTTTTGAATTTATTTATTAGGTTTATTGTGTTTGATTAATGCGATGAGAAAAAAAACGTGGTTTGGTGTTTTTTTGATTTGGAGTTGGATTGCCGCCTTGTTGTTGCGATCTTGTAGTTTGTTATAACGGTCTACGATTTGTTAATCAGGTTCTAACTGATATAGTTAGTGATGAAAGAGGTAAATCTATAACTGAATCGAGTTAGATTGATAGGCCGAAAAATATGTTTGTTAATTAGATTGATGAACTGAAAAATGTGTGTAATTTGTAATTTTAGTTAGTAGGTTGATGATTTTAGGTGATATAGTCGGTGCAGAAGTACAATTGATTGAACCAAGTAGATGCATTTTTGAATAGTGTGTGAAGGTATTTGAGTCGCTGAATACGTGTTATGTATGTAAAAAAGGATAATTAGAGATGAAATGTTGTTTCTTGACAAATTATATTAAATTTGAAGAGGTAACTCATTAATGGGACGAGTTTAACAAAAGAAATCTTAATGTATAGCATATCACAAACGGCAAACGAAGTCACAAATATGAACCTTTGATAAGCTTTTGATGAACAAAAAACGAAATCAAAAGTCGGTGATTGTACATCAAATGTTCGTCTTAAGGCGTCGAAATTTCATCTTTTGTCATCAAAAGTATGTTATCAAGTCAATCATTTTTGCATTAAAATGTTTCCTCGTGTCTATTTTTATGTTACCTATCATACCTAGTGAAGAAATAACTGTCTCGATGCATTTAATTTGGAGGCGTAACTATCTAAACATGCATAGACTTAGAAATGATTGACTGAACAACATAACTAACTGTACATAAGTCCCTGTTACACCCATTGCAGCTTCCGCATCTTGCTTCCCGTTAATATTGGATTGTCTCATTTAGTTGTTTTATTCTGAAGAATATGATATGATGTATAGAAAAATAACATGATCAGGAGCTTAATTGGATGGACCTTCAGCGTTCATCACTCGTTTCTTCATCTTAAAGTAATAGTCCATCATTTTTATAATAATTATTTCTGCTTTCAGATTCTGGTGTCGATCCGGCCGCTGCAGGATTACAAGTGACCTCGGATGGGAAGCCAAAAGTCCTTGATGTTCTTGATTGGTATCCATAAATTCCAATCATTTTTGTTATGTATCACACTGTGATGGTATTGTATATTGATCTTTTCACACTTTATTTGTTTCCCTCAGCACTGGGAGTGGTGATGTTGATACGTCGACTGTTGTGAAGGCTGATGAAAGTGGTTGTATTCGTGGAGCATCAGGTTTATAGCTGTTAACTTGTTGATTTAAAAACTAGCTGAACGTTGAACATATTCATTTGCTGGATATATGATAGAATCTAATGAATGATTTCATTTCAGGGGCATCACTTGTTATAAATCCTTCTTGGAATAACCCTTCTGGCGAGTGGCATGTGGGATATAAATTGATATACGAACTTCTTACAGACACGTTAGTATCTCGTTTGAAGGTGGGCCTAACTTTGTGAGCCTTTAATGCGACATATTATATGCTTAAAGAAGAAATTTTACACTCCAGTTTATTTTTATTTATGTGAAATTTGTAATCTGGAGCAGAAAGAAAGAAAGAAAAACTGGGATGAGAATAATCAGGAAACAATAGCGCAGGCTGTGAAGCAACTTGAAGAGTTTGACAAGGTTTGTTCCCTGTGTTGACTTACTATATAGCCTCTCTCTCATTGTGTGACCCTAACAACTTCTCTATCTTTAGAAGCAAACAAAGGTTGATGAGTTGATTCTGAAAAGGACTCGTGCAGACCTGCAAGATAGAGTCGATTATTTGAAGAAACAAGCAGATGTCAGTGTCTCAGTGATATATCTCTCCTTGATTTAAAGTTTTTGATCTACTTAAATGTAGCTGTACTTATGTGCATATTTGATTGTATGTGTTAGAGCTATGAGGACAAGGGGCCTGTTATTGATGCTGTTGTATGGCATGATGGTGAAGTTTGGAGAGTTGCTCTTGACACACAGAGTCTTGAGAATGACCCCGAGTCCGGGAAACTTGCTGATTTTGCGCCCCTGACTAATTACAAGTATACTTTCTTTATCTTGACTTTGAACTTTCTATTTTTCTTCTTCACATACTTGATTTTGCTTTCCCTAATAATCTTCCTGTAGGATTGAACGGAAGTATGGTGTCTTTAGCAAGTTAGATGCTTGCACGTTTGTGACTAATGTTTATAATGAAGGCAATATTTTGAGTATAGTTACTGATGCCTCCCCCCATGGCACTCATGTTGCTGGTATTACCTCTGCTTTCCACCCAACGGTATGATTTGAATTAGGTATTCTATTTTCATATAATCCATGCACAGCAATGGTTACTCAAAATTGTGTGCGAACTTGTAGGAACCTCTGCTCAATGGAATTGCCCCTGGAGCACAGGTAATTTCTTGCAAGATAGGAGACTCTCGCTTAGGTTCAATGGAAACTGGAACAGGCCTGACACGTGCACTAATTGCCGTTGTGGAGGTATCATCGTCAACACAATTTCTATACGTCTTGATGCTTAAGAGGTGGTTACTATTCTTGCTTAACCTGTTTGGGACATATGCAGCATAAATGTGATGTTATCAATATGAGCTATGGAGAATCAACGTTGTTACCAAACTATGGTCGCTTTGTGGAGCTTGTTGATGAGGCAAGAGCCTTAAAAAGCTAGATCTCTGCAGGCTTAAACTTCTAAATTATGGTTTTGTTTGTTTCTTCGGCACTTACATGAGATGATCACTGACTACAGGTGGTAAATAAGTACCGGGTAGTATTTGTTAGCAGTGCTGGTAACAATGGGCCTGCATTGACCACTGTGGGTGCGCCTGGCGGTACTACATCTAGCATAATAGGAGTTGGTGCTTATGTCTCTCCTGCTATGGCTGCTGGAACCCATGCTTTAGTTGAGGCTCCTGCCGAAGGCCTTGAGTACACCTGGTAAGACCATCTCTTGTTTTTGCACTGGAATCCTCTCTGTTTACGGTACTTTTGTGTGAAGGCACAATATTGTAATTATATGTTTACACTAAACAACAATACATTAGTGTTAAATGTTTTTTGGGCAAACATGTTTCAAAAAGTTATGCTTTTACACTGTTTTGTGTAGAGATCTTTTTGTGAACATTGGGGATGCCCGGTCTTTCAGTTATATGATGTACTTTGTACTGAGCGTCCTTCAGTTTGCTGAAAGAAATGTAATATGCAGGTCTAGTCGCGGACCCACTGCTGATGGAGATGTTGGTGTGAATGTGAGTGCTCCTGGTGGGGCCGTGGCCCCTGTTCCTACATGGACTCTGCAGCGGCGTCAACTTATGAATGGTACATCCATGTCATCACCCTCCGCATGTGGTGGAGTAGCTTTGGTCATCAGTGCAATGAAGGTAGGTTGTTTTTCGTATTATTTAGGTTGTTTGTTCTTGTTGAAGTTATACATATGCCAACATCATGCAGGCCGAGGGAATTCAAGTGAGTCCATATAGTGTGAGGAAGGCTCTTGAGAACACGTGTAGCCCCATTGGCTGTTTGCCGGAAGATAAACTATCTAATGGACAAGGCCTTATTCAAATCGACAAGTTAGATTATGGCCTTCATATTGAACGACTTGATTAATTATTTGATTGTATTGGTATATCATTATACTGTGTCTTCTCTCACAAGTACTATTTTGCTTGCAGGGCTTTTGAGTATGCTCAGAAATCAGCTGATTTGCCATGTGTTTGGTATAAGATAACAATCAGTCAGGCAGGAAAAACAAGTAGGTTCATTTTCTCTCCCAACTTTATTATTCATTTTATCACAATTTGTGTATACTGAGATCTAGTGTCTTACTTATATTTGACGATCACTACTTGCAGCATCATCAACAGTGCGGGGGATATACCTAAGAGAGGCTAGCTATTGCAACCAGTCGACTGAGGTGATTGTAGAAAATATTCCCTGTATTCTTCTGGCCTTGGAAAGGAGTCTTGTTTTTCTTACTGTCAGATGGTTACATCATTGTTTGAGGTGTCCATTTTTTTTTTAAACTGACATGTATATATTTAAACAGTGGACAGTGCAAGTTGAACCACAATTTCATGAAGGTGCAAGTAATTTAGAACAATTGGTTCCCTTTGAAGAGTGTATTGAGTTACGTTCTAGTGGAAAGGAGGTCGTTAGAGCTCCGGACTATCTTCTGCTCACTTACAATGGACGTAGCTTCAAGTAAATCTGCTTCCTATTGTATATTAATAAAGTTGACAGATGTTTATAAATAGATGTGGTTTCTGTATTTCTATTCCTTATGAGAAGTTATACCAAATGATAAATTTGAGAGACCAAAACTGTGTTGTGCAATTTCTCCTATTTTTTTAATGTATTTTGATTTCTTTTTTTCTTTTTTTTACCAGTGTGGTTGTAGATCCGACGAAGCTTAGTGATGGTTTACATTATTTTGAAGTGTATGGGATAGATTGCAACGCCCCCTGGCGTGGTCCTCTTTTCCGAATCCCAATCACGATAACAAAGCCTAAAATTGTGGAGACTCGACCTCCATTGATCACATTCTCCGGATTATCTTTCCAGCCAGGTTTGTGCATTACAGTGTGATAGTATACACCTTCTGTTCCTCTCTGCTAACTATGCAGTTACATTTTCCATTTCGTCTGATTTTCTGATTTAACAGGCCATATTGTACGCAAATATATTGAGGTCCCTTATGGGGCTACGTGGGTTGAGGCAACCATGCGTACATCAGGGTTCGACACTGCTAGAAGGTTCTACATCGATGCTGTTCAGGTAATTGCATAATTCACTTGGAGGTGGCAATTTTGATTTGTGGACCTAAATTGGGTCATGTATTTTCTAAATCTCTAGTGGGTCAACCATGTAAATTATAAAACTCAGTTAACAAGGATACAGG
This sequence comes from Glebionis coronaria, assembly GCA_025667525.1. Classification (NCBI taxonomy): domain Eukaryota; kingdom Viridiplantae; phylum Streptophyta; class Magnoliopsida; order Asterales; family Asteraceae; genus Glebionis; species Glebionis coronaria. The sequence goes on from CM046880.1 coordinate 480,678,398, forward strand.
CTTAGTGGGTTGACCTGTTTAGAAAGGCGAAGAGTCGCTCAAAAGTGTGACCAAATGCTAAAAACCACCTTAATTGCCTTATCATAAAAAATAACTGAACCATCTTTTCACAATGTAGCTCTTATTATCCTATTTAATATATCAGTTCTTAATAAATTTCAAGTAAAGCGACGGGTCAGCGGATGAGCATGGGTCCAGAACCGATGGAACTGGAACCGGAACCATAGGAACCGAGAACCAAAATTTTGAGAAAAAGTAGGAACCAAGAATCGAACCAAATATATTTTTTGGTTCCGGTTCCGGTTCTTTGGTTCTACCCGTATAAGAACCGATTTTCTAGAACAAAATTCAGTTAAGCCAAAAAAAGCACACAAAATTAAATCCTTTAAGCATTTACAACCATTTACGTTGAAAGCAATAACATTTAACAACTAAAACGTAAGCTAGAATAAATAAACATTCTATAGTTTCATAGCTTAATCGGGAAACGAGCAACATTTACTTTCCACCATTAAAGAATGTCAAGACTTTGACCTTTACATAACTCAACCTTCGGCTTTAAGAGACGTATCAACTATTTTTCGGTTTCATATGAGCTATTAGCATCAACAGTATAATAATCATTTAAGAAGTCATTGTCTTCATCATTAGGGGATGTAACATCAGATTCCTTATGCTCACCCATACTTGATTCCACGATAGAAATTCAAACAGTTCTTTATACGTTCCAAAAAACACTCCCATGTTAGTCTTAACCTTTTCAACCATATCCTAAACCTTGCTCTCAAGTTCTTTTGTTGCTCAAGGTTTTACTGTTTAGTAATTTTGTACTAACTAGACATACAATAAATGCAGATAAAAAATAAACATAAAACTTACTTTCATTGATTTGATAATGATGATAGTTGTTTATATTTTTATGGATTGAAGATTAGGATTTAGGGTGTGTTTGGTGAAACTAGCAGTAGCAGTTAATTTTAAAAAATGTTTGGTAGATTAGCAGTAACTGTAATTTGAATGTCTAAAAAGACATAAATAGACATACATATATAAATAGAAAACTCTTTTTAAATTTAATGTGTTATATTATTGAGGATATTTATGTAATTTACTATGTTTATGCTCTTTAACTAATTATGCTCTTCTGAAAATGCTCATTGAAAGAGCATATGAGAAATTAGCATTTTCATGGTAAATGCTAATGCTAATGGTTTTAACCAAACAAGATTTTTTTATCAATAATGCTAAATGCTAATGCTGATAGTCAAAAATGCTCTTAGAAAAGCTGTTACCAAACACAGCGTGTTTGGTTTGGTTTTTCTGAAAGTAGTCAAGTAGGATATTGGGCTTTTAAGTCTGGTACATAAAAAATTACAATATTTTATAATCATTGGGTATTTGGTTCCGGAACCGAGAACCGGTGGAACCGAACCGAACCAAGAACCAAAAAATCTCAAAATGAAGAACTGGAACTGTGTTCCGGTTAGGTTCTTAGTGGTTCCGGTCCAGTTCTCGGTTCCGGTCCGATTCTTCGGTTCTTTTGCTCATCCATCAGCCGTCTCCACTGAACTGATTGAAGAGACCTATGACTTGCCCAATATGCCACCTTTAGGCATAATGCATGTTGAGCTCTGACATTCTTATGTCTCTGCAGCTGTCTCCATTGAAGAGACCTATCAAGTGGGAAAGTAATCCTATATTTTCATCTCCATCTACCAAGAGCTTTACCTTTTCTGTGGAGGGTGGTCGAACTATGGAATTAGTGATATCACAATTCTGGTCTAGTGGAATAGGAAGTAATGAAAGTGCTGTTGTAGATTTTGAGGTAACGTTTAATTCTGTTTTATACCTGTCATATTCAAAATTTCAAGTATAGGTTTTACCGGTAATGTTTGATGTTGTTTGTAGATTGCATTCCATGGGATAGATGTTAGCAAAGATGAAGTGGTCCTTGATGGAAGTGAAGCACCTACTAGAATTGAAGCCCAAGCTTTATTATCATCTGAGAAACTAGCACCTACCGCCAAGCTAAATAAGGTATGACACATTCCATGATTGCATGGTCTGATTTTACCTGTTATGCCTAGAGGTGAAGAACTGGGCAGGTCGGACGGGCTGGTATTAGATCAAAACGGGTATTCTTAATTTGAGTTCACATGAGCTGGGTCGGTTTAGTTGTACGGCCAACACTTTCCTCTCCATTTCTATATATAGACGATATATTAATGCTAACAAACAATATTACAAAGCTATGTTATTACACATATCATCTAAGTAATATTCCAAATAAATTGATTTAAGGATTAGCAAGCATAAGACGCACACTTTTGACCTGTTTGACCATTTGATATGTTTCCTTTTCGCTAAATCCTTTAATATTTAACCATTTGACTGCTTAGAAATGAAGCATAATGCACACTGACCATTCGTAACTAGATGGGTCAAAATTTCCATTTTTTCGTTCATCTGGATGTTTGGTACTGAAGAATATGTTGCTTTTTATAATATTCTTTGCAGATTAGAGTCCCTTATCGTCCTATTGAAGCAAAAATGAGTGCTCTGTCAGCAGATAGAGATAAGCTACCATCTGGAAAACAGATACTTGCATTGACATTGACGTAGGTTTTTGTCGGCTTTCTTTATTCACCCCGCTTCAGTTGTTAATTTATACCATTTAATAAACAGATCATTATTCATTATTTTCTTATCTACAGTTACAAGTTCAAATTGGAAGATGAAGCTCAAGTAAAACCACAGATACCATTGCTTAACAATCGTATCTATGATAACAAGTTTGAATCTCAGTTTTATATGATTTCAGATTCAAACAAGGTAATTTTTCAGTTCACTGGGTTTTCATTATCTTGTCAACCTTATTGTAATTTTTTTTCCAGACAAAATTTATTTGTCTCCCATTTGTTATATTATAGCGTGTATATGCAATGGGTGATGTCTACCCTGATTATGCAAAATTGCCCAAAGGTGACTACACTTTGCGACTGCATTTGAGGTATGATCCTGTCTTTAACATGTTAGCTCAAGCCTTCTCTTCCCAAATCGAGCTATTATACATATTTTAAACTTCACACGACATCATATGGTCATTTCGATAAAAGCTAGTATAGTAATCATTCGTAGCTAAACTCTTATTGTTTCCATTGACCATTGGCATTTTTAATATCACATGACGTATAAACATTAATGTGTATATCTATGTGCCTATATAGTTGAATAGATGACATTTTGATCACATGTTACAAGCCTACCACTCGTTACTAATTGGTTGAATTGCTGAGTTTCAGGCATGAGGATGTACAAATCTTGGAGAAACTGAAGCAGTTAGTAGTGTTTATTGAAAGAAAATTAGAAAAGGTAGTGATTGTATCCCTCTTTGTCCAAGTCTTGCTTAGCATTTAAAATACGTTATGCAACTCTAAAATACTTAAGGAAAACATCTGGTTGGGTCTAAACTGAACTTTTAGGAGGCCGTGCAAAGCATGTTGTATGTATGTTTTAACATTAAATGTGAACTTTTTAGGAGGCCGTGCAATTGAGCTTTTATACTCAACCAGATGGTCCAGTGACGGGAGCTGGTAGTTACAAATCATCTTCTTTAGACCCAGGGTTTGTTTTCTCTTCCCATATTAAACCCTTTACGTATCACACTATCACATTTTGTATATGTATGACTTGTACATTCTATCTTGTAGATCAAAAGAAGCATTTTACATAGGACCTCCAACTAAGCTTCCTAAGGTAGCTTCTTGTTCCATGTTCTTCTTTCTTCAATCGTTAGTTTTAACGAAATAAATGATTTACATACTTGTGTGGTTCCAGAACTCTCCAGAAGGGTCCGTACTTCTTGGAGCAATTTCGTATGGGAAGCCTTCAGCTGAGGTGTCAGACCAGGGAAATGACCCTGAAAAGAATCCTGTGTCGTATCAGATAACCTATCAAGTGCCGCCAACCAAGGTATTTATTGGATACTTCAGTCTTTCTTTCTATTCATGTTATTTTACTGTAAATTACAGTTAGTTAATTTTATCTGCTTGACAGGTTGATGAGGATAAGGGAAAGAATTCTACTTCTAAGACATCCAAGAAAAGCGTCTTGGAACGTTTAGAGGAAGAGGTAACAAGAAATGTTTTAGTTTAGTCTAATGCTTGTGTAATATCTGTATTTATATTATAATAAAACTTTTGTGTTTGTGGTTGATCAGGTCCGTGACACTAAGATAAAGGTTCTTGCAACCCTCAAACAAGGTACCGACGAAGAACGAGCAGAATGGAAAAAATTGTCCACCACACTTAAGGTACACATATCGTGTCAAACCTTATGATGTTCCGTATCTGTTTTCATTTGCTCCAATGATATAATTTCTTTTATCTTATTTATTTTTTGGCAGAAGGAATATCCAAAATACACTCCACTGCTGGCCCAGATATTGACGGGACTGCTATCCCAGGAAGTGGAAGATAAATTACACCATTATGAAGAGGTACTAAGCTAAACGTATCCGTACATATATTTAGTTCATTTTCTTTTCTTCTAAAAGAAGTACATCCTACCAGATTATAGCTGCAGCAGACGAGGTAGTCGAGAGTATTGACAGAGACGAATTAGCAAAATTTCTTTCCATCAATGGTGATCCTGAAGAGGAAGAATTTGAGGTAATTGCTTTGTTTCTGATTTAGTTGTCCGCTTAATATCCAAGTTATGTTCAAAAATATTAAAGATGCTCTCATTGTCATTGAACAATAAGCCAATGCTTTCATAGTTTCATTTAATTATGCTAGAAGAAGATATTCACTATTATTTTGTTATCCCCATCTTTGTAGACCACCAAGAAAAAGATGGAGACAACACGTGACCAGCTTGTTGAAGCACTTTACCAAAAAGGATTAGCCTTGGTGGAAGTCGCGTCTCTCAAGGTATTTAACGTTTGTCACTGTTTTCGATTAATATAACATCATTCTAAAAGCAATCAAAATAGTTTACTAAAATGTTATTCTTAATTATAATGCAAACTGTATCTAAATGTTCTAAAAAAGGTAGTAATAGAGTTCAATAGTAGGTGTCTTTTGATTTCATATGGACCTATCTGCTCTAGAAATATGCTGACTTGTATTCGAACTTATAGATCCTTAGATAGACATCGAGTTATATATCGGCTCTTCTATTTCTTATGCTGATGTTTACTTTACCTTTACTTCGAATATATGATGTGTTTAGCTAGATTGTTTACCGTGTTTTTATTGGTTGGCTACTTATATTATGTTGGTTGTTAGAAGTTTGACTTTGACCTCCTAAGAGTCGTTTGGTAATTTTTGGTACCAAGGGTATTTTGGTAATTCTGATAGTATCTAAAGTAGTAAGTTTTCTTTGTTCTTAAGATAGTGTGTTGGTTTTGTACTCTATAAAAGAATAGCAGATAGGGCTTTGTAAGATAGAGCATTTGATAATAATAAAAAATGTAATCTTTTGCTCCCAAACACCCCCTTGTTCTGATCCTTTGTTTCTGGTCTGATATATGGGTGTTTGTTTCCTGATGTTTTGTCTCTGATTACTAGCCCCTAATCCTAACATTGGTCTATCAGGGTGAGATGGCGGCCTTAGCTGCTAATTTAGGTGCAGAAGTCGTAGATAAACCCAACGGACAATCTTCTGTGGGCGGGGCAGATCTGTTTGAAGGGACTTTCAAAGAGCTGCAGAAATGGGCAGATGCTAAATCGTCTAAATATACAACTCTTCTGATGATACGTGAACGTCATAGCGGAAGATTTGGAACTGCGCTGAAGGTACTTTTGTTTACTTACTCGTAATGGAGGTGGTAATATCTATTATCACTTGATGAGTTGACTTGCATTATGTGTAATGTCAAACTTGTCAAATCAAAAGGTTAACTAAAAGGGGAACGGGTCATATGAGACACCAAACATGTAGGAAATTGTTCAAGGTCTCTTTACTGCACTTAGTCTCTTGAATTGTATAAAATACATTGATCTAGGTTATTGTTGTAAATAATAATGCTTTTATATTTAACATCAAATGCATTTGCGGGTCAACTTGGACTGGGTTTGACCTGTTTTGAAACAAATATCATTTCATACACGGGTTTTCGTTCTTTCACCTTGTTGAGAGTCATAGTAGTTGGTGAGATAGGTGCTGTTCTCTACGTGTGTGATTGTGTTCATGAATTTGTGTATGTCATGCAGGTGGTTAATGATATGATCGAAGAAGGTGATCCCGCAAAGAAGCTTTATGAAGAAAGAATCTCATTGCTTGAACAAGTTGGATGGGGCCATCTTGTGACGTATGAGAAACAGTGGATGCTTGTACGCTTCCCACCAAGCCTTCCGTTGTTCTAGTGTTTGTTAGCCCTGCTGATAAATTATATGTAGGCGAGATCCATGTTTTTTTCAATAAGTGCATCCATCACCCATGTAGGATTTCATTTTCACTTTCTACTCTGTTGGATACACAAGTTAAATAAGTTGGGTAGCATCTTTCTTCCATGATATGAATTGTCATCAGTCTTTGGTAGATTCCATTCTATTTGGCTCTAAAAGTTGCAATGTCAATCTAGTATTGTGATGCTATATCTTTGGAACATGGCACTATCTGATGATTATGGTTACCAAGATTCGAGCATCACTTGGAAAACATGGCACAAGAAAGTTTTGCCTGTGACAGTCGGTTCCTTTCACAAGTTCTGTTTGGTGTAATTTGTTGCTTCTGCAAAGTTTTGTTCGTTGGGTGGATTCTGTGACGAATACAAATCACTTTGTCTTTGTTAATTGCCATGGTATCTTTTATATTAATTTCTCAAATACACATTTACAACAAAGAACACCGATGCACGCTTTTTCACAATGAATCAAAATTAAATTGGTCGAGTCATTTTCAATATCAATGATGAAACAAGTTTACTTTTTACATCAAGCTTTCAATTATCACCAATGACTACTGTAACACGAAACTCAACCATCACGATTAACTCGTACCTCAATTTTTCGTGACCGTGAAGATGCTGACGCGATTATTTTGATGATCACTGTAGGTATCTTTTATGAAATTTTCATAGAAGATTTTTGTTTGAGCCGTTGACTTCTCGTGAAAATTGTCAATGACATTGTAACTTATACGACTGATCCTCTCCCATAGTCCCATGACATTTTTATTTCTTTTCATCTCGACTCGATTGTACGGGTCGAATGAGTAATAGTGCTCTTATGAAGTGCACGACGACCATACGCCAAGTCGCATATGGTAACACACTCGACGTGTTAGATGAATATTTGCAAATGAGTGAGCATACTACACGAGATGTTCTATGTTTCTTTAATATGTGCATCATTGAATTGAATTGTATATGACGAAGTATTTAAGAAAGCTAATATCTGAAGAGGTTGTAAAGATACAACAAAAGCATATCAATGCTCATAGTTTTTCGGGAATGCTTGGAAGTATTGATTGTATGCACTGTGAATGGAAAAGTTGTCAAACGGCATGGCAAGGTCAATATGGTAGGGGTGATTAAAAAAATTCCATACTATAATGCTTGAAGTTGTTACTTCGCAAGATTTGTGCATTTGGTATGCGTTTTATGTGATAGCGGGTGCGAATAACGATATTAATGTTTTAGCTAATAGTTATGATGGTTAGATCACTCGGTATAGTAACGCCGACAATACCCCCAAGCCCCCCTAAACGGCTAATATCACTTTTACTTATCCCCTAATGTTTGAAAAGCTACATAAACTCTCCCCAAACGGCTATTTTGTAAAAAAATCTTTTACATAAGGAGCCCTAAACGGCTATTTTATTTTATAATATTTTCACCCCCCCCCTCGACACACACACACACACATAACTTATTATAAATACTACAATACTTTTATACTAATTTATCACAAAAACACATATTTACGATCTTTCACAATGAATCAAAATCAAATTGGTCGAGTCATTTTCGATATCGATGATAAAACCGAAGTTTACTTTTTACAGAAAGCTTTCGATTATCACCAATGACTACTATAACAAGAAACTCAACCACCAAGATTAACTCGTACCTTGATTTTTCGTGGCCGTGAAGATGGTGAACAGCGTCTACGAGCCGATTATTCTGATGATCACTGTAGGTATCCTTTATACTATTTTCATAGAAGATTTCGTATGAGCCGTTGACTATTCCTAAAAATTGTCAATGGCATTGTAACTTATACGGCTGATCCTCTCCCACATCATTTTCGTTTCTTTTCATCGACTCGATTGTACGAGTCGAATGAGTATTAGTGCTCTTATGAAGTGCACGACGGCCATACGCAAGTCGCATACAGTAACAAACCCGACGTGTTAGATGAATATTTGCAAATGAGTGAGCATACTACACGAGATGTTATTTAATATGTGCATCATTGAATTGTATATGGCGAAGTATTTATGAAATCCAACATTTGAAGACGTTGTAAAGATACAACAAAAGCATATCAGTGTTCATAGTTTTTTGGGAATGCTTGGAAGTATCGAATGTATGCACTGGGAATGGAAAATGTAGAAACTAGAAGAGGGGGGGGGGGGGGGGGGGGTGAATAGTTTCTCTTGTTTAAGGTGCTAATTAAAATCCTTTCAATTAGGTTTGTCCTAAAATTATCTTTTACTTAAAAACCAGTTTCATAGTTGTTAGGTTCAATTCTAATGCATTAACAATATCTAGTGACAATGAAATGCAATGTAAGAATGAAAGCATAAGTAAAGAGTAAGGAAAGAAACAACTTAAGGTACGACACCAAGATTTATAGTGGTTCGGCAACGAAGATCTCTCTTCGTTCCTACTCCACTCCTCGAGTACACCTTAGTCGATATTTCCATTATATCCACAAGCTCCTTTCTTGGCGGAGAAAATCTTCCAACATTGCTTACATTATTTCCTGACACTAAGCTAAATGTCGAGACCTAATCTTAGCTAGGACCAATCTACACACGTCGCCTACTTCACCATTTTCCGACACAAGGCTAGATGTCGAGTTCTAATCGGAAGATAGAACCACTCTTCGTCGTCCATCTTTTTTTCCAACACAAGGCTAGATGTAGAGTCCTAATCCAAAGATAGAACCAATCTTCACAAGTCTTCACTTTCAAGTTTAGTGAGAACTCACAAGACACATACACACATCATTTTGTAGTTTAGTGAGAACTAACACACAACAGTTATTACAACTAAAAAACACATATCCAAGTATACACATGTAACTTGGATCTACACAAGACAAATCCAAGTATACACATATACAATGGATTTATACAAGACTAATCCAAGTATTCATAAATACCTTGGATCAACACAACACTAATCCAAGTATACACGAATATATTGGATCTACACAAGACTCAATTTAAACAAAATGATGAACATGACTAGATCTAAGGAAGGATGATCTTCATCAAAGCTTCATCTTTACTCACATCACAAATGTGTGAGTGATCTTCTCTTTGGACAAGTGAAGAAGAGGATTAAGAGGATAATCATAAGTAAACATACATAACAAATTAAGTGACCATTTACTAATGATTGAAGAACATAGAAAGAAGATAAGAAGCTGAAAGATTTGTCCAAAAAGGTTCCTTTGAAAATGAAAATACGATCCACTATTTACAGGAGACAAAAAATAACGGCTCTCTGGGCGCGGTTCAATAATTAGCCTGTGGTTCATTATCACTAAAGAACCGTATAGCTACTTAAGGAACCGCGGGTAGTAGGATTCGCTCCTTTTTGTCTTTTAGTGGGAAAATGTTATCTAGGGTAGTTTAAACCCTCAAAGGATATTCCTATGGCATTTTGAATATGCCACATTCAAATTTTCATTTTCTTTTTTAATAAAACGTTTTCGTAAAAATAAAGTTTATTAAAATCTTTTGTCACATTTGAATAAATGTGAGTTTTGAAGTTAATCACTTTCTATGATCACAAAACATGATTAAGATATGTTTGTGTAAGACTTAAATAATTATTACCTTGATGATAGTGTTTGTTGAATAATTCATCTTTCGGTATCTTTGACGATAATTTTTTTTACACTTTGTCTTGATCAAAACAAAGAAATATTAGTTTACCAGTAATAATGATTTTAGGCATTGGTTGCATTAACAATCTCCCCCTTTTTTATTACGACAAACTCTAAACTCATTTATGTAAAAACAAAAGTTTTCGAATTATTAACGAGTTTATCACTATCATTTCTCCCCTTTTGTCAAAGCAAACAGGTTAGCACAAGTCTATGAAGGAAAAAAGAATCGACTTTGCTAGTAGCTTTCCCTTGGTGCTTACTCCCCCTAGCTTTGGGGCACCAAGTGATCGAGCTATGATGACAAGCTACATAGAAAGGTTAGTAGAAAGAAAAGAAACACCAAGTCACTACCTACTAACTAACTTGAGAGGGAGGAAAAAAAGAAATCTCAAATTAGAAGTAAGTATTTGCGAAGTATGTCCAAAGAGAGTGTTTTGACAAGATTAACTCACAATTGGTGGAATAAAAGTAGAAAAGAAACCTCCATACCAATTGTAGTTAAAACATATGTCAAAAGTTACAAACTTAGAATTGTTGGAATCACCAAAACAATTATAAATTTTAACCATAATGAACTCTCAACAATATGTGTGATAAAGAATGGGCAAAACAAGAAATAACACACATATCAATCATATTACAAAAATATGAAAGAACATACAAGGAAAATATTCATACACAAAATATGAATATTAAAACAACAAATATTGAAAATAAATAACATAAGCATAAACTATTCTAGTAGAGATAGTCTTTCAAGATTGATTAGGTTTTTATTTGACTCAAACAATTAGAACACAAAGTGTGCTTTAATTGGTAAAATAAGACGACGAGGCATCATTCGAAGATTTTCTCACGGGAACAAATACTTTGAGAGGACGTCGAGTGAGAAGAAATTCAAGAAAATTTAACTTGTCATAAACATGAGCAAGTTCAATTTGTTGAAATCGACAACACGCACACGAGCTTCCACGATGCAAAACAAAGTCGTTTGATGAGAGAGGACCATCAAAATAAGAAGGTGGTGGTGGAGAAGGAGATTGAGGATAAGAAAGGTTTTCACAATGCATAATGAGGTTAGGGAAAGAAGATAGTTCATTGAGATGAGGTGTGTTGAAAGGTTTAGGTGGTGGTGGAAGAGCTTCCCTTTCTCCGGTAATTGGATTGATTGAGAAAGTCTCATTCCAATACTTAATAAGAGAGACAGAAGAAGTCTTGCAAGGTTTGGGAGAAGAGTAATCATGATGATCCTTGTTCTTCTTGATCCAAACGGGTCGAACCGAGATTTTTTGTTTCTTAGAAATCTTAAGAAGAAGCTTTGGGTTTAGAAGGTTGTGACAAAGATATGTCAAGGTTGAGATTAGAAGAAGAAGACATTGTGAGGGATGAGAAAGTGAACTCCCAAAATGAGAAGATTTAAATAAAATAGACAAGGCAAAGAATAGAAAGAAAACCAAAAGGTTTCAAAGAATGTTTAACCAAAATAGGCAAACAAAGAATCTTGAAAAAGACTAAAGTCAAAGAAGAACGACAAAAAACGAGTCAGAAAATGGCTTGATGTCCACCGTTCTTTAAAAGAACCCGTGGTTCATTAAATATAATGAGCCGTGCGACATTTATTGAGCCGCCCATAGTGGACTTAACACAAAGATCAGATTTTTTTTGACAGTTTTGAGAAAAGACAACACTTTTTCAAAATAAAGAAAATCTTAGATTTTTACCTCTAATAACACTAGATTAGGCAATGGTTGCAAAAAGGACAACATACTCACAAAGAGTATCTTAACAAACAGTGACAAAATATTTAGATAACATTATGATCCAATTTTAGTCAAGTTTGTAGAGGTTATAATAGATTAAGGTTTAATTTTAATTTAAATTGAAGTTGATTAATGTGAGAACACAAAGGTTATAACACAAAACAAAGTTAATCTATTATAATCATCTTCATGAGAAACTCATGAAGGAAACCAAGTACAAGAAAAAAATAACTAACTACTACAATAGCTAGCTAATCTAATTATTGATTAAGCAATCTTCTTTGGCTTGTTTTCTTAAAAAGATATTTTGGAAATATCATCATTCATCTACTAGGAGGAGGTGGATTGGTGAACAAGGTCAACATGAAATCTTGTAACCTCCTATGAAGTCCAAACATTTCCATTCTTAGGTTTTGAATGATGTAGTTATTATAGAGACAACATGGACAATTTGTACCATGAGCTTCAAGAAAAGAAAAGAAGTAAAGACCATCCATGAAGTGAGAAATATGAACACCTAAAAGTTGAGTGTTAGAAGGAGGAGGCATGGTGTCCACTAGTGGATATGGGTGAATTTAGTGGAGTGAAAGGTGAGGTTGCCAAATGCTCAACAAAGTCATTCACAAAGGGAATGCTTTAGAGAGGTTGGGGGTTCACATCCAAGAGAGGACTTGGAGTGAAGGGTGAGGAAAACTCATTCATTCTTGATTGGAATGAAGAATTGGTAGAACCATGGAAGGGGTTAGTACCATGAGTTGAACTAGTCTTGTATGGAGCAAGAGGTGGTGAAGGCGATGAAGAGATAAGAATAGTAGAAATCTCATTCTTGGGTGTAAGATAATATGTAGCACCTTGTTTGAGGCTTAATCATACTCTTAAGGTTTATTTTGGTTGTTGATTGTTTGGAAGAGTTGATGATCTTGTGGACACCATGATTGTGTGTCAAGGTTTAGAAGAAGGCTTAGAGGATGAAGAAGAAGAATAACCAAAGGTGGTTTAAGAAGAAGATGGGATGATCCAAACTAGTAATGTGTTAAAAATGATTTTGGTGAACAATACAATTTGCTAGGCTTATTAAGGAAAAAGCTGGTTTTTAGCAAAAGTTTAATCCATGTTTACACAACTTTAAAGAAAAACAGTTTAAAGCATATATTCTTTCGAAGTAATAACCCGCAGTTCTTTAATATACATGCGATTCGATATCACTAAAGAACCGTCTGGTATTTAACGAACCGCCGGTAGAACCCCTTGAAAATGGGACTTCCATCAATTTTCTTAAGCCCAGATTTTAGACAAAAGTTTATCAAGCCAAATTATATTACCAACCAAAATCTAGATAGCTAACTAACACAAAATTGCGTGAAGTCATGTAAATCGAAAGTTCGATAACATGAAGCACATTAGGATTAAAATACTAGTCAATCCAAACATAAAGTATTAGTTAAAACAAACCAAAGGCAAATGTTAGAAATAAAAAACAAGTCTAAGTAACAATCATGGTACAACCAACATCTTCTACTCAAACTCTCTCATGAACATCTCTTCAATGTGCCTAGATTCATCACTTGAATTCTCAAGAAGACAAAGATTATGGAAATACCGAGAATCAAGAGTAATATCTTGAGAAGAAGCGAAAGAATTAGAAAAGGACAAAAAGTCATTGGACTCAAGAGAGGAGCCAAAAATGCAATGGTGCATTGATGATTGAAGATTACTCGGAGAACTTATGCCGGTGTCAGTTTCAGTCTTGTCTATCCAATAAGTTGAAAGGGGAATACACCCAACATCATAAGTTTTCTCTCGATGATCATTTCCATCGTCATTAGAATCAATCCTAGGCTCATGTGGAAGGTTAACTTCAATGGAAAGCATTACACGATAAACGAAGCAATAATATGATACGTTTAAGGAAGGGAAATTAAGATCAACTCTTCTAAGAAGACAAGTAAGAAGCATAGCAAAAGGAAGACTCGATTTGGATTTATAGAGAACATAGTCAGTTCTTCTAGATATGAAAACCGCAAGATTGTACGAGGTAGAGGTTGCAACATAAAACAACATATGAGCAAGGCATGCGGGCACGCGATTACGATTACCATCGAGACATATTTCATTTTTCCTAATGATTTCGGCCCATGGGATCATAAAATCATTAAGTTCGCTAGTTAGTAATTCCCAAGGAGTGAGAACAAGAATGTTTCCTTTAAAGTCAACAAGAAGAGAATGTTCACGAGGTTTAGAAATAGCTCTAGAGATGAGCAAAGGAGAAGGAAGCTCGGTCACATAATGCACATCAATAGAGGCCGATTCTAAAGAGTCAATGCTCCAAGTATCGGTGAACCTACATTGACCACTATATGGCACCTTGAGAATTTGTCCAAATTCTTCAAGAGTGTATAAAATGGTTTTCCCCTTGATGGAAGTTTTCCCCTTGATGGAAAATATTATAGATAAACTATTATTGATGCACATTAATGAGAAGGAACTAAAGAACTCCATAAGAAAGGAAGAAAATATTGGCTCATCAATGTCAAGCAAACAATCAAAGCCAATAGATTTGAACATGTAGTGTGCAAGCTCATTACTATCAAGATTTTGGTGGGACAACGCGTCCTTCATGAAAACAACGAGTTTCTAAAGACCGAAGAGTATTTTGAAGAGAACAAGATTTACACGATTTAGAAAGAATAGGCATGTATTCTCTAGTTTTCTCATTGTCTTTACGAGTTTCCAATGGCATAGTAAATACCTATATAAGACAAGAATATTTCCATAATCACTCTTATGTTATATATTAGAAATCAAGATCATGAGAATGTGTTTAATCAATTAATTGACTAACCAAAGGATTAATCCTTAACATTCTTATGTCCACAATGTAGCAATTTCATCTTTGACAAGTACATATGAATTATATAAAATCAAACATGAACTTGATCATCGGTTTTTAAAAATTCGTTTTTAGGTAAGCATTAACAATGCAATTACCAATGTGTTCAAGGGTTCATATCAAATCCATCATTCAACCAAAATAATTTAGTTAAAATTTGGATCTGTTCAATAAGTGGGTTTTAGTGAAATCGCAAGGAATTAAAACCTAAGGAATCATAGTACTAAAACTATATCAACCCATATTCCTAATTAGGTCATATACATCTTTTCTCTCTAACCCTAAAAACCATCTTTTCTCTCTAACCCTTAACCTAAACCATCTCTTAGCCGTCGCCTCCGACGGCCGGCTACACGTTGGAGGTTCAGAGGGCTACCAATAAACTTAAACCTCCTTCAATTATCATGTTCAATTCAAAAAACAAATCAAATTCATTTCCCATATCTAGTTTTCTTTTCCACAATGGTGGATATTCCTACAAAGTGACTCGCACCTACATGTTCGTTTCTATCTCCGTACCTATATCTATGGATCTAAGTTACTGCTCCCTATCAACCACGAAAATGGCAAGCATATTTTCTTGGGTTTGGGAGTTCGGTTTTGGGAGGTTGTGTTTGTTGATTTCTTTTGTGGGTATCACCATTATCATCTATGTATCTATTCGGGTGAGAAAGATTCAAGGTCTTCGGTGATGTTTTTTATTTTGCTTTAATTTGGATATGTAATAGTTTGGTTTGGGATAAGCTTTGTTGATGTAACTTCTTTTTAATGACACTGTAATGCGAATGCATTTTATAATAATAAAAAAAAGCTCAATTTCAATTTTAATTTTAAAAATACCCAATTATGAAAGTAAGAACCCTTGAACAAATTGATTGAAATTGAATGAAGATACTTACAATTAATTGATGTTAGATAGAGGATGAGTGAAACCCTTGTCTTGAAACCAATTAATTAGAGTGATTGGAAGCTTTTGAAAACTTGTTAATGGAGGTTTTTGAGAGAACCCGTCACCACCAAGAAGAAGAAAGAGTGAGGGTTTCTGAAATAATGTTATTTTAATAAAAAAACATGATTAATTTAACCTCAGTGGGCCGCGGTTCGATATTGATAACGAACCTTACATTTAAACCGCGACAATTAAAGAAGCGCCAACAGAGGTAGTGTTTTAACAAAGAAATTGAAAGAATTTTTGAAACCAAGTTTTTCTAAAAAAAACTTAAAACATATATCAAGCCTTTTCGAAATCATTGGATCATTTCAAAACTAGGTTATAATGCCTTAATTAAGGACTACGAGTTAAATCAAGACCGAAAAAGACCGAATTTGACCGATACGAAAAACGACTACTCGTAAGAAAAGAGAAAGAAGAGAGAAATCAAGAGGAGTGAATCAAGGCTAAGTTCAATGCTCAAGAGATGAATGACAATATTCAAGTAGTAGAAACGAAGAGCTTGTGTCATCTATAGTGGTTTAAGACGTGCCTTTCCGGCGCAAGTCAAAACGGTTTTGGTAATGAACATACCAAGCAATTTTGTTATATAGAGTAAGAACACTTACTAATAAATGTCTTAAACTTTTACAAAACATGAGCAAAATTATAGATTCACTTTATCTCGCACGTGATCGGACAAATATCATTGTTTAGGGTTACAATGACAATATCCTTGGAATATTTCAATTCCAAATGTGTAATATCCTAACTATAACTTATGATGTAGTTTGGTATCTCAAATGATTAATCAGTCATCTTAGAGATGAGCTCAATTGCACATATTACACATGATATAGGGCCTACTAACCGTATGAGTTGCAAACCATAAAAATCATGCTTGATACTTTTAGCTACTACTAACTCACACTCTAACACCTAAGTGAGTCAAGTATCCAAGATCATGAAGGTTTGAGAGGGTGAAAGAATAGAATCACGTACCACAAACAAATGTCAAGGAAAGGATGCCAAGAACAAGCATATAGTCAAGTAATGATCAATAGAATGATCAATAGGGCGTGTGGAAGGACGAAAACATACCTTAGCCGCAAAGTGCATCCCAAGTCTTCTATGGACTAATGCAACACCTGCATACTAAGTCCTCAAGGACTAATATCACATACACCAATCTTGATATCATCATCCTATGATGTTGGAGATCAAAAGGAGATGAGTCTTCTACAAGTGCAAGTAGCTCAATCCACAATCAAGTTAATGACTAGTCTTCATGAGTACCTACACAAAGAAAGATATAAACTAGTGGATACATTTCAAGAACAAATAAAAATGCCTATAAACTACTAATCAATATAGGATGCAATATTACCAATTAAAATGTCTATTTTTATTGAAAAAATATTTTTCACCAAAGAGAAACTTTAGTACAAGAAACCTTCTAATTTTAGGAGACAATAGATCGCTCTAAGCTTTAAAGCATAATATACTTCAAATATATTGAGTGACCATCGCTCTGATACCAATTGTAGAAACTAGAAGGGAGGAATGAATAGTTTCTCTTGTTTGAAGTCCTAATTAAAAATCCTTTCAATTAGGTTTGTCCCAAAATTACCTTTAACATGAAAACTAGTTTCATAGTTGTTAGGTTCAGTTCTAATGCATTAACAATATCTAGTGACAATGAAATGCAATGTAAGATTGAAAGCATAAGTAAAGAGTAAGGAAAGAAACAACCTAATGTACGACACCAAGATTTATAGTGGTTCGGCAACGCAGATCTCTCTTCGTTCCTACTCTACTCCTCGAGTACACCTTAGTCGATATTTCCATTATATCCACACGCTCCCTTCTTGGCGGAGAAAACTTACAACGTTGCTTACATTATTTTCTGACACTAAGCTAAATGTCGAGACCTAATCTTAGCTAGGACCAATCTACACACGTCGCCTACTTCACCATTTTCTGACACAAGGCTAGATGTCGAGTTCTAATCGGAAGATAGAACCAATCTTCGTCGTCCATCTTCTTTTCTGACACAAGGCTAGATGTAGAGTCCTAATCCAAAGCTAGAACCAATCTTCACAAGTCTTCACTTTCAAGTTTAGAACTCACAAGACACATACACACATCACTTTGTAGTTTAGTGAGAACTAACACACAACACTTATTACAACTCAAAAACACATATCCAAGTATACACATGTAACTTGGATCTACACAAGACAAATCCAAGTATACACATATACAATGGATTTATACAAGACTAATCCAAGTATTCATAAATACCTTGGATCAACACAACACTAATCCAAGTATACACGAATATATTGGATCTACACAAGACTCAGTTTAAACAAAACGATGAACATGACTAGATCTAAGGAAGGATGCTCTTCATCAAAGCTTCATCTTTACTCACATCACAAATGTGTGAGTGATCTTCTCTTTGGACAAGTAAAGAAGAGGATCAAGAGGATAATCATAAGTAAACATACTTAACAAATTAAGTGATCATTTACTAATGATTGAAGAACATAGAAAGAAGATAAGAAGCAGAAAGATTTGTCCAAAAAGGTTCCTTTGAAAATGAAAATATGATCCACTATTTACAGGAGACAAAAAATAACGGCTCTATGGGCGCGGTTCAATAATTAGCCTGCGGTTCATTATCACTAAAGAACCGTATAGCTACTTAAGGAACCGCGGGTAGTAGAATTCGCTCCTTTTTTTCTTTTAGTGGGAAAACGTTATCTGAGGTAGTTTAAACTCTCAAAGGATATTCCTATGAAATTTTGAATATGCCACATTCAAATTTTCATTTTCTATTTTAATAAAACATTTTTTTAAAAATAAAGTTTATTAAAATCTTTTGTCACATTTGAATAAATGTGAGTTTTGAAGTTAATCACTTTCTATGATCACAAAACATGATTAAGATATGTTTGTGTAAGACTTAAATGATTATTACCTTGATGATAGTGTTTGTTGAATAATTCGTCTTTCGGTTATCTTTGAAGATAATTTTTTTTACACTTTGTCTTGATCAAAACAAAGAAAGATTAGTTAACAATAATAATGTTTTTAGGCATTGGTTGCATTAACAATCTCCCCCTTTTTGATTACGACAAACTATAAACTCATTTATGTAAAAACAAAAGTTTTCGAATTATTAACGAGTTTACCACTATCATTTCCCCCCCTTTGTCGAAGCAAAAAGGTTAGCACAAGTCTTTGAAGGAAAAAAGAATCGACTTTGCTAGTAGCTTTCCCTTGGTGCTTACTCCCCTAGCTTGGGTCACCAAGTGATCGAGCTATGATGACAAGCTACATAGAAAGGTTAGTAGAAAGAAAAGAAACACCAATGTATATACTATAGTCACTACCTACTAACTAACTTGAGAGGGAGGAAGAAAAGAAATCTCAAATTAGAAGTAAGTATTTGCTAAGTATGTCCAAAGAGAGTGTTTTGACAAGATTAACTCACAATTGGTGGAATAAAAGTAGAAAAGAAACATCCATACCAATTGTAGTTAAAACATATGTCAAAAGTTACAAACTTATAATTGTTGGAATCACCAAAACAATTATAAATTTTAACCATAATGAACTCTCAACAATATGTGTGATAAAGAATGGGCAAAACAAGAAATAAAACACATATCAATCATATTACAAAAATATAAAAGAACATACAAGGAAAATATTCATACATAAAATATGAATATTAAAACAACAAATATTGAAAATAAACAACATAAGCATAAACTATTCTAGTAGAGATAGTCTTTCAAGATTGATTAGGTTTTTATTTGACTCAAACAATTAAAACACAAAGTGTGCTTTAATTGGTAAAATAAGACAACGAGGCATCATTCGAAGATTTTCTCACGGGAACAAATACTTTGAGAGGACGTCGAGTGAGAAGGAATTCAAGAAAATTTAACTTGTCATAAACATGAGCAAGTTCAATTTGTTGAAATCGACAACACGCACACGAGCTTCCATGATGCAAACAAAGTCGTTTGATGGGAGAGGACCATCAAAATAAGAAGATGGTGGTGGAGAAGGAGATTGAGGATAAGAGAGGTTTTCACAATGCCTAGTGAGGTTAGGGAAAAAAGAGAGTTCATTGAGATGAGGTGTGTTGAAAGGTTTAGGTGGTGGTGGAAGAGCTTCCCTTTCTCCGGTATTGGATTGATTGAGAAAGTCTCATTCCAATACTTAATAGGATAGAAAGAAGAAGTCTTGCAAGGTTTGGGAGAAGTGGAATCATGATGATCCTTGTTCTTCTTGATCCAAACGGGTCAAACCGAGATTTTTGGTTTCTTAGAAAGCTTGAGAAGAAGCTTTGGGTTTAGAAGGTTGTGACAAAGATATGTCAAGGTTGAGATTAGAAGAAGAAGACATTGTGAGGGATGAGAAAGTGAATTCCTAAAATGAGAAGATTTAAATAAAATAGACAAGGCAAAGAATAGAAAGAAAACCAAAAGGTTTCAAGGAATGCTTAACCAAAATAGGCAAACAAAGAATCTTGAAAAAGACTAAGGTCAAAGAAGAAAGACAAAAAACGAGCCAAAAAATGGCTTGCTGTCCACCGTTCTTTTAAAGAACCCGTGTTTTATTAAATATAATGAGCCGTGCGGCATTTATTGAGCCGCCCACAGTGGACTTAACACAAATATCCTATTTTTTTTTACAGTTTTGAGAAAAGACAACACTTTTTCAAAATAAAGCAAATCTTGGATTTTTACCTCTAATAACAATAGATTAGGCTATGGTTGCAAAAAGGACAACATACTCACAAAGAGTATCTTGACAAACAGTGACAAAATATTTAGATAAATGTTGCTTACATTATTCTCCGACACTAAGCTAAATGTTGAGACCTAATCTTAGCTAGAACCAATCTACACATGTTGCCTACTTCACCATCTTTCGACACAAGGCTAGATGTCGGGTTCCAATCGAATGCTAGGACCAATCTTCGTCGCCCATCTTCTTTTCTGACACAAGTCTAGATTTCGAGTCCTAATCTAAAGCTAGAACTAATCTTCACAACTCTTCACTTTCAAGTTTAGTGAGAACTCACAAGACACATACACACATCACTTTGTAGTTTAGTAAGAACTAACACACAACACTTATTACAACTCAAAAACACATATCCATGTATACACATGTAACTTGGATCTACATAAGACAAATCCAAGTATACACATATACAATGGATTTACACAAGACTAATCCAAGTATTTACAAATACCTTGGATCAACACAACACTAATCTAAGTATACACAAATATATTAGATGTACACAAGACTCAATTTAAACAAAATGATGAACATGACTAGATCTAAGAAAGGTTGATCTTTATCAAAGCTTCATCTTTAATCACATCACAAATGTGTGAGTGGTCTTCTTTTTGGACAAGTAAAGAAGATGATCAAGAGGATAAACGTAAGTAAACATACTTAGCAAATTAAGTGATCATTTTACTAATGACTGAAGAACATAGAAAGAAGATAAGAAGCAGAAAGATTTGTCCAAAAAGGTGCCTTGGAAAATAAAAATATGATACACTATTTATAGGAGACAAAAAACAACGACTCTCTGGGCGTGGTTCAATAATTAGCATGCGGTTCCTTATCACTAAAGAACCGCATAGCTATTACGGAACCGCGAGTAGTAGACTCTGCTCCTTTTTGTATTTTAGTGGGGAAATGTTATCTGGGGTAGTTTAAACCCTCAAAGGATATTCCTATTGCATTTGGAATATGTCATATTCAAATTTTCATTTACTATTTTAGTATAGCATTTTCTTAAAAATAAAGTTTATTAAAATCTTTGTCACATTTGAATAATTGTGAGTTTTGAGGTTAATCACTTTCTATGATCACAAAACATGATTAAGATATGTTTGTGTAAGTCTTAAATGATTATTACCTTGTTGATAGTGTTTGTTGAATAATTCGTCTTTCGGTTATCTTTGACGATAAATGTTTTTACACTTTATCGTGATCAAAACAAAGAAATATTAGTTAACACTAATAATGTTTTTAGGCATTAGTTGCATTAACAGAAAAGTTGTCCAACGACATGACAAGGCCAATATAATAGGGGTGATAAATTTTTTTCCTACTATAATGCTTGAATCAGTAACTTCGCAAGATTTGTGGATTTATTGCATTTTATAGGATAGCGTGTGCGAATAACGCTTTTAATGTTTTAGCTAATAGTTTTGATGGTTAGAGCACTCAGCATAGTAACGCTGGCGACCCCCCCCTCCCACGCCCCCTAAACGGATAATATCACTTTTAGTTCTCCTCTCATGTTTGAAAAGCTACATAAACCCTCCCTAAACGGCTAACTTTGTAAAAGAAAATTACATAAAGAGCCCTTAACGGCTAGTTCTTTCTATAAAATATTTTCATTCCTCACCCCCTCAACACACACACACACATAACTCATTATAAATACTTCAATACTTTTATACTAAATCCTCACAAAAACATACATTTACAACAAAAAAACACGCATTTACACTTTTTCACAATGAACCAAAATCAAATTGGTCGAGTCATTTTCGATATCGATGCAAGCTTTCGATTATCACCGATGACTACTATAATAAGAAACTCAACCGCCACGATTAACTCGTACCTCGATTTTCCATGACCGTGAAGATGTTGAGTGACGTCTACGGGACTATTATTTTGATGATCCTATAGCTATCCTTTATACTATTTTCATAAAACTTTTCCTAAAATTATCAATGACATTGTAACTTATGCGACTGAACATTTTCATTTCTTTTCATCTCGACTCAATTGTACGGGTCGAATGAGTATTAGTGCTATTATCAAGTGCACGTCGACTATACGTCAAGTCTCATACGGTAACACACCCGACATCTTAGATGAATATTTGCAAATGAGTTAGCGTACTACACGAGATGTTCTATGTTTATTTATTATGGGCATCGTTGATTTGTATATGGCGAAGTATTTATGAAATCCAACATCTGAAGACGTTGTGAAGATACAATAAAAGCATATCACTGTTCATAGTTTTTTTGGAAGTATTGATTGTATGCACTAGGAATGGAAAATTTGTCCAACGGCCTGACAAGGTCAATATGGTAAGGGTGATAAAAAAATTCCCTACTATAATGCTTGAAGCTGTTATTTCACAAGATTTGTGGATTTGAAATGAGTTTTATGGGATAGCGGGTGCGAATAACGATATTAATATTTTAGATAATTCTCCGTTATTCGACGAACTATTAGAAAATTTAGCCCATGTGGTTCCGTATTGTTATAAACGGAGTTCAGTATTGTAATGGGTATTACTTGGCTGATGGAATTTACCCACAGTGGGCAAGTTTCCTCAAATCATTCACGGTTTCAACAGATCCGAAGCGTACGTACTTTAAACAATGTCAAGAAAGTGCACGAAAAGATATTGAACGTGATTTCGGTGTTCTCAAAGGACGTTGGGGAATTATTAAACAACCGGCTCGTGCATACGAAGTCAAAACATTACGTAGAATCATGTATGTTGGAATCATAATGCATAACATGATTTTAGAAGATCAATAAATGTCGGTTGTTTACTGGAAGCATGTGTATTCTAATCCCGCAAGGTAAATGCAAAGAACGTGGGTCGATCGATGTGCTACCCAACGTCGTAAAGCAAAAGAATTAAGAGACTAAGATACACATATTAGGCTCCAACAAAACCTTATCAATCATATTTGGCATGAAGTCAAGAAAGCTCAAGAAGAAGAAGACTAGTCGTCAGGGCGTGTATTTTTTTTTCAATTCACATGTTTTTATAAGTTTTTTAAAGTATTGTAATGTGCATTTTTTATTATGAATGAAATAAGTATTTTGTTTAACAAAATAAAATTTTTTTGAGGGGTTTGTATGAAAATAAATAGGTGAGTGGTGTTATTTGGTGTTATGATTGGAGCATCGTTAATGCAATATACGATGTAAAGTTGAATACACTTCCACGTCATCACCATGTCAACGCATCAACTTTCATATAAAACCTTCACAGTGCATTGAACTCAATACAATTTAATACATTTCCACGTCATCAAACTTTTTTTGATAACTAGATTTTAACAGACAAAAAAATATTTTTATATAAAAATATAGAATATTTGCTTTGTATAAATCCATTCAACGGTATAAAAATGCTTAAAGAAAATAAACAACTTCATTCATTTGCCTTGTCAAGTAAGATTCCCAAAGACTTACTTTTATATTGAAAGATATATATGTATTCAAATATTAAAGTCTGTCTAGTGATTTGAGTTCCAAAAGAAAACAAATGATCTAGCACACTATAGAGTATAAACACGGTTCTTGCAGAAACACATCCTTATTCAATCTATGATGAGTTGGAAACATCCACAATGTATTGCACGCATCAAAGAGCTATCATGCGTATGACAAATCGTCCCATTGTAGGTGTACCCAGGCTGGAGGGAGAGGGAGAAAACCCACGAGTGGGTTACCACGTGGCTAAAAGCCACGGGTGGATTTACATTAACCTCCCCCAAACCCCACGCTTGGGTTACCGTACCAAGAGAAAAAAACCAGCGGTAGCTTTGCTACCCCTCGTAATACACACTTTGTGGGTCTCATTTTAACTTTTTTTATTTATAAATACCCCCATTAAACCAATTTTAAAATAAAACAAATTTATATACATCTTCTTCATTTTTACAAAATTTTCAACTTTCAACATGGATAACATGGATGAGTATACGTATATGTTCCCCGATTTAATGATCGTCGATGAAGAAACTTTGATGAATAGCCCTCGAATACGGTTTCTTGTAAGAGTGATGTCATTTTTTGGTAATAGACGAGAAGCAATCCGAGTGACGAAAACCCGGTAAATCAAGATCATTATGGTGCCCATGAACGTTTAGTTTCTGCGTTTTTCTATGAGATCCCGATGTATAACAAAAGAGAATTCTGGAAGACATTTCAAATGGCTCGACCATTTTTCAACCGGATGGTTGCGGATGTATCTGGTCGTGTATCATACTTTACTTCAAATATCGACTGTACTGAAGGAGAAGGCATCCCTCCTTTGGTGAAATACACTTCTGCAATTCGTCAATTAGCATACGAAATTGTTCCAACTTTGTTAGATGATAATATACAAATAGCTATAAGAACTTCACAGGAGAGTCTTGATCATTTTTGTACTGATATTAGAAATGTTTATGGTCCAGAGTATATGAGAAAATCCACGGTGAGTGATGTTGAATTACTATATCAACGTCACGAGGAGAAACACGGTTTCCCAAGGATGTTAGGAAGTCTTGAATGCAAGGATTGGGAGTGGTTTGGTTGTCCGTACACCCATAAAGGGAAATTTGTTAGACATGATCATGGATCGAATCCGTTCATTTTGTTGAAAGCTGTTGCGTCGCAAGACTTGGACATGGCATGCTTTCTTTGGTTTTATGGGTCTAACGATGACATCAATTTCTTACATCAATCCCATTTGGTTAACGATTTAAAAACCGGAAGAGCGCCAAAGATTCCTTTTGTGACTAACGGCGGCGTTACTTACCCATTTAGATACTATCTTGTTGACTACATATATCTCGCATTAGTTCCACTCGTTAAGGAACCCGCTAACGATGACCACAATCGAATATTGTATAAGAAAGCAAGAATCGGCAAGGAAAGATGTGGAATGAGCGTTTGGTGTTCTAAAAAAGAAATGAACCATAATAGCCAATCCTACACGTGCGATGAAAAAAGAAAGAGTTACTAATATGATGTATGCATGCATCATATTACATAATATGATTCGAAAACACAAAGGATATCTTATATGTCCCAGATGGTTCCCAAGAGAAGCACATCAACCGGGCGCTCTCGTACGAAACCTGACACATATTTATGAAGTTATGGTGTACATCTGATCGTCCCAAGTGCATCATAACATTCGAGCCGATTTGATCCTAAATAATGTTTAATTTTCGATTTAGTTGTAATTTTTTAATATTTGAAGATTATGTAATGTTTTTATTTGATGAATTAAATGTTTTAATTTATGAATAAAAAATAAAAGTGATAAAGGTGAGGTAGAGGTGAGTTTTTTTGCTTATGGAAGTGGTATTATGAGTTTTAGGTGAGTTAGTGAGAAGAGAGAGAAAGTTGAGGTGGCGCTAAGGTAGCGATGGTTTTTTTTGTTGCCTCTCCCTCCAGCATTAGAGAAATTAATGTTATTTTGGTGTTATGCTAATGTGGCGTCGAGGTAGCACTCTTAGATTATTTATCTAACAAGTGATTTTTCAATCTAACTACAAAAAAAATTACTCGGTTCTTTCGACATTTTTACAATTTCCTATGTTTTCTTACGTGCTCGGTTCAAGTCTACTATCTTGGATTAATGATAAAGCATTAGTTATAAATTAGTTCAAAAGTGCTCACGTTGGTTCCTTGTTGTACGTGATATGCAATTCTACTCATGAAGACATGTCGCATATTTTGTTTAGTTGTGCGTTGGCTGCTTACGTTTCTCGGCTTGTTTGTCGCTGTTGGATATGGTTTGGACGTCTCTTGGCTCGTACTCGGAATGGATTTCTTTGTTTAAATCCATAAGGTCGGGATCTAAAGTCAAGAGCATGTTAGAAGGTGTTCTCTACGTTACATGGTGGTGCTTATGGAACTTCAAAACTTCATAAATTAAGTGATTTTTGCGATTTAAAAGCCTCGGAAAGAGGTGATTTTTGATGATATTGTAGCGCGTTTTGTTACTTGGTGTTATGCTAGATGCAATAGTACCTTTAGTTGGTAGAGCTGGTGTGAGCATCCTTCCTTGCTTTCTTTGTGATGGTTTATGGTGGTTTGGTCGGCCTTAGTAGTTTTTTCGGCAAACAACGACGACGACGCAAATTCAAGCAACGACACCGGTGA
The DNA here is from genome assembly GCA_025667525.1 of Glebionis coronaria. Lineage (NCBI taxonomy): Eukaryota > Viridiplantae > Streptophyta > Magnoliopsida > Asterales > Asteraceae > Glebionis > Glebionis coronaria. The sequence goes on from CM046880.1 coordinate 480,705,020, forward strand.
ATTCTGACGAATGCGGTGACTCCACTTAAAGATGTTGATACCAACAATGACTCATTTATGATGGAAAAGAATTATAATAAAGAAAATAACAGTCTAATAGCTATTCTTGCAACAGTGGATTTGGTCTCTACTAATCTAGGGTAAAAATATGACTATCCACATCTTACTTTTTAAGTATCTCGTTACAACAAAATTGAGTGTTTCTTATTGCGTACAAAAACTTTATGAAATGAATCACAAAATTAGAAGGAGAGTAAGGTGGGTCGAATCAATATAAATGACCCATCATACTATCTTATAAAACATTGTATGCACTCTCTCTTCATTAAATTTTTAAGTAGTACAAATAATAAAACATATTATACAAATCAATTAAGCATGGTTTATAGACCATCTCATGGACTCTTTCATTAATAAATTTTTAAGTAATACTAGTTTTAGAACATATTATACAAGTCAATTAAGCATTATCATCACTTTTTTAAATTAGTTTTAATTAATACATGTTATAAAGCATATGTTATAAGCACACATTGTTTAATATATTAAACTCCCTAATTAATAATATTATAAAAATACCCTTAAAATGAATAATACATCTTATTATACATATTGTACAACTATTAAAACAAAAAAAACACTTCATATGAGGGTAAAAGCCATAAAATAGACATGTACTCTTCATTTTGTTCCATTATGATAAATGTACTATTTTATGTACTTATCTGACCAACGAACTTGTTAGTTTTGGGACAGTATCACCAATATGACCAGATCTATTTCCATGTAAATTTTTATAACATGAAATGACTAATTTACCTTTGGTTTCTTTAGGGGTAAAAGAGGGTTACGTCAAGGTGATCCGATGTATCCTTACCTGTTTACCCTTTTTATGGAGGTGCTTACTTTAATCTTAAAGAAAAGAGTCCATGCGGCGCGGGACTTTGGATTTCATCAGCATTGTGTTAGAGATTCTGAATGTGTGTTCTACAGACGATTTATTCATTTTTGCTCGGGGTAATGTGCAATCGGCTCGTGTTGTTATGGAGGCTCTTGAGGAATTTAAGAATGTGTCCGGTCTCGTTCCTAGTATACCAAAGAGTACAATTTTCTTCTGTAATGTTAGCCCCGTGGTGAAAAGTGAGATTCTTGGAAGTATGCCATTTCTTGAAGGTAGGTTACCATCTATGTATCTTGGTGTCCTGTTACTGTCTTCTCTGTAGAAACTAGAAGGGGGGGTTGAATAGTTTCTCTTTGATTAGTCACCTAATTAAAATGACTTTCAATTAGGTTTTTATCAAAACTATCTTTTACTTAAAGCTAAGTTGCATAATGATTAGATTCAATTCAAATGCATTAGCAATTGTAATAGGTAAGTATAGTGATAATGAAATAAGTAAAGAGTAAGGAAAGAGACAACCTAATGACAAGACACCAAGATTTATAGTGGTTCGACAACGAGGCTCTATCCTCGTTTCTACTCCACTCCTCGAGTACACCTACTCGAGATTTCCACTATATCCACAAGCTCCCTTCTTGACGGAGAAAGCCTTACATCGTCGCTTACATTATTTTCTGACACTAAGCTAAATGTCGAGACCTAATCTTTAGCTAGGACCAATCTACACAACGTTGCCTACTTCACAATTTAACGACACAAGGCTAGATGTTGAGTTTTAATCTCAAGGTAGAACCAATCTTCACGACGTTGCCTACTTCACCATTTTACGACACAAGGCTAGATGTCGAGTTCTAATCCAAAGCTAGAACCAATCTTCACGACTCTTCACTTTCAAGCTAAGTGAGAACTTCACACAACACAACTACTAATCACTTTCAAGTTTAGTGAGAACTCACAAGACACTACCACATCACTTTATAGTTTAGTGAGAACTACTAGACAATCTATTACAACTCAACTAAACATATCCAAGTACACACATGTAGCTTGGATCAACACAACAAAAATCCAAGCAAACACATATGCAATGGATGTACACAACAAATCCAAGTATTCACAAATAGCTTGGATGAACACAACTAGTCCAAGTATTCATAAATACAAATGGATCAACAAAAAACAAAAAGGCTAACATGATGAACATGACTAATTCATGGATTCATCTTTATCACAACACTAGTGAGTGAGTGATCTTCTTATTGGACAAGGTAAAGTAGGGGATCAAGAGGATAATCATATGTAAACATACTTAACACATTAAGTGATCATTTACTAATGATTATACTATAGAAAAGAGAAAGGGGGCTGAGAAAAACATCCAAGAGGGTTATTGGAAAATGAGATTTGATCCACTATTTATAGAAGACAAAGTGCAACGGCTAGCTGGGCGTGGTTCCTTAACTAGCCCGGCGGTTCCATATCGATAGAGAACCGCCTAGCTAATTAAGGTACCGCCCAATAGAGTCCGCTCCTTTTTTTTGTCTTTTAGTGGGGTAGGAATATCTGAGGTTTTTTAAACCTTCAGAGGATATTCTTATGGCATATGGAATATGCCATTTTCAAATTTACATTTTCCATTTTAATAAAACATTTTCTTAAAAAGAAATTTTATTAAAAAATCTTTTGTCATATTAATAAAAGTGAGTTTTAAGGATAATCTTTTTGATGATCACTAAGTATGATTAAGAAAAGTTAGTGATATGATTATTACCTTGATGATAGTGTTAGTTAAATGATTCGTTTTGTGTTTTACACTAAATGTGTTGTATAGTTTGTTGTGATCAAAACTAAGAAAGATTAGTTAACACTAATAATGTTTTTAGACATCACTTTCATTAACAATCTCCCCCTTTTTGATTACGACAAACTATAAACTCATTTACATAGAAACACAAAATATCGATTTATTAACGAGTTTATCACTATCATTTCTCCCCCTTTGTCGTAGCAAAAAGGTAAGCACAAGTCTTTGAAGAGAACCGGACTTTGCTAGTAGCTCCCCCTTGGTGGTTGCTCCCCCTTGCTTTGGGCACCAAGTGTATGAGCTATGGTGACATGCTATACAAAGGTTAGTAGAAAGAAAAGAAACACCAATGTATATATGATCACTACCTACTAAGTAACTTGAGAGGGAGAAGGAGAAGAAATCTCAAATTATAAGCAAGTATTTGCTAAGTATGTCCAAAGAGGTAAATGACAAAATCAAAGTTCAATTTGTGGAATTAAGGTAGAAAAGAAACATTCGACCAATGAAGATGATAAATTTGTCAAGGGGTTAAAATTTAGAATTGATGGAATCACCCATAATCAATTGTAAAGATTAACCACGATCAACTAAAAAAAAGAGAATGATCAAATAAAGAAAACAAACACGACACAAAGGTTTCATGTCACATAAATATGAAAGAAACAAACAAACAAAGTAGATAGTGATACACACAATATGAGTATCTAAAGCAAAAGATATGGAAAATAAACCACAAAGCATAAGCTATTCTAATAGTGATAATTTTCCAAGATTGCTTAAAAAGTTATTGACTCCAAAACAACTAAAGTATTATTGACTCCAAGATTGCTTAGTCCTTTAGTTGGAAAAATAAGACGACGAGGCATCATTCGAAGTTTTGTCCACGGGAACAAAAACTTTGAGAGGAGGTCGAGTGAGGAGGAGTTCAAGATAATTTAACTTCTCATACACATGAGCAAGTTCAATTTGTTGAAATCGACAACAAGCACACGAGGATCCATGATGAAACACAAATTCGGTTGATGGGGGAAGGCCATCACACCTAGGGTTTGGTGGTGGTAAGGAGAGTGGGTAGGAAATGTTTTCACAATGACTTGTGAGGTTTGGGAAGGTTGAAAGGTCATTGAGTTGAGGGGTGTCAAAAGGTTTTGGTGGTGGGGGAAGATTTTCCTTTTCTCCGGTGATGGGGTTAATGGAGTAGGTCTCATTCCAATACTTGATTGGAGAGAAGGTGGGGTTCTTGGGTGGTTTGGATGAAGAGGGTTCATTTTTCTTGATCCAAATAGGTCGAACCGAGATCTTCGGTTTCTTGGAAAGCTTGGATGAGGAAGCTTTGGGTGAGGAGGTTTGTGACAATGAAATGTCAAGGTTATGAAAGGAGGAGTTAGGCATTGTTAAGGTGTAAGAATGAAATCTCAAGGTGGGGGTATAAGAATAAAGTAGACAAGGCAAAGGTTTGAAAATCAAATGTAAAGTGTCAAGGAATGTTTAGCCAAATTGAGTAAACATGGAATCTTGACAGGGGATAGGGTGATGAAGAAAGACCAAAAACGAGCCAAAAATTAGCTTTCTGTCCGCGGTACCATACAGGGACCGGCGGTTCCTTATCACTTAAGGAACCGCACGACTTTAGTGAGCCGCGTGCAGTGGACTTGAAACCATGATTTTCTAGGGTTTTGAGAAAAACTAAGACTTTTTCAAAAAAATGCAAATCTTGGAATTTTTCCTCTATTAGCACTAAATTATGCTAGGGTTGCATAAAAGCAACACATTCACAAAGAATGTCTTGACAAAGTGTGACAAAATATTTAGATAACATTTTGAGCCAATTTTAGTCAAGTTTTAGAGGTTGTGATAGATTTAGGTTCAATTTTAATTTAGAATTAAAGTTGATTAATGTGCACATAAAGATAGAAACACATAAAGCTAAATCCATAATTCATCCTCATGAAAAAATCATGGAGGAAAAGAGATACATTAAGGAAATAAAAAAAACAACTGACTAAATACAAAGTTAGCTTAAATCTAGGTCTTGATGAGTAGTCTTCCTTGGCTTGGTTTTTCTAAAAAAAAACTTTTAAAGAAAATCACCGTTCATCGTTCATCTCCTAGGAGGAGGCATGTTAAACAAGGTGAGCAAGAAATCTTTCAACCTCATATGAAGTCCAAACATCTCCATCCTAAGGTTTTGAATGATGTAGTTATTGTAGAGGCAACATGGACAATGAGAACCATGAGCTTATAGGAACCCAAGGAAGTAAGGATCACCCATAAAGAAGGGAAGTGGAACACCAAAAATGGGAGTGTTTGAGGGAGGTGGAGGTGGAGGAGGTATGTTCTCCAAGGGTGATGTGGGTGAGTGTGGAGGTATGCTCTCCAAGGGTGAAATGGGTGAGTTTGGAGGGGTAAATGGTGAAGTCACCAAGGTATCAACAAAGTCATTCAAAATGGAAATGCTTTGGATGGGTTGAGGTTGGGTAGTCACATCCAAGAGAGTACTTGGAGTAAAGGGTGAGGATAGCTCATTCATTCTAGATTGGAATGAAGAGGAGGTAGAACCATGAGAATGGTTGGTACCATGGGTTGAGGTAGTCTTGCATGGAGAAAGAGGTGGTGAGGTTGATGAAGAGATGAGAATTGGGACAATCTCATTCTTGGGTGTGTGAAAGGGTGAGGAGTTAGGTTTGGGAAACTTAATCTTAATCTTAAGATTTTTCTTCGAAGTGGAGGTTTTGGATGAGTTTGAGGTTCATGTAGAAACCATGGTTGTAATGAATGGTTTAAGGGTTAAGGAAGAATGGTTTGATGTGTGAAGAACATGGCTAACAAGGTGGGTTTAAAAGGGTGAGGGGATGATACAAACTAGTAATGGGTTAAAAACATTTTATGTGAATAATGAATTTAGGTAACCTAATTTAGGAAATATGCAAGTTTTTGCAAAGAATCAAGCAAGGTTTACACAGATTAAGGAAAATAGTGTAAAGCAAAGATTCTGTCAAACACAGTAGCCGGCGGTTCCTTATCTAGGGTGGGAGGTTCCTTATCAATAAGCGACCGCGGGTCGATATGGAACCGCGACCAGAGGTGTTCAAAAATGGTACTTCCTCAAACTTTGGTTAGCCCAGATTTTTACCAAAGGATTAACAAGCCAAAGTTAACTACTGACCAAGATATAGGAAGCTAACTAACACATAGGATGCACTAAGCTATGCAAATCGTAAACACAAAGGCATAGATAATCATTAGGATAAAAATAACAAATAATCCAAACAAGTAGTATTAGTTAGTACACAACAAAAATAAGGTAAAAAGAAGCAAATGTTCATCATCACATTACATGTTTACCAACATGTATACTTTGAAACACTTCAAAGTCTTCACCTTCTTTTCTTACCCAATCCCTTGATCATATTCCCCAAGTACTTGAATCCTTGACTCAACCCGATGTTCATGTAGCTCACCTCGAGTCCTAAGATTTTCACGGTAGAGATGCTCCATGTTGAGATCTTCCGGTACTTCACTAGAGGAATAATGAGGTGGAGGAGCAAAGTCTTCAAGTCCATCTACGAATGAGTTTAAGGATGGGTGGGAATTACTCGAAGAGTTTAAATGAGAACTAGAACCTATGCCATCACCATCACTTGTTGGCATATAGGTGTCCTCATCATCCGTCTCTTGATGATCGGATTTTCGCGAACCTCGATCACTTCTAGGCTTTCTTTCATATACCTCTTGAATAGGCAACATAACCTGATGAACCGGGTGAAAGCGAGAAAGGTCGAGGTGGGGAAAGTCATGAGCAACCCTTTTGAAAAGGCGAGTAAGAAGCATAGCATAGGGAAGGTTTGTTTGGGCTTTGAAATAGCATAATTTATTCGTCGAGCGATATAGAATGCCAAATTGTACTTGGTTGATGTAAAGATGCAACACAACATATGCACCATACAAGCCGGGATATGATCTCGGTTTCCCCAAGACAAAATACATTCTCCCTAAGGATATTTTCCCATTGGACCATAAAATCCTTAAGGTCGCTTGAGAGCACTTCATAGCGATTCACATTTCGCACATTAGAATGAAGGCTTCTCACAACGTTTCCATCACGCTCTTTCGAAATGATATCAAGGATAAATTCCGGATCAATTTCGGCGTGGTCATTTGGAGGTTTGTCGTAGGATTCCAAGAGAGTATCAAGTCTCCATTTATCCGTGAAATGACAAGTGCCTTCATATGGTACACCAAGAATTTCACCGAAATCTTCGAGAGAGTATTGAATGATTTGATCGTTCAACAAGAATCGAATGAAGATTTCGCCATTGTATTCAAACATGGAGTAAGTGCTAAAGAATTCTAGAAGAAACAAGGGGTAAATATCTTCTTCTATGTTGAGCAAGCAATCAGACCCCGTGTGCTCAAACATAGATTTGATATAGACATAACCCGTTTGTTAGTGCAAACATTACGATGCTTTGTCGATATAATCTCTTTGTGTTTTGTTGATGACAAACGTATAATTCGCAATACATTATGTAAAATGTTAAGGTACTCGTAATCACTCAAGAATACATTTGTATACTTCTCTCGACACCTCCAAGACCGCATTCGGCATGAATCACTAAAGGTATGTACAAACATGTCATTAACCTAACTAAGTGATCAAGGATTAATATTTTCTTAAAACTCACATTTTAATCAAATGTGACAAAAGATTTTAATTAACTTTAAAGAAAATGTTTTATTAAAAAGAAAATGGAAATTTGAATTTGGCATATTCCATATGCCAAAGGAATATACTTTGAGGGTATAAACTACCCCATATGGCATATCCCCACTAAAGGACAAATTTGTACGGACTCCGACGCGGAGGTTCCTTAAAGGAACCCAAGGTTCCTTATTGATAAGGTACCGCGGGTAGAGATAAGGAACCGCGGGTGTTTTTTACCGTTGCAATGTTGTCCTATAAATAGTGGATCATTTCCAGGTTTTCTTTCAACCCTTTTTGCACAGTTTCTTTCAAAAACCATCTTAGATCCTTGATTAGTTAGTTTTGATTAATCTTGTTTAAGATGTAATTCAATCTTCAATCTCCTCATCCTCTCAAGTGCAAAGAGAAGAACACTATCATTACCATGATGTGTTGAGTTCACTACATGATGAAGATCTTTCCTCTTATAGATCTAAGTTATGTTTTTAGTCTTCCTACTATGTATATGTAGAAGATCCAAGTGTTGGGTACACTTGGATGTGTTTGTAAGGGTAGAATATCCAAGTGATGGGTATCCTTAGATTAGGTGTTAGTTGTGTAGATCCAAGTCTTGTTAGTACTTGGATGTTAGAGTTATAGATCTAAGTGATGTGTGCTTAGATATATATGGTTTATGTGTTTAGGCCATAAAACACAAGGTTTGTTATGTTGGGCCATAAAACATAACTAGTGGGTAGATTAGGTTGTGTCTTCGTAGTTCTCACTAAACTCTAAAGTGATGTGGTTGTGTCTAGGTAGTTCTCACTAAACTCTAAAGTGATGTGGTTGTGTCTTGTGAGTTCTCACTTAGCTTTAAAGTGATTAGTAGTTGTGTTGTGTGAAGTTCTCACTTAGCTTCAAAGTGAAGAGTCGTGAAGATTGGTTCTAGCTTTCGATTAGAACTCTGTTAATGCAAGTGATGCCTAAAAACATTATTATTATTAACTAATCTTTCTTAGTTTTGATCACAACAAACCATACAACACATTTAGTGTAAAACACAAAATGAATTATTTAACTAACACTATCATCAAGGTAATAATCATATCACTAACCTTTCTTAATCATACTTAGTGATCATCAAAATGATTATCCTTAAAACTCACTTTTGTTAATATGACAAAAGACTTTTTAATAAACTTTATTTTTTAGAAAATGTTTTATTAAAATGGAAAATGAAAATTTGAAAATAGCATATTCCAAATGCTGTTAGAATATCCTTTGAAGGTTTCAAATACCTCAGATATTCCCACCCCACTAAAAGACAAAAAACGAAGCGGAGTCTAGTGGTGGTACCTTAAGTACCTACGCGGTACCTTAGCGATATGGTACCGCGGGGTGAGATAAGGTACCGCGCACAGCTAGCCGTTATAGATCAGTTATACTTTGTCTCCTTTAAATAGTGGGTCAAATCTCATTTTCCAGCAAGCCTCTTGGACGTTTTTCTCAGCCCTCTTTCTATTTTCTATAGCATAATCATTAGTAAATGATCACTTAAATTGTTAAGGATGTTTACATATGATTATCCTCTTGATCCCCTCCTTTACCTTGTCCAATGAGAAGATCACTCACTCACTAGTGTTGTGATAAAGATGAATCTATGAGCTAGTCATATTCATCATGATACCCTTTTTGTTTTAGGTCAATCCAATGTATTTATGAATACTTGGACTAGTTGTGTTCATCCAAGTTATTTGTGGATACTTGGATTTGTTGTGTACATCCATTGCATATGTGTTTGCTTGGATTTGTGTTGTGTAAATCCAAGCTACATGTGTGTACTTGGATAAGTCTAGCTGAGTTGTAATAGATTTGATTAGGAGTTCTCACTAAACTATAAAGTGATGTGGTTGTGTCTTGTGAGTTCTCACTAAACTTAAAAGTGATTAGCAGTTGTGTTGTGTGAAGTTCTCACTTAGCTTCAAAGTGAAGAGTCGTGAAGATTGGTTCTAGCTTTCGATTAGAACTCGACATCTAGCCTTGTGTCGTAAAATGGTGAAGTAGGCAACGTCGTGAAGATTGGTTCTATCTTAAGATTAGAACCCGACATCTAGCCTTGTGTCGTTAAATTGTGAAGTAGGCAACGTCGTGTAGATTGGTCCTAGCTAAAGATTAGGTCTCGACATTTAGCTTAGTGTCAGAAAATAATGTAAGCAACGATGTAAGGTTTTCTCCGCCGAGAAGGGAGCTTGTGGATATAGTGGAAATCTCGAGTAGGTGTACTCGAGGAGTGGAGTAGAAACGAGGATAGAGCCTCTTTGTCGAACCACTATAAATCTTGGTGTCTTCCCACTAGGTTGTCTCCTTCCTTACTCTTTACTTATTTCATTATCATTATACTTACCTATTATCTTTGCTAGTGCATTTGAATTGAACCTAATCATTATGAAACTTAGCCTCAAGTAAAAGATAGTTTTGATACACACCAAATTGAAAGTAATTTTAATTTGGTCACCAATCGAAGAGAAACTATTCAACCCCCCCTTCTAGTTTCTACAATTGGTATCAGAGAGATGGTCACTCAAATTAGAAGTATATTATACTTTGAAACTTGGATCGATCCAACGTCTCCTCAAATTAGAAGGTCTAGTTGTACTAAAGTTTCTCTTTGGTCAAAACTATGTTTTCTTTGAAAATAGGTCTTTTAATTGATAATATTGCATCCCACTTAAGATTAGTAGCCTTTATGCATTTTAGATATACTCTTGAAATGTATCTACTAGTTTGCATCTTGCTTTGTGTAGGTACTCATGAAGATCAATCACTTAATTGGTTGTGGATTGAATTACTTGCACTTGTAGAAGACTCATCTTCATTGATCTTTAACATCTTTGAATGATGATACCAAGATGATTGGGAATGATACTAGTCCTTGATGACTTAGTACTCATCATAGTCATTGATTGGGCATAGCACTTATTCCTTCATGGATTGCTCTTTGTGGCCAAGGTACGCTTTCGTTCTTCCACACGCCCTTTGATCATTCTTTTGATCATTACTTGACTATGTGCTTGTTCTCGGCATCCTTGCCTTGACATTTATTTACGGTTTGTGTTTCTTTTCTTTTATCCTCTCAAACCTTCATTGCTTGGATACTTGACTCACTATGGTGATGTAGAGTGAGTTAGTAGAAGCTTAAAGTATCAAGCATGATTTCCATGGTTTGCACCCATACGGTTAGTAGGCCCTTTGTGGGAAAGAAAGTGAATTAATACCTTGCTCATATTTTGGTTTAGACTAAGACTATTATTGAAAGTGATCTTAGTCTATACTTGAATAATTGCTTTGTGCTTATTCATTACCAAAGCCGTTTAACGTTTCGCCGGAAAGGCACGTCTTAAACCACTATATATGACACAAGCTCTTCGTTACAACTATTTGAAGATTGTCATTAATCCCTTGAGCATTGGTCCTAGTCTTGATTCACTTCCCTTGACTTCTCTCCACTTAGTCGTTTTGCTACGAGTAGTCGTTTGTCCGTTTCGGTTCTTTTCGATCTTGATTTAACTCGTAATCCTTCGTTAAGGCATATTGCTTAGTGTTATGATGATCCAATGATATTCTAAAAGGCTCATGATTTAATCTTAAGTATTTTAGAAAAACTTGATTTTCAAAATTTAGCGTTTTTCATAGATAAAAACCTGCCTCTGTAGGCGGTTCCTTATCTAGGCGGCTCAAAGGCGCGGTACCTTATCGATAAGGTACCGCGGGCAGTAAGTTTAGTCAGAGCGCCAGTTTGAATATTTTATTCATTTTCAAACCACTATCTCTCTCTCCCAAAAACACACAGCCGACGGGTTTTACCTTTTCCACCATTTTTGAAGCTTCCAAAACCTTAAATCACTCAAATTAATTGATTCCAAGTTGTGGGTTTCACTCATACTTCATCTAACATCAATTAATTGTAAGTATTTTCTTTCAATTTCATCTATTTTGTTCTAGGGTTCATCCTTTCATAATTGGGGATTTTTAAAATTGAAATTGAATTAAAACCTTAATAGGAATGTGGGTTGATATGGTTATTTTACTATGATTCCTTGGGTTCATATTCATTAAGATTTCACTAAAACCCACTTGTAGAACAAATCCGAATTTAGGCTAAATGTTTTTGGTTGAATGATGGATTTGAGATGAACCCATAAACAAGTAGGTAATGACATTGTTAATGCTTACCTAAAAACCTTGTTTTGAAAAACCAATGTTCTAATCCATTGTTGATCCAACATAGTTCATGTGTTCTTGGTTAATGATGGAATAGATGCATTGTGAACATGAGGATGTTATGGATTCAATCCTTTGTTTGTCAAGAAATTGATATAACACATTCTCATATTTTCAATTTTAGATTTTATTTTTCATATGAGTGATTGGAAAAATATTATCTTATGTTTATTTAGGTACTAATCATGCCTTCTCAATATCAAAAAGATCATCAATTCACTAGAAACTATATGCCGGACATTTCCCAAACCTTTGTTTCCCCTCAACTCCAAAACTCTTACCCATCCCTTTTCATTCGTAATTTCCATGAGGGTAGGATTGTAGATTCAAGAATAGCGGGAGATAATTATATCAACTCTATGTTCGAGCTTATTGGGTTTGATTGTTTGCTCTACATAGACGAGGTAATTTATCCCTTGTTTCTTCTTGAGTTCTTTAGTACTTACTCCATGCTTGAAATCAACGACCAAATCTTTATTCGTTTCTTGTTGAATGGTCAAATCATTCAATATTCCCTCGATGATTTTGGTGATATTCTTGGTGTGCCATTTGAAGGCACTTGTCGTTTTACGGATAAGTGGAGACTAGATGCTCTCTTGGAGTCTAACGATAAACCTCCAAATGACACCACCGAAGTTGATCTAAATTTCATCCTTGAAATCATCACGAAAGAGCGTAGTGGAAACGTTGTGAGAAGCCTTCATACAAATGTGCGAAATGTGAATAGGTATGAAGTGCTCTCAAGCGACCTTAAGGATTACATGCTCCAATGGGAAAACATCCTTAGGGAAAATGTGTTTTGTCTTGGTGGGAACCGAGATCATATCCCGGCTTGCATGGGGCATATGTTGTTTTGCCTGTTTACTTCCACCAAGTACAATCTTGCATATTACATCGCTCGACGTATAAATTATGCTCTTTCCAAACCCAAAACAAACCTCCCTTATTCTATGCTTCTTACTCGCCTCTTTAGAAGGGTTGGTCAAGATTTTCCTCAACTCGATCTTTCTCGCTTTCACCCGGTTCAACGGGTTATGATGCCTATTCAAGAGGCGTATGAACGAAAGCCAAGAAGTGACCGTGGTTCGAGAAAATCCGACCATCAAGAGCCGGATGAGGAGGACACCGATATGCCACCAAGTGATGGTGATAGCATCGGTCCTAGTTCTCATTTTGACTCTTCGAGTAACTCCCATCCATCCACAAATCAATTCGAGGATGATTTTGAAGACTTAGCTCCTCCTCACCCTTCTAGTGATGTTCCGGAAGATCTCAATATGGAGCATCTTTATCGTGAGAATCTTAGAACTCGGGGAGAATTACATGAACACCGAGTGGAGTCAAGAAAATGATTCAAGTATTTGGGAAAGATGATCAAGGGTTTAGGAAAGAAAAGGAGGTGAAGACTTTGAAGTTGTGTCAAAGTTTGGATTTGATGGTTAAACATTTGGTTATTAACACTTTGGTTTAGTTGTTTATTAACTTTGGTTGCATGCTTGAATTATTATCTATGTTGATCCTAAATGTTGCTTATGCCATCATGTTTGTGATTTACATAGCTTTGTGCATGCCTTATGATAGTTAGCTTATTAGATTATGATCTGTAGTTAACTTTGGCTTGTGAATCGTTTGGGAAAAATCTGGGTTTATCAAAATTTGGGATGAGAAATTTTTGAAAGCCCTCTGGTCGCGGTTCCATATCAACCCGCGGTTCCTTATCGATAAGGTACCGCCGGTCCTAGATAAGGAACCGCTGGTCACTGTGCACGACAGCATCTTTGCTTTACACTGTTTTCTTAAATATGTGTAAACCTTGCATGATTTTCAGTAATAAACTACACATTTCCTAAACTAGCTTACCTAAATTCATTATTCACCTAAAATGATTTTAACCCATTACTAGTTTGGATCATCCCCTCACCCATTTAAACCCACCTTGTTTGCCATGTTCTTCACACATCAAACATACTTCCCTAAACCTTAAACCACCCTAATCAACCATGGTGTGTACCAAAACCTCAAACACTTCCAAGACCTCCACCCCAATGAAAACACTCAAAATAAGGAGTAAGGTAGCCAAGCCTAACTCCTCACCTTTCCACACACATAAGAATGAGATGGCTCCTATCCTCATTTCTTCATCACCTTCCCCACCTCTTGCACCATGCAAGACATCATCCACCCATGGTACTAACCACTCCATTGGTTCTACCTCCTCTTCATTCAACTCAAGAATGAATGAGCTCTCTTCACCCTTCACTCCAATTGCACCCTTGGAAGTGACCACACAACCCCAACCAATCCAAAGCATTCCTTTTGTGAATGACTTTGATGACACTTTGGTGACTTCACCATTTACCCCTCACAACTTACCCATTTCACCAACCTTGGAGAATTTACCTCCACACTCACCCATTTCCCCTTTAGGGAACATGCCTCCACTTTCACCCACATCACCCTTGGAGAACATGCCTCCTCCACCTCCACCCAACTCAAACATTCCAATTTTGGGTGTTCCACTTTCCCTCCTTTTGGGTGATCCATACTATGGGTTTCAACAAACTCATGGTCCTAGTTGTCCATGTTGTCTTTACAACCACTACATCATCCATAACCTTAGGATGGATATGTATGGACTACATAGGAGGTTGCAAGAGTTCTTGCTTTCCTTGTTCTCCATGCCTCCTCCTAGGAGATGAATGATGGAGTTTTCTTAATAAGAGTTTTCAACAAAACCAAGCCAAAGAAAACTACTTATCTAGATTTAATGTTAAGCTAGCTATGTATTAGTTAGTTTTTTATTTGTCTTTGTACTTGCCTCTTTAATGAATGTTTCATGTTGTTGTTCTATGAATTTAGCTTTGTGTGTTTCTATCCTTTTGTGCACACTAATCAACTTTAATTTGAAATTAAAATTGAACCTAAATCTATCACAACCTCTAAACTTGACTAAAATTGGTTCAAAATGATATCTAAATTATTTTGTCACCCTTTGTCAAGACATTCTTTGTGAATGTGTTGCTTTATGCAACCCTAGCATATTTTGGTGCTAATAGAGGTAAAATTCCAAGATTTGCAACTTTTTCAAAAAGTCTTAGTTTTTCCCAAAACCCAGGAAAAACATGGTTTCAAGTCCACTGGACGCGGTTCCTTAAAGTCCCGCGGTTCCTTAGCGATATGGAACCGCCGGTCCCTATAAGGTACCGCGGACAGTAAGTAGCTTTTGAAGAATTTTTGGTCAAAACTTTTAAAACCCTATACCCTGTCAAGATTCCTTGTTTACTCAAATTGACTAAACATTCCTTGACACTACACATTTTGTATTCAAATTCTTACCTTGATTACATTTTACTTATACCCCAACCTTGAGATTTCATTCTCACACCTTCCCAACCTTAAGATTTCATTCTCACACCTTCCCAACCTTGAGAATTCATTCTCACATAACCTTGAGATTTCATTCTCACACTCTCACAATGCCTAACTCCTACATTCCTAACCTTGACATTTCTTTGTCATAACCCCACTCACCCAAAGCTTCCTCATCCAAGCTTTCAAAGAAATCGAAAATCTCGGTTCGACCTATTTGGGTTAAGAAGAATGAACCATCTTCGTCCAAACCACCCAAAAACCCTACCTTCTCTCCAATCAAGTATTGGAATGAGACTTATACCATAAACCCCATCACCGGAGCTAAAGAAAATGTTCCACCACCACCACAATCCTTCAATACCCATCAACTCAATGACCTTTCAACCTTCCCAAACCTCACAAGGCATTGTGAAAACATTCTCAAACCCATTACCCCACCACCACCAAACCCTAAGTTTGATGCCATACCCCCATCAAACGATTTTGTGTTGCATCATGGATCCTCATGTGCTTGTCGTCGATTTCAACAAATTGAACTTGCTCATATGTATGAGAAGTTAAATTTTCTTGAATTCCTCCTCACTCGACCTCCTATTCAAGTTTTCGTTCCGGTGGACAAAACTTCGAATGATGCATCGTCGTCTTTTTAATTTTTTTTTTGCAATCTTGGAAAATATCACTATTAGACTAGCTTATGCTTAGTGGTTTATTTTCCATATTTATTGCTTTTAGATACTCATATTGTGTGTATGACTATCTTCTTTGTTGTGTCTTTTTTCCTTTTATGTAACCTTTGTGTTATTTGTGTGCTATTTCATTAGTTCTATTTTGAGTTGATCATGGTTAATTTTTACAATTGCTTATGGGTGATTCCATCAATTCTAAGCTTTAACCCATTGACAAGCTTATCATCTTCATTGGATTGAAGTTTGATTTTGTCAATTACCTTTTTGGACATACTTAGCAAAATACTTACTTCTAATTTGAGATTTCTTCTCTTTCTCCCTCTCAAGTTACTTAGTAGGTAGTGATCATAAATACATTGGTGTTTCTTTCCTTTCTACTAACCTTTGTGTAGCATGTCACCTTAGCTCACAAACTTGATGCCCCAAGCAAGGGGGAGCTACTAGCAAAGTTCGATGTTCTTCAAAGACTTGTGCTAACCTTTTTGATACGACAAAGGGGGAGAAATGATAGTGATAAACTAGTTAATAATTCCATATTTTGTGTTTCTACGAAAATGAGTTTATCGTTTGTCGTAATCAAAAAGGGGGAGATTGTTAATGCAAGTGATGCCTAAAAACATTATTAGTATTAACTAATCTTTCTTAGTTTTGATCACAACAAACCATACAACACATTTAGTGTAAAACACAAAATGAATTATTTAACTAACACTCTCATCAAGGTAATAATCATATCACTAACCTTTCTTAATCATACTTAGTGATCATCAAAATGATTATCCTTAAAACTCACTTTTGTTAATATGACAAAAGACTTTTTAATAAACTTTCTTTTTTAGAAAATGTTTTATTAAAATGGAAAATGAAAATTTGAAAATAGCATATTCCAAATGCCGTTAGAATATCCTTTGAAGGTTTCAAATACCTCAGATATTCCCACCCCACTAAAAGACAAAAAACAGAGCGGAGTCTAGTGGCGGTACCTTAAGTACCTACGCGGTACCTTAGCGATATGGTACCGCGGGGTGAGATAAGGTACCGCGCACAGCTAGCCGTTATAGATCCGTTATACTTTGTCTCCTTTAAATAGTGGGTCAAATCTCATTTTCCAGCAAGCCTCTTGGACGTTTTTCTCAGCCCTCTTTCTATTTTCTATAGCATAATCATTAGTAAATGATCACTTAAATTGTTAAGAATGTTTACATATGATTATCCTCTTGATCCCCTCCTTTACCTTGTCCAATGAGAAGATCACTCACTCACTAGTGTTGTGATAAAGATGAATCTATGAGCTAGTCATATTCATCATGATACCCTTTTTGTTTTAGGTCAATCCAATGTATTTATGAATACTTGGACTAGTTGTGTTCATCCAAGTTATTTGTGGATACTTGGATTTGTTGTGTACATCCATTGCATATGTGTTTGCTTGGATTTGTGTTGTGTAAATCCAAGCTACATGTGTGTACTTGGATAAGTCTAGTTGAGTTGTAATAGATTTGATTAGGAGTTCTCACTAAACTATAAAGTGATGTGGTTGTGTCTTGTGAGTTCTCACTAAACTTAAAAGTGATTAGTAGTTGTGTTGTGTGAAGTTCTCACTTAGCTTCAAAGTGAAGAGTCATGAAGATTGGTTCTAGCTTTCGATTAGGACTCGACATCTAGCCTTGGGTCATAAAATGGTGAAGTAGGCAACGTCGTGAAGATTTGTTCTATCTTAAGATTAGAACCCGACATCTAGCCTTGTGTCGTTAAATTGTGAAGTAGGCAACGTCGTGTAGATTGGTCCTAGCTAAAGATTAGGTTTCGACATTTAGCTTAGTGTCGGAAAATAATGTAAGCAACGATGTAAGGATTTCTCCGCCGAGAAGGGAGCTTGTGGATATAGTGGAAATCTCGAGTAGGTGTACTCGAGGAGTAGAGTAGAAACGAGGATAGAGCCTCGTTGACGAACCACTATAAATCTTGGTGTCTTCCCACTAGGTTGTCTCCTTCCTTACTCTTTACTTATTTCATTATCATTACACTTATCTATTATCTTTGCTAGTGCATTTGAATTGAACCTAATCATTATGCAACTTAGCCTCAAGTAAAAGATAGTTTTGATACAAACCAAATTGAAAGTAATTTTAATTTGGTCACCAATCGAGGAGAAACTATTCGACCCCCCCTTCTAGTTTCTACAAACTCGACATGTAGCCTTGTGTCGTTAAATGGTGAAGTGGGCGACGTTGTGTAGATTGGTCCTACCTAAGATTAGGACTCGACTTTTAGCTTAGAGTCGGAAATTGGATAAGCGACGTTGTGTATGGTTTCTCCACCTTAAGGAGTTTGTTGACTAGTGAAGTAACTCTCGAGTAAGGTGTACTCGAGGAGTGGAGTAGGGCGAAGAGGAGCTTCGTGACCAAACCACTATTTTTTATCGTGTCGGTACTTTCCTTTACATTTATGTCTTTACTATTATAGATGTATTTATATGTTGTGTGTTGTGTGCATCTCATAATGTAAACATCTAAGTTGCGGAAAAGCTAAGGCTTAGTACGTGTGTGCTTCGTGTTTAGATTATGGTCAATTGTACATCACTTAGTCTAAACATCCTAGTTGTGGAAAAGCTTATGCTTAGTACGTGTGTGCTTAGTGTTTAGACTATTGCTTGATGTACTCTTGATTTGATGTGTTTGTGTGTTTACTTACTTGTAGTATTTATCTTTCAATCAAACACATCTCATATCTAGTCAAGCTTGATCAAGAATTTGATACAAAGGATTGTCAAAGTTTAACATGCAACAAAGGTTAAGTTCACTGTCGGCGGTTCCCTAAATGGACCGGCGGTTCCTTATTGATAAGGTACCGCGGGTACACATAAGGAACCGCGCACAGTGGATTAAGCCGAAATGTTTTGAAAACTAACTAGAAACTATTCAACCCCCCCTTCTAGTTTCTACAATTGGTATCAGAGCAAGGTTACTCAAGATCTTTGAAGTATATTGTACTTTAAAGCTTGGATCGATCTTTGCTCTCTTTTTCAAAACAAATGGTTTTTAAAATGAAAACGGTTTTTAAAAATAGAGACGATCTTTGTATCAAATTGTTCATGAAGAGTGATTACTTATGAAATGTGTTTCGTTGTTTCATTCGTACAAGTTTTGGTGTTAAATAAACTTTGTATAATAGCTTGAATTAAATCTTTTCATGTTTGGAAGTATAAAAATTTTTTGTGTCATAATTAACTCTAAAATACGAGCTCTATGTGTCTAAAATGATTTTTTAGAGTCCTAAGTCCTTCCAAAAAGTTACCAAATGATTTTGGCCAAAAACTCATTTTTTGTTCTCTGACCGCGGTTCTTTATTGTTCCCCGCGGATCCTTATCAATAAGGAACCGCAGTCAGTCTGACTCAGATTTTTGAAAACTTTGAAAAATCATATAAAATCAACCGTAAGTCCGTAGAAGTCGTGCCACCCGGTGTTTCGAGCGTAATTGAGTTTTCTTTCAATTAAAAATGCTTACAAACCTTTATTCAAACTTTAAAATTTAAATGTTTTATAAGTTCTATACTTTGTCCAAAGTATTGAGTCTCGGTTTGTCGTAAAACTTGTGTTTTACTCTTTTATATTAAGTTGGACATCTCTTGTTGATATATCTTTGTAAATTGATATATTTATAAAGTGTTGAACTCAATTAAATTTTGAAATGTGTCGAAAACTATTTTCAAATAAGATCAAGCTATGTATACGTTGGTATATCTAACACTCAAAAAATAGACGAATGCTTTTGTGTGTTAAGCTAATTGTTTGTGTGTTTCTTTGTGTGTTATTATTATATGTAGACATTATTAAGTGTTTCTTGCTATTTTTAGTAGTATTTCTTATATGTCTAGTCTCTTGTGCCTTGCTTGGTATTTGTTAGTATCTAGTTTTTCCTTATTAAGATGTATGCTAGATTTGTTGCATTTTAGTTGCAACATTATGTGTGCATTGCATATAGGATTAACATCTCTTGGTTTACAAATGTTACATAAACATCTTGTACACCTCGGCATGTTCTTTAACACTTTTAGGTTTGAAAGCTTTGGGAGCTTGTCAAATCTATTGATTTGGGTCGTCTTACTCGATCATTGTGTTATTAGTTCAAGTAGATAAATGTCTCACTATAAAACATGAAACACCCTTTAGAAATCTTAGCTATTTTCTATTAAAAGAGTGTTTGTGGGAATCAAGAAAGATTTCGATTAAATATCAATGCATTATTCAAACTATGATTGGCATTATTATCGAATCTAATTGACATGTTTTTTAGTGTAGACATGAATGTGGTTTATTAATAATATACATCGGATCATAACTCACACTTGTATTGATGGTGTTATATTGAATCTACTTGTTCAAATTGTTAGACATATTTTGTTTAATAATTACTTATAATGCACAATAGAGTCGGTTTGATAACTTGGATGTTTCATCCGAAATACTCAAGTAATTTACATTGCTATGAAATTTATAAATGTGTCATTTCCGAAAGACCAATCAAGAGTGTTCCTTTGGTTTGTGTAAACTTTGTTTATACAATTCATAGTTATTGGCCTCAAGTTCTATTAAGGTAAATAACCTTAACTAGACTTGTTTGACAAGATATGCAATGGTGCATTCTTAACCCTCATTAGGTCATGCATTGTGTCGCCATGCAAGTTTCATCCTTGCTAAACTTTATTAGGCAAATGTTGGAATTACATTTTGTCTAACTTGAGAATGACTACTAGAGAATTTAAGCACTAGGATCTTAATTTGACCTAACGGTTGAATTACTTCCATGTGGGAAGTTGAGTTGGTGTATAACTCGTAAAAATGGTCGTGTTTAGCCTTAATTGAGCACCTCTAGTGATAGTCTCATACTAATTCTCTAAATCGGCTAAATGGCTCTTCCTATATATGACTAATGATAGTTTACTTTGATGAACTTTGTATGTCATTAGGAGTCTTTTTCTTTTGTAGCCATTAGGTTTTTCTTAGCTTTCCTCTTACGTGTTAATTGAACCTATGTGTCTTTCCTTTGTGTGTGTTCTAGTTTTTATTGCTCTTAAGCATGACTTTATGATAAGTTAGACTAGAACATTAGGATTTGCTGAATTGGAAAATCCTCCTTCACCACCTAAACCTAGCCTCTGTAGGTGGTTCTTTAAATAGACCGCGGCTCCATATCAATATGGAACCGCCAGTGGAGATAAAGAACCGCGGGCAGAAGCTCCCAAATTCGGGTTTTCTGAAACTTTCCAATTGTTCCAACACCCTTTGGAATCCTTGTTTCAAACCTTTGATCACTCCCAAAATATCTTGGGCTTTCCCTTTTTAACCCATTACTAGTTTGGATCATCCCCTCACCCTTTTAAACCCACCTTGTTAGCCATGGTCTTCACACCTCAAACCATTCATCCTTACCCCTTGAACCACCCATTACTACCATGGTTTCTACAAGAACCTCCAATTCATCCAAAACCTCCTCTTCAAAGAGGCACCTTAAATTTAAGATTAAGTTACCCAAACTTAACTCTTCACTCTTTCACACACCCAAGAATGAGATTGTTCCAATTCTCATCTCTTCATCACCCTCACCACCTCTTGCTCCATGCAAGACTACCTCAACCCATGGTACCAACCATTCACATGGTTCTACCTCCTCTTCATTCCAATCTAGAATGAATGAGCTAACCTCACCCTTCACTCCAAGTACTCTCTTGGATGTGACTACCCAACCTCAACCCATCCAAAGCATTCCCATTGTGAATGACTTTGTTGAACCTTTGGTGACTTCACCTTTCACCCCACCAAATTCCGCCACCACCTTTGTCTTTCATTTAAGCATGTGGATTGCTTATTGCTAAGACATCTAGTTTAAGCAAATCTTAGGATTCTAGTGTAATTAAGATTAAAATTATGCTTAAGTTTTAGGCTTGTTTATTTTTTATACATCTTTGTATGATCTTTATTCTCTTGTATTTCCTTTCATGTTTTTCAACATGATTTTTCTTTGAGTCTTGGATCTTGTTGTTATTATGTTTTTTCTTTTCTCTTATTTTGAGTCCTTTTCTTAAACTAATAAGAATTATGAATCTTCTTGGAGATTTACATTACATGTAGCTTGATTTGTGATATCTAGATAGATGACTTGCTTGTATGCTACTTGCTTATATATCTTCTTGCTTATCCGTATGCTATATGCTTAATTGATTAGTTAATGAATGCATGCTTATTATAAAGGTTTTGTCTTTGTCAAGCATTCTGATACAATATCTCTTAGATGTGTCTAACTCATGAGTGTCCTTAAATGCTACGTACTAATATGTTTTACTTAGTCTTCTCTTTTTTTAAGTAATCATGTTTCTTGCATATGTGTTAATTGTGCACCTTCTCTACATTGGTTTTTTGTAGACTTCATAAGGCATTGCATGAATTATCCTATGTGCTTACTTGATTATGTGTTAGATTTTGTACTAACTCTTTCATGTCTTCTTAAGCTTCTTTTGAGTTTCTTCTCTCATTTTCTTTCGAGTTTTCACTATCACCTTCTAAGGTATAGTATTCATGAATCAATTTGTGAAGTTATCCTTAACTTCTTTGATTGTGTTTCTCTTGGGTTTTTATTTTAATCATGCCTCTCTAAGTCGAGTATCTCTCTTCTATCTTTCTAAACTAAGTTGAGTCGAGCCTCACCCTTTCCTCATCATGTAATTGTTCTTTGAACATTCACAAAGATTGAGAAGAGCTACAAAACTTTGAGCATGTAGTTTATCGTATGCTAAACACCATTTGGTGTCGACATTCATACGCATTTTTGCCTATAATGTCCTATATCCCGAATTTTTCTTAAAGCGTCGATTTATCCGCTTTTGGTTTTCCTTTATTTTTTTTTGGTCAAAAATGTCTCTAGGTTGAGATATTTTTGTTCCTCTTTTTGAGAGTTGATTGCGGTTAAAATTTACAATTGGTATGGGTGATTCCATCAATTCTAAGCTTTTAACCCCTTCAGATGATATCTTCAAATTCTTGGATGTTTCTTTTCTACCTCTATTCCAACAATTTTGAATTGATTTCCTCAAAATTCTCTCCTTGTTTTTTTGAGAGTTGATGGTTAAATCTTGAATTTTCTTAGGTGATTCCAAAAATTCTAAGCTTTTTACCCTTTGACATATTATCATTAAAATTGGGTGATTCCAACAATTGTTAATTGATCTTGTCAAGATCCTCTCCATTGATTTGTTTTTAGATTGATAGCATCGCATG
The DNA here is from genome assembly GCA_025667525.1 of Glebionis coronaria. NCBI lineage: Eukaryota > Viridiplantae > Streptophyta > Magnoliopsida > Asterales > Asteraceae > Glebionis > Glebionis coronaria. The sequence continues at coordinate 480,728,027 of CM046880.1, forward strand.
CACACTTCTTTGCTTGTCATTGTTTGTGCAAACAACTTGTTTATCATCCTCTTTTTATATATGCTCTTGTCTACTAACCTTGTTTTGTAGGACTCTTCTAACCCATTTTTGTAGCTCGTCACTATTCTTGCTTTGTTGGTGCCTCAAGCACGGGGGAGCTCATATCAAGGGGGAGCATTTTCAAGAGTTCAACTCATTACATTTGCGATCGTTCACTCACTTAAATTGCATTCATTGAACATCTTGCAAGTAATGAATTATGGGATCTCGAAGACATGGAGTTAGTTAACCTATGGTGATTGAAGACTTCACTAGGATGACGCAAGCTCAATATCTTTGGATGATGGGTTTATGGTTTGGATTCTCGCCTCTCAAACGACAACCACTATGGATGATTAGATCTTTGGATGCATGTTCTCTCGAAGTCAATCCTCCTCTTCTACAAATGAAGACTACCTTTTTGATTCGACAAAAGGGGGAGAAGTAAGTGTAAATGAGTAACTTATGCATTTTAATATGTGTTGCGGTTTACTTGTTTGTCATCATCAAAAAGGGGGAGATTGTTAGTGCAAACATTACGATGCTTTGTCGATATAATCTCTTTGTGTTTTGTTGATGACAAACGTATAATTCGCAATACATTATGTAAAATGTTAAGGTACTCGTAATCACTCAAGAATACATTTGTATACTTCTCTCGACACCTCCAAGACCGCATTCGGCATGAATCACTAAAGGTATGTACAAACATGTCATTAACCTAACTAAGTGATCAAGGATTAATATTTTCTTAAAACTCACATTTTAATCAAATGTGACAAAAGATTTTAATTAACTTTATTTTTAAGAAAATGTTTTATTAAAAAGAAAATGGAAATTTGAATTTGGCATATTCCATATGCCAAAGGAATATCCTTTGAGGGTATAAACTACCCCAGATGGTATATCCCCACTAAAGGACAAATTTGCACGGACTCCGACGCGGAGGTTCCTTAAAGGAACCCGCGGTTCCTTATTGATAAGGTACCGCGGGTAGAGATAAGGAACCGCGGGTGTTTTTGACCGTTGCAATGTTGTCCTATAAATAGTGGATCATTTCCAGGTTTTCTTTCAACCCTTTTTGCACAGTTTCTTTCAAAAACCATCTTAGATCCTTGATTAGTTAGTTTTGATTAATCTTGTTTAAGATGTGATTCAATCTTCAATCTCCTCATCCTCTCAAGTGCAAAGAGAAGAACACTATCATTACCATGATGTGTTGAGTTCACTAAATGATGAAGATCTTTCCTCTTATAGATCTAAGTTATGTTTTTAGTCTTCCTACTATGTATATGTAGAAGATCCAAGTGTTGGGTACACTTGGATGTGTTTGTAAGGGTAGAATATCCAAGTGATGGGTATCCTTGGATTAGGTGTTAGTTGTGTAGATCCAAGTCTTGTTAGTACTTGGATATAGTGTTAGAGTTATAGATCTAAGTGATGTGTGCTTAGATCTATATGGTTTATGTGTTTAGGCCATAAAACACAAGGTTTGTTATGTGGGCCATAAAACATAACTAGTGGGTAGATTAGGTTGTGTCTTGGTAGTTCTCACTAAACTCTAAAGTGATGTGGTTGTGTCTAGGTAGTTCTCACTAAACTCTAAAGTGATGTGGTTGTGTCTTGTGAGTTCTCACTTAGCTTTAAAGTGATTAGTAGTTGTGTTGTGTGAAGTTCTCACTTAGCTTCAAAGTGAAGAGTCGTGGAGATTGGTTCTAGCTTTCGGTTAGAACTCGACATGTAGCCTTGTGTCGTTAAATGGTGAAGTGGGCGACGTTGTGTAGATTGGTCCTACCTAAGATTAGGACTCGACTTTTAGCTTAGAGTCGGAAATTGGATAAGCGACGTTGTGTATGGTTTCTCCACCTTAAGGAGTTTGTTGACTAGTGAAGTAACTCTCGAGTAAGGTGTACTCGAGGAGTGGAGTAGGGCGAAGAGGAGCTTCGTGACCGAACCACTATAAATTATCGTGTCGGTACTTTCCTTTACATTTATGTCTTTACTATTATAGATGTATTTATATGTTGTGTGTTGTGTGCATCTCATAATGTAAACATCTAAGTTGCGGAAAAGTTAAGGCTTAGTACGTGTGTGCTTCGTGTTTAGATTATGGTCAAGTGTACATCACTTAGTCTAAACTTCCTAGTTGCGGAAAAGCTTATGCTTAGTACGTGTGTGCTTAATGTTTAGACTATTGCTTGATGTACTCTTGATTTGATGTGTTTGTGTGTTTACTTACTTGTAGTATTTATCTTTCAATCAAACACATCTCATATCTAGTTAAGCTTGATCAAGAATTTGATACAAAGGATTGTCAAAGTTTAACATGCAACAAAGGTTAAGTTCACTGCGGCGGTTCCCTAAATGGGTCGGCGGTTCCTTATTGATAAGGTACCGCGGGTACACATAAGGAACCGCGCACAGTGAATTAAGCCGAAATGTTTTGAAAACTAACTAGAAACTATTCAACCCCCCCCCCCCCCTTCTAGTTTCTACACCGTTATTCCCTCATCAACAACTCTACCGTCATGTAAATTTCGAGTTGAAAGGGATGAAAAGGAGTTTCGAAGTTGAGTGGAAGCAAAGGTTTGGGAAATGTTTGGCATATATTGTCTAGTGAGTTGATGATCCTTTTGGTATTGTGAAGGCATGATTAGTACCTAATATAAACACAAGAAAATGTTTTTCCAATCACTTATATGAAAAATAAAATCAAAAAATCAAAATATGAGAATGTGTTATATCAATTTCTTGACAAACAAAGGATTGAATCCATATCATTCTCATGTTCACAATGTATCTATTCCATTATTAACCAAGAACATATGAACTATGTTGGATCAACAATCGACTAGAACATTGGTTTTTCAAAACAAGGTTTTTAGGTAAGCATTAACAATACAATTACCTATTTGTTCATGGGTTCATCTCAATTCCATATTTTAACCAAAATCATTTAGCCAAAATTTGGATTTGTTCTACAAGTGGGTTTTAGTGAAATCTTAATGAATATGAACCTAAGGAATCATAGTAAAATAACCATGTCAACCCATATTCCTATTAAGGTTCTAATTCAATTTCAATTTTAAAAATCCCCAATTATGAAAGGATGAACCCTAGAACAAAATAGATGAAAATGAAAGAAAGTACTTACAATTAATTGATGTTTGATGAAGGATGAGTGAAACCCACAACTTGGAATCAATTAATTTGAGTGATTGAAGGTTTTTGAAGCTTCAACAATGGTGGAATAGGTGAAACCCGTCGGCTGTGTGTTTTTGGGAGAGAGAGGGTTTATTTTGAAAATGATTAAATTAATAAAACTGGCGCTCTGACAAGCTTTACTGCCCGCGGTTCCATATCGATAGAGAACCGCGGGTTTGAACCGCCAGAGATAAAGAACCGCCTATAGAGGCTGGTTTTAATCATTGAAATACGCCAAATTTTTGAAAACCAAGTTTTCTAAAATACTTAAAAATATATGTTAAGCCTTTTAGAATATCATTGGATCATCATAACACTAACCAATATGCCTTAATGAATCGAGATCGAAAAGAACCGAAACGGACAAACGACTAATCGTAGCGAAAAAGCAAAGTGGAGAGAAGTCAAAGGAAGTGAATCAAGACTAAGATCAATGCTCAAGGGATTAATGACAATCTTCAAATCGTGGAGACGAAGAGCTTGTATCATATATAGTGGTTTAAGACGTGCCTTTCCGGCGAAGTGTTAAACGGCTTTGGTAAGGAATAAACACAAAGCAAATATTGATGCATAGACTGAGATCACTTTCAATAATAGTCTTAGTCTAAACCAAAATATGAGCAAGGTATTAATTCACTTTCTCTCCCACAAAGGGCCTACTAACCGTATGGGTGCAAACCATGGATATCATGCTTGATACTTTAAGCTACTACTAACTCACTCTACATCACCATATTGAGTCAAGTATCCAAGCAATTAAGGTTTGAGAGGATAAAAGAAAAGAATCACAAACCACAAACAAATGTCAAGGCAAGGATGCCAAGAGCAAGCACATAGTCAAGTAATGATCAAAAGAATGATCAAAGGGCGTGTGGAAGAACGAAAGCGTACCTTGGCCTCAAAGAGCATTCCAATCCATCAAGGAATCAATGCAATGCCCAACAATAACTATGATGAGTACTAAGTCTTCAAGGACTAGTATCATTCCCAATCATCTTGATATCATCATTCAAAGATGTTGAAGATCAATGAAGATGAGTCTTCTACAAGTGCAAGTAACTCAATCCACAACCAAATAAGTGATTGATCTTCATGAGTACCTACACAAAGCAAGATGCAAACTAGTAGATACATTTCAAGAGTAGATCTAAAATACATAAAAGCTATTAATCTAAGAGGGATGCAATATTACCAATTAAAAGACCTATTTTAAAAAAAATAGTTTTGACCAAAGAGAAACTTTAGTACAACTTGACCTTCTAATTTGAGGAGACAATGGATTGATCTAAGTTTTAAAGTACAATATACTTCAAAGATCTTGAGTGGCCATCGCTCTGATACCAATTGTAGAAACTAGAAGGGGGGGGGGGGTTGAATAGTTTCTCTTCGATTAGTCACCTAATTATGATTACTTTCAATTAGGTTTGTATCAAAACTATCTTTTACTTAAAGCTAAGTTGCATAATGATTAGATTCAATTCAAATGCATTAGCAATTGTAATAGGTAAGTATAATGATAATGAAATAAGTAAATAGTAAGGAAAGAGACAACCTAATGACAAGACACCAAGATTTATAGTGGTTCGACAACGAGGCTCTATCCTCGTTTCTACTCCACTCCTCGAGTACACCTACTCAATATTTCCACTATATCCACAAGCTCCCTTCTTGGCGGAGAAAGCCTTACATCGTCGCTTACATTATTTTCCGACACTAAGCTAAATGTCGAGACCTAATCTTTAGCTAGGACCAATCTACACAACGTTGCCTACTTCACAATTTAACGACACAAGGCTAGATGTCGAGTTCTAATCTCAAGGTAGAACCAATCTTCACGACATTGCCTACTTCACCATTTTACGACACAAGGCTAGATGTCGAGTTCTAATCCAAAGCTAGAACCAATCTTCACGACTCTTCACTTTCAAGGTAAGTGAGAACTTCACACAACACAACTACTAATCACTTTCAAGTTTAGTGAGAACTCACAAGACACAACCACATCACTTTATAGTTTAGTGAGAACTACTACACAATCTATTACAACTCAACTAAACATATACAAGTACACACATGTAGCTTGGATCTACATAACACAAATCCAAGCCAACACATATGCAATGGATGTTGTTGGGAATCTAAACTTGTTAGATTCCCTGATCATTGATTTAAACATAATTAGGCTGATAGATAGTCCCTTGCCTGTGCCTAGGAGGCAGGCAAGTTTCGCAAGACTCACAGAGATCCAAGTCTCTGTGAGCAACCTCAGAGGAGTCCATGTCAGAGACATTGTCAGGGAAGTCAAAGATTACCTGAAGACATACTCCTTGGCTGTGATGGATAACAGCCAAGATGTATTAGGGACTCTGAGGGGTTGAGAGTTAACAGGGGTGGCAATACCCTGATAACTCTCAGCACACTTTGGACATGCCATTTGTGTGTTCGAGAATATGAAGAATAAGGAAACTGTTTTTGACAACTGTTCCTTAAAGCATAATGGAAGACTACCAAGAATAGAAGGACATCATGTGACTGATGTGGGAACTTGTAAAAGCTTGTGTAGTCGACATCAAGTACTGTTTAAGTCAAACTCGTAACACTATAAATAGGATGTGTATCCATGCATTAATGTTTAACACTTTGAGATATTAAGAACATTAGTGCGTATAACTTAGTGAATCAAACAGCTACGACTGTATTCATAAGTTAAGGTTTATTGTTGTTCAAAGTGTGCACAACACATTGTCATCAAACGGTGTTATCCATAACACTTGTAATTCTTTATTATACAATAATAAGATTACGTTTGAAAAGTAATACCTTGTGTTGATTAAGTTAAGATTAGGGTTTCTTGCATTGATTAGGGACTTTCAATTGGTATCAGAGCAGTGTTTGATATTAAAACCTTCAAGAAACATCGTTCTCAGTTTTATAATCAAGATCCACCATGCCGGAAACTTCTAGCCCACAATCACCTTCCACAAACCCATCTTCACCAAGACTTAACCCTCCAGCGAATGACGATGATCTACCCCAACTTCTTGACTCAAGAGGTGGATCACACGTAACCAGTGTACCAGTCTTTGATGAAGAAGACTTTGCCAGTTGGAAGAGTCAATTTCTTGTATACCTTGATGGACTTGAACCTTTTATCTTAGAAATTTTAGAAAATGGTCCATATATTCCCATGGCGCTTACTTCTACTGAAGAAAACCCTCTTCCCAAACCGGTCAAACAATGGACCGCAGCTGATAGGAAATTAGAAAACCAAGATAAACGTCTCAAAAGCATCATAATTTCCTGTCTTCCCAAGCATATCATGAAGTCTGTCATTCAGTGTCCCACAGCTAAACAAATGTGGACAGACCTCATACTTGGCCATGAAGGACCCTCTGAAACAAGAGAGACAAAGATTCAGGCACTCAGACTTCAGTTTAATTCCTTTAAGTCACTTGAAGGTGAAAAGGTTCAGCAAACCTATACTAGGCTGAAAATTCTTCTAAATGACCTCGCTATGAATGATGTCACTATTGGTCAAGCTGAGATCAATGCTACTTTTGTCAACAGCCTTCCAAGAAAGTGGCTGAGCATGAATCAAACTCAGAGAGCTAACAACTCAATCAAAAATGATACCCTTGCTCAGCTCTATGGTAAGTACAATTATGAAGAAGGGCTGATCGATACTATCTACAAATCAGAGACTGAAAGATTTGTAGTCCAAGGAGCATCTTCCAAAGCTTTGATCTCTGCAACACATCATCTTGACAGCGATTCTGATATTGAAGAAGATACCCGTAGCAGCCAAGAGTTCTTGTCAGACCTCAATGCAGAATTCCATGAAAGAGCACTGCTAGCCAACCAAAGAAGATACTACAAAAGATCTGGAAGAGTAGGATCAGCTAGCAAACCAACTGACAGGTCAAAAGAAACATGTTTTGCCTGTGGAAAGCTTGGACATTTTCAAAAAGAGTGTCCTTCCACCAAGACATCCTCACCCTCTTATCCATCATCTTCATCCAAACCCTACAAGTTCAAACAACATAACAACTCATCTCAATCCAATTCTTCAGACACTGAGAAGAAAGATTACAAAAATAAGTACAAGGCACTTAAAGCTGAGTTAGAACAAATGAACTTGAAGATTGAAGCTATGTCCAAAAAGAAAGGTGGTGAGAAAAAGACTGAGAAAGGGTTGGTTGCTGAAACTTATGATTTGAATGATGAACCATTGACTTCAGATGAAGAAGACACCACAAGAGTCAGGGCTTTTATGGCGATAGATGAGGATGAACCAGCTGTTGGAAAAGGTGATGCAAGATCAGGACAATGGGTTGACATCACAATGAAAAAGGTACACAGGCTTCTATCTATGTCTGATAGTGATGAACGTAAGCATGTCCTTGATTACACCATTGTTGATTTGCACTTTGTTGAGGAACAAAGGAAGAACCTACTTGATAAGTTTCACTCTATTAAAACTGAAATGATAAATGCTAAGGCTGAATGTGAAACTCTCAGGCGGGTTAACTTAGAGAAAATATCCCTGCAAAATGAAGTAGCTAGATTAACCTTGAAAAACATAGCTTTAAATGATCAAGTCACTGAATTGAACAAGATTATTGAAAAATGGCTGTGTGCTAGGTTTACTATTGATGAATTGCTTAGGGATGAAGTGCCTGCTGACTTAAACAGGGATATAACTGCTAAGAATAAAAAGCTGAGAATTCTCACCAAACCCAAAGACATTGTCTTTAAATCTACAGAGACTATTCATATGTCAGATACCTCTTTGACTAATGACCCTGTCTCTGAAGATGTGGCTGAGCTACCACCTTTGCCCAAACTCTCTGGAGTTGAACCTACCAGTTCTTCTAGATCTGCTAAGGACGAACTTAGAACAAATATTGAGAATCCTCCAGCCAAAGTTTTTCGTGTGCCTGCTAAACAAACTGGTAAACAAGTAGCTTTTAAACCTGTTACTACTAAAGCTGTGAATAAGGTTGACCCCACCACTGAAGATCGCCTGTTGTCTCTTTTGAAAGAAGTAGAACTCTTGAAACAACACATTAAGCCTTCCGCTGAATGCTCTACTTCTCATGAACCTAAGTCAGTCCTAGGTGAACCCAAAGGAGAAAGGTTAATCAAACCTTATTGCAATGTTTGTAAAAATTCTCACCATTCGACCTTAGATCATGACAGACACATGGCAGCTAAAAGAGCTCAGACACCCTCTAGGGACAGACCACAGAGTTCCAAAAGACAACAGGGAAATTACAAATCTTATCCTCACTGTAAATTCTGTGGGTTCACAGACCATCACTCAGACGAGTGTGGTGACTTCCCTGGGTGTGATATCTGTGGGAGTTATAACCATGAAACAATGAACTGTCCATCCCAACGCCAAAAGTTTTTCAGGAACACAAGAGTTGCTAACAAGCAATTCAGGGAACCCACTGGAAAGTGGGTTCACCATAGGAACTAATCTGTTTCTATGTATCTGTGCAGAAATATCTCAAGGAATCGGTATGGTATCTAGATAGTGGCTGTTCTAGACACATGACAGGGATTCAACAATACCTGCATAGATACTCAAAGGAGCCAGGTCCCAAAGTGGTGTTTGGAGATAACTCTTCAGGTGACACAGAAGGATATGGCTCAGTGAATTGCAATGGGATCACATTTACCAGGGTTGCATATGTGAATGGTCTTAAACACAATCTTATTAGCATCAGCCAATTATGTGATGCTGACTATAAGGTTTTGTTTACTAAGACTCAGGGAACCATATTCAACAAAAATAATGATGTTGTACTGGTTGCACCTAGAAGGAGAGATGTTTATGTCATCAACATGGCTGTGTGCTCTGAAGACAGTTCAAATTGTTTTCTTGCCAAAGCCTCTGAAAGTGTCAACTGGCTGTGGCACAAAAGACTGTCTCATCTCAACTTCAAGAACATCAATAAGATAGCCACTCAAAACTTGGTTGCTGGTCTACCTTCAGTAATGTTTTCCAAAGACAAAACTTGTTCTGCCTGTGTCAAAGGAAAACATCACAGGTCTTCATTCAAGACTAGGCAATCATGCTCTATTGACAAGTGCTTACATCTCCTTCACATGGACTTGTTTGGGCCTGTCAAACCTCAAACCATTAATCACAACAAATACACCTTGGTCATAGTTGATGAATTTTCAAGATATACATGGGTGTTCTTCCTCAGAAGGAAAAGTGATGCAGCTGATACCATCATGTCCTTCATCAGACAGGTTGAAAATATGAATGATGTTAGAGTCAAAGCTCTAAGAAGTGATAATGGTACAGAATTCAAGAATCATCAACTTGAATCATTTTGTGATGAAAAAGGGATTTCTCAGAACTTCTCTTCAGCTGGCACTCCTGAACAAAATGGTGTGGCTGAAAGAAGAAACAGGACTCTGATTGAAGCAGCAAGAACTATGTTAAATGGTGCAGTCTTACCAAAGCAAATTTGGGGAGAAGCTGTACACACTGCCTGCTACACTCAAAACAGATCAATCATTGTCAAAAGACATGGCAAAACCTCCTATGAAGTTTTCAGAAAAAGATCTCCAGACGTCAGCTATTTTCATGTGTTTGGATGTCCTGTGTTTATTTATAACTACAGGGATAAACTTGGAAAGTTTGATGAAAAAGCTGATGATGGTTTCTTTTTGGGATACTCTCCAACAGCAAAAGCCTTCAGAGTATTCAACATCAGAAGACAAGAAGTAGAAGAAACTTTCCATGTCAGATTTAATGAAGATGATGAAGTCATACAGAGGACAGGAACAGAGGGTGATGAAATAGATTTTAATGAAAATATTTCTTTCCCAAGTGATGAGTTCACAGAACCCAGACCTACCAGTCATCATCACTCCAACACTCTCACTCCTTATGTTCCTGCTTTTGACCCTCTGTCTACTCACAACATAGAAGTTCCTACCTCTCAGGAACTTGATGAAGAAGAACCTCAAATCTCTGATGGTCCTTCTCATGATATTGATGACTCACCAATTCTTCAAATCTCTGAAGATTCTCCTGCTGATAATGAAATAGCTTCCCTTGAAATGGCTGAAGAAGACTCTAACACTGAAGTAGTCTTTGAAGAAAGCCCTCCTAGTCAGCAGGATGAGACTCAAATTGTACCAGCTGTGCCCTCAAGTACCTCTGTTCTTGAATCCCCAGCTCCTCAAAATAAGTGGTCAAGAGATCAACACATTCTTCTTGTCAACATTATTGGGGAACCAAATGCAGGGGTCACAACCAGACAACGAATCCAAGACTCAGAGTCAGCCTCAGCCAATGAATGTCTATTTGCTGAATTTCTTTCACAAATTGAACCTAAAAGAGTAGCTGAGGCTCTGGTAGAAGAAGGATGGGTAGCTGCTATGCAAGAAGAAATCAATCAGTTCAAAAGGAACAAAGTATGGACACTAGTGCCAGCTCCACCTGGAAAGAATATCACAGGCACTAGATGGATCTATAGAAATAAGATGGATGAAATTGGGAACATCATCAGGAACAAGGCAAGACTGGTAGCTCAGGGGTTCTCTCAGACTGAAGGAATTGATTATGATGAAACTTTTACACCTGTTGCTAGACTTGAGGCCATCAGAATCTTTCTTGCTTATGCTGCCTATATGAACATCACTGTGTATCAGATGGATGTAAAGAGTGCCTTCCTCAATGGTGATTTGGCTGAGGAAGTCTATGTTGCACAACCTGAAGGATTTGAGAACAGCGAGTTTCCCAACCATGTGTACAGACTTCACAAGGCAATGTATGGTCTGAAACAAGCTCCAAGAGCATGGTATCTCAAAGGAACACCATCCCTAGGTCTATGGTATCCAAAGGAATCAGGCTTTGATCTCAAGGCCTATTCAGATTCAGATTATGCTGGATGCTGTATTGACAGGAAAAGCACTTCAGGCAGCTGTCAAATCCTAGGAGGAAAATTGGTTGGATGGAGTGCTAAGAAGCAAAACTCTGTGGCTATGTCTTCAGCTGAAGCAGAATATGTTGCTGCAGCCAGCTGTTGTGCTCAGGTGCTCTGGATGAAAAGTCAATTGGCTGACTATGAAATCTTGTATGACAAAGTGCCAATCTTTTGTGACAACACCAGCGCCATTGCCATATCCAACAACCCTGTTCTTCACTCTCGTACCAAACACATTGATATCAGGTATCATTTTATCAGGGATCATATAATGAAGGGAGATATTGAGCTGCATTTTGTTCCCACAGAGCTGCAACTAGCTGATATCTTTACAAAGCCTTTGGCTGAACCTTCGTTCAACAGGCTAGCTGCTGAGCTAGGGATGCTCAATATCTCAAAGCCTGTGGCTTGATATTAAATGTGTTCATTAAATGATTGATTCTATATTAAATGTTTTATTAAATGTTTTTCACATGAAACTAGGTAGTTACTTTCCAAGTAAATGCAAAAAACATTCTCACATATTTAATCATTTATTTTTCGGATAACGAGGAGACAAACTTTTTGAAAGGTCAAGGGGACCCACTTGAGCAGTCATTTTTGCCCTTGCATTTAATACGGTTGAATAACTGTTCACTTAAGTTTGAATATATATTGTCTTCTTTCTCTTCTCACCCACCACCATTCTAAAATCAACTTCTCTCTCTAAATTCTTATCTCTCTCAACCATCCGCCATTTTCACTCACCTTCAACCTCAAATCAATGGCGTTTCCCGTTCCAAAAGCCTCCAATGTAAACTTCGAGATCAACGAGAGCATCATCGCCTCCAACAACGCCATTGGATGGATTAAGGCACCAAACAGCACTTATTCAGATCTAGTAAATTTCATGCAGAATTGTGACCTAAATGAAGCCTTCACCAAATCTCCATCCACTTTTTACCAAGAATACCTTAGGGAATTCTGGTATTCTGCTGAAGTAGTAGAAGACACCATTACATTTAGCCTCTCATGCAATGAACATCCCTTTGCCTTTTCCCTTAAAGACTTTTCTAGTGTGGCCGGACTAAAACATGGAGATGAATGCTTGAAGACTGTCGACAAAAAGGCTGTCAAGGAAGCCCTGGCCACACTAAACCCTTGCCATGATGTTAATCCTGCCCTCACACCAGCTGAAGTCCTCGCTAAAGCCCCTCTGAAGATTAAGTATTTCACTCCTATGTGGCGTGTCCTCTTCACCCACATTGTGAAGTCCCTGGGAGGAATGCAGGGATCACAGGATCAGATGTCGTCCAATCATCAGGCTATTGCGTATGGACTAATCTGGGGAGCTGATGTCGACTTTGGAAGCATCCTTTTCTCAAACCTGGTAGAACAACTGAAGGGAAGGAATCAGGTCAGGGAAAAGAACATCTGTTATGTGCGCTACCTGTCCCTGATCTTTGAGAGTTTGCTGGGAGAGAATTACCACAACAAGGCCTTGACAGCTCTGAAGCCCTATCGCATCACAGGCGCCATCTACAAGGAGATAGGAGCTGAGGATACCCCTGTCACCGCCCACATGCTGAACGTTGCCAACCAGGTACCCAACGCTGAGAAGCCCTTGCTCCCTTCCTCTGAGAAGGTGAATACTTCTAGTGTTGTTGGCAAGTCTACTTCTTTGACCTCTGGGTAGCACACTACTAAGTCCAAGGCTTCATCTAGCCAACAGCCAAAGAAGAAGAAAATCCCCTCTTCTTCCCAATCCAAAGCTGTTAGTAAGGCCAAGGAAAAGAAGATTGACACCGCCTCTGGTCCAGATACTCTTGTGGATTCAGAATCTTTGGCTGACAAACAACACGCGTCTAGTGTCTCTAGGTCAGCAGAGACTACAGGAAACCAGCCAAACCAAGCTGATATCTCATAGGTAATCAGTGTACATTTTTAGAGGTTCACAAACAACCACTCTCATTTGTCTGTAGGAGAGAGTGGTGAAGTTAGGGTAATCCTCGACCCATAGAAGTCTGTCATTACACTTAGAATACTTTAAGACTTCTGTACACTCTGTCTTTGCACCAGGGAGTGATTCATTTGTGTTTATAAAGCACCCCGATGACCCTGAACCCTCTAGACAGTATTCAGGCTAACAACAACCTGAATACATTAATGTCTCAACCTTGATCAGCTGTACTTCACACAGCCTCTTGGTTCCCTCTTAAAAGAGTCCCAAAGGTTTTACCTTTTGGGGGGGCTGAATAATCACACTCAGCTTTCCTAGGGGCAACGACTGGCGATCATTAAACAACATATGTTTCACAATCAAAAGAGTCCCAAAGGGTTTTTACCTTTTTGGGGGGGCTGAATAATCACACTCAGCTTTCCTAGGGGCAGCGAATGGCGACCGTTAACCACAATTCATTCACACTTAAAAGAATCCCAAGGATTTATCCTTTGGAGTGGTTGAGTAATCACCCTCAGCCTCTCTGGGACAGCGAAATGGCGACCATTCACCTTATATTTTTCCTTGTTACCAATTACAACAAACTTGCAGGCTGAAATTGTACAGCCAGTCCAAGAATCTCAGGTACACGAAAAGGAGGCTGAAACAATAACTCAGGATAAACTCAATACTGAAGAGCTTGTGTTAAATGTTGATGAAGAAATGCTCTCAGTAGAAGATTATGTCTCTGAATTTGAGCCCATGCCTGAAGATGAATTCCCTGAGGGAATGTTTGATGAAGAGGATGAAGAAGATGAGGATGACCAGCTGTCAGCCTCTCCTCCTAAAGAAGATGACAAGACTTCTCCTCTCAAGGAAGCTGTTGACACTCCAAACTCTGCTACATCTGCAACAACAGTCTTCCAAAGACCAACATATGATCCAACAGCCGAATTCCTCATGTTTGATCATCCTACCCAGACCAACTTCGACTTAATTCCAAGGGGGGATGATTTTGCTCAGCAAAGCCTCAATATCAAGAATCTTCAGCTCGTACATCATCAATCTGATATTGAGCGCTTATCAAGGAAGCTGGACATGATCAAGTCAGAGATGCACAATTTTACTGTCACTTTTCCAGGCATTATAAAGAAGGCTGTGAATGAGGCTGTCACTGAGCCAATTCAGGAGGGTGCAAGAAAAGGTGTGGCCCAGGGACTAAGTCATCTCTCGACACGAATCAAGGATGCCATTGACTCAGTTGTCCCTGCTATGTTCCATGAACAAGAAAACAACATGAACAGGCACTTCAATGCGGTTCGCAACAGGCAATACAACCATGCTGGCTTTATTGTCAGGCGTGTTCAGGCAAATACTAATGCCAATGCCAACCTCTTGCTGAAGATTGCCAGGGCTTCAAGAAAAAGACAACGTGCCATGGCTGCCTCTGTGGAGCAGATTGCAAGACGATTTCAGGCACGTTCATCCAAGCATCAGGGAAGTAAGGATGAACGTGAGGGGGAGAAGAATAATATACTCAGCCTTGCATCTGCTGAACAAGGCTCATCATCAGCCAATCCCTCAACTACACCTGTTCCTCTACAAGTCATCACACCAGTTATAGTACATGATGATGAGGATGATACTCAGGGGGAGCAACAAACACAAGATGGAGCTGACTCATCTAAATCCATGATCTTAGTTAACATCAGCAAGCTTGAGGATGATGATGAGCCAGCAGCCAAGAAACTAAAATTCACTGTGAGCTCTCTCCCAAAATCTATTCAAAATCAGGCTCAGACAGCATTTCTCAAAAGAGCTGACGATTTGAAAAACATAAGTGTGGAGTCCTCTGTCTCGAAGAAAGGGAAGGAGATAGTTTTGGTTGATACTGACACCAAACTTAAGAAGATAGCTGCGATGCTAGAGACAGGAGGATCCACCACAGACCTTTCCCACTTTTCAACCTTTACACCTTCCAATGAGAGTCCTTTAACTCCTGAAGAAATAGAGCAACAGGCTGAAGAATTCAAAAGACTAAATGAGCTCAAGACAGCCAAAGAATTAAATGAAGCTACTCTGAGGAAGATGACACCACCTGAAAGGGAAAAACAAAAACAAAGGTTGAGGGAAATGGAACTTAAACGCGTTGAGGCCTTAAAGAAAGTCAAAGCTGACTATGATGCCTGCGTGAACAACAGGTATGCTGCTGGCAAGATAACCAAGTTTAAATACACCATTCACAAATCCACAAACACCCCACAGATGATCTTATGGAGGGAAAACCAACAAAGGAATATGGATGTGTTTGACAACTTCAGGTTAAAGACACTTGGGTTATCAGAATGGTTTGAACTCGAAGCCTTAGCTGCCAAAAAGTCTGGACAGGCAAATTTCCTTCTGCTTAAAACTCTTAAGGCAAAGTTTAACTGGATCAAGGAAACCGCTGCCAAACTCAAGATTGATCCCCCACCACAGCTTTTCGAACAAGAACCCCCAAAGACAGGCAACAAAAGAAGAAGAATTTCACAAATTGTTGATGAAACTTTTGTTACTGAAGATGTTCGTGTGGATGGTATGCACAGGGATTTGATCCTTCCAAATGGTATTGTTGGGCCTATTGATGGTCAGACATACTCAGTGCCTGAAAGAGGAATGGCATTTATGAACAAGGCTTGCCAGTATGCTTTTCAGAGGGAAGACGAGCTGTGCCTGGCTTCAACTATTCAGCTACTCTGTCACAAGAAGTGTCTCAAGATCAACTCAGAGTATTCCAAGAAGTTTGCAAAGACTTTGCAGGATGAAATTGATAACAGATTAGATGTGGCCGAAGCTGAAGAAAGAATAAAAAATGATGACTATTGAAGATAGTGTCAGCCCTTTTTACCTTCATCTTTTATTTAACTTATGTAATGAACTTGTAATTTTCTTTAAGTCTTAATAAAATCATGAGGTATGTTTGTTTAGATCTGTTATGTGTAAGAAGAAGCTGTTAAACTCACTTACCTTAACTTAGTTAGATCTAGCATTATTTATGTTTAAATAGGGGGAGATTGTTGGGAATCTAAACTTGTTAGATTCCCTGATCATTGATTTAAACATAATTAGGCTGATAGATAGTCCCTTGCCTGTGCCTAGGAGGCAGGCAAGTTTCGCAAGACTCACAGAGATCCAAGTCTCTGTGAGCAACCTCAGAGGAGTCCATGTCAGAGACATTGTCAGGGAAGTCGAAGATTACCTGAAGACATACTCCTTGGCTGTGATGGATAACAGCCAAGATGTATTAGGGACTCTGAGGGGTTGAGAGTTAACAGGGGTGGCAATACCCTGATAACTCTCAGCACACTTTGGACATGCCATTTGTGTGTTCGAGAATATGAAGAATAAGGAAACTGTTTTTGACAACTGTTCCTTAAAGCATAATGGAAGACTACCAAGAATAGAAGGACATCATGTGACTGATGTGGGAACTTGTAAAAGCTTGTGTAGTCGACATCAAGTACTGTTTAAGTCAAACTCGTAACACTATAAATAGGATGTGTATCCATGCATTAATGTTTAACACTTTGAGATATTAAGAACATTAGTGCGTATAACTTAGTGAATCAAACAGCTACGACTGTATTCATAAGTTAAGGTTTATTGTTGTTCAAAGTGTGCACAACACATTGTCATCAAACGGTGTTATCCATAACACTTGTAATTCTTTATTATACAATAATAAGATTACGTTTGAAAAGTAATACCTTGTGTTGATTAAGTTAAGATTAGGGTTTCTTGCATTGATTAGGGACTTTCAGATGTACACAACAAATCCAAGTATTCACAAATAGCTTGGATGAACACAACTAGTCCAAGTATTCATAAATACAAATGGATCAACAAAAAACAAAAAGGCTAACATGATGAACATGACTAATTCATGGATTCATCTTTATCACAACACTAGTGAGTGAGTGATCTTCTCATTGGACAAGGTAAAGGAGGGGATCAAGAGGATAATCATATGTAAACATACTTAACACATTAAGTGATCATTTACTAATGATTATGCTATAGAAAAGAGAAAGGGGGCTGAGAAAAACGTCCAAGAGGGTTATTGGAAAATGAGATTTGATCCACTATTTATAGAAGACAAAGTGCAACGGCTAGTTGGGCGCGGTTCCTTAACTAGCCCGGCGGTTCCATATCGATAGAGAACCGCCTAGCTATTTAAGGTACCGCCCAGAAGAGTCCGCTCCTTTTTTTGTCTTTTAGTGGGGTAGGAATATCTGAGGTTTTTTAAACCTTCAAAGGATATTCTTATGGCATATGGAATATGCCATTTTCAAATTTACATTTTCAAATTTAATAAAACATTTTCTTAAAAAGAAAGTTTATTAAAAAATCTTTTGTCATATTAACAAAAGTGAGTTTTAAGGATAATCTCTTTGATGATCACTAACTATGATTAAGAAAAGTTACTGATATGATTATTACCTTGATGATAGTGTTAGTTAAATAATTCGTTTTGTGTTTTACACTAAATGTGTTGTATAGTTTGTTGTGATCAAAACTAAGAAAGATTAGTTAACACTAATAATATTTTTAGACATCACTTGCATTAACATTCTCGATTACTCAATCGGGATTGTAAGGTTCTTGTGGAACGAGTAAATAACAGAATTGGTAATTGGAAAAATAAAGTCTTATCCTTTGCGGGTCGTCTTCAATTGTGTAAGTCTGTTTTAGCTTCCATGCACATCTATTGGGCGTCGGTTCTTATGATTCCTGTAGGAATTATTGAAGATATCCAGCATCTTATTCGGGGATTTTTATGATGTAATGGTGAATATAAAAGAGGGAAAGCCAAAGTTGCGTGGTTTGATATTTGTCGTCCGCATTGTGAGGGAGGGCTTGGGCTTCGTAATATTGTTGTATTCAACACAGCTCTTATGACAACTCATTTATGGAATATTGTGTCTAATAGGGAATCTCTTTGGGTTCGATGGATACACATGTATAAATTGAAAGGGCGTACGTTTTGGGATGTGCCATTGCGGTCAGATATGAGCTGGGGGTGGCGCAAATTGACCAAGATCGGTAATGGGAGACGTGCTTATGTTTGGTATGATACTTGGACAGAACAATGCCCTCTCATTCAGTATGTTAGACCACGGGATATTGCTAGGGAAGGCTATAGTTTAAGGAGTACGGTGTCGGACTTGTTGGTTAATAACAATGGATTTGGCCTAATGCGTGGTTGATCAAAGCTCCTATCCTTGGAACTATTACAACGCTATGTTGGATATGATCACCGTAGATGTTACTAGATGGAGGGATAGGCATGGTAATTTTCACTCATTCTCGGTGCAGCGAGCATGGGAAGAGTTTCGACAGCGGGGTCCTATTGTCAATTGGTATAGGGTCGTGTGGTTTTCTCACGCTATTCCTCGCCATAGCTTTCATATGTGGCTTATCATGCGTCAAGCTTTGAAAATGCAGGATAAGCTAAATATTTGGGACGTTGGGTCTAGTTCATGTTTGCTTCTTAACACATGTTCTTTGTGCGAGGCCCAGCCTGATTCCCACTCGCATTTATTCTTTGAGTGCCCGTTTGCGGCGAAATTCTGGGAACTTGTTCGCCTGTGTGCTAATATGGATCATGTTAATCCTTCCATGGTTGATATTCTTCTCGTGCTAAAGCCTTTAGCTATGTTGCGAAAAGCCAAGAGTATTATTGGTCGTTTACTTGTTGTGGTTGTTGCTTATTTTATTTGGAGGGAGAGAAATACTCGGCTGTTTAAAGGAACCAAGTCAACTCCGGAAGATATTCGTGATCAAGTGTTGGTTACTATCAGTCTCAAGCTTCTCACGTTCCGATTCAAGAATACTGAAGCTGTGAAGAATTTACTTATGCATTGGAATATGCCTCGACACTTTAAAATGTATGGTAATTGTTAGTTGGTGTCTAAACCGTGTGGTATGTCACATGTTTAGCTAGTAGTTCAAGCTGAGTCTTGAGGTTTATGTGGTATTTCGGCCACATTCCATTGTACTTATTTGGTTTTTGTGATTAATACGAATTTACCGGGGTAACCCTTTACCCAAAAAAATGACTAATTTACCATTATCCCCTTCATTTCCATTTATGACCGTATGTATTTTTATGTTTTCGATAGTAATTCTACGTTTTCGTCAGTAATTTACATTTTCGTCAATAAATTTGTGTTTTCTTCAGTAAACTTACGTTTTCGTCAGTAAATTTATGTTTTTGTCAGTACTTTTACATTTTCGTCAGTAATTTTACGTTTTCGTCCGCTATGTTTTTGCCAGTAAACTTATGTTTTTGTCATTAAACTTACGTTTTCATCAGTATTATTACGTTTTCGTCAGAAAATTTACGTTTTTGTCACTAATTTTACGTTTTCGTCAATAAATTTACATTTTCATCAGTAAATTTACGTTGTCGTCAATAATTTTACGTTTTATCAGTAAACTTACATTTTCGTTAGCATTTTATTTTTTCATGAGTAAACTTAAGTTTACTTTAGTATTTTACGTTTTCATCAGTAATCTTACATTTTCATCAGTATTTTTACGTTCTCTTCAACGTAAAATACTGACGAAAACATAAAAATACTGATGAAAACGTAAATTTACTAACAAAATCATAAGTTTAGTGACGAAAACGTAAGTTTACTGACGAAAACGTAAGTTCACTGGCGAAAACGTAAATTTACTAACGATACGTAAATTACTGACGAAAACATAAAATTACTGACGAAAACGTAAGTTTACTGACAAAAACGTAAGTTTACTGACGAAAACGTAAAATTACTGATGAAAACGTAACTTTACTGACGAAAACGTAAGTTTGCTGACGAAAGCGTAACTTTACTGACGAAAACGTAAGTTTACTAACGAAAACGTAAGTTTACTGACGAAAACGTAAGTTCACTGACGAAAACGTAAATACTGACGATACGTAACTTACTGACGAAAACGTAAAATTACTGACGAAAACGTAAGTTTACTGACGAAAACGTAAGTTTACTGACGAAAACGTAAAATTACTGATGAAAACGTAACTTTGCTGACGAAAACCTAAGTTTGTTGACGAAAGCATAACTTTACTGACGAAAACGTAAGTTTACTGACGAAAACGTAAGTTCACTGACGAAAACGTAAATTTAATACTGACGAAAACGTAAAATTACTGACGAAAACGTAACTTTACTAAAGAAAACATAACTTTACTTAAGGAAACGTAAAATTACTGACGAAAACGTAAGTTTACTGACGAAAACGTAAGGTTACTGACGAAAACGTAACTTTACTGAAGCAAACGTAAGTTTACTGACGAAAACGTAACTTTACTAAAGAAAACATTAGTTTACTGACGAAAATGTAAGTTTACCGACGAAAACGTAAGTTTACTGACGAAAATGAAAGTTTACTGACGAAAACGTAAGTTTACAGACGAAAACATAAGTTTACTGACGAAAACGTAACTTTACTGAAGTAAACGTTAGTTTACACCCAAAAACCGGTATAGCAGGTAACAAGTGGCCCATATTGGTGATATTGTCCCAAAACTAACAAGTTCGTTGGTCAGATTAGTACATAAAATAGTACATTTGTCATAATAGAACAAAATGAAGAGTACATGTCTATTTTATAGCTTTTACCCTTCATATAACTTACAAGTTTGTGGTACATATGGTTTTAAATAGAGGTGACAATTCCAACACATTCAACAAAAGTAGGTCAAGTGGGTCAATTTAATAAGGGTTAATATACACGCAGGTTACTAAAGTTTGGCTAAAGTAACGATTTTGTTACTAAAGTTTAAAACCTTACACTTGGGTTACTAATGTATTGTTTACCTTAACTTCAAGTTACCCATAATGTTTTTACCTGTAGTTATAAGTTGCATGTCTACGTGGACTCCAACTTACGTTTTCTTCAGTCAAGTTATGTTTTCGTTAGTAAACTTACGTTTTCGTTATTAAACTTACGTTTTCGTCAGTAAACATACGTTTTCGTCAGTTAACTTACGTTTTCGTCAGTAAACTTACCTTTTTGTCCGTAATTTTACGTTTTCGTCAATAGTTTACGTTTCCGTCAGTAATTTTACGTTTTTGTCAGTAAACGTACATTTTCGTCAATAAACTTAAGTTTTCGATAATAATTTTACGTTTTCATCAGTAAATTTACGTTTTTATCAGTAAATTTACGTTTTCGTCAGTAAATTTTTATTTTTCTCAGTAAATTTACGTTTTCTTCAATAAATATACGTTTTTTCAGTAAATTTACGTTTTCATCAATAAGTTTACATTTTTCTTCAGTATATATACGTTTTCTCGGTAAATATACTGACGAAAACATAAATTTACTAACAAAATCTTAAAATTACTTACGAAATCGTAAGATTACTGACGAAAACGTAAATTTACTGACGAAAACGTAAAATTACTGACGAAAACGTAAATTTACTAACAAAAACGTAAGTTACTGACAAAAACGTAAGTTTACTGACAAAAATGTAAGTTTACTGACAAAAACGTAAGTTTACTGACGAAAACGGAAGTTTACTGACGAAAACGGAAGTTTACTGACGAAAACGTAAATTTACTGACGAAATCGTAAAATTACTGAAGAAAACATAAATTGACTGACGAAACCGTAAAATTACTGACGGAAACGTAAAAGTACGAACGAAAACGTAAAAGTACGAATGAAAACGGAAAAAACTGACCAAAACGTAAATGGTTAATATACATGCAGGTTACTAAAGTTTGGGTAAAGTAACGATTTTGTTACTAAAGTTTGGCAAAAAAAAACCCACCAAAAGCTGACATGGCAATGCAACCGGTTGCTTAACCGGTAACCCATCTCCTGAGTAACGGCGGGATAACTTTTTTGAATGTTTAGTAACAAATAAATCAAACCCGTATACAATAGTAACCTAAGTGTAAGATTTTAAACTTTAGTAACAAAATCGTTAGTTTGGCCAAACTTTAGTAACCTCTTTGTATATTAACCCATTTAATAACCTTATTGGTTGGAATGGGTTGAGCGAAAATAGAGTGATGGGTCAAATGGTCACCCCCTTCCTTTGTGTAAAATGAAGTTTGGGTCGAATGGGATTAACAGTGGGTCAAATGGTTCTTAGTATTGGACCAAAAACCCAATAGTATAAAAAGTTAGATCTTATCACTATGTCGAATTTTTTTTACGTTTTCCCCTGATATTTCCGTTTTCGTCAGAAAAATTACGCCTTCGTCAGTAAATTTATGTTTTCGACAAAAAATACGTTTTCGTCATTAAATTTACGTTTTTGTCTATAAATTTACGTTTTCGTCAGTATTTTTACGTTTTCGTCTGTAAATTTATGCTTCCGTCTGTATATTTACGTTTTCGTCATTAATTTTACGTTTTTGTTAGTGAATTTACGTTTTCATCAGTATTTACCGTTTTCGTTTTACTCAGTATTTTTGCGTTTATGTCAGTATTTTTACGTTTTCGTCTGTAAATTTACGTTTTCGACTGTAAATTTACGTTTTCGTTTGTAAATTTACGTTTTTGTCTGTAACATTACGTTTTCGTCAGTAAATTTTCGTTTTCGTCAGTAAATTAACATTCTCGTCAATAATTTTAAATTTTCGTCAGTAAATTTACGTTTACGTCTATAAGTTTACGTTTTCATCAGTAAATTTATGTTTTCGCTTGTATATTTACGTTTTCGTCTATAAATTTACGTTTTCGTCAGTAATTTTACGTTTCCGTCAGTAATTTTACGTTTTCGTCATTAATTTTATGTTCTCGTCTGTAGCATTACGTTTTTTCAATAAATGTCCGTTTTCATCAGTAAATTAACGTTCTCGTCAGTAATTTTAAGTTTTTGTCAGATATTTTACGTCTTAGTGAGTAATTTTACGTTTTCGTTAGTAATTTTACGTTTTCGTCAGTAAATTTACATTTTCGTTAGAAAATTTACGTTTTCGTCAAAAAATTTACGTTTTTGTTAGTAAATTTATGTTTTCGTCTGTAAGTTTACGTTTTCGTCAGTAAATTTATGTTTTCATTTGTAAATTTAAGTTTTCGTCAGTAAGTTTACATTCTCGTTAGTAAATTTACGTTATCGCAAGTAAATTTACGCTTTCGTCAGTAAATTTACTTTTTCGTCTGTAAGTTTTTGTTTTCGTAAGAAAATTTATGTTTTCGTCTGCAAATTTAAGTTTTCGTCTGTAAATTTACGTTTTCATCAGTAATCTTACGTTTTCGTGAGTATTTATACTGACGAAAACGTAATTTTACGAAAACGTAATTTTACGATTTCATCAGAATTTATATTGATGAAAACGTAAAGTTACTGACGAAAACGTATAAATACTGAAGAAAATGTAAAAATACTGATTAAAACGTACAATTACTGATGTAAACGTAAAAATATTGACGAAAACGTAAATTTACTAACGAAAACGTAAAATTATTCTCGAAAACGTAAATTTACAGACGAAAATGTAAATTTTAAAACGTAAACGTAAAAATATTGATGAAAACGTAAATTTACTAATGAAAACGTAAAATTACTGACGAAAACGTAAGTTTACTGACGAAAACGTAAGTTTTCTGACGAAAACGTAAAGTTACTGACGAAAACGTAAATTTACTAAAGAAAACGTAAATTTTCTGAAGAACACGTTAGTTTAAAGACGGAAACGTAAATTTACTGCCGAAAACGTAAATTTACTAACAAAAACGTAAATTCACTGACGAAAACGTAAATTTACTGACGAAAACATAAAAATATTAATGAAAACATGAATTTACTGACGAAAATGTAAAAATATTGACGAAAACGTAAATGTACAGACGAAAACGTAAAAATACTGACGAAAACGTAAATTTACAGACGAAAACGTAAATTTATTGACGAAAACGTAAATTCTGACGAAAACGTAAAAATAATGATGAAAACGTAAAAAAGCTTATGAAAACGTAAAATCGGTGAAGAACGTAAAATAATTGAATAGAGATAAAAACGTTCGAAAGTGCTAAAAGATAGGAAAATATTGTAAGTTAGCGGGTCAAACCGACCCAAACCGTTTGACCCATAACCCGTTAGTCGCATTATTAAATGATGACCCATTTGACCCATAACCCATTTGACCCATAAACCATTTGACCCATGACCTAAACCAAACCAAACCGACCCATTTGCCACCTCTAGTTTTAAAATCGGATGAGATCAACAAGTTTAATCAAAAACTGAAGAAAATCGAAAATCGACCGAATTCTAAGCAGATGAGCGAACCAGACCTGACTGGAATCTTTTTTTTTACCTTTATCTAATTAATCACAAGGTACCCGTCGCCGCATCGTGCGGGTACCCTGCTAGTATATAATGAAAAAGAAAGAAATGAATAGTGGTGCGGATTTTATGGTCATATCCCAGCAAAATTTGAATGTACGTTGTTGAAACCATGAAATAAAATGTAAAATTTGAATGTACGTTGTTGAAACCATGAAATAAAATGTAAGTGTTTCAAGTCCGTATTTTTTGAAAAGTATGTTGGTATCTTTTAGCTTTTACTGTTGTTTATTAAGTTTTGATGAATACAAGTAACGTATAAGATTCCCACTAGGTGCAAACAACCTTGAAGTGGCCACGCCAACCTCCTGAAAAGGGAGGGCTTTACCTGGTTTGAGTCTGTGTGACGGTGGGCTCAAACCTCGTGTATTAGTCGGCCAATAAGTCGGAAATCACGGTTACAAAAAAAAAATTTTTAAAAAAAAGAAAAACAAAAAAGAAAAAGAAAGGTAACCTATAAGATTGGACAATCCGAGTTCAAGTCAATATAAGCTTAAAGATGAATATATACGAGTTCCATAGCATCTTGAAGCAAAGCATAGCAATGTCATTATGAGGTAAATCTTCAAAGGAAATGTACTTCGGATAATCTTGCGACACCAGATAAAATTGTATATTTGTATTTGAGCGGCAGAGACTGCTAATTTTGTTACTATTTATTTGCACACTTTTACTTTGCTCAGGAAATAGTCAAGTTGGTCTAAAGTTAAACCATGTTATGATCAAATTAACATATCCATGACTAGGGCTGAGCATCGGGTTCGGATCGAACAGAAGCAGATCGAGGATCAAAATAGTTCAAAACCTCATACCAAGACCGGACCGGTCAGTCCGGTCCTCGGTCCGATTAGGTATAATCGACGAGATTTTTGGTAAGACCAAATCGAATCAGACCGAATCGAGCACCCAAATGGTCCAAAAACCCCGGACCGAGTACCGGACGAAATTGTTCGGTCCGGTCCGGTTTTCGATCCGCGTCGGTTTTCGATCCGCCATGCTCAGCCCTATCCATGAAATTGAGGCCACGGTCTAGTGGTATGTGAAATGCCCACCAACGTAGATATTGTGTGTTCAAGTCTCTCTGATGGGATTTGTGATATATATATATATTGAGAAATGTGGTATAAGGTGTGAGAAAATTGCCGTTAAAAAAATGAAATTGAAACCACAAATGAGGTTTAAGGAGTTGAGATATTACAAAATACAAATAATGTTTTACAACCTTATAAACTATTAAACCAACATCTTACATCGAGTACTTCATGTAGATCGGTTAAAAAATGGAACTTTGTTACATTTAAAAAACGGAGCCTCCTCCGAAAAGAGAAGTATAGAAAACTCCTTTTGTTTGAATAGCCAAAGTACACGTATAACAAATTAGCTACTAAATAGTACAGAACTGAATGAATAAGGCTGTATTCATCTTAATTATAACAAAATCAAGATGAACACATACTTAACCTGGTTCTTATTTTTTTCTATATTAAAAGTCGTTAAATAGCATGATAGCATCATCAAGAACCATAAGAGAAGATTCTAAAACCTTCCATTTCACTCCAAGCTTGCGTTTCTCCTCAACTCCTGCCGTATTTCCTTGAGACACTTTGAGAACCTGCAAAAAAGTATCACCACTTTCTGAGGCATATTCATAGATGACGATACAGAAAAGGGGAAGTTGAAGTTATAAAGAGTCTACATACGTCTTTTGCTTGTTCAATCTCATGGACAAGGCGAAGTTTTAAGTTGAGGGCAGCATGATACATATCATCTAATACTTGCGTCCAAAGAGAACGTTTTTGTATTTTCCACATCATAATATCCTTCTGAGCTTCGCTTCCAAGTCTCTGCAAAGGTAACCCAAGAATTTTCAATAAAAATTACAGATTGGCCTTAGCCAGGTGCGGATCAGACCTAGCAGGGACAACTTTACTCGTCTACTATTTGTAGGTCATTTTAGCTATAAATAAACAGGTCAAATGGATCAAGAAGATTTTACAGGTAAAAGTAGCTCTGTATTTTCAATGCATAAAACCTCCTAAATCACTTGATTTTAGATTAAATAAAAAAAACTAGTTACTATTTGTAATCAAAACAACGTTTTATTGTAATCACATTCAACATATAATTTGTGAATAATAGACAGTATAAAATTTTGAAAAATAAAAATGCTTCTGGGTCATCCACAGTTCCCAGCCCACGGCCTGTTTCAACCAGTACATGAATTGTCTGTTTTACCCCGTTACCAACACACTCATTGAAGTTTCTTATTACACTCGTTGGCATAATTAGGAATTATTTGGCAATTCAAGTGGCAAAATAAGGTCTTTTAACTCTCAACATTCCACACGAGATTGCATTGGATACAGATAGTTGGTCAATAAATTGCCTTCAAAGTTCAAATTCAAGGCAATGTTCATAAGGAATGTTCGTTTGATGCACTGAGCCACTGATTACACTGTTGTACTGGATATTCTAAAGAACCAACAAGAAAAGACAGAATTTATAAGCTGGTACCTCCATATACAAGAAATCGTCTTTCAATAGCTGCAAAAGAATCCTCAGGACATCTTTCTTTTCCACGAATGTCTCCACGGATATCTACCAAAAGGAAAAACAGTTGAGCAAAAAGACAATAAGAGCCTTAAATGAACGTTCTCTAATTTCAGTGATAGTTAACACAAGAAAGGACATAACCATGCATGCCTTATTCAGATGGTTCAAAACAGTGCCATCCAGAACTACTGCATACAGGGGCACCCCTCTGGAATATCAGATTGTTTATAAGCATTTATCACATTAAATAGTTCGAAATTTCTCTCTTTTTATTGAAGGATGAGAAAATATTGTATAGTACAAACCACTCTAGATGTAACTCAACATTAACATTTTTAATTTGTTATCTAGCTACAACTCAGCCTTGAAGTTCAAACATAAGCAAACATAGTAACATAAGAAGATCTGATTTGAATCATGAGTAATTACTGAACATACATTCATAGGCTAACATACAGGGAAGAGAAAACAGTGATCACATACTAATAACTTTTTAGAGATGAAAAAAAAAGCGACTATTAATCACGGATCTGTAGGGAGGTTTTCGAGAAGCTAATGACCTATGAAAGAGAAAAGGTCAAACTTAGTTAAAAGATTTCATTACCTTATCAGTGTCACAGAGTGTTTCATGCTTTGCTAGTGCCCTGAATATCCTATAAGCTTCCCTTCCATATTTTTTCATCACAATGGATTCAACCTGCAGAACAAGAGATGTGCTGGGAGTTCAAAAATATCTTTGCAAGTAATTAAAAAAAAAAAAAAAAAGAGAACGGACCTCCTGGAATTGAGCCTCATCAATGATTTTCTTCAAGTCTGCAGCAAAATAATAACAAGTGAATACTCGACAAAAGGGTTTTGCTCGTCCAAACACATAAGGGTGGTTGCAAACTACAGGTGGCGATATGGACTGGTCAGGCAGATTAGGTAACGGGCCAAGACGGGTTTGGGTTGAAATATGTCTGTTTTTGTGTGGCTCGGACAAGTTTAAGTTGACTCATTTGAGAAAAAAATTATAGATGTGTTAGTCATGATTAAGAAGCTATCATGATAGCAATAATCTAAATCTATGAATAAAGTTACGTTTGGAAGGTGTGCTGATTATATATATTTCATTTAAAACTTCCAATTTTTTTGGCCCATTCCCCTTTTAGCTTAATTATTTTCATTTGATCTACTGGATATAGAACACAGCCTAATTTGACCTGTTCATAATAAGTAAATGGGTCAAAATTGCGACCTCTATATAAAACAAAGAAATTGGGCTTAACGTGCATACCAATGATATGTGTGTCACTGTCAGTAGTTATTGCTGAGACTTCACAACCCAGTTGGACAAGGGAACCTCTAATACGATCTAAATGCAAACTTCGACCTTCTTCACTCTTCATTGTTTCCTCAAGGATGGTGTCAAAAGTAAGGGGAACTGTAGATCAAAAATCAGATGGAAATCTAGAACACCGATATAACAAGTATGAATAAAGAAGACTTCATCCTTTGAAAATGGCTCAGCCACTGACTCCGCCAAAAAAGAGCAGCAATTGTAAATCTAACCTGTTGTTTCCATTTTCACTTTAGTTTCTTCTTTTCTACTAGCGTCATATATTGCATTTAGAACGATGCCGACTACACTATCCAGACGTGTAGTCACATGGGAAACACAAAACTGTAGACCATATATTTAAACATATTAATGGAATGAAACAAAGAGCAATATGATTGTAAATAATGACTAATTTAACCATATTATCCCATATTTTCGGGCAATGTATTTTACTGGTGTATTTTACTGGTGTATGCTCACTCAACTGTTTATGCAATAACGCAATTCAAAAATGCCTTAATATATTTAAATACATTATATGTAAGCAACAAAATTACCTTTTGGCGAAGACGTCGTACAAATTCCTCAAAATTGACGCGCCAAAGTATTTCCTTATTTTTATTGGTAGCCCATATGTCTGTCTTAGGCTCCAAACAATCATGCTTGCGCTGTGAATACGATATGTGTAAGTACCGTTTATTGTCAATAGACTTGGCAAAACATTACACAAATAAAAAAAGAATAGAAAAAACAAACGAAAATGCAGATGGACCTTTTCCCCAACAATTTCTGTAGCCGGATTACTTTTGCTATCATCCTCAAGAGCACCGTTGCTCAATGTATCTACATCAACTAAAAATCTTAATGAATCCATGGGAGTTGCAGCAGCTAACGCACGTGCCTCTAAGGATGGTGGTGCATCGGCCATCTGTGAAAATCAAATTTGTTTACACACATGTAGGTGAGGGAAACGATAATTTTTCAAAGAAAATATTGGATACAAGAAGAGCCATGTTTTCAATATATAAACCATGAAGCATTACTTCTAGGAGATATTTTGCAATATATTGGAGACTATTAGTTAATGTTCGAATTAACTAAATTATGGCTTTTGAAACAACAAGGGAACAACTAAATATTGTATTGATGCAAAAGCATATATAGATTAAGCGATAATTGGCTTGTTATATTTGGCAAAAAAGTTATTACCTTGGACCTAGAAGTTCGTTTCTTTGCACCTGGCTCTGGTGGTTCCAGAAATGGTTCATGGGCAGGGCATCTTTCAATAAAGTGCGCCTGAGCAAGTTTATTGAAGTTTTCATGCAAAACATTAGCAGCAGTCCTATTTTCTGCAAAATAATGAAAATCTTTTAGCAGGAGTGCTGGGCTCGTATTGGCAATCTAAGAAATAAAACAAATGATAAATGGCTCTTAAATGAGTTTCAAGTTTAGCCTTCTTCAATCAAGATGAAAAAATCAAAGATATTTGCAGACAATATTTCTTCCACGTGGAAAGGGACATTATTGATTATTCTAAATGCTAAAAAGAAGACATTAATACAGTTCCACTATAAACAGAATTAACAAGCTCTCGTCATTACATAAGAAATTAAAATGTGAATATGGGATACGAAATGTAGAGGCTTCTTTTGTCAATCGTCATTTAATTTCCCAGGAAATTTAGACCGGCATATACGGTGATCAAAGAACATACCAGTTACAATGATAATCGGCAAACGAATTACAGGTCTAGAAAAATATCTATCTACTGCACAGAAGCATAGCCATTTGTACATGTGATCTAAAATATATCAAAAAATAAAATAAAAATTCAAACAACTTAGTACTTGATGCAAAGCAAGTTGCAATTTTTGTCATACTAGTGGATAGTGCATACTTCTGCAATAATTCCATATGACCTAACAATCAACCCATCATGGATGCATAGAAATGCAAAGTTGATTATAATCCACCCTTTTTTCAAATAATTATCACTGGGACATCGGGCATAACATAGTGTTTTCATATGTATCTCATTTAGCAAGCTTGCAAGAACTAAAAGAAACAATAGAAAAGACGCAGCCACGGTACTAACATTTGTAAAAACAGACTAACCTCCATTTGTTATATTAGTCTTGTGCTTATCCTTGTGTCTATCCATTATTTGATTGAATGATAATCTACCATGTTGGAGTAATCCTTCAAAAATCTCTGTACACTGCCAAAGTGCCACAATTGACACTGTCAAGCAGAAAGCGCTAAAAAATCATACAAAGAGAGAAACTTCCAAACTTACCTCTTGCCCGAATTCCTTGGACACAATAGCTAAAAACTTAGGGAACCTCATATGATGAATGATATTGGTATGTAAAGCCATATACTGTGTCACAATCTTCGGCGGTTCCCCAAATCCACCTGCACAGAAACAAATTCCGCATTCATTTTACTAGCATGAATATATATCATTTTGTATATTCCACAATTTTCTCCACAGAACAATAATAGGTTCCAATTCTTCATATCATCCAACCAATCCACCACTTGTCATGCCGCCACTCATGTAATTATCACTTGCTTCATTACGTGTTTAAGAGGATAAAGGTTCTAAAAAAATTGGTTCTATAAGAAAACCACTATTGGAACATGTAAAGCATAAAAAACATAACAATCTACTTTATATGCACGCTTTTGCATACAGCACATTAAATTCACCACAGCCAGTAAGTTGTCTGACATTGCATTTAAAGGAGGTCATCTATTTATTGCGTTCCCAAACCATAAGCAATCAGAAAATAGCATTTAACAAACAATTCAAGTTAAGCAATTATCTGCAAAAACATCATGTGTTTAGCATCAACAATTCCACCAAATAGCTAACGACTTCCAGTTCATGCATCGTATTAAAAAAGTTGCACTAAAAACAAATACCTATTACTTACTCGGTTAGTAACACGTTTTTACTATACGCGCAACATAATATTACAAAGTACCTGATCAACCATCATACTCATCATATTCATCACAAACTCACACAACAAATAAAACACTCGGCGCAACGAAACAAAACTACCAACAATCAACTACTTTACTAAAGTGCTTCTAACTTAAGCATCCTATTACAAAATAATCCATACTCTAAAACAGATATCTACTACTGTTTAAAATCGTCAAAAAGTAACACGTTTTTATGTAATTTACGGGAAGTGTAATGTTACAAAGCATCTGATCAAACAAATTCATATCCATCACAAACTCCACAACAAATAAAACAGTCACACAAAGTAAATTAACATTTTTATTCCAACTCTAAAACTCAGCAACAAGTAACACATAACACATTTCTACTATATGCGCAACACAATATCACAAAGCATCTCATCAATCATCATATTCATCACAAACTCAACAACAAATAATAATCTTCTAGTATACGCGTACTATTAGAAAAAACTTGATCAAATCAGTCACTCGCTCGTCATATATTACCCCTAGCAAATAACAATAAACAAAACCTACTACTTCAAACACTCAATGAGTAACACGTTTCTATCATACGCGCAACTTAATAATATAAAGCAATTGATCAATCAACATATCCATAACCATAACAAACTCCACAACAAATAAATTACGCGCGCAATGCAACTTAACATCCAAACACATAATGAGTAACACAAGCTTACTCATAGTCCACAACACTCAGCACCACGAAAATTAAGCTCCAAACACTCAATTAACAATACGAAAACAATACGCACCTGGTTGTTGAATAGTGAAAGCTTGAACACAATTATGCTGAACCAAAACTAACAAAGCATTCGTAACATTCTGTTTACTAAGCTCAGTATAGCGCATCACTTGCGCTAACGATAGCGTTCCTTTGCGTAACAAACAGTCACACACTTTCTGCACAACAATTCATCACATCACTTAATCAATCAATCAATCAACTTCACACTAATTATAACAAAATCACACTTTCTTCATAAATATTAATAAACTAGTTAATTAATATTTAAATAAATTATATAAAAAGGGTAATTATAATAAAATAAAAGCTTACGGAGACGATGTCACCGAAGTAAGTGGTGATGAGATGGACGGCGAGTTCGATTCCGTGAGGTGACGTCATCGCCGCCGGTGGTGGTTTATGACGGATTGAGCGGCGGGAAGATAATGAATGAAGGAATATATATATATATATTGAGTTATGTGGTTTTGGATTTTATTTAAAATTAAGTTTTAGGGTTTATACAGTTCTGGGTTTTTGGCGTAGTGGTAAGGCGGTTTGTTTTGGAACGAGAGGTTACGAGTACGAGCCCGTGATGACTTTTTTTTGGGTTAAAGACATAAATTACCAACGAACTTTACTTTTTTTCTCGATATTACAAATAATGAACATAAAATACTTATCTAGCTATTTAACTTTATGTTTATTTATAATATCGCCATTGAAACTTGTTAGAACCGGCTATTATTAGTAACGTAAAATTGTTATATTCCACGTCATTTTTTGCCCATGTGTCGTTGACTTTCGCTGATTTTTTCTTGACTTTGTTCACATCATACCTGGATCAATCATACTCACTCAGATCAATCATACTCTGAAAACCCATCTCAAACAAAACCATCACAGCATACTCTTCCAACAACCCCGACCACTTTACAGTGGCCGCACCACGTTATGTGTTTTCACTTGGATCTAACAGGGTAACAACCGGATCTAACAGGGTAACCACCGTATTTAACGGGTAACCATCAGATCTAACCGGGTAACCAACGGATCTAACCGGTTTACCACCTGATATAACCGGTTTACCATTATATCTAACCAGTTTACAAACTAGTTTCTGGTGGTGGGTCGTATAGTGGTGGTTTCCGGATAATGGTTGTCTTCCGACGACATGTTGGCTGACAACAAGA
This sequence comes from Glebionis coronaria, assembly GCA_025667525.1. NCBI lineage: Eukaryota > Viridiplantae > Streptophyta > Magnoliopsida > Asterales > Asteraceae > Glebionis > Glebionis coronaria. Next base: position 480,761,296 of record CM046880.1, read on the forward strand.
AAAGGATAAAGGAAACATAATTGGAATCAATAGATAAAGTTGATGGAAATGTCAAGAGAGAGAGAGGGAGAGAGTGGTAGCGTACTTTATGTTAATTATTTTTAATATCGAGAAAAAAAAGTAAAGTTCGTTGGTAATTTATAGCTTTAACCCAAAGTTAAATAAACCTAAACTTAAAATGACCTGCTAAAGCAAGTGACGTGTCGGTCATAAATGCATTTTTACCTATTAAAAATGGTTAATAGGTAATATTATAAATAAACATAAAGTTCAATGGTTAGATAAGTATTTTATGTTCATTATTTGTAATATCGAGAAAAAAAGTAAAGTTCGTTGGTAATTTATAGCTTTAACCCCTTTTTTTTTTTGTAACTTTCTTTTTATAAGTGTTATAAACTAAGGGGGGAAGACATCCCACAGTCCCATATTTGTGTAAAGATCACCATCACAATTTCATCTCTTGGTCGAGATTAAACCCACCTTTCATACTATATCTTTAACTTTTATACATATAGTGTACTAATTTACAAAGGGTTTTGCTAACGGCAGTCCTTATGGTTGTTGTTAACAACTACTTTTTAAGTATTTTGGCAAGACAAAATAGAATTTTCAAACAAAATCATCCATAATTAGCAACTATATCTTAAAATTTCTCATAAAAAAATTCAATTCACTCTTCTTATTGGTTATCTTAGCAAAAATTGTGGAATATGTTTCTCAAAATGTTTTATAAGCCAATTTTGTGGAAATTTATTGTTATCAACAGCCCTAAGGGTCGTCGTTAGCATTTTCTATTTACAAAATAAGATCAGATCTAAACGCTCACCACCAACCGTCCACCGTTAATCTCTTTCCCTACCACCCACCTTCCACGGCGACCGCCGCCACCTTCTACTGACGACCTTTACTACATCACAGACCTTCTGATGGTGATCATGTATAACTATTATATACTATCTATCACTGCTCCACAATCATGTGTAATTATTTAATAGTATTAAAAAAACATGTGATTGCTAACATAGTCGCTACTTACTATCAATTTCCTAGTTACAATTGGCTGACAAACATTTAGATTTTAGCATGATAGTAATCTTTACATTCTAAACAGTGGAATGCTTATCACAACGTACTTTTGGTATTGTAATATACGAAATGAAAGATTATTTGTTTCATCTATTGCACAAGCTTGATTAAAGTTGACTCTATCGGGGACTTGATGGAGCTGCAATTTCAACTTTTCGAAAACAAGTTTTTTGCTTTTACACCGAAGGAGTGTTAATCATCTGACATTCGAAAGTATTATGAATGTTGGAATGTATTGTCGATTTTTAGAAATGAGTTGTTACCGTGTGTTTCCAGGAGTGTCCATCAGTGACAACAAAAGCCAATATGGACATTGGGGGAATACTTGGAAGTTTCATAAACTACCTACCTTTTTTAACACATGACTCATACATGAGTCGGTGCGACTCATACATAAGTCGTACATGCGTCGGTGCGACTCATGCATGAATCGGTGTGACTCATGCATGCGTTAGTGACTCGTATATGATTGTGTAATAGACGACTCATACATGAGTCACACATGACTCATGCATGAGTCGGATTGACTCATATATGAGTTGGAGTGACTCATATATGACTCATACAATTCATGACTAATATAAAAGGGGTCTGTGCGAAAACAAACGTAGGATATAAAAGGTAACACTTTTTCATTATATATAGAAGCAAAATGGTACAATAAAGAACTACAAAAAGAAACTGGAAAAGGGAAACAAGTTACATACTTGACACCTTAACAAAGTTATTGTCCCAAACCTATATTCAAATAGACAACACATAAACACAAGGCAAATTAATCATCATCATCAACCCTATTGTTACCACGTGAGTCCATCATGATCGAACGTGAACCAGCAACATGCTGCAAATCTAAGAGAAAATCATCGCCTTTGAGAGCAAAACCTGGGGGATAAAGCAAACAGTTCATTAGTAGGAAACCGTTTAGGATGTGCAAGTAAAGGCAGCAGACTGTCATTGTGCGACGAGCTTAAGCTAGAGCTTTCACCAACTGTACTGCTACGATGGTTGTTGTTTATCCTCTTCGATGTCCTGTTGTTGGTAGTTTGTGTAGTATGGTGATATGCACATAACTTGGCTACTAAATCAGTTGCATCCTTTACAACATTCACAGCAAGAACCTGCTTCAGAAAACATATGAAGCTTTTGCTCAATAATAGATAAATTCAAATTACTTGCAAGTTGTGTAGCTGGTGACTACAATAGCTTTTGCTCTAAAATGTCATGATATCAAATGAGTAAAAACCAAGTTTTTAGAAGTAAAGTCAAAACATCACTTGTTTCAAGTCAATAGTGATGCCAACTTGCACATCCTTCAATGGTTTGATAATAAAAACTAGTAAAACTGTTATTTACACAATTAATTCTACGAATGCATCACAAGGTACAATAAATCTACTTTTGAAACCACGCCTGCTTCTTAGAGTTTTGTGCCTGCTTCAAAAATACAATTCTCAAATCAATAATTAGGAGGTGTACATGGTAGATATGCTAACAAGGAGCTCGAGTCTGACTTACAATCTGCTTGAGCTAGTTTGAGCACAAAACCAAGCTCAAAACATAAAACTAGTTTAATCCCAGCTCTCATAAGATATTAACTAGGATTCTAAGAGTTTCGCAAGCCTTATGATATATGCAGGTCTAATATATAGGTTTGACCCTTGTTACAAAAAAGTATACAAGCTCAAATAGTATCCTTAGTATTTCGAGTTATCCGACATAACTTTGGAAATATGTGTCGTTGTAAGGCTTGCGAATTCAGTTCTCTAACACCATTGGTGAATATGAGACGACATCAACTCACTAACAAGTTATGCATATTTTCTTCGTTTAATTTTAAATCCTAAGTACTACGTAAGAAAGAAAGCAGGTCCATATCTCAGTACTACAGCTACAAGAAATGAACTCTTAAAATTGAAAAGGATATCTACCCCAGTGAACATTTTGCTAAGACAAAATTACATGAATGGTCTCTGTGGTTTGATCAAAATTACAACTTTAAACCCTCGACTTCAAAAGTTGCATGGATAGTCCCTAACTTTGCAAATAATAACACGCTTGGTCCCTCCACTTAACTAGTGTTAAATGGACTTCGTTATTATTTACATGTTAATCCTTTTTGTTAACGTTTGTTGCATCGTTCATCCTTTATTCTAACGAACGTTTATAACTTAACTTTATTTTCAAAAAATCTTAAAAACTTTTTGTTTATTTTTGAAAAAAATTCAAAAAAAGTTTATTTCGAAAAAATAAATTTCAAAAAAACAATTTCAAAAAAAATTTCTTCTATTACGAAAAAATAATTTTGAAAACAAAGTTCGAAAAAAATATTTAGAAAAAAATAAATCCAAAAATATTTTTAAAAATAATTTCGAAAAAATTTATTTTCAATTCGAGAAAGATTTATTTTAATATCGAAAAAAAAATTCTAAAAAATTAATAATTTTCCAAAAAAAATAAATTCGAAAAAAATAAATTTAAAAAAGTTTAACTTATTCTCGAAAAAGAATATATTCAAAAAAAATTAATTTTGGAAAAAACTAATATAAAAAAATCTGAAAATTTAAAATTTTAAAATTTCAAAAAACTTTTAAAACTTAAAAATTTGGAAATTTTTTATAATATTATTTTTCGAAAAAAATATATAATTTTTTAGTTTTAAAAGTTTAATACAGAATCTAATTTTTTTTGAAAAAATTTATTTTAAAAATATTCTATATTTTTAAGTATTAAAAGTTTTTTGAAATTTTAAATTTTTTATTTTTTCAAAATTAATTCTTTTTTGAAGATTTTTTTTCGAGAATAAGTAAATAAAATTACACTTATTTTACTATCAAAGTTTTCGAATTTTTTTTCGATAATCTATTTATTTAGAAATTATTATTTTTATTAAATTAAATCTTTTTCGAAATAATTTTTTGAATTGAAAATAAATTTTTTTGAAATTAATTTTTTAAATCCTTTTGGATTTATTCTTTTCTAAATATTTTTTATCGAAATTATTTTTTTCGTAACAGAAGAAACTTTTTTCGAAATTTTTAAATTTTATTTTTTTTCGAAATAATTTTTTTTTTGAATTTTTTTTCGAAAATAAACAAAAAAAATTTAAGCCTTTTTGAAAATAAAGTTAACTTATAAACGTTCGTTTGAATAAATGATTAACGATCCAACAAACGTTAATAAAAAGGATTAACACGTAAATAAAACGAAGTCCTTTTAACACTAGTTAAGTGGAGGGACCAAGCGTGTTATTCTTTGCAAAGTTAGGAACTATCCATGCAACTTTTAAAGTCGAGGGACTGAAGTTGCAATTTTAACCAAACCATAAGGACCATCCATGTAACTTTGTCTTTTGCTAAAGATGATTCACAACGTCAAACGTATAAGAATAATTAACCATCAAGATAGCCCGATTTTAAGACTTTGAGTTGTAATTAATCTAGAAACAAAATTGCAAAAGGACCTTAGTCCATTCTGATTGGGTTCTTATGTCTTCTATTTCATGTCCACTTAAAAGTTCCTTTGGCACTACACATCAGTAAATACGGTAGACGAAAAGAACTGAAAAAGATGGTTTTTAGGTCTGTATCTGGAAAGCTTCATAGAGCCCATACATATGTCAAAGACCATTAGATCATAGCAATATACATATGTTTTCTTACTTTAAACTCTGATATTGTATAAAATAAGCATAATCAAATAAAAACATAATTATAACGCTTATACATTGTTACTTAAGCTTAATCAATCAGAAAAAAGCATAAAATCAAAACGATTACCATCACCGGCATCGTCACCTTGAACAGAGGATGAATCGACCTTCGATTTACCAACTCGGGTCTATTAATTTTCTTAAATCCGTTTTCATACGATTTGGAGGTAAAATTAGGGTTTGTTGAATTACTTGATGTGTGTGACTTGTGTGTAAGAGAGCTATGCGATAGATCGAGTGAAAGAGAGGGTGGGAAATGCCCGCATCACCCTCAAGTATTGAAATCAAATTAATAAATAAATAAAATATAAAATAATAGAAACCATTTGATTAGATGTAAATGAATGGGTCAGATGGATTCATACGATCTATGATAAATTTGTGGACTACACACAACTTTTAGCATAAACTAGGTGGGTACAATCTTTTATATAATGAAAGAATTAGGGTGTGTTTGGTATGGGTTAATGACAATGAAGGAATGACAATTGGAATGATTAACTTCTTTTGGTATGTTAACATCGGAATCAAATATCGGAATGAATTATGAATTTTTAGTTATTCTCATAGGTGGTACATGAGGTACCTTTCAAATCATCCATTCCTTTTTTCTTTGTTTTTTGTTTTTATCGTATAAAAATAGTTATATATTATTTTTATAATGAAAGGAAAAATATTTTTGTGTACATATTATGCGTTTTATTTTTATTTTAGTATTAATATGTTTCTTTTTATAAAAATTTGATATCAACACATACATACCATACCAAACAACAATATTGGATATAATTTTATCACTTTCATTTCACCCTATTATCATTCTTATATCGATAGTGATTGAAGAGTGCATACCAAACGGACCCAGATTTTTTGAAAGTTTTATTGAAAAGTGGAGGTTGTATAAAAAATAATTGGATCGATCAAATGGCTTGATTTTGACACATAAGCAAAATCAAGCAATATGATTGGTCCAAAAAAATCAAAATTTAATTCAGTTTAGTTAAAATTAAAAATTTTGATAGAGAAATTTGATAAAAACACATAAAGTTATATGTGTTAAATTTGTGAAAATAAAAACTTAAAAAAGGAGGATGAGATTAATAAAATTTTAGTTTTTGAATTCTAAATAAGTAACTTTGGTAAATAAACAGAATACCCCCCTTAAACTTTATAACCAATATACTTTATATTTTAAAAATAACATATATGTAATATTAAAAAATCACATAATTATAAATATCCAAATAAAAACACAAATTTTTTATTTATTTTTATTTTAAAACTTAACAAAGTCAAGCAATGCAATCTACGTAAATTATTATTAACACGAATCTATATCTTATAATAAAGGAGAAGAGAAAAAATCACTTCCTACCCCTTGAAAAAAGAAAGAAAAATAATTATCTAATTTTTAGTCATGTCTAAGTTGGTCATTTCACATTATTTAAGCTATTTTTAGTAACAAAAATTAATATGTTTTTAGCTTACAAGAGAAGCTCCTAAAATATCAGATTAAAATTAACAAAACAAAGAATAGGAAGGACCTATTCTAATAAAAACAGAAAAACACATCATTCAACTTTCGGTGAAATTGATTTGGGGAAACCAAGCAATGATGCAGCCGATTTGGGGAAAATAGAGCTCAATCCGATAAAATCCGATATCAATTTGTTATCAATAATTCATATAAAATCAAATTTATTAATTTTAAAATCAAATTCTGCATCTCCACCGGCTCTACAGTTTCTAAGGTATGAGATTTCTTTTAACTTGGGTTCTTCTTTTAATTTTAGGTCTTTCATGCATTTAACCTGATTTTCTGATGTGTGTATTCGTTAGAATGAGAGGACGAATTTGTTATATGCAGAGGAATAAAGGATGATGAGGTGTAGGGTGATTTGAGTTGCGGTTGTAATGTTAGAGGATGCGGATGCGGATACGGATGTGGATAGAAGTAGGGAGAGGAAAAAGGGATTTTGAATGTGAAAATGGTAGAAGAAAGGTTGATGCCAACTACACGAAACACCCTTTGAACTTAGTTGAGGGTATTTGTTAAGATTCTAATTTCATTTGTGCTCAAGGTGATTTTCTTGATAAATAGTTGTTGATTATGGTTTTGTGGTGGTGATGGTTATAATCCTATTATTTTCAGTATGTACATGAATCATATTATATTTAGTTAGTGTATGTGTTATTATGTATTATTTTCACAACGTAGGTAATTTTAGTTATGTACCATGAGAATTAATCATATAATTTTACTCTGATTGTGCTTCAGGATGTTACATAGGTAGTTTGTGGAAACTTGCTGCAAAACATGGAGATTCTGAGTGTGCTTCAGGATATTACAGTTGATCCAAGTCTTGTGTGTAAAAAAAATAGTTTTTTTTTCTTAGCGTGGCCACGGAGAAGCTTTTTCTTTTCAGGTAACTACTTTCATGTTTAATGTAGTGGTGGCCAATTTTAACTCATTTACACAAGAGTGGTTTAACTCAATTTCTATTTGTTTGATAACACAATGGACCTGTTCTTTAACCCAAACAAGAATGAAAAAAGGCCTGATTGTCCCTTTTAATTTTCCAACTGCATTAGATACAATAAAAACTTTAATTAACAGAGGTGTGGGGTTATTTTAACTCGCTTGATGATAAAATTTGACAGGATGCTTTTGTAGGATAGAGTATGTAACCCACCAAATGATTGGGAGAGAGTACCGTGTAACAAAACTACTGGTGTATGCGAATGATCCGTAAGTTATTGGTCATTGAACATTTCTCAAATTTTATGCCATTATTTTGAACTACAGTTTCAGTATTTATTGTCCATTAGCATGCTGGTTCAACCTAACAGTGCATTGTAGAGTTGGATAAGATCTAACAAAAGGTATGAGTCGTTATTTTTTAAAATTGGAGATTTGATTCTATTATAAGACTTTCATATTCATATTATAGGGAATGTTTCAAATCCATTTAAAGAAAAGATTATATACACGCCACGTGTTTGATGAAATGTCCCTGAAGCTTAATTTGTTTGTTATAAAGGTAAAATATTGATTGTTATATGTGTTTGTTTAATTTGATTCATTTGAAATGAAGTCTGCCCTTGATTATACTAGGCACATGTATAATGTTTGAATGAGTTTGGTATATGTGTTTTGTTCAGGTGCTATGTACGATTATTGATGATTGTGGCTAATGGATGTGTGGCTATTTCATATAAATTACACAATTGAAAAGGTTAGTTCTCACTTTGATAAACCTTCATGTAATTTATTAGTATTATTAAGTTCCCACTTAAATCCACTGGTTGCTATTAGTTAAGTTATTGTTATGTGTACTTGAGTGAAAGTATGAAAAGGCATCATGAAATCTCATTTCATCTGCGTATAAAAATTTCATACACCATGCTAAGCAATTATAGATATACGTTTTCTTACGCAGCCTTTGTCATATTTGTGAATGTATAGTCAAATTTCGTTGTCAAATTTATGTACATACAAAACTGAGTTGTATGTTAGGCATAGTGGATGTGAATAAAAGCATAGTCAAATATGTTTGTTAGGTATATTGTTTCCACTTGAACGAGTGTGACAGGACTATTCTTTATACGCTATCGGGAGGGATTAAAATTTATGTTGTCTTCAAGTAAATTCACTTCTCTTTTGGTTTTCGAGTTCTTAAATTATTGGTGTCTGTACTTTGTTTCAACTGCGAATATTACTAAAATGCTACGTCCTAAAACGTTATTTTTATGCTTAATTTAAGCTAAATAGCTATACCACTTGAAGTTGCAGTCAATATGACTTGCTCTCGGTTGAGGGTTTTATGTGAAAGCTTTTGTTGTGGTTGAGAGAAATCCAAACACAGGGGTAAATTATTGCGGTTGAGAGAAAGTCAGACTCGGGTGTTTCTGTTAGCCTCAAAATATTGAGTCAAACAAGAATGTTCGGTCATAGGTTTCTATTGTAATATTTATTAGAACGTTGTAAGAAGTAGTTATTTAGTCGTGGTTCACGGGCTTGGATTTAAACTAATTAAAGTCCAAAAGACAAGCCCGGCCCAATATATAGTCCATTAAAGCCCGCATGTGGGTGGACTATATATACTACCCTCCTAGCATGTTAGGAGGGTGGATGGTCATTTGTAACAACTTCTTTTCTTAATCTAATCTCACCAAGTTAATCATCTTCTCTCTACTTTCTCTCACTACTTTCTCTCTCTAGGAATTCATCTCTTCTTCATCTATTTTCTTTCTCTCTTCATTGCTTAATCATCACAAATAATGGGACAACATTTGGTATCAATCGCCACGGGGTAGATTTGTGCTTGGTTGGTGTTATTATATTTGATTCGAATGATTTAATCCATAAATCATCTCGGATTAATTTTTTTTTTTTTTTGTGTTTTCCGTGCTTTACTTCTTCACCTACATCTTATACATAGTTGTAGTAGTGATTTGGTATATTTACTTTGGCTAAAAACACAAAATTTTTGGGTTTTTTTGATCATTTTTTGGCTTAAAATCACGTATTGGTTGAGTTTTGTCCGAGAAAAGGGGGATACATTCCGATTGGTGTAATCGGAAAAGGGTTTATAGATTCCGATTGGGATTCCGATCAACATTCCGATTGGACTTCCAACATTCCGATTGGGATTCCGATCAACATTCCGATTGGACTTCCAACATTCCGATTGGACAAAACATTCTGATCTGCATTCCGATCAGTGATTCCGATCTGCATTCCGATTAGGTTATTCCGACAGGTTTATTCCGATTGGGGACATTCCGATCATAACTTCCGATCATCATTCCGATTAGACATTCCGACCATACATTCCGATCATACATTCCGATCATACATTCCGATCATACATTCCGATCATACATTCCGATCATACATTCCGATTAGACATTTCGATGACATGTTTTGCTAAATTTTGTTTGAGTATTTTTTAGACTTAGCCACCATCTAGACTAGTTTCGGAATATCGTTTCCACGAAGATCAAAAAAAAAAAAAAAAAAAAAAAAAGAGTTAAAATTTTCCCGTCAAGTAAATTCAACTTTTTTCCATACTAGTTTTAGGACATTTCTAGCTCAATTTCAAAATTTGGCGATACAAAATTTTTTGGTCTACCGTTTTGTCGGACTGGAGAATTTATTGTCGGCCTGGAGAAAAAATTGAAATTTCGGAATTTAAACCACAACAACAATCACAACAAATCTACTTAAGATCCATATTCACTTCATCATTTCAGAGAATATTGAGATGGATTCTACTGCCGAATATCGTGTGACGAACAACAACATAATGGTGGCGGGTAACAAAGAGAGACCACCAATGCTTGTATCTGGTCGGTATGCTCAATGGCAATCACGTTTCATACGATATCTTGATACAAGACCTAATGGTGATGCCTTAAGGAAATGTATTACTCATGGACCATATATATTTAAGAAGATCTCAGTTCCTCCAAGAGCAGCCACAGATACTACTGATCCAATACCGGCAAGTGAACGTGATGAAACAAGAGCTGATCTCACACCTGAAAATTGTGCTTGGCATGATGCGGAGAAGGAAGCCATCTATATGGTTTTAAGTGGGATTGGAGATGATATTTACTCCACGGTTGATGCATGCCCGACAGCATATGAAATGTGGACTGCTATTGAACGCTTGCAACAAGGAGAATCACTCAACAAACAAGATGTCAAAACTAACTTGTTTTGGAATTTTGGCAAGTTTACTTCAAGGGATGGAGAATCAATTGACTCTTACTACTCCAGGTTTTATAAGATGATGAATGACATGACAAGAAATAATCTGCAAGTCTCCACCATGCAAGTCAATGTTCAATTTCTTCAACAACTTCAACCCGAGTGGACACGATTCGTCACTTTGGTGAAACAACAAGAAAAGTTAGACGAGGTCTTATATCATCGACTCTTTGACATCTTGAAGCAATTTCAGAATGAAGCAAATGAAATTCGAGCTGAACGTGTTGCCAAGACGGCTAATCCACTTGCTTTAGTGACTACCACTCAACATGTTCAAGATCCTCACTTTCGTGCTCCTAAGCCATACTCCAATACATCATCTTCACCACGATATTCCACATCATCTAAGTCTTCATCTTCCACAAAATCTCGAGGTAAAGCGCCAAGAGCACCATCACCACCATCTGAGTCATCATCTGAAGAAGATAGTGATGAAGACCAAGCTCAAAAGAACCGAGAGATGAAACAACAAATTGCTTACATAATGAAGACTTACAAGAAAATCTACAAACCCACCAACAACAATCTTCGCACATCATCTAACACAAAGAACCGATATGTTGAGAGTCCTCCAAGGTATGACACACGTCGACGTGGTGAAAGTCCTTCTAGGTATGATCGACATAATCCAACGCATGTTGAGGGTTCTGCAAGATATGATCGACAAACTGCAAAGTATGATACTCAGAGGATTGCTGCTGCTACTGGGAATAGGGAAACGGTTGGAAGTCAAGTGGTTCAGCAGGGCGGGATTCAATGTTTTAATTGCCAAGGATATGGGCATATGGCAAAGGAATGCAGGAAGCCGAAAAGGGTTAGAGACTCCAGCTATCACAAGGAAAAGATGTTGCTATGCAAAAAGATGGAAGCAGGGGTTAAATTGTCAGCTGAGGAAGGAGCCATGCTTGATGATACTGATGATGAAGATTCTGATCAAGAGCTTGATGCACATTACTCGTACATGGCAAAGGTTGAAGAAGTTCTCAAAGTCACTGAAGATGACAATGGCCCTATCTTTGACACTGAGCCAATCGATAAGGTACACACTACTGATGAATATAATGTGTTTGGTGATATTCCTGAGCATAGTGATCTACCCAATGCCATTAATGACACGTGTATGATGGAAACGGTTGATAGCAATACCACACCCGATTCATCAGACATGTGCAATAATGAGTCTGAGGATGATCAACATGCAAATGAATATGATGAAGAGGAACGTATTGCGCTTGCTAATTTAATTGCTACTTTACAAAAAGATGTCACTGAAAATAAAAAGAGTCAAAAGCAATTAAAGAAGGCAAACGCTACGCTCACTCAAAGTTTTGAAGAATGTAAAGCTGCTCTTATCAAATCTACTGAGATGACTGAAAGCTATAGAGATGAGCTTCTTCAGAAAACCAAAGAGCTTGAGGGGTACAAGGGAAGTGCGTTAAAAAGTCAAAAGGACGATTTTGAAAACAAATATAATACCACTCTTGAGTTATTAGCTAAAGAGAAGCGTCAATATAATGTTTTCTTAATGGATGAACGTCAAAAAACGTACCTTGCCAATAACAAAGTTAATGAACTTGAACAAAAGCTCTCTATGACCACTACTGATTCTGCTAAAATTCTAGAGGATAAGAAACAAGAGGTAGATGCGTTAAAACAAGACTTCAAAAGTAGATATGATAAAGAAACCGAAAAAGTTACGAAACTAGAAGCACAAGTCGACTTTTTGAAGAACGTTGTTTATAAAACGCATGATTCTATTCAATCCGTAAGAATGCTAGCACCTCCATCAATGTTTAAGGGTCAAGCGAGCTTTGCAAGTCCTGAGTACCTTGCCAAAGCTCAAGCTGCGAACCCGCATCTTTATCTTGATGAGACTGAAAGGATAGATCTTGATTGCATGCCTGTTAGTGCCAATAGTGAAGAGACTGCCCTTTGGGATGCTGATAGTCAACCACTTGTTAATAAGGAGTTTGTGAAACCTTATAATTATGCTTATGAGAATAGTCTTTATGGCCTGTTCAACAAACAAACTCAGAAAACTCGTGAGGAAGTGTTCTTAGAATGCAAACAAAAGAGAATTCAATGGAAGAAAGCATTTGCCCCTAAGAAATCTAATGTTTACAAATACATGAACTACCTCCCTCTAGATGAATCTAAAAGCAAGAGTAGGAAAACATTAGGTATTCTTAAACACCACATAGATAATGTTAAATCTATTGTTGAAAGAGACTGGGCAAAACGTGAAAATGCTGAGTGGACACGTCCGATTCCTCAAGATATTACCTTGCTTGTCAAAGAACTCTTAATTCCAAACACGGCGTTGATTAAAGAAACTGTTCTTCAACTTGAAGAGTTCATTCGGACTGAAATGTTTGATGATTTAAAATATGTTGAATCTATTGAGAAACACATTGATGATCTTCAAATGGAGAAGTCTGATTTCTCAGATGAATATGATTTACTCTTGCAAGAATGCGTTTCTAAAGATGTTATGTGTGCTTATTTTACATCTTGTGCTGATATTGATGAATATTCTGAAGTTGCATGCCAATATCTTGATAAGATCAAAGAATGTGAACGTCTTGAAATTGAGCTTTCGAAACGTAAAGAAAATGTTGACAAAAAGGCTTTTGAGTTACTTCAACACAAAACTGATTTCCTTCAAAAACATTGTCATTCACTTGAACTTGCTTTGCAAAAAGATGTTGGTCGTTTTCCACATGATAATAAATTGCAAGAAAAACTTTCCCAAACATTTCGAGAAATGAATGAACAGAATTTGGAAATTAAAGGGTTGAAAGCTCAATTACAAGACAGGGACAGAGCGATAACTGAGTTGCAGAAACTCATTGCTAAAATGGGTGGGAAAATTGTGGAACCTAGCATTAAGAATAATGTTGTTAGACAACCCAATGCCTCTAAAGAGAATAGATCCTCTATCTTGGGAAAACCATATGCTTTATCTAATTCCTCGTTTGCAAAACCTGTGTTTGCCCCCAAGATGGATGGAAAGGAAAGGTTACCACAAGCTCAACCCATAAGGAATCCTATAGCACCAAGCGTTAAGCACAACAATGTGATTAAACCAGGGATGTATAGAATGTCCACGAAGCCCACAAACAAAGATGCTCACTCGCCTCAGAATTCTAGAAACACTAATATTCATGTGTCTTCTACTACAGGAATAGTCTCCACTACTAGTGTTAGCCGGCCTCAGCTTAAGAGCACTCAAGAGAATGATAAGGTCTGGAAACACAAGAATCAAGGGAAGATGAAGCAAGTAGAAGAACACCCTAGGAATTTGAATGTTTTTAAGAATAAAAAGTCTGTTATCGCATGTAATGACGATCTGAATGTTGTGAATGATTTGAATGCTATGAATGTGAAATTTGTTTGTGTCAGATGTGGCAAGTGTGCTAATGTTAATCATTCTATGTGTGCTATAAATAAAGTCAAAGGCGTAGATACTAGAACTAAGAAGCAAGTTGCAATGCCTATTAGAGCTAGTAAACCCAAACGCAAAGTGAACCATTCTGGTGCAACCCCCACTAAGAAAAGTAATGCATCAGACTTCACCACTAAGAATCCTAGAAGCAAAATTAAGGAATTATATGAGTCTGCCAGTAAGTCTTGGAAATGGTGGTTTGCTAATCAATGTCCTCCCGGATATAAATGGATGCCTAAAGTTAGGACAGAAAATGTGAAAACGAGTGTTAGTTTGCCTTTAAATGTTGATAAGGACACTAATGATTCTACTATCACAACTACTGTGGTATCAAATTTAGCAAATGCTCCATCGTGTTCTAACTCTTCTGCAGGTGATACAAATAATTCTCTTCATAATGGACTCCGGATGCACGAAGCACATGACGGGGAATCTCAAGCTTCTAATTAACTTCGTGGAGAAGTTCCTAGGTACGGTCCGATTCGGAAATGATCAATTTGCACCGATCCTAGGATATGGAGATTTGGTTCAGGGGAATATCACGATTAAAAGGGTATACTACGTCGAAGGGCTCAATCACAATCTTTTCTCGGTTGGTCAATTCTGTGATGCGGATTTGGAAGTTGCTTTCAGAAAGAAGACATGTTTTATTCGTGATTATGATGGGAATGACTTACTTACTGGTACACGGGGTACTGATCTTTATACTATTTCACTTCAAGACACATCTTCATCAACTCCAATTTGCTTCATGGCTAAAGCTTCCTCGACTCAGGCATGGTTATGGCATCAACGTCTTTCTCATCTTAACTTTGATACCATTAACTTGCTTTCCAAGAAAGATATTGTGAGAGGCCTTCCAAGCTTGAAATTCATCAAAGATCATCTTTGTTCTTCTTGTGAACATTGTAAAGCTAAACGAAGTAGCTTCAAAACAAAGACCACACCAAGCTCTAAAGGACGGTTAGATCTTCTTCATATGGATCTATGTGGTCCCATGCGTGTTCAGAGTATCAATGGAAAGAAATATATTCTGGTAATTGTCGATGATTACTCAAGGTACAAATGGACTCACTTCTTGAGGTCCAAGGATGAAACACCCGACGTTCTCATCAGCTTCCTAAAATTGATACAACGTGGTCTTCAAGCTCAAGTTAAAGTGGTTCGTACTGACAGAGGTACAGAATTTTTGAATTCAAATCTGAGAAAGTATTTTGAAGCCGAAGGGATTGAACATGAAACATCTATTGCTCGAACACCCGAACAAAACGGCGTTGTTGAAAGACGAAACCGTACTTTGGTTGAAGCTGCTCGAACATTATTATCCGCTTCAAAACTTCCACTATATTTTTGGGCCGAATCCGTGTCAACCGCATGCTACACACAAAACCGATCCTTAATTATCCCAAGACACGAAAAGACACCATATCACATAATTCATGATCAAAAACCTTCACTCAAACACCTTCATGTTTTTGGATGTACTTGCTACATTATACGAGATGGTGAAAATTTGGATAAGATGAAAGAAAAAGGTGATGCATGTATTCTTGTGGGATATGCAACTCAGTCTAAGGGATATAGAGTGTTCAACAAAAGAACAAAATTGATTGTCGAGACAATTCACATCCGATTTGATGAATCTCAAGAAATGGCACTTGAACAAAACAGTTTAAGTCCCGATCCACAAAGACAAACGACTTCCGTTCACAACCGCACGGAACTCGGAACTCAAGACCACGGCAATGAACCGTCAAGTTCAACGCTGGTTCCAGAAAATGTTCCTAGAGCTGATATGACAGTCGACACGACCATTGAAGAGTTGGAAATGTTATATGGACCAATGTATGATGAATATTTCACGGGAGAGAAACAAGTTGTATCGAAGTCTTCCGCTGTCACTCATGATAAGAATGATGATACCGATCATCGTCAACATACAACTTCATCTACTTCAACACGGGTTGATGCAGATTTACCTCCTCAGAATATCACTTCAACAATCGATCCTACAACATCCACAACTACTGTCATTGCTCCAGAGAACACAAATCAAGCAGACAATGCATTATCTGACGAAGACGAATTCATCAACCCATTCGGTACACCGGTACACGAAACTGGAGAGTCTTCTACTCGCCATGTTGATCCGTCAAATATGCATACGTTCTATCAACGACATCCTTCAACACATCATTGGACCCGAGATCGTCCTTTGGTTCATGTAATTGGAAACCCTTCACAGCCCGTTCGTACAAGACGACAGCTTCACACCGATGGCGATGTTTGTATGTTCGCACTCACCGTGAGTTCAGCCGAACCGAAAAACATCAAAGAAGCCTTGGCTGATCATGCTTGGATTGAATCGATGACGGATGAACTTCAACAATTTGAAAGACTTAAAGTCTGGGAACTTGTTGACAGACCATACGATGTAACACCATTAAATCTTCGATGGATCTGGAAAAACAAGATGGATGAAGAGAACACGATCATCAAGAATAAATCTAGGTTAGTGGCTAAAGGGTATGGACAGAAAGAGGGTATTGATTTCGAAGAATCATTTGCACCAGTAGCTCGTATGGAAGCAGTCAGGATTTTTCTTGCTTATGCGGCACATAAGGGATTCATTGTCTATCAAATGGACGTAAAGACGGCGTTTCTTAACGGTCCTTTGAAGGAAGAAGTCTATGTCACGCAGCCGGAAGGATTCGTCAATCCTCATTATCCTGACAAGGTGTATCGTCTCCACAAAGCACTTTATGGACTCAAGCAAGCTCCAAGGGCGTGGTACGACGAACTCTCGAAATTTCTGGTCTCCAAAGGTTTCTCAAAAGGTTCCATTGATCTAACTTTGTTCACTTATAAATATGAGGATGACATTCTGCTTGTGCAAATTTATGTTGATGACATTATTTTCGGGTCTACAAACCCAAAACTTTCAAAATGGTTTGAAAAAGTAATGCACAGCAGATTTGAAATGTCTATGATGGGCGAACTAAAATTCTTTCTAGGAATTCAAGTTCACCAAACCCCAAGTGGTATCTTTATAAACCAAGCTAAGTATTGTCAAGAGATAATCAAAAAGCATGGTATGACATCATGTGACCCCGTTGGGACACCATTATCAACCACATCCCTAGATGCTGATTTGGAGGGATTACCCATAGATCAAACGAGATATCGTTCCATGATCGGGTCCCTCATGTACTTGACAGCGAGCAGACCTGATATACATCATGCTACATGTTATTGTGCACGATATCAAGCACGACCCACTGAAAAGCACCTCAAGGAGGTTAAAAGGATCTTTCGGTACCTTAAGAATACCATTCACATGGGACTCTGGTATCCGAGGGAAACCGGTTTCTTTCTAACGGCCTATTCAGATTCTGATCATGCAGGGTGTCTTGATACACGTAAAAGTACTTCTGGTGGTGCACAATTTCTAGGTCAAGACAAGCTTGTGGGATGGTCTTCCAAGAAGCAGGATTGTACGTCACTTTCATCAGCCGAAGCGGAGTATGTGTCTCTATCTGCGTGTTGTGCTCAAGTTCTTTGGATGAGAACACAACTCACGGATTATGGCTTCCATTTTGATAAAGTACCTATGTACTGTGACTCAAAGTCGGCCATAGCCATCTCCTGCAATCCGGTTCAGCATTCCCGCACGAAGCACATTGATGTCCGATATCACTTCATAAAGGAACAAGTTGAAAGAGGTATTGTTGAATTATACTTTGTTGGAACTGATTACCAATTAGCTGACTTGTTTACAAAAGCTCTTTCGAAAGAGAGGTTTGCGTATCTAGTTAGGCAAATTGGTATGAGATGTTTGACTCCAGCAGAACTGGAGGTTCTGGCAAAGAAGCCTGCTTGATTCATCTATCAAACATCTACCTGTAAATATTAATCAAAAAGCAAAATACAAAAGTAAAAAATCTTTGATAATCCAAAAATATTCTTCTCGACATGTCTTTCAGTATCGATAATATGGACGTACCTAGAAATGTTGCTCAATAACGACACGGGTGTGTACATAAAGCTCGAATGAAAGTTGTAAATATTTTTCAAAACATGTCATTTCTATCTTTTCAACAGGAAATTGTCTATTTTGGACAATATTTCCAACAACGGGTAGAGCAATCTATCACGGGTTGAGCTTGTCACAAAACATTCAACGTTTTGAGCTTAACACAATGGCTTGTAATCACTTTCAGATTGCAACCCGGATCTAAATTCACGGGGGAGTGTACGCTTTTGTACTCTTACCCTTAGCAAAAGAAGTTAAATCTTCTTACACTTGAGTGGATTCGTCAAGACATTCAAAGTCTATGAACTCAAGTTTATGCTTTAAGAAAAACCTTTTCGTCAAAAAGAATTGATTTTTCAAAAAGCGTTGAACACAATTTTTTCAAGTATTTCTCATTGATATTCAAAATCTTTCAAAAATTGTGTGTTCAACAACTCCTATCCTCAAAAGTTTAATGTGGATCAAATTCTCGTAATGACAATTTCATTGGATCAATTTTTGAGGGGGAGCAATTCAACTTCATGCAAAAGATTAACACATCTTTCTCCCGAAGATTTTCAAGACTATTTTTCAAAATATATTTTAATCAAATTTGGTATCTCTAATATCAAAAGATTTTATATATTAGAGATAGGGGGAGAAAATGTGATTAAAATGTGATCTTATATAAGACTCAAGCACTTTAACTCTTACCTACATGTGCGAAACACTTTCGATTATCGATGCACATGTGAAGGGGGAGCTTTTCTGAAACGACAAAACTAGCAAGGTGTTAAATGTTTTTCAAACACTTTGTTAGAATTTAAAGTGGTTCTCATGGTTACGATCAAATACCCACAACATCTTTAATTCACGACGTTATTGGTGTCAAAAGGGTGGTTAGGTTTAAGTCCTATGATCCAACCAGAACCGGAGGGATCTTCCCAGGGACAATCCAATAGATTATTAGAAGTCCTTAGGAAAGATGGAGTAGAATGTGAACGTAGCTGAATGCCGACTAAGTACTGATGCTAGCACTGGAACAATCACAACAAGGTGTTAGTAATGATGTCTTGGTAAGCATTGAAGGGGTTGAAGAATGAAAAAGAAATGTAAGGATAAAGGGTGTAAAGAAAGAAGCCCTCCATACAACTTAGGCAGAAACCGGGTCAACTCATCATGAAGACAAACTCATCATGGACCCAGTGATGTGAAGCACAACCCTTTCCTAGCTACTCAGACTTCTCTCAAAAGAAGTTTGTTTTATTGTCACGGAGATCAACACGACTTCTATTGACTTTCTCACTCCGAGATTGTTGATATTGAATAGGTGGCATCTTCTCCAGCCTCCGACCACTAAAAGTGCACAAATCGAGTCTAGAGGCAAGAGATCAATCAAATCTCGTTAGGACACACGGATGAAGATCAAGAGAGTCCTACGCTATATCCTTGTGATATTGCTAGAACACTCAGAGTGATACTACTTAGTATTCACGATGATGAGTGGAAATCCTTCCAGTGTTAACATCAAACAGCACTGCGGTAGGTCATATGCAAGATTCTTTATGAATTGAACATATGTAAAACTGAAAAGCAACAGTGGTTTGATTCTGAATTGATTCAAACTCGTTTCAGGTTTCTACGCAATATCTTTATGGTCTTGCCAGAACATTCAGAGTGATATTTATTAATATTCACAGTGACGAATGGAAATCCTTCTAGCGTCAACATCAAACAGCGCTACGGTAGGTGACTTGTGAGATTCTTATGAATCAAACTTGTGTCAACTGGAAAGCAACAATGGTAAGATTCTTAATGAATCAAACTTGTTCCAGGAATTTGAATTGACGACTTTAATCAAGCGGATATTTATCCAATTGATTCACTCCTTATGTTCGCAGTCTTGCTTTGAGACGGTCGAGTAAAGAGAACGGCTAGTACAGCCGCGAAACCCTGTCAAGGAGATTCTTAATTGAATCTACCTGATCACAGGTACGATATTTAATATCGTAGAACGGTCTTCACCGACCGGAGGTAAAACGCTACCGATTTAGGACGAATGTCAAAGCCATTCAGTCCGTGTCTATGTTTTGTCTCGAGAAGGTGGCGTCACGGTGAACTCAGCAAAGTCAAAGATTCACAACCACATATTCATACCCAAAGACTTATCCAACAATTGATAGTGTGAGCATGTGGATAAAGACACAAGATCGCAAGATGGCAATGACAAGTCAAGGATGATTTGAAGATCTCAAGACTTAAAGACAAAGTCGAAAGACAACGACAAAGGCTCAAAGATCACAGCATGAAGGAACAAAACTACTGTTACACGTTCAAGACTCATTTATGACGAAATTCATAAAACTCCATTGGAATCCAAAATATCAAAGAGGAATGACCTCACATTGGGGGAGATTGTTAGCCTCAAAATATTGAGTCAAACAAGAATGTTCGGTCATAGGTTTCTATTGTAATATTTATTAGAACGTTGTAATAAGTAGTTATTTAGTCGTGGTTCACGGGCTTGGATTTAAACTAATTAAAGTCCAAAAGACAAGCCCGGCCCAATATATAGTCCATTAAAGCCCACATGTGGGTGGACTATATATACTACCCTCCTAGCATGTTAGGAGGGTGGATGGTCATTTGTAACAACTTCTTTTCTTAATCTAATCTCACCAAGTTAATCATCTTCTCTCTACTTTCTCTCACTACTTTCTCTCTCTAGGAATTCATCTCTTCTTCATCTATTTTCTTTCTCTCTTCATTGCTTAATCATCACAAATAATGGGACAACAGTTTCGATGGCATTAATCATAGGCGATTTGGTTTTAAATTTGATTACATATTGCTTATGCTGTCGTAGAGATCTTTTAAGAATAAGGTTTGAGATCATTTAAGTAACATTTATGTATGTTGCCTCATATTTATTACATGTGGTAGCATTTTTGGCAAAAGGAAAAAGAAATTAGTCGTTGCCTACAACTTTTCGTCAAAATTAGTTGCAATTGTTAGACCAACAATATATTTGGCGCGATAATATAAAGTGATTTTATTGATTTGAAGGAACCTGCTTTCGATCATTTACTTTAGAAATATCACTTTTTGTTATGTTTACTCCCAACCGAGTCAAATGATTTTTTTTTCATATAACACGATAGGTAGATTTAGCCTAAAAATCTCTGATGGTTTAAATGAGACAAAAACGTAAACTGAGCCAAAAAGTTTAGACTGAGCCATACTCACATTTTAACTTGACCTTCTGTAGAAAATTAAAACTTTAAACGAACCTTATAATGTTGAAAGACTGAACCTGACATATTCAATATAATGTCGAGATATACTATGCTAAAGTTCAGTAGTATCATAAGGCGTCCAAAACGTACACCATCTTTCTGTTATGTTTGTCAAAATATTAAATATATGGGCTTGAATGATTGTTTTTGTTTCTTTAATTGTCATGTTCCTTATAAATACATCTAAAATGTGCAGGCTGATTATTATTAAGAAGTTATTGATGTCTATAGTGAACCGAGGGTTTTACAAGCTTTCGTAAAGCCATGACGATATCTGAAGACGGGTAGATGTTAATATAAATCCTATCCGAACATTCTTTTTCCATGCTTACTCTCTAACACGCTTTGCTGATGCTTGATTTTGGTAAGTCATATAATGCTTTTGTTTAGTTCCTTCATTAACAAAAGTAGGTCACAGTCTCATGTTATAAATTATTTTTTGTAGATATGCAAACTTGGTGGTATCGAGTACAAAGTGACACGTTGACAAGAGAGTATCCCAAAATTATACAAGTAGAGATGAGAGAGCGTTTAATATGTTTGTTCTGATCTCGATTTGCCTACTCTGCCCATACTTCAGGTATCAACAATTTTATAAGGGTAGTTTATGATTAGACCAAGATACCAAGTATACAGGTGCTTGCATCCTATTTTAGTTTTAAGACGTTTAGTTTATGGCAGCCATGGTGCGTAAATAGTAAAGTTATGCGATAATGTTTATGCGGTGAAGAAAAACCACGTGGGTAGGATAATGGGTTAAAACAGGGTGATTTTGGGTATGTGTGATTGACATGGTTAAAATTTCACCATTCATGTTTTGTTTTTTCATTGTAGCAACTTATTCGGTATCATAACGACTTTGGCGAAAACTAGATTCGCTAGACCTGATTACGTAAAATTGAAAAGGGGTATATTTTAATTAGTATTTTGGTTCTGTTAATTGTTATAGTGTTATAGAATTAAATAAGTTAGTGTATTTAGTATGACTTATATTTTCTTTTGTTTCATATGATCACATAAAACTTATGAGGAAGCATTGTGTCAACCGTACACAAACCTGATTTTATTTCATTTAAGGGATGTGGTGGGGGGTGGATAAGAGGCAATGTCGCGCGTTTAAAAAGTCAAGTGTCTACCTGCAGATATATAGTGACAACTTTACCTGGATTTTAAGAGTAGGTTGCGGAGCGATATCCATAGGTAATACTTCAAGGTTCTAATATTACTTATTCCTTACTCACTTGAAAAGTCTGTGATTGACGACCCATTTTCATTTGCTTTATAAATATTCCCTTTGTTATGCTATGGAACATACTTAATAAAGATCCTTTTTAACTTGCCGTCCTCACCGCGTATCTTTCCTTTTCCCACAAACAACCTTTTCTCCTATTACTTAAGGTCTTTGATGTGACGCTACTGATTTTTTGCAATTATTTTTTTTAGTACAACCGTCATCAATCAAATCAACAGTCTTAAAGAGCAAAGAATTTCGACTGAAGATAGAAGGCAGGTTCTGAACAAATGTTGTTGGTTCGTAAGAACCCTTATCTAAGTCTATAAATGTGAGTAAGAGGCTACTAAAATTGATTATCTGACATGCTGAGTTTAGTGACAACATGGACCAGAAACGAAGACGTGATAGATTATGACAGCAATGTAGTGTGTTGTTTTACCAAGAGTAACCAGGCTATTTATACTATTTTATACTAATTTTAAGCCTCAAAAAAATATGTACATCATTGTGATGGGGTAACCATTAGGTGAAATGTAAGCCGAATCAATATGTATAGAAACTGAAATTATTCCAGCATTTAGTGGCCATTGATGCTGCTGCTATCAATACATGTTTGTCGATAGGGTGATATTGGAAGTATTTTTTTTCTTTTGCTCGGTGAGTTATAGATCCTCTTTTTGTGGTGAATAATCCCTTCTGCAAATTTGTTGCCCCTTCAGTTTGAGGTTGTCACACGCTTCAGGTTTCATGAGACGAAGGTACGGATGTGTCTATTAATATGTTTTATGGGCGCCAGTATTGAAAGCAAATGGGTGCTGAAATGGAAACCACGAATGAAATAGGGTGTTTGGTTACGAGAGGTTGAATGTAACGCAACCAAAAATCACTAGGGGCTTTCCACTAACGCTGATTCACACTAGAATCAATGACCACATTAATCATATTTATCCAGTTGGTATGCGTGATATTACAATCAACTTTTTATTCATATTTTAGATCGACTATATTAAAAGTTAACCGGTTTTCATTAGGTTACCATAATTTTCACACGCAAAACTCGGCTTTTATTAAAAGCGTAATGATCTGTTTCTTAAGGCTCCGTGTTTACACGGGTCAATAAACTAGTATCTTTTATAAATATCAAAATGAATGAAAGACCTCAAATATCGGAGCGAGAGAAAAATAAATAGACGAGATTCTACGTATTACAACAACATATATTTTTTCAAGGTCGTTATGTGTTACTAAACACACATTGTCTAGAAAAATGATAACTAATATTTCAGTTAAAAAAAGTCAAATTCTTTATGCAACAAATATTTATACAAAATATCAATTAATATTATCACGTAATAGAAAATAATGTAAAACTTATGGGTCCATGAGCACCATAACTATTCAAAATATTAAAAATTTAATAGTATTATATAGAATAATATTAAACATCATAAAATCTTGAATTTATAAATTGTACACGTGTAAGGTCGATGTTAATGGTTTATTGATTAATAATTAAAAATATTATTTAGAATAAAATATCGAAAGTAAAAAGAATATGAAATTTGAAAAATAAAATTGACATGAGTTTTTTTTAGAACGGTAAATGTTAGTGGTTAGTGGGTCGAGTCGTGCAATGACATCCAAACGGAAGAATGTCTTTTTTAAGCCCTCGCCTAGTTATGTTAGACTCCTATCCGCTTCGCCTGAATAATAAAATTGACATGAGTTTATATTTATTTACATGGTACACAATAAAATAACAAGATAACAAAAACATATAAACATTAATTGTTTTTTAAAAACATATATAATATACATAAAATTGCAATAACGAAATTATAACTTAATGTATATATTTAATTCTCGTACGTACACGTGCATTAAAACTAGTTGAATAAAAACAAAATTTTATAGAGGAAATAGGTTTTTTTTTATATTTCATCTCTCGTTCAAAAAGTAATTTACGAAGTTTGAACTAATCAACATAAACAAATAAACTCAAACAAGTTTAAGTCATTTTTTCTCATATGAATGTTGGGGTGTTTTTCGGTTCAGTTTTCGGATTATTCAGTTTATTCGGTTAATATTTTTTTCTGGTTTAACACGAAAATCAAAACGAATGGAACTGAAAACCGAATTTGAATTCGGTTCGATTCTCGGGTTGACCCGAATTTAAAAAAAAAACATAATTATTTAAATATTTAGCTTAAAAATGTTATTTCAAGTATAAAATTTGTATTTTTATATTACGATTAAATTTTAATAATTATTTTATATATGTAAATATATACAAGAATATATATATTTGTATAACTTTGGTTTTTGGTTTTGTTTTCGGGTTCGATTTTTAAACTCATATCCTACTCGAAAATCAAATTTATAGTTCACTTCGGTTCGATTATGACCCGTAATCCGAATTTATTTCGGTTTGATTTTAATTCAGATTCGATTCGTTTCGATTTTTTATTTACATGAGTCAAACCCAAACAATGAACACCCCAGTATGATTGGCATGAACACTCAAATTAGGTAAAACCCTTTCACACATACACCGTAAGTTTTTACTATCTTAACCAAAATCAACTCTTATTTTTATGCATTTCTTATCATTACAAGCCAAGATGACCTAAAGCCAGCATAGATAACTTGTTATCATCTATATTATTAGTCAAGCCCGAACCTTAGTTACATGTTAAAATCAAGTCCGTTATCAACAATCGAACAAGCCCAATCCATTACATAAGAAAGCTCATGACACAATGGGCTAGAAAATTCTTTCATGCCCCGTCCACACATGCATATACAACGGTTACACAACCGTTAAAAATATACCTAACACATGACAGTAAAAGCAAGATATGAATATAAAATGTGTGTAGGAGAATATGAATCGTATGTCTTCCCATTATGGCCGACTAGCAGGGTACTCGCGTGATGCAGTAACGGGTATCCTGTGAATAATTTTTTTTATGAGTAAATGTTATTTGGTTATTCGTCTTTCATAGAAATAACTTATAAATGACGATAGTTTTCACATAAAATATGTCTAAAAACGTAATTCTAATATAGGGATATTATTACTTGTGACGTATATGTAATATGTGTAACCTAAATTTCGAAACTCAATTAAGTGCTAGAATTGATAAAACTTCTTTTAAACATTTGAATGAGAAGATCAATCTAAAAGTAATTTGTACATATGATTGCAAAGAAAAAAAGAGAAAAATATGATGGAGTAAATTTGTACAATATGCTCTTTTGATTGTAAATTGTGGTGATGGGGTGTTTTAATTGTATTATTAATTATATTTTAATTAATTATGGTTAAATGCTTTGTATATATTAGAGATATAAAGTTGTACATATGCATTAAAATCGTGTATTGCTTAAATCTAATTTTCTTGGTTGCATTAATATGTTTTTCATTATGTTTATTTTGTTGTACTACCTAATTTTTTGGCATTAAATTAATAGAGAGTGTCTAATCTCTTTTATAAGATAGTATAATTACAATATAAAGCTCTTTGAGAATGTTCTAGAGTCGGGCTAAAGCTCGTTACATAATAATGTTATAGACTATATATAATATGGGCTAACACTCCCTCGCAATTGGAGCGGAAGTAGAACGAACACTCAAACTGTACTGAAAATTTTCAAATAATACAGACGACAAGCCTTTGGTAAAGATGATTGTGTAAGTTTATGGACTTATATTTAATAGTCGTGTGATGGGATCGAACTCGAGATTACGGGATTGCACACAATACGTAAAGAGTTAATATAATTAATAAATATATATATTGTATTTATTAATTTATTTAATATATATATTTATGTATTTATTAATTTAACCGAGCAAGTAACTATATTACTTTAACGGACGTTAAATAATTAATAGTTAAGTTATAACGATTGTTAAATAAATATATAGTATACATAAACAAAAGGAAAGAAGTTTGGAAGATTCCAGAACACCCCTAACGGGTGTTTTGGTCGGTCAGTTATGAGGCCCAAAGGGGAGGCAAAAGTTGCCTTTTATTTATCTTGGATTATAAGTTGTTTAGACCTATAAATACACCCCCTATCCCTCATAATTCACACAACAAATAATCTCTTCCCTTCTCTTTCTCTTTGGTCGATCGCCGCCCCCCACCAAGGAAGGGCTTCGCTTGGTTTTCTTTGTTGATTGATTGTATACTTAATCTAGTCCTAGCCCCTCTCTAGGGTTGTTGGGTAGATTAATTACAAGCATTGTAGCTCAGTTTTCACGTGCTATAATCACGGTTAGCTCGTTGTATTACGTGTGTACAAGAACGTAATATAGTCTTAGTTTAGACTATATCTTGGTATATACGGTTTAAACCCGAATCGGTGATTTGTTCTTCGTCTTATGGAATTGCTTTAGCGTAAAGGTATGTAACCCTAATTCGGTTAATTATAATTGTGTTATTAATTATGATCTTGTTAAACCGCTTCCGTTATATGTGCTTTGATCTCGTTTAGGGTTTTATATAATTGTTATGATATTAATAATCCTTCAGATTACATACTGGTAACGTGAAAAAACTATGTTTTTTTGTTTGTAAACAATAATTTTGGAACGAAAGGAATACATAAGAAAGCTTGTAACCCAATGAACTAGAAAAGTATTTCATGCCGGTTCACGCATGTGTAGACAACGGTTACACAACCGTTAAAGAACGATTCCTGACACATGACAGCAGAAGCACAACGAGAATATAAAGTGTGCACCATACTAAACGGAAAAATGTGTGACACATGTTATGTCTACACACCTGATGTCATCACCATCAATGTTTTGAAAACCAGTTTTCAATCGATCAGGTCGAGTTACGAAGTTATCAGTTCAACCTATTCGACCCGGGCAAGCGGTTTTCCAAATAAAAAATAAAAAACTTTATATTTGTAACGATTAGTAAAAATTATATTTAAAAATCAGAAATTTTCATATATTAAGTATATAAACTATTTACAAACAAATATAATATGTATAAATAAAATTACGTCGTAAATATTTATATTTTACTTATTTGTAAAAAAACACATAAAAACCAAACTCGCCCGGGTTTCGATAACAGAGTTAACTTGGGTTACTCCAAACCTGTCAGGTCTAATCGGGTTTCAAAATTGTAAAACCTTATTTAATTTGATCAGGTTTTTTGATTGAAATCAATTCAATCGGTTGAATCGACCAAACCAAACGAGATTTCAAGACATAGATCACGAAGTGTTGTATGAGCTTATATAAGTATTCAAAATGAGATTTTTTTCGACCTTAGCTCATAAACCTTCGCTTAAACAAACAACCCTAATCATGTTAGAGATGCATTTTATACTTCAAGTGTAAAAAATGTAAAATTGATTATATATAAGTTATATGTTTATCGTGAACAGATTTATAGTTATACTTATACGAACTTGTTCCGAATAACCCAATAACATTAGTATAAACTTGTATAAACTTGTATAAACCAAGTTATCCATGATATATAAGAGTAGGTATGTATCATGGTTTTGATGGCTCGTCACTCCAACGTGATCTTTCGCCAACTTTCGCCATAGCTCGTCAGGACATCATAGACCCTCGTCACTTGCCATTCTCGCCACTAACATGCGGAAGAAAACGACAAAAAAACATTTTCTCTTTTTTTTCGACGGTTGCACAACGGCAGCATACATTTAAATTATTTTTTTCAAAATTTTTATTTTATCCCTTTTCCAATATGAATACATTATAAAACTCACATTTTTACATAAAAACTTCTCAAATAATCTTCTTTAAACTCTAAAAAAATATCTCAAAATCCAAATGAAGGGTATTATATCAATCTCCTTAACGCCTAAACGCCACAATATTCTTCTCCTTCTAATCCCTTTACTCCATCGTCATAAAACTCCGTCAGATCCTCGCAAAAACATCCGACTAACTTATCTCAATTTCACCTGAGCAAAATTACCAACTTAGCTTTCCTAACCAACCACAACACGGATTTCAAAATTGCCAAAATCCGAGAAATAACGCACCATAATTCTGTTCATCCCAACCGTCTCAACAACACTAACCCTTTCCTCCACAACAACAACCATTTGCTACACAATCACAAGGTCAATTCAAAGTACCACAATCTCGAGAAGAAATACGCAAAAGAAAACGTCCCTCGAAGCAATCCAAATCGGAAAAAAACGCGATTAATTTAGACGACGATGAGGATAAGGTTGAGGTCGAGGTTCCACGTAGAGGTTTCACAAAATGTTGACATCAGAAATGACTAATCCGAGAAAGAGTTTTGGTACCAAATTATGAAAGATTTTAACTGTTGTAAAATTGGGGATCATCGGACGAAGAATATAGCTACCGGAAAATGGACACGAGTTAACGACGATTGCCAAAAATTCAATGGTATCTACAAGCATTTACAACGTAAAAGCGGTGAAAATGAGGGTGATCACATTGAGAATGCAAAGAAGACTTACGCTCAACGTCTCGATGGGAAAAAGTTTAGTTACGTCCATTGTTGGAACATTTTGAAAAATTATCCAGAATGGGACGCGGCCGAACCAATCGAGTTAGAAACTCTTTGTAGAAACTAGAAGGGGGGTGAATAGTTTCTTAAATTTACTTGTTAAATGTGGGTTTTAAAAAAAAAATCCTTTTTAAAAACTTAGACTTTAGTAAATATACAAAATCTTCTTATACATAATATAGACAAGGGATAGTGCAACTAAACTAATAATCACAGGTATGTGCAAGTAAAGAATAATGAATGTAAAGAGATAAGGAAAAGAAAGATCAAACCAAACACCAAGGATTTATAGTGGTTTGGAAACGAAGCTCACTCCTCGTTCCTACTCCACTCCTCGAGTACTCCTTACTCGAGAGTTCACTAATCAACAAGATCATTAAGGTAGAGAAACCGTACACGTCGCTTAACCAATTTCTGACTCTAAGCTAAAAGTCGATCCCTAATCTTAGCTAGGACCAATCTACACCAATATACTTTAAGGACTAAGTATTAACCACATTACATACACAACTTCCAAATAGACACAAATATTTGGATCTTCACAACAACACAACTTCCAAATAACACAACTATTTGGATCTTCACAACAACACAAGAATGAATAAATAAAACTTGATCTTTGATTTAAATGTTTTTGATGGGTTTTGCATATGTGTACTCAATCGTTCTCGGTATCTAATCGAATTGATCACAGTTTAGGGTGGAATTATTGGTGTTTGTCACTAAAAGGGGGAGCTTGATTATCTAAGTCTACAAATAACATAAACGTAAAAGCAATTAAAAATAAAGAAGAATGTCTAACCTAGATTGCTTATCCAGAGTGAATGTTGCACAGTAGATTAAAGTGAAAATAACTAAAAGTAATTATCTGTTTTAAAATAAAGTAAAAATGTAAATGTCGTTGAGTAAAAATGAAAGCTTTAAAATTGAAACTAAAAATCAAAGCTTAAAAATAAATGACGAAAAATTAAAAGTTTAAAAGTAAATTTAAAACTTAAAACTTTGTAAAAATGAAAACTTTATAAAAACGTAAACTTGAAAATAACTAGGACAAAACACTTTTGAAAATAAACTAAGTAAAATTGGCGGAAAAAATTAAGGTTTGAAAATAATTCGGGAAACAAGAACTGAACATAAGTCGGAATGCCAAAATCTGGATATAATTCGGAATCTGTGATGTTGAATGTAATCCGGAATCAAAAACCTGTATTTAATTCGGAATATGAATCTTGAACGTAGTTCGGAATACTATAAATCAATCTAATCCAGAATGCATGGTTCACAAGTAATTCGGAATATGAGTCCTTCACATAAGTCGGAATGTGGCCAATAGCTAATCCGGAATCCTTGTTTCTCACTTAATCTGGAATGCTTGAGTTTATACTCAATTCAGAATAATGCTTCAACAACTAATTCGAAATCCTTTGTTTCTGACCTAGTTCGGAAAGTCTTCCTTCCTGACCTAATTCGGGATATGTTACTTGTACATAATCCGGAATGTTGAATGAGGGACTTAATCCGGAATAACACTTGATGGAGGGAAAGTAAAAACTAAGTCGGAATAAAGATTTGTGATACAAGTCGGGATACTAGGGTTTTAAAAATCCGAATTACATCAAAATAAGCAAGAATCAAATAAGCACTTACCAAAACTTAAACCAAATCAAATTTTAGAAAAAGCTAATAAGACATAATTTAAAAAACTTTTAAAACATTAAATAATCAAATTATTTAAACTCACTTTTTATCAAATTATTAATCTACCAAAATCAACTTATTTAAAAACTAACAAACATAAAATTAAGCAATAAGCACAATAATCTAAAAACCTCAAACACACCAACTTAATAAGCACAATCCAATAAGCAAACCAATCATACAATCAACAAGATGGAATCAACTACATGATTAATTAAGCAAAGCAATAGATTATGATTAAGAAAGTTAGAATGAGAATTTATTAAAAAGCTTGATTATATTAAATATTAAGATTCAATATCACAAGATTAAGATGAATTTGATAAGCTTGAAAGAAAAGCTAGAGAGAAAAAGTAAAAACACACACTAAAATAAAACTTACTAAAAATTAACTAACTAGCAAAATTAAAAACTAGCCCCTAATGACATGTTTAGGAGACTATATATAGGGGAAGGGAAAGGTGTTGTTTTCTTCTCTCTTTTATTCTTGTCTTCTCGTCTTTTAAATAGCTCGTCTTTCTCGACTTTGTCTCGGGATTAGTCGAATGATAACTCGAACTCGTCTTCTAATTTTCTTCTTTTAGTAGACTTGGTTCTTCGACTTCGTTAAACTTCCGTCTTTAGACTTTTTCTTTGATAAATCTTCAGAATAGGCCTTTGACTTCCGTTCTTCTTTCACTTTTGATCTTTTGACTTCGTCTTTTGTCTTTTTCTTCGATAAAAGCCCGTGAAAGCCCGTGTTTTCTTCCTGTTTCATATTTTTGTCCTAAAACACAATAAAAACACAAACCACGCATAATTCCGCCTTTTACGACATTAAGTACATGTTTTAGTCTTGTTATTTTTAGAAATAAGTGGTAAAAGGATAAGTTTTTTCACACTTATTAAATCCCCTACACTTGACCATTGCAATGCCCTCATGCAATGCATTAATTTCAAAGCACGTTTTACATTTTTCATCATAATTAACCCACCTTGGCCTTTATTAGATTTTAGACAATAAGGAAACTAAAAAAAAATAGAAAAGTACAAAATGCTTGAAGAACAAGTAAAAAGATCGAAGACTTACATTAGGGCTTTGGTTGTCATGAATGTTTATCACCCTCAAGTTTCACGTTCCCCACACCAAGCTTATAAACGAGGTCATTGTTATTATAAGTTAGTAAACTAACACAAACTCATGTGGCCCAATTATTCACTTAGACCCCCTTATTCCTAGGTGTATCTCTTATATTTTATTATTGTCTTGAACGATCAGGAGGATGCATTGTTGACTTATTTCGATAGTTTATTTAGGCGGAAAATAAAGTGGGACGATTTAATCAATAGTTAGCTAAAGGGCAAAATCTTTTAAAACTGCTTCTCGGGACCTCATAAAGTTCATATCTTGGCATAACTCGCTTCACGATTTGAGACCTTTCTCGGACCGATATTTGGTAGTGACTTCATACTTCGAATCTTGAGAGACGTTCTTGAAATAATGGTCTTCTCTTCATAATAGGAATTTATTCACTTGAAGTTTTTGAGAGATTCTTCATACTTGGACCACGACTTTTTCATTTTTCTCCAATCTTTATTTTGGATTTTAATATACAACGACCGCCTCCTTTTAGGACTTGGATCTATTTATCCTCATACCTTGCTAGGGTCGTTTCGGATAGACTTCTCCATGATCTTTAGGGGAGTATTTGCTTTTCGTCGCGTGTCTCGATCCTTCATATTGATTTTTGATAAATGATTCTTCACATCACTTGGGATCTTTAGCAACAAAATGTAGCCCTCATGCCTTGTTAGGGCCTTTTCGGACTCGCCAATCTTCGCATCCCGCTTCAATAAGTTATACCTTGGCTATGAACTCTAATTAATACCGAGTAACTTTTAAACGATCTTGTGCTAGAAGCTAAGTAACTTTTCAAATCGTACGACCTTACTTATTGCAATTATATTATTAACAAGCGATGGGAGAAGAAGCTCATAATTAACTCACATAAATTCATGAAAGAATACCAAACTTACAATTGACTCTATCATCTCTCGTTCTCCACAATTTAAAATCTCAAGGAATGAGACTCGTGGATGCTTAGCCAATTAAATCAAAGTTTTGGGTTTTCAAGTCATCTATAGGATCTTGCGACTTCTTAGACTTTTTCAAGTTTAGAGTTCGCATTTTAAAGTTCCCTTGATAAACGACTTTCTAGGATCAATTATAGGAACTTGCGAAAAGTTCTTGTCTTAACCCGTAAGAGTTAAGACTTTCGCGTTTTAAAGTTCCCTATATAAAAGCCTAGCAAAACTTGACTTAAACACGTTAAGGATACTAGCTAGAGTAAACTTAGATAAGTAAACTCGGGTTGAGTCAAAAGATTCATGACGTTGAAAAATTAAAACCACTTTATTAAAATTTATTCTAGCAAAGAAAGTAAATAACGATAACAAAGGAAAATACTACTATACTACTAGGCCAAAATAGATTAAAATTTTTGAAAAATGTCGAAAAATTAGATTTTCCGGTTAAAATGAGAACAGATTAATGGAAAAGCCCACTTAACTTCGATAGAAGTCCCCCTACACTTGATATAAACATTGTCCTCAATGTTTAAGCATGTGGGAGTAAACTCCACTACACTTAGGACATTGTGCACGTTGTAATCTTGCTTAGGAAAGGACAACTATAGTGATTTCAATGTTAACATGTAAGATATGAAATTTTGAATCACAAGAGTTTAGGATAGAACCGGGAAGACGAGAACACGGGATCACGGGTCGTCAAATATCATCAAAAGTGCTCTTTGAAGCTTTAATCCCTGCACATCATAAGAAACAAGACAAAAAACACCTATGTAGCTCCCCCTGCACTTATTATGAAAACGGGTAAAAAGGATAGATCATCGGGTTGCCTCCCGAGAAGCGCTTGTTTTTGTTAACCGAGTCACGAGCCTGACTCGACCCAGAATTAATTCAAGGGAAACGTGGTGAGGGATGGAATCATCTCATGAGAGATGTCCTCACCAAAGTACAACTTAACACGCTGGCCATTCACTTTGAAGTTTGGCCCATTTGGTTGCGATAACTCAATGGTGCTATAAGGGAAGACTTTGGCGACGGTGAATGGACCAGACCAACGGCTCTTAAGCTTGCCTAAAAAGATTTTCAACCAAGAGTTAAAGAGTAAAACTTGATCACCAGTTTTGAACTCTTGGTTTTTTTATCTTAGAATCATGAATGAGCTTGGTTTTCTCATTGTAGATCAATGAATTCTCATAAGCCGCATTCCTTAGTTCATTAAGTTCATTGAGTTGGATCTTCCTAAGATCACCGGCTTTGTTGATATCAAAATTAGCCCATTTCAATGCCCAATAAGCCTTGTGCTCCAACTCAATGGGGAGGTGGCATGCGTTTCCGTACACAATACGATATGGAGTACAACCAATAGGTGTCTTAAATGCGGTACGGAAAGCCTACAAAGCATCGTCTAACTTATCAGCCCATGAGGCACGATGCTCTCCCGTAGTACACTCTAAGATTCTCTTAAGTCCACGGTTTGAAATCTAGGCTTGACCATTTGTTTGTGGATGATACGCGGTGGAAAGACGGTGATTGACACCATACTTAGCCATGGATCGAGCAAAATTGATCATTGCAAAAATGAGTCCCGCCTAATGATAGCACGAGGAACACCGAATCGAGCAAATAGTTGTTTCAGAAAGTTCACAACCACCCTCGCATCGTTAGTAGGTAGAGCTTTTGCTTCAACCCATTTAGATACGTAGTCAACGGCTACGAGGATGTACTTGTTCCCTTTATATGATGGAAATGGCCCCATAAAGTCGATGCCCCATACGTCAAAGATTTCACACTCTTGGATGAAATATTGAGGCATCTCATCTTTATGTGTGATCTTGCCTTTTCGTTGGCAAGCATCACAATGCTTAACCATTTCGTGTGCATCACGATAAATGGTGGGCCAATAAAATCCAGAACCGAAAACTTTCTTCGCGGTGTAATTAGGACAAAAGTGACCACTGGTTGGTCCTTTATGGCAAGCTTCAAGGATTTGTAAAGTTGCGGGCCCGTCAACACATCGACGAAGGATCAAGTCAGCACATTGTTTAAAGAGATAAGGGTCGTCCCAATAGTAAGTTTTCACATCCTTGAAGAATTTCTTCTTTTGTTGGGATGATAACCCTTCGATGAGAATTCCACCCGCCAAGTAATTTGCAAAGTCCGCAAACCATGGGGTTTCATCAAGATTGGAGTTAATAGACATCAAGGCCTCAAGGGGAAAAGATTCATTAATCTCTTGATTTGGGAGCTCCCATTGATAAGGATCCTCGAGTCTACTAAGATGATCCGCGACTAGGTTTTCCGCTCCCTTTTTATCACAAATTTCAATTTTGAATTCTTGAAGGAGTAAAACCCAACGAAGAAGTCTTGGTTTGGAATCTTTTTTTGTTAACAAGTACTTCAACGCGGAATGATCGGTGTACACAATGGTGGTGGAAAGGACAAGATAGGGGCGAAATTTTTCAAAAGCATATACAACAGCTAAAAGCTCTTTTTCGGTTGTAGTGTAATGCAATTGTGCCCCCGTCAGTGTCTTGCTAGCGTAATGGATTGGTTGGAAATGTTTGTTGATTCTTTGTCCCAAAACCGCTCCAATAGCAAAGTCGCTAGCATCACACATTAATTCAAAAGGTAAATCTCAATTAGGGGTAACTAAGACCGGTGACTTAGTTAATTTATCCTTAAGAAGATTGAAAGATTCGATACACTCTTTAAAAAAGATAAAGGGAGTATCTTTTTCCAATAGGCGGCTCATTGGGCGAGCAATCTTAGAAAAACCTTGAATGAATCGACGATAGAAGCCCGCATGACCAAGAAAACTTCTCACACCCTTCACGGTTGAAGGAGGAGGTAATTTAGCAATCACATCAACTTTAGCACGGTCGACTTCAAGATCGGCTTTGGAGATTTTATGTCCAAGAACAATGCCTTCTTTTACCATGAAATGGCATTTTTCCCAATTAAGAACGAGACGAGTGTCTTCACACCGTTTAAGCATACATTCTAAATTGGCAAGGCAAGTAGAGAAAGAATCACCATAGACCGAGAAATCATCCATAAAGACTTCCATAGTTTCTTCAACCATGTCATGGAATATAGCCATCATACACCTTTGGAAAGTACCGGGAGCATTGCATAAGCCGAAAGGCATTCTTTTGTAAGCAAATGTTCCATAAGGACAAGTGAATATGGTTTTCTCTTGGTCTTTTGGATCGACGGGAATTTGAAAATACCTGGAGAAACCGTCTAAGAAGCAATAGTAGTCATTACCCGCTAAACGCTCGAGCATTTGATCCATGAAAGGAAGAGGAAAATGATCCTTACGAGTGGCATCATTGAGCTTGCGATAGTCTATGCAAACTCGCCAACCCGTGACAAGTCGAGTAGGAATCAACTCGTTGTTTTCATTGGGAACAACGGTTATTCCGCCTTTCTTAGGCACACAATGGACGGAACTAACCCATGGCGAATCCGAAATAGGGTAAATCATTCCGGCATCTAGAAGTTTGATAACTTCTTTCTTGATGACGTCATGAATTTTTGGATTAACCCTTCTTTGGCTTTGGATTACGGGTTTAAAGTCATCTTCCATGAGAATTTTATGAGTACAAAAGTTAGGATCAATTCCGCGGATGTCAGAAATTTTCCAAGCAATTGCTTTCTTATGATTTTTTAGCACATCGATAAGTCGATATTTTTCATCCTCTTTTAAGTCCTTTGCAATGATGACGGGTAACTTCTTATTGTCTTCTAGGAAAACGTATTCAAGATGAGACGGTAGATCCTTAAGCTCTAAATCTGGAGGATTGTAGATTGAAGGCGTAGTCAAATTCGGATCATCGTTTATGATTTCCATAGGAGAAGGTGGAGAAATATGGTCCTCATTGAGAAGTTTCTCAATGGTACGAATGTCTTCATCCCAATCGGAGGGAGAATCGTCATATTTTAAGTCCACATCCCCTAAAGTTGCTTCAAATTTTTTCAAAAGGAAGTCACTTTCTCCAAATGGAGTCAGTGAGGGAGCAATAGAGGCAACGGTCTCAACAATGGGTAGAGAAGAAAAACCACTTTTACAAGCGTCTTTGAAATGTTATTCACAAGCCTCATCAAGTACGTCAATGAAATTAACGCTCTCGTGTTCAGAAGGTTGCTTAGAAAGTTTACCCATGTTGAAGACGATTTTGTCGTCACTAACTCTCATGATTAATTCGCCAGCGGCCACATCAATGAGAGTGCGACCGGTCCTCAAGAATGTACGTCCAACGATTAATGGAACACGGGGGTCCATCTCGTAGTCAACGACAATAAAATCCGCTGGAAAGGTGAATTTGTCGACACCGACGAAGACATCTTCAGCTATCCCCACCGGATAAGCAACCGTACGGTTAGCTAATTCCAATGTCATTCGTGTGGGGACTAGCTCGGGTAGAGATAATTGTTTCCAAACACTTAATGGCATTAAGTTGATACTAGCACCTAGATCGGCTAGGGCCATACAATTCTCTACCCCGGGAAAGTTGCAAGGAATGAGAAAGCGACCCGGATCACCAAGTTTGGTTTGTAATTTCTTTAAGAGAACCGCCGAGCAATTCTCATTAAGTTGGGTTTGAGAAATATCAAGGAGTTTTTCCTTATCACTGAGAAGATCTTTAAACATTTTAGCATATTTAGGCATGTGAGCGAGAGCCTCGGCAAAGGAGATGTTGAAATTTAATTGTTTAAACATTTTAAGAAAGTTCGAAACTTGAATATCATCCTTGTTCTTCAATTTCTCTTTCCTCAACCTTGAAGGATAAGGTATATCGGGTTGAGACGAAGGCTTTGGAATGGAATTCTCACTCACATCCTGGGGTGGTGGAGGGGTAGAAGTAGAAGGTGGAGGAATTGGTGAAGGGGGCTCGTTTTCCTTCTGTCACAATCACCGGCGTAGGTGTAGGAATCTCGGGTTCCTTACAACCTTTTCCACTTCGGGTGGTGATTGCTTTCATCTCCCCTTTTGGATTAGCAACGGTATTACACGAAAGAGAACCCGAAGCAGAGGTTTGATTACTTGGGAAGAAACAAGCCATCATATCACTTAAGTCATTCGTTTGACTGGTTAAAGAGTTTCGCATGTCATTCCTAAGCTCGGCTCGAAGATCATTCCCTTGTTTCGCCATGTCACCTTTCAAGTTGATGATTTGACTCTGAAGATTCTTAACCAGCGCGTCATTAGTCCTCATGTATGTTTTAACCTCTTGATTATATGTCGTGGGTTGGTTGGGATGGGAACTTGGTAAGCGGGTGGTTGATAAGTGGTTTGTTGATAAACTTGATTATTTCCTTGAGGTGGATATGGGTTTCTTTGGGTTTGATATTGATTAGGAGCTCAAGGTTGGTTTTGATTGTTGCGATTGAAGTTGTTTTGGTTTTGAGGAGGGAAACCGGGTGGTGAAAGGAAGTTGTTTGAACGATAACTTAGCAAATTGCGGTCACCTTGAGGACGAGCTTGATAGCCTCCCGTGGAAAAGTTACCGTTAGCCGCATACACGTTTTCCAGATTGTCATGAGTAGAAGGACAATCAGTGTATGAATGAGAACCCCCGCAAGTCTCACAAGAAGGTGTTACCGCTTTGACTTGTTTAAATTGGTTCGTAGCCATGGTAAATAAATTTTTGTTCATCTCGGCTATTTGGCGGGTAAGTTCGGTTATCTCGGGGTTTGATGAAGTAGAAGAAACATTGGCCCTCGGGTTATTTCTTGAAGATGCGATGAACCCCAATTTTTGTGGTAAGTGGTCATGTTTTCTATAAGCTCTATGCACTCCTCGAGTCTTCTCTTCATGAATGTACCGGCGGCAACATTAATTGTATCACGATCACGAAAAGTTAAACCATTGTAGAAAGTATCAATCAAAGTGACGGTGAGCATATTATGATTAGGACAACGATCGATCAAGACATTATAACGTTCCCAAGCATCGAAAAGCGACTCATCAGGTTCTTGAGTGAAACCACTGATTTGATTGCGAAGACTAGTGACCATGGATGGTGAAAAGTAGCGCGACAAAAAATTTTGAGTCATTTCGTCCCATGTATGAATTGAGTTTTTGGGAAGACGATCAAACCATTTTTTGGCATTGTGGGATAAAGTGTGTGGAAAGAAATGAAGGCGAAGAAAATCCATGAAAACACCGGGCAATTTCATGCTTTGAGTGACGGTTATGAATGTATCGAGGTGTTTGTTGGCATCATAATCCGGTAATCCACGAAATGGACAAGCGTTTTGAACTTGTTGGATCATGTGATGCTTCAACGAAAAATCGGGATCCATGATTTGCATCGGCGCAATCGGTCCTCCACGTCCGTTCATAGTTGGTTGACATAGCTCCTCCATCGTACGAAGGTCGGGTTGAGGGACATGGTTGTTGTTGTTGTTGTTATTCAAATTGGGGTAAGGTGGGTTGTTATTATTATTATGCACACCGGCCATATCTAAGTCTCTAAGAGTCTCGGCCTCAGAATAAGACGTAGATCGAGTACGCATACACTAAAATGAAATACAATATTTTTGGTTTTGTTATCTTTTTTTTTTTGGATTTTTGAAAATTATATATTTTTTTATGATTTTTTGGAAATTTTTATGCTTGAAAATAACGTTCCCCAAAAGAACGGATCCTGTAGAATATTGATAAACTATGAATCTATGAAGTGGGTTGAAGATTTCTAGAGAGAGAAACTAGTGAGAGAAAGTGAGAGAGAAACTATGTGATTTTTATTCAAATGAAAATGTAGAATGATCAACAACCAACCCCTTTCCATGGTGGAAAGGGGTATTTATATCCAAGGCCACTATTTGGGCTTGGGCCGACCCATGACAAGCCCATGGGTCGGTTTCTTACTTAACTTAATAAGCAACATTAACTACGAGCTATTACAACATAAATAATATTTTGGAGTGACCGATACTTCTAATATACGTTAAAAACGTATTTCTAACAATCTCCCCCTAAGGGAGGTCACTCCACGTTTACAAAGTTCTAAACCTAGCATACTATACTAAGTCTTCGTTCTTCAGCTCGTAGTCTTTTCTTCTTTCTTTTTGTTGTGAATATGTTTATTTGATCTTTTAGGCTTTGGCTTGAGAGCATTGTTCTTTTGGCCTTTCACGTGCGATCTTTGCCTTCTTGTGAATCTTGCCTCCTCGTGACTCCATGTTCCACACACTTATGTCTTTTTGTTAAATTCTCGAAAGCTTCAGAGTTTGGTACAACGGAAGACTTCATTTTGCACTTTCTTGAATTTTGCTGAACTTTGATGCAGAAAAACATAAGCATGTGGGAACGACTTCAACAGGTACACCGCAACGCCACCGTCTTCAACTGGTACACAACAACGCCACCGTCTTTAACAGGTACACAGCAACGCCACCGTCTTTAACAGGTACACAGCAACGACACGAATAAAATAGCTTTGACATTTTATTCTAATTCGGTAGCATTTTACCTCCGGTCGGTGAAGACCGTTGGACGATATTAGATATCGTACCCGTGACGGATAGTTTCAATTAAGTAACTTCCTGACACGATTTCGCGGGTAAACCCGTTCTCTTTATTCGACCGTCCAAAGCTGACTGGAACATAAAGAGTGAATCATTTGGATTAAAAATCCTTATGATTGAAGCCGTCAATTCATGAAACCTGGAACAAGTGAATTTCAATTAAGATTTTCACCATCGTTGCTTTCCAGTTATCACGAGCTCAATTCATAAAGAATCTTGCACGTCACCTACCAAGTGCTGTTTGATGTTAACACTAGAAGGATTTCCACTCGTCACTGTGATCAATAAAGAATCACTCTGAGTGTTCTGGCAAGATCATATGATAATGCGTAGAGGCCTGGAACGAGTTTAATTTCAATTAAGAATTAAACCACTGTTTCTTTCCAGTTTTTCACAAGATTGGTTCTTAAAGAACCGCACGTGTAACCTACTGAGCTTGTTTGATGTTGGCTCAAGCAGGATTTCCATCTTCATTGTAATACTTGAGTAATACTCGGATGTTCTGGCAATATTACAAGAATACTGCGTAGGACTCATAAAAATCTCTTACTTTTCACAGTGTGTGAGAAAGCAAGGAATAAATGGAAAGTGTCCTAATGAGACTTTTGATGATCTCTTGGCTCTAGACTCGATAGTGCGTTTTGATTTAGTGAGCGATGGCTGGAGAGGAGTGCCACCTTTTCAATACCAGTCTATTCGGAGTGAATAAACCAATAGATAACGTGTTGATCTCCGTGTGATTAAAACAAATACCTTTTGAGAGATATTTGAGTTAGCTGGGAAGGGTTGTGCATTGCATCACTGGGTCCATGATGTCTTTCTTCAATATCGAGAATCATTAACAAAAATGATCTCAATAGCATATGTATTGACCCGGTTTCTGCCTAAAGTTATAAGGAGGGCTTCTTTCTTTACACCCTTTATCTTTACAATTCTTTTTCATTCTTCAACCCCTTCAATGCTTACCAATACGTCATAACTAGCACCTTGTTGTGATTGTTCCAGTGCTAGCTTAAGTACTTGGTCGGCATTCAGCTACGTTCACAATCTTTCTCCAACTTTCCTAGGACTTCTAATTCTATCTAGGGAATTGTCCTTGGGAAGATTCCATCAGCTCTGATGAATCATTGGACTAAACCTATTCCTACCACCCTTTTGTCACCACATTCGTCGTGAATTAAGCGTGTTTTGGGAAAGTATAGCCACCATGAAAAATCCTTGAAAATCACCTAAGGTACTTGTGATATTGAAATCAAAAGTTTTGTACCTTAGGTGTTTTGTTCATCAAAAACGCTCCCCCTTAACACGTGCTTTACACATATTAAGTTGGATTATCGTTAAGTCTTTTTCATCTTTTAGCCAAGTATCATTTAAGTCTCCTTAATCCCATTTTCTCCCCTTATCCAAAATGTTAACCATTAATATTTGGGATATTGAATGGATTAACCGGTCTTTGGGTAAAAATGAAATCGATGTTTGGCCATAGAACATGTTAATGCTCCCCCTTAAATTAATAAGGGATAGTTGTAGTGCTTTAGTATGATATATTTTGAAAGATTTAGAATCTCGTGAGAAATTCTTGAAAAATTATCATACCTTAACACTACATCAAGCCGTAAAAGCACAATATTCACAAATATACATATTCACAGTTAAAAACCAATATAAAGTGGACCTGAAATGTACGACCCATTAGATGGATCGTTGCAGTAACTTATGGTGCACTAAATATGGTCTACCACCAACGAATCTTTCTAAGCTCCTCATCAATCTACGTTCCCGGAGCTTTTGATCAATCTTCTTGATCACATACTTCGCCATTTGCCGATAACCCGGATGCCAGTCCTCAGTCATCTCTGGTAAAGACCCACCAGAATTAAGATGCTCCAATTTTCCTCTGACGTATAGGAGAGTCCCGTCACTGTACTTATAAAGCTCACCTACCCTCATGAACTTCATTATTCCACGACTGTTCAAGTAGAAAATCCCGTAACTCGGAACAGAAATGCCGGTATAAGGACATCTTGTGACATGTTGAGGTAGAACTTGGTTCAGTGGACGGGTGAGGTTAAGCTTCCTTTGGTAGCTTTCGACTCCCAATTGAAGATCTTCAACTCGTTTCTTGATAACAACGCTTCGTGTGAACATACGAAGTGCTGTATTCAAGGCAATGATGTCTTCACGAGCAATATGGGTGAGTTGATCCCGGGTCATCATAAGCAACATATCTTCGATATCCTCAAGGCGAATGATAGAAAAATCTCCCTGCTGGATTTTGTATTCTCTGTCATCCTCCCTTTTTAGACGAATCTCCGTCACATGATAATAGCCATTCTTGGCTTCAGTTTTTAGTCCCAAAATGCTGGAGATGCGAATATCGGATCTAACGTTGCTTCCTGAATTGGCTAAGCAGCAACCTCTGTACGCCCTTCGGACTCGTTCGTCCCAATGAGATGCACCTATAACATCATACATATCATAATTACGAGTTACCTTTGGGACCCAGAGTCGGTTTACCTTTTCCTCGATCCAGGGTATTGTCCCCCAGTTAGCAGCTTTCAACAAGGTCAGCGAGGTTGCGTACTTTGATGAACCCTTGAGGAGATACTCAAGATCATAAGTGACGAAGAAGTCGAGAGCAATTTGATTATCATGAGAAGGATCAAGTGGAGGTGGAGCTCTTTCTGATTCATGGAGGCCTGGCCTTTGAACGGTGTTAAGAGCTTTCAGGACCTCGTCAGCATAATACTCGTACTCCATTCGGGTTAACCTGGTTTTGGCGCGAATTCTCTTATCCTTTAGCGCTCTCTTCACCAAAGACGGAGTGACCGAAGTCTTATACTCATGAGCCAGAAATGCACACAAGTCTATCGGACTACGGATACGGAGATATAGAACGTCTCTGTCAGCGTCTGTGATTGGATCATATTGAGCCGCTGCCGTGATCCAAGCTTGTGGCGGTGCAGTCTCTTCAATCTACAATGTGTCTGCCCAGTCCCGTGTACTTGACTCAG
Organism: Glebionis coronaria; assembly: GCA_025667525.1. Taxonomy (NCBI): domain Eukaryota; kingdom Viridiplantae; phylum Streptophyta; class Magnoliopsida; order Asterales; family Asteraceae; genus Glebionis; species Glebionis coronaria. The sequence continues at coordinate 480,804,717 of CM046880.1, forward strand.
GAACAGTATATTGTGGTTCTTGTTGTAGAGCAGTAGGGACATGAACACGTGCTGGTTCTGATTCAGGCATCTCGGCGGTGTCATGAACATGCGAGTGTTGTGCAGCTTCAGGTTCAGTTACTGATTCTGCAATCACAGGAGCAACAAACGAACTAACAGGGTTAGTGGTAACAGGTATAGACACAGCAATAGTTGTACCGGGAATCGATGACGCCGTAGTAGCATTCACATCATGGCGCCACTTGGATCGTCTTGATTCCGTTGAAGTGGATTTTTCCTTTTCTGCAGCATCTTTCTTAGACTTGGTTCCAGACTTAGAAGGTTTCTTTGTACTGGCAACCTTATCCCCTGTTTTAGGCTGTTTACCATCATCATCCTCATCGCTATCCTCGTTGCTTCCCCTAGCACTCTCCTCATTACCATCACTACCATCATCACCATCATCATCATCATCATCATCATCCTCATCATCATCACCATCATCGTCACCATCATCATCCTTTTCTTCTTCTTCTTCTTCTTCACCTTCTTCTTCCCCGTCACCCTCTTCTTGTTCACTTTCTTCCCTTTCTTCCTCAGGCAGAATGTGGTAAGGTACCACACTTCCAAACATTTTGAACAACCGATCATCCTCCATGATAGCTTCATTCAGTGATTTGTAGAGTGTCCGTTGAATCTTAGATTTATCAAAAGATCCAAGTTCCCTCATACGAGCTTTGAGGATCTTCTTTAATTCAAAATCCGTTAAATCATAGGCAATTTTGTAGGCGGATTCAGAAGGATTGGATGACTTGATCATCAAGTTATCAACCGCGAGTGTCTTCAACTCATCACACAGTTTTGGCATAATGGACTCAACGGATTCTTTCACTCTCTCTTCAACAGAAGCTTCAAGTGTTTCTTTCTGCTCCTTGTATTTATCCCTCATAGCTTGAAGTCTTGTGATTCGTGCAGCATACTTATCAGCTTCAGCCTGCTTAACCTGAGCTAGTTCTTCTGCATGAGCTTTACGTGTCAACTCCATCTCTGCAGCGAACTTAGCAAGCATCTCTTCTTGGGCTTTCTTAGATGCTTCTTCACTTTGAACTCGTCTAAGTAGCTCTTGGCGAAGATCATCCATCTCTTTTCTTTGATTATCCGTATGTTTATCCAACATTTCTGCCATTACAAATGCAGCCATTGAAGACGATGCATAGCTACTCTGGGTTGGTTGAAGAGGCTCGGTTGTGACTACAGTACTGAGGATGGAAGTTATTGGAGGTGGAAGGAATGGTGTTGAAACCGGTCGGGTTGGTAAGGGCTGTATTGGTGGAGGTTGAGTTACTAAGGGCTGAGTAGGTACCATGATTGTAGGAGCACCGGACTCCTTTTCAACACTTGCTGAAACAGGGATGGATGTCTCCTTCGAAGTAGAATACCGTTCAGGTGATCCAAACTCATCAATATCATCTGGCTCCTAGTACTCTTCTTCAATATTCAGCTGTGCACCCGAACCACTACCGCCCGTATCTCTCCTACTCCTTTCAATAGCTATCTTTATTAATTTTCTCTCAGCCTTGTCAAGAGTAGGATCATCAACATCTTCTTCGTCGCGGAGAACTAACTCATCAGCCGTACCCTTTCCCTTCTTAGCCTCAGTCTTCTTCTTCTTGGTTTTGGGTTCAGATAAAGCAGCTGGTTGCTTGCCTTTACCTTTACTCTTGACCGTAGTAGACGAGTCTTCTCCTGTCTGAAGACTTGCTTTTAGCTTCTTGATTTCCAGTAGCAGTAGTTTGTAATCAGCAGAAGCTTTAATTTTATCCGTCAGAAGATAATCGGGAATAGGACCAGGAATAACAGCACCAGATGGTCCTTCATGCCTTAGATCCACAGTGTGATCAGCCTCTTCAGTGTGATGACGACTTGCTGCACGCTTATCAATAGAGACATCATTCTTCATAAAATAATTAATAATAAGCTTGATAAACCGAGGGTAAGGAAAGAAATTAGTCTTCAACTTCTTGTTTTGGAAGAGTTGAAAGTTAAATTCTCCCCACAACAATAATGCATAATCTGCATTTGACCCTTTGTACATTCCATGGAAGATGTTCATAATTGGACCGCGCAAAGCATCATGCCCACTTGTTTTAGGCGTAAGACATCTACTGAGAATACCCAAGATTGCTCTCCAAGGTTGACCTACTTTAGTGGTGGTAAACTCAGACACAACTCGTATGTCAGGACATCCAAGAGCATTGAACATCTCCATGAGTTCATCTTTGGTAGGATCCCTAGAAAATGACATACCTTTGGGTGTATCCCGTATTCCAAATATCTTGCAGAAGTCTGAAACTGTGAGTGTCTGCTGCTTGTTGTCGAGAGTGAAGGTGATCTTGTTTGAAATACTTTCCTTGGTAGCCCAGAACTCATACATGTAATCATATGGCACCGAGGCAGTTCTCCTTAAAGCATTCTTGAAGTGCGAGTGATCAAGGATTGCTATGGCGACTTTAAAACCATGGTGAGTGGATTTTGAGACTTGCTTCAGCCGATAATTGTTTGGTATGAACTTGAGGGCTCTTGCTTCGACAATTTCGGCTGCTCTAGCATCTTGGAGTGCTTGTACTGTTGGATTAGTCATCGTGTCTGCTTAAGATAAGACATAAAAGGTTGATGCACAAAAATATATATATTTATATATCATTATGATTTCTAAGCATAACACATTTCAACAAGTAATTATAACAGGCAAACAACTATTAATCCAACAACTCTTCATTCGGAACTCTTCATTCGGAACTTTTCATCCGGAACTCTTCATTCAGAACTCTTCATTCGGAAGTCCTTCATTCGGAACTCTTCATTCGGAAGTCCTTCATTCGGAACTCTTCATTCGGAAGTCCTTCATTCGGAACTCTTCATTCGGAAGTTCGTCCGGAACTTCTTCATTCGGAAGTCCTTCATTCGGAACTCTTCATTCGGAAGTTCACTCGGAACTTCTTCATTCGGAAGTTCACTCAGAACTTCTTCATTCGGAAGTTCATCCGGAACTTCTTCATTCGGTAGTTCATCCGGAACTTCTTCATTCGGAAGTTCACTCGGAACTTCTTCATTCGGAAGTTCATTTGGAACTTCTTCATTCGGAAGTTCACTCGGAACTTCTTCATTCGGAAGTTCATCCGGAACTTCCTTCATTCGGAAGTTCATTCGGAACTTCCTTCACTCGGAAGTTTGTTCAGAACTTCATTCGGAAGATAGTTCAGAACTTCATTCGGAAGTTTTCAAGCTTTGTTCATCCAGAAGATCACAAACGCACCCTGTTAATGATTATTCTAAGCGCTATAGTGAGTTTTAAGGCATTCTAAGGCAACCATAGTATTCTAATCCTAATCCGATCCAAAACCCAGCAAAAACCCCCATTCAATTAACCCTTAATTAGTCACAAACCCTAATTGGATTTAATCTGATTAATCGAATCATTTAACTGAATTAAGGAATAAATTAGGCGAATTAGAAATCAAAGAATCAATGTTTGTACCTTTTAGATTGAATGGAACAGATTGGATGATTAAAACGCGAGTTTTGAAAGCTTGTGTGTGTGTTAATATGTGTGTTAATGGCGGCAAAGTGTAAAAGAAACAGTGAAGAAGAATAACTAGAGGGACGGGGGGGTTTTGTTTTGACTTAGGTCAAATTTTAACAATTTTCACAAATGTTACCTTAAGTCCCTATACTTTTCTATTCTTTTCCTTGTCTTTTCTAATCTCCCTAACCATTGTTAAATTTCGCCAACTTAACCTTCACACAACTTTAAGCATCGCAACCTATTAGCAAATCTCCAAGACCTTAAAGCAATTCCAATCACATTGAGCGAGCACAAGTCGTATTCTAAAGCAAGACCACTCATTAGCCAATTAATTTACCACAAACAATTTTGAAAATCGTTTTGATGACGAAGATGATTTAATATTTTCTCCCCCTTAAACGATGACCGGATTTCTATTTAAAGAGCTGTAGTCATTCATGAGAGTCGTGAATCTGAAGTAATAGTCGTGAAGCGTTTCCCCTGGGCTGTACGTGAATCTATCAAACAGATCATACAACTGACATTCCCTTTCCTGTTTGGTAAGAGACGTACCTTGTAGCAACACCTTTAGACGTTCCCATAAATCCTTTGCAACCGTATACTGACTTACCATTCGATAGATGTCATGTGGAAGAGCTTGGAGAATGGTTTGAAGAGCCTTTTCGTCTGCATCGGCAACGAGTTGTTGAGCTGGTGTAAGTTCTTCAAACTCCCTTGGTCGAGTCACATGGTTAACCACGATGGTACCATAGTCAAGTGGACCATTTAGAATTGACTTAACCATAAGCCTCTCATATATCGGTTTTCCCTTAAGGTATGACATCATACGGCCTTGCCATGCTTCAAAGACTTCTTTAATGAGCATTGGAGGGCGATTATCCATTCCCGTGATGACGGAAATGTCCGTAAGTGATGTCATCTGAGGCATTAATGAATTCGGATTCATTTTGTTCACTTCAAAGAGACAAAGATTATCGGTTGATCGAGCAGTGAAATAAAGCTTGTGAATTGTGTTGAGTTTTTGTTGAATTATCCGGAACTTTTGTTGATTCGGAAGTGTTGATTCGGAAGATTTTGGCTCGGAACTCCTTGATCCGGAACTTTTGGTTCGGAAGATTTGATCCGGAACTTTCCTTGATTCGGAAGATTTGATCCGGAACTTTCCTTGATCCGGAACTTTTGGTTCGGAACTTTTTGATTCGGAACTTTGTCTTGATCCGGAACTTTACTTGATCCGGAACTTTCCTTGATCCGGAACTTTTGGTTCGGAACTTTTTGATCCGGAACTTTCCTTGATCCAGAACTTTTGGTTCGGAACTTTTTGATCCGGAACTTTCCTTGATCCGGAACTTTTGGTTCGGAACTTTTTGATCCAGAACTTTGGTTGATCCGGAACTTTTTGATCCGGAACTTTTTGGTTCGGAACTTTTACTGGGAAACAGAAACCTTGTTCGAGTACCAGTCGATCAAAAAAATGATGAAATAAACCCAGATTTTTACCAAATAACCCAAAAAGTTTTGTGATTTCTACAATAATAAGTAAAAACTAATACTTATCTACTAATCCCAATCACAAAATCACCAAAAACTCCAAGAATCAAGATGGATCTTCTTAAAGAACACTAATACAATCAAAAACTAAATAACAACACAAATCATTACCTTAAATCACCCCATAGCTCTGATACCAAATGTAGAATATTGATAAACTATGAATCTATGAAGTGGGTTGAAGATTTCTAGAGAGAGAAACTAGTGAGAGAAAGTGAGAGAGAAACTATGTGATTTTTATTCAAATGAAAATGTAGAATGATCAACAACCAACCCCTTTCCATGGTGGAAAGGGGTATTTATATCCAAGGCCACTATTTGAGCTTGGGCCGACCCATGACAAGCCCATGGGTCGGTTTCTTACTTAATTTAATAAGCAACATTAACTACGAGCTATTACAACATAAATAATATTGTGGAGTGACCGATACTTCTAATATACGTTAAAAACGTATTTCTAACAAATCCCAAAATCCAAATTTTCACACTAAAAACCGTTAATCTTTACGAAAAGAGTCGGCATCGGCGCCATTTTATTTTTAAATGTTTTTGATGGGTTTTGCATATGTGTACTCAATCGTTCTCGGTATCTAATCGAATTGATCACGGTTTAGGGTGGAATTATTGGTGTTGGTCACTAAAAGGGGGAGCTTGATTATCTAAGTCTACAAATAACATAAACGTAAAAGCAATTAAAAATAAAGAAGAATGTCTAACCTCGATTGCTTATCTAGAGTGAATGCTGAACAGTAGATTAAAGTGAAAATAACTAAAAGTAATTATCTATTTTAAAATAAAGTGAAAACGTAAATGTCGTTGAGTAAAACTGAAAGCTTTAAAATTAAAACTAAAAATCAAGACTTAAAAATAAATGACGAAAAATTAAAAGTTTAAAAGTAAATTTGAAACTTAAAACTTTGTAAAAATGAAACCTTTATAAAGACGTAAACTTGAAAATAACTAGGACAAAACACTCTTGAAAATAAACTAAGTAAAATTGGCGGGAAAAATTAGGGTTTGAAAATAATTCGGGAAACAAGAACTGAACATAAGTCGGAATGCCAAAATCTGGATCTAATTCGGAATCTGTGCTGTTGAATGTAATCCGGAATCAAAAACCTGTATTTAATTCGGAATATGAATCTTGAACGTAGTTCGGAATGCTAGAAATCAATCTAATCCGGAATTCATGGTTCACAAGTAATTCGGAATATGAGTCCTTCACATAAGTCGGAATGTGGCCAATAGCTAATCCGGAATCCTTGTTTCTCACTTAATCCGGAATGCTTGAGTTTATACTCAATTCGGAATAATGCTTCAACAACTAATTCGGAATCCTTTGTTTCTGACCTAGTTCGGAATGTCTTCCTTCCTGACCTAATTCGGGATATGTTAATTGTACGTAATCCGGAATGTTGAATGAGGGACTTAATCTGGAATAACACTTGATGGAGGGAAAGTAAAAACTAAGTCGGAATAAAGATTTGTGATACAAGTCGGGATACTAGGGTTTTAAAAATCCGAATTACATCAAAATAAGCAAAAATCAAATAAGCACTTACCAAAACTTAAACCAAATCAAATTTTAGAAAAAGCTGATAAGACATAATTTAAAAAACTTTTAAAAAATTAAATAATCAAATTATTTAAACTCACTTTTTATCAAAATATTAATCTACCAAAATCAACTTATTTAAAAACTAACAAACATAAAAAAGCAATAAGCACAATAATCTAAAAACCTCAAACACACCAACTTAATAAGCACAATCCAATAAGCAAACCAATCACACAATCAACAAGATGGAATCAACTACATGATTAATTAAGCAAAGCAATAGATTATGATTTAGAAAGGTAGAATGAGAATTTATTAAAAAGCTTGATTATATTAAATATTAAGATTCAAGATTACAAGATTAAGATGAAAGTTTGATAAGCTTGAAAGAAAAGCTAGAGAGAAAAAGTAAAAACACACACTAAAATAAAACTTACTAAAAATTAACTAACTAGCAAAATTAAAAACTAGCCCCTAATGACATGTTTAGGAGACTATATACAGGGGAAAGGAAAGGTGTTGTTTTCTTCTCTCTTTTCTTCTTGTCTTCTCGTATTTTAAATAACTCGTCTTTCTCGACTTTGTCTCGGGATTAGTCGAATGATAACTTGAACTCGTCTACCAATTTTCTTCTTTTAGTAGACTCGGTTCTTCGACTTCGTTAAACTTCCGTCTTTAGACTTTTTCTTCGATAAATCTTCAGAATAGGCCTTTGACTTCCGTTCTTCTTGCACTTTTGATCTTTTGACTTCGTCTTTTGTCTTTTTCTTCGATAAAATCCCGTGAAAGCTCGTGTTTTCTTCCTTTTTCATATTTTTGTCCTAAAACACAATAAAAACATAAACCACGCATAATTCCGCCTTTTACGACATTATGTACACGTTTTGGTCTTGTTATTTTTAGAAATAAGTGGTAAAAGGATAAGTGTTTTCACACTTATTAATCTTTAATAGATCTTGAGGTAGACTCAACACTTCAAGGATGAAAGTGTTCTTGTCTTTGCACTTGGAGAGGAAGAGATAGGAGGAGAAAGATTCACTTCTAAACAAGTAGTTATCAACCAAATAACCAAGGATTTGAATGATTTAAGAAGTATGATTGAATCTGGAAATTTGTGTGCAAAATAGGAGAGGAGAAAATCTGAGAATGGTCCACTATTTATAAGACAAAAATCCCAACGGCTATTTTTAGGTGCGGTTCCTTATTGGTGCCCGCGGTTCCTTATTGATAAGGAGCCGCATAGGTATTTAAGGAATCGTGGGAGTAGACTGCGCGCCCTTTTGTCTTTTAGAGTGGTAGTCACATCTTGTGGAATATTTATCCCCAAGAGATATTCCTAACCCATATGGAATATGCCATTTTCAAATTTTCAAATATTTAATTTAATAAAACATTTTCTTAAAAATAAAGTTTAATAAAAAACTTTGTCACATTTAATAAAAAGTGAGTTTTAAGAAACTTAAATCCTTGATCACTTAATTAAGATGAAAAGTTGTTTGTTCATACCTTAAGTGATAATGGTTGAAATGAAAAATACTTGAACTCAAGAATTCGTTTTTCGTTGTTTTCGTAAATGCTTGTTTTTATATATTGTTGTAATCAAAACAAAGCAAGACCGAAAATGCAAGTGGCGTTTTTAGGCATCATTGCATTAACACTCTTGATGAACTATTCAGCCTAGATCCACGACCTCGTCCTGCCGGAAAGCCTCGTCCGACAAAAAAACAAAATCTAAAACATCAATTTGTCTGAATCATGTATATATTATAGATCTAATTTCTAATAACATATTGACAGACGTTTCTTAGACGCCGTTGCCGAAAACCACCGATCTTTTTTCAAGGTTGTATAGTCACGCCGGAATATGAACGTATACGAGAAATGAGGTGGTGAGGATATGAGGTTGTGGTGGTTGTTTGGTGACTAGAGAGAGAAAACATATGATTATATTGTGTGTGAAAAACTATGTATGAGAGAAAATATTAGCTTGGACTAAACCACTGAAGTTAAAAGACAACTTTTGTTTTCAATATGTCACTGACTCAAAGTTAAAGGTGTCTAATTTCTACGTTGAAGGTGTGCAAACCCGCCCAACCTATAGAATTCATGACTGTTGCAGCCAATAACACCCCGAGTATGAAATTCATGTTGGGCAGGTTGGAGAGAAAGAAATGAATATAAGCAAAGATCATTATAAAATATATCATGTTGATATTCTCGTAGTATGTTTCATTTGCATTTCCCATCGCTTGTATACTTTCATTTTTTATAGTTACTAGGACTTATACCCGCGCTTCGCTACGGTGTTTTGGGTTGTACGATTTTTTTGCCGGCTGCTAATAAGATAAATGCAGGCACTGTTTTCACTTGCAGAAAAGAGCCTGTTACTTAGCTCCGCATCACTAAAAGAAAGCCTCGCGTCACCAGTTTGATGACCTTCACTCTGTTTGGTGCTAGTTGTCGTAGTGCCGTTTTCGTCATTGTATTCTTCTGGTTTCTTAATTGCTGCAGATGTACCCCACACACTTGATCACCCTATGAATAAGCTGAGCTAAAATTACGTAAACACTAAGGTATTATGAGTTTTGGGATATAGTGAATTCACCTGGATTAGTTTTGTAATGGTTCCACGAATGAGCGGTGTTAAAAATCAAAACATCAACTCCTTTCCATCTCGATGAACCCCTGTCAGCGGAAACATTAATGCAATGTTGATATCTATCTAAACAAATAAATATGTTTATATAACTATTACAAAACATAATCAAACTACGCAATGATATAAAAACGGATTCAGTATCAAACCATTTTGTTGTTAAGTATGAAATTCTAACATGCTTATGTTTTCACTTTTTGTAGTCCAAATGAAAAGGATTGTAATATTGAGTTGAAGGTAAAAAAGGTCATTTTTTACATAAAAACTTTAATATTTGAAGGGGTGTTTGGCAAGTGTTACTTAAACTCGTTCATACTTCCTTATGGTTAGGTGCTAGTTTACTTTGAAATATTAGCATATGAAAAGTTCCATATAAACGTTAATATATGCTCATATTCTTTAAGGATTAGAACAGTGGAAACGTTGACTATAAGGTCAAATCTATCAATCTTTGTCTTCAAAGATTTGATAAACCTTCGTGGGTGTTTGGCAACTCTTATTCCGAAAAAATAGATAAGCATAGGCAGTTGCATTATCGAAACATGCCAATATTCTTTATCTGCTTATAAGTAAGCAGATAAGTAGAAGAAATAAGCAATCTCAAACACCTTCTAATAGAAATTATCATAAAAGGTTCAAATATAACTGGGTTATATCACTTGTTTTTCTATTCATAGGATGTTTGGGTTTCCATATAGTATATACATATCGAAATACTCTAAGCAGATTATGAAAATAAGTTTAATAATAATAGGTAGTGTTGTTCATTTATTTTTAATAATAATAAGAAATCCTAATTCCCAAACACCCTCGCAATGGACATAAATAAAAAAAAGCTATAAAAGAATTCCAAATTTACAAAAAATAAAGCCTTGTTAAAATTAGCTTATAGGCTTATTCAAAAAGTAAGCATAACCCCAAACACCCAAGTCACAATATAAATAACTAAAAATAGAATAAAAAACTAAGAAAAAAATACCTTATTCTTTTAGACATCTTCATTAAGAATATGATCGAGAGACCACGAAAGAATCATCTCCGTAAACGCATCCAAGCATACTCGTACGCTAATTAACAGATATATGTATAGGAGTAGAGAATGATATACCTTCATTTTTTTGTTGCATTCTCGCCAATCCTAACAGACCCCTGATCAACTTTCTTTCCCCCCCCCCCCCCCCCCCCCCCGTCAATTGTAGCAGCTATGCCACCGTCTTTCAATAGTCTATGACTTTTATCACACATGTCGGATAAAAAAAATAAAAAATAAAATTAAGGTAAGAAGTCTACCTCGAGAGGCCGCCCTGGCAAGATGCGTGCAATCTCAGGTTTAGCTTGGGCTGTTCAAGGACATCTCAGGTTTGCATTGTAAGATTGAAGTTGTGATATAGATAGTTAATTATGCACGGATTTATTAAATTCCAAGTTTAATAAGTTTTTTTTATCAGATGAACTTATATAAAGAATGAAAGGGAAGAATAACAAATAAGTATAAAAACATAAAGCGTAAAAAATTAATCACCTGCACGTGAAGGAACAAGGAGTTTGTGGACGGATTATGGAAAGACTGTGTCACCCCAACGTAATTCGAAAAACCGGATACATTTATAATTTCCAGTGACCGGTGAAGTTAATAATCTTGACCAAAAAGTATGTAATTAGAATGTTTTGGTTGTTGGTTCAAAACCTTGAATACCCTCTACTAATGATGACACAGCATATTGTAATGAGCAAATAGATCATTCAACTAATATTAAATTTCAGCAATGTGTGAAAAATATAAGACAAAGGGGGTCAAACGATAAAATCAAACATATTATATATAGACAAAGTAAATACTTAGTTACATAAAAATACCTACATCATTTGATTTAAAAATTTATTTATAATGAACATAAAAACTGAAGTTGTTCGACAAAAGGTACTGCAAATTGAGTAAGACCAATACTAAAAAGTAGGGGTGTAAACAATCCGAGCCGAGTCGAGTTTTGGCTTAAATGAGCCATACTTGTTTATTAACTGCCTGGCTCGAGCTCGAACAAACTTTTACAAATAGGCTCGAGCTTGAATCGAATATTTTTGTTGTTGTTCGAGCTCGAGCTCGAAGCTCGTGATAGGTGTGTAAACACCCATCCTTTTTACCACTTAATTACAATAATAACCGGGCCAAAACGTGTATTTTATGTCTTTTATGTCGGAATTATGCGTGGTTTGTGTTTTTGTTGTGATTTAGGACGAAAAAGTGAAAAGTGGAGAAAACACAGGCATTCACGGGCTTTTATCGAAGAAAAAGACGAAAGACGAAGTCAAGAAGTCAAGAGTGCAAAAAGAACGGAAGTCCAAGACCAATTCTGAAGATTTATCGAAGAAAAAGTCAAAAGACGGAAGTTTACTTAAAGCCGAAGAACTCAAGTCTAATTTATTGAAGAATTAAAAGACGAGTTCAAAGAAATCCCGAGCCAAAAGTCATTAAAGTCCAAGATTAAAGAAGATAAAAGGCTTAAGGACTAATGGTGCAATTAACAAAAGATTAAGAAGAGAAGGACCTAAGCTTGCAATTAAGAAGAAATGAAGGAGGGGAGGAAGCTTCCTAAGCACTCCTTAATCCTCCCCTATATATAGATTAGGATCATAATCATTTCATTTTTGTTGGATAGTTTGACACACTATTTCTTTCATTTTATTTACCTTGCACCTTTAAATTCATGTCCATTTAATTACTTGTCAAATTTAAATACCTTGTCTTGCACCTTAATTACATTTAATTCCAAGTAAGTTTCCATTTACTTTTCTTGTCAATCTTTACTTTTCTTGTCATCTCCTATCTACCTTTCTTTATTTGATCTTTGATCTTTATGTTGATTTGTTCATGTTCATGCTCTTGAGTTTTTGTTATATTTATTAAGTGGGTTTTGGTTGTTTTGGTTATTTTGGTTAGATTTGTTAGTTTGATTGTTTTGGATTGTTTGTTTATGATTAATAGATGTTATTTGATTAGTTTGATTTAATCTTGTGGTTGATTTTGTTAAGTTTTTATTAGATCCGTATATATTTGTCTTTCCTTGTTCTTCGGGGTGTTTGTTACTGTATCTTTCCCAGGAAACGTTACTGTTCTTCCCTAGTTATTCCGAGTGAAGGATTTCAAAGAGTGTTCATCCGGAATATTGGATATTCCGGATCAATTGAGTTTATTCGGAATATTTTTTATTCCGCATCAAGGTGCTTTATTCGGAATAATATTCCGGATCAACCAAAAGTTCCGGATCAACCATTTATTCCGGATCAGCAGAATATTCCGGATCAAGGGAATATTCCGGATCAACCTAACATTCCGAATCAAACAATATTCCGGATCAACAAGTTCATCCGGAATAATTTATTATTCCGGATCAAGGAGTTTATTCGGAATATTAAGACATTCCGGATCAAGGGTTCTATTCGGAATATTATTCCGGATCAAGAAATATTCCGGATCAAGGGCAATATTCCGCATCAAGGTTTTATTCCGAATAAGGAAGTTATTCCGGACAGGTGACATATTCCGAATAAGCAATTTATTCCGGATCAAAGTTTTGGTGAATATTCCGAGTGAAGAAGAACATTCCGAACGAAGGTGACATTCCGGATGAGTGTTTATTCCGAATGAGGGTATTATTCCGGATGAGCTAATTTTCAGGTTTCTTTTAATTTCTGTCTTTAATTTTCTGTTTTTAATTTTCAAGCTTTATTTTTCCCGATTTTTTACTTAGTCGCACTTTAAGATTACTTGCCTTAGATTTATTTTAGTCTTGCCTTAGTTTTAAGTTTAGTTGCGTTTTAAGTTTGCCTTAGTTAGATTTAAGTTCGCGTTATTTACGTTTAGTGCCTTTTAATTTTAGTCACACTTTTAAATACTCGCCATTTATTTTAAATTAGACTTAGATTTAAATTACTTGCACTTTTACTTTAAAGTTTTGCACTTTTTATTTTAAAAACCACCAAAAATATTTGTTTCACCAAAAACAATAGAGTCATACTTTGAACTGGAAATCAATTCGTTAAGATACCGAGAACACGAACTTTAATTTTTATACGGGCAAAAACCTTGTATCAAATGGCGCCGCTGCCGGCTCTTTTCGTAAAGATTAACGGTTTTCTGTGAGAGACGCGTTGCTTTTTGGGATCCGTTCATTCGTGAGCGTTACTTTTCTTGCACAAAAATTAAAAAAGAATCATAAAAATTAAAAATTGCTAAAAATCCATAAAAATTAAAATTTTCAAAAATCCAAAAAGATTTTATTTTTCTTGTGTATATATATTGTCTTTGCGTTTGGTTTTGTTTTCTTTTGCCTTTGTAGGTGTATGCGTACTAGATCTTCTAATTATCAAGAGCCCGAGACTCGAGAAGATTTAAGTATGGCAGGTGTTAACAACAACAATAATCCACCGCACCTCAATAATAATAACAACAATGTTCTTCCACAGCCCGATCTTCGGACCATGGAGGAGCTTTGTCAACCTACCATGTTTGGACGAGGAGGACCGATTGCGCCGATGCAAATTACGGCTCCGGAGTTTTTGTTGAAGCACCACACGATCCAGCAAGTGCAAACAAATCCTTTTAGAGGAATGCCTGATGATGATGCCAACAAACACCTCGACAAGTTCATTACAATCACCCAAAGCATGAAGTTGCCCGGTGCCACAATGGATGTTCTTCGCCTACAACTCTTCCCACATACTTTATCACACCACGCCGAGAAATGGTTTGATCGTCTCCCGAAGAATTCAATTCATACTTGGGATGACATGACTCAACGCTTTTTGTCGTGCTACTTTCCACCATCCATGGTCACGAGCCTTCGCAATCAAATCAGCGGTTTCATGCAAGATCTCGATGAATCTCTTTTTGATGCTTGGGAAAGATATAATGTCTTGATTGATAGATGTCCAAACCACAACATGCTCCCTGTGACATTAATTGATACTTTCTACAACGGATTGACTTTTCGAGATCGTGATACGATTAATGCAGCCGCCGGTGGCACATTTATGAAAAGGAGACCCGAGGAGTGTAGAGAGTTAATTGAGAACATGACTACTCACCACAAAAACTGAGATTCCTCCGCTTCTTCAAGGAACAACCCGAGAGTCAATGTTTCTTCTACTTTAGCAAACCCCGACATGACAAAATTCACTCGCATGATGACTGAAATGAACAAAAGTATCTTGCTTCTCGCTTCAAACCAACAACAACAAGTTAAAGCAGTTGCACCTTCTTGTGAGACATGCGGCCGTCCACACTCATACACTGATTGTCCTTCTACTCAAGGAAATCCGGAAAATGTGTATGCAGCTTATGGTAATTATTCACCGGAAAATTACCAAGCTCGACAACAAGGGGATAGAAACTTGCTGAGTTACCGGTCCAACAATTACCTTTCACCCGGTTTTTCTCCTCAAAACCAAAACCCCGCCAACAACTACAATAGAAGCAACCAAATCCCACCAAGAGCTTCTAATCCTTATCACCCACCCGCTCAACAAACCCCACCCATTAATCCCGATGTTGAAGCCATCATGAGAACCCAAGGTGAGCAAATCAAGAATCTGCAGAGCCAAATTATAAATTTGAAAGGAGATATCACCAAGAAAGGGAATGAGATAAGATCCGAGCTTTGAGATAATATTCAATCCTCCTTCAGCACTCAAACGAATGATATTAAGAATATGCTGGCTAGTTTCTTGCCCACAACTCAACCTTCTTCTACGAGTTCTCTACCTTCAAACACCGTCACCAATCCGCGAGCGAATGTGAGTGCTATTACTACCCGTAGTGGAGTTACCATCGTAGGACCACCTATCCCGCCCCCATCATCTACACTTCCTCCACCATCATTTATCCCTGCTCCTCCTACACCTAGTATTAGTGCACCATTACCGTCTCCGCCTCGTCATGACGATGTATCTAGGAAGGACCCTTCAACATCTCAACCTTTACCTACTACACCTGTACCTTCACCACCCAAACCCAATATCCCTTATCCTTCACGGCTAGGCAAGACCACAATGCTCACCAAGGATGACTCTCAAATGTCAAATTTTATGAAGATAATCTCTCAACTGAACTTCAACATTAGCCTGGTTGAAGCATTTGTCCACATGCCGAAATTTGTTAAAGCATTCAAGGAATTTCTTAACAAGAAGGAGAAGTTGATTGAGCTCGCCAACACACGCTTAAATGAAAACTGTTCTGCAGTTATTCTTAAAGAACTTCCGGAAAAGCTTGGAGATCCCGGTCGTTTTGTGTTGCCTTGCATCTTTAACAAAACCGAAGAATTTACTGCCCTTGCTGATCTCGGGGCCAGTATTAATCTTATGCCTTTGAGTGTTTGGAAAACACTATCATTACCCGACCTTACTCCAACAAGGATGACTCTTGAACTTGCAAATCGCACCCTCGCTTACCCCGTTGGTATTGCCGAAGACGTGTTCATTAAAGTTGGCACATTTACTTTCCCGGTCGACTTTGTCGTTGTTGATTATGAAATGGACCCTTGTATTCCTTTAATACTTGGTCGGCCATTCTTGAGAACCGGACGAGCTCTAGTTGATGTTGCCGAAGGTGAGTTAATCTTAAGAGTCGGGGATGATGCACAAGTGTTTAAAATGGGGAAGCTTACAAGCAAATCCTTTGGAAGAGAATCCGTGAATATGATTAATGTGCTCGATGATTTTGTCATCTACAACAATCCTCTATTCGAGTCTTGCATTGATAATCCACTTTTTCAAGATGATGTCGATGATTCTCTATCCAATTTGGAACCTTCACCCATCTATGATTCTCCACCGATCTTTGATGCTTATGATGATGATTCTAGCTCAGATTCGAATGATTATGATGACTTTAACTCTGAGTATCCCGACCCGCCCATTTATGATGATTTTGATGAGGCCGATACTCTTTCGAGTGATTCTTCACATGATGAAGATCCTCCGCCATCACTCGATCCTACTTTGGACGATTACTCATTTGAGGAAGACTTCTCTACGTTTCTCAATACTTACTTCCCTCATGAGAGTGATGCACCTCCTTTGGATTTTGAAGATTATCGTCTTGATCCTACTTTGGATTTGAAGAAAATTCTTTCAAAGGAGAAGCAACTGGTCGACACCAATATCCGCAGCACATATGATTTAACACCTCTTTGTCCACCTTCTGAGGACGAGGTTGTGCATCTTCTTCGCGGATCTTCTTCACATTCTGCTGAGCCTGAGTGCTATTTTCCCTTAACGGAAAAGGTGTTCGACCCCAGTATCGATATTCTACAGCCATCTCAGTATCCACCTGATGAAATAAAAGAAAATATCTTTGGAACTTATGGAAATCTGCTTGCACCACTTCACCCTTGCTTCCACCGTGCTCCATCGTTGCTTAAGGGAACCTTGCCTACTCTTCTTTGGCTTGCCTTGTTCGCCTTAAGCTTGTGCTATTTGATGGACGAAAACTATGTCTTTGATCCCGGTAGATATGTTTCATGCTTCTTCCTATGATGATCAAGGTCGAGTCAGGCTCACGACTCGGTTAACAAAAATCAAGCGCTTCTTGGGAGGCAACCCATGCATCTATCTTTTAGCTTTCTTTATCCTAAGTGTAGGGGAGACCCGTTGTGTTTGCTATTTACTCTCCTCTTCTAATCAGGGATTCGAGCGCTCAGTGATCCACTCTTGATGATTCTTGACGACCCGTGATTCCGTCGTGTCCTATTTTTCCCAGTTCTATCCTAAACTCTTTTCGATTCACTATTTTATATTTTCTCAATATCAAAATAGGAATCTCTTTAGTTGTCTCTTCCTAAGCGAGATTTAAACAAAGTGCACAATGTCCTAAGTGTAGGGGAGTTTACTCCAACATGCTTAAACATTAAGGACAATGTTTATCTTAAGTGTAGGGGGACTTCTATCGAAGTTAAGTGGTCTTTTCCTTCTATTTGTCCTCATTTTAACCGGAAAATCAATTTTTCGATATTTTTCAAAAATTTTGATCTATTTTGGCCTATTAGTTTTTACCTTTGTATAGTATTTTCTTTCCTTATTAGAATAAATTTTTAATAAAGTGGTTTTAATTTTCAAACGTTGTGAATCTTTTGACTCAACCCGAGTTTACTTGTCTAAGTTACTCTAGCTAGTATCCTTAACGTGTTTAAGTCAAGTTTTGCTAGGCTTTTATACAGGGAGCTATAAAACGTGAAAGTCTTAACTCTCACGGGTTAAGAACAAGAACATTTCGCAAGTTCCTATAATTGATCCTAGAGAGTCGTTTATCAAGGGAACTTTAAAATGCGATTTCTAAACTTGAAAAAGTCTAAGAGTTTGCAAGATCCTATAGGCGACTCGAAAACCCAAACTTTGATTTAATAGGCTAAGCATCCACGAGTCTCATTCCTTAAGATTTTAAACTGTGGAGAACGAGAGATGATAGAGCCAATTATAAGTTTGGTATTCTTTCGTGAATTTATGTGAGTTCATTATAAGCCTATTCTCCCATCGCTTGCTAATAAATTTATCTGCAATAAATAAGGTTGTACGATTTGAAAAGTTACTTAGCTTCTAGCCCAAGATCGTTTAAAAGTTGCTCTGTATGAATTAGAGTTCATAGCCAAGGCATAACTTACTGAAGCGGGATGCAAAGATTGGCGAGTCCAAAAAGGTCCTAACAAGGCATGAGGGCTATATTTTGTTGCTAAAGATCCCTAGTGACGTGAAAAATCATTTATCAAAGATCAATATGAAGGATCGAGACACACGACGAAAAGCAAAAACTCCCCAAAAGTCATGGAGAAGTCTATCCGAAAAGACCCTAGCAAGGTATGAGGATAAATAAAGCCAAGTCCAAAAAGGAGGCGGATCGTTGTATATCAAAGTCCAAAATAAAGATTGGAGAAAAATGAAGAAGTCGAGGTCCTAATATGAAGAATCTCTCAAAACTTCAAGTGAAGAAATTCCTATATGAAGAGAAGACCATAATTTCATGAACGTCTCTCAAGGTTTGAAGTATGAAGTCGCTGCCAAATATCGGTCCGAGAAAGGTCTCAAATCGCGAAGCGAGTTATGCCAAAATATGAACTTTATGAGGTCCCGAGAAGCAGTTTTAAAAGATTTTGTCCTTTAGCTAACTATTGATTAAATCGTTCACTTTATTTTCGGCCTTAATATTTATCGAAATAAGTCAACAATGCATCTTCGTGATCATTCAAGACAACAATAAAATATAAGAGATACACCTAGGAATAAGGGAGTCTAAGTGAGTAATTGGCCCACATGAGTTCGTGTTAGTTTGCTAACTAATAATAACAATGATCTCGTTTTTAAGCTTGGTTTGGAGAAAGTGAAAACTTGAGGATGATGATTATTCATGACATTTCCAAAACCCAAGGTATGCTTTTGATTTCTTTACTTTAATGTTTAGAATTTTCTATCTCTTTAATAAAGGCCAAGGTGGATTGATTAAGATGAAAAATGTAAACGTGCTTTGTAACTAATGCATTGCATGAGGACATTGCAATGGTCAAGTGTAGGGGATTTGATAGGTATGTAAACACCCATCCTTTTTACCACTTAATTACAATAATAACCGGGCCAAAACGTGTATTTTATGTCTTTTATGTCGGAATTATGCGTGGTTTGTGTTTTTGTTGTGATTTAGGACGAAAAGGTGAAAAGTGGAGAAAACACGGGCATTCACGGGCTTTTATCGAAGAAAAAGACGAAAGACGAAGTCAAGAAGTCAAGAGTGCAAAAAGAACGGAAGTCCAAGACAAATTCTGAAGATTTATCGAAGAAAAGTCAAAAGACGGAAGTTTACTTAAAACCGAAGAACTCAAGTCTAATTTATTGAAGAATTAAAAGACGATTTCAAAGAAATCCCGAGCCAAAAGTCATTAAAGTCCAAGATTAAAGAAGATAAAAGGCTTAAGGACTAATGGTGCAATTAACAAAAGATTAAGAAGAGAAGGACCTAAGCTTGCAATTAAGAAGAAATGAAGGAGGGGAGGAAGCTTCATAAGCACTCCTTAATCCTCCCCTATATATAGATTAGGATCATAATCATTTCATTTTTATTGGATAGTTTGACACACTATTTCTTCCATTTTATTTACCTTGCACCTTTAAATTCATGTCCATTTAATTACTTGTCAAATTTAAATACCTTGTCTTGCACCTTAATTACATTTAATTCCAAGTAAGTTTCCATTTACTTTTCTTGTCAATCTTTACTTTTCTTGTCATCTCCTATCTACCTTTCTTTATTTGATCTTTGATCTTTATGTTGATTTGTTCATGTTCATGCTCTTGAGTTTTTGTTATATTTATTAAGTGGGTTTTGGTTATTTTGGTTAGATTTGTTAGTTTGATTGTTTTGGATTGTTTGTTTATGATTAATAGATGTTATTTGATTAGTTTGATTTAATCTTGTGGTTGATTTTGTTAAGTTTTTATTAGATCCGTATATCTTTGTGTTTCCTTGTTCTTCGGGGTGTTTGTTAACGTTACTGTTCTTCCCTAGTTATTCCGAGTGAAGGATTTCAAAGAGTGTTCATCCGGAATATTGGATATTCCGGATCAATTGAGTTTATTCAGAATATTTTTTATTCCGCATCAAGGTGCTTTATTCGGAATAATATTCTGGATCAACCAAAAGTTCCGGATCAACCATTTATTCCGGATCAGCAAAATACTCTGGATCAAGGGAATATTCTGGATCAACCTAACATTCCGAATCAAACAATATTCCGGATCAACAAGTTCCTCCGGAATAATTTATTATTTCGGATCAAGGAGTTTATTCGGAATATTAAGACATTCCGGATCAAGGGTTCTATTCGGAATATTATTCCGGATCAAGAAATATTCCGGATCAAGGGCAATATTCCGCATCAAGGTTTTATTCCGAATAAGGAAGTTATTCCGGATAGGTGACATATTCCGAATAAGCAATTTATTCCGGATCAAAGTTTTGGTGAATATTCCGAGTGAAGAAGAACATTCCGAACGACGGTGACATTCCGGATGAGTGTTTATTCCGAATGAGGGTATTATTCCGGATGAGCTAATTTTCTGGTTTCTTTTAATTTCTGTCTTTAATTTTCTGTTTTTAATTTTCAAGCTTTATTTTTCCCTCCTTTTTACTTAGTCTCACTTTAAGATTACTTGCCTTAGATTTATTTTAGTCTTGCCTTAGTTTTAAGTTTAGTTGCGTTTTAAGTTTGCCTTAGTTAGATTTAAGTTTGCGTTATTTACGTTTAGTGCCTTTTAATTTTAGTCACACTTTTAAATACTCGCCATTTATTTTAAATTAGACTTAGATTTAAATTACTTGCACTTTTACTTTAAAGTTTTGCACTTTTTATTTTAAAAACCACCAAAAATATTTGTTTCACCAAAAACAATAGAGTCATACTTTGAACTGGAAATCAATTCGTTAAGATACCGAGAACACGAACTTTAATTTTTATACGGGCAAAAACCTTCTATCAGCTCGTTTCAGAATTTTAATATTTTTGTACTCATTCAATAAACTAATTTTCATGCTCTAACTTGATAGGCTCGTTTGTTAACTCAAGCTCGAACTCGAAAGCTCGTTTACACTTATAAAAAAATTTATAATGTTCAAACTAAAACTAATGTAACTTATAAGCTCAAAGACGATTGTTTATGATTATAAAATTAATGTTTAATTACATCTAAAGCTTAACTAAATTTAAAACTAGGATGAGAGTTTGCTTATATAGAGTTTTTTTCCCATGAAAATTTTACACTTCAAGTAATGTGAGATAATTTTACTAGTCATATCCTTCTTATACTAGTTAAAAGATCATATTCGACCAATTTATACACTCTTTAAATTTGAATCTACATTCAAATAACATGTAATCATAGTAAAAGTGTAATGTTATCACATGTTATTTATAACTTATTCGACCATCTTTTGCTCATTGCATTTGACTATTTGATTAAGGAATAACGGGTTTTGATTTTATGTATGTCTGTATCCAAATTTATTTTGTAATACATGTCTTTGAAGATGTTTTGTTGAATATCTCATGTCACGTCGATAGTTGTAAAAATTACGGAGTTGATGTGTTTTACAAATCGTAAAGCGAAAGCATGAAAAAGTTTAAGATGTGTTTTAGCATCTTGGTCCATGTTTTGGATGATTTCGTAGTGTGTTTTTGCTTAATAATGTTTAATATCTTCATAATTATTGTTTTTAATTAAAATTAAATTATCAATACTTACTAAAATGTAATATATAAATTTTTATAAAAATTTAATTGTGTGGCTCGATTAGCTCGTTCAGCTCGACAAGCTCGATCGGCTCGAGTAATTAGACGAGCTTTCGAACGAGCCGAGTCGAATATAGCCTTTTAAAAGCTCGGCTCGTTTAACTAAACGAGCATCTTTTTTTGTTCGAGTCGACTCGAGCTTGAAAATATGTTGGCTCGAGATCGAGTTAAACGAGCTCGAGTAGCTCGTTAAAATCTCGGCTCGTTTACACCCCTACTAAAAAGTACCCACCCACTTTGACTATTGACATGTTAAATGACTCGCTTATTCTACGGCCCATGTTGTGCCGCCTATTCCTGTTAAATTATGCAAAACGTGCAAACCACAACTACCGTAAATGTAGAATCACTATCAAAAGTGTTCTATCAGCTTATGCAGTGGGTTAAATCTCATAAACATTTACGTAAGTTTCATGGTCGTTGTGTTTAAAAGTGGTTGAAGATTTATACCTCAATTCCATGCGTGTGGCTATCTGTGATCTTTACTTCTCATATGGCACTCATTTGCACCTGCAATATAACAACAAAGTTTCATAAATAGAAATTCCTCAGAGAGCTAACTATTTGGTCAATGTAATCTGATATAAGCAGTAATGGAAAACATAGCGGATAAAATAAGCAAAAAATGAAAATTTAACATATGGTTACCTTTCTTGCCTGACTCATTGAACCCGAGTCTGCAACAATATACAACGGTGTAAATCCCATCCTCTATGGCTGCTACCAGATGGGAGACGCGCCAAAGTAGGGAGAATCTCATGATTACCGACCCCATTTAAAATCATGACAGTCGCGTATAATGGATATATCCCCTATGGCTGCTACAACATGGTCGTGCAACATTAGAAATTCTATACAATAGGAGAATGTCGAAAACCAATGCGGGCAGGGCATTATAGGCTCAGATAGGGCACCGTAAGGAAACACCGGATAGGCACGCGATGGTTGCAACCTCGATAGGTTGTCTCGCCAAGATACGCGTAATCTCTTATTCACCGCGTGCTGTTAAAACTCATAATAGCCCAGGTGATCGCATCAATCGACGGTTTTCAAAGCCTCGGTTTTCAAAGCCACTGTTTTCAAAGCAACAATCTATTTTAGATCAGACAAATTATCAACGCAGACAACAACTGATAAATTGTACCAATATTTCGTGCGATGATATGTGGTAAGAATAAGTATTATTCAACCCGTCATGGGTGTGACCAAATGGTCACCTGCCAAGATACGAGTATACTAACAGAGAGAGACAAAAAAATTAATATTCAAAATATTGTAATGCATTGGTTTAAATGAGTTAGTTCCACACTTTTATTAAAAAAACCCATTAGAATGACTTTTTTCGGTTCAGGTTTACGGATATGATAGTGGAACTAAGAACCTGCCAAGGCTGCATTCGCAACTTCAGTGCCACTGCCGAGCCAGGATACAGGCTTGCTCAGCTACGCACCAGAAACAGTAAAGTTTCATCATTGCCTGGTTAATGTAAAAGAGGGCATAGCCCGTTGTGGCTACAAAGCCAAAGACTATCCCCGCCAAGCAACGGGTTATAATAATGTTGTCAACCAAATAGGTTGTATAAAGCCGGAGACACGTACCCACGACTAAAGAGAAAGGTGGGCCGCCATTGGCATTTGGTCAAACTAAGTAATTCCAACAGTTATGACACATAGGAACCTTAACAATCAAGGACCGTTTTTGTTTAGGTTGTAGCAAGGCTGAGAATAATGAATATGAGTATGTATTCAAGGAACCGAAACGACTACAACCACATGCATAACTTGGCCGCCTTGCCAGCCTAGGTACACCATGAAACAACGTTCCATTAGTAATAGATGTCCTCATCGCCTAAATTCGAATACCAAAAAGTATTTACATCGTGTTAACACTCTCACAAATAAAAGAAATGTTCCCATAACCATTCCACATACCATTATTATAAGAATCTCACTGTCTTATTATTACGATCGTGGATTTAATGGAACACATGGCTACAAATCAAATGATTTGCCCCAACATGGTTGCAAGTTCAATAAGTAATGTTGCGCTTTGTTGTTCATCAAATGACAAAGCATCAAGAGCTTCAAACGGTTGGTGAGCCTCTTCCTCTAACAGTGGGATTTAACGGTTTAATCAACGGTTTGGAAACATGGAAATCGACCAATCAAACGGCTAATGTGCATTACACAAGCATAACACATCAAGGTCTGAATGGCTGTAAACACGTACGCGTACTACAGTAACCAAACAACATGATCATCATCGCAAACCAACAAACCTGCTATAAACAAAATGGATATCCATGTTATAGAAACAAAAGGAGATGCTCAACACTAACGCAATCCTAGCAAATCCAACACAACAACATATATAACCAACAAAAAATGTAAAACCCAACCTGCCATTCCTTATCGCGCATAAATAACTTAAAGAGACACATAACAAAGACATGGCACTTCTACAAACTAGATAGATATACAAAACTAATTTATAGCAATTATATTATGGAAAGGGTAAAAAGAGAAAATAAATACAGTGTAGCAACAGAAAGGTTGCAATACAACTAACCAACGTGTGTCAAACTGCGCAAACTATAGACGTAGATCCAACACAAACAAAGAAAGCCAAAGGTGGAATGCGACACTATAGATGTAGCAACAATAATGTAAATCCCTATCAAAAACCTCGAGGGACGTGAGATATATATGCATGCTACAGTGAGGGCCGCGCGGCAGCTTAGATATATCAGATCAACGGTTGTGGCTTATAACCATGACAATCAACGGCGCCACTACCATCCGTTTCCACCAATAATGTTTTCTTTCAATCTCAACCGCCAGATATCTTTTTTTACCACCAAGCCACAATGAAAAAAGGACCAACACCAATCAACGGCTGAGGGCCATTTTTACCCCCATTAAGTTGGTATGTGAGAAGGCAATCAACAACCACGGTCAAGTTTGACCAACAGTACTTGCCATCCAAGAGAAACATGTGTAATTGTGAGTTTTTTAATCCAATCTACAGTGATGAAGGAGAGAGTTGGTATTAAAATATTGAGGGTGTGAGGGGATCTACAGTGATGAGGGAGAGAGTTGCTATTAAACTGTTGAGGGTGTAAGGGAAATCACTGTTCCTATGGAAGCGTGATTCCCCTCCTTTATTAAGTATCTAATTGCAGACTCATTTTAAGAAGTAAATTACTAATTACATATGTACTCGTATCATTAAGGATGGTTCAAATAATATGAGTATGTGCGCGTACTTTTGCCTCTTAATTGCTGAGTTAAGATCTTTAGGGACTTGTTGATAATGATTTGCTTTAACACATCTAATCTTTTCATACACAGACTATAAAATGCGCAAATAACTTCTAAGTTTGTATACGCAGAAATATGAAACAAGAAAGTAAAACTATGATAAGAGACCATGTTGTCTTTGCGTATGTTTATTCAAATGCTAATAAGCATTGGGGACAACGACATCTGATGATGTAGGGGCTTGATTGAAAACCAAAAGTCAAATATGAGAATACATAGAAGCGAAACCAAGTAGCAACCATGACACGTAAGATACCAGGCAAGTCACATTTTACAAAGGCTCCGAGTACTGGAACACCACTGATATAGTATCTGGACACCATTCGACATCACTCAATCATTACACTGGTACTTTTTTATTTTAACCATTTAAAAAAACTAACTAAAAACCAAACATACACTACTAGTACAGAGTAATACTATTTTATACAAATGGAAACAAAACAACAATAATATACAGTATTAAAAATTTCATCATATCTTTCTCTCACTCACACACACATTTACATAGAAACTCAGATCTATATGAAAAAACCCCTCAAATCAGATCTGAAATACCCGGCTTGTGGTTCTGTTAAGGCGTTTAACGGCTGCGTTATGACGTCCCGTGGTAGTTGTGATGGTCAGTGATTGTAGGGGTTAATGGTGGGTAGTATAGTGGTGGTGGTTAACCATCGTTGTCAGAAAACCTCCATAATTTATAACCGGTGATGGTTTGTCATGTTCTTCAGATCTGGTGATCTTTTTTATGCTTCAGATTTGGTTTGTGTTTTATTGTAAACTACAGATCTGGTGATGATTGTGTTTTAGATCCGGTGATGGTTTGTCTTTTGATGATTGTGTTTTAGATCTGGTGATGATAGTGATTCATATTAGATGTGAAAGAGACTCTTTTGTGTGTGAGGAAGAAGAAGAGTTAGAAAATATGAGAGAGAAAAAAAAAGAGACAACAATAGTTAAAAAAAACGTACTATAAAAATTAATAATGAATGATAAAGAACAACGGATAAAAATTACTGTAAGAAAAATAAAGTGTCAGTAGTCAGTGGTTGTTGTCAGTAGTAGTATATTGAGGGTGGTGTCTATAGCATAGGACTCTTTACAAAACCAACACACAGACAAAAACCCTTATTTCACACACAATTAAATAAATTTTAAAGTCATCCACATGCTTTAACGCAACCTCTGCCAACTACTTTCTTCATCTAAGAATATATCGGCATAGATAATGCTAATTTGTTAATACTTCTTACATAATCTGTAAAGGCAAAGAGCCATGATATGTTAGTTGTAACTTAAGAAAACCTATAAACGAATCTAAGATGATTGATGATTGATGATGTAGAAACTAGAAGGGGGGGTGAATAGTTTCTTAAAATTTACTTGTCAAAAGACGGTTTTCAAAAATACTTTTCAAAAGTTTAGACTTGAGTGATTATGTGAAACCTTCTTATACACAATATGAACAAGGTATAGTGCAACTAAACTAATAATCACAAGTATAAAGAATAATGAATGTAAAGAGATAAGGGAAAGAAAGATCAAACCAACACCAAGGATTTATAGTGGTTTGGCAACGAATCTCACTCCTCGTCCCAACTCCACTCCTCGAGTACTCCTTACTCGAGAGTTCACTAATCAACAAGCTCATTAAGGTGGAGAAACCGTACACAACGTTGCTTATCCAATTTCCGATTCTAAGCTAAAAGTCGAGCCCTAATCTTAGCTAGGACCAATCTACACTAGTATACTTTAAGGACCAAGTATAAACCTTAATACATACACAACTTCCAAATAGACACAACCACTTGGATCTTTAAAACAATGAAGAAATAAGATTTGATCTTCAGTGGATATTTGATGTAGACACAACACTTCAAGGATGAAAGTGTTCTTCTCTTTGCACTTGGAGAGGAAAAGATGGGAGAAGAAAGATTCACTTCTAAACAAGTAGTAATCAACCAAATGACCAAGGATTTGAGTGATTTTAGAAGCATGAAAGAATCTGGAATTATATGTGCAAAAGAGGTGAAGATAAAATATGAGAATGGTCCACTATTTATAAGACAAGGCTCCAACGGCTATATTTGCCTGCGGTTCTTTATTGCAGTCCGCGGTTCCTTATCGATAAGGAACCGCATAGCCACTTAAGGAACTGCCGGAGTAGACTCCGCTCCTTTTTGTCTTTTAGTGGTATGGTTCGAATCTGGTGATTAAAATATCCTGAAAGGATATTCCAAATAAAGATAGAATATGCCATATTCAAATTTTCAAATATTGAATTTAATAAAACATTTTCTTAAAAATAAAGTTTAATAAAAACTTGTCACACTTAATAAAAAGTGAGTTTTAAGAAAAGATTAAATCCTTGATCACTTAATTAGGATGAGTACTTGTTTGTACATACCTTAAGTGATAATGGTTGAAATGAAAAATACTTGAACTCAAGAATTCATTTTTCGTTGTTTTCGTAAATGCTTGTTTTTACATATTGTCGTAATCAAAACAAAGTGAGACTGAAAAATGCAAGTAACGTTTTTAGGCATCATTGCATTAACAATCTTCCCCTTTTTGATTTCAACAATGCATAAACTCAATCACATGGAAAACAAGATTTTCGAAGACGAGAGTTTATTTCACTTCCCCCCTTTTTCGAAGCAAAAAGGTTCCAAAAGTCTTTGTAGAAGAGAAGAATCAGACTTTGCAAATGCTCCCCTTGGTGCTTACTACCCCTTGCTTGGGGCACCAAGGAATCAAGATATGATGACAAGCTACATAGAAGGATTAGTAGAAGAGAAGAAACACCCAACAAGATATAGCAAACGTCACAAAAAAAAGAGAAGAGACCAAGATCCAAGATAAGTCATGTTAAAAGGAAGATACTAGGAAACAAAACATACAAAGATGTATGTAAAAATAAAACAAGCCAAGAGCATAAATCTAATCCTAGTTAAACTAGAACTCTAAGATTTGCTTGAATAAGATGTCTTGAAGATAAGCAACCAATGCTTAGATAAAAGACAAGGTAGTGGCGGAAGGAGGTGGTAGTGGCTTGGTAGTAATCTCATAGTCATAGTGAAGAGAAGATTTGACTAAGTGACTTTTGATGTAATTCAACTCCTCATAGATATGAGCCATATCAAGATGTTGATATTGACAACAATGACAATATGTTCCATGATGCATGACATTATCATGTGAAAAAGGAAGAACACTAAAGGATGGAGGTGGAAGAAAAGAAGTTCCACAATCAACATTCTTATAAGGAGAAGAAATGTGATTTTGAATGTTCTTGGGTGAATTGGCATTGAAAGCAATTGGAGAAAATGGAGGAGAATCAAGGCTTTCATTTGGAGAATAAGACATTTTGATTTGAGAAAGGATACAAAATGCTTAGGGTTAAATAGAGAAAGCCCAAGATAATTTTGGGGTGGTCAAAGGGTTGAAACAAAGATTCCAAAAAGTGTTGGAACAAATTTAGAGTTTCAGAAATACCCGAAATAGGAAGCAATATACGCGGTTCCTTTGCTCTACCGACGGTTCCATATCGATATAGAGCCGCGGTCTATTTAAAGAACCGCCCACAGTGGGTTGATTTTGGTGATGAGGGAGATTTTCTAATTCAACAAATCCTATTTTTCTCGTCTAACTAATCATAGAGATATGCTAAAAAGCAAAGATAGACAAAGAAAACACACAAGAACTCACCAAACAAGGTTTTGACCAAAATACATAGATTTTAAAGAAAATCGATGTTGGAGGTGTGTAGAACTAGACAATAAGTCATGACACAATGATCGTCAATAGTTCTCTTTTGTTCTTGCTATATTTCAGAGACACATACATATGAATTATGTAAGCTCAATATTAATAGCAAGAAGCTATGAAAAACGTTTTTAGATTAAATTAACAATGCAAAAACATTTCTCGACCATTTTTGAAAGAACTTTGAGAATTTTGAAAAAGAGAAGAGAGGTTTTCTGTCACACCCCACCATGGCGGAATATGGGGCACGACGTATGGATATCATCACAACAATAGCGTGTCTATAGAGATAACTAAATGATATAAGAAATGTCATAAATGGCGACACAAATGTCATGACAATATCTCAACATGCAGGAGTCTAGGTAAGTAGGTAACAATCCTACCTCTTACCCAAGACAAACAAGTAACACAAACAAAACAAACATATAGGTGCCAACAGTATCACTTATTTAAATGAACAAATAAAAACTAAGAAGGAACGGGGATCTCCTTCTATATGCAATCCTAAGGCATCCAAGTCTAGCCACTTCTATCCTCAAGCTTAACCATATTCACACCTGAAAGAGACACTAAAACACGTCAACATGAAGTTGGTGAGAGTCATAGGTTTAGACTCCAACGCCAAATCAGTTACAAGCTATGATTAACAAACACCAATACAATAACATATGGACAATGTGCTACAATAATGTATTAACAACTAGCATTTAAGTTCAATCAATCATCACAAGTCCAAGGCATCACACCTTACCAACAACCACAATTTCCAAGGCATCACGCCTTACCAAACACCATAATTTCCAAGGCCACTACCTTGTCATTAACCATTGGTCCCATAGACGATCACACTATGTACCTATCTCAAGGCCACTACCTTGTCATTAACCATTGGTCCCATAGGCGCCCATACACCTATGTACCTTTCCAATCCATATCATACACAAACAAGAATCACATAGCAGTTAATCACACAATGTACACACAAGTCCATCTCAACCTTAAAAACATTCACAGCATCAATTTATAAACAACTCAACACAGTGTCTCTTCCATCCCATCTGGAAGTCAAAATCAAAAGTAAACATGGGACTATGAAACTCACCTGATAGCTTCTTCACAAGTCCTCGCACTAGCAACGAGCTAACAAACCAAAAACACACAATCAATACCCGAACCAATCACCAAGATGGCTCATCAACCTATGATGGACATCTAGCCTATTCCCGTATAATACCTCATTGATAAGCTCTAATCACCCCATTACCCTTCCTTAACAAGTCCCTAACTTGGGTAAGTTTAATAACTATCCCGTTCATAATTTTACACAAAACAGTCCCAGTTTTTAGGTCTCAAAACTTTAAGTCAAACGTCCACTTAAATATACCCATGGTTTCTGTAAAAGGAATATTCACACTTTTATACATGTTAGTTAAAACCTCCCACTTGCCCTAACCTTAAAGCTACTGTTAAGGCCCCGATATATGTGTATATATTGCTACCTATCCAGAATTCACTGATTTTAAACGTATAAAAAGTTCATTACCATTAGAGGGTCTTACCCTAAACCACAACCTTAGCCCAAGTGCAGATACTTACTACAATATATAAACCATCTCTCATGTTCGTGAGAAGATCCCAATGCAACCCTAAGTACCCCAAACAACCCAAAACTTAAAAAGAAAACAGGCTGAATTCAAAACTGTTTTGACCTTCGACTGTTGTAACCTATTTTTGACCAACTTTCCGACCTCCAATTTAGTTCTCGTTTCTTGCATTGGAAAGCCACTTCAATTAACTTTTCAGGGATACTTGGATCGCATCTTGAGTGTTCCTAGAACTCCCGATATGATCAAAACAATTGACTCAAAATTCTGCCCAGTTTTTAAAAACGGGTTTAACAAAATCAACCTCATTAATTAACCCTAATCCCTCTAATTACAAGCCCTAATTTATTTAATCATTAAAATATGATTAATATACTGTTTTTAATTAAACCCTAAACTAATCCATCATATGATCATAGAAACATTAAAAACATTTAATATGAAAAGGGTTAGGAAGGTTTTACCTTTGAATTAATAGAAGATGAAGAAAACCTAATTTTTGAAGAACCCTAATTGGCCACCATTGATGAATTTCGGCTAGGAGATGTTATGGAGGTTAAAAACCTGATTATTATGGTTATGAGTGGGGTTTGGTTAAGTCCTAAAGGCCCCCTAATCCCATTACAAGTCCATTGGGCCTGTTTTGGGCTTTTCCCTTCTTTCTTTCTTCTTTGGTGCGTCTAAACCGACCCAAACACCCCTAAATTCATTTTTGTTATTATTTAAAATTATGTTATTAACATTAACTTAATTTACCTTAATTTATTTCAGCTCCTAAAACCTCCAAAACCTCAAAACCGTAAAACTAGTCAGTTTTTACGCGTTTTACCGTAAAAGTCGTAAAATATACACTTTTAAAAAAAATCTCAAATTTTGAAATAAACTTTATAACTAAGTCCTAAATGACTTAAAACCATCCCTAAAAATATCCATATGACTAATTACCTCATCCGAGACCTCCAAATGCTAAACCGTAAATCGTAAAAATACGATTTTCTATAATACATATACGTATACTTAAAAGCACCAAATAACACCATCTCATTTCATAGTCACTACCATGTGAACTCATGAACATAAAATCATCACATATCGTTTCATTCACAAGGTACCCCGTACCGAAAACGATATCCAAACCACAATCTATACACACCAATAAGCACATAAACACGTAAAGACACGTAACTAGCACAAAATAAAACTAAGTGACGAACCTCAAAACCAGGGTTGTCACATCACTCCCTCCTAATAGAAATCTCGTCCCGAGATTTACTCCTTAGGATCAAACACACAAACAACAAATCACATGAGGATACTTGTTCTAAACGAACTCCCCTCATTTCCACGTGAACTTTAGTTCAAGTTTCAAAATACCACATATACAAACAAAAAATAATTAAACTCATTGCCAAACTCTTGACCTCACAGTCAATAAATCTCACAAATGATCTTTGATAAAACAAAGACTCTTATTAACACAAGTCCCGGATAACCGTACATGCAAAATGCATTCTCAAACAACCTTTACCAATCTTAATACACGAAATATAACATGTATACCACTCGTTTCCCCCAGGTAATTCTACGCTCATAAGCTACTGGTCCGATCTTTCCAAAGATCATAAATGGACCTACAAAACTCTACATCAGCTCTTCCATTTTACCAAAACATACCACCCGTTACTATGGGTGAAACTCCCTTTAGTCCGTACCCCAAAATACTAAAAATTTCCAGTTTCCTTGCAAAGGGACCTATAACGGTCTTTCACATACCCATTAGTTCTTCCAGTCCAAATCAACCTACGATCTATACACATCCTTAAAAGGGTGGTTATCTCAGTTAGACCAATCCCTTCGTCCCTATGGCATATCACACCTATAACTCCTCATCCATTCGATTATCAATACTAATCCTCCCAAACAATCAGTATAGATCAGTGCCATTTCTTTTTCCAATCTCGACCTATTTTATTCTTGCTTCGCTCCTATACACACTTCCTTCTTTTCCTCAGCTCATACCATACATCACGATGTGATGCTTCCCATCGTTTCTTCCCTTGCCATAACCCTTCATAAGGCATTCATACATATTAGGCTAACTTTTACGCAGCACCCTCTATTCCATCACATTCGTACGCAATCCTTCCAACTTTTCAACTACGTGACTTCTCATTCCTCTTGAAATATGAGATGAATTAGTCAGTTTATCGACTATCACCCAACTCTCTTCACATTCCCCAATTTCGTCCTTACATCCCCCTTTCTAAGCAACTCCTATCTATGTAGGAAGTATAGTCTACGTCCCTTTTCTCCACATGATTGTCCAAGCCACGCAACATACATGTTGACGCGTTCTCTGCTTTAGACAACTCAACTCGTGCCACCTACATCTTTCATCCAAACCATCCTAGTACATCATCCATATAGTTCAAGTTCTTCTCAGCTTCACTTCATACTTCTTATTCTATGTCTCATCAACTATGCCTGCCTTTCCTTGACGGTACTTGGCCTTGCAATTTTTCTTTCGTCAATTAACTCCACCCATCACTTTTGACAAATGTTCAATCAAGATGATTGAATATGTGTTGGAGACGTTCATGATCCGTATAGATCATTCTCCACGTCTCGTACACCAAATACCTCTAGCATTCTAGGCAGATATACAATCCAGCTCCACTAACTAAGTCCATCAAGTTCTTCCAAATCTTCAGTTCCTGCAACGTATAAGCGATCGCCTTTCTTTGTTGTCCTCGTACGCGTCCAAATCCTTGCTCCACGTATCGTCATGCTTCGCGAATTCATCCAGTCCTTCCGATAATGCCAAGATCGGCTCATTATCCAATCCACCTCTTCAGCCTCCAAAATGCTTCCTCATCCTTCTCAAATTTGAGTAGATCAAGATGTCGTCGATGCTCCCGATGACAACTCGTTTATTAACGTTCATGCACACTTGGTTCATTGACACCATGAAAACCGCTAGTGCTTTGGCGAAGCCAAATGTATAACCGTAAACCCAAAGCGTTCATACAACATCCTTAGCAGTTTCAACTATGTCCTCCTTGCACCCTCTCTCAGCGGCAATACGAATAAATTCTTACCTCGTTCTACTTGCAAAATTCTACACGCATTTTAAAAGACCAATGCTTCCTCTCATCAGACCACTCAACCGCTTTCCACATCCAATCTACTACTAAGCAACTCAACTTTTATCCGGCATTCCTTGCAATCTCTAACAGCTCTTGTTTTTAAATCACTCCATCAACGATTTGCCTTAGAAAGGCACTAACTACAACTCCTCTCACCTCCACTACTTGCTCTATTTATGGTTCTACCTCACAGTAATAGGCGAACCTACTAAATTTCAGGAAATTTTCGGAAAACTTACATGCCCTACGAACAATCATAAATACCTTTGAGGTATTACTTCCCCTTCCAACACTCTCTATGGCGCGTTACTTGTGCTAATATCCCACAAATCTCTATTCATCTCCTTGGTACTCCTAAGAGACCTCATGACCACACTAGTTCGTCTACGAACTTCTTTCCTCCCCACTAAGGGTATTCCAACCGTTTTCTCATGGTCACCTACTTAAGCGTGTAGGCGCGACCAAGTCTTTCATACGACTACCTCAACGCTCCCGAACAATATGAAACCAAAACTACATCCTGAATCCATCAGATACGATCAACGAATCAAACCAACGGATGACTAACGACATTTCACGTGCACCAATTAAAACAAGTCAAAAACCACGAGACTCAAAAGAAAACTCAAACCCAGAACATGTATCAATTCAAAATGACCCATGACCATGAAAAATAATCCAAGACACACCCAATGGCAACCAAAACATATTACGCCCCGCGACATATTATTTAAACCATGCAAAAGATCGACTTTTCCAAAGGATATATATATATATATATATTTTTTATTTTTATTTTTTTATTTATTTTTTTTACCTCCCCACATCTATGTGACTCAAACAATCTACAAACAACCCTCTTGACAACTCAAAACTCGACTCAAAGACTAGGTATCCCGTGCATCCCAAATCATAAACTACTATTCAAAACTCAACCTTTAGCCCGACACTTGTACAATAAGTCCGACCAATCCACTGACCTTCCATGACTATACTTTCTGAATATTTGAAAAGTACGTTCCGAGTACATAATTTTTGGCTTTTGAATCACTCAAAAAGTTCTAATACGAACAAGTTATGACCAAAACAATTTTATATTAATGAAAGATAAAATTGTATGCGAAATCTTCATAAACTCAATTTAACCTTGTATTAATAATTATAAATGACGTGAATCGGTTAAACACAATTATATAAATTATGTAAGTAGAAAGAAATTTTACTTCGCTTTATTTTAAAGAAAGTCTTTTAGTATTTGAAATAAGTAAGTGTTGATAAAAAAAGAGACTTATGTTACATCTTGTTTCAAACATGACTCCAACACCTTACCCCTATTTTACCGAATACAACCAACTATCTAACTCTATAGTAGATTTCCAAGTCCCCCTTAAGAAATGTAAGACTCAACGCAAAAGATTTCATTATCACAAAAGAAATCTCAATCTATTTCAACAGACTTAAAACCAAGAACACCATTTTAAAACGTACACGTGAAATACGAAACTCAAAGAATACGCTACAAGACACACTTCAAAAGATTCAAAACGTCGTTGAAACTCCATCAAACTCCATCTCCATAAACACAAGGTACGTTCAAGTTATAATAACTAGTGAACGACCATATACCATAACTTAACACATAGTAGTATATATACATCCGCATATATATACCTATTAAATCACCCAAAACATACTCGTTACCATACATGTCGGATCAACCAATCACGTCATACACTCGTTTTCCATACGAGTAATCACTATCTCACCGTGCCACAACAAGGCATAATGCCCACCTCCAAAACCAAACCATATCGTGTGACCCCAAAATCACACAACACAACTATAACCTAAAACATATAACACAAAAAGAACGATAGCCATATCATAGGCAGCCATCACATAAACCCATATATTATACGTATACCCAAATTCTACATCTCATCATATACAAGCATGTACTAACCCTCTTTCATGCAATCATACTTGAGAACCCATCGAAGTTGTGGTACTTGTATAACTATGCTGGCCACCATACTTATACAATTACCCTTTCCCCAATGCACTCCCTCCTATGATGACACTTATAAGAATCAATACAACATATAACACATAAATATATCTACTCACATAAGCTCATAACCACATAACCAATAAGGTCCAAAACTCCATCTATAAAAATAACATGATAAAACTCTTGGAATACAGAAATCCATAGTCTAGCTAAAACAGCCTAGACTAAATCCAAAACGAAAACATAATCAGTTATAAGTCATGTCGCCCATAAGAGTGGAAATGGCTTAGAAACCTTCATATCCACCTACTCCTACTAACTCGAACCACCACATGATTCTTATGGAACATGACTTAAACATCAAAAGACAAAAAAAAAACATACCTCAAGTACATAAAATAACCCAACAAAAGATAGAAACTACTATATACCAAATTATGTACTATAATGTACAATATAAGCAAAATACGACAATGACTAGCGTGGATGATTATGGTTCAACCCGCACTACTCACAACCCGAAAAGAAAATAACATGTGGCTAAGTATGAACTTACTATGGTTCAATTCATACTAGTAAAAACATCATAATAAATAACATCCAAACACATCAATTTATATAAAATGCACACATACTCCTATGACGCCTATATGCAGGGACCCTTAAGCTATAGACTAGGCTACGCGACTAGGCAACCTAATTCTCTATAACCATTGTCTCTGATACCATTCTGTCACACCCCACCATGGCGGAATATGGGGCACGACGTATGGATATCATCACAACAATAGCGTGTCTATAGAGATAACTAAATGATATAAGAAATGTCATAAATGGCGACACAAATGTCATGACAATATCTCAACATGCAGGAGTCTAGGTAAGTAGGTAACAATCCTACCTCTTACCCAAGACAAACAAGTAACACAAACAAAACAAACATATAGGTGCCAACAGTATCACTTATTTAAATGAACAAATAAAAACTAAGAAGGAACGGGGATCTCCTTCTATATGCAATCCTAAGGCATCCAAGTCTAGCCACTTCTATCCTCAAGCTTAACCATATTCACACCTGAAAGAGACACTAAAACACGTCAACATGAAGTTGGTGAGAGTCATAGGTTTAGACTCCAACGCCAAATCAGTTACAAGCTATGATTAACAAACACCAATACAATAACATATGGACAATATGCTACAATAATGTATTAACAACTAGCATTTAAGTTCAATCAATCATCACAATTCCAAGGCATCACGCCTTACCAACAACCACAATTTCCAAGGCATCACGCCTTACCAAACACCATAATTTCCAAGGCCACTACCTTGTCATTAACCATTGGTCCCATAGACGATCACGCTATGTACCTATCTCAAGGCCACTACCTTGTCATTAACCATTGGTCCCATAGGCGCCCATACACCTATGTACCTTTCTAATCCAGATCATACACAAACAAGAATCACATAGCAGTTAATCACACAATGTACACACAAGTCCATCTCAACCTTAAAAACATTCACAGCATCAATTTATAAACAACTCAACACAGTGTCTCTTCCATCCCATCTGGAAGTCAAAATCAAAAGTAAACATGGGACTATGAAACTCACCTGATAGCTTCTTCACAAGTCCTCGCACTAGCAACGAGCTAACAAACCAAAAACACACAATCAATACCCGAACCAATCACCAAGATGGCTCATCAACCTATGATGGACATCTAGCCTATTCCTATATAATACGTCATTGATAAGCTCTAATCACCCCATTACCCTTCCTTAACAAGTCCCTAACTTGGGTAAGTTTAATAACTATCCCGTTCATAATTTTACACAAAACAGTCCCAGTTTTTAGGTCTCAAAACTTTAAGTCAAACGTCCACTTAAATATACCCATGGTTTCTGTAAAAGGAATATTCACACTTTTATACATGTTAGTTAAAACCTCCTACTTGACCTAACCTTAAATCTACTGTTAAGGCCCCGATATATGTGTATATATTGCTACCTATCCAGAATTCACTGATTTTAAACGTATGAAAAGTTCATTACCATTAGAGGGTCTTACCCTAAACCACAACCTTATCCCAATTGCAGATACTTACTACAATATATAAACCATCTCTCATGTTCGTGAGAAGATCCCAATGCAACCCTAAGTACCCCAAATAACCCAAAACTTAAAAAGAAAACAGGCTGAATTAAAAACTGTTTTGACCTTCGACTGTTGTAACCTGTTTTTGACCAACTTTCCGACCTCCAATTTAGTTCTCGTTTCTTGCATTGGAAAGCCACTTCAATTACCTTTTCAGGGATACTTGGATTGCATCTTGAATGTTCCTAGAACTCCCGATATAATCAAAACAATTGACTCACAATTCTGTCCAGTTTTTAAAAACGGGTTTAACAAAATCAACCTCATTAATTAACCCTAATCCCTCTAATTACAAGCCCTAATTTATTTAATCATTAAAATATGATTAATATACTGTTTTTAATTAAACCCTAAACTAATCCATCATATGATCATAGAAACATTAAAAACATTTAATATGAAAAGGGTTAAGAAGGTTTTACCTTTGAATTAATAGAAGATGAAGAAAACCTAATTTTTGAAGAACCCTAATTGGCCACCATTGATGAATTTCGGCTAGGAGATTTTATGGAGGTTAAAAACCTGATTATTATGGTTATGAGTGGGGTTTGGTTAAGTCCTAAATGCCCCCTAATCCCATTACAAGTCCATTGGGCCTGTTTTGGGTTTTTCCCTTCTTTCTTTCTTCTTTGGTGCGTCTAAACCGACCCAAACACCCCTAAATTCATTTTTATTATTATTTAAAATTATGTTATTAACAATAACTTAATTTACCTTAATTTATTTCAGCTCCTAAAACCTCCAAAACCTCAAAACCGTAAAACTAGTCAGTTTTTACGCGTTTTACCGTAAAAGTCGTAAAATATACACTTTTAAAAAAAATCTCAAATTTTGAAATAAATTTTATAACTAAGTCCTAAATGACTTAAAACCATAAATATCCATATGACTAATTACCTCATCCGAGACCTCCAAATGCTAAACCGTAAATCGTAAAAATACGATTTTCTATAATACATATACGTATACTTAAAAGCACCAAATAACACCATCTCATTTCATAGTCACTACCATGTGAACTCATGAACATGAAATCATCACATATAGTTTCATTCACAAGGTACCCGTACCGAAAACGATATCCAAACCACAATCTATACACACCAATAAGCACATAAACACGTAAAGACACGTAACTAGCACAAAATAAAACTAAGTGACGAACCTCAAAACCAGGGTTGTCACATTTTCCAAAAAGAGTTTACAAGACTCAATGACTCAAAGAAAGAAAAGACTCAAAATAGAAAAAGAATCGATTAATAAAATGCGCAATTAAGGAATATGTTCCATTACACCTAGACCTAGACACAAATAATTAAAAGGTTCCCTCTTAAGTGGCTTAATGAAGATATCGGCTAAGTTTTCTACCGAGGGAACCTTCTCAATCCAAATGTTCCCCTTTTGAACATTATCCCTAAGGAAATGGTGGTGAATCTCTATGTGTTTGGTTCGCGAATGTTGCACGGGATTCTTGCTAAGGTCTATTTCACCCTTATTGTCGCACATGATGGGAACATCATCAAGAGAAACCACGTAATCAACAAGCGCTTGCTTCATCCATAGATCTTGTTGAAAAGCTTTACCGGCACTCACATACTCGGCTTCCGTGGTGGATATAGCAATAGCGGTTTGTTTCTTGGAGAACCAAGAAGTTAAACAACAACCCATGAAGGTACAAACTCCACTAGTGCTTTTCCGGTCCACATAGTCTCCCGCATGATCCGAGTCCGCGTAGACAATGGTTTCTACGCCGGTCCCTTTAGGATACCATAATCCTAAATGTATAGTGCCCTTAATGTATCGAAAGATACGCTTAACCGCTTTAAGATGAGAGGTTTTGGGGGTCTCTTGGAAGCGAGCACAAAGGCAAACACTAAACATGATATCCGGTCGACTTGCCGTTATGTACAACAAACTACCAATCACACCTCTATAGTTGGTGTTGTCTACCGACTCACAATCATCATCTACGGTGAGTTTAGTATCCGAGGCCATAGGGGTATTCATCGGTCTAGAGTCTTCTAATCCAAATTTCTTTAGCATTTCTTTAACATATTATGATTGATTAAAGAAAATACCATCGTCCATTTATTTAATTTAGAGTCCTAAAAAGAAGTTAAGTTCTCCCATCATACTCATTTCAAACTCGTCATGCATGATCTTGGCAAAGTCATCACACAATGATTGACAAGTTGAACCATATATAATGTCATCAACATATATTTGTACGATAATGAGGTGAGAACCTTTCTTCTTTGTAAAGAGCGTATTGTCTACCATCCCATGGTATACTCATGTTTTACAAGAAACACTTTCAGTCTATCATACCAAGCTTTGGGTGCTTGTTTGAGATCGTAAAGAGCTTTCTTAAGCTTGTAAACATAATCCGGTTTCTCAAAATCAATAAATCCGGGAGGTTGAGCCACATATACCTCCTCATTGATCAAACCGTTAAGAAACACACTCTTTACATCCATTTGTTGAAGCTTAAAGTCTAAGGCACAAGCGTAGGCTAAAAGGATTCTAATGGATTCTAGTCTTGCTAAGGGTGCGTATGTCTCGTCATAATCAATACCTTCTTGCTGATTATAGCCTTGAGCTACAAGTCTAGCCTTGTTACGAGACACAACACCATTCTCGTCTAACTTATTCCTATATACCTATTTGGTTCCTATAATGGTCGAACTTCTAGGTGGAGGAACAAGTTCCCAAACGTCAATAGCAATGAATTGATTCAATTCTTCTTGCATGGCGATGACCCAACTCTCGTCCATCAAAGCTTCTTTAACATTCTTTGGTTCAATCAAGGAGACGGAACAAAAGAAGTTACTTTGATTTTGGACTTGAGATCTTAGGGTCCTTTGATTTAATTCGCCTATGACGTTGTCGAGAGCATGATCCTTTAACTCCTTAATGTTTTCTTCCTTTTCAACATTAAGGTCTTCAACTCCTATGTTTCTAACATCTTTGGCTTTGACTATGTCTATTTCATCCAAGTCATCATCTACCAAAGGTGATGTCTTAGATGAAAGAGGGGTTTCATCAAATGTCACGTTAAGTGATTCTTCAATTACGACTGAGGTTCTATTGAGGACTATGTAGGCTTTGCTAGTTTGGAATAACCTAAAAAGATACCTTCGTATGACTTTGGGTCGAACATAGTAAGGTAATATTTGGTGTTGAGAATGAAGCACTTGCTTCCAAACACTCTAAAGTATTCCAATGAGGGCTTCTTACCTTTAAGAATCTCATAGGGGGGTCATTCCTAGAAAAGGTCGAATAAGATTTCGGTTGAGAATATAGGTCGATGTCCACGGCATTGCACCAAAAATTTTGAGGCAGCGATTGCTCATTTAACATCGTCCTACTCGCCTCTTAGAGGGTCCTATTCTTCCTTTCAACTACCCCATTTGATTCAGGAGTGCGAGGAGCTGAGAAGTTATGGGTAATACCATGAGCTTCACAAAAAATTGCACTTCATTATCAAATTCCCTACCATGATCCGTCCTAATAGAGACAATTGAACATCCTAGTTGATTTTGGATTCTTCGAGCAAATATTTTGAAGTGATCGAAAGCCTCATTCTTAGACGCCAAAAATCTAGTCCAAGTGAATCTAGAATAGTCGTCAACTATGACTAGGGTATAAAGGTTACCTCCATAACTCCGTATGGCGGAAGGTCCTAAGAGATCCATATGTAGGAGCTCTAAGCACCGAGAGGTCGAAACCAAATTCTTGGCTTTGTGACTTGAGTGAACTTGCTTCCCAACTTTGCAAGCATCACAAAAGTGACTGTCAAACTTCATCTCGGGGAGATGTCTTA
Organism: Glebionis coronaria; assembly: GCA_025667525.1. Taxonomy (NCBI): domain Eukaryota; kingdom Viridiplantae; phylum Streptophyta; class Magnoliopsida; order Asterales; family Asteraceae; genus Glebionis; species Glebionis coronaria. Next base: position 480,846,209 of record CM046880.1, read on the forward strand.
CTAACTCCTTAGAGACTAAAGATTGAATTAAACCGCATATTAGCATGACCTAATATCCTATGCCAAAGAGTAGAACAATCATCTAAAGTCGCTAGACATAATTTGTCCTTCGACTTCCTATTGGCCTTCATGACATAAAGCCCATGCTTTCTAACACCTTTTCCAATGACCTTTCCGTCTTTTACGATTTCACTGTCATATTCCAAAAAGATGACCTTACACTTATTGTCACAAACTTGACCTATACTTAGAAGGTTGAAACCTAAGTTATCTACGTGCTCTACATTTTCTATGGTCATAGAGTCAAGAGAAACCGTACCTTTGCCAATGATATTACCATGTCGATTACTTAGGAATGTAACGTTACCTCCATCATAGGCTTTGTAGTACGAGAACAAACTTCGATTACCCGTCATGTGTTTAGAACATCCACTATCCTTAATCCACTCGTTGTGCTCTAAATCGATTCCCAAACATATCTCTTTAGAAGTGTGAGCCATGAGACATTTCTCATCTTTGGGTTTGTCATTAACATCTTCACCGCTATCGCTCCACGAACCGCCAACGAACGCCGTGTGGTTCTTGTCGCGTGAAGGCTTAGAACAATCACCGATGAAATGATTCGGATCACCACATCTAAAGCATTTCCTATCACCTTTATCGTCCTTGGTAAAACGGTTTTTGGAGAAGGATTTCTTTTCGTTGCTTGGTTGCCTCACGTGTTGACCTCGTCTCTTAAAGAACTTCTTGAAGTCTCTAACCGCCATGGCATATTCCTCATCATCGCTATCCGAGGAGCTTTCATGGTCACTTTGCGCCTTTTTTGCTTTAAGTGCTAGGGACTTTCTTTCACTCTTGGTTTTCACCAATTCCGAGTCCTTCAAAATTATCATCTCATGAACATTCAAGTTTCCAATGAGTTCATCGAGTGATAATGTGGTGAGATCCTTTGATTCTTCAATCTTCGTGACTTTGGCTCTCCACTTTGGATGAAACGCCATAAGAAACTTCCTAACATTGTTCTTGCTAGAAAAACCTTCATCAAGTGCTATTAGACTAGTAACAATAGTGTTAAATCTAGCAAATGCACTATCAATAGTTTCATCTTCTAAGATGACAAATTGTTCATATTGTTGAACAAGAAGATCGATTTTACTTTCTTTGACTTGGCTATTACCTTGGTGGGTTACTAAAAGAGTGTTCCAAATATATTTAGCGGTTTCACACATAAAAATCCTTTCGTACTCTTTCTTTGGTAAAACATTATAAATCACCATTTTAGTCTTATTATTTTTAGCAAGTTTTCTTTTAGTTTCCTCATTAGCTTTGTCAAAAGTGACTATCTCTTTTCTTTTAGAAACTTCATTATATTTATAAAGCAAAAAATCACCATGGGTAATAACCTGCCAAAGATCTAAATCTTTTAATTTCACATAAGTCTCAAATCTATTTTTCTAATAAATAAAACTATCAGTTTCAAAAAGAGGTGGTCTTTGCATGGATTGCCCTTCTAGGTACTTGTTGGAATCCATAGATCGATTCAAGTCTTAAAAGACAATATATTTTAAAATGGCTTGAGTAACCACGCTCTGATACCAATTGTAGAAACTGGAAGGGGGTGGGGGGGGGGGGGGGGGGGGGAGGGTTGAATAGTTTCTTAAAATTTACTTGTCAAAAGATGGTTTTCAAAAATCCCTTTCAAAAACTTAGACTTGAGTGATTATGTGAAACGTTCTTATACACAATATGAACTAGGTATAGTGCAACTAAACTAATAATCACAAGTATAAAGAATAATGAATGTAAAGAGATAAGGGAAAGAAATATCAAACCAAACACCAAAGATTTATAGTGGTTCGGCAACGAAGCTCACTCCTCGTCCCTACTCCACTCTTCGAGTACTCCATACTCGAGAGTTCATTAATCAACAAGCTCCTTAAGGTGGAGAAACCGTACACAACGTTGCTTATCCAATTTCCGACTCTAAGCTAAAAGTCGAGCCCTAATCTTAGCTAGGACCAATCTACACTAGTATACTTTAAGGGCCAAGTATAAACCTTATTACATACACAACTTTCAAATAGACATAACTACTTGGATCTTCACAACAATGACACAACAATGCATAAATAAGATTTGATCTTCAATGGATATTTGATGTAGACACAACACTTCAAGGATGAAAGTGTTCTTCTCTTTGCACTTGGAGAGGAAGAAATAGGAGAAGAAAGATTCACTTCTAAACAAGTAGTAATCAACCAAATGACCAAGGATTTGAGTGATTTTAGAAGTATGAAAGAATCTGGAATCATATGTGCAAAAGAGATGAAGAGAAAATCTGAGAATGGTCCACTATTTATAAGACAAGGCTCCAACGGCTCTATCTGTCCGCGGTTCTTTATTGCAGCCCGCAGTTACTTATCGATAAGGAACCGCATAGCCACTTAAGGAACCGCCAGAGTAGACTCCGCTCCTTTTTGTCTTTTAGTGGTATGGTTCGAATCTGGTGATTAAAATATCCTGAAAGGATATTCTAAACCAAGATAGAATATGCCATTTTTAAATTTTCAAATATTTAATTTAATAAAACATTTTCTTAAAAATAAAGTTTAATAAAAACTTGTCACACTTAATAAAAAGTGAGTTTTAAGAAAAGATTAAATCCTTGATCACTTAATTAGGATGAGTACTTGTTTGTACATACCTTAAGTAATAATGGTTGAAATGAAAAATACTTGAACTCAAGAATTCGTTTTTCGTTGTTTTCGTAAATGCTTGTTTTTACATATTGTCGTAATCAAAACAAAGCGAGACCGAAAAATACAAGTAACGTTTTTAGGTATCATTGCATTAACAGATGATAATGTATCAGAAATTTTATATGAAAAAAGGTGGACTAAGAAAATTCGACTTACATGTACATATGAAGGTTTAATAACTAATCCACAATCACCAATAATCTTTTCAATTTTTAGTGATCGTTTGGCAAACGAAGCGGTGAGCATTTTGGGGCGATGTTATTTTTTAGGAAAACTATTTTTTCAATGCTTGTTTTAAAAAGCGGTGGCAAATCAGCGGTGAGCTGTCACAACTATCGTTCACTGCTACTGCTCACAGCTACTACTCACCGTTACTGCTCACAGCTACTGTTCATTTCAACAAACACACCCTTAGGGGCCGTTTGGTTGAAGATTTTAAAATTCTGAAATTCTAATATCTAGTAAATTAAAATTCCTAAGAATTTAAAATTATAGAATTTAAAATGCCTAATCGTGTTTGGTTGACAGAAATTTGTAATATTTTGAACTCTTGAATTTGTATTAAACCAATTAACGGATAAATATTTTTTATAAAAACTTTATTGAGAAATTAAAAATCGAATGTTAACTTTTTATATATATTTTACAAAAAAATTTATATAGTTTTTTTATAAACTTTTTATAAAAAAAATTATATAAAAAATTTATATAAAGTTTATAAAAAATTTATATAAAGTTTATAACAAATTTATATAAATTTTATAAAAAAATTCAATAAACTTTATAAAAACTTATATTAATTTTTTTTAAAAAATTTATAAATTTTATAAAAAATTTCAATAATTTTTTTATAGAACTTATATAAAGTTTGTAAAAAATTCCTATAAAATTTATTAAAAATTTCTATAAATTTTATAAAAAAATTTCTATAAATTTTTAATATAAATTTTATTTTTGCTATTTAAAAGAGTAAAAATCGAAAAAATAATTTTTATATAAATTTTTAAATTTTATAGTTTTTTATATAAACATAAAAACCCGAATAAAAATGATTAGAAAAAAAGTTTATAAAATAAAATTTTCAAGTAAATTAAAATTCCTCACTTTTTGGAGTAATTTCAATATCCTTCATTTTATGAATTCGGGGAATTTTAAATTCCTTCGTTAGGCATACCAAACACAATATTTGGGGGAAATTAAAATGTCAAATTTTTTTTGAATATCCCCCAATATCCTCTAATATGCCCTAACCAAACGGGCACCTTAGAGTATGTTTGGTAACATGTAGTAGTAAGAAGAAGTTGTAAGAGTAAGCAGTAGCAGTTAGTAAGAGCAGTAAGCAATAGTTGTTTGTTTTAAAAATATGTTTTATAACGTAACTTTAAGATATATTTAAAAACTGTAAAATTACTGAAAAGGGCATGATGACGCATAGTCCCCAGCCGGACCGTGAACCCGACCCACGGGTACTACCCGTATCCGGCCCAACAAGTATGGGTTGGATAGTCATTGCTTTGGGCTTATGTGGCCTGAATAGTAATGACCGCACGTGGTATGGTGCCGATTGCGCCCATACCGCACGCGGAATGAGTTAGACAGAATCACAACCAAAGTAGGATTGTGATTCGCCTAAAGCAAGGGGATATTCACTAACCTTAGTTTGAAGATAAGAATTAGTTCTTATACGGTAATTATCCTTTGCTTGGAGCTCAAGACTCGGTAAAGCATAACTAGGGTTTACCGCCTATATAAGGAACCTCTATGGGTTTCACAAAGGTACGATTCACATCCGAATAACAACCCTTACCAATTATTAAACCCCAAACCGGTTACTTAATCACACACTGAAGTCTAATCGTGGGAAACCCTCCCATAGTAAGCCCAACAGCGTGTTGTTTCTTAGTGTGCATGGTCTCATTAGAAGTTCATTTGATACGAGAGCCAGGAGTCCCGAATACCCGAATTAAGCTTAATTCGGGTTAATTATGGTTCATCCAACTTTTGTATCAACATGACATATAACCTAATTAACTAAATTATAATTTTTTTTAAGAGTATAAATGTAATTATATAAACAATTTGCTCCAAGCAATTTTAAAATGTTTCTTCAACTAACATTTGAAACTAAAGTATTAAACAATATTAAAATGCTTATTAAGTAAAAAATATATTTTTTCTTTTTAGTGAAGAAAAATTATGAGCCAAAGCCTTACTCTCCAATCTTATTCACTCCCGTTCTTTATTAATAAAACTAAATCTTCAATAGATCTTAATTTTATTTCACAAACTGAAACTAAATTTACAGAATATATAGTTTTTTTAAAAACATACTTGAGAGATTAATTAAAAATAAAAAGATAAAAATTATAAAATTAATCAAACCTTTAACCTATAAAAAACCAACTCACTTAGTTCAATTAGTCACCAAGATTTCATTAAGTAGTTTTTTTTAGAGAGATTTTTTTGAGGTCTTGGGTTCAAGACCTATCAAAGATTTTTCTCCTCAAACGAAGCGGATAAAGAATTAAACATAACTAAATAAGGATTCGAAAAAAATATTCTACCAATTAGATGTCATTGCACGACTCAAACCAATAACCACTAACATTTATCATTCTGAAAAAGAACTTTAACCCATAAAAAGAGCTATTGTTCTTGCATATAAATTAAGAAAGCATTTATATTAAAACACATTTTGCTCCGTTTACAAACAAAAGTGACATTTGCAAAAACAAAATATTTGTAATCAGGCAAACAACCAAAAGAGGTGCAGTGAGATTTTATTTGACTTTAGCTTTGGTATTATCGTTACTCTGCTCTGTCTTTTACCTCTTTGGAATCATGTTGATCAAAGTGATTTCTTGTTTCATTATCACACATTATCCAATATTCTGCTTAATTACAAAATAAATATTATATTAAATTTTCATTATTATTTGTATTTACAAAATATAGCTTTTGAATCACATAATAGAAACCATGTTATGTCGAATTTTTTGACAACATAATGAAGTAGGCATGAGCTTGATAGTGTGTAAAGGACCAGAGATACAATGATGTTGTATGTGTTTTGTTGGATACTTTTATGTGACTTTTTCTTTTTTAATGATATGTTTAAATAATTTAAAATAGCTAATGAGGTTGAGTAAAGTTTAATGGGTTAATGTGATGGAGTTAATGCAGCCCCACCAGACACGCTCATTACTACTCTTCGCTTTTCTCAACTTTTATTCAAAATCAAATTCTTACACTTTTCATTTTATATACCTCCTCTAATATTTTAAGTTTTAATAGATAGTTTTTTTGTCCACAAATGATGATTTCGTAATTTAGAAGTTTCAGATTTTCAAAAACTGTTTCATAATGTTGGCATCGGACATGAGTCGGATGGCGGAGTATGTAAATTAATTTTATTTTTACACGTTAGTTTAATTAGTATTTTATTTAAAAATTTATTTTTAGACATATTTTTTAAGCTATATCAGCTAAACGAGACTTATTTTTATTATTAGCTTATTTTTTTAAAAATAATAAGTTTATTCTGCGATAAGCTCTGACAAACTCACGCGTTAAACATAGCTTTAATCTTTAGTTAAGCCATCTATAACCAAGTTTTTAACAGTTATTTAATAGAATTATTATCGTAATGCTTTTATTTTATTTGAAATTATGTAATGTTTTTTTTAATTATTTATGTAATGTTTTTATTTAACGAAATGTCCGATTGAAATGGTTCAAATTCTCGACCGAGTATTAGATCAAAATGGTCCGGTCTAGGTCGGTCTTCGATCTGATCTAATCTTAATAGGTATAATTGACGAATTTTTTATAAAACCAAATCGAATCAGATTGAAACTCAAATTTGATGAAAATTTTAGACCGATAATCAGATTAAAATATATTTGATCAAGTCGAATCGGTCTAGTTTAATAGATGATCAAAGGGTCACACTATTCGTACCTCTATCCATTTTCTACAACTAATACCCTTTTTATATCCGATATACTGACAGGCCTGATAGTTTTTTTGTGTTTTTTTGTTATGTATTTTTTCACGTGTTATAATTTTGAACTGTAAAACTTTATAATTTTCGTTTCGTATTTTTTTAACAGTTTTATTCAATTTATTAAAAAGAGAGGACAACTTACGACTCCGCATTTTTCATGTTTTACTGCTTTTGACTTATCAAAATTTATAGTTTTATTTATTTCATACTTTTATAATATAAATAAAATTATAAAAAAAGATAAAAAAAATTTTTTTTTAAAAGAATTACTTGTAAAAAAAAAAAAGAATGGATAGTAACCAAACCCATGATCAAAATGGTCACCTATAGCAGTTTTAATGGAGAAATGGAAATAGAATCTTGAATATAAACACCTCTCTCCACCAGCCAGCCTTCCTTTCTTAAAGAACCAACCCCGGCACAACTCCCACTCACTCTCACTCTCTCCCTTTTCTTTCGCCGTTTCCTTCTCTCCTCTCCTCTTTTTATAAACTTTTTTTTATAAAAATATTTCAACCTCAATTCTACCAACAACCTTAATTACACTAGTTATTACTACAATGTATACATTTTAGATCCCTCCTTCCACACGATGTCGTTTCTCACTACTCTCCTGTTAACCCTCTTCTTCTTCACAACAAGCTTAACCTCAAGCTTAGCAGCCAATGTAGCTCTAAACGACGACGTACTAGGCCTAATGGTATTCAAATCCGACATCAAACACGACCCTTTCTCCAAACTATCTTCATGGAAAGAAGAAGACGACACTCCTTGCAACTGGCTTGGCGTTACATGCGACCCGTACTCAAACAGAGTCACTGAGCTAAACTTAAACGGATTCTCTTTATCCGGACATATTAGTAAAGGCTTACTACGTCTCCAGTTTCTTCAGAAACTTTCTATTAATAGAAATAACTTCACTGGGGTCATTTCCACCCCTGTAGTTACTCAGCTTTTTAAATATCTACAGTTTGCTGATTTTGGTTATAATGGTTTTCATGGGTCTTTGAGTGATGAGATGTTTATGGAATGTGGGTCGTTAAGAAGCTTGGTTTTGAGCCATAATCATTTGAGTGGGGAGATACCGAAGTCGATTGGGTCGTGTTTGACTTTGCAGAATGTTGACTTTAGTTCGAATGAGCTGTCTGGGAGCTTACCGGATGATATATGGTCCATTAGTGGGTTAAGGGTGGTTGATTTTAGTGATAATTATCTTGATGGTCGTATTCCGTATCTAAAGATAGAAAGTTTGTTTGATTTAAGGGTTTTTAATTTGAGTAATAATGATTTTAGTGGCGAATTGCCGGAAAAGATTGGCGAATGTTTGTTGTTGAAGGTTGTTGATTTTAGTGATAATTATTTGGTTGGGAGACTGCCTATGTCTTTGCAGAAGCTTAGTTTGTGTAATGTGGTTAATTTGAGAGGGAATTATTTTGAGGGCGAGTTGCCTGAATGGTTCGGGAGTCTTAAAAGTATTGAAGTATTGGATGTTTCTGTTAATAATTTTACAGGTTTGGTTCCTAGTACGTTGGGCGATCTTGAATCGTTAAAAAGTTTGAATCTTTCTTTGAATCGGTTTACTGGGAGCTTGCCTAAGTCGTTGGGGAGTTGTGTGAATCTTTCTGTTGTTGATTTTAGTTGGAATTTGTTAACTGGGAATGTTCCTGTTTGGATGTTTGGGTTAAGGTTGAAAGGTGTTTATTTGTCCGCGAATCAGTTTAGTGGGAGTGTTGAGTTTGGTGAAGGTGCTGCCGCTTTTGACAGTCTTGAGTTTTTGGATTTATCTTTGAATTCGTTGTCTGGGACAATCCCTTCATCTGTTGGAAATTTTAGTAGCTTAGCATTATTGAATTTCTCATGGAATGGTTTGATTGGTTCTGTTCCTAAGAGTTTGGGAGGATTAAAAGCAGCTAATGTCATTGATTTTAGCCATAATTGGCTCAATGGCAGTATTCCGGATGAGATTGGTGGAGCGGCTATGTTGGAGGAACTAAGGCTCGATAGTAACTTCTTCACCGGCTCAATCCCAGCCCAGATCCAAAACTGCTCGGTTCTAATGACTCTGTAAGTCTTAGTCATTACTCGGTTTTACTGTTTATATAATTATTGTGATTACATGGGGCCACTGATCCCCACAATGTCATTGTTAATAAGGCTAATAAGTCAGTCATATGGTAATATGAATATGAACTAAATTTACAGTCATATGTTATCTTATATTCAAAGAATGTTCTAGTTAGCAAAATTTATTGTCCGATACTGTTATAAGTTTGAATACTTAAAACAATCTATAAAAATGTTAAGACATTGGTGATTGTAACAAAATCAAAATCTGTCAAATACTGATACAAAATTGTTACAATTCGAAACAGGAGTGAGTATCTAATAATGATTTTATTTTAAACATGCAGGGTTTTGTCGCGCAACAACATCTCTGGCATGATCCCTGCAAGCATTGCGAGCTTAAAAGAACTCGAATATGTTGATTTATCATTCAATCACCTTTCTGGAAGCTTGCCAAAAGAGCTTACAAACCTCACGAACCTTAGCATATTCAATGTCTCCCATAACGACCTCGAAGGAGAGCTTCCTCTGGGAGGTTTCTTCAATACCATACCACTTTCTTCTGTTTTTGACAACCCGTCACTGTGCGGGTCAATAGTAAAACAATCATGCCCAGGCGCACACCCAAAGCCGATCGTCCTGAATCCAAACCCATCTCATTCAGACCACGGGTCAACTCCATTGAACCTTAGTCACAAAAGAATCATACTTAGTATCTCTGCTATAATAGCCATTGGTGCAGCTGTGTTTATAGCTTTGGGTGTGATTGTTGTTACTATTCTTAACCTCCATGTCCGGAACTCTCTTTCACGATCTGCTGCAGTAGCCCTCACGTTTTCTGGTGGAGATGATTTCAGTCATACCCGCTCTCCCAGCTCTGACTATGGAAAACTTGTTATGTTTACTGGTGATGCCGAGTTTGTGTCTGGGACCCAAGCATTGTTAAACAAGGAGTGTGAGCTCGGGCGTGGTGGTTTTGGAGTGGTTTACTGGACGGCCCTTAGAAACGGTCGGTCCGTTGCGATAAAGAAGCTACATGTCCAGAGTATGATCAAGTCTCAAGAAGATTTTAATAGGGAGGTTAAGAAACTCGGGGTGATCCGCCATTCTAACCTTGTTTTACTTGAAGGCTATTACTGGACACCATCATTACAGCTATTAATTAATGAATACATCTCGAGTGGGAGCTTGTATAAGCATCTCCATGAAGGAAATTCGGAAAATACCCTCTCGTGGAGAGAGAGGTTTGATATTATTCTTGGTACAGCAAGGGGTTTGGCTCATTTGCACCAGATGAAGGTGATTCATTACAACATCAAGTCAACAAATGTTTTAATTGACTGCTCGGGTGAAGCTAAAGTTGGAGACTTTGGGTTGGCCACACTTCTGCCTTCATTGGACCGTCATGTATTGAGCAGCAAGATTCAGAGTGCTCTTGGGTACATGGCTCCTGAATTCGCGTGTCAAACAGTTAAAGTAACAGAGAAATGTGACGTTTATGGATTTGGAATCTTGGTCCTTGAGGTTGTTACGGGGAAGAAACCCGTCGAGTATATGGAGGACGACGTGGTTATATTGTGTGATATGGTTAGGGGAGCATTGGACAATGGTCAGGGTGACGAATGTGTTGACAGAAAGTTAAAAGGTGATTTTCCAGTCGAGGAGTGTATTTCGGTAATTAAACTTGGTTTAGTTTGTGCATCACAGGTCCCATCGAATCGTCCAGATATGGAGGAAGTGATGAAGATTCTTGAGTTGATACAGTGTCCTTCTGAAGGCCAAGAAGATATAGAATGAAAACGGTAAAATGCTGTTGGCAAAGACAGAAGAACGTCGTCATGTTGGCTGAAAGTAAAACAGATGAATGCACATTTAGATCTGAAAAATGCTAACAGTGGGTCTTTGGCAAGAGCATTTTGCTTTTTGTTTTGAAGGTAAGCAATTAGATTATGTTTGATATAGGCTTAGGATCCATACTTGTCTGCTGATTTTATTGTTTTTGGTTTTGATGTTTCTTGGATATCTGTTACTGTGAATCTTTGTTGAGTTCACAAGGGTTCTCATTTTACCCTATTGTGGATACTTATTTTAGCTAAAAAAAAGTTACAAATTTATAAACCAAATTCGTGTCTGTGTTACTTCTTGATAGCGTTCGCTAACCTGATATAACCCGAACCCGATAGGACCTGAACCCGATAGCGTTCCTTGTTTGTTGCCATAGCTCTCATACCAATTGATACGTCTCGACACAAACCACATTTTTATATATTAATAATCTTGTGTTATTACATTTTATTTCATGAGTTTACATACAAGAAACATGACAAGCCAGAGTTAAGATTTATGTAAACCATTAAATTAGCATAAACCTATTCAATCAATCATAATCACCTATTTTTTTTAAAAACCCACTTCACACCACTTTTTTAAAAATTAAATATCTTACAAACGGTAAATCGTCAAACGAAAAAAAATACCTCATTGCAACGAGAATTAAATCATCTTTCTATCGAGGGGCACATGTATATACTTTCGACGGACTTTTTTCGACTTTTTTTCTTAAATCACGTATGAGAGAAACATATATGATTCGTCACGAATCATATATGATTTTCAGAAATATATGATTTTCTGAAAATCATATATGTTTCGTCATACGTGACTTAAGAAAAAAAGTCAAAAAAAAGTTCGTCGAAAGTGTATACATGTGCCCATCGATAGTTAGATGATTTAATTCTCGTCGCGATGATATGTTTTGTTTTACGTAACGCTGAATGGTTTGTGAGATATTTAATTTTTAAAAATGAGTTTTTTTGTTACATGATAAAAATGGATGGTTGTGATTGGTCGATTGAGTATATGCTAAACTAAAAATCTATGTTAAACTTTTTCCGACAACCCAAGGTTTAACCATCTTATCATTAAATTAAGAAGACCAATAGAACAAGTATTAAACTACTACACTTAATGCAATTTGTAAAAACTAAAAGGGGTTGAATAGTTTTCTTAATTAAAATTAGGTTGGTCATTAGATATGACTATTATTGAAAACTTGTTTCATATTATTAGACCAATTTACCAATGTTTCAAAAGCACTTGCTATATCAAGAGATCATGATAATGAATGACTAGAGATAAAGACAAATATAAATTTGGAGTAAGGAAAGAAACAACCTAAAGGAAGACAACAAGGATTTATAGTGGTTCGGCAACGAAATTCTGTCTTCGTTCCTACTTCACTCCTCAAGTACACATTACTCGAGATTTTCACTATATCCACAAGCTCCTTTCTTGGCGGAGAAAACCTTACGTCTTCTCTTACAACAATTACCGACACTAAGCTAAATGTGGAGTTCTGATCCTAGCTAGAACCAATCTACTCTCGTCGCCCATCTTAGTTACCGACACAAGGCTAGGTGTCGAGTTCTAATCTTAGCTAGAACCAATCTACTCTCGACGCTCATCTTCTTTACCGACACAAGGCTAGGTGTCGAGTTCTAATCTTAGCTAGAACCAATCTACACTCAACTCTCACACTCACATCACTTTCAAGTTGAGTGAGAACTAACACACTCAGACTCACACTTACATCACTTTAGAGTTTAGTGAGAACTTACACACAACACACTAACATCCACATCACTTTAGAGTTAAGTGAGAACTAACACATAAGACTCATCCAAATATACACATATACATTGGATCTACACAAGACTTATCCAAGTATACACATATACCTTGGATCTAGACAAAATTCAAATGAACAAATATGATGAACATGACTAGATCTATAGAAAGAATGATCTTCATCAAGCCTTCATCTTTTAACACATCACAAGTGTGTGAGTGATATTCTTTTTGGACATATGAAGAAGGGGACCAATGAGATAATCATAAGTAAACATACTTAACAAAGTAAGTGATCATTTACTAATGAAAGATATAAAAGAGATTTAGAAGTAGAAAGTTGTCCAAAAATGTTCTTGAAAAATGAAGAAATGATCCACTATTTATATGGAAAACAGTTCAATGGCTAGTTTGCCCGCGATTCCTTAAATGCCCCTGCAGTTCCTTATCAATAAGGAACCGCTGGCACGTATAAGGCACCACGTGCTCTAGACTTCGGTCCCTTTTGTCCTTTAGTGAGGAAAATCTATCTGGTGAAGTTTTACCTCAAAATGAATATCCTTTATCCATTTGGAATATCCTAAATTCAAATTTCTATTTTCCATTTTTCATAAAATATTTTCTTAAAAAGAAAGTTTATTAAAAATTTTTTTTGTCACATTTAAATAAATGTGAGTTTTAAGGTTAATCACTTTTAATGATGACTAAACATGTATAAAATATGTTTGTGAAAGACTTACATGATTATTACCTAAATGATAGTGTTCGTTAAATAATTCGTCTTACTGTTATCTTTGACGATAAATCTTTTTACACTTTACCGTGATAAAAACTAAGAAAGTTTAGTTATTAAAAATAATGTTTTTTAAGCATCGGCTGCATTAACAATCTCCCCCTTTTTATTACGACAAACTATAAACTCATTTATGTAAAAACAAAAGTTTTCGAATTATTAACGAGTTTATTAACGTGTTTATCACTACTATTTCTCCCCCTTTTGTCGAAGCAAAAAGGTAGCATAAGTATTTGAAGAAGAGAAAAATCGAATTTGCTAAAAGCTTCCTTTGGTGCTTACTCCCCCTTGCTTGGGGCACCAAGAGATCGAGCTACGATGACAAATACATACAAGGGTTAGTAGAAAGAAAGAAACACCCATGCAGAGGAAATAGTCACAAATATTTACTAGATAATTTGAGAGAGAGAAAGAAAAGAATTTTCAAATTAGAAAGTAAATAATTGCTAAGTATTTCCAAGAAGAGTATTTTGACATGATAAATTCAAGTGTGTTGGATTGGAGGTAGAAAAAAATAACAAATTTGAAGGTATGATGTCAAATGGTCAATGTGTTGAACTTTTGGAATCACCGAAAAAGATTCAATTTTTAACCATAATCAACTCTCAACAATGTGTGTGATAATAGAAGAAAAAAAACAAGCAACAATCACACATAACAATCATATTAAGATTAATATGATAAAACATACATAAACATATTCATATATGGAAATTTGAATACTAAACCACAAAAAATAAACCTAAGCATAACAACTATTCTCGTAGAATTAGTCCTCCATGATTTGCGGAGATTTGTTCACGGGAACAAATACTCGAAGCGAAGGTCGAGTGAGGGGAAATTCAAGAAATTTCAACTTTTCAAAGAGATGAGCAAGTTCAATTTGTTGAAATCTACAACAAGCACAATAGGTTCCATGATGCATGACAAAGTCATAAGAGGGAGGAGGTGCATCATTAGAGGAAGAAGGCTGTGGAGGAGAAAGTGATCGTGGAGAAGAAAATGAAGGGTTACAATAACAATATTTTGTGAGGTTAGGGTAAGAAGAGAGGTCATTTAGTTGAGGGATATTGAAAGGTTTATGTGGTGGCGGAAGAGCTTCCTTTTCTTTGGTAATTCTATTGATTGAGTAAGAGTCATTCCAATACTCAATTGGGGAGAAACCGGAAGTCTTGAAAGGTTTGAGAGAAGAAGGCTCAATGAGAACCTTGTTCTTTTTAGCCCAAATGGGTTTAACCGAAATTTTCGGTTTCTTGGAAAGCTTAGAAGAAGAAGCTTTGGGTTTAAAAGTTTGTGACAAAGAGATGTCAATGTTGAGGTTAGAAGAAGAAGGCATGGTGAGATAAGAAGAGAGGACACAAGTGAGGGCATTATAAAGAAAATAAATAAGGAAAGAGCTAGAAAGAAAATAAAAAGATTTCAAGAAATATTTAGCTCAAAGAGGAAAACAAAGAATCTTGAAGAAAACTGGTCAAAAAGAAAGAAAGACCAAAACGAACAAAGCAGACTCCCTGGTCGCGGTTTGTTAAATATGCTCGTGACTCATTATTGATAATGATTCGCCAGTTCATCTTAAGGAACCGCAGACGAAAGCTGTCCAAACACGATTTTCTGAATTTTTGAAAAAAGACAAGAACTTTTTTTAATTTTAGCAAATCTTGGATTTCTACCTCTATTAGCATTAGATTAAGCTAAGTTTGCATAAAGAGCAACATACTCACAATAGTAGCTTGAAAAAGGGTGACAAATGTTAATATAACATTTTGATCTATTTTTAGTCAAGTTTAGATGTGACAATAGATTTAGGTTCAGTTTTAATATTAAATTGAAATGGTTTAATGTTGGAAATTCACTTTATGTGACGACATTTAAGAATTCCTATTAGTTATCATAGTCACACACGCTTAGACTAGACTAGATACAATGTATAGTTAAGTGTATGGTGTGTGGCTATATATACCCCTCCTAGGCTTCCAAGGAGGGGTGTTGCTTGTGTTTCTTTCTCATTTTAATACATTTTCTATTTTTACACACTCAACCTCTCTTCGCTCTCTCTCAACAATGGCTACCATCTTCCACCACCATGTTAGACCACCAGATTAGATAAAAGCAAATCCACAATTGGTATCAGAGCCTCGGTTCCATCCTTGGATCGTGTTCGTGTTTTCGATTTGGTGGTCTAAAATTTTTTTTTGTCTCGTTCTATCATTTTTTTGGTCCGATTTGTTACTTTTTTGTCACGGTGGTTTAATGTTTTCATTCTTTTATCTCATGGATACATTTTGGTCACGTGGTTATGAATCATATCGATTTCATTATCTTTTATGGTTCAAAAGTTGTCATCTTTCTGGTCACAGTATCATCAGTCCCAAGTAAACTCCAAAAGTTGTTTCATTTTCACTGTTCTAATATCCATATATTAGATCTGGTCATATTTTGTCCATGGGTTATCATTTTCACTGTTCTAGTTCATTTTTATAAGTACTGTCTTTTTGGTATTTTATTTTCTTGAAGATAAGATGTCAACCCAGAAAACCCAGATTCAGAAGATGCATGATCCCAAAAAATCGGAAATAGTACGATAAGATTTCAGATCTACAGTCAGATCGGAATATTACGATCGTAAAAACCATTGGTTTCTACATTGCGATCGAATATTCCGATGGAACACACTTGATGCATTCGCATTCCGATGGAACACATTCCGACGGATGCATTCCGACGGATGCATTCCGACGGGGTGTAGAGGACTCATTCTGATGGACAGAATTTCTGATAGGATTACGATGGAAAACAAATGAAAACATTACGATGGGACTTATAAGTAAAAAAATTGCGATGCAAGATAACATTGCGATGGGTTTTTTGTTGAACATTGCGACTGTTTTTTAACACAAACAGTATGTCTGTTTATAAAAACAGACAGAGACCAAGAGTTGACCAGAACCAAAAACAACAGTTGACATCCAACCTTTTAACTCCCAATCAACACCATAACTAATCTAAAGCCCATCGTCTCCTAATCCCCATCGTATCTAGAACCGCAACATAACAGAAGTCAATGAATCTAGACTCGAACAGAAAACTTGATCTCAGATTCTTTGTTTTGTGTTACATAAGTTAGTTAAGACCTTTGATAGATCTAGAAACACAAAACCAAAACATCATCATAGATCTGTGAAGGTTAAAAACCTTGTTTGTTATTCGATTTTAATAAAGATGTATAACATGCATGTCATAATCTTTCATTCAATCTATTTCAAATCACAATTTAGAGTGTTTCATCATAGATATGTATGTAGATGGTTCTACACATCTCGCTTTTATTCGAATCATAAAGAAAACAATTAACAACTTTGTTATTGTTCTTCTTAGATTCGTTTAAACAAAAATCAAACATAAACCGACATGCAACAATTAAACCTACCCGAGATCTCTCTTAAAGATCTTGAAGCTATCACCCTTGTATCATCATTCGATTAGGATTTCTGGGGGTTATGTGATTCGTATTATCTAAATTTAATTCGGTTTAGTTTCGAAAGGAATGATATTGAGATGGACTCATCTCTCTAGTTATTTGTTTGGTGGGAGCTGGTGAGATTAGATGGAATGATGGAGGACGGATTAAACGAAGGGGATGAGATGAGTATTTGCGGGGCGGATATTACTAGGAGAGGGGATGAGATGGTATGACAGAGAGAGTTTTTTTTGTGACGGGAGTTTTTTAAGGAGTGATTAGGGTTATTAGTTGACTTATATACCTCTTATTTGGCTGATTATGAGATTTGTGTACACGAGTTGATACTTTGATGGGCCACGTCTCTTTTCCTTGTTTGAATGAATTGGACGTGGCATAAAGGGTGGATATAATGTCATAATAATCGGATGTTGCACCTTCCCCACAAAAGTCTACATAATGACATAATTGACAATTTGAGTGTGTCACAACTTAAATAATGTGTATAAAATTAGCTTTTGCTGATTTTTTGTATATGTTATTTTGTGGTCAGATTTTTTTTAAGTGGTTTTATTGTCGGATTTAAAGTGAAAAATTTATGTGACAAAGTGACGAAACAATATGACGAGACAAAGTGACAAGATTTCACGACAAATATCGTGACAAAGTGACGAGACATTTTGACGAGACCAAGAAAAATTTAGGTATATTTTTTAGTGATTACGGATTTTTTTTAGATCGGGTATTAATTATGTGAAGTTGAAGACGGATTTTTCGAAGGCGTGTATTTATTTTATCTTTCAAAGATAACTTTCTCGTGCTTAATCTTAGAATGACGACTTGTTTATCTAGTTTTCGGGTTCGGGGTGGTTGGTTGATGACTCGGATAACTATCACTTAAAGGGGTTACATTGTTGTACTCAGTGTCACGCGCTTAGTCGCCGTGGATAATTTCAAGAGGTGTTGTGCTTATAGACTTCTTCAGTGATGCATTGGGTACTTAGAGATTTCTCCACCGTTCTTCATTAAACAATTGTGCAAGCTTAAGTCACAAGATCGAAGGATTCTTTTTTAGCTTCACGTTTGATGTATCCGGTTCATTTTATCAGTGGTCACTTCAAATTGCCTACAAAGGGGTTGGTAAAGATGGCCATGGAGAGTTTATGAGTAGAGATTTTCGTTCAACAGCTGATTCTCACCGAATATAATTAAGCTTATTTATTATTCTCTCGAGATTTTCAGGTTCATGTGCGTACGATTTAGTGATGGTTCCGAGGTTTCGAAACCATCAAGGGGGAAGAAGAAGACACATCGAACGCACAACGAGTACACGTGATGAACTTCATACCTTCTTTTGATTTGAAGACATTCCGGGATGACATTTGTCATAGCCGCAGAGAAAATCAGTGTTTGAACTCGTGGCGTTATCAATCTCTAAACGATACACTACTGATTCGATGTTTAATTGTTTGGTTGTTGCAATTATTCATCATCATTATCCTATATGGAGAAATATGCACTTCCGGGACTTAATTGACTCTGGTGCATCTCCGGAAGAAGATATGTGCATTTCTGGGACTTAATTGACTCTGGTGTTACGATGTCAACTTCATGAATGGGATAAAGTGTCTACTTCAGCATTTGAGCTTAATACTTGGGATTGGTTTATTTTCTTCAATTATGTGGGGGAATAAATGTCTTGATTCTTTCTAGTATGCATAACTTGAACTCTCAGGGGGAAGAAATATTCAGAAGAACTATTCAAGCGTGAGAAGAGAAGTTGTTGATCTACTTGGTGTGCCCCTTACTTTCAATCCCTCATAGCAACGTTATCATGTTATATGATGGGATTTGCTTGTTAAATTCCGCTGTGCGCTTAATCATTCTAAGCTTTATTGAAAGCTTTGAAGTTGCTTACGAGGATTGTCGGTTTAGGGGGAATCTATTTAAAAGCTTCTACATCAAGTTTATGTGGCATGAATTAGGGGGAAGTTAATTCAGAAGCTTCTCCTTAACCAGAAGTATATGGATTACTTAGCTCGTGCCGTTACAGTATTTCTACTACAAGTTACTTTAAAGATGAGTCATTTTGAAGTCAAAGGCCTCAGAAGACATCATCAGCATTGGACGCTTCATGGAAGCTCTTGTTCTTATCATTATGTACTTGTTAGGAAAAATATTTTAAGGAATTATACACGTCGTCCTATGGGGGAAGATTGTTGGAAATTCACTTTATGTGACGACATTTAAGAATTCCCATTAGTTATCATAGTCACACACGCTTAGACTAGACTAGGTACAATGTATAGTTAAGTGTATGGTGTGTGGCTATATATACCCCTCCTAGGCTTCCAAGGAGAGGTGTTGCTTGTGTTTCTTTCTCATTTTAATACATTTTCTATTTTCACACACTCAACCTCTCTTCTCTCTCTCTCAACAATGGCTACCATCTTCCACCACCATGTTAGACCACCGGATTAGATAAAAGCAAATCCACATTTAATATCTGTAAAAGAGAAAGAGAAAATACATAAACATAAAACTAAATCCATTCAACATCTATATGAAAAACATGTAGGAAAATGAAGATACAAAAGATAAACAACAACTGACTAAACAATTAAGTCAGCTATCATAATCTTGATTGGTTGATCTTCATGACTTGATATTTTAAAAATAATTTTAAAATTACCATCATCTCATCCCTTAGATGGAGAAAGAGGAGGAGCAAAGAAGGATAACACAAGGTTTTCCAACTTTCCATGCAGTCCATGCATCTTCATCCTAAGAGATTGGATGAGATATTTGTTGTATAAACAATATGGAAAATTAGTGTCATGTTCCTAAAGAAAAGAAAATAAGTATGGATCACCTAATGGATGGTATACAGGGACACCCATAAGTGGAGTGTTAGGAGGAAGAGGATACATGGTGTCCAAGAGTGAGGTTGGAGAAGGCTTAATAAAGTTATCCTCAAATGGGATACTTTGAGGGGTTGAGGGTTCTCATCCAAAAAGAGACTTAGAGAGAAGGTGAGGAGAGGTAATTTATTTTATATTGGAATGAAGATGAGGTAGAACCATGTGAATGTTTAGTATCATATGTGGAAGAAGTCTTGCATGATGCAAAAGCTGGTGAAGGTGATGAAGAAATAAGAATTAGAGGAGGAGTTAACTCCTTTTCTTGGGGTGGCTAAAGAAGAAGAACCTAATTTGGGTATCTTAATCTTGATTTTAAAGCTTTTTCTAGTGGAGAGGTTTTTGGTGGAAGAGGATGATCTTGTGGACACCAATGTTGTAAGGTTTAGGTTTAGACAAGTTTAAGAATGGTGAATAGGATGATGAAGAAGAATGTTTAAAAAGAGAAGGGGGTGATTTAAAGTGGTAATGAGATTAAATTTTTTTAATAAACAATAAAGCTTGTCAAGCTTATTTTGGAAAAAATCAAATATTTAGCAAAAATTTTACCCATATTTACAAAAATTTAGAAAGAACAATGTAAAGGAAAGATTTTGTTCGAAAGTACCACCCGCGACTCAGTAAATATACCTGCATTTCAATAAAGATATTGCACCGACAGAATTAAGGAACCGCGGATAGTGAGGTTGCAAAAATGATTTTCCATATTTTTTTAAAAGCCCAGAATTTCCAGTTTTTATTATCAAGCCTTACTAGATTACCAACCAAAATCTAAACAGCTAAGCAACAAGTAAATACGCATAAATCAGGTAATTTGGAAATCCAAAGACATGAACACACAATTATGATTAAAAAGAAAGCAAATTATAACACATAGTTCATATAAATATAAAGCATACCAAAAAGAGTTCAAGTTTAAACAAACTAAAACTACTACTCCCACTTCAAATCTTCCATGAAGATTTATTTCTTCTTCTTGCCCAAGCTTGTGACAATCCGTCAATTTATGGTTGATATTTTATTCTCAAATATTATTTAAAAACATTATTTTAATGTCATAATATGAACTCACTTATTTTTGGGAAGTAATTTGGATTTACGTCTTGAAGTAGCGTCGACTACGTCTAAACCGGAGGATTCAACGTTACGTGCTTACGTTTACATACACCGTTTTGGTGACAGTCGACATTTCAAAAAATAAATTTATCCGTGAATATTATTTTGGGATTTTAATTTTGAGTTGATTCATAAACTCACAAATTTACGAGAAAGAGATTAGGACTTACGATTTTAATTTAACGTCCTTTACGACCAAACCGGAAACCTTAGGATTACGTATTTACGTTTTCGAACTCCGTTTTTGATGAGACAATTTTTATTAGATTCGTTTTGTGCCGTTTCTTCATAATTTATAAAAACGTTTTTCGTAAAACGACCCGAGGGCACGCAAATCAAGGAAACTAGAATCGAGGAATACCCGTAAATTAATGGGGATGGAACAAGTACATACTTGTCCCACCCCCACACATGGCTAAACAAAGCTAACAACACCATGTGGTGTCAAGCTTACAAGATAAGCTAAGACACATGTCTTAGTTTACTTGTAAACTAGCAACTAACATCAAAACCACCACCTTAAACCATTTTCATTCATTTCAACACATGCAAACCACTAAACACTCTCCTCCCTATCTCTAAAATTCGTCCCAAACTCATCCAAAACAACCCCCATTTGATCTTGATTCAAACATAAATCATATGTATAATTTACATATGATGAAAACCCATTGAAGTTATGAAGATTGGAGGTGATCTTAACATGTAAAAAGGAGTTTTCAAGGGAGTTTGGGGCTGACTTCTCAAGGAGTTTTCATGAAGAACAAGGGCTGATTTTTTGAGGAATCTATAAATACTTGGTGATCCTAGAAGTGGTGTTTATATCTCATAAGATTGGTTACCCAAAACCATGTCTTGTTCATCCAAAAGCTCATCATTTCATCACTTTGGTGGTATAAAGATTGTTCTCCCCATCCTCTTATTATTTTGATTATGTAATCATGTATTTTCTTTCTTATTGTACATGTATATGATGAATATATGATGATAAAAATATTGTGTGGGGATCAAGTATTGATAAATATGATTAAAGAGATGAAAAACCATAGGTAACAAGGTTAAAATCTTGCTAAATATGATGGCTGTATAAAAACAGTAAGTAACCAAATGATAAACTGATAAAATGGCATGGTGGAATCAATTTACAGTAAGTATTAGATGTCATACACATGTGAGAGTTGGCCATGCAATGAAATCATCAAAATGAGTGAGATATGATCAAAACAAGTTTAGAATGCAAATCTAAGTATACTGTTTTGGACGAATTTTATAAAATACTTAGAGGCTGATTCAACAGTAGCCATAGTAGCGTTAAATGGAGCACATATCATTTAGTTTATGCCATAAAAATTTGGGCTTCTATCTCCATATAGAACTTTAGATATGGCTGTTTTGGTGAACATGAAACTAAAAATCAGATTTTGGGAAATTAAAGTATAATAGTATTATATAAGCACTCAAATAAAAATAGTATAAAATGTGAATTAAAACCCACTAACTTATATAATACATTTATATAAATATGTATAAGGATAAATAAATGGACATTTTATAAAAATGGTAGTTTGATAAGTTTTATAAGTTATAAAACTATAAACATGATTTTTACGACTTTTTCGGCTATTACCGTAAAATTAACGTTTTTGTTAAATAAAACTTAGATGGTTGGACCCGTCTAATGTAAACTTTTATAAACTCATATACTGATATATAAACATATATAACAATTAAAAACCGATAAAACACGAACTATATAACATACGGACATTAAAGGACTAAGTTAACGTTATTGGACTAATAATACAACAAAATGGGCTAAAACACTTATAAACTTATTTATTGGGCTTAACCCATTTGGGCCCAACATGTAAAGTGTAAATACTGATAATGCAAGTATAAAATGGAGTAATACAAGTTAAAGAACTTATAATAAGTATATTGGACCTAAAACACGTAAATAGGTAAAACTAGTAAACTAGTAAGAAGTTACCAATACGTAAACACTAAAATGAGTAAAAGATAATATGTAAACCCACTTGATCATCATATATATAAAATCATCATATGTATACATAATTGTTATTTTTATAAAGTCATTGGACATGAGTCTAAGACAAGTATTATTTGTCTAGGTTTCCGTGATTGAAGCACGTACCGTACATCCAAATTGCCGATAACCCGCTTTCCCACATCCACGTGAGTTCATAGCCTCACACTCTTTTAAATGTTTTTATAAATGTTTTATAAACCCGCGAGGGAGATAACATGTTAGTTTTTATAAAATAGGACACCATTTGTCCCGATTGCTTGTTTATTGATTTGGACCCGAATGATTATATGACCCGATGAATGATTAAACGACCCGATAGATGAAAATGGATTATTAAGTTAGGTTATGTCACTAAAAGTCCCATTAGCATGAATTGTGAACTACCGGGATTTGGTAGACGCTTATGCATATAATAGTACTATTTAGGGACGATCACCCCAGTTCGCGCCTTGACGGTTGATCCCCGTCGTGCCACATTGATTGGCAATCGAATTTATGTATGAGAAGATTTCCATAACGTGACCTTTTTGACGACACGCTAATTTAGATGGGCGAATTGATTTTCGGGCTAGCTACCCGTTGTTTGTTGTATTAAGGTAACAATGTCATGCGGCTTATAATAATCCAATTAACGAAATACTGCTATACGCACCGAATTACGATGTATTGCCTGACTAGCAATACGGGGTCATACTATTGATATTATGTTCGTGTTTTGGTTTTATATAACCATATTCATATAACGGTTTTTATTTAATCTATACAACGTTATAAAACGTATTGTATGATGTTTTTAACGACAATGGTTCGTATAATGATTTCGAAGGCGAAAGCCTATATTATGATTTTGATAAGGATTTGTATAAAATGACTTTGGCTATTTTATGGCCTATTAAAATGATTTGTACAAAATGATTTTCAGTAATAATTTTATACCGATGTTATATTGATGGATTTTATTAATCTCTATGAATTCACTCGGCGTTATCGCTGACCTTTTCTTTTAACATGTTTTATCTCAGGTACTTGAAGGTAATTCTCGGGAAGACAACAAGAATTCATGGCCCGCACTTAATTAACAAATTTCCATTCAAATGCTTTGTAAAATTTTATGAAATAATATGACTTGGGACCTATGTAACTTTGATATTTATGAATGGAAATGCTTTATAAATAAACGACGCGGTTTTTAAGCGTTGTCTATGATATGAGTAATGTGCTATCCCGTAACACCAACGAGTCTTCCGCTGTATTGAATCGTATAAATTTGGGGGTGTTACAGTTTGGTACCAGAGCTCTCGTTATAGAGAACGAAAGATTTTTAAAACCAAGGTTTTGAATAAAACATTTCAAAATCTTTTAACTATAAACATTTTTCTAAAAATGTATAAAAACCTTTTAACTATAACGGTGCTGAAGAATTCCCGAGTTACCGACAAGGCCAGACTGAGAAGTGTTATTTTAATATATATAACTTGGATTATATATATGATGTAATTTGATTACATGATTGTTTGATGATTATTTTAATATTTATACGAGGTATTTATACGACGTAGATTGTCACAAGAAACCCTAACTCCCCTAGTAAATCAATCGAAGTTATTCCCGTAGGAATTCTAGCTATTCTAGATCTAAACCAAGTTGTGGATATTTATGATCCCGACAAAATGGTTGATATTCGTAGAAACGTTAATATTAGTTGATTGTGATCTTGAAAAAGAATTGGCGAAACAAAATCTGATATCGATGTCATGACGATCTTTCCTTATAGAGTGGAGTTTGACAAAACGTTACCACCTGGAAAGGTGTCATCTTATTCGTTGTCACCCAATTCTTAAATTTGAAATCGAAAGGGTGAATGTTACACTTGGGTCTGTCATTGGAACCATTACCCAAAAGCCTCATGCCACTAGTACCTTTCCGAAAAGTCTAGTTGAATGTGTGAGTCATTTCATACTAGTGACTCATTTGATAACTATTGTTGTAAGAGCTTTAG
The DNA here is from genome assembly GCA_025667525.1 of Glebionis coronaria. Classification (NCBI taxonomy): domain Eukaryota; kingdom Viridiplantae; phylum Streptophyta; class Magnoliopsida; order Asterales; family Asteraceae; genus Glebionis; species Glebionis coronaria. Next base: position 480,870,998 of record CM046880.1, read on the forward strand.
GATTGGAAATTAAGTGTTGATCATATCGAGCTTTTATTGCCCTTTTAAGGTTTAAAAATAAAGTTGAAAGTATTGGAGAATGAAGTAAAATTTAACTTTTATGGAATATGAAATTGTTAAGAGGAAGTCGTTAAGTTCTGATTGAATTATAAGGTTTTAATTGATTGTTAGTTCGTGTTAAGGGTTGTTCCTAGGCCATTGTCCAATGACGAGGATGCCCAGTGTCCAATAAATAAATTGAAGAAATCTTCTTCTAAATTGGGACCGATGGGATCCTCCGGGACAGGTGGGACACCTAATGACTCTTGTAGATTAGTATTCATTGTGGTATCTTTTAAAAATCCCTAACTTAACTGAGACATCAGTTGGTAGGATGAGTTCTGAGAATTGTATGACATAGTGACACGTAATGTGTTACGGTACAATTTTGACTTGTTTGTGATTAATAAAAAGACTACCGTTGATTGCTAAATTCTACATGTATTGATGTTATCTATCTTTTCTTGCTTGTCTCTAATGCTCGCATTAGTGATGCAACCATTGAACAAGTACTCATCTCGAATTGAGTTACGTTGTGGATTATTCTTTTTGAGTGCCATCGAGGTCATGCACCTCATGATTAGTTGGCTAAGCTCATTTCCTATTATATTGTGGTTAGTTCTTGGTAAACAACTCTTCATCACTCTTTTGCAGATCACTCGTTGTTTTTATAAGATAAAACAATATCCTTTGAGAAAATTGAATTTTCATCACTATATGGATTATTTAAAGTGAGACTTATAAATAATCATTATTGAAATAAAGTTGATTATGAAATACCTTGGAAAACTTAATTGTTTTCATAACAAAGAAAATCTTTGTAAATGTTTTTATTATAAACATGATGATAAAGTTTTGATGAACTGAGTATTGCATCGTTAATCTTGAAATTGTATATAGTTGCGCGCCTACATACAATTTGGAATGGACCATGCAAGGCTGATTAGTAGTCACCATAAAACTGATTAATAAACACTAAATTTTCTTTGAAGATTGTGGAAGATTAAAATTTATGAGATCTGCAAGAAGTGAAAAATAGGGACATAGTGTTAGGGACACCTACATATGTGCCTGTAGCATCTATTCTTCTGAGTCGAATTTACTCATCTGTGGAAATTGTCTTATTTGACAATTGACAATTCTTTCTTGTCCAATTCTCCCGTAGTGAGATTCTTAGGAAAAGTATCTGATTATCGAGTGTTGATACCCGACTGGATGTATTGACGTTCTTATCATTTCTTATGATTTGATTTCATTTGAATGACCTGGGTAACGATCCGAGGAGCTTTCGAATGCGTACTCAAATTATGAAAACATGGGATATATTCATATTCATTAAATGTTTTCGTCTGTATCTGATTTGAAATTCTCTCGCATAGATTATGCGTTGACCTTACTCTTTTAAGGTTAGTTATGTCTCCAGATATCCTTGAACTTGTGAAGGATTATGATTTATTATTAGTCTTTTGAGAAGTTCACATCTTATCGACGACAATAAAACTGGAAAGTTGATGGTGCCAGTAGAATGGATTGATTGATTATGACATGACGACATTGTCTTAATTGATGGGAACTCAAGTAGAATTCCCCTAAATGATAAGATGTTGATTATCAAAGGTGATCTAAATAATTCTTGATGGATGACCATATCCTGCATTTAGACTTAAAGTTATACCGTGAATGGTTGTGAATTAGTTATAAATATAATAATCTAGAAAGAACTTAAAAAGTGAATGTATTAAAAGATGTTTCCGTTATCTGAAAATTTAGGAGGTATTTGCTGGTGAATTACCTAGACTTTTGCCATTAAGGCAAGTTGAAATTGATATTGATTATATTTCTGGTGCTGCACCTGTGGCTTGTGCACTGTACGTCAGCACCATCTGAATTAACTGAGAGAGTTGTCGGAGATAGATTTTATTCTACCGAGCTCGTCATCATGAAGAGCTATGGTGTTATCATTCCTAATATTTATAGATTACTGTGAACTGAGTAAATTGACAATCGAAAACGATATCCATAACTCGAAATGGAAGATTTGTTCGATCATTTACAAGGTTATAGCGTATGTTTTAAAATTTTGATCCACGGCATGGTTATCGTCAACTTCGCCTCCGCGAAGAACATTATCTATTCCAATCACTACATCCAGAAATTGTAATGAACATTATGAGTTTCACGTGATGTCGTTTGGATTGACCAATGCACATGTAGCATTCATAAATTTGCTGAATCACGTGTGTAGGCTGTAATTTGATAAATTCATGCTTGTGATCATTAAGGACCATTTGTTTGTTTATAAGAATAAGAAGGAGTTAGAAATTATTTATAGAATTCCCTAGATTGGCCGAACAATGAAAACTTGTACCTTGAATATTTAAAACATGAGATTTAATGCTTAATCCTTTACATAATATGACCGTCCGATTAATGATGGTAAGATATATATATTGACTTTTCAAAGATTAGAGCCATTAAGGCTTTGGGTTTTACTAAAAAGAAAATGGAAATATATTTTGATAGATATTTTAACAAAGGATTTTTAAGGAATCATTTCTTATAACTAAATCATTTAACTAAACTCCTGTTTAGGGGTAAATGTTTGTGCGTAACTCAAAACAACCTAAAAGGGATTGAGGAAAACATTTAAACCATGACTTACAATTTGAAACGCAAATTTCTGCTTTTCAACTAAGAAATTTTTTTGACCAAAGTATAAACAAATATTTTTCGAACATTTACGGATCTCATTAATTATTTTAATTATTTTCGATAAATCAACAAAAATCTTGTTAATTAAATTCAAATTTATTTTGAACACTTTTATAAAATTGGTCGAACTGAGAAAATTTAAAACTTTTACGTTTACCTTTCATAAAATTAATTATTTATTATTTAATTACTTGTAACAATTATCGACGCTTTAGACGCCGGACTGAGCAAAACTGATAAAAATGATAGCTGAAACGAAAATGAAACTTAGAAAATATGAAGGAAGGTGAACGTAATTACTGACATATTATGTAGAAAATATGAAGAATTAATTACGATGTATTTCTTAATAATGAATGTGCAAAATAAATTGCCGAACAATTTAAAATATAGCCGATGCTTATAAAAAGGATAATATAGATAATAAAAGTAGTTCGCGGCTAATGTGAACCATTAGAATTGAGAAGCCGATAGCGTTAAATGTTTTAAAGACCACTTGTGATTGTCTAAATATGGAGGATTGTGAGATATAGTTATGTTGGAATCTGCAAGTATAAGTATTCTATTCTTGTCATTTCTGATTTAATGTATCATTATCAGAAGAAGTTATACTGATGGCAAATTATGAAGGCAGACATCGCCTCATACATTAGTAAACGTCTAGCTATTGCAAAGGTCATCATCTGAATTTGATTTGATTTGGGTCATCGTCGACAGACTGACCAAATCTGCTAATATCATTCTTGTTAATGATAGATTTTTGATGAAGAAATTGACTCTTTATATTTAAAGGAGTTGTGTAAACATGGTGTACCTGTATCGATCATCTCTATCAAGATCCTCGCTTCGCATTGAATTTCTAGAGATTTGCTCAGAAGTCATTAAGAACGAATCTTGATGAGAGTACTGTGTACCACCCCAATCGAAGGGACGAGGTAAAGTAACGATACAAAATACTATAAGCGTTGTTCTATGTTTGAATGATTGACCTTTGTTAATAGACCGTATAATCGTTTTCCTTTGGAGAGATTATCATTGATAATTATCGTGTTAGTATCGAGATCGACTCTTGTTAGGATCTATATTAGAGCATTTGTAAGCAGGAGTTGGGATAAAGACACCCGACATACACCCGTTGTGAGTTGGACATGTCTTTTAGGTTTAAGGTTTCCTATGATGGCGAACCTAACCTTACAAAATACTCGACCCGCGAGACCTGAAATGATTGTTGAAATTAGGATCTGATTATTGACTGCCGGTAGTGGGCAGGAGGTTAGGTGAATATGAAATGTAGATCTTGAAGTTCCAGATGGGTAGCGAAGTTATGCCAAAAATTTTAACTATGGAAAAATGAATTGATGATCTGAGAGATCATGGGATATAAGTCCCCGTTGTCTGGGACCATTGAGATAATGTAAAAGATTGGTTTGAAAGGCTTATAAGCTGGATCTACCCTAGGACTTCAAGGACTGCGTGAATTATGTTTCGTAAATCGAACTTGATAAAATGTCTATCAAGTGAAAATCTGAATTCTTCTTAATAAAGCTTAGATCAGCGAAAAGTTGCATTCATCAGAAACCCGTGAACATCATGGATAGAGAAAGTAAGTCAACATTTAGCCTGATCTTATTCCTGTAGTTATGTTTGATGAAACTCGCGTATTGTAATGGATTACACTTGTGAGAAAAGACCGAATGTGGAGGAAATACCCACATGGCTTCAACTCTATAAGAAGCGAGTAGTAAGATGATCTTTGAGGACAAAGATACTGTTTAGGGGTAAATGCTGTGACAATCCGTCAATTTATGGTTGATATTTTATTCTCAAATATTATTTAAAAACATTATTTTAATGTCATAATATGAACTCACTTATTTTTGGGAAGTAATTTGGATTTACGTCTTGAAGTAGCGTCGACTACGTCTAAACCGGAGGATTCAACGTTACGTGCTTACGTTTACATACACCGTTTTGGTGACAGTCGACATTTCAGAAAATAAATTTATCCGTGAATATTATTTTGGGATTTTAATTTTGAGTTGATTCATAAACTCACAAATTTACGAGAAAGAGATTAGGACTTACGATTTTAATTTAACGTCCTTTACGACCAAACCAGAAACCTTAGGATTACGTATTTACGTTTTCGAACTCCGTTTTTGATGAGACAATTTTTATTAGATTCATTTTTTGCTGTTGCTTCATAATTTATAAAAACGTTTTTCGTAAAACGACCCGAGGGCACGCAAATCAAGGAAACTAGAATCGAGGAATACCCGTAAATTAATGGGGATGGAACAAGTACATACTTGTCCCACCCCCACACATGGCTAAACAAAGCTAACAATACCATGTGGTGTCAAGCTTACAAGATAAGCTAAGACACATGTCTTAGTTTACTTGTAAACTAGCAACCAACATCAAAACCACCACCTCAATCCATTTTCATTCATTTCAACACATGCAAACCACTAAACACTCTCCTCCCTATCTCTAAAATTCGTCCCAAACTCATCCAAAACAACCCCCATTTGATCTTATTCAAACATAAATCATATGTATAATTTACATATGATGAAAACCCATTGAAGTTATGAAGATTGGAGGTGATCTTAACATGTAAAAGGGAGTTTTCAAGGGAGTTTGGGGCTGACTTCTCAAGGAGTTTTCATGAAGAACAAGGGCTGATTTTTTGAGGAATCTATAAATACTTGGTGATCTTAGAAGTGGTGTTGATATCTCATAAGATTGGTTACCCAAAACCATGTCTTGTTCATCCAAAAGCTCATCATTTCATCACTTTGGTGGTATAAAGATTATTCTCCCCATCCTCTTATTATTTTGATTATGTAATCATGTATTTTCTTTCTTATTATACATGTATATGATGAATATATGATGATAAAAATATTGTGTGGGATCAAGTGTTGATAAATATGATTAAAGAGATGAAAAACCATAGGTAACAAGGTTAAAATCTTGCTAAATATGATGGCTGTATAAAAACAGTAAGTAACCAAATGATAAACTGATAAAATGGCATGGTGGAATCGATTTACAGTAAGTATTAGATGTCATACACATGTGAGAGTTGGCCATGCAATGAAATCATCAAAATGAGTGAGATATGATCAAAACAAGTTTAGAATGCAAATCTAAGTATACTGTTTTGGACGAATTTTATAAAATACTTAGAAGCTGATTCAACAGTAGTCATAGAAGAATTAAATGGAGCACATATCATGTAGTTTATGCCATAAAAATTTGGGCTTCTATCTCCATATAGAACTTTAGATATGGCTGTTTTGGTGAACATGAAAGTAAAAATCAGATTTTGGGAAATTAAAGTATAATAGTATTATATAAGCACTCAAATAAAAATAGTATAAAATGTGAATTAAAACCCACTAACTTATATAATACATTTATATAAATATGTATAAGGATAAATAAATGGACATTTTATAAAAATGGTAGTTTGATAAGTTTTATAAGTTATAAAACTATAAACATGATTTTTACGACTTTTTCGGCTATTACCGTAAAATTAACGTTTTTGTTAAATAAAACTTAGATGGTTGGACCCATCTAATGTAAACTTTTATAAACTCATATACTGATATATAAACATATATAACAATTAAAAACCGATAAAACACGAACTATATAACATACGGATATTAAAGGACTAAGTTAACGTTATTGGACTAATAATACAACAAAATGGGCTAAAACACTTATAAACTTATTTATTGGGCTTAACCCATTTGGGCCCAACATGTAAAGTGTAAATACTGATAATACAAGTATAAAATGGAGTAATACAAGTTAAAGAACTTATAATAAGTATATTGGACCTAAAACACGTAAATAGGTAAAACTAGTAAACTAGTAAGAAGTTACCAATACGTAAACACTAAAATGAGTAAAAGATAATATGTAAACCCACTTGATCATCATATATATAAAATCATCATATGTATACATAATTGTTATTTTTATAAAGTCATTGGACATGAGTCTAAGACGAGTATTATTTGTCTAGGTTTCCGTGATTGAAGCACGTACCGTACATCCGAATTGCCGATAACCCGCTTTCCCACATCCACTTGAGTTCATAGCCTCGCACTCTTTTAAATGTTTTTATAAATGTTTTATAAACCCGCGAGGGAGATAACATGTTAGTTTTTATAAAATAGGACACCATTTGTCCCGATTGCTTGTTTATTGATTTGGACCCGAATGATTATATGACCCGATGAATGATTAAACGACCCGATAGATGAAAATGGATTATTAAAGTTAGGTTATGTCACTAAAAGTCCCATTAGCATGAATTGTGAACTACCGGGATTTGGTAGACGCTTATGCATATAATAGTACTATTTAGGGACGATCACCCCAGTTCGCGCCTTGACGGTTGATCCCCGTCGTGCCACATTGATTGGCAAGCGAATTTATGTATGAGAAGATTTCCATAGCGTGACCTTTTTGACGACACGCTAATTTAGATGGGCGAATTGATTTTCGGGCTAGCTACCCGTTGTTTGTTGTATTAAGGTAACAATGTCATGCGGCTTATAATAATCCAATTAACGAAATACTGCTATACGCACCGAATTACGATGTATTGCCTGACTAGCAATACGGGGTCATACTATTGATATTATGTTCGTGTTTTGGTTTTATATAACCATATTCATATAACGGTTTTTATTTAATCTATACAACGTTATAAAACGTATTGTATGATGTTTTAACGACAATGGTTCGTATAATGATTTCGAAGGCGAAAGCCTATATTATGATTTTGATAAGGATTTGTATAAAATGACTTTGGCTATTTTATGGCCTATTACAATGATTTGTACAAAATGATTTTCGGTAATAATTTTATATCGATGTTATATTGATGGATTTTATTAATCTCTATGAATTCACTCGGCGTTATCGCTGATCTTTTCTTTTAACATGTTTTATCTCAGGTACTTGAAGGTAATTCTCGGGAAGACAACAAGAATTCATGGCCCGCACTTAATTAACAAATTTCCATTCAAATGCTTTGTAAAATTTTATGAAATAATATGACTTGGGACCTATGTAACTTTGATATTTGTGAATGGAAATGCTTTATAAATAAACGACGCGGTTTTTAAGCGTTGTCTATGATATGAGTAATGTGCTATCCCGTAACACCAACGAGTCTTCCGCTGTATTGAATCGTATAAATTTGGGGGTGTTACAAAGCTCCTAAAGATCTTACCAATGGTCTTGAACATTCCTTTTGATTCCTCTCGTCGATCATGCAATTCATCTCGGATTTGAAGGTTAGAACGATAGAGATGCTCAAGATTAAAGCCTTGAGGAATCTCACGAGAGGAAGAGGATGAGGGGCGAGATATTTGGGGTAAACCATCAACATAAGTGTACAAAGATGGTGAGGAGCCACTCGGGGAACCTACACCGGCACTAGGTTCACCTTCATCGTCATGATGAGATGAAGACGACCCTTGCCCAACATCGTAGGCGACTTTCCGATGAACACTTCTTCGCCTACTGATACTAGAGATCTTACTCGTTGAAAGTTCGTTTCTCGGAATCCTCTCGAATTGATCACAGCTAAAAGTGGAATGATTTGTTCTTGGTGACAAAAAGTGGGTTTGGTTTTCTATCCTATTAAAAAGATAAATGACTAAAGTAAATTAAATTTTTAACCAAAACAATTACTTAAATAAAACTAGAGTTTAAATTGAACAGTTAAATGATAAAACAGTAGATTAAACTCACTGGAAACTGGCTCTATTCGGAATAATGGTGGCTATCCGAAATAATGAATATTTAAGGCTATGCGGAATAAAAGGGTTACTCGGAATAATCTACTACCCGGAATAAAAATGCTATGCAGAAAAATCAAGCTATGCGGAATATTAAGGCCATTCGGAATATTAAGGCCATTCGGAATATCAAGACTATGCGGAATAAATTCCTCTATGCGGAAAAATGAAGGCTATGCGGAAAAATGGAGGCTATGCGGAAAAATGAAATATTCCGAATGAAAGGCAAAACAACAAGGCTATACGGAATACAAAGGAATTTCGAATAAAGGAAAAAGTGGCAGACCTATCCGGAATATACAAATATTCCGGATAAGGGAAAGAGCAAATGAACTATACGGAATATCTGGGGAATGAAGAACAGAAACAGTAGAAAAAACAGGGGAAACGAATTTAAACTAAATCAAGCTAAATAATCAAAAAAGGTTTTACCAAATTCACCAATAATCATTTAAATACCATAAGCAACAAATCCCAACAATAAAAACACAAAATCAACAACTTTTTAAGATCAAACCAACTAAATAAGAACTTAAGAACTTGAAATAAAAAGATGATGAAGAACAAGAGTAATGGAAAGATTAAATGAAAGCTTCTATTGATGATTAAGATTCAGTAAAACAAAAGGAAAGGATCAAGCTTACAAGATTAAAAAAACAAATCAAAGAAGATGAAAACCACTCCTTAAGGGAGATGGTTCTTCCTACGAAATAGGAAGAGAGTAACTAAAAGAAAAACTAGATGCCAAAATTTGTGAGGGATTTCCTTTTATAGGCTAAGTAGTTGGTTGATGAGTGGGATTTCTCCCTTTCTTCTTGTCTTCTCGTCTTTTCAGAAAAGTTGACGTTTTCGATTCTGATTCGGGATTTGTCGACGATTAAATTCAACTCGTCTTTTAATTTCTTCGTTTAATAGACTTGAGTTTCTTAGACATATGAAAATCTTCCATCTTTGGTCCTTTTCTTCGATAAATCTTCAAATAGGCCCATTGACTTCAAATCTTTTGCATCTCTTGGACAATAGACTTCGTCTTTAGTCTTTTTCCTTGATAAAACCCGTGTAATCCCATGTTTTCTTCAATAATCATCCGGTTGACTCTGAAAACACAATAAACACAAAAACCACGCATAATTCCAAACAAATGATATTAAATACGTGTTTTGGTCTTGTTTTAGTAAGAAATAAGTGGTAAAAGGATGGGTGTTTACACACCTATCAAATCCCCTACACTTAACCATTGCCATGCCCTCATGCAATGCTTAGTGATAAATCAAATTTACATTTTCCTCATAATCAATCAACCTTGGCCTTATTAACATACTACTAAACAAGAAGTTAAAGTACTAAGAGAAATTAAAACTTTAAAGTAAACAAAAGGATGGAAATAACTTGCAAAGAGATCAAGGACTTACATTAGGGCTTTGGTGCTGCGAGGATTTATCACCCTCAAGTTTTACGTTCCCCAAACTAAGCTTAAAAACGAGATCATTGTTATTATAAGTTAGCAAATCAAACACTTACACACATGGCTTAATTAAATGCTTAAACTCCCTTATTCCTAGGGGTATCTCTTATATTTTATTTTTGTCTTAGAATGATCGTGAAGATGCATTTTTGGACTTATTTTGATAGTTTATTAGGCTGAAAGCAAAGTAGGACGATTTGATCAATAGTTAGCTAAAGGACAAAATCTCTTAAAACTGCTTCTCGGGATATCAAAAAGTTCATATCTTGGCATAACTCGGTTCACGATTTGAGACCTTTCTCGGGCCGATATTTGGCATGTACTTCATACTTCATATCTTGAGAGACGTTCTTGAGATAATGGTCTTCTCATCGTAATAGAGTTTCTTCACTTGGAGACTTTTGAGGGGTACTCCAACTTTGTTGACCACGACTTCATGATTATTTCTTCAATCTCTAATTGGGATTTTGAGATACAACGATCCGCCTCCTTTTCGGACTTGGATCTATTTATCCTCATACATTGTTAGGGTCTTTTCGGATAGACCTCCTCCATGATCTTTATGGGAGTTGATTGCTTTTCGTCGTGAGTCTTGATCCTTCATATTGATTTTAGGAATAAAGCTCTTCACATCACTTTGGATATTTAGCAATAAAATGGAATCCTCATGCCTTGTTAGGGCCTTTTCGGACTCACCAATCTTCGCGCCCCGCTTCATAAGTTATGCCTTGGCTATGAACTCTTATCATTACCGAGCAACTTTTAAACGATCTTGGGCTAGAAGCTAAGTAACTTTTCAAATCGTACGACCTTACTTATTGCAGATAATTTATTAGCAAGTGATGGGAGAATAGGCAAATAATTACACCAAGTGAGCTTGTGCAAGATTACCGACTTATAATTGACTCTATCATTTCTCGTCCTCCACAATTTAAAATCTCAAGTAATGAGACTCGTGGATGCTTAGCCTAATAAACCAATTAAGGTCTACATGGTTAAGGATACTAGCTAGAATAAACTTGGACAAGTCTATTCGGGTTGAGTCAAAATAATCGCAACGGGCCTAATATGTCAAAGATTTCTAAACTTGCTACACCACTTTTGATTTTATTGCGGAATATATACATATGAAAGCAACGATAAAAATTTAAAAATTACGACTAAATGGCCAAAGTTAATTAAAAAATTTGAAAAATGTTGAAAAATATGATTTTCCGGTTAAATGAAGGCATTTTCATGGAAAAGTCCACTTAAACTTCGATAGAAGTCTCCCCTACACTTGAGATAAACATTGTCCTCAATGTTTAAGCATGCGGGAAAGGTCTCCCCTACACTTATGACATTGTGCACGTTGGTTAACTCAAGTTAAGGAAGAGACGACTAAAGTAATCAATTTCAAATGTGTGTATGAAGAAAATTGAATCACGATAGTAGAGAGACAGAACCGGATTTCGGATAACACGAGAGCACGGTTCTTTGGAGATTCCAAGAGTGCACTTATCCCTATAATCACATCACCATACAAACACAAAGAAGCTATAGAGGTCTCCCTACACTTAGGAGGTTAAAACATAAAAGGATAGATACTCGGGCTGCCTCCCGAGGAGCGCTTGTTTTTAATAACCGAGTCACGAGCCTGACTCGACCCAAAATTAGTTCATGGGGAACGTGGTGAGGGATGGAATCATCTCCTGAGAGATGTCCTCACCAAAGTACAACTTCACTCGTTGGCCATTCACCTTAAAATTAGGTCCATTAGGTTGAGCGAGCTCGAGAGTACCATATGGAAAAATTTGGGCAATGGTGAATGGGCTGGACCAACGGGATTTCAGCTTGCCCGAAAATATTTTCAACCGAGAGTTAAAGAGTAAAACTTTCTCTCCAACATGGAACTCTCGGTTCTTAATCTAAGAGTCGTGAATGAGCTTAGTCTTTTCCTTATAGATCAAAGAATTTTCATAAGCCTCATTACGGAGTTCATTCAGCTCATTGAGTTGGATCTTGCGTAGGTCACCGGCTTTGTTGATATCAAAATTAGCCTACTTCAAGGCCCAGTAAGCCTTGTGCTCCAACTCAATAGGGAGGTGGCATGCTTTCCCGTACACGAGACGATATGGTGTACAACCAATCGGAGTCTTGTATGCGGTACGGAAAGCCCACAAAGCATCATCAAGTTTATCAGCCCATGAGGCACGATGCTCTCCCACAGTTCTTTCAAGAATTCGCTTTAAGCCTCGGTTTGATATTTCAGCCTGGCCATTAGTTTGTGGGTGGTAGGCGGTGGAAAGACGATGATTTACACCATACTTTGCCGTGACTCTTGCAAATTGGTCATTGCAAAAATGAGTCCCGCGATCACTAATAATGGCACGAGGCACATCGAATCTAGAGAATATCGATTTCAAAAAGTTACAAACCACCCTTGCGTCATTAGTGGTAAAGCTTTTGCTTCAACCCACTTGGAGACGTAGTCAACAGCTACAAGGATGTATTTGTTTCCTTTAGATGAAGAGAATGGCCCCATAAAGTCGATACCCCAAACATCAAAGATTTCACATTCTTGTATGAAATTTTGAGGCATCTCGTCTTTATGTGTGATCTTGCCTTGTTTTTGGCAAGCATCATAACGTTTAACCATATTGTCAGCATCACGATAGATGGTGGGCCAATAAAATCCCGAGTCAAACACTTTTTTGGCGGTGTAGTTGGGACCAAAGTGACCACCGGTGGGTCCTTTGTGGCAAGCGTCAAGGATTTCTAAAGCTGCCGGTCCATCAACACATCGGCGAATAATCAAGTCGGCACATTGTTTGAATAGGTAAGGGTCGTCCCAGAAATAATGTTCAACGTCTTTAAAGAACTTTTTCTTTTGTTGGGATGTTAACCCTTCCTTGAGAATTCCACCCGCTAAGTAGTTTGCAAAGTCGGCAAACCACGGGGTTTCATCAGAATTCGAGTTGATAGACATTAAGGTCTCCAAGGGGAAAGAATTATTGATTTCTTTGTTCGGATGATCCCCTTGGTAAGGATCCTCAAGTCTACTGAGATGATCCGCGGCTAGGTTTTCAGCTCCTTTTTTTATCGCGAATTTCGAATTTAAATTCTTGGAGTAGCAAAACCCAGCGAAGAAGTCTTGGTTTGGAATCTTGCTTTGTCAACAAGTATTTCAACGCGGAATGATCGGTGTAAACGATTGTGGTGGAAAGGACAAGATAGGGGTGGAACTTTTCAAAGGCATAGACAACAGCTAAAAGCTCTTTTTCGGTTGTCGTGTAATGCAATTGAGCCCCCGTCATTGTCTTGCTAGCGTAATGGATTGGTTGGAAGTGTTTGTTCACTCTTTGGCCCAGAACCGCACCAATAGCAAAGTCACTAGCATCGCACATCAACTCGAAAGGCAGCTCCCAATTAGGGGTAACCAAGACGGGTGCCTTAGTAAGCTTATCCTTAAGCAAGTTGAAGGCTTCAAAGCATTCTTTGGAAAAGATAAAAGGAGTATCTTTTTCCAAGAGGTGGGTCATCGGGCGAGCGATTTTAGAGAAATCCTGAATGAATCGACGATAGAAGCCCGCATGACCCAGAAAGCTTCTCACACCCTTCACAGTTGAAGGTGGAGGTAATTTGGCTATGACATCTACTTTAGCACGGTCGACTTCAAGACCGGCGTTAGAGATTTTGTATCCTAGCACAATGCCTTCTTTTACCATAAAATGGCATTTTTCCCAATTCAGAACAAGGCGAGTGTCTTCGCACCGCTTAAGCATACGTTCCAAATTGGCAAGGCAAGAAGAGAAGGAATCCCCGAAGACCGAGAAATCATCCATGAAGACTTCCATGGTTTGTTCAACCATATCATGGAAGATAGCTAACATGCACCTTTGGAAAGTCCCGGGGGCATTGCATAAGCCAAAAGGCATTCTTTTGTAAGCAAATGTGCCATAGGGACAAGTGAATGTTGTCTTCTCTTGATCTTGGGGATCGATGGGTATTTGGAAATAACCCGAGAAACCATCAAGAAAGCAGTAATATTCATTACCCGCTAAACGTTCAAGCATTTGGTCCATAAAAGGTAGAGGGAAATGATCCTTTCTCGTGGCATCATTGAGTTTGCGGTAGTCTATACAAACTCTCCACCCAGTAACGAGACGGGTAGGAATCAACTCGTTGTTTGCATTGGGCACAACGGTGATGCCGCCTTTCTTAGGCACACAATGGACTGGACTAACCCATGGTGAATCCAAAATAGGGTAAATCATACCCGGATCAAGAAGTTTGATAACCTCTGTTTTGATGACTTCATGGATTTTTGGATTCACCCTTCGTTGGCTTTGAATTGTGGGCTTAAAGTCGTCCTCCATGAGAATTTTGTGTGTGCAGAAGTGAGGATCAATTCCGCGAATATTAGAAATTTTCCAAGCAATTGCCTTCTTATGATCTTTAAGCACGGCGATGAGGCGAGTTTTCTCTTCATCTTTCAAGTCCTTCGCGATAATGACGGGCGACTTCTTCTCTTCTTCAAGGAACACGTACTCGAGATGGGGCGGCAACTCCTTAAGTTCTAAATCTGGAGGATTTTCGATGGGAGGCGTTTTCAAAGTCGGAGTATCGATAGCAATAACCTTGGGAGATGGTGGAGAAAGATTGTCTTCGTTGAGAAGGCTTTCAAAGAAATGCATGTCTTCATCCCAATTGGTGGTAGAATCGTCATTTGCTAAGTTCACATCTCCCATGGTGGCTTCAAGATCTTTCCAAAACAAATCACTTTCTCCAAATAGAGACAGTGATGAATCAATAGAGGAAACGGTCTCAACATTGGGAAGAGAGGAAGGAATATTTTTACAAGCATCAATAAAGTGTTCTTCACAAGCCTCATCCAGAACGTCAATACAATTAACACTCTCGTATGAATAAGGCTGTTTAGACAACTTTCCCATGTTGAAGACGATATATCGTCGCCCACTCTCATGATAAGCTCACCGGTTCAACATCGATGAGAGTGCGATCGGTCCTCAGGAATGGACGACCCACGATCAAGGGAACACGAGGGTCCATGTCGTAGTCAACGACAATGAAATCGGCAGGAAAAGTGAATTTGTCGACTCCTACAAAGACGTCTTCGGCTATCCCCACTGGATAAGCAACCGTACGGTTAGCTAATTCCAGAGTCATTTTGGTGGGGACTAGCTCAGGGAGAGATAATTGCTTCCAAACACTTAAAGGCATTAAGTTAATACTGGCACCTAGATCGGCTAGGGCCATGCAATTCTCTACTCCCGGGAAGTTACAAGGGATTAAGAAACGACCCGGATCACCAAGCTTGGTTGGCAATTTCCTTAAGAGCACTGTAGAGCAATTCTCATTAAGTTGGGTGTTAGCAATATCAAGAAGCTTCTCCTTGTTGCTAAGAAGATCTTTAAACATTTTTACGTATTTAGGCATGTGAGCGAGAGCCTCGACGAAGGAGATGTTAAAATTCAATTGTTTGAACATTTTAAGAAAGTTCGAAACCTGAATATCATCCTTGCTTTTGAGCTTCTCTTTCCTCAACCTAGATGGATAAGGTATATCGAAAGAAGAGGAAGGCTTTGGGAGAATAGGATCACTCACATCCTTGGGTGGAGGAGGGGTAGAAGTAAGAGGTGGAGAAATTGGGGAAGTAGAAGGATGAGGAATAGGAGCAGGTGACTCGTTTTCCTTAGTCATAGTCACCGGTGGAGGTATAGGAAGCTCGGGTTCCTTGGTACCTTTGCCACTGCGAGTGGTGATTGCTTTCATCTCCCCTCTTGGATTCGCAACGGTGTTACTCGGAAGAGTACCCGAAGAAGAGGGTTGATTACCTTGGAACAAACTAGCCATCATGTTCTTTAAGTCATTTGTTTGACTATCCAAAGTGTTTCTCATATCAACTCTCAGATCGTTCCCTTGTTTGACCAGGTCTGCTTTCAAGTTGAGCACTTCCCGCTGAAGATTTCCCACAATCACATCGTTAGTCCTCATATAGGTTTCCACTTCTTGGTGTAAAGCGGTGGGTTGGTTGGGAGGAGCATTATATGCGGGTGGTTGATATGCAGGTTGCTGGTAGACTTGGTTGTTTCTTTGAGGTGGAAGTTGTTGTTTGTGAGGTGGTATGTATGGTCCACGAGGTTGTTGTTGTTGTTGAGGAGGTCGATGTAGGTTTTGTTGTTGGTTTGGGTTGTTTGGAGGAAAACCGGGTGGTGAGAGATAGTTGTTCGAACGGTAGCTAAGCAGGTTGCGGTCACCTTGAGGTCGAGCTTGATAAGCGGGTTGAGGATAGGTGCCATAAGCTGCATTCACGTTTTCAGAAGGGTAGTCTTGGGTGGCAGTACAAGTGGTGTAAGAGTGAGGACCCCGCATATCTCACATGGTTGGCTGACAGCATTGACTTGAGCGTCTTTAGCGTTTCTAGCGTTGATGCTGTTGGTGTTGCTGGCGGTTTGGGTAGCAAGCGATTCAAGAAGCGCAGTGATTTTGTCAAGTCGCTTGTCGCTGTCACTAGTACTAGCACTAGCGACATTGGTCCGAACACTCTTGGTTTGCACACGAGACTTATTCTCAATGATATCCCAAGCAGCATTGGAAGTCTTAGCCAAAAGATTACCCCCCGAGGCACTATTTAGTGAATCTTGGTCATTCATGCTTAAACCATTGTAAAAAGTGTTAATTTGGTGCACTTTGGTAAAACCATGTTGTGGGCATTTTCTTAAAAGATCTTTAAAACGGTCCCAAGATTCACTAAAAGACTCATCGTATTTTTGTTCAAAAATGATAATTTCATTCCGCAAAGCGGTAGTACGAGAGGGTGGGAAAAAGTAGTTGATAAACTTGGTCTCCAAATCCATCCACGTAAGAATACTCTGTGGCGGTTCCTTAGCAAGCCAATGCCGGGCTTGTCCCTCTAAAGAAAAGGGAAAAAGTTGTAAACGGATTACCTCTTGTGGAACACCATTGAACTTGACCGTATTCGTGAGTTGCAAGAATTTCTTGATGTGGTCATGTGGATCATCAATGGTACGCCCCAAGAATGGTTGAGCAGAGACCATCTGGATAAAGCCGGATTTGAGCTCAAAGTTGTTGGCTGCAATCGCGGGTATGACAATTGGATCATTGTTACCATCTACATGTGCTTGCAGAAGTTCAATCATCGGGCGATTATCCGGTAGAGGCTCATTGTTGTTGTTATTATGTTGAGGTGGGTTATTGTTGTTGTTGTGTACACCGACATGTTTAAGTTATCGAGAGTCTCGGGCTCGGGATAAAACGTTGAGCGTGTACGCATACACCTGCAAAAGAACTAACAAGGCAAAAACAAAGCAAAAATATTTTTGGTTTTTATGTTTTTTAATTTTTAGGAGTTTTGAAAATTTTATATTTTTTTAGGGTTTTTTGAAATTTTTTATGAAAAAGTAACGTTCACGGTGAACGGATCCCAAAATCTAAGTTTTCACAAAAAACTGTTGATCTTAACGAGAAGAGCCGGCAGCGGCGCCATTTGATACTAGAGATTTTACTCGTTGAAAGTTCGTTTCTCGGAATCCTCTCGAATTGATCACAGCTAAAAGTGGAATGATTTGTTCTTGGTGACAAAAAGTGGGTTTGGTTTTCTATCCTATTGAAAAGATAAATGACTAAAGTAAATTAAAATTTTAACCAAAAAAATTACTTAAATAAAACTAGAGTTTAAATTGAACAGTTAAATGATAAAACAGTAGATTAAACTCACTGGAAACTGGCTCTATTCAGAATAATGGTGGCTATCCGGAATAATGAATATTTAAGGCTATGCGGAATAAAAGGGTTACTCGGAATAATCTACTAACCGGAATAAAAATGCTATGCGGAAAAATCAAGCTATGCGGAATATTAAGGCCATTCGGAATATTAAGGCCATTCGGAATATCAAGACTATGCGGAATAAATTCCTCTATGCGGAAAAATGAAGGCTATGCGGAAAAATGGAGGCTATGCGGAAAAATGAAATATTCCGAATGAAAGGCAAAACAACAAGGCTATACGGAATACAAAGGAATTCCGAATAAAGGAAAAAGTGGCAGACCTATCCGGAATATACAAATATTCCGGATAAGGGAAAGAGCAAATGAACAATACGGAATATCTGGGGAATGAAGAACAGAAACAATAGAAAAAACAGGGGAAACGAATTTAAACCAAATCAAGCTAAATAATCAAAAAGGTTTTACCAAATTCACCAATAATCATTTAAATACCATAAGCAACAAATCCCAAAAATAAAAACACAAAATCAACAACTTTTTAAGATCAAACCAACTAAATAAGAACTTAAGAACTTGAAATAAAAAGATGATGAAGAACAAGAGTAATGGAAAGATTAAATGAAAGCTTCTATTGATGATTAAGATTCAGTAAAACAAAAGGAAAGGAACAAGCTTACAAGATTAAAAAAACAAATCAAAGAAGATAAAAACCACTCCTTAAGGGAGATGGTTTTTCCTACGAAATAGGAAGAGAGTAACTGAAAGAAAAACTAGATGCCAAAATTTGTGAGGGATTTCCTTTTATAGGCTAAGTAGTTGGTTGGTGAGTGGGCTTTCTCCATTTCTTCTTGTCTTCTCGTCTTTTCAGAAAAGTTGACGTTTTCGATTCTGATTCGGGATTTGTCGACGATTAAATTCAACTCGTCTTTTAATTTCTTCGTTTAATAGACTTGAGTTTCTTCGACATATGAAAATCTTCCATCTTTGGTCCTTTTCTTCGGTAAATCTTCAAATAGGCCCATTGACTTCAAATCTTTTGCATCTCTTGGACAATAGACTTCGTCTTTAGTCTTTTTCCTTGATAAAACCCGTGTAATCCCATGTTTTCTTCAATAATCATCCGGTTGACTCTGGAAACACAATAAACACAAAAACCACGCATAATTCCAAACAAATGATATTAAATACGTGTTTTGGTCTTGTTTAGTAAGAAATAAGTGGTAAAAGGATGGGTGTTTACACACCTATCACCTACCAAAGTCACTCCTTGTCTTACGTGGGCGGTTTCCTTCAATAAGAAACATCACACGGTTTACATGAGCATATGAGGATAGACCAAAGTTGGGAAAGTCATGATCATCCATTTTGAAAAGGCGAGTGAGGAGCATGTCATAAAGGAGGTTTGTTTTAGGCTTGGAGATGATGAATTGATTCTTCTAGCGATAAAGTATGCAAGATTGTAGTCGATGGAATGCACGACATAAAACATCGTGTGTGCTAGACACACGGGTATGTGATCACGATTCCCTCCATGACAAAATGCATTCTCCCTAATGATTTCGGACCAAGGGACCATACAATCATTAAGTTCACCTCTTAGTAATTCATATTGAGCCACGAGTCTCTCAATGAATAATACGAACGACCGAAACTTCACGGGGTTTAGAGATGGTGGAAATGATGTCCATGAGGTCAGGGAGTGTCATAGATGCCATCATCGATAGCCGAGATCAAGAAGTCAAGTCTTAAGAATCGGTGAACCGACATTGGCCAACAAAGGGAACCTTGAGAATTTGATCGAGTTCGAAAAAGGTGAAAATAAAGGGTTGACCCCGAATAGAGAAGCTAACAAACATTCCATTTTCGTTGTAGATAATAGAATAAGTGCTAAACAACTCAAGAAGGAGTTGAGGGTATATCACTTCATTGATTTTAAGCAAGCAATCAAACTTGATGTGCTCAGACATCGATTGAATGTAAGTATACCTTACAATATCCGGAAACACGACACGACCCTCATGTAAGTTATGTTTTCCAAGAGAACGAAGAGTATTTTTAAGGTGAGAGGAGTCACAAGACTCGGAAAGTTTAGGCATATAATCATTAGTGTTTTGGTGGTCTTTTTGATATTTCGAAGACATCTTTAATACCTATAATAAACAAAGAAAATATTTCTACAAATCACTTTATGTTAGATAAGAATTAATAATTTTCAAAATAATAGGAATGTGCTTAATCAATTAATTGACTATTCAAAGGATGGATTCCTTAGCATTCCTATGTTCATAATGTATCGAGTTCACCATTGATGACTGCATATGAACTATGCACATCAATTATAAATTTGAACATTAAATTTCAAAAATTATTTTTAAGTAAGCATTAACAATGCAATTACCAATCCATTCAAGGTTTCATATCAATTTCAAAATTAAACTAAATTACTTTAGTCAATTTCAGATTTGTTCTATAATTGAGGTTCATGGAATTTCAAGGAATATAAGCATATAGGAATCATAGCAATTAAACTATGGATACTCACATTCCTAATTTGATTCTAATTCATTTTAATTTAAAAAATATCCAATTATGAAATTAAGAATCCGAGAACGAATTAGGTGAATTTGAATGGAAATACTTGCAATTAATTGATGATAGATGAAAGTTTGATGGAGCCCTTGACTTGGAATTAGTTAATTTGAGTGATTTGGGAGTTTTAAAAAGTGTTAATGGTGGTTTAATATTCTTCCCGTCTCACACCAACATCAAGAGAGAAGAGGAGATTCCTGAAAAAAGTGTAAAACAATAAAATTCAATTATTTTATGTGTGGTGAACCTGCGGT
Organism: Glebionis coronaria; assembly: GCA_025667525.1. Taxonomy (NCBI): domain Eukaryota; kingdom Viridiplantae; phylum Streptophyta; class Magnoliopsida; order Asterales; family Asteraceae; genus Glebionis; species Glebionis coronaria. Next base: position 480,891,645 of record CM046880.1, read on the forward strand.
TTCTTACGATAATGAACCACGACAAATAGGGAACCGTGGACAGTGGCCATGTAAAATCCATGAAAACAAAAGAAAATTTTCAAATGAATATTTCCTAAAATACTTATTATATATTTTAAAAGTTTTGAAAATCGTTAGACCACTAGAGCACTAGATCAAATTTTTTAAACAAGTATTCATTAAGAAACTAACAAGCATACAAATCACTCATCAAAAGCGAGGTAAGTTCTTCAAGGAAAGAAACATACCAAGTAAACTCAATAGTGGTACAAAACTCATGATGAGAAACCCAATGAGCCATTTGATTCCATTCTCGGTTAACCTAAGAAAATGTGATTTCCATCATTTTCCCCATAAACTAGAGCAGCTACACTCCATGGTGGGGATATGCCCAACGATGACAAGGAGATAGCTAATTGGGAGTCAGATTCCACAATGGCATTAAAACACCCATGATTCAGCACAAACGAGCAAGAAGAGTGTATCGCGATGATCTCAGCATGTAGAGGGGATATGCCGTGGCAACAATTTCCATGTACATAACAAAGATAGCCTTTAGAATCACGAACAACAATACCAATAGCGGTACTTGAGTTTTTGAAAGCAGCATCACAATTCAACTTCATCGAAGAGCCGGGGGGGGGTATCCACTGTAGAGAAGTGTGTGAGGTGGAATAAAAGGTTGGTGGCCGCTGAGGCGGGACTTGGATTTAATTCATGGGTAACAAACTTCTTATAGTCGTTTAGTTGAGCACAAACAGATGCTAATGTGTTATGCGGAGACGGGGTCCGGATAATTACGAGTGGAATCGAGAACGAAAAAGACCAAAATAAAGTAACAACGAAGACTCATGAAAGAATAAAGATGAGAGGATCAAAGAGGATTAATTCAAGACCAAAGATCAATGTTTAAGAGATGAATGACGATCTTCAAGATGTTGAGATTGAGAGACTGAGTCATTTATACTGATTCATGACGTGCCTTTCCAACGTAAGACGAAACAACTTTGGTAATGAACAATACCAAGCTCGTCTTTGTTTTTTAGATCAAGAACACTTGAAAAAAATGTCTTAAACTCTTACAAAATATGAGCAAAGATATAAATTCACTTTCTCACCCTCTTGATCAGATTTAGAGCATTGTTATGAGATACAATGACAATATCCTTGGATTATTTCAATTTCAAATGTGTAGTGTCCTAACTACATCATATGATGTAATTTGGTGTTTCAAAGGATTTATAAATCATCTTGAAAATGATCTTAGTTGCACACACTACACATGATATAGGGCTTACTTACAGTATAAGGTTGCAAACAATGTACATCATGCTCGATACTTTGAACTTCGACTAACTCACCTTTGTGAGCCAAGTATCCGAGATCATAAAAGTTTGAGAGGGTAAAAGAAGAGAAGCACATAGTACAAACAAAGACCAAGGCAAGGATGCCAAGAGAAAAACAAGCACATAGTCAAGCAAAGATAAAAAGAATGATCAAAGGGCGTGTGGAAAGACGAAAACGTACCTTAGCCGCATAGTGCATCCATAGTCTCCTATGGACTAATACATCTACCAATATTGATGTCATCATCCCATGTTGTTAGAGATCAAAAGGAGATGCGTCTTCAACAAGTATAAGTGACTCATGATCACCAATCCATAATCAAATTAAGGATTAGCTTCTAAATTCTCGATTCGTTCCTTGTTTGTTGCCATAGCTCTGGTGCCAATTGATACGTCCTGACACAAACCACAGTTTTATATATATTAATAATCTTGTGTTCTTCCATTTTGTTAATGCAATGATGTCTAAAAACATTACTTGCATTTTTCGGTCTCGGTTTGTTTTGATTACGACAAGATGTAAAAACAAGCATTTACGAAAACAACGAAAAACGAATTCTTGAGTTCAAGTATTTTTTATTTCAACCATTATCACTTAAGGTATGTAATAAGTGTGTAAACACTTATCCTTTTACCACTAAAATCAAGGAAAAACAAGACCTAATCATGTGTTTAATGTCGTAAAAGTCGGAATTACGCGTGTTTTTGTGTTTTTGTGTAAAATAGGTACAAATGATCAAAAGGAAAGAAAACACGGGATTTCACGGTCAAATGTTGAAGAAAAATCCAAAAAAGTGACAAAGACAAAGTCAAAGACCAAAAGTGTGCCCAAGATCACGAAAACCGGCAATTCAACACGGTTTTGAAGAAAAGATCGACATAGCCGAAATCGAACTCGTTTTTAGTGGATTTAATCTCATTGGAGTAAAATGGGCTTTGTGGGTCCCACATTTGGGTAAATGGGCCCAAAAGCCCATTTAAGGAAATTTATCTTCTCACATTGGATTAAAAGGAAGCCCATTTACAAACCTAGACTTGTTAAAAACGGATGGAATAATTGTTTGGGCCATAAGCCCATTTGATCAAATCCAAAGAACGGTGAAAATTTTTATCCCAGTCAAACTTTATTTTGACAAAATCACACACTCACACGTTTCACAAAAACCTGGTCAACTCTCACCCTCACACGCATTAAATAAATAAGTTTACCCCCACCCCTCACTTCTTTTCGTTACAAACAAGAATACATACTCTCTCTCACCTCAACCCTAATCACACGCAACTTTTTACTTTACCCAAACCCTAATCAAAAACACCAAAAATTACCTCATAAAAATTGGGGGTTTTCCCTTAAGTGTGTAATTCACACACTTGAGGATTAAATCCCCAAGTTTTTCGGGAAGAACTTGTTGTGGTCCTCATCTCACGTGGCCTATCCTCCTATTTTGATTGGTTATGACATCTCACCAACTCGAATCCCCCAATCATAATCATCCACATCACCCCTAAACTAACACAAGTAACACAAATCTGCCAGTCTGGCGATCCAACTGATGATTGACGTGTTTTCCACCGCAAGATCAAGAAATGAAGAGAGAGAAGGTAGAAAAGAGGTGTTTAACGGCTCAGAATCAATTTCTTCCTCACAAAGCTTCATGAAGAAGCCTTGGGGGTTGGCTATAAAACCCCCCTCATTTGTGTAATTTTATGCCTTTCTTTTTAGTTTAATTTTTATTTTCTGAAAAATAGAATTAGGGTTTATTGTAATTTCCTTTTCAATCAAGTATTATACTCAATATTTAATATTAATAAAATTTAAATTTTCTTAAATTTTGTCTCTATTTAATTTATTTACAATTTAATCTTGTTTCTGTTTTTTATTAAATAAATATTAAAGTAGAAAAAGGTAGAAATAGTTTTCCTTACCGGGAAATTATGAAAAAATTGGTTCGATTTGTTTATGGTTCATGTTCGGATGATTTGTTGATGATATTTGGGGAATAAGGTGGTGTTTGGTCTCGGTTTTGATTCATAGGGGGTTCGGCGCCACCCTACGGCCCAACGGTTATCATCAAAAAGGTGTTAATCTCTTTTTATTATTTTTGTTAAATTTATGCTTATTAATCTGCTGTAGTTATTTTGAAACTGCTTGAAGTCTATTTACTTGCTTATTTTTATTTTTGGTTTGTCTTTATCTGCTTAGTTACTTTGTACTGTTTGGATTTGTTGATTATAAGTTTATTTGTTTTGAGTTGTATTTGTTTGGATCTGCTATATGTATTTAGTTTTGTTTTAGCGTTAAGTTGTTTAATCTGCTTGTGGTTAGAATAGATTTCGTTGGATCTGATTATTGTTTTGCTTTAATTTCGGTTTTATATATCTGCTTAACTAGTTTGCTTATTTGGGTATACTGATTATTTAGTAGTAGTATTATTTTATAAGTGTAATTGCTTAACTAGTTTGCTTATAAGTTTAATTGCTTATCATTTTATAAGTTTATTTAGTTAGTAGTATCATTTTATATAGAATTTGCAGCTTATTTGCTTATTTGCTTTGAGAAGCTTATTTGATTTTCCTGCTTATTGCTTATTTTTGGATTGTCTGAGCTTATTTGTTTGCTGATATAGCTGTGTAAAACAACAGATCCTATTGATCTGTGTGTTCTAAACTCCAAAGTAAAATAAGAATAATATTAGCAAAATTTTGTCTGTCGAGGGTTTCGAACCTTCGACCTCTCGCTCAGCAAACCAAGACCATAACCAACTCTGCTATTACTTATTTTGTGTTTATTTACTAGCTGTTTAATTAATATAGTTTATGTTTAGATTGGCAGTTTAATTAAATAAATTTTAATTAAGTTTTGTTAGTTTAGCTTTTAATTAAAAAGTTTTATACAAGTTTTTAGTTTAAGTAATTTTATATAAAAGTTTTTATAAATTTTCTTTTATATAGTTTAAATAAAAAAATAAAAAGATAAAAAAAATAGTTTAATTACTTTTTTGAAATTTAAATTTAGGTTTAAGTTTTATTTTAAAATTGGTTTTCAAATTTATTTAGATAAGTTTTAAAATAGTTTTAAATAGTTTTTTTATTTAAAAGGTTTTAGTAGAAATTAATTAGATTAATTTAGATTTAAGTTTAATTTTAAAATAGTTTTATTTACATTAGAATAAAATAGTTTTTATATTAAATAGTTTTTAGTTTAAAATACCAAAAAAATACGTTTTAACCAAGAACAAATCAATCCACGTTAATTTGAGATCAATTCGAGTGAGTCGAGGAAAACGAACATTAATTGATTAATTGGATTGAAAAATTCCTTACATTAAATTGGCGCCGCTGCCGCTTCGCTCGTTACGATTGACGATTTCATGAGACGTTTGGATTTTGGGATCTGTTCGCTTTGGACGTTAATTTTCTTGCAAAAAAAATTCAAAAACATAAAAAAATAAAAAAAGATTAAAATACAAAAAAATTTAAAAAATAACAAAAGCAAATTCTTTCCTAAGATTTGCAACAAAAAAAAAAGAAAAATTAAAAAAATCAAAAAGTAATACTTTTTCCTAAAAGTATTACACCAAAAATATAACGTATTAGTGTTATTTTTCTTAGTTCGATTTCTTTCGTTTTTATTGTGAATATATATTTTTCTTAAAAAAATACAAAAAGATTTTTCTTTTACTATATTCTATTACGTAGAACATTAATTTACCTACTTTTCAAATAAGGCCTTAGTTGGGATTTCATCACCTAACTATTGTATTCGCATCCTAAACGAAATAAAAAGGCAAAATAGATAAATACTAGTAAGACGTTTGAACTCGATATATACAAACTATAAGGTGGGTATAAGGCGATGCGCTATAAAAGGCCGTCTAAGGAAAAAGGTTTTTAAGTGATTTGTGCCACCTCGTTTCCCCGCTTGCTTGTACGTATATTGAGAGGGACGACCGATTATTGGTTTGCCAACTCAAGTAGTAATTAAGTATATATTTTTGTAGTTTTTTTTTCATATTGCATCTCGAGAGGGAGAATCCTTTTCCTCTCAAATTCGACCGAGGTCACCTACCTCATTCCAAAGTTTTAATTATATGCGCACTCGCGCGCGTACATACATACCGATTGGTGTACCAAATACTTCTAATTCTTCTAAAAAGAAGAAGAAGAAAAACAAAAAGACCGTCATTAAAGCCGATCCCGAGAATCGAGCTTTGAACAACACGATGGCAACGGATAATCGACCAATGATTGAGATTCTCCAATCTCACGTTGAAGGAAACTGTTAGAAATACGTTTTTAACGTATATTAGAAGTATCGGTCACTCCACAATATTATTAATGTTGTATAGCTCGTAGTTAATGTTTGCTTATTTAGTTAAGTAAGAAACCGGCCCATGGGCTTGTCATGGATCGGCCCAAGCCCATTAGTGGCTTGGATATAAATACCCCTTTCTACCATGGAAAGGGGTTGGTTGTTGATTGTTTCACTTACACATTTTGATTAAAACACATATTTCTCTCTCACTTTCTCTCACTAGTTTCTCTCTCTAGAAATATTCAACCCACTTTATTGATTCATAAGATTATCACTATTCTACAATTGGTATCAAGAGCCATGGGGTGATTTAAGGTAATGATTTGTGTTGTTCTTTAGTTTTTGATTGTAATAGTGTTCTTTAGGAAAATCTATCTTGATTCTTGAAGTTTTTGGTGATTTTGTTGTTGGGATTAGTAGATAAGTATTGGGTTTTACTTCTTTTAGTAGAAATCACAAAACTTTTCGGGTAATTTGGTAAAAATCTGGGTTTGTTCTTAATATATTAGTCGACTGTTAAACACACGAACCAGCTTTTTTCCAGTAAGTTCCGAATCAGTTTCTTCCGAACCAAAAGTTCCGGATCAAAGAAGTTCCGAATCAGTTTCTTCCGAACCAAAAGTTCTGGATCAAAGAGGTTCCGAATCAGTTTCTTCCGAACCAAAAGTTCCGGATCAAAGAAGTTCCGAATCAGTTTCTTCCGAACCAAAAGTTTCGGATCAAAGAAGTTCCGAACCAGTTTCTTCCGAACCAAAAGTTCCGGATCAAAGAAGTTCCGAATCAGTCTCTTCCGAACCAAAAGTTCCGGATCAAAGAAGTTCCGAACCAAATTCTTCCGAATCAACACTTTTCCAGATCAAGGAAGTTTCGAACCAGTTTCTTCCGAATCAACAATTGTTCCGAACCAAGGGATTTTTTACTTGTTTTTTCGACGATTTTTAGAGTATTTAATCTTGGTTTCTTACACAAAAACTCAACACAACTCACAACTTTACCTCACTGCTCGATCAACCGATAATCTTTGTCTCTTTAAAGTGATCAAAATGAATCTGAATTCATTAATGCCTCAAATGACATCACTTACGGATATTTCCGTCATTACGGGAACGGATAATCGCCCTCCAATGCTAATTAAAGAAGTCTTTGAAGCATGGCAAGGCCGTATGATGTCATACATTAAGGGAAAACCGACATATGGGAGGCTTATGGTCAAGTCAATTCTAAATGGTCCACTTGATTATGGTACCATCGTGGTTAACAATGTGACTCGACCACAGGGAGTTTGAAGAACTTACACCAGCTCAACAACTTGTTGCCGATGCAGACGGAAAGGCTCTTCAAACCATTCTCCAAGCTCTTCCACATGACATCTATCGAATGGTAAGTCAATATACGGTTGCAAAGGATTTATGGGAACGTCTAAAGGTGTTGCTACAAGGTACGTCTCTTACTAAACAGGAACGGGAATGTCAGTTGTATGATCTGTTTGATAGATTCACGTACAGTCCAGGGGAAACGCTTCACGACTACTACTTCAGATTCACTACTCTCATGATTGATTTGAATGTATACAATCTCGTGATTGCTCCATTCCAGGTTAACACCAAGTTTTTAAATACTTTACCTCAAGCTGAATGGGGTGAGTATATTACCGATGTTAAGTTAACCAGGGATTTGCATAAGTGCAATTTGGATCAACTCTATGCTTTTCTTCAGCTGCATGAGAAACACGTGATCATGCACCGTACGCCTCGAGGTATGTACCCTGATTCTTTAGCTTTGATGGCAAATCAACCAAGCTTGTCATACAACAACACTCCTTATATCATGGGACACCAAGCCTATCATCCATCACCGTACATGACTCCAAGCTTCCCCCAATATTCGATTCTACCGCAACCACCCACCTCACATCAGCAACAATATCGGTTTAATGCACCTTCGTCTCAGAGAGAACCACAAGCATCACAATATGCCTCACAACCTCACCCATATTCACCAACAAGCATTGCACCTTATGCTCAGTCATCATATTCTTCTTATCAAGAAAATGCAGCATATCCATCAAGCTATTCTGACCACATGAGTATTCCTTCTAGTGCTTATGCAGCTCAACAAGACCAAGCAATGTATTGTGATAATGATGAAGTCCCCATTCCTGAATTCAAACAAGGAACTGACCCAGTTGAAGTGTTAGCCACTATGTCTGCTTATCTCACAAGGACATTGAGCAAACGAGGATTTAGAGGACCAGCTCCTACTAACAATCAGCTGAGGAATTCATCCAATTCTCGACAACAAGCTACTATTGATAATGGCAGGGTAATGGTTCAACCTATTCAACCTTATCAGGGGAGACCCACTACATCAACCACCAATGCACGCACGGCCAATCCTGCTCCAATGGTCAACACTCCTCCACGGGCTAATTCTACAGGCAAGTTGAGAATGATTACATGCTACAACTGTAAGGAAGAAGATCACATGTGCAGGGATTGCACAAAACCCAAGAGGAGAAGGGATGGTCAATGGTTTGCAGAGAAGATTTATTTGGTGAACACTCAGGCACAAGGACAGGAACTTGATGAAGAGGAGCTTGCATTTCTTGCTGATCCAGGGATTGCGGAACAAGAAGTTCTCACTACACAGAATGCAGCATACCAAGCAGATGACCTGGATGCTTACGATTCAGACTGTGATGATCTTCAATCTGCTCAGGCTGCTCTTATGGCAACTATCTCTAGCTTTGGGTCAGATAAAATATTTGAGGTACTTACTAATACCACTGATACTAGTATTCAACCACATCAAGTTGGGCAAGAGAGTGCTGATCCGAATGAGTCTTCGGTGGTGAGTCTTTCAAATGAGGAGACAATCAATGATAGTAATATCAATGAAAGTCCCCAGACTTTGAGTGAATCACAACCGGGAGCCATTTCGCATACGCATACTCCTGCTCAACAAGATTTGGTCATGGTTCCTGCAAATTTACTTAGCCAAATGAATACTGCACTCTTAGAAACCCTAGCTAAGAATAAGAATTTGTCTGCTGAGCTTGCCTTGTGCAACGAAAAAGTTCAAACTTTGGAATTAGTTCCTTCGTCCAGTGTTCTAACAAATCCCGAATATGATCATTTTCGAAACAAACAAATGGGTCATTTGCAAGAAATTGGAACCTTAAGAGCAGATCTTTCTAATGAACTTAAAGAAAAAGAGTTAGTGGTCACTAATTTTCACAAACTTCAAACGGATTTTGAATTACTCGAGTCTAAAAAGAATGAAATGGAAATTAATGCGGCTAATAAGATTAGAAGTTTAGATTATTTGCTTTTAAGAAAATACGCTGCCTCTCAACTAGTGCACTTATTTGACGCATCGTTTAGAGAGTTTAACTTATCGCGTCAAAAAGGCCTTCCCCCTAACCCACGGTATGCAAGACAAGCTTTTATTCATAGTCCAAGACTTTATAATGCAACCCAATTAGGATTGGTCTTAGACCCGATTGTTATTTTCGAGGATCGCACAAATAAGGATCTAGTTGATGAGAATCGGTCATACAACTTTGCAAAATATCCCGAGTGTGATTATTTTAAAATGAATCAGGAGCTTGCAAAAACGGACTTTAGAATTCGCTTCCATATGGATAAAGATCTCATCACAGCACCAACCTACATGTTAAATGAAGAAAACCCTAGTACACTTCCTACACTTGTCAAAATGGAAGGACCTAAGGAAATTCCAAAGGATCTTCCACCTGTTAGCACTGTATGGTTAAACTTGCAAGAGATTAATCAATACTTTGCTAGTTTTGACAAGGTCATCCGGGAATGTACGACTTCAAATGGCTTAAACGTCGGTGAATGGGCTTTCGAACACATGAACGAGGTGTTTAAGAATGAGATCAATCCGTTTGTTGAAAGTCTAAAAGAAAGTTTTGCATCTCTTTCGGAAAATCTCGAGTTTGAAATTAAAGAAGTTCAAAAAGTGTTTTATGAAATGGACACCGCTTACGAACTACAATTAATTGAAAAGGAAAAGATTTTATCTGAATATGACCGATTCTTATCCCAAGTAATTTCTTGTGATGTGCTTGCTACTGTGAATGTTAATTATTCGAATGAGCTTACATCCGCTATGATTAAATGTGATGCTGTGAATATATGTGATGATGTGTGTGATCTCTCTGTAAATGTTGCTGATACTGTAAATGAGGTAGATAATCATTCTTGTCACGAATCTAACGCTGAATTTTTAAAGCTTCAAGATTCTTACAATTTACTTACAAAACGCTTTAATCAACTTGAACAACATTGTATATCTTTAGAATTAAAACAGCAAACTCAAAATGAGGATCTTTTGATAACAAATGGTTGTGAAAACAGTGTTGAGACGAGTGACAAGATGATTGAGATAGTTAAGACATTAGAGGAAGAGATTATGAGATTAAAGAGAGATGTGTCATCAAACGAAACACTAAAAATGGAACTAGAGGCCGCAGAGTCAAAAAACCAGTGCTTAGAAACTAGACTCTCGTCTATTCTAGGGGAGATGGATCGTGCAAGATAGGGAATGTCCAAACTTTATTGTTCACTAGAAGAACGCTTCGCTTTTAATGCGGCACAGCAACAATCTTATGTTGAACAATTGAACCAAAAATATGAGGAAATCTCTGACTTAAATATCCAGCTCATTGACAAAAACATGGTTTTGGCCGAGTTAAAGGAGACACTTCTTCTCACCCGACAAGAAGTTGTTAATAACTTAGCTACCAACTCTGCACCGTCCTCTAGTGCTCCAACAACCAATTCAGTAGTGCTCTATAAGAACCCACTCCATAAGAAAAATCCGGTTACCTACGATGATTATATGAGGAATGCAATTAAGCATGTAGATCTTGTTAGGGATATTTTAGATGATTTGTATGCGTTAGATCCCTCAAGCAGTTACTATTATTCAGCTCATGCATATATTCAGCGAGTTCAATATTGCTTAGCATATTTGCAATACATAGGAAAACCGGGTTCTGCACTACTCAATAATCGACCCATTGCTGTAACTCCATTCACTAAGACTCCAGGAGCAAAACCGTCATTGGCACCATCAACTAAGGCACCTTTAAAATCTGTTACTAATGTTCCCACTTTGCCTTCTACAGGATTAAAAGAGTCTACTAAGGCTAAAGGATCGCCACTAAAGAAAGATAAGATCAAGCCCTCCACTAGTAGTACCATCAAGAAGAAAGTAGAAGCTCACCTTAGGAATGTTATGTCAGATTTAAATAAAAAGAATCATGTTGCTAAGACTAAAAGCTCTGCGCCTGTGCAGAAGCCTAAACCATTTGTGAATTCTAATTTGAAATGTTGGAATTGTAATGAATGCATGTTTTCCCAACGTCATGATTTGTGTCTTATTGATCATGTGAATGAAATGCATGCCATTAGGAATGATCTTGAATGGAAGCCAACTGGGAGAACTCGTACCCAAGTTGGATGGCAACGGCGTCCCACTGGTAGGACCTTTACATTAGATGGAAAAATGTGCCCTTTAACTAGGAATGCATCCATTGAGGTTAGGTCTCAGCGTCCTTTAGTTAGGCACACTAGCACTAAAGTATGGAAACCGCGCCCTTTAATTAGGTCAGCCCCCACTATAGTGCCTATCAGTGAAGAAACCTCAGGATTTAAGCCAACTTGAATCTACACCACCAACTAGGAAGAAGGCTAGGAAATCTAAGAAACCTAAAGTTAGCAAATCTAAGATCATTATATCTGTACCTGTTAATAACAAGGAACATTCAGATTCTGAAACCTATACATTGTCCTCGTTTGGTGATATTTTCAGGTGGTCCAAATCATCCTCTGGTATTTGGACTCCGGTTGCTCAAAGCATATGACCGGAGATCGCTCGATGCTCCGAAATTTCGTCAGCAAGTTTCTTGGAACAGTTAAATTCGGTAATGATCATATTGCAAAGATAATGGGGTATGGTTAATATCAGATTGGAAATGTTACAATTTCAAGGGTATACTATGTAGAAGGTCTTGGTCATAATTTATTTTCAGTAGGACAGTTTTGTGATTCCAACCTAGAGGTTGCTTTTCGACAACATACTTGTTTCATCCGCAACTTGGAAGGAAGAGACTTGTTGAAGGGGTCTCGTGGTGCAAATCTTTATACTTTGTCCCTACAAGACATGATGGCCACCTCTCCAATATGTCTTCTCTCCAAAGCATCTAAGACCAAGTCATGGTTATGGCATCACAGATTATCTCATCTCAATTTTGATGCTATTAATCATTTGGCTAAAAACGAATTAGTTCGTGGTCTTCCAAAGCTCAAATTTCACAAGGACCATTTATGTTCCGCGTGTTCAAGGGGGAAAAGCACCAAGAAATCATACAAATCCAAAGCTGAAGACACCAATCAAGAAAAACTTCATCTTTTGCATATGGATCTTTGTGGGCCAATGCGGACCGAAAGTGTGAGCGGTAAGAAATTCATCCTTGTTATTGTGGATGATTTCTCCAGGTTTACATGGGTTAGATTTCTACGTACAAAGGATGAAGCACCGAAGGCTATCATCACTTTTCTGAAATTCATTCAGGTACGTTTAATACAGATAATGGAACAGAGTTCGTCAACCAGACTCTTCGTGATTACTATGAAGAAGTTGGTATTTCACATGAAACATCCGCTGCACGTACTCCACAACAAAACGGTGTCGTTGAAAGACGGAATCGTACGCTTACGGAAGCTGCTAGGACTATGCTGATTTATGCGAACGCTCTATTATTCTTGTGGGCAGAAGCTATATCTACTGCATGTTTCACCCAAAATCGTTCTATCATTCGGAAACGCCATGGAAAAACACCTTACAAGCTTCTACATAATCGTAAACTCGATGTTTCATTCTTTCATGTGTTTGGTGCTCTTTGTTATCCAAACATTAATAGTGAGAACTTGGGCAAACTTCAACCGAAATCCGATATAGGTATTTTCATTGGTTACTCACCCTCCAAGAAAGCATACTGAATTTACAACCGTCGTCTTGGTAAGATAGTAGAAACTATGGACGCAGATTTTGATGAGCTGACAGCAATGGCTTCTGAGCAACGCAGCTCTGAACCCGCACTTCACGAGATGGGAACCGGTGCTATTAGTTCCGGATTAGTTCCCAATAATCCTACTTCTACATCATTTTTACCACCTACAAGGCCCGAGTGGGATAAACTATTTCAACCGTTGTTTGATGAATTCTTTGATCCCCTAAATGATGAAGTTCCAGCACCTGTAGTGATAGCTCCAATCCCTGAAGTTGTTGCTCAAGCTAATGAAGCTTTATCAAATGCATCTTCAATTGACATTGAACCGGATGCACCTCTACCAAGTAATTCTCAAACTACACCTGAATCGTCACCCTTACTTGTGCCTAATGATGTTGAAGATGATTCTATTGATCACGATTTGGAATATGCTCACCTACAAGAGCTTCCTTTCTTTGGTATACCGATACCTGAAAACCCTTCAGCCGCGTCTACCTCAGAAGAAGCTCCTACAATTGTTTACTCCAGACCACCACGGATTGGAAATCACAGCACCAAATGGACAAAAGATCACCCAATTAGGAATGTTATTGGAAGTCTTGATCGACCAGTCTCTACACGTCATAAGTTACAAGAAAGTGCACTCTATTGCTATTTTGATGCATTTCTCTCCGAAGTTGAACCTAAAAACTGGCAACATGCTATGACTCAATCATCTTGGATTGAAGCCATGTAAGAGGAACTAAATGAATTCCAAAGACTTGAAGTATGTGAATTAGTTCCTCTCCCTGACAAGGTTAACATCCTTACTTTGTTGTGGGTCTATAAGGTTAAACTCGATGAGATGGGTGGAGTCTTGAAGAATAAGGCTAGATTGGTTGCTAGAGGATACAAACAAGCCTTGGGTATCGAATTTGAAGAATCTTTTGCTCCTGTTGCAAGATTGGAGGCTATTAGACTATTCCTTGCGTATGCTGCTCATATGAACATGATCGTCTATCAAATGGATGTGAAGACGACATTTTTGAATGGTGAACTAAGGGAAGAAGTCTATGTTAGTCAGCCGGATGGGTTCGTTAGCACGGAGTTTCCTAATCATGTGTACAAGCTTAAGAAGGCTCTCTATGGGTTGAAACAAGCTCCACGCGCGTGGTATGATCTCCTTTCAACATATCTCATTTCGGAAGGCTTCTCCAAAGGCAAGGTGGACCCCACTCTATTCACTCTCAAGGAGGACAACGACATGATACTTGTACAAATTTATGTTGATGATATAATATTTGCTGCCTCTAACATAGAATTGTCAAAACGCTTTGAGAAGATAATGTCCACACGCTTTCAGATGTCAATGATGGGAAAAATTTCATTTTTCTTAGGATTACAAATTTCTCAGAATCCTAGAGGCATCTTTATTAATCAATCCAAATATGCTCTAGAATCTTTAAAGAAATATAACTTTGAAAATTGTGACCCCGTGGACACTCCAATGGTGGAGAAATCCAAGTTAGATGAAGATAGGAATGGTACTATTGTCGATCCAAAACTCTACCGTGGGATGATCGGCACCCTTCTCTATTTGACTGCTAGCAGGCCTGATTTGCAATTTGCCGTATGCATGTGTGCGCGGTATCAGGCTCGGCCTACCGAAAAGCACCTACATGTTATTAAAAGGATCTTTCGGTATCTTAAAGGAACACTTCATCGTGGTCTATGGTATCCGAAAGATTCCTCTATTGCTTTAATATCATACGCAGATGCCTATCATGCTGGGTGTCAAGACACGAGGCGTAGCACTTCTGGGTCTGTGCAACTCCTTGGAGACAGATTGATTAGTTGGTCTTCAAAAAGGCAGAAAAGCGCTGCAATTTCTAGCACGGAGGCTGAATACATTGCCATGTCCGGTTGTTGTGCTCAAGTCCTTTGGATGAGATCACAACTAACTGACTACGGTTTGGGATTCAACAAAATCCCGATGTATTGTGACAACAAGAGCGCCATTGCCCTTTGCTGCAACTACGTTCAACACTCCCGGGCAAAGCACATCGACATTCGCTACCATTTCATTAAAGAGCAAGTGGAAATCGGAGTGATCGAGCTGTATTTTGTCACCACTGAGTATCAGCTGGCAGATATGTTCACCAAAGCCTTAGATCGAGGACGAATCGAGTTTTTGATCGACAAGCTTGGCATGAAATCATTCTCTCCAGCGACTCTCAAAGAGTTGGCAGAAGAATCAGCAGAATAGTGGTGGTAAACTATTCATGCGTATCCTTTGTTCGTGATCATGTATATTATCGTATACATATAAACCACAAAAAGAAAAATACAAAAATATAAAACCAAGAAAAACCATAAAAATATAAAACCTAGAAAAACCATAAAAATTATAAAATAAAGAAAATCCAAAAAATATTTTTCGTTTTTTAAAATCGGGCATGTCTTTTAGTACGGTAATATTTACGGCTTTAAAAATGTCGATCAAAATTGACACGGCGCCATAAATAGAGTCCGTATAAAAGTTGTACATTTTTAGAACATGCCCATTATGGCTTGTAGTTATTTCAGACTGCAACCCGTTTTTCGCATTAAAGTCACGTATTACCTTGGAAAGCGTTGGCTCACAACGGGAATTAATTTTCTCGGGCATGATTTACAAGCCAAATCATGCAAAGGGATCAAGTTTACTTTACAACTTGGTCCAACACGAGTTAGTGCACGTTTCAGTGCATTAATTTGTCTAAATAAGAGAAATCTTATTGCCACCACGAATCAATCTTTTCAAGACATTAAAATTGGAAATGTTTTCATCAATATTTGACTGTTTAAACAATGACTACAACTCTTTAAATAGAAAACGGGTCATCGTTTAAGGGAGAGAAAATATTAAATCGTCTTCATCATCAAAAAGGTTTTCAAAAGTGTTTGAGGAAAATTAATCTGTCAAATGGTTAATAACTGGAGTTTCTTTAGCATACGACTTGTGATTGTTCTGATTTATCGTGACTTTTTAGATCTTGGAAATCTGCTAAATAGGATACAGTGTTTAAGTTGTGTGCGGGCTAGAATAGTTAATACAATGAGATAGGACTAACGATTCTTAAGTAATTTAACGGATGTTAGCCTAAAAGGAGTTATTAACTAAAAAGGAAAAGAAAAGAAAAGTATAGGGACTAAAAATGACTAAGTGCGAAAGTTGTCAAAATTTGACCTAAGTCAAACCAAACCCCCCCCCCCCCCCGTTCTTTCTTTTCTGTCTTCTTCATTGTTTTCTGTCCGCCATTGTTACACACACACAAGCTCACACAAATCGTGTTTTCATCATTCAATCCATTTCAATCGTTCAAAATAAGGTACAAACATTGAATCTTAGTTTTAATTCGCCTAATTTATTCGTTAAATCCTGTTAATTGCCTCGTTCTAATCAAATTAGGGTTTCTGCACAAATTAGGTATAGTTAATTAGGGTTTAAGATGGGTTTGAGTCGGATTATGATTAGAATACTGGATGTTGCCTTAGATTGCCTTAAAACTCACACACGCGTTTAGAATAATCCTACATAGGGTGCGTTTAGGACTTCCGAATGAACGACTTCCGGATGAAAGACTTCCGAATGAAGGACTTCCGAATGAAGGACTTCCGAATGAAGGAATTCCGAATGAAGGACTTCCGAATGAAGGACTTCCGAATGAAGGACTTCCGAATGAAGGACTTCCGAATGAAGGACTTCCGAATGAAGGACTTCCGAATGAAGGACTTTCGAATGAAGGACTTCTGAATGAAGGACTTCCGAATGAAGGACTTCCGTATGAAGGACTTCCGAATGAAGAAGTTCCGAATGAAGGAGTTCCGAATGAAGGAGTTCCGAATGAAGGAGCTCTGAATGAAGGAGTTCCGAATGAAGGAGTTCCGAATGAAGGAGTTCCGAATGAAGGAGTTCCGAATAAAAGAGTTCCGAATGAAGAAGTTCCGAATAAAGGAGTTCCGAATGAAGGAGTTCCGAATGAAGGGGTTCCGAATGAAGGGGTTCCGAATGAAGGGGTTCCGAATGAAGGAGTTCCGAATGAAGGGGTTCCGAATGAAGGGCATCCGAATAAAGGGGTTCCGAATAAAGGATTGTTGGATTGATAATTGTTTGCCTGTTATAATTACTTGATGAAATGTGTCATGCTTAGAAGTAACAACATAATGGTATATATATATTTCCGTGTATCAACCTTTTATGTCTTATCTTAAGCAAAAACCATGACTAATCCAATCGTGCAAGAACTCCAAAATGCTAGAGCAGCCGCAATTGCCGAGGCAAAAGCCCTCAAGTTCATACCAAACGATTACCGGCTGAAGGAAGTTTCTAAGTCCACTCACCATGGATTCAAAGTCGCCTCAGCAATCCTTGATCAATCTCACTTCAAGAATGCTTTAAGGAGTACTGCTTCGGTGCCATTTGATTACATGTATGAATTCTGGGCTACCAAGGAAAGTACTTCAAATAAGATCACCTTCTCCCTCGACAAAAAGCAACAGACACTCACCGCTTCAGACTTCCGCAAGATATTTGGAATTCGGGATACACCCAAAGGTTTGTCATTTTCAAGGAACCCTTACAAAGACGAACTCATGGAGATGTTCCGTGCTCTTGGATGTCCTGACCTACGAGTTGTGTCCGATTTTACCACCGCCAAAGTGGGTCAACCTTGGAGAGCTATCTTTGTTATTCTCAGTAGATGTCTTACACCTAAAACAACTGGGCATGATGCTGTGCATGGTCCAATTTTGAACATCTTCTATGGAATGTACAAAGGCTTAAATACAAATTATGCATCCTTGTTGTGGGAAGAATTTAACTTTCAAATCTTCCAAAACAAGAAGCTGAAGGCTAATTTCTTTCCTTACCCTCGGTTTATCAAGCTTATAATTCATTATTTTATGAAGAATGATGTCTCTATTGATAAGCGTGCAGCAAGTCGTCACCACACTAAAGAGGCTGATGACACTGTGGACCTAAGGCATGAAGGACCCTCTAGTGCTGTTAATCCTGGTCCTATTCCCGATTATCTTCTGATAGATAAAATTAAAGCTTCTGCTGATTACAAGCTACTGCTAATAGAAATCAAGAAGCAAAAAGCAAGCCTTCAGACAGGAGAAGACTCGTCTACTACGGTCAAGAGTAAAGGTAAACGCAAGCAAACAGTTGCTTTATCTGAACCCAAAACCAAGAAGAAAAAGACTAAGGCTAAGAAGGGTAAGAGCACGGCTGACGAGCTTGTTCTCCACGATGAAGAAGATGTTGAGGACGATCCTACTCTTGAAAAGACTGAGAAAAAGTTAATGAAGATGGCTATTGAAAAGAGTAGGAGAGACACGGGCGGTAGTGGTTCGGGTGCACAGATGGATGTTGAAGAAGAATACGAGGAGCCAGATGATATTAATGAGTTTGGATCACCCGAACGTTACTCAGCATCGAAGGAGACATCCATTGCTGATACAGCAAGTGTTGAGAAGGAGTCCGGTGCTACAACAATCATTGTGACTACACAGCCTCTCGTAACTCAACCTCCACCAATCCAGCCTTTACCAACCCGACCGGTGCCAACACCATTCCTTCCACCTCCAACAACTTCCATCCTCAGTACTGTAATAACAACCGAGCCTCTTCAACCAACCCAGAGTAGCTCTGTACCATCTTCAATGGCTGCATTCGTAATGGCAGAAATGTTGGATAAACACACGGATAGTCAAAGAAGAGAGATGGATAAACTTCGAGAAGAGCTATTTCGACGAGTGGAAAGTGAAGCGGGATCCAAGAAAGCCCAAGAAGAGATGCTTGCTAAGTTCACTGCAGAGATGGAGTGTAAAGCTCATGCAGAAGAACTTGCTCAGGTCAAACAGGCTGAAGCTGATAAGTATGAAGCACGACTTACGAGACTTCGAGTTATAAAAGATAAATATAAGGAGCAGAAAGAAACACTTGAAGCTTCTATTTTAGAGAGAGTGAATGAATCTGTTGAGGCCCTTATGTCAAAGTTGCGTGATGAAATGAGGAAACTTGCGGCTGATAACTTGATGATTAAGTCGTCCAATCCTTTCGAGTCAGCTTACAAAATTGCATATGACTTGACGGATTTTGAATTAAAGAAGATCCTCAAAGCTCGCATGAAGGAAGTTGGATCCTTTAACAAGTCTAAAGTTCAGCGGATACTTTACAAAGCACTCAATGACGCTATTTTGGAGGATGATCGGTTGTTTAAGACGTTTGGAAGCGTGGTACCTTATCACATCTTGGATGAGGAGGAAAAGGTAGATAGTGAACAAGATGAGGGTAATGGTGAAGAAGAAGAAGAAGAAGATGATGATGATGGTGATGATGATGATGATGGTGACGATGATGGTGATGATGATGAGGATGGTGATGATGATGATGGTGGTGATGGTGGTGATCTAAATGAGGAGAGTGATAAGGGTAGCAACGGGGATGATGATGAGGATGATGGTGGTAAACATGATCAACCTGAAACGGGGGACAAGGTTGCCAGCACAAAGCCATCCAAGTCTGGTACCAAGTCTCAGAAAGATGCTGCATGAAAGGAAAAGTCCACCTCTACGGAATCAGGACGAACCAAGTGGCGCCATGATGTTAATGCTACTACTGCGTCATCGATTCCCGGTACATCTGTTTCTGTTTCTATACATGTTACCACTAATCCTGTTAGTTCTTTTGTTGCTCCTGTGATTGCAGAATCAGTAACTGAACCTGAATCTGCACAACACTCGCCTGTTCATGATACCACCGAGATGCCTGAATCAGAACCAGCAAGTGTTCATGTCTCTACTCCTCTGCAACAAGTACCACAATCTACTGTTCGCGAGTCAAGCACACGAGACTGGGCGGACACATTGGAGATTAATGAAACTGCACCGCCACAAGCTTGGATCACGGCAGCTGCTAAATATGATCCAATCACAGACGCTGACAGAGATGTTCTATATCTCCGTATCCGTAGTCCAATAGACTTGTGTGCATTTTTTGCTCATGAGTTTAAATCTTCGGTCACTCCGTCTTTGGTGAAGAGAGCGCTAAAGGATAAGAGAATTCACGCCAAAACCAAGTTAAGCCGCATGAAGCACGAGTATTATGCTGACGAGGTCCTGAAAGCTCTTAATACCGTTCAAAGGCCAGGCCTTCATGAGTCAGAAAGAGCTCCACCTCCACTTGATCCTTCTCAAGATAATCAAATTGCTCTTGACTTCTTTGTCACCTATGATCTTGATTATCTCCTCAAGGGATCATCCAAGTACGCAACCTTCCTGACCTTGTTGAAAGCTGGTAATTGGGGGACAATACCCTGGATCGAGGAAAAGGTAAACCGACTCTGGGTCCCAAAGGTAAATCGTAATTATGATATGTATGTTGTCATAGGTGCATCACATTGGGACGAGCGAGTCCGAAGGGCGTACAGAGGTTGCTGCTTAGCCAATTCAGGAAGTATCGTTAGATCCGATATTCGCATCTCAAGTATTTTGGGACTGAAAACTAAAGCCAAGAATGGCTATCATCATGTGACGGAGATTCGTCTAAAAAGGGAGGATGATAGAGAATACACAATACAGCAGGGAGATTTTTCTATCATTCGCCTAGAAGATATCGAAGACATGTTGCTTATGATGACCCGTGATCAACTTACCCATCTTACTCGTGAAGATATCATTGCCTTGAATACAGCACTTCGTATGTTCACACGAAGCGTTGTTATCAAGAAACGAGTTGAAGATCTTCAATTGGGAGTTGAAAGCTACCAAAGGAAGCTTAACCTGACCCGTCCAATGAATCAAGTTCTACCTCAACATGTCTCAAGATGTCCCTATACCGGCACTACCGTTCTGAGTTACGGGATTTTCTACTTGAACAGTCCTGGGATCATGAAGTTTATGAGGGTAGGTGATCTTTATAAATACAGTGATGGGACTCTCATATACGTTAGAGGAAAATTGGAGCATCTTAATTCTGGTGGGTCATTACCAGAAATGATTGAGGAGTGGCATCCGGGTTATCGGAAAATGGCGACATATATGATCAAGAATATTGATGAAAAGCTCCAGGAACTTAGATTGATGAGGAGCTTAGAAAGGTTCGTTGGTGGTAGACCATATGTAGTGCACCACAAGTTACTACAACGATCCATCTAATGGGTCGTACATCTCAGGTCCACTCTATATTGGTTTTTAATTGTGAATATGTAAATTCTGTGAATATTGTGCTTTTATGGCTTGATGTAGTGTTAAGGTATGATAATTTTTCAAGAATTTCTCATGAGATTCTAAATCTTTCAAAATATATCATACTAAAGCACTACAATTTACCCTTATTAATTTAAGGGGGAGCATTAATATGTTCTATGGCCAAACATTGATTTCTTTTTTACCCAAAGACCGGTTAATCCATTCAATATCCCAAATATTAATGGTTAACATTTTGGATAAGGGGAGAAAATGGGATTAAGGAGACTTAAATGATACTTGGCTAAAAGATGAAAAAGGACTTAACGATAATCCAACTTAATATGTGTAAAGCACGTGTTAAGGGGGATCGTTTTTGATGAACAAAACACCTAAGGTACAAAACTCTTGATTTCAATATCACAAGTACCTTAAGTGATTTTCAAGGATTTTTCATGGTGACTATACTTTCCCAAAACACGCGTTATTCACGACGGATGTGGTGACAAAAGGGTGGTAGGAATAGGTTTTAGTCCAATGATTCATCAGAGCCGATGGAATCTTCCCAAGGACAATTCCCTAGATAGAATTAGAAGTCCTAGGAAAGATGGAGAAAGATTGTGAATGTAGCAGAGTACCGACTAATTACTGATGCTAGCACTGGAACAATCACAACAAGGTGCTAGTAATGATGTATTGGTAAGTACTGAAGGGGTTGAAGAATGAAAAAGAAATGTAAAGATAAAGGGTGTAAAGAAAGAAGCCCTCCTTACAACTCTAGGCAGAAACCGGGTCAATACATATGCTATTGAGATCATTTGTTAATGATTCTCGATATTGAAGAAAGACATCATGGACCCAGTGATGCAATGCACAACCCTTCCCAGCTAACTCAAATATCTCTCAAAAGGTATTTGTTTCAATCACACGGAGATCAACACGTTATCTATTGGTTTATTCACTCCGAATAGACTGATATTGAAAAGGTGGCACTCCTCTCCAGCCATCGCTCACTAAATCAAAACGCACTATCGAGTCTAAAGCCACAAGATCATCAAAAGTCTCATTAGGACACATTCCATTTATTCCTTGCTTTCTCACACACTGTGAAAAGTAAGAGATTTTTATGAGTCCTACGCAGTATTCTTGTAATATTGCTAGAACATCCGAGTAATACGCAAGTATTACAATGAAGATGGAAATCCTGCTTGAGCCAACATCAAACAAGCTCATGGTAGGTTACACGTGCGGTTCTTTAAGAACCAATCTTGTGAAAAACTGGAAAGAAACAGTAGTTTAATTCTTAATTGAACTTAAACTCGTTCCAGGCCTCTACGCATTATCATATGATCTTGCCAGAATACTCAGAGTGACACTCTTTAGTGTTCACAGTGACGAGTGGAAATCCTTCAAGTGTTAACATCAAACAGCACTTGGTAGGTGACGTGCAAGATTCTTTATGAATTAAGCTCGTGATAACTGGAAAGCAACGATGGTGAAAATCTTAATTGAAATTCACTTGTTCCAGGTTTCATGAATTGACGGCTTCAATCACAAGGATAATTTATCCAAGTGATTTACTCTTTATGTTCGCAGTCAAGCTTAGTGATCGTCGAATAAAGAGAACGGGTTTAACCGCGAAATCCTGTCAGGAAGTTACTTAATTGAAACTATCCGTCACAGGTACGATATCTAATATCGTCCAACGGTCTTCACCGACCGGAGGTAAAACGCTACCGATTTAGAATGAAATGTTCTAAGCCATTTCATTCGTGTCTTATCATGTTGCTGCGAAGACGGTGGCGTTGCGGTGTACCAGCTGACGTCGTTCCCACATGCTTATGTTATTCTGCATCAAAGTTCAGCAAAATTCAAGAAAGTTCAAAATAAAGTCTTCCGCTGTACCAAACTCTGAAGCTTTCGAGAATTCAACAAAAGACATAAGTGTGTGGAACATGGAGTCACGAGGAGGCAAGATTCACAAGAAGGCAAAGATCGCACGTGATTGGTCAAAAGAACAATGCTCTCAAGCCAAAGCCTAAAAGATCAAATCAACATATTCACAACAAAAAGAAAAGAAGAAAAGACTACGAGCTGAAGAACGAAGACTTAGTATAGTATGCTAGGTTTAGAACTATGTAACGTGGAGTGACCTCCCTTAGGGGGAGATTGTTAGAAATACGTTTTTAACGTATATTAGAAGTATCGGTCACTCCACAATATTATTAATGTTGTATAGCTCGTAGTTAATGTTTGCTTATTTAGTTAAGTAAGAAACCGGCCCATAGGCTTGTCATGGGTCGGCCCAAGCCCATTAGTGGCTTGGATATAAATACCCCTTTCCACCATGGAAAGGGGTTGGTTGTTGATTGTTTCACTTACACATTTTGAATAAAACATATATTTCTCTCTCACTTTCTCTCTCTAGTTTCTCTCTCTAGAAATCTTCAACCCACTTTATTGATTCGTAAGATTATCACTATTCTACAGAAACGATGACGCGATTGTGGTGCCGGATATTGGAGCTAATAATTTTGAACTTAAAACGGGTTTTATTCAAATGGTTTCCGCTACATCATTTTTAGGCCGTCTAATGATGACCCACACGCTCATATCAAACGTTACAATCAGCCAACACCGTCAAATACAATGGGGTGCCACAAGAGGCTATTCGTTTACAACTCTTTCCTTTTTCCCTCGAGGGACAAGCCCGGATTTGGCTTGATAAGGAACCACCCCAAAGTATTACCACATGGATTGACTTAGAGACCAAGTTCATAAACTACTTTTTCCCACCATCACGGACCACTTCTTTAAGGAATGAGATCATCACTTTTGAACAACAATATTGGGAAACGTTTAGTGAGTCTTGGGATCGATTTTAAGAGCTTTTAAGAAAATGTCCACAACACGGTTTCACTAAAGTGCATCAAATTAATACGTTTTACAATGGTTTAACTCTAAATGACCAAGACTCACTTAATAGTGCCGCGGGGGGTAATATTCTTGTGAAATCGATGAACGAGGCTTGGGTCATAATTGAAAACAAGGCTAAAGTACAAACCAAGAGTGTTAGGGCTACTATGGCAAGTGCTAGTTCTAGTGAGAGTGATAAGAGAATTGATAAGCTTACGTCGCTTGTTGAATCAATTGCTCTAAAAACCCAAGCCCTCAATCGTCAAGTTAATGCCATGAAAGAAACTTGTGAAACGTGTGAGACTTGTGGTGGACCACATTCATATTTTAATTGTGAAAAGGTTTACAATAATCAACAAGAAGTTTATGATTATAACAACAATGAAAATGAGCGTGTTCATTTCAAACCAAATGTTGATGTTAACCATTTGTCTTACAAGTCTAATAACTATTTGGCTCCCCCGGGTTTTGTAGCACCACAAAGACCACCCCCACCCGCCCAAAATAGGAACCAAGGTCCTCAACGGGGTAATTTTCAAGGAAATTATAATCAACGGGGTTTTAATCAAAATCAAGGGAATTTTCAAGGGAAAAACCAAGGGTTCAATAATCAAAATCAAGGATTTAATAACCAAGGTTTTCAAAATCAAGGATTTAATCAAGGTTATAATCAATATCAAAACCAAGGTTTTCCTAATCAAGGGTATAATCAAATGAACATGCATAATCCTCAAATGGACTTGGTTCTACAAAAATTATCCGGACATGAACGAACCATGAAAGAGATGCAAGATATAATCGACAAATGCAAGAATCAAACGATAAGAAATTTTTGACAATGATTCAAACCCTTCGTCCCCAAGGTGCCCTCCCTTCGAACACCGTGCCTAATCCTAGGGCTAATGTTAATGCTATTACTACTAGGAGCGGTAAGACCACCGTAGAACCTTCCTATCCCCCACCTAACCAAGGACCCGAGATACCTTCTTCTTCTACACACCCTATTTCTCCTTCTACTTGTGACATACCACCCGTTATGCCTTCGTCTACACCTTATGTTCCACCGATACCTAAATTTTCTACCACACCTTCGGTTCCCAAACCGGTTCTTTCACCTTCCATTTCTACTCCTCCTCCACCAAAGGATGTGAGTGAGCAATCCACTCCAAAGCCTTCATCTCAACCCAATATACCTTATCCCTCAAGGTTGCGGAAAGAGAAATTGAAGAATAAGGATGATATTCAAGTTTCAAACTTCCTAAAAATGTTCAAACAATTGAATTTTAATATCACCTTTGCTGAGGCGCTCGCTCGCATGCCTAAATATGCTAAGATGTTTAAGGACCTTTTAAGTGATAAGGAAAAGTTGCTCGATATTGCCAACACCCAATTGAATGAGAATTGTTCCGCGGTTCTTTTGAGAAAATTACCAGTTAAGTTAGGAGATCCCGGTCGATTCCTTATTCCTTGCAATTTTCCGGGTGTTGAGAACTGTATGGCCTTGGCGGATCTCGGAGCGAGTATCAATCTTATGCCATTGTCCGTGTGGAAACAATTATCTTTACCCGAGCTAGTCCCCACTCGTATGACCTTGGAATTAGCTAACCGTACGGTTGCTTATCTGGTGGGGATAGCCGAGGATGTTTCTGTAGGAGTCGACAAATTCACTTTTCCCGCCGACTTCGTCGTAGTCGACTATGAGATGGATCCCCGTATTCCCTTAATTGTGGGACGACCCTTCTTGAGAACCAGGCGTACATTGATTGATGTAGCCGCGGGTGAACTTATCATGAGGGTCGGGGATGATAAAATCGTCTTTAACATGGGTAAACTTTCCAAACTTCCCGATAAGCCCGAATCCGTGAATTACATCGATGTGCTCGACGAAGCATGTGAAGAACATTTTCACGAGTCTTGTAAGAGCGGGATTTATCCTTTACCTCATGTTGAGACCGTAGCTTCTATTGCTCCTTCATTGACTCCATTTGGAGAAAGTGACTTTCTTTTACAAGAATTTGAAGCGAGTTTAGGGGATGTGGATCTAAAATATGACGATTCTCCCACGGATTGGGAAGAAGACATTCGTACCATTGAGGGACTTCTCAATGAGGACCATATTTCTCCACCTACACCTAAGGAAGTTACAAACGATGATCCTAATTTGACTAAGCTTTCCATTGACAATCCACCAGATTTAGAGCTTAAGGATTTACCGTCTCATTTAGAGTACGTCTTCTTAGAGGAGGATAATAAGTTACCCGTCATTATTGCTAAGGACTTAAAAGAAGATGAAAAATCTCGACTTATCGATGTGCTTAAAAATCATAAGAAAGCAATTGCTTGGAAAATCTACGACATCCGCGGAATTGATCCTAATTTTTGCACTCATAAAATTCTCATGGAAGATGACTTTAACCCCTCAATCCAAAATCAAAGAAGGGTTAATCCAAAAATTCATGAAGTCATTAAGAAAGAAGTTATCAAGCTTCTAGATGCCGGAATGATTTACCCTATCTCGGATTAGCCATGGGTTAGTCCCATCCATTGTGTGCCTAAGAAAGGCGGAATCACCGTTGTTCCCAATGAAAACTACGAGTTGATTCCTACTCGACTCGTAACGGGTTGGCGAGTTTGCATCGAATATTGTAAGCTCAATTATGCCACTCGTAAGGATCATTTCCCTCTTCTATTCATGGATCAAATGCTCGAGCGTTTAGCGGGTAATGATTTCTATTGCTTCTTAGATGGTTTTTTCGGATATTTTCAAATCCCTATCGATCCAAAAGACCAAGAGAAAACCACATTCACTTGTCCCTATGGAACATTTGCTTACAAAAGAATGCCTTTCGGCTTATGCAATGCTCCCGGGACTTTCCAAAGGTGTATGATGGGGATAACATGACATGGTTGAAGAAACTATGGAAGTTCTTATGGACGATTTCTCGGTCTATGGTGATTCGTTCTCTTCTTGCCTTGCTAATTTAGAATGTATGCTCAAACGGTGTGAAGACACTCGTCTCGTTCTTAATTGGGAAAAATGCCATTTCATGGTAAAAGAAGGCATCATCCTCGGTCATAAAATTTTCTAAGCCGGTATCGAAGTCGACCGTGCTAAAGTTGATGTTATTGCTAAGTTACCTCCACCTACCACCGTCAAAGGAGTTAAAAGTTTTTTAGGCCTTGCGGGATTTTATCGACGTCTCATCCAAGATTTCTCGAAAATAGCTCGTCCAATGACTCATCTCTTAGAAAAGGATGCTCCTTTCATCTTCTCTCAAGAATGTCTCGACTCTTTCGAACTTCTTAAGGGTAAATTAACTAAGGCACCGGTCTTAGTCTCTCCAAACTGGGAGTTACCTTTCGAGCTCATGTGCGATGCTAGTGATTTCGCGGTAGGAGCGGTTTTAGGTCAACGAGTTAACACACATTTTCAACCCATTCATTATGCTAGTAAGACAATGACGGGGGCTCAATTGCATTATACCACTACCGAAAAAGAGCTTTTAGCCGTAGTGTATGCTTTTGAGAAATTCCGCCCCTATCTTGTGCTTTCCACCACCATCGTTTACATCGACCATTCCGCCTTGAAATACTTGTTGACCAAGCAAGATGCTAAACCGAGACTCCTTCGTTGGTTTTTGCTCCTACAAGAATTTAAAATCGAAATTCATGATAAAAAAAGAGCGGAAAACCTAGCCGCGGATCATCTTAGTAGACTTGAGGATCCTTATCAAGGGGAATCTCCAAATCAAGAGATTAATGAATCCTTTCCCCTTGAGGCTTTAATGTCTATTAATTCCAATCTTGATGATACCCCATGGTTTGCGGACATTGCAAACTATTTGGCGGGTGGTGTTCTTATCGAAGGGTTATCGTCCCAACAAAAGAAAAAATTCTTCAAGGACGTTAAATACTATTGGGACGACCCTTATCTTTTCAAGCAATGTGCGGACTTAATCATTCGTAGATGTGTTGATGGGCCGGCGGCTTTACAAATCCTTGAAGCTTGGCATAAAAGACCCACCGCTGGTCACTTTGGTCCTAATTATACCGCTAAAAAAGTTTTTGACTCCGGATTCTATTGGCCCACCATTTATCATGACACTCATGAAATGATTAAGCATTGTGATGCTTGCCAAAGGCAAGGCAAAATCACACATAAAGATGAGATGCCTCAAAATTTCATCCAAGAGTGTGAAATCTTTGACGTATGGGGCATCGACTTTATAGGGCCATTTCCATCATCCAAAGGAAACAAGTACATCCTCGTAGCCATTGACTACGTATCAAAATGGGTTGAAGCAAAGGCTTTACCTACTAACGATGCGAGGGTGGTTGTTAACTTCTTGAAACAATTGTTTGCTCGATTCGGGGTGCCTCGTGCTATTATTAGTGATCGCGGGACTCATTTTTGCAATGATTCATTCGCACGAGTCATGGCTAAGTATGGTGTCAATCACCGACTTTTCACCGCGTATCATCCACAAACTAATGGACAAGCCGAGGTTTCTAACCGTGGTCTTAAGAGAATCTTAGAGCGAACCATGGGAGAGCATCGTGCCTCATGGGCCGATAAATTAGATGATGCTTTGTGGGCTTTCCGTACCTCTTATAAGACACCTATAGGTTGTACTCCTTATCGCCTTGTGTACGGAAAGGCGTGCCACCTCCCCATTGAGTTGGAGCATAAGGCTTATTGGGCCTTGAAGTGGGCTAATTTTGACATAAACAAAGTCGGTGATCATAGGAAAATCCAACTCAATGAACTTAGTGAACTTAGGAATGAGGCTTATGAAAATTCATTAATCTACAAGGAGAAGACTAAGCTCATTCATGATTCCAAGATTAAAAACAGAGAGTTCCATGTTGGTGATCAAGTTTTACTCTTTAACTCTCGGTTGAAAATCTTTTCGGGTAAACTTAAGAGCCGTTGGTCCGGTCCATTCACCGTGGCCCAAGTCTTCCCTTATGGCACCATTGAGTTATCCCAACCAAATGGGCCCAATTTTAAGGTGAATGGCCAACGGGTTAAGTTGTACTATGGAGAGGACATCTCTCATGAGATGATTCCATCCCTCTCCACATTTCCCTTAAATTAATTTGGGAAATCGAGTCGAGCTAGAGACGCGTGATAAATAAATCAAGCATCGTATAACTAGGTTAGATTTTTACCTCTACCATCCTTTCCACCCTTTTTCACCTTCATCTATTTCCACCAATAAGTGTAGGGGGAGCCAAGTAGGTTGTTTGTATGTTGTGATGTTGTGCAGGGACATGAGCTTTAATGATCCACTTTTGGTGCTTTTGACGCGACCCGTGATCCCGTGTTTCCTGTGTACCTGGTTCCTTCGATAATTTTTTGCTATTGTGATTCAATCATGTATATAAATAAAACGAATAAATGTAATCACTTTAGTTTTCTCTTCCTTAGCTCAATTTTAAACAACGTACTCAATGTCCTAAGTGTAGGGGAGTTTATTCTCCCACATGCTTAAACATTGAGGACAATGTTTATATTAAGTGTAGGGGGATTTCTATCGAAATTTTAGTGGGCTTTTCCATGAATTTGACCCCATTTAACCGGAAAATTTAAAAAAAATTCAACATTTTTGATCTATTTTGGCCTAGTAGTATTTTTATTTATTTTCCTTTTGTCATCGCATCGTAATAATTTCCATTTCAAGAATAAAGTCAAAAATAAATAAATGAATAAAATGGTTTTAACAAGTTTAGATATCTTTGATATATTAGGCCCGTCGTGAATATTTTGACTCAACCCGAGTTTACTTATCCAAGTTTACTCTAGCTAGTATCCTTAACCATATGGACCTTAATTGGTTTATTAGGCTAAGCATCCACGAGTCTCATTCCTTGAGATTTTAAATTGTGGAGAATGAGAGATGATAGAGTTGATAATAAGTTTAAGGGTTACTTCTTCCTTATATGAGTTTTTGTGGCTCTTTCTTCCCGCTTGTATATTTAATTGCTTAATAAATGAGGATTTTTGCAGTGTCGATTCGATATCTTAACTCTTAGCCAAATCTTTATTCTCCTTGTAATTAAAGTATGAACACATTGAGGGTGCCCGCGTTGTGGACTTCCGACTAAGGTGGCTCATAACCACTAAGTAGGAGGTATTCAGACCATGGGACCACGGAATTTGGCCTACTATATATATCATAAATAAAGAAAGAATAAGATTAAAACATGACCTCAAGGAGCCTTAGGGTGTGGGGCATGTAGCACGAACCTTGTCATTAGAGCCTTAGGGTGTATGGCATGGTAAGTGTTGAATAAAAATTGATCAAAAATCAATTCCCTCATTTATCGTTCAAGGAGCCTTAGGGTGTGGACAATAGATGGGGAGCATTTTTACATCTTAAAGAGCCTAAGGGTATATGATGTTAACTTGCTAAACTCCACATAAAGTCAACATGACTTTGGAGGAATAATTAATAAAGTAGTACTATTGGCCAAATTTTGGGTCCGGGAACTTATTCCCCAAATCGTGTTAAATCATCCTTGATGCGGGCTTACTTTAGTGACAACGTTTTTGAGGACGAGGTTAGGTTTTGAGTGTCAGGTTTGTACTGTTTTGCCTTCATTTTTGGACTAATAATTATCAAATAAGTCAAAAGAGCCTACGGGTGAATGACAATCAATAAAATCTAGAGATACAACGTTGGAATTGGAGAAAGAGTACTTCACAATTGTCTTATATAAGTGGTTTTAACCTAAGAACTTATGGTAAACAATGATCTCGTTTTTAAGCTTGGTATGGGGAACGTGAAACTTGAGGGTGATTAATATTCATGACACTAAAGCCCTAATCTAAGTCTTAGATTTCTTTACAAGTTTCTTCCATCAAATGATTTCCAAGTTAATAAATTGTTAAAACTTTTGTTTCCTTTAAAGTTTTTATCTTTCCGTCGTAGTAGTAATAGTATATCTTAATAAAGGCCAAGATGGGTTGATAATGAGAAAATGTAACCTTAATGCTTTAAAACTATGCATTGCATGGGGTCATTGCAATGGTCAAGTGTAGGGGATTTAATAAGTGTGTAAACACATATCCTTTTACCACTAAAATCAAGGAAAAACAAGACCTAATCATGTGTTTAATGTCGTAAAAGTCAGAATTACGCGTGGTTTTGTGTTTTTGTGTGAAATAGGTACAAATGATCAAAAGGAAAGAAAACACGGGATTTCACGGTCAAATGTTGAAGAAAAATCCAAGAAAGTGACAAAGACAAAGTCAAAGACCAAAAGTGTGCCCAAGATCACGAAAACCGGCAATTCAACACGGTTTTGAAGAAAAGATCGACAAAGCCGAAATCGAACTCGTTTTTAGTGGATTTAATCTCATTGGAGTAAAATGGGCTTTGTTGGTCCCACATATGGGTAAATGGGCCCAAAAGCCCATTTAAGGAAATTTATCTTCTCACATTGGATTAAAAGGAAGCCCATTTACAAACCTAGACTTACTAAAAACGGATGGAATAATTGTTTGGGCCATAAGCCCATTTGATCAAATCCAAAGAATGGTGGAAAGTTTTATCCCAGTCAAACTTTATTTTGACAAAATCACACACTCACACGTTTCACAAAAACCTGGTCAACTCTCACCCTCACACGCATTAAATAAATAAGTTTACCCCCACTCCTCACTTCTTTTCGTTACAAACAAGAATACATACTCTCTCTCTCACCTCAACCCTAATCACACGCAGCTTTTTACTTTACCCAAACCCTAATAAAAAACACCAAAAATTACCTCATAAAAATTGGGGGTTTTCCCTTAAGTGTGTAATTCACACACTTGGGGATTAAATCCCCAAGTTTTTCGGGAAGGACTTGTTGTGGTCCTCATCTCACGTGGCCTATCCTCCTGTTTTGATTGGTTATGACATCTCACCAACTCGAATCCCCCAATCATAATCATCCTCATCACCCCTAAACTAACACAAGTAACACAAATCTGCCAGCCTGGCGATCCAAGTGATGATTGACGTGTTTTCCACCGCAAGATCAAGAAATGAAGAGAGAGAAGGTAGAAAAGAAGTGTTTAACGGCTCAGATTCAATTTCTTCCTCACAAAGCTTCATGAAGAAGCCTTCGGGGTTGGCTATAAAACCCCCCCTCATTTGTGTAATTTTATGCCTTTCTTTTTAGTTTAATTTTTATTTTCTGAAAAATAGAATTAGGGTTTATTGTAATTTCCTTTTCAATCAAGTATTGTACTTAGTATTTAATATTAATGAAATTTAAATTTTCTTAAATTTTGTCTCTATTTAATTTATTTACAATTTAATCTTGTTTCTGTTTTTTATTAAATAAATATTAAAGTAGAAAAAGGTAGAAATAATTTCCCCTACTGGGAAATTATGAAAAAATTGGTTCGATTTGTTTATGGTTCATGTTCGGATGATTTTTTGATGATATTTGGGGAATAAGGTGGTGTTTGGTCTCAATTTCGATTCATAGGGGGTTCAACGCCACCCTACGGCCCAACGGTTATCATAAAAAAGGTGTTAATCTCTTTTTATTATTTTTGTTAAATTTATGCTTATTAATCTGCTGTAGTTATTTTGAAACTGCTTGAAGTCTATTTACCTGCTTATTTTTATTTTTGGTTTGTCTTTATCTGCTTAGTTACTTTGTACTATTTGGATTTGTTGATTATAAGTTTATTTGTTTTGAGTTGTATTTGTTTGGATCTGCTATATGTATTTAGTTTTGTTTTAGCATTAAGTTGTTTAATCTTCTTGTGGTTAGAATAGATTTCGTTGGATCTGATTATTGTTTTGCTTTAATTTCGGTTTTATATATCTGCTTAACTAGTTTGCTTATTTGGGTATGCTGATTATTTAGTAGTAGTATCATTTTATAAGTGTAATTGCTTAACTAGTTTGCTTAAAAGTTTAATTTCTTATCATTTTATAAGTTTATTTAGTTAGTAGTATCATTTTATATAGAATTTAGCTTGCAGCTTATTTTCTTATTTGCTTTGAGAAGCTTATTTGATTTTCATGCTTCTTGCTTATTTTTGGATTGTCTGAGCTTATTTGTTTGCTGATATAGCTGTGTAAAACAACAGATCCTATTGATCTGTGTGTTCTAAACTCCAAAGTAAAATAAAAATAATATTAGCAAAATTTTGTCTGTCGAGGGTTTCGAACCTTCGACCTCTCGCTCATCAAACCAACGCCATAACCAACTCTGCTATTACTTATTTTGTGTTTATTCACTAGCTGTTTAATTAATATAGTTTATGTTTAGATTGGCAGTTTAATTAAATAAATTTTAATTAAGTTTTGTTAGTTTAAATTTTAATTAAAAAGTTTTATACAAGTTTTTAGTTTAAGTAATTTTATATAAAAGTTTTTATAAATTTTCTTTTATATAGTTTAAATAAAATATAAAAAGATAAAAAAATAGTTTAATTACTTTTTTGAAATTTAAATTTAGGTTTAAGTTTTATTTTAAAATTAGTTTTCAAATTTATTTAGATAAGTTTTAAAATAGTTTAAAATAGATTTTTTTATTTAAAAGGTTTTAGTAGAAATTAATTAGATTAATTTAGATTTAAGTTTAATTTTAAAATAGTTTTATTTACATTAGAATAAAATAGTTTTTATATTAAATAGTTATTAGTTTAAAATACCAAAAAAATACGTTTTAACCAAGAACAAATCAATCCGCGTTAATTTGAGATCAATTCAAGTGAGTCGAGGAAAACGAACATTAATTGATTAATTGGATTGAAAAATTCCTTACATTAGTATGTACAAACAAGTACTCATCCTAATTAAGTGATAAAGGATTTAATCTTTTCTTAAAACTCACTTTTTATTAAGTGTGACAAGTTTTTATTAAACTTTCTTTTTAATAAAATGTTTTATTAAATTAATTATTTGAAAATTTGAAAATTTGAAAATGGCATATTCTATCTAGGTTTGGAATATCCTTTTAGGATATTTTAATCTCCAGATTCGAACCATATCACTAAAAGATATAAAGGAGCGGAGTCTACTCCGGCGGTTCCTTAGTGGCTATGGCGGTTGCTTATAGATAAGGAACCGCGGGCTGCAATAAGGAACCGCAGGCAGATATAGTCGTTGGAAGTTTGTCTTAAATAGTGGACCATTCTCAGTTTTTCTCTTCACCTCTTTTGCACATACATTTCCAGATTCTTTCATACTTATTAAATCACTCAAATCCTTGATCATTTGGTTGATTACTACTCGTTTAGAAGTGAATCTTTCTCCTCCCATCTCTTCCTCTCAAAGTGTAAAGAGAAGAACACTTTCATCCTTGAAGTGTCGTGTCTACCTTAAAGATCCATTGAAGATCCAAACTTATTTATTCATTGTTGTGTTATTGTTGTGAAGATCCAAGTAGCTGTGTCTATTTGGAGGTTGTGTATGTGTTAAGGTTAATACTTGGTCCTTAAAGTATATTGGTGTAGATTGGTCTTAGCTAAGATTATGGCTCGACTTTTTGCTTAGAGTCGGAAAATTGGATAAGCGACGTTGTGTACGGTTTCTACACCTTAAGGAGCTTGTTGATTAATGAACTCTCGAGTAAGGAGTACTCGAGGAGTGGAGTAGGAACGAGGAGTGAGCTCGTTGCCGAACCACTATAAATCCTTGGTGTTTGGTTTGATCTTTCCTTCCCTTATCTCTTTATATTCATTATGCTTTATACTTGTGATTATTAGTTTAGTTGCACTACACCTTGTTCATATTGTGTATATGAAGGTTTCACATAAATACTCAAGCCTAACTTTTTGAAAAGGATTAAAAAAACCATCTTTTAACAAGTAAATTTAAGAAACTATTCAACCCCCTTTCTAGTTTTTATAATTGGTATCAGAGCGTGGTTGCTCAAGCATTTTTTAAAATATATTGTATTTTAAAACTTGAATCGATCTATGGATTCCAACAAGTATCTAGAAGGGCAATCTATGCAAAGACCACCTCTTTTTGAAACCGATAGTTTTATTTATTGGAAAAATAGATTTAAGACTTATGTGAAATCAAAAGATTTAGATCTTTGGCATGTTAATATCCATTGTGATTTTTTGCCTTATCAATATAATGAAGTTTCTAAAAGCAAACAGATAGTTACTTTTGACAAAGCTGATGATGACACTAAAAGGAAACTTGCTAAAAGTAATGAGGCTAAAATGGTGATTTATAATGCTTTACAAAAGAAAGAGTACGAAAGGATTTTTATGTGTGAAACCGCTAAAGATATTTGGAACACTCTTTTAGTAACCCACCAAGGTAATATCCAAGTCAAAGAAAGCAAAATCGATCTTCTTGTTCAACAATATGAACAATTTGTCATCTTAGAAGATGAAACTATTGATAGTGCATTTGCTAGATTTAACATTATTATTACTAGTATAAAAGCACTTGATGAAGGTTTTTCTAGAAAGAACAATGTTAGGAAGTTTCTTAGAGCGTTGCATCCAAAATGGAGAGCTAAAGTCACAGTAACTAAAGAATCAAAGGATCTCGCCAAATTATCACTCGATGAACTCATTGGCAACTTGAAAGTTCATGAGATGAGAATTTTGAAGAACTCGGAAATGGTGAAAACCAAGAGTGAAAGAAAGTCTCTTGCACTTAAGGCCAAGAAGGCGCAAAGTGACCATGAAAGTTTCTCGGATACTGATGATGAGGAATATGCCATGGCGGTTAGAGACTTTAAGAAGTTCTTTCAAGAGACGAGGTCAACACGTGAGGCAACCAAACAACGACTAGAAACCCTTCTCCAAAAAGCGTTTTGCTAAAGATGATAAAGGTGATAGGAAATGCTTTAGATGTGGTCATCCGAATCATTTCATCGGTGTCCTAAGCCTTCACGCGACAAGAACCACACGACGTTCGTTGGAGGTTCATAGGGCGATTGCGGTGAAGATGTTGATGACAACCCCAAAGATGAGAAATGTCATATAGCTCATACTTATAACGAGGTACATTCCAAAACTGATTATTATAGCAATAATAGTTCTTCTCAAGATGATAGTGAATTAGATGGCCAATACAATAATGTACATAAACTTAGCCTTAAATTCATTGAAAAGAACAAAGTGCTAAAATCAACTAGAACCAAGCTTGAAAATGAGATTAGTGAGCTAAGAGAGAAATTAGCTAAGCTTGCGAAAAACAAAGAAGTTGATTTAGGTTGTTTAAAATGTGAAAACCTTAGACGAGAGAATGAAGATCTCAAGAGTACCTCCATTAAACTAGAATAGTTCATGAAAGGTACTAGTTCTCTTGATGATATGTTGAACAAAAAAATTCATTCTAAGGTGTTGGGAATAAATTTAGGCCAGAACACTTGAACGCTGACAAGAACAACTCAAGCGTTGACAAGAGCAAAGTGAGCGCTGATAGCATAAGCGTTGACAAGTTAAAGTCAAGCGTTGACAGATTGAAGACAAGCACTGATGGAAGATGTGAGCTACACGTTTATTATATTCTAGAATACTTCTAGTAAGGATAGAGACGACAATGTATTTTCTATGTTTATCTTTACCTAGAATAGTTGATTCGTAGCTTATTGTACAAGACTTCTTGTTCTATAAAAGAAGATCTTTTAGGTTTATGTAGAATATCAGTTTTCATAAGTTTTCGTTTGTTAAACTCTTTCATTGTGATCAAGTTCGTTTATTCTAATACAAGTGAAAGTTTGTTTAACATCTTTGTGTTTTAGATCAAGTGTTAATTCCGCATAACACTTTGTTACTTTATTCATAAGCAAAGGTTTCTCTACGTGTAGTACTTGATCTAATCTCGTATACACAAAGCTTAATCGATCTAAGTTTGGGATCAACAAGTGGTATCAGAGCTTGTTGAGGAACTTTGATTTGAAGAACGAGATCCAATACCGTGAGGTGAACCAGGCTAAGGAAGAAGGTGTAGAGGAATCTGATGATGTTTTCCACAAGTTCCAATTCTTCTTCATGTTCTGATGGTGAGGTATGTGATAACTCTTCTTGTCGTTTAAATACTGAAAAACTAAATAAGGAGATAGTAAAATTATTAGATGAGGCAAGTTCTGAAAGATGCAAAGTATCTAATTATCAAATTGCTCTCACTGAAACTGAAAAGACAGTTTCTGAGTATAGGAAAATGGAGTTTGATTTAAAAGATAAAATAAATATCTTAAAACATGAGTTAAATCAAAGTAAGGATATCATAGATATCACGAATAGGGTCAATCTTGATTTAATAGCTAAGTTAGATGAGGCTAACAAGAATAAAGATAATGTGAGTCTTAAAATCCAGAGATTTGATAAGGCCACACAATCCCTAGGAGAGTGTGTTAGTAAACAAAGAGACTCTAAGGATATGAGTGGGATTGGGATGAATAATTATACTGGTGTTCCACCACCAGCTGGGGATTTCTATGGTGTCCAATCAAAGGACTTATCTTGGACTGGCTTGCCAGAATGCCAAGAGGAGGAATTCATTCCTCCACCTAGAGTGACTTCCCCAGTTGAGGAATACAAGCAAAAACTGACTGACCTAGATGAGTGGAAGAAAGCTAACCACACCTTGTTTGTTAAAGGAGGGTTGTTGTGTGAAAGTCCAAATGAGCCCACACCAAACATGATACCAATTGTGGAGTCCTATGATCCTAAACCTATTAAGATCACACACCCTACCACTGGCAAAGCTGTTGACCTTGGCCCACAAACTGTTAGAAAACCTAGTGTTAAGTATGCTGAGATATATAGAAATACTAGGTCACCAAAAAGCCAAGTTAGTAACCATGGAACAGGCTTCTTTGCTTCTAGACCTAAGACTATGTCTAGAAAAGCCTGTTACACATGTGGTAGTTTCTCACATTTGGCATACAAATGTGTCAACGCTTCCAATGTCAACGCTGATAGGAACCATTTCAGCGCTGACAAAAGTCAACATAGGTCAAATACTGTCAGACCCAATACCTTTGTGAACAAAAGTTCACAAGTTGTTAGACCAGCCCCATTCTTTTCTAGAGGGTCTAACACACAAGGCCTAAGACCTTTTCAAAAGTCAAACACTTGGTCAAATAGGCAATGGGTTCCTGTAGCAAACCCTAGGTTCAACGCTGATAAGAGCAATCGGGGCGCTGACAAGAGAAATTTCAGCGCTGACAGACACACTGCTAAACCTAGGTATTTGCAACCACAGGGAAATAGGTCTAAAGCTTCTACTAGCTTAACATGGAGACCAAAACAAGACCAAAACCCTAATTCTACTGGTATTTCTCTGACATGCAACAGGTTTCATTATATTTCAAAGGCATTGTCAACACCAATTGGGGTTAACTGGGAATTTCATTCAAACAGGGATGAAAATGGGGTTGTTATGAGAACCAAGTCTGTTCTTGTTGAACAACCAAATGAATCCAAGTCTTCCAAGGCTTGGGTTC
The DNA here is from genome assembly GCA_025667525.1 of Glebionis coronaria. NCBI lineage: Eukaryota > Viridiplantae > Streptophyta > Magnoliopsida > Asterales > Asteraceae > Glebionis > Glebionis coronaria. Next base: position 480,929,908 of record CM046880.1, read on the forward strand.
CCAAAGAAAACTAATGTGTTTTCTTTATGTGCAGGGCATTCAGAAGAAGATCAATGATTATGGATACTGGGATAGTGGATGCTCAAGGCACATGACAGGAAAGGAAGACTATCTGACCAATTTCTCTCCTATTCAAGATGGTGATAAGGTATACTTTGGAGGGGGCTATGGAACAATCACAGGAAAAGGAACCCTTGTCACCAACAATCTACGGTTTGAGAATGTCTTCCTGGTAAAAGAACTGGATTATAATTTGTTTAGTGTATCACAAGTGTGTGATAACAAAAATAAGGTTCTTTTCACAGATACTGAGTGCTTGGTGTTAAGCAAAGATTATAAGCTCCCTGAGGAGAAATACATAGATTTTAGAACACCAAGGCATAAAGACATATATAATGTGAATCTTAATGGAATTAAGATAAATAATAAAATGTCATGTCTGTATGCTAAAGCCTCAGTAGATGAAAGTAATCTTTGGCACAGGAGATTAGGGCACATAAACTTTAAGAATATCAATAGACTTGTGAGGCTTGGTTTAGTTGATGGTTTGCCTGAAAAGGCTTTCCACAATGACCACTCTTGTGTTGCATGTCTTAAGGGCAAGCAGCACAAGGTCTCATTCAGGTCTAAACAGGTGCACTCTAGTTCTAAACCACTTCACTTATTGCATATGGATCTCTTTGGTCCAACTAATATAGAAAGTTTGAAGGGTAAATCATATTGTTTTGTTATCACTGATGATTACTCCAGGTTTACATGGACTTTCTTTTTAGCCAAGAAAAGTGAAACTGCCCAAAGTCTGATTAATTTCATTACCCAAATTGAAAAGAAGAATGGTAATGAGGTCAAAATTATTAGAAGTGACAATGGGGGTGAGTTTAGAAATCAGTTGTTAGATGATTTTTGTGCCAAGAAAGGGATTACTAGGCAGTTTAGCATAGCTAGAACCCCACAGCAAAATGGGGTTGCTGAAAGGAAGAATAGGACCCTTATTGAAGCAGCCAGAACCATGTTGGCTGATGCCCACTTTCCTATAGCCTTTTGGGCTGAAGCTGTTAACACAACTTGTTATGTTCAAAATAGGGCATTGGTCAACAAGATACATAATAAGACTCCTTATGAATTACTTTGGGGAAGGAAGCCAAATATTGGCTTTCTCAAGCCTTTTGGATGTCATGTAGTTGTTCTAGAAACTAGTGAGGCCCTAGGTAAATTTGATTCAAAAGGTGATGAAGGCTACTTCATGGGTTATTCAGTGCAGAGTAAAGGATATAGGGTTTACATTAAAATGGAAAAACGTATACTTGAAAAAGTACATGTTAGGTTTTTAGAGAGTAAACCTAGTGATCCTGAGAGTGGTCCAAATTGGTTGTTTGACTTAGAACCTTTGTCTAGAGCTTTAAATTATATGCCTGTTACTGATCCAGACATTGTGAAGGAAACTTCAAGTGTTTTGGAAAAGAGAATTGGTAATGTTTCAGGTATACAGGTTGCTAAGAAGGATGGATCACCAGCAGCTGAGTCATCTCCCACACAAGAATATGTTACACTTCCTATATGGACAGATGAGTATTATGCTGCTGCTACTGCTGCTAGGAAAGATAATGGTGGTGTTCAAATACCACCAAATACAAACATGCACGATTCTTCAGGCGCTGACAAAGGGAAATCAAGCGCTGACACGACCAATTCAGACGCTGATGGCTTAGACGCTGACAACAACATTTCAAGCGTTGTCAGCCCATGCGCTGACAAACAAGGATCAGACTTTGGTGACACCTTTACACAGCTTTTCTCTTCCCATTTTGAACAAGGTGGACCTTCCAATGTCCATGAAGAGATTCATGTTGATCAAACAGAGTCTGATGAAGAAGATATTGGCAACATGGAGCGTGAAGTTGAGGACACCAGACTTTTTGAAGGAGGAGTTCTTACTTCCACAGCTAAGGATCACCCCACATCTCAGATTATTGGTGATGTTATGGCTCCAGTTCAGACAAGAAGATCCCATCAAGGTCTTGGTGGATTTATTGCCAATATACACAAGAAGGTTGATACCCCTCTTGTACAAGCATGTTTGTTTGCCTGTTTTCTGTCACAGGAAGAACCCAAGAAAATTTTTGATGCTCTCAAAGAACCAAGTTGGGTGGAAGCAATGCAGGATGAGCTTCACCAATTTGCTATACAGGATGTTTGGGAGCTGGTTGATTGTCCTAGATATGTGAGACCAATTGGGACAAGATGGGTTCTAAGGAACAAGAAAGATGAAAGAGGTATTGTGGTCAGAAACAAGGCACGTTTGGTAGCTCAGGGATATACACAAGAGGAAGGCATAGATTATGAAGAAGTTTTTGCACCAGTTGCAAGAATTGAAGCTATCAGAATTTTCCTAGCTTATGCCTCTTGCATGAACTTCACTGTTTATCAGATGGATGTGAAGAGTGCTTTCCTCTATGGGACAATTGTTGAGGAAGTATATGTCATGCAACCTCCTGGTTTTGAAGATCCTGAAAATCCAGACAAGGTCTATAGAGTGAAGAAATCAATGTATGGACTTCATCAGGCCCCTAGAGCATGGTATGGTACCTTGTCTACCTATTTGGTGGACAATGGATTCAAGAGGGGCACCATAGATCAGACATTGTTTACAAAGAAGAAAGGAAAACATGTGTTGCTTGTGCAGGTCTATGTTGATGACATCATTTTTGGGTCTACTGATCCAAAAATGAGTGAGGACTTTTCCAAGCTCATGACAGATAAATTCAAGATGAGTGCAATGGGTGAGATGAACTTCTTTCTAGGTTTACAAGTTCAGCAGAAAGAAGATGGTATCTTCATCTCCCAAGACAAGTATGTAGCTGAAATATTGAAGAAATATGGTTTTTCTCCACATGAGAAGGAGGCTTCCACTCCTATGGATAGGCAACACCCTTGGGGAAAAATTGGAGCTGGAAAGGATGTGGATGTTAGGCACTATAGATCAATGATTGGATCATTGATGTATCTTACAGCCTCAAGACCTGACATCATGTTTGATGTGTGTGCATGTGCACGCCATCAAGTGACTCCCAAAGAATGTCACCTTTTTGCTGTGAAGAGAATTTTTAGGTACCTAAGATGTTATCCAGATCTTGGATTGTGGTACCCAAAAGATTCTCCATTGGACCTTATTGCATATTCAGACAGTGACTATGGTGGTGACAAGTTTGATAGGAAATCCACAACTGGTGGATGCCAATTTCTTGGGAGTAGATTGATATCTTGGCAATGCAAGAAACAAACAGTGGTGGCAAACTCTACAACTGAAGCAGAATATGTTGCAGCAGCTGCTTGTTGTGGACAAGTCTTATGGATTCAGAACCAGCTGTTGGATTATGGGTATAATTTTATGCATACCAAGATTTTTGTAGACAATAACAGTACTTTATGCATTATTAAAAATCCTGTACATCATTCTAAAACCAAACACATAGAAATTAGACATCATTTTATAAGAGATTGCTTTGAGAAAGGTTTAATACAACCAGATAGGGTAGACACAGAAGATAATGTGGCTGATTTATTAACTAAACCTTTTGATGCTGGAAGATTTCAATATTTGGTAACAAATATTGGAATGGTTAATCTCACTTAATATGTGTTTTTGGAATCTTTTTGTAAAAGTATGTACAGGATAATGCATTGTTATTGGTCTTTGTGATGATTTAGATTTTTCCACTTTACTTTTCTAACACTGACAAAGGTAAATGTAACGCTGTCAAGTGTTATTTTGCCGTTGTTAGAGATATTATTGTCTAACGCTGACAAGAGTTCCTTCAACGCTGTTAAGTGTTATCGGGACGCTGTCAGCAACAAATGTTAGTTTTGTGGTTTTCATCTAAATGTGCAGGTGATGGTAGCTTTATGCCATTGGATACAGAGTTGCTTATGGATCTTTGAAGAGCTGTTTGGACATGTTTTGTTTATGGATGATGGTTGGAATATTTATATTCCTATCTTGACATAAATTTTTAATGTTCATATATATTTTGAGAACTCATGTATCATAGTTTAAGGGGAGGTTTAAGGAACCTTTAGGATTTTTGGGTATCCATATGATACTCTCATCACAATTCTAGATTGTGTTCACAGGTGAGTATGGGTTAGTTTTACTAAACCATGAGGCACTGTAGCATGCATAGTATATCAACTTTGCATGCTGCCAAGACATTTTTGGCCTAGAATTGGTTGTGGTCTGTTGGGAGACTTGGGAATCCTTTTGATATGGGTTTTACCTGGGAGTAACAAGGATTTTATAAGGTAACTTGGTTGTTAAGAATTTTGGTTAGCAAGGGACACTAGAGGACTGTTATGTCTATCTTGCTTATGCAAGTGTGCATAACTGGACAGTGCTTGCCGCCCTATGATAATTATCAGCTTTTGGTTATCTTCTCTAGGATAAATTACTTGTTAAGGTCATTTTTCACTTTTTAAAACAATTTTATTTTTGGACGCTGACAAGATTTTTCCAAGCGTTGTTGTGACCAAAATGGACGCTGACATGGCTTTAGGCGAACGTTGACAAGATTATAGCCGTTGGGCGTTGATGGGTTATATTTGACCGTTGACAAACAATGGGACCTACCCAGTTGTTACTTTTTGACATATTTTCAAGCCGTAATTTTAGGAGTTGTTACTTTCATTAAATGCATGAGATAACTTATAAACTTTTTCAATATTTTCATGATTGATTTTTGAAAATCTTTGCCTATTTTCGGGCCAATCACATGCATTCATCCACTCCTATAAATTTGGCTCCTATTTTAAACAGGGTATCTATAATTCTTGTCTAACAACTTTTCTCTTATCAACCTTCATCTTTTATACTTCAAATTAACAGCTTTCCTCAATGGCACCAAGATTTAACTCAGCAGAATTGGATTTGGGGTTCAAGTCTCAACACAACATGATTGCTTATCTTGTTGCTGATAATACTTTGTTTCCCCAATACACACAGATGGTGGAGTATTTGAATGCATCCCCATTAAGGTATGCTCTTTCTCATGCACCACTCATTCCAGTCACACACATTAAACAGTTTTGGAACACTGTTAGTTCCTCAACAGTTAATGGAGTGACCACATTGACTTCTATTGTACATGGGAGACCTTGGGTGGTTACTGAGGGCTTGGTACGCCAGGCCTTGCATCTTGATGATGCTGATGGTATAACCATTCTTCCCATATCTGAAATAGAACAAGGGCTTAGGGCTTTGGGATACCCTATTCCTGATGAAGGTACTCTTAATAAGTACCATAAGCAGGAATTTCCCCCAGCCTGGAAGTACCTCATTCACATTCTCCTTCAATGTTTGAGTCCCAAATGTACTGCACACAATGAGATCAATAGATCCATTGCAACTGCTATTGTGTGTATTGCAACAGGGCAAAAGTATAACTGGTCTAAAATGATTTTTGAAGGAATGTGTAAAAACAAGGGGACAAAAATGACTTTAGCTTATCCCCGTTTTCTGCAAATGGTTTTTGATGCTCAAAGATATTGTTCAAGGGATCACAATGATTTTTATAAAATCCCTGAACAAAAGAAGGCTATTTTTACCAAGATGAACTCACCACCTCATAGAGACCTACCTTTAACCCCAGCCATGCTTGCTGTTATTGCAGCAGCACAACCCCAACCAGACCCCCAACCTCATATTAACCCTCACCCACAACTTGAACCTATCCCTGAACCTTTACCCTCACCTGACCAAATGCAAATAGACCAAAATCCCTTTGACGCTGACACATCTAATGTGGGCGTTGATATGCCTATTTCCACCGCTGACACCCAACCATCACAATCCCAAACACCCCTTAACCAACTCACATCTACACCTTCTTCTACACCATCTTCCACACCACCTGAATATAGGTTGATTAAACGCCAAAGGACTGCTGGAGTTTTCTCCTCTGGTGGTCCTAGCCATGAAGCAGAGAGAACCACCACCACAAGTGTGGCTGGTGACCTGGATGAGGCTGGGACTATTGGTTCTGGCTTAGAAGCTGGCCAAGGCAGTCCCACCATCATTAAGTCCTCATCCATGCCCAATGAACCTGATTTGGGAGGTCAAATCCCCATTTTGGAAGAGGGCAGACTGGAACCAATGACGCTTTTAGAATTGACGGCTGTCTGCATTAGCTTGCAAAAGCAAAATGCAGACTTAGTACAAATTGTCAGTAACCAAGGCCTTGAACTCAAGGAATTGAGGGAGAGGATTGTTGTTTTGGAGAGTGCTCATTCAAGGGGAGGTATGGAGGAGTCTTCCAAAGGGGAGGAAGATCAAAGAAATCTGAGTGATAAGAGCAGTCAAGATGGACAATCATTGGATGTTGCTGAAGCTCTTACTACTTTGAAGGAACAAACAGGTTTTGATACGTCCTTGATCTCTCCAACCAATTTAAATTTATCATTTACAGATATGTTGAGAGAGGTTACACAAGGCGTTGAGGGAAAATATTTGAGCGTTGATAAGACAAGTTTGGACGCTGACAGAAGTATTTTGGGCGCTGATAGAGGAAATTTGGGCGTTGACAGATCTGCATATGGAGGTGATGTATTCCAGTCATCATCTATCATCAAAGATGTTCCTACTCAGGTATTATCATCTACCCTACCAACAATTGCACCAACAGATAAGGGTAAGGGTAAGTTGGTAGAAGAAATTGTTCCAAAGAATGCAGCTCAGGTTGAATTTGATAGAGGATTGGCTGAGCAAATGATGGAACAAGGTGAAAAGGAAAAGTCACCATTTGTTGTGACTTCTGAAGAAGAAAGTGATGGAGCTAGCTCAGATTCAAGTGTGATGATTGTTGAACCAGAAAGACTTGAGTATGGTGATGAGCTTGCTAGGGAAAAGCTGAGAGATTTGAAGTTGCAAATTGATTTTGATATGCCAGAGGTAGTTCAGATGTACAATTCTTGGGAAGAAAGCTGTATGGATAATCCAGACTTGACCATTTCAGATCAGATATGGGGTTTGGAAATTCTTCTTAGAGTTCAGAAGGATTGTAAGGTGATGTTGAAGTACAAGGCAAGCAACATTCTCTCTGAATTGAAAAGGGATAGAAGGAAGCTCTACTTTATGTTGCTCAAATGTCATGGAGTTGGATGGACACATCAGAAGCTGAAGGCTTTGACATTTGATGAGTTGGAACATAGGGCTTATCCTATTTGGGTGAAAGTGCAGGAAGAAAATACTTTCAGACTTCTTTCTGATGAAAGAAAGGAGCAACTTGCAGAAGAGATGGCAATCAAGAAAGCTATGATAGTTCCTAGACCAGTAAAGAAGGGATTTATTCTTGAGTTTCCAAAAGATATGAATCAACTATATCCAAGTGAAGCAATCATTTGAAAGAGCCTCAAGCTCTCCCCATTAGAAGCTTCAGATATGGTGCATGTGTTACCACTAGATTCCAGGAATCCAATTGTGAGTTATGATGAAGATGAATGTGGATTCTGGAAAATTGGAAGATTTGGCAAGGAGGTACACACTTTTACCACTCTCATATCTTTATTTGCAAGTTGTGACAGAGAAGACTTGGTGGACCTTTGGAGGTTGCTAGAGACCAAGTATGAGGCTGAAGCACCAACTTCAGCCAATGGAATAAAACTTTGGACCACATTCAAAAGAATGTGTGGGACAAAAGAAGAAGATCCTGAAATATGGAAGGATCTTGAAGATGACCTCAGTGGTCTTCAATGGAGGTTATATTCAGCTGCTGGTGTATACCATTTGAGTTCTACAAAGTTTGCTGAGTATTTACTTGTAGATGCTCAGTATTTCATATCCAAGGCTGTTTTGGAGAAGATGAAGGACACCCAGTTGGAGATAGACTATACAAGTGATGTGGCAAAGAATTTGATCAGATTTATTTATTACCAATATGATAAGGTTTGTCAGAATCCTCCAAGTTCTTAATGTTTATTCAGAAACTTGATCATAAGAGTGGATATCAAGTTTAGGGGAGGATTGTTGGGAATAAATTTAGGCCAGAACACTTGAACGCTGACAAGAACAACTCAAGCGTTGACAAGAGCAAAGTGAGCGCTGATAGCATAAGCGTTGACAAGTTAAAGTCAAGCGTTGACAGATTGAAGACAAGCACTGATGGAAGATGTGAGCTACACGTTTATTATATTCTAGAATACTTCTAGTAAGGATAGAGACGACAATGTATTTTCTATGTTTATCTTTACCTAGAATAGTTGATTCGTAGCTTATTGTACAAGACTTCTTGTTCTATAAAAGAAGATCTTTTAGGTTTATGTAGAATATCAGTTATCATAAGTTTTCGTTTGTTAAACTCTTTCATTGTGATCAAGTTCGTTTATTCTAATACAAGTGAAAGTTTGTTTAACATCTTTGTGTTTTAGATCAAGTGTTAATTCCGCATAACACTTTGTTACTTTATTCATAAGCAAAGGTTTCTCTACGTGTAGTACTTGATCTAATCTCGTATACACAAAGCTTAATCGATCTAAGTTTGGGATCAACATAAGGAAAGACTCGGGTTGGGATATAACACTAATGAAGCATCAACTAGTGAACCAAAACAAGTTAGGTTTTTATAAAAACGCACCCTTGTACGGGGTTCGCTGGTATATGGCGCTGTCCCTTATTGCCATGGAACCGCGGGTGGAGCTAAAGAATAGCGGACAAAAGATAGTTTTTGTGAAAATCCTGAACTTTCTGAAAAGTCTATTTTAGGTGAAAGGCCCAAACATATTCTTATTAACAAGTTCAAAGTACCTATTCTTGAAAAGCCCACTCTAGATAAATTCTACAAGCCCTTGAGTAAACCTCTAATGGGAACTAGAAACTTATCTAGACAAACATCTACTCCTCCAAGAGTACGAAATGAGTCAAAACCTAGAAGTAGAACACCTACATCAAAAAGAGATGATCAAGCTAAGTCACGACCTAGAAGTAAAACTCCAACACCTAGAAAGAATAACAATAATTCTAGATCAAGATTAAAGACATCTAGGAGACACTATGGACAACAAAATGGCCATATGAATTGGAAAAATTTTCAACAACAATACTTTTCCCCATGGGGAATCTATCCTCCATTCATGCATCCCAACCAAATTCAAGGGATGTTTGGAACTAACAACTTTGGATCCATGAGATATTAGGGACCAAATGTTTGATCTTGTGTGTTGTTACCTAGATATGCTTGGGAATCGATTTAGAGCCCGACGAGTGTATTAGGGATAGTGGTTGTTCTAAACACATGACGGGTAATTGAAATTTGTTCTCAAACTACAAAGCATATGATGGAGGTAACGTTACATTCGCAAGTAATCGACGTGGTAATATCATTGGCAAAGGTACGATTTCTCTTGACTCTATGACCATAGAAAACGTAGAGCACGTAGATAACTTAGGTTTTAACCTTCTAAGTATAGGTCAAATTTGTGATAATAAGTGTAAGTCATCTTTTCGGAATATGACTGTGAAATCGTAAAAGATGGAAAGGTCACTAGAAAAGGTGTTAGAAAGCATGGGCTTCATGTCGTGAAGGTCAATAGGAAGTCAAAGGACAACTTATGTCTACCGACTTTAGATGACAATTCTACTCTTTGGCATAGGAGATTAGGTTACGCTAATATGCGTTTAATTCAAATTTTAGTCTCTAAGGAGTTGGTAAGACATCTCCCCAAGATGAAGTTTGATAGGCACTTTTGTGATGCTTACAAAATTGGGAAGCAAGTTCACTCAAGTCACAAAGTCAAGAATTTGGTTTCGACCTCTCGGTGCTTAGAGCTCCTACATATGCATCTCTTTGGACCTTCCGCCATACGGAGTTATGGAGGGAACCTTTATACCCTAGTTATAGTTGATGACTATTTTATATTCACTTGGACTAGATTTTTGGCGTCTAAGAATGAAGCTTTCGATCATTTCGGAACCTTTAGTCGAAGAATTCAAAATCAACTAGGATGTTCAATTGTCTCTATTAGGACAGATCACGGTAGGGAATTTGATAATGAAGTGCAATTCAGTGCCTTTTGTGAAGCTCATGGTATTACCCATAAATTCTCGGCTCCTCGCACTCCACAATCAAATGGGGTAGTTGAAAGGAAGAATAGGACCATCCAAGAGATGAGTAGGACGATGTTAAATGAACAATCTTTGCCTCAAAATTTTTGGTGCAATGCCGTGGACACATCGACCTATATTCTCAACCGAGTTCTTATTCGAGCTTTCCTAGGAATGACCCCCTATGAGATTCTTAAAGGTAAGAATCCCTCATTGGAATAATTTAGGGTGTTTGGAAGCAAGTGCTCATTCTCAACACCAAAGATTACCTGACTAAGTTCGACCCGAAGTCTTACGAATGTATCTTTTTAGGTTTTCTCAAACTAGCAAAGCCTACATAGTCGTCAATAGAACCTCGGGTGTAATTGAAGAATCACTTAAAGTGACATTTGATGAAACCCCTCGTTCATCTAAGACACCACATTTGGTAGTGATGACTTGGATGAAATAGACATAGTTAATGCCAAAGATGTTAGAAACATAGGAGTTTAAGACCTTAATGTTAAAAAGGGACTAAACATTAAGGAGTCAAAGGATCATGCTCTCGACAACGTCATAGGAGAATTAAATCAAAGGAACCTAAGATCTCAAGTCCAAAATCAAAATATATTCTTATGTTTTGTCTCCTTGATTGAACCAAAGAATGTTAAAGAAGCTTTGATGGATGAGAGTTGGGTCATCGCCATGCAAGAAGAATTAAATCAATTCATTGCTAATGATGTGTGGGAACTTGTTCCTCCACCTAGAAGTTTGACCATCATAGGAACCAAATGGGTATATAGGAATAAGTTAAACGAGAATGGTGTTGTGTCTCGTAACAAGACTAGACTTGTAGCTCAAGGCTATAATCAACAAGAAGGTGTTGATTATGACGAGACATACGCACCCGTAGCAAGATTAGAATCCATTAGAATCCTTTTAGCCTACGCTTGTGCCTTAGACTTCAAGCTTCAACAAATGGATGTAAAGAGTGCGTTTCTTAACAGTTTGATCAATGAGGAGGTATATGTGGCTCAACCTCCTAGCTCTTTATGGTCTCAAACAAGCACCCAAAGCTTGGTATGATAGAGTTAAATCGTTTCTTGTAAAACATGAGTATACCATGGGGATGGTAGACAATACGCTCTTTACAAAGAAGAAAGCTTTTCACCTCATTATCGTACAAATATATGTTGATGACATTATATTTGGTTCAACTTGTCAACCACTGTGTGATGACTTTTCCAAAATCATGCATGACAAGTTTGAAATGAATATGATGGGGGAACTTAATTTCTTTTTAGGACTCCAAATTAAACAAATGGACGATGGTATTTTCTTTAATCAATCCATGTATGTTAAAAAAATGCTAAAGAAATTTAGATTGGCAGACTGTAGACCGATGAAGACCCCTATGGCCTCGGATACTAAACTCACCTTAGATGATGATTGTGAGTCGGTAAACAACACCAAATATAGAGGTATGATTGGTAGTTTGTTGTACCTAACGACAAGTCGACCGGATATCATGTTTAGTGTTTGCCTTTGTGCTCGCTTCCAAGAGGCTCCCAAAACCTCTCACCTTGAAGCAGTTAAGGGTATCTTCCGATACATTAAGGGCACTATACATTTAGTATTATGGTATCTTAAAGGGACCGGCGTAGAAACCATTGTCTACGCAGACTCGGATCATGCGGGAGACTATGTAGACCGGAAAAGCACTAGTGGAGTTTGTACCTTCATGGATTGTTGTTTAACTTCTTTGTTCTCCAAGAAACAAACCGGTCTTGCAATATCCACCAAAGAAGTCGAGTATGTGAGTGCCGGTAAAGCTTGTCAACAAGCTCTATGGATGAAGCAAGCGCTTGTTGATTACGGGATTTCTCTTGATGATGTTCCCATCATGTGCGACAATAAGGGTGCAATAGACCTTAGCAAGAATCCCATGCAACATTCGCGAACTAAGCACATAGAGATTCGCCACCACTTCCTTAGGGATAATGTTCAAAAGGGGAACATTTCGATTGAAAAGGTGCCCTCGGTAGAAAACTTAGCCTACATCTTCACTAAGCCACTTAAGAGGGAACCTTTTAATTACTTGCGTCTAGGTCTAGGTTTAATGGAACGTATTCCTTAATTGCGCATTTTATTAATTGAGTCTTTTTCTCTTTTGAGTCTTTTATCTCTTTGAGTTATTGAGTATTGAAAACTCTTTTTGGAAAACTTCTCCTCTCTTTTTCAAAATACTCAAAGTTCTTTCGAAAATGGCCGAGAAATGTTTTTGCATTGTTAATTCAATCTAAAAACGTTTTTCATAGTTTCTTGCTATTGATAATGAGCTTACATAATTCATATGTATGTGTCTCTCAAATATAGCAAGAACAAAAGTGAGCTATGTAGGATCATTGTGTCATGACTTTTTGTCTAGTTCTACACACCTCTAACATCGATTTTCTTCAAAATCCATGTATTTTGGTCAAAACCTTGTTTGGTGAGTTCTTGTGTGTTTTCTTTGTCTATGTTTTCTTCTTAGCGTGTATCCATGATTAGTTAGACTAGAAAAATAGGATTTGCTGAATTGGATAATCCTCACTCATCACCGAAAATCGACCCACTGTGGGTGGTTCTCTATTGAGACCGCGACTCCTTATCGATAAGGAACCACCGGTGGAGAAAAGGAACCGCGCACAGAGCCTTCCTTTTCAGGTATTTCTGAAACTCCAAATTTGTTCTAACACTTTTTGGAATCTTTGTTTCAACCCTTTGACCAACCCCAAAATATCTTGGGCATTCTCTATTTAACCCTAAGCATTTTGCATCCTTTCTTAAATCAAAATATCTTATTCTCCAATGAAAGCCTTAATTCTCCTCCATTTTCTCCAATTGCTTTCAATCCCAATTCACCCTAGAACACTTAAAATCACATCTCTTCTTCTTATAAGAATGTTGATTGTGGAACTTCTTATCTTCCACCACTAGCCTTTAGTGTTCTTCCTCCTTCACATGATAATATCATGCATCATGGGACATATTTTCATTGCTGTCAATATCAACATCTTGTTATGGCTCATATCTATGAGGAGTTGAATTATATCAAGAGTCTCTTAGTCAAACCTCCTCTTCACTATGACTATGAGATCTCTACCAAGCCACCACCACCTCCTTCCGCCACAACCTTGTCTTTTATCTAAGCATTGGTTGCTTATCTTCAAGACATTTAGTTCAAGCAAATCTTAGAGTTCTAGTTTAACTAGGATTAGATTTATGCTTCTCTTTTGGCTTGTTTTATTTCTCATACATTTTTGTATGCTTTGTTTCCTTGTATCTTTTATCATGTTTCCTTTTAACATGACTTATCTTGGATCTTTGTCTCTTCTCTTATATTTTTTTTTGGTGTGACCTTTCCTATATCTTGTTGGGTGTCTCTTCTCTACTACTAACCCTTCTATGTAGCTTGTCACCATATCTCAATTCCTTGGTGCCCCAAGCAAGGGGGAGTAAGCACCAAGGGGGAGCATTTTCAAAGTCCGGTTCTTTTCTTCTTCAAAGACTTTTGCAACCTTTTTGCTTCGACAAAGGGGGAGAAATGAAATAAACTCGTCTTCGAAAATCTTGTTTTTATTAGGTGATTGAGTTTATGTATTGTCGGAATCAAAAGGGGGAGATTGTTAATGCTGTGGAAACCTTGGTTTCCGGATCTTTTAAGCTACTAAGAATGATCATTGTTCATATGATTAAACAGTCAAAGCGGAATTAGAACAACAACCATTAACAAGGTGTTTAGGCACGAATAACATGAATTAAAACAATAGGGATGTTCATTATATTAATAACAAACATCCACTAGACGTGTATACATTGAATCCCACGTCTAGTCGACACACACTTTAGGTTTACATTGTGAATGAATTATATAAATAAAACCTATGACCCTTGGTTCCTTTATAGTGTAAGGATTAGGGTTTACAAGAGATAATGATGAATAAACAAGTAAATCTTCTATTTAAATAAACTTATGCAGAATATCTTTTGCATGTTTATCTAAATAGAAGCTTCCATAAGCTTCTTTGTCTACGTTTTGTCAATGCTTGAATTGCATGTAACAATGCTTACATTGTACATGACAACTCTTGAGCCATCAACGCCTAATTAACTCTTGTCAACGCCCAAATTAGTCTTGACAACGCTTAGACAATAACTTCATGTTTTCTTCATTTTTGAGTTTCTGCCACATCAACTTTTTGACCCAACAAATGCAATGATGCCTAAAAACGTTACTTGCGTTTTTCGGTCTCGCTTTGTTTTGATTACGACAATATGTAAAAACAAGCATTTATAAAAACAACGAAAAACAAATTCTTGAGTTCAAGTATTTTTCATTTCAACCATTATCACTTAAGGTATGTACAAACAAGTACTCATCCTAATTAAGTGATCAAGGATTTAATATTTTCTTAAAACTCACTTTTTATTAAGTGTGACAAGTTTTTATTAAACTTTCTTTTTAAGAAAATGTTTTATTAAATTAATTATTTTAAAATTTGAAACTTTGAAAATGGCATATTCTATCTAGGTTTAGAATATCCTTTCAGGATATTTTAATTTCCAGATTCAAACCATACCACTAAAAGACAAAAAGGAGAGAGTCTACTCCGGCGGTTCCTTAGTGGCTATGGCGGTTCCTTATCGATAAGGAACCGCGGGCTGCAATAAGGAACCGCGGGCAGATATAGCCGTTGGAAGTTTGTCTTATAAATAGTAGACCATTCTCAGATTTTCTCTTCACCTTTTTTGCACATACATTTCCAGATTCTTTCATACTTCTTAAATCACTCAAATCCTTGATCATTTGGTAGATTACTACTGGTTTAGAAGTGAATCTTTCTCCTCCCATCTATTCTTCTCAAAGTACAAAGAGAAGAACACTTTCATCCTTGAAGTGTTGTGTCTACCTCAAAGATCCATTGAAGATCTAAACTTATTTATTCATTGTTGTGAAGATCCAAGTAGTTGTGTCTATTTGAAAGTTGTGTATGTATTAAGGTTAATACTTGGTCCTTAAAGTATATTGGTGTAGATTGGTCCTAGCTAAGATTAGGGCTCGACTTTTAGCTTAGAGTCTGAATTTGGATAGACGACGTTGTGTACGGTTTCTCCACCTTTAGGAGCTTGTTGATTAGTGAACTCTCGAGTAAGGAGTACTCGAGGAGTGGAGTAGGAACGAGGAGTGAGCTTCGTTGCCGAACCACTATAAATCCTTGGTGTTTGGTTTGATCTTTCCTTCTCTTATCTCTTTACATTCATTATTCTTTATACTTGTGATTATTAGTTTAGTTGCACTATACCTTGTTCATATTGTGTATACAAAGGTTTCACATAAATACACAAGCCTAAATTTTTGAAAAGTAATTAAAAAAACCATCTTTTAACAAGTAAATTTAAGAAACTATTCAACCACCCCTTCTAATTTCTACACATTTATTTCATGAGTTTAAGTACAAGAAATATGAATACCCAAGAGGTTTAACCATCTTATCATTAATTTTTGAAGACCAATAGAACAAGTATTAAACTACTACACTTAATGCATTTTGTAGAAACTAGAAGGGGCGGGGGGTTGGATAGTTTTCTTAATTAAAATTATGTTGGTCATTAGATGTGACTATTATTTGTAAACTTGTTTCAGAATAGTTAGACTAATTTACCAATGTTCAAAAGCATTTGATATATCAAGTGATCATGATAATGAATGACTAGAGATAAAGACAAATATGAATAAAGAGTAAGAAAAAAACAACCTAAAGGAAGACACCAAGGATTTCTAGTGGTTCAACAACAAAACTCTCTCTTCGTTCCTACTCCACTCCTCGAGTACACCTTACTCGAGATTTTCACTATATCTACAAGCTCCTTTCTTGGCGGAGAAAACCTTACTGCGTCACTTACAACTATCGACACTATGCTAAATGTCGAGTTCTAATCCTAGATAGAACCAATCTACTCTCGTCGTCCATCTTCTTTACCGACACAAGGCCAGGTGTTGAGTTCTAATCATAGCTAGAACCAATCTACTCTCGTCTCCCATATTCTTTACCGACACAAGGCTAGATGTTGAGCTTTAAAACCAATCTACACTTAACTCTCACACTCACATTACTTTCAAGTTATGTGAGAACTAACATACTCATACTCACACTTACATCACTTACATCACTTTAGAGTTTTGTGAGAACTTACACACAACAAACTAACATCTACATCACTTTAGTGTTAAGTGAGAACTAACACATAAGACTCATCCAAGTATACACATATACCTTTGATCTTCATAAGATTTATCCAAGTATACACATATACCTTAGATCTATACAAGACTCAAATGAACAAATATGATGAACATGACTAGATCTATAGAAAGGATGATCTTCATCAAGGCTTCATCTTTTAGCATATCACAAGTATGTGAGTGATCTTCTCTTTGGACATATGAAGAAAGGGATCAAGGAGATAATCATAAGTAAACATACTTAACAAATTAAGTGATCAATTAATAATGATTGAAAGATAGAAAAGATATTTGGAAGCATAAAGTTGTCCAAAAAGGTTCTTGGAGCATGGAGAAATGATCAACTATTTATAGGGGAAATGGTCCAACGGCTATTCTGCCAGCGGTTCCTTAAATACCCATGTGGTTCCTTATTAATAAGGAACCGCGGGCACCTGTAAGGCACCACATGCTCTAGACTTCTCTCCCTTTTATTCTTTAGTAGGGAAAGTCCATCTGGTAATGTTTTACCTCAAAAGGAATATCCTTTATCTATTTGGAATATCCTAAATTCAAATTTCCATTTTCCATTTTCATAAAACATTTTCTTAAAAAGAAAGTTTATTTAAAAAAATATTTTGTCACATTTTAATAAATGTGACTTTTAAGGTTAATCACTTTTAATGATCACTAAACGTGTATAAGATATGTTTGTGTAAGACTTAAATGATTATTACCTAAATGATAGTGTTCGTTAAATAATTTGTCTTACGGTTATCTTTGACAATAATTTTTTTTACACTTTGTCGTGATCAAAACTAAGAAAGATCGGTTATTGAAAATAATATTTTTAGGCATCGGTTGGATTAACACAATTATTTGGACTCATCAACCTCATACCTTGCATGTATCTGTTCGGATGCGCGTAAGTTATAGTTAGTATTTTATACGGCCGGGAGTACTGGGCCTAAAGAGTCACACACTTATACACCGAGACATCTTTTTATCAAGTTATACAATATAATGTGGCTATATTTTTCTGTAAACTTAGTTTGATAAAAGTGTATACTTATTGATAATTAATTAATAAGTTAAAAGGTTTAAAAATGATTAATTAATAAGACATGATAGTTTAAGGTAATTATTGTAATTACATAACTAAGTATATAGAAAGTCAAAAAGTCAAACCAAAGCATCCTATAGGGGTGTTCGGCTGACCATAGCTAAAGAAACAAAGAGAAGAGATTCTTAATTTAAAAAGATTTATTACTTGGAGGTTAAGATGTAATCTTTACCATAAATATTCCAAGGCTCAAGTATATAAACATATGAATGTGATTCATTGTTAGATAACTTTAAACCAAACTTTTCTCCCTTGTTTCTCTTGGTGGGCGACGATAAGAAACAACCCAAAGGGTTATTCGGGTTTGATTTTTATTAAGGATATACTTCATCAAGATCTAACAATCGAAGGTGGTTGATTGAGGTGTTGTGTAGAATATCTTAGAGAAGATCTAGTTTGAACTTTGGTTTATTGGTGAATCGGTTTGGGTATACGAAAGTTAGGTTTCGTTTGGTTGGTGATTTTGTGTTCTTGATCATCTTCTTGGAGTTAAGGTATGTTAATTACATTTTGTGCATAGTTCTATGATCTCATCCGCTGTGTTTACTCATGAAACATGTCTATTAGATACATTAGGGTTGTTAAATTCCAACAGTGGCATCACGAGCAAAATCTACGCCATGTAATTACATAAAAAAGGCCTAAAACCGGTGCAAAAACAATTTTTTCTTGTATATTTAATTATGATTTAATCGAAGATCATTAAATATTTTAATTAGATATTATTAGATCCATAGTTTTTTGGAAAATGAGTTTGCATGCCTTTAGGTTTTAAGAAAACGTTAATTACAACTACGTGTGTAATTACGTGTTTTCCGGTATGTTATGCATGTATAAATTGTTTAAATCTATAACAATGATTATTAATTGTTATAATGCATGATTTAGTTGCTTAACATGATTAGGATTGCTATGAGATTAAGAAAACGCTAATTGGATTGGTGTATGCATGCTTAAAAGGAGTTTTATAAAATTGTTTTAGGGCTGAAATTTTTGACACCCTAACAGAATTTTTTTTATAAAATAATATGTACACTTTCAGAGGCCTATTCCTTATAAGGCACTAAAAATCGATTCTTCACAACGTTTTAGTTTTAGCTGAAAGCTGTGGAAGACTTCTACTACTCTATTTTCCCCTTTCAAAACTGAATCCGCCAAAAATTTTAAAATAGGATTTTTTTAGATTTTCTAAATTTAGTGTCCTATATAAGTTATTTATGGTAAATATATTGCTTAATTATAATTTATATTTGATATATTAACATTGTGTGATTCTTGCTTTACTTGTTTTGATTTATTACTATAAACTGTTTATCTTGTATTAAATGCGAAATATTTTTCAAGAATTAAATCAAACTAACTAGGGTAAGTAAATCTTAGGTCTTTTAACCAAATATTCTATTTCCTCTAGAAATATATAAAAAACAAGACTTTTATTTGATCTATAAATTTTTAGTTAGATATCACTAGACTAGAAAAGGCGGATCTCTCTGAGTTCCTAAAGAAGAAGGGCTTTCAACAAGCTTCTACAATTGTCCAACTTCTTTAGTTCTTTTCTGTGTATCTTCCAAGACGTCTTATAATCCGTAGCAAGGTTCGTTTGAGTTTTTCATTGGTACTCGTACGAGTTGTGAGAAAAACCCGATTGAACAAACCTATGACACTTTATAAAGCCTAGCATAACGTTTTAAAACAATGGGTATATCGGTTTTGGATTACCGATGGATTCATGAACCGAGACATATGTTTTATTTAAAGAAAGTTTGAAAATATGGTAAATTCATTGTTTTAGTAACTTGTTATAAAAGGAAGTTTACATGTTTCCTTTTATACAAATTTTTGTCATGATTTTCAAAATTATAGTACCCACTTAAGCAAGTTTTGTACCAACCAATGTATTGGTAACTTATCTTGGTTATTTCATCAAAGAAAGTCTTAAGATTTAAACCAAGATGAGGCGATACAATAACCAAGGGTCAGACCCAAAGGTTATAAAATCGCGGATTAATATTGGAAGACTTACGGTATATGTTTTGGTCAGACCTTAAGCACGAAGTACGAGATGGGGAAAACATGGCGTGACTACGTTTATGCTAGATATTGTAGTCATGATCTCATTACGGATAAGAGTTACACTGGTGTCAATTATCATTCGATGATTACCTTTTGAATTATTACGTCCTTATTAGATCAACTGCATTGATGAAATAAGTTCAAGTTGGGTATTAGGCTCTTGATAAAATTAGTTTTTCAACTTGGGTAGTTAAATTTATAAGATATTTAATTGTTGAAAATACTAATATTTTCTGAACTTTTTTTGTAGATGGGTGATGCCCAAAACATGGAACCTACACTAAGGTCAATTCTCATAGATGAGAAGTTAACTGGTACGAAATTTGAGAATTTGTCTCAAGTATGAAGATAAGATGAAATTCATTGAACAACCTCTTGGAGAGGTCCCTGACCCTAAGAATGCTACTGAGGCTCAAACTAATAAGTACTATGTTGACGTGAGCAAAGAGAAAGACATATCATGTCTTATGCTTGGTGCGATGACACCAGAATTACAGATTCCATTTGAAAAGTTCTATGCATATGAAATGACAAACGAGCTTAAAAATCTTTTTCAGGAACAAGACAAGACTGGCATGCATGACACTGCGAAGGCATTTCAATCTTGCTGACATGAAGAGGGACAATCCGTGAGCTCTAAAAATTAAGGCTAATTGGACACTCTGGAACGCCTAGGATATACCATGCCACAAGAACTTGTTGTGAGTTTTATCTTGAACTCTCTCAACAAGGATATTGAATCACTTGTGCAAACTTACCATGTGCATAGGATGGGGAAGAAATTTCAAGAGCTACATGCTATGATAAAGTGACATGAGAAAGGGCTTCCAAAGAAGGTTGAAACTCCTGCTGTAATGGCTAATAAAATAGGAAGGATCCAGAAAGACAAGGGTAAGAAACCACAAGGGGGTAAAGGAAAGAATGCTTGAAAGGGTAAGTCAAATTACACCCCAAAGCAGAAAATTCCTCCACCACCGAAGAAAGATAGTCCGACAAAGGACTTCAAGTGTCACCACTGAAAAGAGGTAGGACACTAAAAAAGAAACTGCCCGAAGTATGTCGCTAAGGTGAAGAAACGCAAGAATACTAGCGGAGCTAGTACTTCAGGTATCTTCATTATAGAACTTTATGCTATGCCTAATAATAAGTTAATGGTATATGATACGGGTTGTGGAACTCACATTTGTAATACATATCAGGGACTTAGAGATAGCAAGAAATTAAAGCAAGGAGCTTTGAGCTTGTAGGTAGGAAATTGCATGCGTGTAAATGTCAAAGCAATTGGAAGCTATGATTTGAAACTTCCAAAGGAACTAGTTATTACTTTGAATAATTGTCATTTTGCACCTTCTATAACTAGAGGCGTTGTTTCTTTTTCTAGACTGATTGAAGACGGTTTTAATCATGTTATTTTGAATAATGTAATTTCCATTTACAAAGATAATGTATTTTACTTTAATGTAATACCACGTGATGACATTTTTGAAATTGATATGTAAGGTCTTAACCATAATAGTTCTATATTTAATGTTAGCAGAAAAAGAGCCAGACATTTCATGTTGAATTCGACCTATCTATGGCACTATTGCCTTGGTCATGCAAACAAGAAACGCATCGAGAAGCTTCAACGTGATGGAATTATAAATCCCACTGATGTTGACTCTTACAATGACAAATGAAAGTCTTGTGTATATGGGAAGATGACGCGTAAGCCTTTCACACATGTGGTCGAAGGAGCTAAAGATATTTTGAGACTCATTCACACAGATGTGTGAGACCCCTTTAGAACAGTGTCTAGAGAAGGAGCTAGCTACTTCATTACGTTCACTGATGAATTCAGCCGTTATGGTAATGTTTACCTTTTAAAACATAAACATGAGGTGTTTGAAACATTCAAGGAATTTCAGAATAAAGTGGAGAACCAACTCAACAAGAAAATCAAGGCTATTCGATCCGATAGAGGAGGCGAATACATGAGTTTTGAGTTTGTGGAACATTTGAAGAAATGTGGCATTGTGTCGCATCTCACACCTCCCTACATGCCCCAAAATAATAGAGTGTCGAAAAGGATAAATAGAACTCTATTACATATGGTTCGTTCCATGATGAACTCAGCTACTCTACCAAAGTCCTTTTGGGGTTATGCCTTAGAGTCTGTTGTGCGCATTCTTAATATGATTCCAACCAAGAAGGTCGATAAGACACCATATGAGGTATGACATGGGAAAGCTCCCAAGTTGTCTTATTTGAGGGTTTGGGGTTGTGAGGCTCCCGTAAAGCGGGATGCTCCTGGCGAATTAGACCCCAAATCAATTAAGTGTATTTTCGTAGGATACCCAAAAGAAACGATCGACTACTACTTCTACTACCCACTTGAGTACGAAATATTTGTTGCTCGAAATGCTGAGTTCTTTGAGACAAGTGTCATAGATGAAGAAGCAAGTAGGAGTACTCCACTGCTTGGAGCAAGTGGGAGTACTGATGGTCTTGAACTTGTCGAAGATGTAGATACACTACCTTCTGGTAACACTAGCAAAGTGCACGATGAAGTTCAACATGAAGATGTGGAACCTCAAAATGTAGACATTATCGTTCGTAGGTCTGGTAGGACGTATCAAGCGCCTGATAGATATAGTTTCTCTGTAGACACTAAGGAATGTGAATTAGGTGATCATGGTGAGCCTCCTAATTATCAAGCGGCGATTTCAGATGTTAGATCCGATAAGTGGCTTGAAGCTATGAACTGAAAATGCAATCCATGAAAGAAAATCAAGTTTGGGCTTTGATTGATCTTCCCGCGGGCGCAAGAACCATAGGGTGTAGATGGATTTATAAGATAAAGACCGAAATGGATGGAAAGTTACACACCTATAAAGATCGTCTTATGGTGAAAGGGTATACTCAAACCTACGGGTTAGATTAGGAGGAAACCTTCTCTCTGGTTGCAGACATTAGAGCTATTAGGATTATCTTAGCCATGATAGCGTTCTATGACTATAAGATTTGGCAAATGGATGTCAAGATTTCTTTCTTAAATGGTCACCTTAGTGAAGATGTTTACATGGTGCAACCCGAAGGCTTTGTTGATCCAAAATATCCTAACAAAGTATGTAAGTTGCAGAGATCCATTTATGGATTGAACCAAGCTTCCAGCACTTAGAATAAGAGGTTTGATTAAGAAATTAAATAAAAACTTGATTTTGTTCAGAATCCCAATGATACATGTGCATATGACAAAGCTAGTGGGAGTAATGTAGTATTCTTAGTCTTATATGTGGATGACATATTACTCATGAGAAATAGCACTTCAATGCTTCAGGTGAAAACTTGGCTGAGCAAGTGTTTTTCCATGAAAGATTTAGGTGAAGCTGCATATATTCTTGGAATTAAGATCACACGATATACATCTAAGCGGTTTTTGTCTTTAAGTCAAAGTGCTTATTTTGATAAAGTCCTAAAGAAGGATTGGATGGATAAATCCAAGAAAGGATTTGTTCCAATGCAATAAAAGCCGGTCTTAAGTAAAAAGCAAGGTGCGATCACACCTAGTCAGGTGAAACGCATGTAGAGAGTACCATATGCTTCAGAAATTATGTAGAATATTGATAATCAATGAATCTATGAAGGGGTTTGTTAATTTCTAGAGAGAGAAAGTTAGAGAGAGAAAGTGAGAGAAACTATGTGAATTTTATTAAGTGGAAATTAAGAAATGATAACAACCAACCCCTTTCCTTAGTGGAAAGGGGTATTTATAGTTCCAAGTCATAAGTGGACTTGGGCCGGTCCATGACAAGCCCATGGACCGGTTCTTACTTAAGTTAATAAGCAAATAATAACTAATTACTAACTACGAGCTATTACAACATAAATCATATTGTGGAGTGACCGATACTTCTAATATACGTTAAAACGTATTTCTAACAATCTCCCCCTAAGGGAGGTCACTCCACGTTACAAAGTTCTAAACCTAGCATACTATACTAAGTCTTCGTTCTTTAGCTCGTAGTCTTTTCTTCTTTTATTTCTTTTGTTGTGAATATGTTGATTTGATCTTTTTGGCTTTGACTTGAGAGCATTGTTCTTTGGCCTTTCACGTGCGATCTTTGCCTTTCTTGTGAACTTTGCCTCCTCGTGACTTCATGTTCCACACACTTACGTCTTTTTGTTGGATTCTTGAAAGCTTCAGAGTTTGGTACAGCGGAAGACTTCATCTTGTACTTTCTTGAATTTTTGTTGCAAAAGACATAAGCATGTGGGAACGACTTTTACAGGTTCACCGCAACACCACCGTCTTCACTGGTACACAGCAACGCCACCGTCTTCAACAGGTACTCAGCAACGCCACCGTCTTTAGCAGGTACACAGCAACGACACGAATAAAATGGCTTTGAACATTTTATTCTAATTCGGTAGCATTTTACCTCCGGTCGGTGAAGACCGTTGGACGATATTAGATATCGTACCCGTGACGGATAGTTTCAATTAAGTAACTTCCTGACAGGATTTCACGGGTAAACCCGTTCTCTTTATTCGACCGTCCAAAGCTGACTGCGAACATAAAGAGTGAATCACTTGGATAAATTATCCTTGTGATTAAAAGCCGTCAATTCATGAAACCTGGAACAAGTGAATTTCAATTAAGATTTTCACCATCGTTGCTTTCCAGTTGTCACGAGCTCGATTCATAAAGAATCTTGCACGTTACCTACCAAGTGCTGTTTGATGTTGACACTAGAAGGATTTCCACTCGTCACTGTGGTCAATAAAGAGTCACTCTGAGTGTTCTGGCAAGATCATATGATAATGCGAAGAGGCCTGGAACGAGTTTAAGTTCAATTAAGAATTAAACCACTGTTACCTTCCAGTTTTTCACAAGATTGGTTCTAAAAGAACCGCACGTGTAACCTACCATGAGCTTGTTTGATGTTGGCTCAAGCAGGATTTCCATCTTCATTGTAATACTTGCGTATTACTCGGATGTTCTGGCAATATTACAGAAATACTACGTAGGACTCATGAAAATCTCTTACTTTTCACAGTGTGTGAGAAAGCAAGGAATAAATGAAAAGTGTCCTAATGAGACTTTTGATGATCTCTTGGCTCTAGACTCGATTGTGCGTTTTGATTTAGTGAGCGATGGCTGGAGAGGAGTGCCACCTTTTCAATACCAGTTTATTCGGAGTGAATAAACCAATAGATAACGTGTTGATCTCCGTGTGATTAAAACAAATACCTTTTGAGAGATATTTGAGTTAGCTGGGGAAGGGTTGTGCATTGCATCACTGGGTCCATGATGTCTTTCTTCAATACCGAGAATCATTAGCAAAAATGACCTCAATAGCATATGTATTGACCCGGTTTCTGCCTAAAGTTGTAAGGAGGGCTTCTTTCTTTACACCCTTTATCTTTACATTTCTTTTTCATTCTTCAACCCCTTCAATGCTTACCAATACGTCATCACTAGCACCTTGTTGTGATTGTTCCAGTGCTAGCTTAAGTACTTGGTCGGCATTCAGCTACGTTCACATTCTTTCTCCATCTTTCCTAGGACTTCTAATTCTATCTAGGGAATTGTCCTTGGGAAGATTCCATCGGCTCTGATGAATCATTGGACTAAACCTATTCCTACCACCCTTTTGTCACCACATCCGTCGTGAATTAAGCGTGTTTTGGGAAGGAATTGCCACCATGAAAAATCATTGAAAATCACCTAAAGTACTTTGTGATATTGAAATCAAAAGTTTTGTACCTTAGGTGTTTTGTTCATCAAAAACGCTCCCCCTTAACACGTGCTTTACACATATTAAGTTGGATAATCTTTAAGTCTTTTTCATCTTTTAGCCAAGTATCACTTACGTCTCCTTAATCCCATTTTCTCCCCTTATCCAAAATGTTAACCATTAATATTTGGGATATTGAATGGATTAACCGGTCTTTGGGTAAAAATGAAATCGATGTTTTGGCCATAGAACAAGTTATTGCTCCCCCTTAAGTTAATAAGGGATAGTTGTAGTGCTTTGGTATGACATATTTTGAAAGATTTAGAATCTCGTGAGAAATTCTTGAAAAATTATCATACCTTAACACTACACCAAGCCATTCAAGCACATTATTCACAAATTTACATATTCACAATTGAAAACCAATATAAAGTGACCTGAGATGTACGACCCATCAGATGGATCGTTGCAGTAGCTTGTGGTGCACTAAATACGGTCTTCCACCCACGAATCTTTCCAAGCTCCTCATCAACCTACGTTCACGGAGCTTTTGATCGATCTTTTTGATCACATACTTTGCCATCTGCCGGTAACCCGGATGCCAATCCTCCGTCATCTCTGGCAAAGTCCCACCCGAGTTCAGATGCTCCAACTTATCTCTGACTTGTATAAGAGTTCCATCACTATACTTGTGAAGCTCACCCACCCTCATAAACTTCATCAAACCTCGACTGTTCAAGTAGAAAATGCCGGAATTCGGGACAGAAATGCCGGTATAGGGACATCTTTCTACATGTTGAGGTAGCACTTGATTCACAGGACGGGTTAAGTTGAGCCTCCTCTGATAGCTTTCGACTCCCAACTGAAGATCCTCAACTCGTGACTTGATGACAACGCTTCGTGTGAACATACGAAGTGCTGTATTCAAAGCAATCAGGTCTTCACGAGGAATGTGAGTAAGTTGATCTCGGGTCATTAGAAGCAGCATATCTTCAATATCCTCAAGGCGAATGATGGAAAAATCTCCTTGCTGGATTTTGTATTCCCTGTCATCCTCCCTTTTCAAGCGAATCTCTGTCACATGATAGTAGCCGTTCTTGGCTTCAGTTTTCATTCCTAAGATGCTTGAGATACGGATGTCGGATCTAACATTGCTTCCAGACTTGACCATGCAGCAACCCCTGTACGCCCTTCGGACTCGTTCGTCCCAATGAGATGCACCTATGACAGCATACATATCATAATTACGATTCATTTTTGGGACCCAGAGTCAATTTACCTTTTCCTCGATGAAGGGTATTGTCCCCCAGTTGGCAGCTTTCAGCAAAGTCAGGGATGTTGCATACTTTGATGATCCCTTCAGTAGATACTCAAGATCGTTGGTGACGAAGAAGTCAAGAGCAATCGGATTATCTTGAGCAGGATCCATTGGAGGTGGAGCTCTTTCTGATTCATGAAGTCCTGGCCTTTGAACGGTTTTCAAAGCCTTTATGATCTCATCGGCATAATACTCGAACTCCATTCGGGGTAATCGGGTTTTGGCACGCAGTCTCTTATCTTTCATCGCTTTCTTGACCAAAGATGGAGTAACCGAAGTCTTATACTCATGAGCAAGAAATGCACATAAGTCAATCGGACTTCGGATACGGAGATACAGCACATCTCTGTCAGCATCTGTGATCGGATCAAATTGTGCTGCTGCTGTGATCCAAGCTTGTGGTGGTGCAAACTCGTCTATCTCCAACGTGTCTTCCCAGGCACGAATGCTTGGTTCAGGAACCGTAGATTGTTGTGCTTGTTGTAGAGGAGTGGAAGTGCGAACATCTACTGGTTCAGTTTCAGGCATTTCAGCAGTGTCTTGAACTGGAGAGTGTTGTGCAGCTTCGGGTTCCGTCACTGATTCTGCAATCACAGGAGGAACAACAGCAGAACTAATGGGGTTAGTGGTAATAGGTACAGATACAGCGATAGAGATACCAGGAACCGAAGACACTGTAGTGGCATTCACATCGTGGCGCCACTTCGTTCTTCGTGATTCCGAGGATGTCGATTTGTCCTTCTGTGCTGCATCTTTTGTGGACTTGGTTCCAGTCTGAGTAGCAGTCTTCTTGGAGCTGGTAACCTTGTCCCCCTTTTTCGGTTGTTCACCCCCATCATCATCCTGATTGTCATCCCCGTTACTACCCCTAGCACTCTCCTGATTCTCATCACCACCATCATCGCCATCATCATCATCCTCATCCTCGTCATCATCCTCATCATCCTCATCATCATCACCACCTTCGTCATCGTCTTTCTCCTTTTCACCTTCTTCTTCTTCTTCTTCCTCTTCTTCACCCGTACCCTCTTCTTCACTCTCTTCCCTTTCTTCCTCAGGTAAGATGTGATATGGTACCACACTTCCAAACATTTTGAATAATCTATCATCCTCCATGATAGCATCATTCAGGGATTTATATAGTGCCCGTTGAATCCTCGACTTGTTGTACGACCTAAGTTCCACCATTCGAGCCTTAAGGATCTTCTTCAATTCAAAATCCGTCAGGTCATAAGCAATCTTATAGGCGGCTTCTGAAGGGTTGGAGGATTTGACCATCAAGTTGTCAGCAGCAAGTGTCTTCAACTCGTCACGAAGCTTAGGCATTAAGGATTCAACGGATTCTTGCACTCTTTCTTTCACAGATGCTTCAAGTGCTTCTTTTTGTTCCTTATATTTATCCCTCATTGCTTGAAGTCTGGTAATGCGTGCAGCATGTTTATCAGCCTCAGCCTGCTTAATTCGAGCAAGTTCCTCTGCATGAGCTTTACGTGTAGCTTCCATGTCTGCAGCGAACTTGGCAATCAACTCTTCTTGAGCTTTCTGAGATGTTTCTTCCCTTTGAGCTCGTCTTTGCAACTCTTGGCGAAGTTCATCCATTTCGCGTTTGTGATTGTCAAGCATTTCGGCCATCACTAATGCAGCCATTGCAGATGTTGCAGAGCTGCTCTGGGTTGACTGAATAGGCTCGGTTGTTACTGCTGTACTAAGGATGGGGATTGTGGGTGGTGGAAGAAATGGTGTGGAAGCCGGTCGGGTTGGTCGGGTTGTTAAGGGTTGGATTGGTGGTGGTAGAGTTGCCAAAGGTTGAGTTGTCACCATGATCATAGGAGCAACAGGTTCCTTTTCCACACTTGTTGAAATAGGGATTGATGGCTCCTTCGAAGTGGAATAGTTTTCAGGTGACCCAAACTCATCAACATCATGCGGTTCCTCGTACTCATCCTCGATATCTACCCTCGCACCTGAACCACTACCGCCTGTATCTTTCCTACTCCTTTTAATAGCAATCTTCATCATTTGTTGCTCGGATTTGTCAAGAGTAGGATCAACAATATTTTCTTCATCACGTAGACGCATCAAATCCTTACCCTTTCCTTTCTTACCCTCTGACTTCTTCTTCTTTGGTTCGGGTTCAGGTAACGCAGCTGGTTGTTTGCGTTTGCCTTTACTCTTAACCGTTGTCGATGAGTCTTCTCCAGTTTGAAGGTTTGCTTTTAGCCTTTGGATTTCTAGCTGCAGTAGCTTGTAATCAGCAGAACCTTTGATTTTGTCTGACAGAAGGTAATCAGGAACAGGACCCGGAATCACACCAGTAGACGGTCCTTCATGCCTCAGATCTACAGTATCATCAGCTTCTTCAGTGTGATAGCGACCTCCTGCACGCCTATCAATAGTAGCATCAAGCTTCATAAAGTAATTTATGATGAGCTTAATAAACCGAGGATAAGGAAAGAAGTTTGTCTTCAGCTTCTTGTTGTGGAAGAGTTGAAAGGTGAATTCTTCCCATATCAACAAAGCATAATCTGAATTCGCAGCTTTGTACATGCCATAGAAGAGGTTCATTATCGGACTGCGCAAAGCATCATGTCCACTCGTTTTTGGTGTAAGGCATTTACTGAGAATACCCATCAAAGCTCTCCAGGGTTGTCCTACCTTAGCAGTAGTAAACTCAGATGCAACTCGTATTTCCGGACATCCAAGTGCATCAAATAACTCCGCGAGTTCATCTTTATTAGGATCCCTTGAGAAAGACATGCCCTTGGGTGTATCCCGTATACCAAGAATCTTACGGAAGTCTGAAACGGTGAGTGTTTGCTGCTTGTTGTCGATGGTGAAGGTGATCTTGTTCGAAGTGAAATCCTTGGTTGCCCAAAATTCAAACATATACTCATAAGGCACCGAGGCTGTACTCCTAAGGGCGTTCTTAAAGTGAGAGTTATCAAGAATGGCTATGGCGACCTTAAAACCATGGTGAGTGGATTTAGAAACTTGCTTTAGCCTATAGTTGTTGGGTATAAACTTAAGGGTTCGAGCTTTAGCAATATCGGCTTCCCTAGATTCTTGGATAGCTTGTACTGTTGGATTAGTCATTTTATCTGTTTAAGATAAGACCTGAAAGGTTGATGCACAAAAACAGATAGATATATATCATTCTTACTTCTAAGCATAACACATTTCATAAGATAAAACAACAAGTACATAGATAGCATGCAAACAATAACAATCAAACAACTCATCCGGAACTTTTCCTCATTCGGAACATTTTCATTCTTCATTCGGAACTTTTCCTCATTCGGAACTTCTCCTCATCCGGAAGTTCTTCATTCGGAACTTCCTTCATCCGGAAGTTCTTCATTCGGAACTTCTTCATCCGGAAGTTCTTCATTCGGAACTTCCTTCATTCGGAACTTCTTCATTCGGAACTTCCTTCATTCGGAAGTTCTTCATTCGGAAGTTCTTCATTCGGAACTTCCTTCATCCGGAACTTCCTTCATTCGGAACTTCCTTCATTCGGAAGTTCTTCATTCGGAAGTTCTTCATTCGGAACTTCCTTCATTCGGAAGTTCCTTCATTCGGAACTTCCTTCATTCGGAAGTTCTTCATTCGGAACTTCCTTCATTCGGAAGTTCTTCATTCGGAACTTCCTTCATTCGGAAGTTCTTCATTCGGAACTTCCTCATTCGGAAGTCCTTCATTCGGAACTTCCTCATTCGGAAGTTTTTCAGAAGAAATCCTTCATTCGGAAGTTTGTATCCAGTGTTCATTCGGAACTTTTCAAACGAAGCTTATGATGAATAATCTAAGTGCGTTTGTGAGTTTCTAAGGCAATCTATGGTAACCAAACATAATCTAATGCTATTACGCGCAAAACCCATCAAAAACCCTAATCAATTAACTCTAATTAAGCAGAACGAACCCTAGATTGATAAAGTTCTTTACCCGAATCAATTAATAGATTTAATGATGAATTTAGACGATATATAACTCAAAGATTCAATGTTATTACCTTGTTAATCGAATGAACAGGATGGAATTGATTAGAATGCGGTTTGAAAAAGCTTGTGTATGTGTTAACAATGGCGGCAAGGATGATAAACAGTGAAAGGATAATAGTGAGGGGCGGGGTGTGTGTAGTTTGACTTAGGTCAAATAATTTTGACAAGTTTCAAGAAATCACACTTTTAGTCCCTCTAGTATCTATACTTTTCCTTTTTGTTTCTAATGTTTCCATTTCATTTAATCCTTGTTTTACTTACACATAACTTAGCAAATACAATCTATTAGCATATCCCCAAAATCTAAAAGCAATGCCTATCACTTAGAACGAACACTAGTCGTTTTCTAAAGCAAAACCACTCAATTACCATGTAGCCCTTAATTTTCACAATCACTTTTGAAAATCAATTTTAATGACGAAGATGATTTTACTATTTTCTCCCCCTTAAACAATGACCCGTTTTCTATTTAAAGAGCTGTAGTCATTGTTTAAAGAGTCAAATAGTGATGAAAGCATTTCCAATTTCTCTTGAAAAATATTGATTCGTGGTTTTAATAAGATTTCTCTTATTTTAACAAATTAATGCACTGAGACGTACACAAATTCGTGTTAGACCAAGTTATAAAGTAAACTTGATCCCTTTGCATGATTTGGCTTGTAAATCACGCCCGAGAAAATTAATTCCCGTTCTGAGCCAACGTTTTCTAAGGAAATACGTGACTTTAATATGAAAACCGGGTTGCAGTCTGAAATAACTACAAGCCATAATGGGCATGTTTTAAAAATGTACAACTTTTATACGGACTCTATTTATGGCACCGTGTCAATATTGATCGACATTTCTAAGGCCGTAAATATTACCGTACTAAAAGACATGCCCGTTTTAAAACGAAAAATATTTTTGGTTTTTCTTGATTTTATAATTTTTATGGTTTTTCTAGGTTTTATATTTTTTTTTTTATGGTTTTTCTTGGTTTTATATTTTTTATGGTTTTTGTTGGTTTTATATTTTTGTATTTTCTTTTTGTGGTTTATATATTTACTATAATATACATGATCACAACCAAAGGATACTCTGAATAGTTTACCACGACTATTCAGCTGATTCTTCTGCCAACTCTTTGAGTGTCGCTGGAGTGAATGATTTCATGCCAAGCTTGTCGATCAAAAACTCGATTCGTCCTCGATCTAAGGCTTTGGTGAACATATCTGCCAGCTGGTACTCAGTAGTGACAAAATACAGCTCGATCACTCCGTTCTCCACCTGCTCTTTGATGAAATGGTAGCGAATGTCTATGTGCTTGGCCCGGGAATGTTGAACATAGTTGCAGCAAAGGGCAATGGCGCTCTTGTTGTCACAATACATCGGGATTTTGTTAAATCCAAGACCGTAGTCAGTTAATTGTGATCTCATCCAAAGGACTTGAGCACAACAACCGGACATGGCGATGTATTCAGCCTCCGTGCTTGATATTGCAGCGCTTTTCTGCCTTTTTGAAGACCAACTGATCAATCTATCTCCTAGAAGTTGCACAGATCCAGAAGTGCTACGCCTCGTATCTTGACATCCAGCATGATCGGCATCTGCGTATGATATTAAAGCAATCGAGGAATCTTTCGGATACCATAGACCACGATGAAGTGTTCCTTTTAGATACCGAAAGATCCTTTTAACTACATGTAAGTGCTTTTCGGTAGGCCGAGCCTGATACCGGGCACACATGCATACAGCAAATTGCAAATCAGGCCTGCTAGCAGTCAGATAGAGAAGGGTGCCAATCATTCCACGGTAAAGTTTCGGATCGACAATAATCCCATCCCTATCTTCATCTAACTTGGTTTTCTCAACCATTGGAGTGTCTACGGGGTCACAATTCTCAAAATTATATTTCTTAAGAGATTCTAGAGCATATTTGGATTGATTTATAAAGATGCCTCTGGGATTCTGAGAAATCTGTAATCCTAAGAAAAATGAAAATTTTCCCATCATCGACATCTGAAAGCGTGTGGACATTATCTTCTCAAATTGTTTAGACAATTCTATGTTAGTGGCAGCAAAAATTATATCATCAACATAAATTTGTACCAGAAGCATGTCGTTGCCGTCTTTGAGAGTGAATAGAGTGGGGTCCACTTTGCCTTTGGAGAAGCCTTCCGACATGAGATATGTTGACAGGAGATCATACCACGCGCGTGGAGCTTGTTTCAACCCATAGAGAGCCTTTTTAAGCTTGTACACGTGATTAGGAGACTCCGTGCTGACGAACCCATCCGGTTGACTAACATAAACCTCTTCCCTTAGTTCACCGTTCAAAAATGTCGTCTTCACATCCATTTGATAGACGATCATGTTCATATGAGCAGCAAACGCAAGGAATAGTCTAATCGCCTCCAATCTAGCCACAGGAGCAAAAGATTCCTCAAAGTCTATACCCAAGGCTTGTTTATATCCTCTAGCGACCAATCTAGCTTTATTCTTCAGTACCGAACCCATCTCATCAAGTTTAACCTTATAAACCCATAACAAAGTAAGGATGTTAACCTTGTCAGGGCGAGGAACCAATTCCCATACTTCAAGTCGTTTGAATTCATTGAGTTCCTCCTGCATAGCTTCGATCCAAGATGATTGGGTCATAGCCTGCTGCCAATTTTTGGGTTCAACTTCAGAGAGAAATGCATCAAAGTAACAATATAGTGCACTCTCTTGTAATTGATGGCGAGTAGAGACTGGTCGATCTAGATCTCCAATAACATTCCTAATTGGGTGATCTTTTGTCCATTTAGTGCTATGGTTTTCAATCCTAGGTGGTCTGGAGTGAACAATAGATGGAGCTTCTTCTGAGGTAGAGGCGGCTGAAGGGTTTTCAGGGATCGCAACACCAAAGAAAGGAAGCTCTTGCAAGTGAGCATATTCCAAGTCGTGATCAGTAGAATCCTCTTCCACATCATTAGGCACAAGTAGGGGTGATGATTCAGGTGTAGTTTGAGAATCACTTGGTGAAGGTGCATCCGGTTCATTGTGAATTGTAGATGCATTGGATAAAGGTTCATTAACTTGAGCAACCACTTCAGGTATTGGAGCAATTACTACAGGTACTGGAACTTCATCAGTCGGGGGATCGAAGAATTCATCAAACAACGGTTGAAACAGTTTATCCCACTCGGGCCTTGATGGTGGTAAAAATGATGTGGAAGTTGGATTGTTGGGAACTAATCCGGAACTTATAGCACCGGGTCCCATCTCATGAAGCGCGGGTTCAGAGCTGTGTTGCTCAGAAGCCATTGCTGTCAGCTCGTCGAAATCAGCGTCCATAGTTTCTACAATCTTGCCAAGACGACGGTTATAGATTCGGTATGCTCTTTTGGACGGTGAGTAACCAATGAAAATACCTATGTCGGCTTTTGGTTGAAGCTTACCCAAGTTCTCACTATTGATGTTTGGATAACACAGAGCACCAAACACATGGAAAAATGAAACATCGGGTTTGCGGTCATGTAGAAGCTCATAAGGTGTTTTTCCATGGCGTTTCCGAATGATAGAACGGTTTTGGGTGAAACATGCAGTAGAAATAGCCTCTGCCCACAAGAACAATGGAGCGTTCGCATAAATAAGCATGGTCCTAGCAGCTTCCATAAGTGTGCGATTTCGTCTTTCAACGACACCGTTTTGTTGTGGAGTGCGTGCAGCGGATGTTTCATGTGATATACCAACTCCTTCATAATAATCACGAAGAGTCTGGTTGACGAACTCTGTACCATTGTCTGTACGAATACGGCGGACAGTGGTATTCAAACGTACCTGAATGAACTTCAGAAAAGTGACGATAGCCTTCGGAGCTTCATCCTTTGTACGTAGAAATCTAACCCATGTAAACCTTGAGAAATCATCCACAATGACGAGAATGAATTTCTTACCACTCACACTTTCAGTTCTCATCGGTCCACAAAGATCCATATGCAAAAGATGAAGTTTTTCTTGATTAGTGTCTTCAGCTTTGGGTTTGTAAGATTTCTTGGTGCTTTTCCCCCTTGAACACGCGGAACATAAATGATCCTTGTGAAATTTAAGCTTGGGAAGACCACGAACTAACTCGTTTTTAGCCAGATGATTAATAGCATCAAAATTAAGGTGAGATAATCTGCGATGCCATAACCATGACTTGGTCTTAGAAGCTTTAGAGAGAAGACATACTGGAGAAGCGGCCATCATGTCTTGTAAGGACAAAGTATAAAGATTTGCACCACGAGATCCCTTCAACAAATCTTTTCCTTCCAAGTTGCGGATGAAACAAGTGTGTTGTCGAAAAGCAACCTCAAGGTTGGAATCACAAAACTGTCCTACTGAGAATAAGTTATGACCAAGACCTTCAACATAGTATACCCTAGAAATCGTCACGTTTCCAATCTGATATTCACCATACCCCATAATCTTTGCTATATGATCATTCCCAAATTTAACCGTACCAAGAAACTTGCTGACGAAATTTCGGAGCATCGAGCGATTTCCGGTCATATGTTTTGAACAACCGGAGTCCAAATACCACAGGATGATTTGGACCACCTGAAAATATCACCACAC
Organism: Glebionis coronaria; assembly: GCA_025667525.1. Lineage (NCBI taxonomy): Eukaryota > Viridiplantae > Streptophyta > Magnoliopsida > Asterales > Asteraceae > Glebionis > Glebionis coronaria. The sequence goes on from CM046880.1 coordinate 480,965,052, forward strand.
AAAGACAATGTAGAGGTATCGGAATCTGAGTGTTCCTTGTTATTAGCAGGTACAGATTTAATAATCTTAGATTTGCTAACTCTAGGTTTCTTAGATTTCCTAGCCTTTTTCTTCTTAATTGGTGGTGTAGATTCTAATTGGCTCAAATCCTGAGGTATTTCTACACTGATAGGCACTACAGTGGGGGCTGACCTAATTAAAGGGCGCTGTTTCCTTACTTGAGTGCGAGTGTTCCTAACTAAAGGACGCTCAGACCTAACCTCAATGGATGCATTCCTAGTTAAAGGGCACATTTTACCATCGAGAGTAAAGGTCCTACCAGTGGGACGCCATTGCCAGCCAACTTGGGCACGAGTTCTACCCGTTGGCTTCCATTCAAGACCATTCTTAATAGCATTCATTTCATTAACGTGATCAATCAGACACAAATCATGACGCTGGGAAAACATACATTCATTACAATTCCAACAATTTAAATCAGAATTCATGAATGGTTTAGGCTGCTGCACAGGCGCAGAGCTTTTAGTCTTAACATGATTCGTTTTATTTAAAACTGAACTAGCATTCCTATTGTGGACTTCTACTTTCTTCTTTGTGGCACTACTAGTGGAGGGCTTGATCTTAGCTTTCTTGAGTGGCGATCCTTTAGCCTTAGTAGTCTCTTTTAATCCTGTAGAAGGCAAATTGGGAACATTAGCAGCAGATTTTAAAGGTGTCTTACTTGATTGTGCCAATGACGGTTTCGCTCCTGGAGTCTTATTAAATGGAGTGACAGCAATGGGCCTATTGTTAAGTAGTGCAGAGCCTGGTGTACCTATGTATTGCAAATAAGCCAAGCAATATTGAACTCGCTTAACATATTCATGAGCCGAATAATAGTCGCTACTTAAGGGATCTAAGGCATAAAGATCGTCTACAATATCCCTAAGAAGATCGACATGCTTAATGGCATTCTTCATATAATCATCATAGGTAAGCTGGTTTCTCTTATGAAGCGGATTCTTATAAAGCACTACTTTCTTGGTTGTTGGAGCACTAGTGGACGGTGCAGAGTCGGTAGCTAAGTTATCAACAACTTCTTGTCGGGTGAGAAGAAGTGTCTCCTTTAACTCAGCCAAAACCATATTTTTGTCTATGAGCAGGATGTTCAAGTCAGAGATTTCTTCGCACTTTTGGTTCAGTTGTTCAACATAATATTGTTGCTGTGTCGCATTAAAAGCGAATCGATCTTCTAGTGAACCATAAAGAGCGGATAGTCCCTGCCTTGTCCGATCCATCTCCCCTAGAACAGTTGATAGTCTAATTTCTAAAACCTGGTTTTTAGACTCTGCGGCCTCTAGTTCCATTCTTAATGTTTCCTTTGATGATATCTCTCTCTTCAATCTCATGATTTCTTCCTCTAATGTCTTAACAATTGCAATCATCTTGTCACTTGTCTCAACACCGTTTTCACAAACATTTGATATCAAAAGATTTTCATTTTGAGCTTGTTGTTTTAATTCTAAAGATATACAATGTTGTTCTAGTTGATTAAAGCGTTGAGAAAGTAAATTATAAGAATCTTGTAGCTTTAAAAACTCAGCGTTAGATTCGTGACAAGAATGATTATCTACCTCATTTACAGTTTCAGCAACATTTACAGAAATATCACAAACATCATCACAAATATCCTCACAAATATTCACAGCATCACAATTCATCATAGCGGATGTAAGCTCATTCGAATATTTAACATTTACAATAGTAAGCACATCACACGAGATTACTTCGGACAAGAATCGGTCATATTCGGTTGAAATCTTTTCCTTTTCAATTAGTTGCAGTTCGTAAGCGGTGTCCATTTCATAAAACACTTTTTGAACTTCACCAATTTCAAACTGAAGATTTTCCTTAAGAGATGCAAAACTTCCTTTTAGACTTTCGACAAACGGATTGATCTTAGTTTTAAACACCTCGTTCATGTGTTCGAAAGCCCATTCTCCGGCGTTTAGGCCATTTGAAGTCGTACATTCCAAAATGACCTTGTCAAAGTTAGTAAAGTATCGGTTAATCTCTTTCAAGTTTAACCATACAGTGCTAACAGGTGGAAGATTCTTTGGAATTTCCTTAGGACCTTCCATGTTGACAAGTGTAGGAAATGTACTAGGGCGTTCTTCCTCTAACATGTAGGTTGGTGCTGTAATGAGATCTTTATCCATATGGAAGCGAACTCTAAAATCAGTTTTAGCAAGCTCCTTATTCATTTTAAAATAATCACACTCGGGATATTTTTCTGAATTGTATGACCGATCCTCATCAACTAGAACCTTACTTGTTCGATCATTGGGAAAAACAATCGGGTCTAAAGCCAATCCTAATTGAGTTGCATTATAAAGTCTAGGACTATGTCTTAAAGCTTGTTTTGCATATCGTGGATTAGGGGGAAGGCCTTTTAGACGTGATAAGTTAAACTCTTTAAATGAAGCATCAAATAAATGAACTAGTTATGAAGCAGCGTATTGTCTTAACAGCAAGTAGTCTAGACTTCTAATCTTATTAGTAGCATTAATCTCCATTTCAGTCTTCTTAGATTCGAGTAATTCAAAATCAGTTTGAAGTTTTTGAAAATTAGTGACCACTAACTCCTTTTCTCTAAGTTCACTAGACAAATTTGCTCTTAAGTTTTCGATTTCTTGCAAGTGACCCATTTGTTTGTTCCTAAAGTGATCATATTCGAGATTTGTGAGAACACTAGACGAAGGCACTAATTCCAAAGTTTGTACTTTCTCATTGCTTAAGGAAAGCTCATCAGACAAATTCTTATTCTTAGCTAAGGTTTCTAAGAGTGCAGCATTCATTTGGCTAAGTAATGTAGCAGGAACCATGACCAAATCTTGTTGAGCAGGAGTAGGCGTATGCGAGCTGGGTCCCGGTTGTGATTCACTCAAAGTCTGGGAACTCACATTGATATTGCTATCATTGTTTGTCTCCTCATTTGAAAGTCTCACCACCGAAGATTCAGTCGAATCAGCACTCTCTTGCCCAACTTGATGTGGTTGAATACTAGCATCAGTGGCATTATCGGTGTTATTAATAAGTACCTCAGATTTCTTATCTGGCCCTAAGCTGGAGAAAGTTGCCATGAAAGCAGCCTTTGCAGTTTGAAAGTCATCACAGTCGGAATCATACGCATCAAGATCATCGGCTTGGTAAGCTGCATTCTGCGTAGTGACAGCGTCTTGTTCAGCAATCCCTGGGTCAGCAAGAAATGCAAGCTCCTCTTCATCAAGTTCCCTTCCTTGCGCCTGAGCATTTACCAGATAGATCTTTTCTGCAAACCACTGTCCATCCCTTCTCCTTTTGGGTTTCTTACAATCCCTGGACATATGACCCTCTTCCTTGCAGTTGTAGCATGTGATCATTCTCAACTTGCCTGTATTAGCCCGTGGAGGATTATTGACCATTGGAGCAGGAGCAGGATTGGCGGTGCGAACATTGGTTGATGTGGAAGTTCTCCCCTGATATGGCTGAATTGGCTGAACCATTACTCTGCCATTCTCAATTGTAGCTTGTTGGCGAGAATTGGATGAATTCCTCAACTGATTGTTGGTAGGAGCTGATCCTCTGAATCCTCGTTTGCTTAAAGTTCTTGTGAGGTAAGCAGACATAGTAGTTAGCACTTCAACTGGGTCAGCTCCTTGTTGGAATACAGGAACTGGGACTTCCTCATCATCACAATATAGTGCTTGATCTGGATGAGCTGCATAATCAGTATAAGGAAGACTCATTTGATCAGGGTAGCTTGTTGGATATGCTGCATTCTCTTGATAAGAAGAATATGATGGCTGAGCATAATGTGCAACATTTGCTGGATGAGGTTGTGAAGCATACTGTGGTGAGGGTGCATTGAACCGATATTGTTGCTGATGTGAGGTGGGTGGTTGTGGTAGAATCGAGTATTGGGGAAAGGCTGGTGTCATGTAAGGTGATTGATGATAAGCTTGATGTCCCAAGATATAGGGTGTGTTGTTGTGAGACAAGCTTGGTTGATTCGCCATCAATGCTAAAGAATCTGGGTGCATACCACGAGGAGAACGGTGCATAATCACATGCTTCTCATGCTGCTGAAGGAAGGCATAGATTTGATCTAAGTTGCACTTATGCAAATCCCGGGTTAACTTCACATCGGTAATATACTCACCCCATTCAGCTTGAGGTAGAGTATTCAAGAATTTGGTGTTAACCTGGAATGGTGCAATCACAAGATTGTATACATTCAGATCATTCATGAGTGTGGTGAATCTGAAGTAATAATCGTGGAGTGTTTCCCCTGGGTTGTAGGTGAATCTATCAAACAAATCATACAGCTGACACTCCCTTTCTTGTTTGGTGAGAGACGTGCCTTGTAGCAACACCTTAAGACGTTCCCATAGATCCTTTGCCACCGTATACTGACTCACCATCCTATAGATGTCATGGGGAAGAGCTTGGAGAATTGTTTGAAGAGCTTTTTCATCTGCATCTGCAACAAGTTGTTGAGCTGGAGTAAGTTCTTCAAATTCTCGTGGTCTAGTCACGTTATCAACCGTAATGGTACCATAGTCGAGTGGACCATTCAAAATCGATTTGACCATAAGCCTTCCGTATGTCGGTTTCCCCTTTAGATATTGCATCATTCGACCTTGCCATGCCTCAAATACCTCTTTAATGAGCATCGGTGGACGGCTATCAGTTCCCGTTATGATTGATATATCCGTAAGAGATGTCATCTGAGGCATTACTGAATTTGGATTCATTTTGTTTTTCTTCAAAGAAACAGAGATTATCAGTTGATCGAGCAGTGAAGTAAAGCTTGTGAATTGTGTTGTGTTTTTGTTGTATGAAACCAAGATTAAATCCTCTAAAAAATCGTCGAAAAAACAAGCAAAATCACCCTTGATTCGGAACTTTTTGTTGATTCGGAAGTTTGATTCGGAAGATTACCTTGATTCGGAACTTTTTGTTGATTCGGAAGATTACCTTGATTCGGAACTTTTTGGATTGATTCGGAACTTCTTGGTTCGGAAGTTATTGATCCGGAACTTTGGCTTGATCCGGAACTTCTTGACTCGGAAGTTCTTGGTTCGGAACTTTGGCTTGATCCGGAACTTCTTGACTCGGAAGTTCTTGGTTCGGAACTGCTTGACTCGGAAGTTCTTGGTTCGGAAGTTTCTTGATCCGGAACTTCTTGACTCGGAAGTTCTTGGTTCGGAAGTTTCTTGACTCGGAACTTCTTGGTTCGGAAGTTTCTTGATTCGGAACTTCTTGACTCGGAACTCCTTGATCCGGAACTTCTTGATCCGGAACTCCTTGATCCGGAAGTTTTGCTGAATGAACAGAAACTTTGTCCGATGAACAGTAGAACAGTAAAACTTACGATTAAGCCCAGATTTTGACCAAATAACCCAAAAAGTTTTGTGCTTTCGACTAAAATAAGTAACAACTAATACTTATCCACTAATCCCAATCACAAAAACATCAAAAACACCAAGAATCAAGATGATTTTTCTTAAAGAACACTAATACAATCAAAAACTAAAAAACCACACAAATCACCACCTTAAATCACCCCATAGCTCTTGATACCAAATGTAGAATATTGATAATCAATGAATCTATGAAGGGGTTTGTTAATTTCTAGAGAGAGAAAGTTAGAGAGAGAAAGTGAGAGAAACTATGTGAATTTTATTAAGTGGAAATTAAGAAATGATAACAACCAACCCCTTTCCTTAGTGGAAAGGGGTATTTATAGTTCCAAGTCATAAGTGGACTTGGGCCGGTCCATGACAAGCCCATGGACCGGTTCTTACTTAAGTTAATAAGCAAATAATAACTAATTACTAACTACGAGCTATTACAACATAAATCATATTGTGGAGTGACCGATACTTCTAATATACGTTAAAACGTATTTCTAACAAATTAGTTCTATCATGTATGCAGTAATATGCACTCGACCTGATGTTACGGTTGCGCAAATTTGTGTAGTAGATTCAAACAGAATCTTGGTGAGAAACACTAGACTGATGTTAAGACCATTCTTAAGTATCTTAGGAATACTGATGACGTATAGTCCCCAACCGGGTCATGAACCCGGCCCACGGGTAAAACCCGCATCCAACCCATCACAAATGGGTTGGATTAATGTCATTTAAGCTTATGGACTTGAATGAATATTGGACGCATAAGATGTTTGCGGCCCACGACCCGACACGGCCGTGACAGGGTTAGACAGAATCACAATATATCAGGATTGGGATTTGCCTCAAAGAATAGGATATACACTTACCATAATTAGAAGATAAC